>OW028600.1:16039166-17442500 GCA_932294275.1 Chloroclysta siterata | reverse complement strand
ATACTAAATAAGTATGAGACATTAATTTGGTAGAAGCCACCCTTACAGGCTTAAATAAGTGGGAAGGTATTGATTTGAGCTTACTTCTCTCGCCTTCAAAGAAAAAAGCTTACATAATTTGGTTAACCTTGCCAATTTATCCAATTTCAAAGTGATTGAATTTATTAAAATACAAGTGACTTTTAATTTGGTTAGCAACCTGCGGGCCGTCTCATTTGCAAACTTTAACCTCTAGACTGTCGAAATACCAGACTTGCTGGTTAGCTATGTAAGATGCAAGTTTTGACAGCAATCCAGTCGCAATAACAAAAAAAAACTGTCAGGGTGAACATAGGCGCGATCCTCGCAATGTCGTCGGTCCATCGAGTATGACGGCGTCACAAAATTTGATTTCAATTTGGTACATGGTATATGCTACTAATATTATAAACGCGAAAGTTTGTAAGTATGGATGGATGGATGGATGGATGTTTGTTACTCTTTCACGTAAAAACTACTGAATGGATTTTAATGAAACTTTACAATAATATAGCTTACATCAGAATAACACATAGGCTACAATTTATAAAGATATTGTGTGAATTGTCCAAAATATGACGATAAGTGTCAAGTAAGTAGGAAAAAATCTACTATCTGCGAGCTATTCTAGCGTGCGCTGCCGCTAATATAAGCTACTCGAAATACTAATCCTGCGCAGACGAAGTCGCGGGCACCAGCTAGTATATTATTTTACATTTTTATTTTATTTGTTTTCATATATTTTTTTACAAATGTTGTGTTATATTCAAATAAATGTGTCTATGCCTAAATCACAAATTTATTGAACGGTAGCAATCGAAACCGTTCCGTATGAAAATAGTGCGATTGAAAGCCTTATGCTTGTCGCATACCTGTCGCAAGTTTCATACTCGGGCCGTTACGACTGTAAATATTCGAATCCAGTGTGAGATGCATCTGTAAATCCTGGAATCAGCATAATGCTGGCACAGGCATCAATCGGCAATCAGCGACACCATCGCACGGGGACGAGGCGAGGCCTCCTTAGCATTTGTATGGCGTCTCAGCGGAGCATAGCACAACTGTTTGCTGACGAAACTCAGATAGTTTTTTCAACAATAATACTTTTACAACCTGTGATTGTGAATTTCATTATTTGAGTATGTACACTTATCCCTCAAAGCTTCCAATTGACACTGATATGGCTCAATTAAGGTTTTTCTAGTTAGTTCAAAATGGTCTGGGGATAGATCAACTGTTTCATTTGAGCTATGAACATTTTAAGAATCATATAATTTTAACTAGAGTAATTTTATTTTCAAATAAAGTAATACTACTTGTGGATAAGACGCAGACTACCGTCAAACCACTCTCTCGTTTGCAAATATCAAAATTTTTGAGGATACGAATTTACCGAATGAAGTTATGAAAAACCAAGTAAGTATCAAAGTGAAAGTCAAAAGGTATTTATTCAATAAAATTACAAGGATCACTTTGAAACGTCTTATAATAGGTGACACTAGGTGCCAGTTCCACGCGACCAAAGCCTAGAAGAACAGGCAAAAAACTTACGGCTTGGTTCCTACCGCTATTTTGTATGATCCTTGTTACAATGTAGTAGTATCAGAGCAAGCAGTGCAGTGAATCGTAGGACGCGTTCATATGGAGCGTAACTTGCGAGACAGCGTTATAGGGGATGGCTACCTCTTAACATCAGGTGGACCATCTGATGGTTCCAGCCTGTTATTTTTTTTATTCTTGGATATGAAGTCGGCCGTTAGCAAGCCTCTTCACATTACCCCACAGTAGAATGCAAATTAATTTGCTTTTGAGGGAAACCTAGTGAGATTAACATAACTAATTCCATGACTTAGATAAACACTGAGAAGCTGGCTCCACAGATAATCTACTTTCCTTTACAAAGCTACGTACTCTCTTTGTCGATGTACTTGTATACCTTCGTCGTGCATTATATTGCTGCATTATAAATAATAAATATTGCTGGACATTCCACACAGCACTATCTAGCCCCGAACTAAGCAAAACTATGAGAACCAGATAACTGATATAAAATTTGTATACTTTTATATAAAAACATACTGATATAAAAATATAGTCAGTGGCTTATGTTTGTGAAAAGTTGAGAGGTTTAATTATTTATGGCTTCTTTCGCGATAGGCATTATGTAAGCCATTTCATAATCGCCTGTCTAAAATAGGAATCTTACTCAAAATGTTTTGATAAACCTATTCTTCTTCTTGACGTGTCTATAGTTTCTTTCGAAAGAAATGTGTGTGTGTTGAAAGGATTTTAAGTGCGCCTCCAAGAGGCTCCTTTCGAGCTCTTGATACATTTTAGAACTTTTTAGGTTCCACTACATACCAGTTTCATAACATTTTTTTAATATTTTTTTAAAGAGGGTTTTATATGTAAGATTATGTCACCCTCGATTTTTTAACTATGTTGTCCTTTTCACTGTTTGTGAGTCTTGCCGCTTTTTTATACATATATGAAAAACTAAAGTTCTTTTTATTTAACTTTTAAGTTTAGTTTGGGTACAATACCTGTTTTTCTACGCTATTTTAAGTGCCTAGATTCAAATAGTTTTAAAAACGTCAACGTGATTCTTGTGATGTTAATGAATAAACGCATTTTTAATTTGATTTAAATAAACATTTTACATATTCCACATCTCTTTTTTTATGCCAAAAAGTTATGGAACATGCATATGGCTCACCCAATGTTAATCAGTTACCTCTGCCTTTGAAAATTGCATAACCAAAAGCAGCACAAACACGTGCCCTATGTGGCATTACACTGTGTCCACCACTCCGAGAGCTAAAGGCGCTAAGTCTCATGTGCCTGTAATTACCATTAAACATACGTGCATATAAGCGAGCAGTAACCATTCTACGTAATATAGACCACAGTAGAATTCCGAAATTAATTTCACACCAAGTATAGCGGTTCGCGTGCGAATCGCCAATAATTCGCGCGGCTATGTGGTCGCGGGTGGTTTTACCGAAGTAACTATTTAGTAGTATTGCACTATATTTAGCATCGAGTCACTTAAAACACGCTAATCTACAACGTGTAATATAATACCCCTATAAGGCCGAAGACCAAGAGATCAGACCAAGCACTGGAATACTTCGACGTGTGCAAAACTTGAATACTTCGTTTTCGAAAATCCCATACAAAAGAAAAATTTATATTGTCTTATAAGTTTGCACCAACCCTGATAATGTGTACGTAACCTTGGTATAATTGCGTTTCCTAATTGGTGGCAGTTCTGTTATTTATTTTATCTACAGTTCTAGGTTCTAGGGCTGCGTCACGTTGTGTTAGTTTCATTTTGGAGGAAAGTTTATGAGGCATTTCCTGAATGAAAAACTTCGATATTTCAAAAGTTTTATAACAACATTTGTTCGCCATGACCTGTAGAATACCCTGCTTTCGGGGTTATAGGGGTATTAAGTTACACGTTGAATACCTCTCACGAGTGCAAGTAAAAAGTAACCAATGTCAACAACAGAGTGAGGAGACATGTCGTACAGTCTGAAAAGTTATAAAACATGTATGTATGTATGTATGGTTCTGAAGTGTACCGTGCTCAGCACCAGTACTATGGACAGCACTAAAAACAATATCTCACAATACTCTTGTACTATTGTGTCTTAGTTCCAGGCACACGGGGCCACCGCTATACGTCTCGGAGTGACGGACGCAGTTTTATACCACAAAGGGCACATCCTTGGTTGAAAAAGTAATGCAACTATTATAGAATACTCAAACCATTCTTAATCAACACCAAAATCTTGTCATCTGCATGTTCCGTCACTTTTTCTGATAAAAAAACAATACAACAAACGTCATGCAAAATCAGAACAAAAAATAATAAATTGTGACGCTTATAAGAAACAGCAAAACACTTTGCTATCTCCAATCTTGTCTCGCGCATCTGTGATGAATATCGCGCGCCTCAACTTGTCAACTTCGCTGTGTGGAATGAAGAATATTCGGAATGCGATGTTTCCCTTTCACCCCACTGAGGGTGTTCGTGTCTCGACGGATTCTCAAGAGTTTTAGAGTAGTAAGAAAGTAAGTTTTAAGAGTAGTAGAGCACTACCACCATGCTTCTATCTGCCGCCAATCAGCGTTGCTGCGTTTCGGTTTGAAGGGTGCGGATGCGGAAATAATGTGAGCCTAGGGAACGTACTTTTCGTGTGTGTTTTGCTGATCGCTCGCTCAACATCAGGTAGGATACTCGTTTATTTTTTGTAATCCAGAAGTTGTGATACTAGAAACGAGGTATACAGTGTGAATAGTGTAGGTTAGTGTAGTATATCCGTAGAATCGCGATTCAGCTAATGATTACCACGGAGTTGTTGATTTAGCTGGCGATGCTATCCGAGGTGCCGACTTGTGCCTATTTAATGTCTGCCAAGTGATCAAGTTTGCTTCACTAATTAAATTGTTTATCAACTCGTTATTAATTTATCTTGGGAGGAAAGTTCGTTTTGTCAGTTTGAAGGGCTTCAATCTATTTTGGTTGAGTCGATATTTTGAAGTGTGAATTTCAGGGTTATAATATCGTACTTTGAAATTTACACGAATATTCAATATTATTAAGGTGAAATTATATTGGAATTGATATCGTCTATCTTTTTTTAATGATGTTTATAAATAAGATACCTCTTAATCCGAAATGTTTCTTTGAGGGTATAATGTTTGGCAAATAGATAAGAATGTAGGTTGGATATATTATTCAAAATTGTTCTCAAAGTTAAATGGTTTTTGTTGGCATCCCAACACAAATTATATTAAAAATAAAAAAAACATAGATTTTGTCTATGGTTCAAAATGAAACTGGTGTGAGAATAGTCAAACATTTACTTGTGCTGTACTAAATAAATACTAGTAAAAAGTGCCACACAGTGTTTTCCATCCATCAGAAGTTCTGCGAACCTATATACACCAGCCTACAACACTTACACAAGCACACTAACAGTTTTCATTAAACGAAATCACAATGATCACTTGAAATCATCATTTAAACCGGCATGACGTAGAACCTAAAAAGTTATTTTTGTTGCACTTAAAATGCTTCACCTCACTGTTTCGAAAGAACTAGTGGCAGGACAAAATGATCACATCATTAAATCAAACTAAGTGAATCTAGGCACCAGTTCCACGCGAGAAAGCCTAGAAGAACCAGCAAAAACATGTTGTGAGTTTTTACCGTTTCTTTACACATTTATTGACAATGAAAATTTAATCAAATAAAGCAAGCAATCATTTGTTTACTAACACTCTTTCTGTGGTCGGCACTTCATAACTGAAGATCATGGTCACTTGAAGATGTCTTTCCTGTACTGGAGTGGAATGCTTGCTAACACTACGTCACCAAACTACCTGAACTAACCACCTTGTGTGGGTAGAAAAGTGCGGAAATTAAAGAATAAAAATGCTTCCACCATTTTATTTCCATCCAATATTATCAGCGTGAAAACTGATAAAACACACTTTATTTAAGAGATACTCCCAGTTTATGCATCAGTGCAGCGAGTGTCACAGCAATTACAGCTCGTAACAGCTACTAACCGTAACCACCTCAAAAGCCGTTCACAGCGTAAAATAACTCCACTGCGGCTAGTGATGGGATGTCTGTGTTTACAGATTTTTAAATAGCTCTTTTGCTCTCAGTTTGCAACTCAGTTTTTAACTCGGTACAAAAGAAAACAATCTACTTCTGATCGTGTCACTACTTTCTTTCGAAAAAGTTCTCCAGAGGCTCCTTTCGTGTTCTAAAAAAGTAAATAACAACAAAACAAGCTAGTTTTTTTCTCAGTATAATTATTATCAAGTATTTTTTATGCTACTTTCTTGATTAAACAAGCCGATGTTCTTGATTAAACACACCTTATGTTAAGTGATAACAAGCACCAAGTATTTCCTCGCAAGTCACGCACGTTAGGAATATGCCCTACGATACACTTGAGGCATACGGATGTTAAACCTCATGTGCCTGTAATTTCACCAACACAAAACCCTTTAAATACAACGCTGCTAAACTGCTATCTCGAATAGCTATGAATCATTTTAAATGTTTTGTTTTTTTTTACAAGTATTCTTCATATAAAAACAATATTAATCAAGAACAAGAATCGAAATATCTTATAAAATAGGTGAATCAAGACGCCAGTTCTCCAAGCTTAGAAGAAGATATCTCGACAATCCGTATGTATCCGTTCTTTCCAACAGCACAATGCACATCACTAATTCCCACTATAAAGTAACCGGCGATGTTTCCACGTCACGAGAAATTCATTTTACTTATGAATATTATAAATTCTTGTCGCGTTCGCGAAAATAATGGCGCTGGCAATTCCAGGGGCCTCCGAGCCTTCGACTTGCAATTGTTTGACGAAAACGGCTTTTGTACTTTCAGTTATTTCGGAGAAACCTTTTTCCTCTTTATAATTTTATTTTCGATTTGCTCGTTGGATCACGAAGGCTTTCGAAGCATGGAAAACTGAAAAACAACAAGTGAATTGAAATGAGAATGCAAAGTGGCAGCGAAAACTCTAGAACACAGAGAACACAGGCTAAAAGTTTGAACTCATTTCAACTCAGGTATTTTCACAATACATGTATTGCAAAATAGATGAGAGACAAGATAGATAAATTTTGGATGAATGAAAAGGTATTAACATTATTTTTACCCCCTTAAAAACCCCATATTTTAATAACTCGTCATCCGATTTAACTCATATACCAGTAAATTTCTCAAGTACAAGCTATCGACTTACCAAATTTCATGCTGATCATATCATTAGTTCTAAAGTTATGGCCCGACAAACATACATACATACATAAAATGCCAAATCGCCCAAGTTAACTGGGAGATTTTCTTTCGCTTCGCTCACTCAATTAATAATAATGATGCTCCAGTATAATGCCAATCCAGCTTAGTAGAACTTAGGCGTAGATATAACAGAAATAGCTAGAGGTAATTAAATTCATAAGACAGCACACGCCTATACCCAGAGAGGGTGACACCGGGCCGTGACAAAATTTGTGGAATATTCCAGAACAATACGTACTCAGAAATTATTTCAGTGCCGGTTTCAAAGCCAGAGCTTAGGTTCAAAGATTTGGTTGTAAGGTTCAAGCTACATATAAAAGCTTACTCCAACCATACCGGATTCTATGCTGGACTTCAAAGACTTCATTCAATAAAATAATAAAGGTCACTTTGAACTGTCTATCTAGGTGAATACAAGCCAGTTCCACGCAACGAAGCCTGGAAAAACTGGCTTTGACCCAAAAGGCTCTTCATGTTTATAGTAGAGCTCTTTGTAAAATAGTTCGTCTGGGATAGTACTGTCCCCTATTTCTGGTATATGGGCAATTCGTCCCTCGCATTTTTGAAGTATGTAATTTATTGGTTGCGTTTAGGCCATGACGTCAGCAAGCAAAAACTCTTGTTTAATTTCAACAGACGAGCAACACTTTTAGACACGGCAAACGGCAACCACTGATTGACATTAATAGCACTCTTTATATAGGAGATTACCTAGATATAATAAACTTTATGCCTATTTTACTAAATAGAAACTGTCGGTGAACAGTGATGCTCGCGTCAGTGATGATTAATTATTGTACACCTTGCAAACTATAATACAAATTATAACAATTAAAGAAATACAAATGCACAATAGGCGGTCTTATCGCGAGGTGATCTCTTCCAGACAACCTTTCCAATTTAAGTATATGCTATGATTATCGGTGCAATGAGACTTTTTTTTGTAATAATATTTATTGTGGAGTGGGTGATATTGCTCTATGAGACAATAGAAGAGAGAAACCTCTAAATGCATCTATCAATCTGCAGTGCTGAAGCATGGTATAATGTATAGGTTTGCCTAAGATTTGAAACTCGACTGTGTACTTTGACTAGTTATTCTTGGACCTTCGGCTTTCACAGATTGTTCAAATATTTGTCCAGCTTTGTTCTATAATCGAACTAAGGTTAGAACTTCGTTTGGCACTGAACTAAGCCTGAAGCATACATTTGAGTGTATTAGCAATTAAATTTTGAGTGATTTGATGAAAATTAATTTACTATGGAAAATTATTGTACTGCTGCCGGAGTTTTCAGGCTGCCATAAAACCTGAGAGAGCTCGGACCGCTTACGTGCTCTCTAAAGTCCGGAAGTGCTCTGACTGATGACGTCCCTACGATGCACTACCTTGCTTCCATCAACTTTAGACATAGAGTAGTAGAGCTCTTTGTGAAGGGCTCGTCCAGGGAAGCACTACCACCACGCCTTTTTTGCCACCAGGCAGCGTTGCTGTGTTTCGGCTTAAAGAGTGTGGTTGCTGGTGTAATTACATGCACATGAGGCTTAACATCTGTATGCCTCAAGTTGATGGACGCAGGGCAGTGCATCGTAGGGCACGTTTCTATCGTGCGTGACTTACGAGGCAACGCTTTGTTAAAGGTGACGGTTACTACTTAACATCAGGAGGGCCATCTACTTGATCCATCAGCAAGTTGTATAAAAATAAGACATAGAAGATGGTTAGTCGAACCGGCCACTCACAAAGAGCTCTTCTACTAACACCACTAGCGCTTCTATTTTTTGAAATACGTAAATAAAACACAAATTGAATGCTCTACAAACTAGCTTATAAATCAGGTACAAAACATCAACAACTTAAAATTATTCTCCATTCTATTTTCCAACCTTCGTCTCACATCTTATAAAATAAATTTGAAAAGAAAAATTCCACATAAAAATGTAAGCTCATAACAATAAAATTGTTGAGTTCGAGTTGAAAAGTACAAACACAAGGAGGGCGCTAACACAAAAAGGCGGTTTGATTTCTACTTGATAACAATACTGGGATGTTTACCCGCACAAATAACTACCTCAAAAGCGACATCAACTAAGACTTCCAAGCTCATTGCGCGCTCAAACCTTAACTTTCACTCACTCCGTAACTAAAACCCAGTAGTGTATTAAAACAACAAGAAAGGTTCGGCAATTTTATGTAGCGTGGTACGGTTGAAACAGGAAATCAGAAAGGTAAACACAGTCTTTGATTAATCAATGTGTAATAGTAATACCAACTGGTATTGTTGGAGAACTAGTTAGGGTAAATTTTCTGTGTTTTTTAACATAAACCTCAAACATAGTTACAGCCCCAGTACTTATAGTATGTATGTAACGAGAATGTATTGTCAGGGGGTGCGAATTAAGTGTATTATTATGCGTGAGGCCTAGAAGGAAGTTTGTGTGACCAATATAGAGACGTTTTTAAGCCGCCACTAGGCGGTAAATTTACGACTACGGTAGATCTGACAGTACCACAGACCAGAATCTCAATAATAATACCACCACTACTAGTAGTCATACATCCAAATGGTGGCCCACTTCTGCAACCTTCTGCAACATACGCTTACTGAGGGTTTCAAAGACTTTGCAGGTTAGGTGCTTCGTAGTTAGATAGGATTCGAGAAGATAAAAATAAAACTAAATGGGCTCATGAATGATCTTTTATACTCAAGAGAGATACTTAGAGAGATCCTTGAGATTGATTGAAAAGGGATAGTCAGACAGAGAAAGTGATACAGAGGCTGTTTTGTACGAATCTAGAATACGCTGCAGTTGTCCAACTTAGCTGCAATTTCTGCAAACCATCCCCAACTAGATTACAGCAATTTCTATCCCAAATATTACCATTTCTGAGACTCCGCCAATCCTACATTGAATTATCCAAGACAATAAATTCATTACACCAGCTCGAGAACTTTCTAATCCAATTGCGACGAATATTGGTACGGAACCGCTTTGGTCAGCAAATTGCCCCTTTTCACGCCGGAACCCGCAAATTGCCGGCATTCGGTAACCTCACCTGGGGCTTAGCAACAGCGGATCCCTAAATTATGCGAGGTTCATCAGATAAGCAGTTCCGAGACCTAATCCTAAATTTAATCTCCTTTTGATTTGCGCTTTACACTTATAACCTGAAGTATAACCTTCTTATACAGTCAAAAAAGCGGCATAGTAACTGGCTAAATAAACTTGTACGTTGTACAGTATTATATTTACGCTAAGGGAGATATCTTTTACACCTGTATAAGCACCTTGTCTGGCAAAAGCACCGTCTTTAGGAAACCATAGCGTAAGCTCCTTGTCCCACAGGTTGAGGCTAGAAAATTACGTTTCGTCACAGACTTGAGCCGAGCCAAAGGTTCCGTCTCGTCTTTGTCACCAATCGAGTTAGTCAAAATTTGGTAGGACTACTCTACGATAGACGAAGTTCCCAGTATGGAACATCGTTTCATCCATATTTTGAGTAACACTGCGTGTTATGCGCGGCAGTGCCAGCTCTACTGAGGAGTGTTGATACGTGGACGCGCAATGTAACTCAAAATGTAAATACAACGTTTGGTTTATCGTTTTGCGGAGTAGTTCCGAGGAAGTTATACCTTAGTGGCTTTTAATGCTTATGTTCAATGCAATATAATTTGTAATACACTTTGCCAGAAACTTTGCTGAAAAGTTACCTTACAATGTTCTATAAGAACTAAGGCGAAATGTATGTCATACTGTATGTATGTAGATTATAGGGGGTCGTTTCACGGTGGATGGTCCCGGCAAAGAACAGTACCTCTCCATCATCCGTAGATGACGTCAAGACGTCTGAGGGGACGCACCAGGAGATATAGTTTCTATCTCTTAAGTACTAAACACCAACACTATTACAGTCACCAATTTGCCCACCAAGCATGTCATGGTGTCTTTGGCAAAGTCCCAATCCCAAATACTAGGGCGACCTAAGTCCAGCAGATGCAGCAGGCAGTCATTCAAGCTGTAGATGACTTTTGGAAATCTAAGCATTTAATTTGAATTTATTCTAATCTATAAAAACTATTTTAAAATGATCGTCGCGTAACGAAGCACTAACGAATCGAAATTAATATATTCAAATATCGAGGTCTGAACTTTCGAATTGTATTTTCTTTAATGATTCAAATCAATGGTATTTTTACTATCTTTCTATTTTATCTTGTAGAAATAAGGCAGTTCACTTACGTGAAAAATGGGCAAGTGATCCGCGCAAAATGGAGTTCTTTACCATACAAACATCGAAACTAGCTTAGTACAATAAAAAAAATTAAAGTCCCTGGCAATCAAAGAAAGATATGTAAGTTTGTATGAGCTAGTCATTTTATAGAGTATTTGATTTGTTATTTCAGATCATAAGCTTAATTGTTTCGGTTAATTTTTAAATATGAACTTTGCGGTACTCTTCTGAAAACTTAAAGTACTCCAATAACTGCACACTACTCTCACACAAACTCCACTTACTCTGCAAGTGTAATTACGTGAACTAGGAGCAGCACCAATCCACAACAATCAAACGTGTCTCGTCTCTAGGAAGCATTCCTTTCCAGGATATTTTAAGACAACCTTATTACAGTAACTAGTTGCTCATTTCACTTCCGGTGCTGAAATGAAACCGGAAGTCTGGTGGAACTGTAACAAACTTGCACTGAAAAGGGACTGCCTGTAAAATATTTAAACAGAGGCTAATTAAAACATCTCCAGCTAAATAATAAACCTTGGGGCCCGCGGTGGCGCCCGAATTCTTAATTTTGTGCGTAAGGTGTAGGGCACTAGTGGACTAGTGGAAGCAATCCTGCCTTCATAATTGAGGCTTCATACTTCATCCGTAAATAGATAGTATATAACTCTTAATTAATTACCGCGACAAATAAGGTAGAACAGTTTTTCATAAGAAATGACAATTAAATCAAAAAAAGGCAGAACAGCGGGGATGTATGGTGTGGGCACGAAGCGGTCGAAGCAAATTAGTGATATTTATTATAAATATTTCATTTTTTAAGGGGGCTAAAAAAATTTAAACACACGTACTGGACTGTCAACTGTTATGTTGATACAATTCCGTATAATTAATAAGTTTCGCTCCCTATCTAAATCCAGCATCATAGACAACTTTGAGAGGATCCCCCTCGCTCTTGTTACTTGAATAACCTTAATCAAAGCTCTCAATCAAACTTCGATAGCAACTAACTAGGATGCAATCATCTCGCCTTGTACTTGTAACACGAGGACGGTCGCAGGTTCGAAACCGCAAATGGTATCAAATTGTAACCATTGACCGCCTCACACTACTTCTTGGGGCAATTAAAGTTACGCGGAGACAAAATCAACAGAGATGCGAAAGGGTAGACGATTTTACGTCATCCGTCACGATATTGAACCCTATTGACCCTTATACCATATACACATACGTTCATATTTTTATGTATACATTCAAAATGAATAAATTAGTAATTCTTAAATGCGAATTTTAACTTAAATGAATTAAGTTGTAGTATTGTGATAAAATAACTATGAAAAGAGCATTTTATCAGAATAAGTATGAACTATTTTAACGGAGGTCATCATCAGGTGGCTCATTAAATCGCAAAAAACTATATTCTATTAAAAAAAACTATATGCTGAAAAATTCATCACCTACTAATGTTGACTGAACCCTTCTAAATACCTGACATAGGTACTTACTAATGAACCTCAGCCCGAGTTTTTTTTTTCGTTTACGTATTTGATTTTCAGTATTGCAAGCCCGGGATTATGGAACCCCAAAAGTTCTCAGTATGCCGACAAGGGGCTCGTGATAAGAGATACTCGAGACTCGCAATACGGAAAACCAAAAACAAATAAAAACTAAATTCGAATTTATATTTTATCTTATCGTTTATCTTATTTTAAGAGTAGTAGAGCTCTTTGTGTGTGGCTCGTCCGGGGAAGTACTACCACCACGCCTTTTTCTGCCGCCAAGCAGCAACGCTGTGTTCCGGTTTGAAGAGTGTGGTTGCCGGTGAAATTACAGGCACATGAGGCTTAGCATCTGTATGCCTCAAGTTGATGGACGCAAGGCAGTGCATCGTAGGCCACGTTACTAACGTGCGTGTCGTCACGTGGTGATGGTTATCACTTAACTTCAGGTGGCTCATTTGCTTGTTTCATCAGCTAGTTGTATAAAGAAAAAGAAAGTATCTTAATCTTATCTTTTTTTGCTACTGACCTTCAGTAGCAAAAAAATATCATAGCAAATAAATCTCGGTTTCAAATAGACCTTTGCAAGAGCGAGATATTCAATAACATGTATTTTTTACTTAAAAGGAGATTCCATTGTTGTAATATTTGACGTATATTTTTGCAATTAAAAACCATTTGTATTGTATTTGTAACAAAGTATCGTATCGGGGTATGTAAGCACGTCCTAAGAGGGCGACGCCGCAAACTCGTTCTCGTCTTGGCCCAACTTCCCCGAAACTTGTCCAGCTTTATCCGGCGTTGCCCAACTTCTCCTAACTATCCGATCGACTCACGAAAGCTTTACGAGTAATTTGTTTAACAAAAGTCCGACTTCAGATTTACGAGTCGCGCCAATAGGCGTGCTAAGTTTTTTACGAATTTCATGTTTGAGCCTCAAGGCACGACGCTGCTCGTTTGGCTTTGCGTTGTCTATATGTCAGTCAGTCAGTCATGACTTTGATTCTTATAGTATTAGAGATTAAAGTACATATTACGATGGCATATTATGAAAGGCAACCAAGGAACCAAGGCAAGCAGAAAAGACCGCCTAAAACAAGATTGCCAAGGTGAGATCATGAGACCGTGCAAAAAGAAACAACCAAGTAGTACGAACGATATCGGTACTGCAAAAACTTTTATTTGTTATCTAGCTTTTTTTTATATACCTACCATTCGCTGATGGAACAAGCAGATGGCCCACCTGATGTTAAGTAGTAACCATCACCTATTACAAAGCATTGCCTCGTAAGTCACGCACGATAGGAACGTGCCCTACGATGCACTGCCCTGCGTCCATCAACTTGAGGCATACAGATGCGCCTGTAATTATAACGGCAACCACACTCTTCAAACCGAAACACAGCGTTGCTGCTTGGCGGCAGAAAAAGGCGTGGTGGTAGAACTTCTCCGGACGAGCCCTTTACAAAGAGCTCTACTACTAATGATAAACCTAGGTAGATATTATATTTAAAAAAAAAATATTCCAGGCCAGTTCCGATTTTCGGTACCTCGGTTAAGTAGTACAAAATGATGGTGAGATTGACAGGGATGTAAAGAGTAGATCATCAGGTGGGCCGTACGCTTGTTTGCTTACTTGGTAGTATAAAAAAAAAAAAAAAAAAAAGTAGAATAAATGCAGGATGGATGAAATGGCGAGAAGTCACAGGAACAACATGCGATCCAAGAATGCCCCTAAAACTGAAGGGGAAAATATACAAAACGATTATACGACCTGTCGTTTTGTATGGATCGGAATGTTGGGCCACAAAAGGCACGGATGAAAGAAGAATGCATGCAGCGGAGATGCGAATGTTGAGATGGATGTGTGGAGTGACGTGAATGGATAAGATAAGGAATGTGTTTATTAGAGGCAGTTTGAAAGTGGCGCCAGTGACTGAAAAAATGAGAAGCAATAGGTTAGCGTGGTATGGGCATGTCATGCGAAGGGAAGAATGTCATATAACGAAAAGAGTGTTAGTTATGAATGTGGATGGATATAGGAGTAGAGGAAGGCCAAAGAAAAGATGGATGGATTGTGTGAAGGATGACATGGGTAAGAAAGGAGTGACGACTGAGATGACGGATGATAGAGGGAAGTGGAGAGAAAAGACCTGTTGTGCCGACCCCACATGAAGTGGGATAAGGGCAAGAAGATGATGATGAATCATTTATTCCAGGCGATACAGTAGCTTAACAAATTTATTATAATACACCCGAAACAATACCAGGAACTGGGTAGAAAACTATAACAAACCCAATATAGGGAAAAAGTTTTAAATAGAAATAAAACATACGGCACAATATATGTCCTCTCAAATCTCTTACTACCAAGTTTGAAGTCCAGATTACTTATGGATTTTTTTGGGGTAGTCAAATGACGTCTAAACATTACATTTTGCATAAACCAACATTTTGCATTAGTTGGTAATCCATACGTGACAGTTTGCAAGCCCATCGCTGCTGTCAAAACACTAACTGGTTTCCTCACGACTTTAATATGAATATTAAATAAACTAATACGAAACGCAGTCGCAGCGAGTCAATATATTATACGAACTCGTAGAATAACATTTTATTGTAGGGTTTATTGTGAGCGCATTGTTCCTCTGTCAGTGTACCTACTTGTGCATACTTTATGTACTGTACCCAACAGTTTGCCCATCTATTATTTACTTGAGCTGCCCTGGCGATCTCCAATGCTTACATAAGCTTCAAAACTTTGATGAATGAATGAATGTATACAACGTGTTGATGAAGTTATGTAGGAAAACAAAGAGCGTGTATTTAGACCAAGCACTGGAATACTTTGACGTGTGCAACGGTTGGATACATCGTTTTCGAAATTCCCATAGAAAAGTAAAATTAATATTTTCTCAGAAATTTGCAACAGCTCTTTCTGTGTACGTGTCAAGGTCACACGCACGCGCGCTTCTATCTAGGAAAGAAAAAAACAACGATAACCTACGAGATAATTTGAAATACTTACCTTTCGGTAGGTAGGTAGGTACGCCGCCAATCCCCTGACACGATATTTTTACTGGTTCCTATGGATTTTGTCATTATTTACTGGCTATAATAACACTGGATAAAACTGGATTTTGGTAAGTTTGCGAGATTTCGCACGACACAGGCTTCAAACTTCACACTAAACCATTACCTCGTAGGCACTGCTCATACACACACTGACTGACGACGGCTTTTTACATAACAATCACCATTTTATCACGTTTGATGACATTTTCTCAACAAAACAATGTACAACAACGCATGTAAACACAAACAGGGTGACCATCTCAAAAGTGGCGGTTCTACCACACACCTGCCAAAAAATCTGTCAAAATCTACCAAGCTTGACGATAAAAATACCAAAAATATGACTTCATACCATCTCCTTCGTGGCTACGGAATAAATTAAATACCTACATTACATTCAGTTACTATCTTTTGATCGTTTGTAACGGTTTGCAGTTATCTAAAACGAGATAGAAGTTGTTTAGAAACCAAATCAATAAAGGTAAAAAAGAATAAGAAGTTTCCAGTTCGGTAAAAAATAAATAAATAATAAATATTATTTCATTAAAAATTCAAACTAATAAGATTTTTCTTGAAATATTTAAAATCTGCCAAATGGCAGAAATCTGCCACAAATGGTAACACTGATCGGCGGCCGTCGGCCGTCCTGATTGGATATGCGTTTTTAAATGCAACCAATGACAGACAGGTATGTCAAAGAATAAATAGGACAGACTAGACACTTCCCAAAATTGCAGTTGAATAATTTTGTGGTGTCAATGAACCATGGTGGTAAAGTAACATGTTACAATTTAAAGAACTATGAATATCATAAACATTGCTTTACGACATCTAGTAATCAAACAAAAATAAATATTCTATTAAATATTGAGTACGTAGCCACGTAGGTACCTAGTTACTGAATAGGTATTAGTACCAAAGATCTCAGAGAATGTTTACCGTGACTAGGGATTGCAGTCGCGAAAATATTTCTTTTACATACCAAGATTTTTAAAAACAGCAACATCATTATTAGGTAGGCACATTACTAGGTAATTGGTGGCAGTTCTGTTACCTATTTTATCTACAATTGACAACTAGAGGTCAAAGAACAGCTGTAAATAGGGCTGCCTCATGATGCGTTTAGATTCATTTTAGATAAAAGTTTAAGAGGCATTTGATGAATGAAAAACTTTGAAATTTTAAAAGTCGTAGAACAAAAGTTGTTCGTTATGACCGGTAGAATATCCTGCTTTCGGATCCCTACAACTCTTAATAAACACGTTGTATAGTCGGACAGCTATTTAGTCCTAACGCGATGTAGTCATATCGAGATTTAGTCAGAAAGCGACTTAGTCATAATGCTATCTAGTCAAATCAAGATGTAGACTCAAAGATTATTATAACCCTTAAAATTAAACTAAAATAACTAAAGTCTAACAAAAAATCGCCAATCGAAAAAAATAAGAATACATTATTTAATGATAGACCATGACTTTAGTTATGAATACTAACCGTCTCATTTATTTGCCAGTTCTTCTAGCTGCTTACTTCTTAAAGCTAGGTTAATCTATAACCTAGCTTTAAGAAGTTTTAAAGTGATCCTTGTGATTCAAATGAATAAATACCTTTTGACTTTGACTTATTACGTAATATGCGACAAACGTAAGAAAACAACACTGCCCAACGTCACTATTTGTATAAATCTTCCTTACAACTGCTTAATTGTAAAAGTTTTTGATTAAATAAAGTTTTTTTATTCTTAAATGTTGCGTTTGCCATTAGGTACATAGCTACGTTGTTGTGAACCTGTCGCGAGCTACGTAATAAGGCAGCCGATCCGCTCAACCACTTCGCAATAACCAGATTATCGAAGGTAAAATATTTATGAGTTCTCGAACACGACTGAAATCACAATCTGTCGCTGAAATCAAACCGCCAAAATGTTAAAATCTATTTGAAAATCATATCGGAAAATTCTTTAGTAACTTGGAAACTTTTCACTTTAAATAAAACTGAAAGACTTGAAAAGTGGTGGCATGAATTATTTTGAAACTAATAAGTAATTCTTGGGTTGAGTTACTCTTGGCTCTCAATGCAATATGATCTTTATTGCACTTGGCTAAAGTCCTTGTTCTAAATTAGAAAAATAACAGTAACCGCCGCCAAGCAGCGTTGCGGTGTTTCGGTTTGAAGAGTGTGGTTGCCGGTGTAATTACAGGCACATGAGGCTTAACATCTGTATGCCTCAAGATGATAGATGCAATGCAGTGCATCGTAGGGCACGTTTCGATCGTGCGTGACTTACGAGGCAATGCTTTGTTATAGGTGATGGTTACCACTTAACATCAGGTGGGCCATCTGCTTGTTCCATCAGCTAGTTGTATTAAAAAAAAAGTAACTTTTGACTTGTTCTAAACCCACTAGAACCAATGGAGTCGGGAACAAAAAAACCGTTTTATTAGCAAATTGTAGTGTATTTGTAGTCTTATAGAACTGACAACCGCTGAGGAATAAGAATAACGAACACTAACGGCCGGTTTCTGAAAGCCCGATCAAAACTAATCGGATGTCAAGTCACTTGCTATCCCTATCTAATTCGATGTAATAGCTGAAATGGCGAGTGACTTGACATCCGATTAGTTTTGATCGGGCTTTCAGAAACCTGCCGTAAACCCTTCAAAGAGCACTAGTGGGCCAGTGGTAGCGGCTCCGCTTTCCGATCCTGAGGTCGTAGGTTGAAAACCAGTGAAATGCACCAATGAGCTTTCCTGTTCAACAAATTTATGTGCACAGTGCCAGTACTCGCAAACGGCGAAGAAAAACATCGTGGGGAAACCGGCGGCATGTGGTAGTACCTAAAAAGTTCAAAAACTTGTGTCAATTGCTCAAAAGGAGCCACTTAGAGGCTCACTTAAAATCCTTTCACCACACTGTTTCGAAAGAAACTAGTGACACTACAAGAAGGAGAAGAAGCCCATCAATTAAACTAGTAGTTCGCCCCGAACTGAGATCACGAGATGCGACCCGAACCGAAAATTATCAAGTATTTTTTTATCTAGTGCAATTATATTGTTACTCGTGCTTGCAGGAAAGTGCCTTCTTGAAAATACCTCTCGTGAACGTCCATCGCACATTTGCATTTCAAAAATTCCCACTTCAAGAGTTGTAAAGTTTGAAAGTTAAGAGTGAGCGGCGACACCGGCTAGCTATATAACCACTTTTGGCAGCTGCATTTTCGTTTTTTTTTTAAATACAGACTTATTGTAATATGTCAAAGTAAAAAGATTCAAATTCAATTGAATTACTTCTTCACTTTGAAACTCAAATCTTTTTATTTGTCATCATCATCTTCCTGCCCTTATCCCAGGCTAAGTGGGGTATTTGTATTTTTTATTTTATTTTTATACAGATACATTTTAAGAATTAAATTATATTTTACACTACGACATCGACACTATCTGTTTGCCCTTTTTTGGCAAAGGCCTCCTCCAAGCTCTTCCACTCTTCCCTATCTCTCGCTATTCTCGTCCATGTTTCCCTGCAGTATGTTTAATCTCATCCTCCCATCTTTTAAACTGTCTCCCCCTTTTTATTTTGTTGTGTTTCGGGAACCAATTCATCAACATTTTGCTCCATTTCTCTTTTCCTCTTACACTATGTCCTGTCCATCTCCATTTTAGTGTATTTACTTTGAGTGTCACATTTTCTACTTTTGTTCGTCTTCTTAGTGTTTCGTTTTTAATTTTGTCTAAATCTTCTTATCAAATCGTCTTAAATCGATTAGTGTAATATATAATAGTTCAGGTAATTATAATAATCTTCTTCTTCTTGTCGTGTCAATAGTTCTTTCAAAACAGTGTGGTGAAAGGATTTAAAGTATTTTTTTTTTAATTCTACTTGCTGATGTAACAAGCAGATAACACCACCTGTTGTTAAGTGATAACCATCACCTATAACAAAGCATGCCTCGTAAGTTACGCACGATATGAACGAGCCATACGATGCATCGCCCTCCTTCCACCATCTTGAGGCAAACAGATGTTAAGCCTCATGTGCCTTTAATTACACCGGCAACCACACTCTTCAAACCGAAACACAGCGTTCCTGCTTGGCGGCAAAAAAAGGCATGGTGGTAGTTCTTCCCCGGTCGAGCCCTTCACAAACAGCTCTGCTACTCTTAAAGGTTCTGTCAAGGGTGGTTTTAAAGCTTGCCGGTTCTGTAGAAGCTCGAAGTCGTAGGCACGTAGATGAGGTACGAGTAAGTATTTATGAATGAATAATTCATTACTTGCCTAACACGATGTTCCTTGTAAGTTAAGAGAAGATTTTGTCCCAGCGATAAATTGGTATCGCGCGAATACGAACATACAAAAAAACGGTAGGAACCAAGCCGTAAGTTTGTTGCCTGTTCTTCTAGGCTTTGGTTGCAAGGAACTGGCACCTAAGAGTCACCTAGCTTTTAGACGTTTCAAAGTGATCGTTGTGATTTTATTGAATAAATACCTTTTGACTTTGACTTAATTCTTGTTTTTTTTGGCCTGTTATGTCCCACTGCTGGGCAAACACCTCCCCCTTTTCTTTCTACGCATCTCAGTCTCGCGCCAGATTCGGCCACTCTTAGCAGAACACGTCCAGGTCAACCCATATTAATAAATTCTTATTATAAAAAAATATTTACCAAAACTTTGCGTTTTTGCATTGCATTTTGCGTTGTTTGCGATTTTACATAACTAACTATATCTTGTTTTTTTTTAATGTGAGTGCAGTAGAATTTGGCGGTTGTCAGCCTCTTAAGAAAGTTCGTTTCAAAAGTTTTATTATAAATGCAGTGGGCAGTCAGTTCGCAAGCAATTAATAGCGCCCGCTGTCGCCAGTCAACACTAGTGAGGGGAAAAACAGTAATTTCTGAGAAATGAGGACTTAAACGACAAGTTGGTATCTACACTAGTCGTATAAATATTAACTTTTTTGAAATACTTACTTTTGTGTTTAAGTTTTCAAAAAAATACCCTTCTTCTTTTCGTGTCACTATAGTTTCTTTCAAAACAGTGTGGTGAAAGACTTTAAAGTGCGCCTCAAAGAGGCTCTTTTGAGCACCTGACACATGTTTTAGAAGTTTTTAGGTTCTCATAGAACCATTGATCACGTTGGTCAAGCTACTAAAACCAGCCAACACTAATTTTCAGTACACATTTTCTAATTAAGATCTCACCTTGCAGATATTTTGTTTATGTTTTAATTTAATATACGTTCTCGCTATTTAATTATTTTCGGGTGAAATTGCGCAGTTTCATACAAATTAAAATCTTAAAATCTAAATTGGATGAGTACAGTCCTTGCCATTCACACGCACGAGTGGCTGCTGCCTCTGACTTATTTTACTTTTCAAGTGTTATTTTATGATATAGATTGTTTAATTAAAATACACTTAATAAAAACTCTTGTTTATTATACAAGCTGTTCCAATAATTGTGTATATAAACTTCAGGGGGCTAAAGTACCCATCAATATGAATAACTTTATGTAAGGAACCAACACAGTGAACGCGAAAAAAAAACAGCTGTTTTATACAAAAGTTCTTTACCTACCTGGCTAAAATGTATGAAACAGCTGGTTTTTTTTTTCGCGTTCACAGTGTTTGTTCCTTAGAAAAAGTTATTCATATTGATGGGTACTTTAGCCCCCTGAAGTTTACATACACAATTATTGGAACACCTTGTATAATTGAATTGAAGAGTAGTAGCTCTTCAATTCAATTATAAGTAGTCCTGCACCAAGGTGCATTACTTGTCTGGGAAAGTATGTTTCGGTTTGAAGGGTGTGGTTGCCGGTGAAATTATAGGCAAATGAGGTATAACATCTGTATGCTTTAAGTTGATGAACGCAGGGAAGTGCATCGTAGGGAATGTTCATATTGTGCTTGAGTTGCTAGGCAAAGTCAAAGTCAAAGTCAATAGGTATTTATTCAATAAAATCACAAGGATCACTTTGAAACGTCTTAAAGCTAGGTGACTCTAGGTGCCAGTTCCACGCGACCAAAGCCTAGAAGAACAGGCAACAAACTTACGGCTTGGTTCCTACCGTTCTTTTGTATGATCCTTTAACAATGTAATATAATATATTATTGAAGTTAAGTGAGGCGTAGGCATACAGAAAAAGTTAAACATAATCAAATTTATAAGACAGCTACGCTTCAAACTAATAATACCTAATGCATAAAATTAAATACAATCTATTAAATCAGAGAAAAATAAAAATAAAACACACAATAGTAGGTACAGTACAGACATTGCAGACATGTTAGCTGCCGATGGGCAGAGCGACCGGGACATCGGGCCACGCACTTTTATCATCAATATAGCTATCTAAAGTATAATAAGCTTTACTTATTAGATTATTCTTAATGTATGCTTTAAATTTTCTAATAGGAAGCCCAGTGGCACTTTCTGGAAGTTTATTATAGAAGCGTATACCGTTCCCCATAAACGAGCCATTTACCTTTTGGAGTCGAAATTTAGGAATACATAATTTGTTTTTATTTCTAGTGTTAACGTTATGTGCATCACTCTTTTTCTTAAAGCTATCTATGTGTTTATGAGTGTATAATAGATTTTCATAAATATACTGTGAAGTTACTGTGAGAATATTAATTTCTTTAAATCGCTCCCTCAATGATTCGCGTGGTTTCATGTGGCAATGTTTTGTATACGTGATCGCTTAGCATCAAATGGCTAAAAATGTAAGAGAGCCTTAAGGGTGGTCTATTGGAGAGTGGCCCCGACTGCGAATTCTAAAGTCGTGTGTTCAAACCCAGACGAACACAACATAATGTTTTTATTTTACAATAATAAATGGGAACAATACTTTTTTATGATAATGAGGAACCCTATGCTGGCAGCAAGGGGGTCATTCTTATACTCAACACCATGCAAGTGACTTGTTCACTTATAACCCGTCTTACCCATTCCAGGTACGCTCAGCCAAACTGCAAGCAACTTGGCGTCTCAAGAAGGAATTCGTCCCAGAGCATCCATGTATATAAAATGGAAAGTCGCACACGGCATCAGCGGCCCCATTCAAAAACAAGTCGGAGTAAGTTTGAGCTGTGTATTCTCCCCTTAAGGTACATTTCTGAGCAACGCGAAATGGCACGGTAGTGACGCGCGTTATTGACGCGAGAGAAAGGCTGTACTGCTGCCTTACCGAGGAACTAAAATGGTAATCGGAATCAAAACTTTGATGATATTCTTTACAGCCTTAGCAGTATTCAAGTCCTTTGAAACTTAACTGGGAGAATTAGGATAGTTTATATCTGTAGCTTTATACTTTTAACGTTATAAATCTTCTAGATAATTGCTTACATATCAAAAAAATTACATTAAAGTTTTGATTCCCATCTCCAAAGTTTCACGGTAAGGCAGTCAAAACAAACTCCTATAAAACTCCAGAGGCGGAAAAACAGGATCTTCATACATGACAGTGTGGACTGATGCTATGAAGTAGGTACTAGGTTATTATTATAAAAAAAACACCAGAATCAGCAAGGTGCGTCATAACCGCGCTTGGGACGCGCATTTTTTCTTATTCGGAAGCGCACCTTAAGGGGGAGTACTCAAAAATGCAATAAGCGTACCTTGTGGGCCGCTCTCCTTGCATGCTTGAGCCCTGCATCTCGTTATGGAAGTCTGCAAGAATCTGAAATGCGTCGAAGTTTTCTGTTTAATATTTATTCAGACAAGCTATTTATTTCATTCTTGGATGTTCGAAGATAGTTTTCAAGGCCCTTTTACAGTACTATTTTGAGCTCTTTCATCGACCGTTCCTATGATTTTTACTATATCGTCGATCCTCGATTGGGGAGCGTCCTACGCTTCACTTTCTGGCTTGTGATCGGCAAAATCTTAATTCAAAAAGTTAAAAGACATTTATTCAGTTGTATCAAAAGAATCACTTTGAATCATCTTAAAACTAGGTAAATCTTGGTGCCAATTTCACGCGAACAAGTCTAGAAGATGGTATTTGTATACGCGCTGTATGACCTGCAGTGCCAATTACCACGCAAGCTGACCTTGACTTTTCTGCAGATTTTCTCAACGGAAGCCCAACACTTTTACAAAAAAACTGATATTACACTTGTTGCAATTTACTATGATAACTGGTTATCTTAGAAATAAGAGCCATTTGAAGGAGAGAATGGAACCTTTTAGCTCCAATAATACACTAGAACCAATTTGCTATCTTCACAATAGATTCAAGTTTTCAGGTTCACCCTGGTACTCTCAGCAGTAACTCAGCTTTTCCTCAACTCAGAATTAGTGAGTGAATACAATGCTATACAAAAACATTTATTTATGCCACATAGAAAAACGTATGACATACAACATAGAGTGCAACATAGGAGTAGGGCTGTTTCTGAGGGTTTCGTTTCGGTCGGATAAATATTACCACCTAGGTACATGTATTTCAGTAGCCTATTTCGTTGCTGTGTTTCGGTTTGAAGGGTGTTGGCACCACCTGTATGATTCAAGTTAGAACGCAGAGTTGTGCATAGGTAGGCGCATCTCTAACGAGCATGACCTGCGAGACATTGCTTTGTTATAGTTGATGGTTACCACTGTTCCATCTACTGGTTCCAGCAGCAAGTGGTATACAAAAATCTGAAATCAAATTGACATAATTTTCATAGCCATTGCTGTTCAATTTAAGATACTCCTACAGATACGAGTGCCAAGTAGGAACACAATTCTAGGTTAAGAACACAATTGAAATTGAACCAGCAAGAGAAGAGCTGTACATCTCCGCGCGATGACGCGACTCGAAATGAATTGTTCAAATCGCGCGACTGTGCAATAATTTCATCAGTCAATATTGGTCATGGGACTCAGATTTCTAGATGTGACTCTCAATAAAATTAAATTGAAAATTCTGATATCCTTTGAACATGAATTTAATTTATTCTAATAATTTCAAAAGTCTGACTTGATTCGAGAACATGATTATTACATCGTCTAGGGTAACTTTTTCAGTCATGCCCCATTTACAGTGTTATAGTTACATTTACAGCCTGAAACAGAATTTTCGATAAAGTAGGCTCTCCCAGCACCTTTAGCATCATCATAACTTAGTTAGCCTAATCCACAGGAAAACCATAGTCAATACGTGCGTGCGGAGCTAAGCCACTGGTTTCCTCAAAATGTTTTCCTTCACTGTTTGAGAGCACAGCATTGCGCAAAGGGCGTTGGTATCTGCGACACAGTTTAATACTTCTGCAGATATCATCGTTCCCGACTTTAAGTTACTGGTATTTTTATTTCCCTAATAAACATATTTTGATTTGATTGATTGATTTTGATATAACTTTTTGCTGCCGTTGATCTTAACCATACCATTTGACCGAAATATTATAGTAAGTATCATGAAAAGTTATCCTGTACAAATGACATGAAATACCTACCTTTGATTACCTACCTATTTCTCTTATGCCTACGCCTCACTCAATTCGATTAGCACCTGAATTCGATTAGAAACTGAAGCTTCAATAACATTGTAACAAGGATCATATAAAAAAACGGTAGGAACCAAGCCGTAAGTTAATCTAGGCTTTGGTCGCGTGGAACTGGCACCTAGAGTCACCTAGCTTTAAGACGTTTCAAAGTGATCCTTGTTATTGAATAAATACCCTTTGAATTTGACTTTGACTACTTGAAAATAAAACTGTAAACATTAACGTTATTTTTAAAGTTGTACGGTATAACCATGATTTGTGAATTTAAATCTACAAAGCGCAAAACTTATAAGTGCAAAGCTTTAAGAAAATGAGTAAGTAGCTGCATAAAATTACTTTGAAAGAGAAACCTTTTTGCAGTAACAAGAATAAAACTGAGAATTTATTTTACTGAAAGGCGTATCCTGTAATTATGTAAGCGGTGTTCGATGAACCTACCTAAGGGAAATTATCGAAATGATACCAAGGGTGGGGGCGGGAGGGGTGGAGTTCCTACCTTAATTTAAACATCTTGCAGAAATACCTCCGAGAGTCTGCTCGAGTAAAATGAATATTTGTATTGAATTGTTTATTTTGTCTAAATTGAGTCATGACCACGTGGGTCCCCAAATCAAATTCAAATTTGAATTTCCGTAATTATTCAGTGTGTTTTTGTAAATGGTTTTTATTATAAAAAGTTCGAGATGTAAGTCGGTTTTAGTGTCAATTATTTAAAAAGTTAAAAAGTATTTTCGGTCTTGGATTGCAAAAATCCCGATTATTGTATTTCCTGCGGCTTCGCTCGCTTTTTATTATTAGTGATTGAGTGTGTGTGACTAACATTAACATTTTTGGCGTTTTCTCTTATTGGGTTAGTTAACATTTTCAACCTCGTTCCTGGTAATTGGAGATGGGCGAGATTGAGCCACGTCCAAACAATCTCAGTGGCTCAGTTTTCGCATTTATATATTAGTAGGATAGATAGTAGTAAGTAGAAGTAGATAGTAGATAAGACGTTTCAAAGTGATCCTTGTGATTTTATTGAATAAATACATTTTGACTTTGACTTTAGGAAAAATGTAGTTAATTCTCAGGAATTAGGCGACAAAAAGTTTAAATCTGAATTTAGGAAGCACTTATGGTCCAATACCGCCCAATTTACCTAATTGGACAGATCACGTCACGCATCCGAAAATTCGCAAACTTTTTTAATTTCCAAAAAATCATCTTTTAGGGATTCCACCCGAGAGGACATGCCTCAGGGGCCTCGTTAAAATTAACAATGGATTATTGGCTCGCTAATACCCACTCCATCTTAAATTTCAAGTAAACAGTTTGACGATTATCGCTTAATTTTAGACTTTATAAGTATTATGTCTGAAGGAACACATTCATCCAAAGATTTCATAATTAGATTTTATCTTTCATTTTCTGATTAAATAACTTAAGTCTAGTTTTACTAGCTCAAAGTAACTTTATCCGCCATAACATGTTCGACTAGAACAAAATTTTATTTAGCATAAATACACACACGAGCCTGAACTCATTGAAAATGTTAGGTAAGTAAAAAAAATGATTTTTAGCGGCTCATGCGGTGAACAGCGGTGAACAGTATGTGTATAAATCATCGGGATGGGTGATCGCTGGTGACTTTTGCAATGAACTAGGACAACAATGACAATGGCTATCGGTAGTTCAAAAGCTTCTATCACCCAAGGTTCTTCACTGTAACAAGGATCATACAAAAGAGCGGTAGGAACCAAGCCGTAAGTTTTTTTCCTGTTCTTCTAGGCTTTGGTTGCGTGGAACTGGCGCCTAGAGTCATCTAGCTTTAAGACGTTTCAAAGTGATTCTTGTGATTTTATTGAATAAATACCTTTTGATTTTGACTTGAGCAGCGTTGCTGTTTCGGTTGAAGAGTGTGGTTGCCGGTGAAATTACAGGCACATGAAACTTAACATCTGTATGCCTCAAGTTGATGGACGTAGGGCAGTGCATCGTAGGGCACAATCCTATCGAGCGTGACTTACGATGCAATGCTTTGTTATAGGTGATGGTTGCCACTTGACATCAGGTGGGCCATCTGCTTGTTCTATCAGCAAGTTGTATAAAAAACTAGAATTGGATCGTACTATTTCCTTTGAAACAAGATCCCGATCAGGCCCTTCCTGTCTGAATTAAGTCGTAAAGTTATTTAATAAAATTGTTAACAAGAAACAGCAAAGTATTTGAATACGCAGAGAATTAGATTTCCTCAGAATTTACTTGAAATAATGAAAATACTTAGAGAATTTAATAATGCCCGCACTCACCTTCGTTTACTAAGAATTCTTCACGAACAAAATTATTTAACGTTAACGTGTGTCGTTCATACAAACAAAAAAAAAGTACAACTACTTATATATGTCTTAGCGACAGACCACAACAAATATGAAAGGGAAATACTAAGAAGAAAGAAAGATTTACATTTGAACCACATAGATAGGTACTTGGTACAAAAAAACCATAAAGCAGTAGGTAGTAAAACAATAACCAAAAGTGACATAGGTTGCAAGTTGCATTGTGTAAATGAAAGCCTACTTAAGGGCTGGTCCACAGTCAAGTGGCCCAAAACAGAAATGACTGGAGCGAATGACGTAACCTTTGTTTTCCAATGAGGCACTACAGGCTAACAATAATAAAATGGATAGATATACAGAAAACGAGTTTAATGTTAGCTAATTTAAATGAATAGTATGCATGACTAGTAAACACGAGATAAAATCCATATCAATAAAGTGGTTTTATTTCGACTGCCATTTTATATCTACCTGTGAACTCCTATTGCTGTGTTCCGATTTGAAGGGAGTGGCTGCTGGTGCAACTCTAGACATATGAGATTTAACACCACGTCTCGAGTGATGGACGCAGTGCATGCTACATAAGTCACGTCCTCAGTGAGCATGCCTTTGTGAGATATTCCAACACCAGTTGCTTGTCTCGTCATCATCAGCCTTAAAAGTCCACTGCTGGAGATAGGCCTCCTGTATTATATCTAAAAGAATAATGATTTTAAGCTCTCAATCCAGACTTCCGGCAATCTTTACTATGACGTCGGTTCATTGGGTGGAGGGCGTTCTACGACGATGAGTTATATTCTCCATTTATTCATCACTCAATCCCATCCAAAATGGTGTAACAAAAGTAACAAGAATCAACTAGAATTGAAGTGATTCTTGTAATTTTATTGAATACTAGCGGCCTGTCCCAGCTTCGCATGGGTGGTCATAAATTTATTGAACATTTTAGGATAAACTTAGACCGTGGGTTCGAGCCTCGCGTCTACTTATTTCATACATTTGCACGCGCTTCTCCTTGAGTGAGTGAAATCGCACCCCGCGCGTGATCCGTGGACCCGTAAACATTTTTAATTTCGTCATATCTTTTGAATGGAATGTCCGATTTGAAAAATTTAAGAAGTAATCTATAGGTATTGAAACCGTCTTAATTATGAAATGATTTATTTGGATAAGGATTAATACCAAGGTACAAATAAAGACCCTTTTCTAGCGGAGGCATTTCAATTAATTTTTTATAATAAAAGAACACTTATTGTGACATAACTATAATAGTTAGACATATGCTGTCGCGACATTTTTTGTAGATGATAACGTGTTCTACAAAATCGTAGTACATTATTTTGTTCTATCTTCAATAGTTTTCGCAGCGCACGCGATGTAAGGTTTTTTGTTTTCCACCTTGTGTTACATTATTGAAGTTTTAGTAAGGATCCCTGATTTTTTTGAAAATATAATATAGCCTATGTTACTCAGGTATAATGTAGCATTCTAATGGTGAAAGAATTTTTGAAATCGGACCAGTAGTTTTTGAGCCTATTCGTTACATACAAAAATACAAAAATACAAAGTTTATCTCTTTATAATATTAGTGTAGATGTAGATAACATGATATACTCTGTTTTCCTCATCGTTCGAGTGATGAAGCTTTACATGAAAGGTAAAATTGATCGTTAAGCAATAATATAGGATTCAGTCGGGTAACGGCTTACAATTAACAAAGCCAAGCATTCCGTTTGATCCGAGACGCATTGATGAAACAGGGTTATTAGTCGGGTACAAAATTCAATAAAATTAACATTGTTGTGTAGGTAATTATAAAAACTGTGACTTTTTATAAAATTTTATTAATGTTTGGCTAATATTGAATGTTTATTGTGATTTTGATTGTAACTTTAGAATCTATTTTTTTTATGTTTGTTGCATAAAATAGATTATAACCGTGTTTATTATAAATAATTTTATCATTGATTTTTTATTTTTCTTGAAAACAAGATGCCTCTGACTTCTTCCTTGTGGGAATGTATAGGGAAAGCATATGTCCACAAGTGGGCTATTTTATACGGATTTAAAAGCTATATAATGACTTGTTAAGGATATGGACAAACAAGTATTTGACGACTCTCTGCGAAATCATATGCTGTCATGTGTTTATGAAAAAAGACGAATAGAATACCTTAGTACAAGATGTAACTTAACTAAAGCTGTATCCGATTTAAATAGGCTGATAAGTCACAATAAAAACCTGCCTTTTACGAATCCTTCAACATCACAAGGGCTTTTTTATAAGTCTCTCTATACAGATTCTTTAAATATTTACTTCACTACGATTTGGGTTTGTTTGTTCAAAGAGAATCGGCTGACAAGAACCCATATCAAACTAATGGACTGTACAATGAGCCACACAAGTCTAGTTTAGTCAAATCCTTTTCAAATATTATGTGGTTACGTTACAGGATAAATGTGTGAAGCGTTCGTAGCGTAACAAGGTAGCTCGTCTACTGGGACCGATTGCGCCTCGCGGTTTTTTAAACGATTTTGACGTAAGAACAAAACGTTTCTGGTTGCTACCGTTCTATAGATAGGAACGTGACATAAGTGAGTCTCAAGCACTTATAGGTACCTCTATACTGAGGCATACAGCTGTATGCATCAGGTTGATGGACGCAGAGCAGTGTATCGTAGGGAACGCTTCTATCGTGCGTGACTAAAGAGGCAATGCTTTGTTGGTGATGGTTACCACTTAACATCAAGTGGGCCATCTGCTTGTACAACCAGATAGCTGTATAAAAAAAACCGGAGTAGACACTTTTATTACAGTCTTTTGTACTTTTTAAACAGTCTACTATTTTCTTTGTCTTTCAAATTCATATTCTTCTTGTTTGTCACCTTTTTATACTCGTACCCTGTGTTTCGCAATTATATGATTATTGTATTGTTTTTAAAGGGCTATTTTCCCCTGGATCCGTAGTTCAATTTGATTTAATTATATAAAGGTATCGCTCAACATCAAGTGAGCCTACTCCGTTAAAGTTCTGATAATAAAAAAATACACTGCATACATAAGCAAGGGTTAAATGAGAAGATACTTTCAAATAGGTAGACCGAGCTATGTCCGAGAATACAAAAAATGGAAATTATCAGGTAATAATGTAATACTTATTCATGACTTTGGAAGCGGAGCAAATTGCAGGCGATTGAAGAATATTTTACAAAATAACTTCTTGAGGTATTATACTTTGTTGGGTGTGTCACAAGTATGCACAGAAACACAATAGCGAATGTACTTGTTGTTTCCTGGTGTTTGAATCAATTTCAGTGGAATGAGGAACTCAGTTATCGCGCATTTTTGACACATTATTGGTAGATACTTTTTAAATCGCTTTTTTTTTAATCCATGCGAATCGAAGTAAATTCTGACAACTTTGGCAACATTCGTTACAAATATCTTCGGAGTGTGATTAACAAAATAACATAACAGTAATTACTGTAGATATTATAATAAAGATATTTGTAAAATACATGTTCATTTTTGAGGTTTGTATGTAGTTACTTCATTTATACATTATTGAATTAAGTATAATCCATAATGTTGAAATGTGCCAAGTTGTGTGACGGTTGTTAGCCCAATAAGCTAACTGTAATTTTTACCATATTCATAACACGACAGACTAAAGTGCACTATTTTATCTGCACCTTTTCTTACTCTATGGCACAAACACTGAAAAATAAAACTCGATAAAACAGCACTAGCACTATTACGAGCTAATACCGTATATTCCAGGAACATTTCGCAATAATAAGCAATATTACAAGCAATCATCGGAATTACAGGGGTAATAACTCTCAAATCTTCTCCTTTTTATTTTCGCTATAAAATAATAGCTTATTACGTTTTGCACAAGATTTACTGCCATATTTTAAGCCGTTACTTAAATATCTAGCAGGGAGTGATCAGAATAACTTTAAAACATTTAAATTCTAATATAATAATACTACGTTCCGCATAGGTAAAAGTAGTTAGAGCTCTTTGTGAAGGACTCGCCCAGGGAGGTACCTACAACCATCCTGCCTATTTTCTGCTGCCAAGCAGCGTTGCTGTGTTTCGGTTTGAAGCGTATGGTTGCCGGTGTAGCTACAGGCACATGAGCCTTATTTTCTGTATGCCTCAAGTTGATGGACGCAGGGCAGTGCATGCAGGGCACGTAACTATCTCACATGACTTGCGAGGCAATGCTTCGTGATGGTTGCAATGGTGATGGTTACCACCTCGCTTAGTACTTCGATAAAAATAACTTATACTCCAGCTCACATTCATTTTTTAAGCAAATTTTTATCCAATTTCATCAAGTTGTGGCATAATTAAGTCAAGAACATCTAACCATCCAAACATTCGCATTCGTAATTGCTCGAGTGAGCGAATAAAACGAATACATCATTGGCAACTAGGGCAATTTGGCTTATTTTTTTATGTATGTTTATTTGAGCATATCTTTCTAACCATTGATCCGATCGGCATAAAACTTGGTAGGTCAGTAAAATATTAGAGCAAACATCACATTTAGAGCTGATTTCACCATGCTCTGTTAGATTAACAAATGATTAAAGGGCCGTTAAATATGTCAAAATGTAAACGTTTGACAGCTAAGGTTATATTTAACGGCCTGTTAATCCTTGATTAGTAACTAACAGAGCATGGTGAAATCAGCTCTTAGTATATAAAACTCTTAGCTGCCGAAAGCTCACCACCGTCCTACCTATACAAAGTTTATTGTTTATTACTATTGGCTCACTTAAATGGCACATAAACAATACGAAATTCTTGTTTACCTTAAAGAAACTTATTGAAAGAAATCTGATCCGGCAACATCTCCGGAGTTCATCTAAGCATCGTTACGAACTACTTTGTTTTTGTTTCGTCCGCGATTGTACTACGATACGCCGCCGATCTGAGCGAGCAATCAGGGACACCAAAGACTATTGTACCTATTGAATTCTCACTTTGGCTAAATTTTCAATGAATAAAAAAATCAAGTTATGCTATCATCGTCGTCAGCCTGGCGAAGTCCCCTGCTGAGTGTGAGTATAGGCTGTAGGATTATTGTTAGTTGGTTTTGTTGGTCATTAAAAAGATAGATATATATAGATAAATCACATTAATTCATCCACCACATAAAATTATAGAAAAACAAATAACATAACAAAAACTTAGAATAACTTACTAACTAGGCAGATAATTTAACTACTACAACTTACTTATAATACGCCTGATAATTAGTGTCCGTAGTTTGAGGTGTTACTGCATCTCCTGTGGTATTTTCTACTATCCTGGTGCGTTCTCTGATGAAAACCAGAAATGTATGGTTTAAATTCTATGCTAGTACCTCGCACCACTTCATTGGATCACATCATCTGTTACCATCACAATTTCTAGGCATGGTAGACATCTCTCAGATATCTAAGAGCACTCCAAATTTAGATATATGTCCTTGCGACGTTTTCCTTCAATACATGAGAGCACTTTTTCGCTACGCAGGGTTAACAACTGGTTAAGGTTAGGGTATGGATTGTTTTTAGCGCTTGTTGGGTATAATTTTGTGGTTACGTCGTCAAAAGAACGGTAAAACAAACTTATGGCTTGGTTCCCAAGCCGTAAGTTTGTTGCCTGTTCTTCTAGGCTTGTTCGCGTGGCACCTAAATTCATCTAGCTTTAAGACGTTTCAAAGTGAACCTTGTTAAATACCCATTGAATAAATACCTTTTGACTTTGACTTGACTAAGGACCATTTTACTGTTGACTCGGGCACTATTCGGCACTATTATTTCGCAGTAGAACTACACGTAGCGTTCTGCAGCTATTAAACGTTACCCTTTATAAGAGTAAGCTCAACGTACAAGATATTCCAAATTGAGTGTGAAATGAGCGTGCATGTGAATGGCCAAGTGTGGAGTGTAAAGAATATGCATTTAGGTGCATGGATGTGGAATCGGGTCACGTGTTACGCGGCTATATTTTAATGTAACGCTGAGTTCGCTCCCGTTCGAAACGAACTTTATTTGACGTTTAATCTAGACCCGCTTTTTGAACACCTGATAAGTGAACATTGCGGGGATGTTTAGGGGTGGTACAGGGTGTACAATATGCTTTTTTATATTTATGAATAGCGGTACTATCTTATTTCAGTTTTAAATCGAAGAGTAGAATTACAATAGTTAGAAAGACAAGTATTTATCTTTACCCAGTTAAACACCAGGATCACATAGAAACGGATGTACAGATTATATCACTAATATTTTTTTAAGTCTAATGATAATTTATTTGGATTCGGGTCTGTTGAGCTATCTCTACTCTCTACGATCTGCAGGTAACTTAACCATTCAGCACATTTCAAAAAATTGGGCAGTATACCTTTTTTTGTAAATAAGTGTAGAAGTGGTACTTGAAATAATTGTATTGAATAAAAATAGTCTGATTTTGATATTACCTGCACCTACACCGTTTGTTTTGGGAGCGGTTTTTATTCACCTTGCATAGGGTTTTAGTTTTTGACAGGCAATTTTCTTTCAAGAAGCTAGGTATGAAAAGAGAAATTTCGCGTCTTCCTAGTTTATTTTGTAAGTGTTACACTTATACAAACTATTAATATTTTAACATCTAAACTTACTTTAGTATATTATGTATGTTCTATTTAATTCAAACTAGCTGTTGATCGCGCACTCGTTTCGCACTTCGAAATCGTTTTTTCGTGATACTATAACAATTTAATAGTTAAAAATAATAAGTCGTTCATTAAAAGTTTGGCCATCACTTTTATTGTACGCAGACTATTATGGAAATTATGTAGTAATAATTATTAAAAAAATATTAAAATAAAACGCTTACGCACGCCTAACGACTTAGAACAAGCACAATATATCTTTGGGTCTTTTAGAGGTCGGTGAAATTTTCTCCGCCAAATGAATCAGTTCAAGCATAAAATCAAAAGAACCAGACGATAGATTAATTGCATTCCCAAATCAAGGACGATTTCAAAAGAAAATATGACAAAGGTGGCTCGTTAAAGTTAATCCCAACGCCCTTTCTAGTTCATTTCATTAAAAAACCTCGTTTTCCGCGGCGATTGATTTTCTTTTACAAACCATTGTTTTAAAACCTACAACTTATACCGCCCTTATCACGTCGCAATAGAGTTCAACTTGGCTTAGCCTAAATGTTTTTAAAATGGCAATGGAAACCTCTTCATTTGAAATGACATTACGATAAAAGAAAAGGCTTCGATGACCATTAAGGAATGTTAAAATTTTCTCCCCTATTGTTACAGAGTTTTATGGAGATATTTTTAATTTGTGAATGTTAAATCAATTAGGGATTTTGAGGGGTCGAAAGGGGGTTGGTCGCCCAAATTGTTTTCGCAAAAGGGTTTTTCATCAACCGCTTTAGTAATAACGAAGGATTGTCATTTGAGTTTTAAAATGTCGTTGTAAAATAAAGTCTTTTCATAAAAGTGTAATCGAAAAATCACAAACGGTTAAAAAAAATCATGAAATAATTTGGTGGACCTTCCTCACAGCACTATCTAGCCCCAAACGTGCCCAAACTAAGCAAAGCTTGTATTATAGTGACCAGATTGCTGATAAATTACAGGTTATTTTTTTATACAGGGTGTCCCAGAAATCAACGTCAAGCCGAAAACGGGCGATGGGCCAAGTCATGACAGTTATGAGAAAAATATAAAAAAAAATATTTGTCATGTACTTTTCGAATTATGAGTATTACAAAAAATACAGAAACACTGACACCCTGTGATGATCTTTTAAGTCCTGTGACTACAAATATTAACTATTCGTGAAACTTTTTTCTGTAATGTAACCATGAATAACCCTTCTGTAAAATACAATTCGAAATTAAATCATAACTGCCTCAGTTTTAAATAAAATGTTGATTTTTGGCCAACATTTAATTTAAAATAATTACATCACCCAACTTTAACCGACTGTACCGTAAAAAAAATGTACTACACTATTTTGGCAAGTAACTTTAAAAGATGGCGCATTTAGTCAGAATTCCAAAATGGTATAATACTTGCTAGAGTACTCCTTAATTTTGGAAAAAAAACTGGTTTTCTTAACTAAGCCGGATTTCATGACAATTTTATTTAAAAAGATAAAATGTTTGTAACCTTTAAATTATGGACTTAAAAATGCCTATGCTGCGTTTTTAAGTCGCTCACAATTCACAGGTACAAGTACATACCATTTCGACAATGTAAGTGAAACAGATAGAGCAACCATCTTGTCGAAAGAGTAATAACCATGGGTTATCAAGTAATTTGTTAGTTGATTGATTTTAATTTAATTACATCAAGGATTTACAGCAAATGTTCAAACTGTTTGCCTTCAGCTTCACTGCAAGCTCTAAATTAACTCGAGAAGATACGCCCGTCTTATTACACGGTCATTTTTAAGGAGATGTAGAGCTTGCATTACAGCTGAAGACAAACAGTTTGAACATTTGCTGTAAATCCTTGATGTAATTAAATTAAAATCATGACTGAAGAAACCCAATGACTGAATTTTATTTCAAACTTGCTCCTAAAACTAACAAATGGTTATTACTCTTTCGACAAGGTGGCGGCTCTATCTGTTTCACTTACATTGTTGAAATGGTATGTACTTGTACCTGTGAATTGTGAGCGACTTAAAAACGCAGCGTAGGCATTTTTAAGTCCATAATTTAAAGGTTACAAACATTTTATCTAATTAAATAAAATTGACAAGAAATCGGGTTTAGTTAAGATAACAATTTTTTTTTCCAAAATTATGGAGTACTCTAGCAAGTATCATACCATTTTGGAATCCTGACTAAATGCGCCATCTTTTAAAGTTACTTGCCAAAGTAGTGTAGTACATTTTTTTTACGGTACAGTCGGTTAAAGTTGGGTGATGTAATTATTTTAAATAACATGTTGGCCAAAAATCAACATTTTATTTAAAACTGAGGCAGTTATGATTTAATTTTGAATTGTATTTTACAGAAGGGTTATTCATGGTTACATTACAGATAAAAGTTTCACGAATAGTTAATATTTGTAGTCACAGGACTTAAAAGATCATCACAGGGTGTCAGTTTTTCTGTATTTTTTGTAATACTCATAATTCGAAGAGTACATGACAAATATTTTTTTTAATATTTTTCTCATAACTGTCATGACTTGGCCCATCGCCCGTTTTCGGCTTGACGTTGATTTCTGGGACACCCTGTGTATATATTCCTATTTATAATATATTAGAGCACTAGTAGCGGCTCCGCCTTACGACCCTGAGGTCGTGGGTTCAAAAACCGGTCGTGCACCAATGAGTTCTTTAGTTTAAAAATTTCCGTTCTGCCATTTCGGAGATGAGTGGGAATAAAGTTTTAAATTATATCTAGGCATTGAAAAAACATATAAAATGAAACAGCTTCACGGCTCTGATCCCCGCAGTGGTATTTACCAGCATGGTATTTATCTTATAGATCTATTATTAATTGGTGGTCTAAGAAAAACATTACTAACTCACGCTAACAAACGATTCCTAAATGACAATGTTTATCATTGCCTCTCACTCATACACTATTGTTGACGATAGTTCTCTTTAACGTTTATTCATACTCACTCATTCACATGAGTAGTAGAGCTCTTTGTGAAGAGCTCGTCCGGGGAAGTACTACCACCACACCTTTTTCTGCCGCCAAGCAGCAATGCTGTGTTTCGGTTTGAAGAGTGTGGTAGCCGGTGTAATTACAGGCACATGAGGCTTAACATCTGTATGCCTCAAGCTGATGGACGCAGGGCAGTGCATCGTAGGGCACGTTCCTATCGTGCGTGACTTACGAGGCAATGCTTTGTTATAGGTGATGGTTACCACTTAACATCAGGTGGGCCATCTGCTTGTTCCATCAGCCGGTTGTATAAAAAAAAAAAAAAAAACATAATTTCGCGTTATTATTATTAAAAAATATCCCTAAGCAAAAACTAGCCAACATTATTTTTCACGTAGTAACAAACTATGTAGGTATATTATTATGACAATTTGATTGCAATTCATTGATGTCAAAGTCAAAGTCCAAACATATTTACAAATTATATTATTTTTGGGCTTTATGATTATGTTGACAGCCTTCACAGCTCAGTTGGTAGTAGCTCTACCTTCTGCGCCGTAGGCCGTGGGTTCGATCCCCACCGAGAACAAACATTTGTGTGGTGAACATAGATGTTTGTTCTCTGTCTGGGTGTTATATAATATTATAAGTATGTATTTACAAACAATAAGTATATATGTATTATATCAGCTATCTGGTTCCCATATTACAAGCTTTGGCTTAGTTTGGGCCTAGATAGTCCTGTGTGGAAAGTCCTCCAATATTATTATTATTATTGTTATTTGGTGTTCACTTTGTTGTTGTATAAATAACAAGGATCGCTTTGGAACTTCTTAAAGCTTAGTGAAGCCTAGAAAAACAGAATGTATAATGGCGAAACATGGGTTTCTTGTCGGACTTTCGGAACCCTAAAAAAATATTATTGTGGTCATTTCAAACAGCCCCATTTAGCACAAAACTAAGCAAGGCTTTGCCATCAGAAAATATAGGTTTATTGATCGTAGGACCAGTGTTACCTGCCCTCGAGTAATAAGGAACCGGTATCGTGTCGGTATCTAACTTTGTTATTGCGAAACGTGATCTGTTGAGGATTCTGTAGTCCGCGATCGAAATTGAATTATAATTCTCTTTGTAGCTTCTGCTGTCAGGTACTGTACGGAAGTAGGTATCCGCTCCGTGGCTCCGTTCGTGTGGTAGGTAAAAATGTTAACAAAATAAGTAAATATTGGTGGACATTCCACGCACTACCTAGCTCCAAACTTATCCGAGCTTGTACAATAGGTGTACCACTTATACACCTATAGCACAAGATAGTATACTACTATAGTAACTGATACATCTATAATACTAATATACTTTTTTGTATAATAAGATAAAGATAAGATAAAAAACGTTTATTCATGACGGTCTTACAACATGTTTGAATAACAATTGGTAGTGAGAAGTATCTAGGTAGTTTGCATCTGTTGTATTCAGACCGAAGACGAAGACCGAGGAAGAAATTATAATATTTTATAACACCCAGACAGAAAACAAACATCTATGTTCATCACACAAACGCTTGTTCTCGGCGGGGTCCGAACCCACGGCCTACGGCGCAGAAGGCTACTAGCTGTACTGTGAGGATACCTGAATAAAAAAGCAAGTTATTCCCGGAGATGACGACCAATATTCACACTCACTCACTTAAAATAATTGGTGTGGGATAGGATCACTATGAGTAGAAAGAAAAGGGTGGAGGCTTATGCCCAGCAGTGGGAAAGAACAGGCAAAATAAAAAATATATTAATAATAGCGTAATTATTAGAAAAGAGATGGGTTTTCCTTTGAAGAGCCATAGCCGCGGTTTAAACCGCAGCGCGTATTTTGTTTGAGTTACGTGTTTATTCTTTCGTTCTATAATGGTAACTCGATCAACTATATTAACGGTATCTATATTATTTATGCATTTCTGAGTATGTAGTAATAATATAAAGTAATAATATATTTTATTATTATGTACTAATTTTAATATTTGTTATATCTTTTTTCCTGTATTTGTAGAAAATAGCTCTCTATCATCCATGTTTGTGCACTACCCTTTCGGTTGTTTCCAAATTACACAAAGATTAACTGTAAGAGAATTCTCTCTCGCATTAAGTTCGCCTATGTACGATACATTTTGTTCTATGCAATAAAAAATTCTCTATCTATCTATCTATAATATTTTTGGTTGGGAATTCGCGTTCATAGTCAAAAAATCAAACGAGCCATGCAAATCTCACCCAATATAATCTAATATGTCATGCAAACTGGAAATCGATGTCGCCTTCAGCAAAATCTAAAGGTATTTATTCACTTAAATCACAAGGATCACTTTGAAACGTCTTAAAGCTAGGTGAATCTAGGTGCCAGTTCCACGCGACCAATCCTAGAAAAACAAGCAATCAAAAATTGTCAAAGTAGTCTTTACAGATTACTTTGTCATCAGAAGCAAACAACCCAGCTTATGCGCAAATTAGAAACTAGTTTAGTCCAAGTATGTCATTTGAATCCCTCCTAACCCATTTTAAGTCAAACAAAACATCGAAGAGCAGTAAGTACTTAAGAATAGATTAATCCGACTTCAGCCGAGTCGAAACAGAAATCACACTAGCCCATTAAAACAAGAATCAGCTCTGGGCCTAAATCTAAAGCTACATTCGTGCATAAGCAGAGCGGTCAGCGGAGCGACAACATTAGTAGCCACAAGTCAACCTAATTACCCAATTCACCGTACAAGCACAGTACAATTAATGATGTTGCTTTTGTTTTTGCTGATCTCACGGTAAAATGCTGGGCTTGTTTTTACCCGACTGCCCAATAGGATGGTAGGTAATGTTATTCGAATGAGTTTTTTTATACAATTTGCTGATTGAACAAGCATATGGCCCACCTGATGTTAAGTGTGTTTATATGTATACGTACCGATGTGCTGTCGAAACTCTATGATAGATTTGGAGAGATGGTGTTAAACTATTTTTAGTTATTTTACAAAATTACTTGTTTTATTAATTCAAAAAGCTTGTACGTTTAATGTTAGAATCCAAAAATGATACAATAAATTGCATAATACTTTTATCGATATTTTTTTTATCGATAATCGATTTATTTATGAATCGATTTTTTTTACCTTCCTAAAAATCGTGTTTTCAAACTTTAGAAACTTGCTGATAAAATCGCTTCTGCCTGTCCCGACTTCTGCTTGTTTTCCTTGCGCAAGGACACACCCTCATCTCTGGCCTAATCTAATTGATTACTGAATGTTAACTAATTGCTAATCCGTTTCAGATTAATAGGCACCGCGTGAAGTAATAAAACTGCTTTATTTCATGCAACAGCTTGTCTGGATAGTTTGTATCAATGCCAATTATTTTCTAAAAAACAGCGCGCGTCATTATAATCTCGCAATCATTAAAAAATAAATATAATATTTCCATAATTTATATTCTCTATAAAAATGGTGATTAAAATAAACCATGTGAGTTAGATTATAATAGAATATATTATTATATTACTTTATTGTACATCTTCATATATAAAAATCAAAGGACAATGGTACAATGGGCGGTCAAAAAGCTTTGTTTTCCAGACAACCTTTGGATGAGCAAAAACATTGCATAAGTATTGATGTATAAATGTAAAATTATACTCTGTGGAGTGACTATTTTCCATCTATTTTCCATCAAAAAACTAGCTTTGTTTAGTTTGGGAAAATAATATAGCTCTCAGAGAAATATCCACTAATAAATAATATTTTTAAATGTAAATGTATAGTTTATATTCTAAAGGCGCATGTGCATATGTACTATGTAAAGTAGCTTATACATAATGTACGCATAGGTACTTTCTACGGGAAACTACAATGTAGTTATATAGACAGCCAAAAGTCAAAGTCGGCCGTCATATAACGGTCACTGCTTCTTCAAAAACAAAACCTTATCTGTAATTGGGAATGAAACGCTTTGTAAATTGAGATAAATTACTTAATTTCAGTTATATTATATAGATTAGTCAAGAAAACTTAGTTTTAAACTCACTGTGAGTGATGAGTCTCATTATTTTATCATTACCAGCATTGTTGCCTAGACTAGACTTATAAATAAGGCCTAAGGTTCATTTACGGTTAATTTAATGTAGGTATACCAAAGAGCTCCGCTTAATGATAGACATAGACAAAGGCAAAGATCGTCGCGAAAGCGTTGTCTAGCTCAGGGCCATTTTAACACGACTTTTTTATTATTTAAGCTTTTATTGGTCGATTTTACTAACTTACTACTAAACAACATTAGATGAATAACGCAAGTCAGCCTTAGACCCGATTGCATAGCCATGGGTTGATAAAACCCATCGGTTTCTCTTACGGCCGGTTTCTGAAAGCCCGATCAAAACCAATTGCATGTCAAGTTACTTGCTATCTCTATCTAATTTGATGAAATGGCGAGTGACTTGACATCCGATTAGTTTTGATCGAGCTTTCAGAAACCGGCCGTTAGGGTATTATAAATCTTTGAAATTTATTTCAGTCAAACTCAAATAGGTTTTTCCAAAATCAAAAAGATCACTTTGAAACGGCTTATAAACTAGGTAAGTCTAGCAGCCAGTTTGACGCTAGCAAAAACTTATAGCTTAATTCGTACCTTTTTTGTATGAAAGGCTCTTCTAATTCGTTACAATGTATATGTAATCTATAATGTATCATTAGATTTTATCAACATATCAACATATTTTTTAAAAGGATACAAAACAACTGACAGCTGCCTGTTATATAATCTTACTTGAAAACATATTGACAAATTGTAGCCACCTGTTTTATAAATTACGATTTCTTGCCGTAACCAAAATAAATAAGCGACACACTTTCTATCCATCAAAAGGCGCCTTCAAAGAACCGTCAGAACAAGGGGAGTTTCCTGTTAAGGGTCAAACTACATTTAAAGAATACTTCAGCATTACGCCTTGTAGTTTTATAAGATTGGAGTGCGCTTGCTGTTTTATTTATGAATTTTTATTAAGTATCTGTGTATTTTATCTGTGTTTCTTTATCGAATAGATGAACCAACTCATAAACCATGTACTTAAATAAGAGGGCAAGTGATCTTATTTTGGTAGGTACGTATCTCTGTCTACCCCAGTTAGACAGCCGCATGGATCTTGAGTATTGAGATCTGAAGGTCTGTTTACAATGGATGAGGATTAAAATCGTGAGCCTTTTCTTGGTTAAAAGGGTTCTAGGATGGCCTTTAAGCATGTGTTGAAGAATGCGATGATACATAGTTTGGTAGTGTTTGCCCATAAGCGCCATCTCAAGCCTGATGGCACGGTATAGATGTGATGCAGTAAAGTCACACTCCAGTTTTCACTTTCTCTGCACGTGCGGGACTTGATGTGGAAGCCAGTGTCGTGGAAGTGGCTATACCACCATGAAGATGGATTTCAAATGAAGTTGAAACGGGTCGGTCTTCTGACTTTTTAAATTAGGCACCTTCACCAATTTAACAGAGTGTGTTTTATGAGTTGCAAAGGGTGAGTATACACCAAAAATATGAATATACCATCAGTTACCTAGATATGTTAAAATACCTGCTTACATATATTTGCAGAACCACACATCAACCCCAAATTCAACTACTCATCGACTCAATATCGTAATATTTCAAAGCAATTAGATCACAAGGATCAGTTTAAAACATCTTATAAACTGTGTATTTAATTAGCAACCGCGCGACACGTGAACACCGTGTCGATACTTTGCCGCCAGCTCTATGAAATGGAAGTGAAGCTACTGCTTGACATATTGTATTGGTGAGGTGGAGTTTCCCATATAACCGTCATCACTCGGCGGGAACGATGGCTATAAACCGACGCCACATTTCCGACGCACCTGGAGAGGGTTTTTTGGGTTGCCAGCTAAAGAACTAACTGGAAATAATAACTGACGTAATGACGACGCCATACTTAGTAGACATGCTGTAACTACTAGTGATTTGATGTTACTTATATACGAGTATATACATGAAATCACGCCTGTTTCCTATAGAGGCAGGCAGAGACGGATTTCCACTTGCAACGATCCTTACATACCTCTTTCCCTTCATTAACTCTCATAACTTTCTCCATACATGCTCATCTAACTATGAACTATGACTAGAGCTTTCCTCATCCACCGTCTTGCCGTAATCTTTACAATGTTCTCGGTCCATCAGATGACTATCGCATCGTCCACTTCTTCTTTGAATTCTTATATAACAGCAGTTCCTTGGATGAGAATTGTACGTGTGTGTAATAAATAACATAGAGGTAAAATAATCACCCTTTATTTTATTTGAAGGTTGGAGCAGCTAGATGACAAAAAAAATTGTGATAATAAAGAGACGAGTGATTTAGACCGACGATAGATGTAAAGCAGGGAAAAGTTCGCCACATCTGGCTAAGGCAAGTATATGGCAACTCTAACCGCATTTCATGCCGCGATGTTTACATCAAAGGACACGCTAGTGCGAAGGACTTATTCATGAAATGGCGCGGAGACAGGTAGGTCAGAGGGAGATCTCACTGCATTTGGTTTTGCCCATTTATGTTGTCACTAGGATCTAGAAAACCGATAGAATTGAGCATTATATGATTCAATGAACCAAACTAACTTAGATATATAAACTTTATATACAGAAATATTGATTTAATCAAATAAACATATAGTTAAAAGCTATTTTGAAACAAATATCCATCCGATCATCATTAAAATCAAGATTAACACAGAAAGCAGAAAGGAAAATATTTTACTGGCCAAAATCTACCGCTACATAGATATTTTACAGGCTACAACTTCGATAAAGAGGTCAGCCGACGAATCCAACTCGGATGGGCAGCGTTCGGGAAGTTACGCCGCATCTTCTCGTCACAGATACCGCAGAGCCTCAAGACGAAAGTCTTCAACCAGTGTGTGTTGACAGTGATGACGTATGGAACTGAGACGTGGTCGCTCACTATTGGCCTCATCAATAAGCTCAAAGTCGCTCAACGGGCTATGGAGAGAGCTATGCTGGGAGTTTCACTACGAGATAGAATCAGAAATGAGGAAATCCGTAGGAGAACCAAGGTAGCCGACATAGCTCGCAGAATCAGCAGGTTGAAGTGGCAATGGGCAGGTCATATAGCTCGAAGGACTGATAACCGATGGGGAATAAAGGTTCTCGAATGGCGACCACGAACAGGAAAACGAAGCGTGGGACGCCCTCCCACCCGATGGACCGACGACATTGTTAGGATCACGGGTAGTCGGTGGATGGAGAGGGCTCGGAATCGTTCTTCCTGGAAATGTATAGGGGAGGCCTATGTCCAGCAGTGGACTTCTTTGGGCTGATGATGATGATGATGATGACTTGATAATACCATACACATACTTAGTACATAACATATTGATTATACAAAAAAAAATGACACACTCACACAACTAAATGTATGCTTGAGTTACAGTTCAAAGAGCATTTTTTCAGAATACGGGCCAAAGCTACGTGTAGTCATGGTGTTCGGAAAGCTAATAATAATATCTCACCTTCTTCCGCCTGTCCCTGAAACTTTCGTAAACTTCATTAACCCGAAACAATAACGATAATCTTTTTCCATGGGTTTCTGTAGATGTCTACTTCATTGCACTAACAAGCTTGTAGCTCAGGAACCAATCAGAAGTTTCTTACATTATTCTGCACCTTTATATAGATATACAAGTGGACCTACCTACCTATCTGCGTCTCAAGTGTACGGAGGGGAGTTTTTTTTATACAACTTGCTGATGGAACAAGCAGATGGACCACCTGATGTTAAATGGTAACCATCACCTATAACAAAGCATTACCTCGTAAGTCACGCACGATAGGAACGTGTCCCACGATGCACTGCCCTGCGTCCATCAACTTGAGGCATACAGATATAAGCCCCATGTGCCTGTCATTACACCGGCAACCACACTCTTCTAACCGAAACACTGCAACGCTGCTTGGCGGCAGAAAAAGGCGTGGTGGTAGTACTTCCCCGGACAAGCCCATCACAAAGAACTCTACTACTCTTAAATTAGGAGTGCATCGTAGGGCATGTTCATATCGCGCGTGACATGCAATACTTTGTTATAGGTGATGGTAACCACTTAACATGAAATGTGCCATCTGCCTGTTTTATCAGTATGTTGTAATAAAATTAACCTACGCTATGTGGGGGTACTGTCAAAAAGAATTGCGAAATTAAAAAATATCTATGTATTTTATAAAGATTCAGTTATTCGGTTCCTATAGTAAAAGCTTTGTTAGATTTAGGTTAGATTTCACCATGCTCTGTTAGTAACTAATCAAGGATTAACAGAACGTTAAATCTAACCTTAGCTGTCAAACCCTTACATTTTAACATATTTAACGGCCCTTTAATCCTTTGTTAATCTAAGACAGCATGGTGAAATCAGAGCTTCGAAAGTAAAAATACAACAAACACCGCGTTCGCATAATATGAATTAGCGTAGATTATTACTTAAATGAATCAATACACTAGCATGTTTGTTTTCTTAATGATACTAAATCTGTGTCAATCTCACAATTAAATTTTATCAAAACAAAACCAATGACATCAGTATTGTTGAATTTGTATGAACGTTAAACTGCACTAGTATGAAGTAATTGAAGTAATATAAAGTAAGGAAATGACAACAGTCTCGTAGACTACAATATAAGAATATTAAAGCGCGCGTTGGTGTCAAGTACCCTTATGTGTACCGGTATTGTATCGATACCCGATATTTGTACCGGTACGTTACAATAACGGCTATCGTTTAACTATTACCGTTATATTTTACGTTCGCTTCAATAAGAAAACTCTGTCGAATAATGCAATTGCCACGGGACATGAGACGAAATCAAATTAGGAGATAAACAGGAACTATCGAGAGCAAAATTTTCGCAGCCGGTAGGATTCGAACCTACGCTCCCAGAGGGAATCTGATTTCGAGTCAGACGCCTTAACCACTCGGCCACGACTGCTGCTTGAAGATGTACTGAAATTACGTAATCACATTATTGATTTTGAATACTGAAATTAAAAGTGCAAGCAAGTTGCACTAGCATTAAAGCACTTTCTCACTTCATCTTGTGTCACTAGTTCTTTCGAAACAGAGTGGTGAAATATAAATAAATAAATATAAATATTGGTGGACTATCCACACAGCACTATTTAGCCCAAACTAAGCCAAAGCTTGTAATATGGGAACCAGAGAGCTGATATAATACATATATACTTTTTTTTGTAAATACGTACTTATAATATTATATAACACCCAGACAGAGAACAAACATCTATGTTTATCCCACAAATGTTTGTTCTCGGTGGGGATCGAACCCACGGCCTACGGCGCAGAAGGCAGAGCTACTACCAACTGAGCTGCGAAGGCTGTCCAAGGATTTTCAGTGCGCCTCAAAGAGGCTCCATTCAAGGACTTGACGTATGTTTTAGAGCTTTTAAGGTTATACGACATGCCGATTTCCTCGCGATGTTTTCCTCCACTATTTGAGAGTACTGGCATTGTGCATTGTGCACTGTTATCAACAGAAAAACGGTTGGTATACGACCGGTTCTGAGCCCACGACCATAGGATCGAAAGGCGGGGCCGCTACCACTAGACCACCAGTCCCCCCTACTCTCGCGATGTTCTAGACGAGAGCCAATCTGGACGACATAATCCAGTGCAGGTGCAGTCTAAACCGGTACACACCGGTACACATTTCACTGGTGTACGGGACACTGCGCTACACATAACAAGGTACTGCATTGTTCTGGAAATTGGACAGCTGAATTTAAGGCAACATCTTGGAGTGGTTTAGTCTGAATAATAGATAAGTTTGGTCATGATAGAATTAGATTATGAATAAGAAATACTACTATAGAGTGGTTCACTAGTTGGCAGTTCAACTCTCATAGTGGAGGAGTTATTAGAATCTGCAATCGTGTTTTGTACCGTAAAACTTAGACCGGCTCCCTTATGTTGTATTTCGCAACAGGTTTGAAACAGGCTTAATAATCAATCATTGTTCAAGGCAAAACAAAACCCCAGTCACAGTAGATATCCCTCAGATCTGTTTTCAGATTCGACCCACGACCTTAGGATCAGAAGGCGGGTCGCTCTCACTAGACCGCCGGTACCCATTGCTTATGCAAACGTCACTTATGTACTAAAACCATGATGAGACGCTTCTGCGCTAGGTTAGTACATTTTATTCCACCCCTAAATCCTTTGAACATCCAGTAAGGTTCCCACCACGTTAGCCTTGATACGAAGATAAATTCTAGCTTTACCGGGTACTAATTCTAAACTACTATAATACTTTCAACCGTAGTGCCGTTATGTTCATTCTGTAAACAGGTACACTAGATAAATTCAATAGATTAAAAATAAAACTGGATAGGCCACGTGACGGGCGCGGAATGGCGCCGCGGTCACATTACGTGTTATTGGGACTTGTGTGGCAACACTGCACTAGGGTTGTCGAGTGCGAATCTGGGGCTTTATCGAATGCACGTTTGTGATTGCATGATACCCGGGGGCGCACCGATACTCGGTGTTAGCTTTTGACTATAAGATGTCTCTATGAAGCAGCTACGTGGCTGAAGTCAGCCCTCTAACGCAAATATACTGGTTACGCATTACGCAGTTCGTGTTGGCTCGTATGTGAGTGGAGATCCACATTACGCAAATATAAGTAATTTATTTATTTATTAAAAGACGAGCAGCTGTCGCTGGTGTATCAATATCTCAGTATTGGAATTGTTGTCAAGTATGATTAATTTAAAAAGCATCGACTATTTGGTTCACATATTATACGCAATGCATAGTCAATATTCACATCTGTATGCCTCAAGTTGATGGATGCAGGGCAGTTCATCGTGGGGCACGTTCCTATCGTGCGTGACTTACGAGGCAATGCTTTGTCATAGGTGATGGTTACCACTTAACATCATGTGGGTCATCTGCTTGTAGGTACCATCAGTAAAAAAAAAAAAAAAACAAAAGGGCTAGATTGGCTGTGGGGAATGTCTACCAATATTAATTTATAATTTTAATGCATTCCAAATTTTACGTTCCTGTTTGCTGATGGTCACGGGATATTGGCAGCCCTATTTTTCCATAGCTATATTAGCTTCCTCTCGTCGTTCAGTTATGAGTCCCCGGCTGACTATTGACACTTCGCTGGCGTTATAGTTCTGCAAATTTACGGCGACGCTCGGAACGTACAATATCGCATGCATATTACCCGCACTCTGTACGTGTCATCGTTGCTTCAATTGAATCGTACAATGCCAAGACGTGTTGTAGGGGACACTGAGATAAACATTTCTTTAGTTGTCTTAGAGTTTACCGAGTCGAATATTGTTGAAAAAAAAAGACAAGATTTTTAATTCTGTCGATTACAAATACTTTGTTTTAATAATACAACTAGATGATGGAACAAGTAGATGGCCCACCTGATGTTAAGTGGTAACTATCACCTATAACAAAGCACTGTCCCGTAAGTCACGCACGATAGAAACGTGCCCTACGATGCACTGCCATGCATTCATCAACTTGAGGCATACGGATGTTAAGCCTCGTGTGCCTGTAATTACTCTTAATCACACTCTTCAAACCGAAACAAAGCGACGCACAGACGTGCATAATGTATGAATGTGTAGTATTAATATGTAATTTGAAATATATGAATTATTATCATATTATAATAATACTCATTTATTAAAAATAAAAAATCATATACTCGTATTATGTTCCAGGATCCATATTTTCAACCAAAACTATTTTATATATTTATTTAAGAAATTCTCAATCTTTAAAAAACTATTTCTCAATTGATCCACTAATGTTGTACCTACATTACCTAAGAAACGAAAATGCACCTCCCATTGTACGTGCGGAACTGGTACCTATATTCATCTAGCTTTAAGACGTTATAAAGTAATACGTGATTCAATTGAATAAACCCTTTTAGACTTTGACTTTGACGTTGACCAACTCTCCTGCAACCCCTTCAATAAGCTAGCCTCTCTAGTCTTGCTTAATATAAACAATCTTTCCCTCACAGACGTGTTTTGGTCTCCCGACGCATATTAATGACGTCCTTACTTTAAATCCGCCCAGATGAGGCGCGGTTAAGTCAAATCCCGGATAAATTACTCAGCGGCCGGGTACCTACCTACACCCGGGTACTATTAGGTACCGTGTAGCTGTACAGTTAACGAAGTGAGTTACTAACCCTTTCACGGAAGACCAGCAAACACTAATAAAGCACAAAGCTGAGTAACCAATACTGTTACTTGTATCTCGTATTGTCTGTGTTCTTCTAGGCTTTGGTCGCGTGGAACTGGCACCTAGATTCACCTAGTTTTAAGACGCTTTAAAGTGATCCTTGTGATTTTATTTAATAAATACCTTTCGACTTTGACTTTAACTTCGCCCGTTTTTTAGATTATGACTCACATCAAATTTCGTTTGAGATTAACCGATTCACTTTTACATTAAAATCAATTCTTAGTAATGACTTTTTGATCATATAAAGATATGGAACAAGATGATGACCCATCTGATTATACCATCCACCTTTGTCTAAATAACTGCATTTCCTCAAGCACATGGATGTGCTTGTGCAGGATGTGCCTTATGTGCACTGAATCCATTATTGCCATTAATTTGAGACGTAATTAAGTATCATGTGTCTGTAATTACATTATTCTATAAATCGGAAATACAAGCAGCAAGCGATATAAATAGGTACAATAAATACAGTGGATGGCATTTTTCTGCTTACAAGTGCTATGGTTTTTTATTTGATGATTTTTTTTGAATCTTTATGCAATGGTTAGTCAAATAAATGAGTTATCTGAAGTGATCATTTTAGTAATATTATAGAATTTATCATATTTGGCCGGTACGTTCTGCCAAATAAGGTGTGTGACTGAAGTGTGTCGACTGTACCTGGTATGGGATATACTCAAGTAACGTGTACAGTAGGTACGCCCGGGTGTGGGCACCGCGGGCACGCACTCTGCCGCATACTGAAAGCCTAATTGAACTGGCAACTTTATGACGACTTTAAACTTTGAATTTGTGTAAAGTCTAAAAAATATCTATATATATTTTATCATGTTAAACTATCACAGATTACATTCAAACGGGATATTTATTGATCGAGTGAGCGAAGCGAACGAAGATTCTAGTTTCAACTTGGACGATTTGGCATTTTATGTATGTATGTATGTATGTTTGTCTGGCCATAACTTTCGAACCGTTGATCCGATCTGCATGAAATTTGATAAGAAGATAGCTTGTACTTGAGAAATTTACTGGTAAGTATATGAGTAAAATCGGATGAAGGGTTTTTAAGATATGGGGTTTTTTAAGGGGGCAAAAATAAAAAAAGTGACTTAAAAAAATCAAGTTACATGTCATACAAAAGGGCTTTGTTTGGACATTCCAAAAAAATTTTTACTTTTTTTCTGGGACGCTCGGTTTTTGAGATACAACAAAAAAGTTAAATTAAGATAACCACAACAACAATTATTGATCGAGTGAGCGAAGCGAACGAAGATTCTAGTTTCAACTTGGACGATTTGGCATTTTATGTATGTATGTATGTATGTTTGTCTGGCCATAACTTTCGAACCGTTGATCCGATCTGCATGAAATTTGATAAGAAGATAGCTTGTACTTGAGAAATTTACTGGTAAGTATATGAGTAAAATCGGATGAAGGGTTTTTAAGATATGGGGTTTTTTAAGGGGGCAAAAATAAAAAAAGTGACTTAAAAAAATCAAGTTACATGTCATACAAAAGGGCTTTGTTTGGACATTCCAAAAAAATTTTTACTTTTTTTCTGGGACGCTCGGTTTAGCTGACGCTTGTAAGCAGAAAAATGCCATCCACTGTATTTATTGTACCTATTTATATCGCTTGCTGCTTGTATTTCCGATTTATAGAATAATGTAATTACAGACAACAAATTAACAACGGAGTGGTGCCCGCAAGAGCCAAGACGTCGCGGCAGACCAAGAACGAGATGGCGAGATGAGCTCGATAAATACCAGCCGGAATGGAAGACCACAGCACAGGATCGCACAGAGTGGAGGGAATGGGGGGAGGCCTTTGCCCAGCAGTGGGACATAGAGGGCTCATAATAATAATAATAATAATAAGATAACCAGCGACCCAAGAGCTCCCATCTCTAAGAGTTTCGTTGGAATCAAGGTTTTTCTACTGGTCGGCCAGTTACTTTGCTTTTTCTTATTTTTTTTTCTTGAAATAAATTAAGGAGGTACTCAGTTCTCATAAAATGGTGACGAAGACCAGGTCTGATGATGGAGCCAAGGTCTGTTCAACGGAACTCTTCAATAAATAGGCCAATGGAGTTGTAACTTGGTTACCATACCAAGTTAGTAGGCGGTAGTCAGAAAAAAGTCTAAAGATAATGTTTGGACTTGCCTCTGACTACTACCTACTCAAAGTTTTGATGCGCTCGTCGGGTCGTATCACGAGATCTCAGTTCGGGACGAACTACTAGTTATGATTGTTTAGTGAAATTTATTATTTTCTGCTGCTAATCAGCGTTGATGTGATTAAACTATAAATAATGCTTCTATAATAAACTTCCAGAAAGTGCCACTGGGCTTCCTATTTGAAAATTTAAGTCATACATTAAGAATAATCTAATAAGTAAAGCTTATTATACTTTAGATAGCTATATTGATGATAAAAGTGCGTGGCCCGATGTCCCGGTCGCTCTGCCCATCGGCAGCTAACATGTCTGCAATGTCTGTACTGTACCTACTATTGTGTGTTTTATTTTTCTCTGATATCTGAGTATTATTAGTTCTGAGTATTATAACTTATAAATTTGATTATGTTTACCTTTTTCTGTATGCCTACGCCTCACTTAACTTCAATAATATATTATATTACATTGTAAAAGGATCATACAAAAGAACGGTAGGAACCAAGCCGTAAGTTTGTTGCCTGTTCTTCTAGGCTTTGGTCGCGTGGAACTGGCACCTAGAGTCACCTAGCTTTAAGACGTTTCAAAGTGATCCTTGTGATTTTATTGAATAAATACCTATTGACTTTGACTTTAACACACAAGTGAAAATTTACAGAGAAATGCTATAATTCGTTGACAAACTGATGACAGTTATAATAACAATGTATCAATATTAATATAAGCCTTTATTCGGAAGTTATACAATTTTTTCTTAATACTAACCTAATAATCTTCCATACAAATTCTTCCATCTCACATTTGCCCTAGTTTGGCATAGGCCTAACAATGTCTTATTAATGTACCTATAAATAAAAATGTAGTATAACCAAATAAACATCTAGCAGATTATCAGATAATTGGATCATATAGTACAAGCTTCCCATCGTTAGGCCTCACAGTAACTCTGTCTAATATTAGCGTTAAAAAAATAACATACTAAGGCATATTAAGGCGACAATTAAGGCCCAGTTTCACCATGCTCTGTTAGTTACTAATCAAGGATTAACAGGCCGTTAAATCTAACCTTAGCTGTCAAACGCGTACATTTTGACATATTTAACGGCCCTTTAATCCTTTGTTAATCTAACAGAGCATGGTGAAACCGGCCCTAACTCTCTCTCTTTTGTCGTGTCACTAGTTTCTTTCAAAACAGTGTGGTGAAAGGATTTAAAGTGCGCCTTAAGAGGCTCCTTAAGACAATTAGCTTATAAAGTGCTGCAAGGGAAGGGGAGTCATAGTACGTGTGTTTTCTGACGACAGTTGAGATCATGCCTAACATCTCACACCACACGCTCAAACATCATTGGAAATGTAATTTCACATACACACATCTTAACTACACAAAGTCAAAGAAAAATGACCTTTACTACAAAGACATAAAAGCTAATACAGCCTGATGCGTCCGTGTGTAAACCACAAACTTTAATTACCTAAGTATAAGCACGACAAATAAGTTGATGCAAATGAACGGAACACACCGCCCTCTGCTGAGTGGAAATCTAATTAAATCATCCCGCTCATCAAACAACGCCTGTTTGCGAGCTCATATTTATTCTTTGCCGCAGTAAGATTACACTAGCACTGAGAATAAGCAGAGAAAATTAAATGTCGTTGATCCGATACTCTTGTCAATATTATTATTATAAGCTGCCAGACAAATGTTAGATTCGCAATTTGGTTGAGAAAACCGTTTCGAGTACAAAATTCAAAGCAGGAGACCAAGATGAATGTGAAATATAATTTGGACGTTTTTAATTGAAGAGTGAATAGGTATTATCTAGGTAAACGTGCCACACCGTCGACGGCGTCATCGCTTGAGACACGTGAGATTGCGGTCAAACGTTTTACCCATATTGTAAAAAAAGACTTTTAATACTTTTACTACGAGTACTTACAGTTTCAAAAGAACTAGTGACGACAAGAAGAAGAAGAATATAAAAAATAATACAAGAATATTTTTTGGAACATCTAGATTCTAAACATTAAAAATATATTTTTGGTTATTTACACACAGCGCTATCTAGCCCCAAACTAAGCAAGCTTGCAGTACAGAGATACAATTCTTTAAGATGAGATTTGAAATTTGAAATAAGTGTGTCTTTCATCGAAGTCGGTGCTTCTTCGCAGTTCGATCTTAAGCTAATTGTTTTATTGCCGGCTATAAAGTCGGGAGCGGTGCGATGATACAGCTCATAGTAAGAACAGTCTCATCACTCCACTATAACGACTATGTTTCAATTAATCAATATGACTTTTTATAACCGAGTCGACCGTGGTTTTTGGTATAAAGTCAAAGTTAAAAAGTTAAAACTAAAATTAAAATTAAAAGTCAAAGTCAAAAGGTTGAATCACAGGGATCACTTTGAAAAATCTAAAAAATAGGTTCCAGTTCCACGCAACCAAGCTTAGAAAAACGCCATAAAACAAGGTGAATGTAGGAGTACGTTCCATGTGACAAAGTCTATAATAATAAAATCTATTAGGTATTTAAATGGTATTGAGTGAATGAAAACTCCAGCTGATCTAAAAAAATGCAGAATTTCAATATGTGATGTTATGGTTAAAATGGCTTTCAAAGTGATACTTGTAATTCAATTGATGGTAGGCAGTCAGCTTTTTTTATACAACTTGCTATTAGCAAAGCTTCAGATCCAGTCATTTTATTATATCTACCTTACTAATAGTAGCCTGAATACCTAACAACACAAATTAAAAATTCTCGTGGTTTTGTTTTTGCATGACCCAGCTATTTCATAGTACTGTGACATGGCAATGATCGAGCGATTCGTAAGCAAATGTCGCGTAGCGTCGAGTCGCGTAGAGTCGCGTCGTAGCGTCGTAGCGCCGCGCTACACGCCAAGATAAGCGGTTGATGAATCGCCACTGGAACACACAGATTATAGATTCGAGTGTTTGTCGTTACTTGACTCCACGTTTTAGTACCATCTAGATATTAAATAGCCAGCTAGATCTCTATAGTTGTTTCACTAGAACAAACAATAAGAGTAATACAACCAGCTGATGGAACAAGCAGATGGCCCACCTGATGTTACGTGGTAACCATCACCTATAACAAAGCATTGCCTCGTAAGTCACGCAGGATAGGAACGTGATGCACTGCCCTGCGTCCATCAAAATTTAGGTCATATTTCGATGAGCACTTACAGCGCAGTAATGTACAACGAATTTTCATCAACGGATGTGGTTGTGGGCATACGAAAAGTTCTGCAATGGATAGATTTTCCTCTAACTGGATATGCAGACCACACACCAAACTAGGTTTAGAACTGATTAATTCACCGATTACTCGATTTATTAATTCAGTTTGGTTAGAATACCTAACTGTGGAAGTTAGTTAATTAAATTCCTTCATGGAGCCAATATTTGTATTATTATTGTAGCTAAATTGATTACAAGACTGGATTAACAATCTATTGTAGATAAAGAAATCCATTTTATTTTAGTCAAGCAAAAAGAGTAGAGTAATGCAAGTAAAAGAAACATTTGTAAACTGGCCTCACAGCTCAGTTGGTAAACGACTGTCTCAAGTTGATGGACGCAGGGCAGTGCTTCGGCCACGTTCCTATCTTGCGTGACTTACGAGGCAATGCTTTGTTATAGGTGATGGTTACTACTTAAAATCAGGTGGGCCATCGGCTTGTTCAATCAGATAGTTGTATAAAAAAAACACAATCTTTCGGAGAAGTCTACCAACCGAGCTGTGAGCTGTGAGGGTTTGATTTTCATTAAGTAAGTAATTTTTTGTTATTTTTTCAGCCTGGGTGCATAGTATGAATATAAAAAAACTATTAAAGCACTCCATCAACTATCAGGTTCTGGTTATACACAAACTTTTTCTAATATGTATTCTTTTTATTATTTTATTAGGTATTTACTTAGTTTTACGTTTTAGGTATAGTTAAAATAGGTTTTGTACACCGCCGTCTTTCTGATTTTCGTTTAATCCTTACCATCCAAAGGTTGTCTGGAAGAGATCGCTCTTAGTGATAAGGCCGCCCATTGTACCTAATTATTTTTATGTCTCTGTATGTGTTTTTCTTTGTGTACAATAAAGTATTTATCTAAATATCTTTCATAAGACTAATAAAAATGTCTTAGTGTGAAATACCATAATTTAGTAGTATACGCTCAAGCAGCATTTTCTGAAGGTTCCATTAGTTATAGTAGTAATCTTTGTGATTTCCTTGAGTGTAGTAAACACTATAAAATTAATAAAAATAAAATATATAAATTGGTATAGTAGTATTTTTACACCCTGTATAACCTGTTTACATTCTCATGCAGAGTAAACATATAACCATCACCTATAACAATGTGTGTGTCTAATAATTACAACCATATTATATTATAATAATTATGAGCTCACAGCTTTACCTTCCCGACCCGGAACTTGCGAAATAAAACCAAATTACCATTGATAATAGTTTGTGTGTAGTACTGATTACAGGGAGATACTAAGTTATAAATCCATTAGCGAAAGTAAAATATCACCGCATCCCGGCACAGTCTTGTACTGCTGATGACAGGGGCGGATTAAGTGCACTGCGTAGTTGAAAATTTGGGGCACGGCCGCTAGTATTTTTAGCCAACTTCAAAATTGGAGGATGTTCTCTATTCGACTGTATGTTTTTCTGTCAGCTGTTAATGCGATTGCTCCACCAATTAATTTATTTTGATGATTATTTTGCGGGTTGGTTTCCCGTCGAGGGAAATTAATTACATCGTTAATGTTTATTTCGAGCCTACTTATAGTTTCTAATGAAAAAAATATTATCTGCATCGTGAGAAAAAAAAGAAGAATATGATCTGATCGATTTTCTTTCAGATACTTTTTAATTTAAAGAGCTAGATTGTGTGGTTTCAAAGTTATTTGGAGTTAACTAGGTGGCCCTTTATTTTTGCGGGCGAGTGTATTTATACGAGAAATTAATGAATATGACTGAGATTCTGAGAGTCTACAGAATTCAATCTTTCCTAATTCCTCACGATCGATTCAAATAATTAGCTGTGAAAATGTAATAAAGAGACAAAATTAGGTGCATAACACACATACATAGCGGCGATGCAAAATGTGGGGTTGTGCCAAATGTAATATTTGGATGTACCTACCTCTGACCCCTCAAAGAATCTTATGAAAGAAAGGAAAATGTTTATTTGTCGCACAAAAACTTGCGGAACTATAATTAAGATAAGATAATCTTGAGTTTCTACGTTGTACTAAGAGATCTGAGGGGATATCTACCGTGCCTGAGGATCAAAATCATGAAGCTGTTTCTGCTTTCCTTTTATATATACATTCGCAATCATACATGGAATCGGATGGATCCCCCACTCCAAGTTCCTGGCTATCTCCCTGCCTGGGCCTAATCTCCCATTGCGTGGCGATTAACGTTTCGCTCCGGGACTGTAAACTTTACTCCAGATAAGGATTACTACAACGGATGAATTACAAAGTACCTACAATAATACTCGCTCCACAGATTAGCGAGCAGTGTCTACCGCTGCCGCATTCATTTTGGGAGGGGCTGAGTTGTTTTATACGAGACGACACGATACTAACTCTAAATACCCAGACAATACGTTAAATTGTTGCTTGGTATTGTCTAGCGAGTTTGTTACTCTGTGAAAATACACAGAGTAATGTAAAGAGGGGATAGTACCCTTGACTTCCACGTCATCTCTGTTATCAGGCTAAATAAGTTCACTGTTGGACATAGGCTCCAAATATTCGAAGGAATATGCTTTCACCATGCTTGGCAGCCGGATCGGGTTAGCAGTGTTAGTGTTACGTACTCAGGAGTCTTACGGGTGGTAATGGAGTTGTCCTTTTCTATGGTGAGACTACCACCGGCCCTTAGACAGCCTAAAAAGATCTAAAAGATGTCTTATGATATATACCGTATGTGGTGCCAAAGTCTATTATTATCTTAGTTTTTATTACTATCAATAAAATCACAGGGATCATTTTGAAACGCCTTCCTGATGATTCTAGATGAATCTAATCGCTAGTTCAACTCGACCAAATTAAGGCACAATCAACCATTTTGTGTGCACACAATCACATTGCACACAGTTTCGAAAATGAGATTAGTGATTTTATATCTTTCAACATGTCGAAACGTGCGAGCGATAGTCACATTAGCTCTTGTATTCGCCTTAAGAAGAACAGATAAGAAACTGACGAACTAGTGGTTTAGCATAGAGGAAGTAGAGAGTCGGCATCGTGTCGGCAGATGTAAGTCAGCTCATTGATTCGGGCGGCGGCATAAAGTTGTAGGCCGATGTTAAAATGTCGTTGCTCGTGATCGTAAATGTTGAGGCACGTAGGTACAGTGGGTTTATTGTATTTCTGTATCGTTTAACAACGGCCTTTTTGTACGAATTTCGTGATTGGATGCCGGATCTGTGAGTAAAACAATAGCAGGCAACCACTCGTGCAATTAAAACGTGGAGATCCATTTTGGAAATTGACGATGCGGTATCTTTTGATTCATCCTTTTCTTTTCTCTTGTTTTCCGTTTAGTAGGCATTTGAAATTTTTTTGATGTCGCTTATCCTATATATACCTTATCGGTTGTAGATAATTTACTCATGTCCCTAGTTACAGGACGCTTTCCTTTCGTTTTAGTTGGAGGTTGACTTTGACTTTTACTATTTCATCCTCTCATCCTAGTCGACCTTATCTACAGAAAAGTCGGTTGTGGAGATGGATGTTTTCTAAACCATTTGTGAACACTAGTTATATCAAGTAACTTATAATGAACATCGTTTCAAAAAGCCTGTTATAGAATGACTAAGAATGAGATAGGGCAAGACACTTGATCCGGTAGTTAAATATTTCAAACATTTCTGGTGTTCCATCCCTTTTTCTTGCACATTTTTATAGATTGTTAAAATATTCTTGATTGATGTTCAGAAATACAAGATTCAACCCTTTATAAAATGCCACGAACTGAAAGGGACATCTTATCAAAAATCTATCCGCATTTCGTTCAAGAGAAAGAAAAAGATTGATATAAAGTTATCAAGATAAGTCGGTTGGCTGAGCTACGGAATGCATTCAAATTAGTCTGGATTAGATCGGGAATTCCAGAAAAAATCCGATCCAATGGAAATCCGAGGTAATGAGATCGAACGGTCGGTGTGTGTGCCTGCGTTGTAAGTCATGACAGAAAAGTCTTCATAAATGTTAGAAAATGAACCAGTGGAAAGATTTATAATACTCCACGTACAAGCATCCCTCATATAATCTAATTTGTCCAATCAGCCCTTTTATGTAACTCTGTCAAAATCAGATTCAATCGGTTTTTATATGAATCCGGTAAGTAAATATAAAAAATTTGGTTTTGCGATTACCATCGACTGAAACACCAGTTGCAATCAAACTTTGTTAGCAACTTCAGTCGTAGACAACGCTCAGCTTACCACTGCTGGTTGTAGAGAGTTTAAATTTTTGGGAACATTTTGGTTCATAAGCATTTCAACATGAACCATTTTCTGAAATTCGGCACCTAAAATGGTGCAGCGGGGGTTGAAGTTTATCTTCACTAATATTTTAAAGAGGAAAGATTTTTATTTTTGTATGTAACGAATAAACTCAAACACTACTGCTCCGATTTCAAAAACTCTTTCACCATTAAAATTATATATTATTCCTGCGTAATTATATATTATTCCTGGCTATATTTATTACTAGATAAAATTAGGGATCCCAACTAAAACTTCAACAATGTAACTCAAGGTGAAAAAAAAATGCCATAAAATGTCTTTCATCGCATGCGCTGCGGAAACTATGGATGATAGTACAAAAAAATGTTCTGCAATAATAGGTATAGAATTAATCAATATCTACAAAAAATTCCGTTAAAACTTTAAAATTGTAGTATTGTAGTTATGTAACCATAAATACTATAAAAAACTAACTATAAAAAATTCAAGTAACAAGTGAACGAAGCCACTTGTCCCTCAAATAAATCCACAGCTAAAAAATAATATACGTAATAATTATAGCAGGGTACCTTTTAAGCTAATATAACGTACCTGTGTCAATGACGCTGTATAAAGCCAATAATTCAATTGAAACACAATTGAAAGGTCTAGATGGAGTATGTAAATATGGCGCGGGTTCAATCAGGCTATATCGGTACGCGGTGATTTATATGAGCTTAATAAATACGTGGAAATTTATGGGTTCTCCAATTCACATCGGTGTCCTGTAGAACGCATTCTCCACTTTATGTTTGGTCATAAAACAAGTGTAAAGGACCCAATAAGTCGTAATACCAGTAGCTTTGTTTTCTAACATGTGGAGGCCGTCATTGTCTTCTTCTTCGCTCATTTATGGCTCCTGTCTGCCTGTCAAAAAGATATTCTTTTATGTACCTACATACTTGGCGATGGAACAAGTAGATGGCCTACCAGTAGTAACCATCACTTACGAAAAGCACTGCCTCATAAGTCACGCACGATATCAACTTGCCCTACGATGCAATACCCTGCAGCCATCAACTTCAGTTATACAGATCTTAAGCCTCATGTACCTTCTCTTCATTCGAAGTGGAAAATAAAAAAGTTTTTAGTGAAGTCGGTTACATTACGGCAAGTCGGATCTTTTTAAGAAAATAGTGGTGGTTTCTTCAAAACTTCCGGGTAACATTTTTGTTCAAATCAGGATATCACATAACACACTTTCATTTCAAATGCTCACCCGTTGCGCTAAGACCTCAAGTAATATTGGTTAAAATCACCACTGAAATTACACAGCCGAACAGAATAACAGAACACTCGAAAGATAATTAAAATGAAAAATGTAATGTTGCTTCCTAAAATTACAGCAACCAAATCCAACCGTCATCTGGATGTCAATTTGACAGCCGTGACTAGCTTCTGCCCGTGGCTTAGTTCTCGTTCATGAGAATCAAAGCATCAGTAAGTACACTTGTAGTTTGATTAGGGTCTATTTAATTGATTTATGCAATTACCTGCTGATAGCTCAACCATGAACTTTAAACGCTTCTTTTAGAAATTTTATTTTTATTCCGTGTGGCTTTTGAAAATATAATATGTAGCCAGAAATAGATACTTTATATCTAGGTACCACGCGATCAAAGACACGGGCGAAAGCTATCATAGCAGCTTCATAAATAAGCGGTCATCGCATTTCTGGAGACCAGGCCTTAATACTTACACCTGGGACTGGGCTGTCGCGAATTAAATTCCAGGAAGGCTATTAAACTTCCCAATTCAGATTATGACAATCTCGGATTAAACCGAAGTAGCTTCGTTTCACTCACGAATTGCTGTAGAAGTATTCTACTCGTTTATTTTGCATAAGAAGAACACAGAGCCTGAAATGAAAGATAAATATCAGAAAAAGAAATGTAACCTTTGAGTATTTTATACGACTTTCTGATGGGACAAGGTATTTTGCTGAGTGGTAACTATCACCTATAATAGGGCGGTGGTTTGTAAGGCACGCACGAAAGCACGTACCCTATGATAGAGTGCCTGCAATCAACTGAGGCAAAAAGATGTTGAGCTTCATGTGCATGTGAATTCACCAGCAACCCTCCTTCAAACCAAAACACTGCAACGCTGTTTGGCGGTGGAAATAGTCATGGTGGTAGTACTTCCTCGGACGAGCCACAGGCAAAAAGTCTACTACTAACAAATCTACTACTACTACTACAACAAAAAAAACACTACAATAAACTGAATAAGATGCCACTTCAGTTGTCTCACTCATTGCCATTTCGCTTTTGGGAAAATGTAGTGTACCTACACATATTTTGCAATTTAGGTGCATAAAGGTGAAATTAAAAAAAGAATTGGCAATTTAATACCGTAGCACCGTCAGGGTCAAGTCCCTAGAACCTATTATGGGGTGAACACCGGTAGAGCGTATCCTTCTGGATTTACGTCTTTGGATCCGATTAATTCGTTTTAAACTATAAAACCCTGAATACGCAATGGCTAGCGGTTTTAAACCCGGTTTTATTAAGAGTGGATTCCAGTAATAACGGGTGTAATAGAGCGGCTAACGTGAAAGTATTCTTAAACTTGAAAGACACATTCATCGATTCTCTTCCCACAGGAAGTGGGGATTGGCACAACAGGTTTTCTTCTATTCTCTTCTATCATTCGTAATTTCAGTGATTACTCTCTCTCTAATGCTTTCACACATTAAATCCATCTTTTCTTTGACCTACCACAATCTAAACAATCAGAAATCTCGATGCTCATTTGAGGATACGAGTAGTAAGACCAAAATTTCTGAAATGTCCTGAATAGCAGCATGTCTGCATGTGCTTGAATGTTTAATAATTTAGTTTACTAAGACACCGCTTAATCATGATCTTCAAAGAACGGCAGCGACATCCTAGAATCGCAGCATAAAGGCATCGTTAAAGACAAAGACAAAGAAAGTTGAACTATGGAACATAAACTAGAGATTAACATAATATCAGCACCAGCTCTTAACCGGTTTTAATAACCCGTTTTATAACTAAACTCTCAAAGCTGGGACGGTCAGCGCAGTTAATATTTATGTAGATAGCGGTTCAGAGGATTCTGGTAGACTTAGAAGACGGTTATAAAGCCAGTGAGATTTTGATGAAATTCAGCTTAAAACTATGTCAGCATCGTGTACACAAATATAAACCCTACGTGATGATACCCTGGAATTTGAAAGCATTTAGCTTTAATTCTCGTACAATCAGCGCTTAGCATCATCATCTTCCTTTCCCTATCCCACGCAAAGTAGGGCTCATCAACACCGAATTCAGAGAGTACTACTTAAAATGTTGATTTATTTCTAGAGTACCACGATATCTTAAGACGAGTTTGTATTTCTGTATTCACTTGCATTGAAGAGTATTTAAAGTGATCCTAGTGATTTTACTGCTGAAACTTTAACAACCTGATGAAGGTACACAAAATGAATATTTTAATAACCCTGTAAAATTAAACCTGTTTAGTCGAGAGTAATTTCTTCAAATAAAGGTAAGAACAGCAACGAAATGAAAAGGCGTCACAAGACCTCTTTGGTCAACTCAATGAAATACGAGTAAGTGGATGGCACTGGCAACAAAGAACACAAAATAGCCGCGCTGCTGGTGCTCCTTCAAAGTCCTTTTCGAGGACAGCATAATCAGCTCATGCCTGTTGTTTAAGCAAGCGCAACTAAAGTTTAAATCACAATTGTTTACGCAAATTAACGTCTCGGAAATAGTCTGCTTTAAAATCCTTGCCTTCTCCGCGGCCTTGATTTCCAGAAGATCCAAAAAAGGCGGGAAACTCCGCCATTACTGAGATAAATTGGTGGAGCCGTGAATTTCTTGGTAAACCTCCCCCCCTAATCCTCTTAAGGTAAGCATTTCAGGGGGAAACGAAATATTGTTTCACTGTCGTTCGTCCGTTGTGCGTGTTTACTTGTTGATGGACATCATTTTATTTGAGTGTTTGCTTTGTATGTTTTTCTTAGTAAACCAGTCGCCTGTAGCTAAGTATAATAAGTATTATTTCGGACGATTTCTTTGATACATTTTTGTTTCCTAAAGAAAAGAGAATAACTAGATGAATTCCCAATAGATTGTAATAATGTACCTTGTAGCCATCCACTTAAAGTCAAGTTCCTAAAAAGATAGGGCACTGTATGTCTGATGTACAATATGTGGCACAAGTACAACTTAAACCACATCAAGCTTTAGCTTAACCTCTTAACGATTGCTAGGACGTTATTTGACGTTGTAGCTAGGATGTTGATTATGGAGTATCAAATTTATTGAAAATCATAAAAGCCTCTTTGACACGTCATGTTTAGCATCTTGGTTGACTTATTTTTAAGCTTAAATATTATTAAAATGTTTTTGAACTACAAACGCACAAGAACGGCGGTAGACGTACTAATTTGTAGCTAGTGCGGCTACATAATTGGTGGCTACATCAATCAATGTGTTGTGTTCAATTTCCGTGACTGTAAAAGGGTGGCACCCATAGGTACTAGGTATACTAACTCAGTGTCTAATCAATTTAAATCCTCCTTCATCAATTCAATCATCAGTAGGTACAACCTGATGAGTAGTTTGTATTATTAAGGATCGTCACCAAATTAAACATGACAAAAGAACGGTAAGAATCAAGCCTTTCGTTTTATGTCGGTTCTTATAGGCTTGGTCGCGTGGAACTGGCACCTAGATTCACCTAGCTTTAAACGTTTTAAAGTGATCCTTGTGATTCACCTGATGAAATACCTTTTGACTTTGTTTTGACTTTTATAGATAGATAGACACGTCTGTACATAATCTTACAATTTTGTTTTGCAATTTTGCAATCAATTTCATATCATTTATTTATGCAGTAATTAAATAGATAATACAAATTGTAATTATTGGTTAGCCACTCAAACAGCAGTTGCAACCCACTTAAGGTTTTAAACGTTGCATAGCCACTTTTTTTATGAAATTTCTGGCGTGAAATTAGTTTTCTGTTCTTGTGTACGCCGGTACACAAGAACTGAAAACTGTGACTGTTAAAAACCTTATTTGTAACGCAAATGATTAAATTCGTCTCACCGTTACGTAAGGATACCTAGATATCAACAGTCTCAGTTCCACCACACGAGCCACCCCCTAAACGATGTCTCTTCATTTTACACCAAAAATAAAATCTTTATCCCTGGATTAGGGGCGGGCCTGCCCCTATAATTTATCTCACTAATGGTTTTAAAGCTGACATCTGCCCTTTCGGGGCCTTGGAGCAGTTTATTTTCTTAAAATGCATTTTTCCTGCTTGTTTATAGCTTGGCTTTTAAATTGTTTTAGAAAGAAAATGAAGGAACGTTCAGATTGAGAAAATTGAGGCAGATAGAAAAAACTGTTTGTTTACTCGGGTATTTTAGTTTTATATGTTGTGTAATAAACACGTTCCCTGTCCGTTAAACCACATATGACTCAGGAAACTTGCGCTTGGAAAGCACTAATACGGTTCTGAGTCATATGTGTGTCATGTGTGTGGGACACATACAACTTCTATAGCGATTATTTCTACGGAAAGCGCTGGTACTGTACTAAATTTGCATGGGACGTGCTAAGAAGATCATATATTTTTTTCTGTGTTCTTCTGGCAAACTAAAAACAGTATCTTGCAAAAAGTCTGTTGGACTTGCGGCTCAATTTTGCATTTTTGTTTTGGGACAGGGAACGTGATAGTGATAGCTCTGCCTTCTGCTCTTTTATAGATTCAATTAATTTCGTTCTATAATGCAAACAATTAAATTCGTTCTATAAATGCAAACAATTAAAATATTATAGTCAATTAGTTCAATGGCCGATACTTCACAATATCGCTCCCTTGACATCTCAGTCAATTGTACATACTCTATCTCTTTTACTCCATTTTTAATAAATATACACGAGCCACCGTGAACAATGTTCTTTCTACAATAACTGGATATTAGTTCATATCCGTCTAAACTTATACATTTTAGGTGAGAATCACTTAGCCAGTGTTCAGTTAGGGCTAACAATTACTAAGGACATATAACATTGCAATGAATGCTCAGTGTCTGATTTCTATATAATAAACTATGAATTCTTCACAAAAGTATAACTAAACATATTGTACTTATCAGGTATCTGGGGGTCTACTCTGAAAAACGATAAACGTGCTACACCGTAGACCGCATCATCACTTAACATCAGGTGTGATTGCGGTCAAACGTTTTACCTATAGCTTGTAAAAAAAAAAAAAAAACGAATTTTCGTATTGGAATTTTAAGTTACACTGGGCGGTAAAACAACCACTTCTCCATTTATGGCAACCCGTCAGATAATCTTGCCAGTCCAAAAAAAAAAATCTTCCTGCTCTCTAAGGAGTGGGGTGACAGGTTTTCTTCTTCTTCTTCTTTTATTTATTTATCTATAAATGGAGAAGTGGTTGTTTTACCGCGCAGTGTAACTTAAAAATCCAATACGAAAATTCGTTTATCGTTTTTCAGAGTAGACCCCCTAGTTCCCGTAATACAATATTTGCTTAATTTGCCATCAGATAGCTTTTTGGGATATCTTAAAATATATTTATTTAGCTCTTCTCAAACTGCGGAAGTATAAACATTTGAATCGTATTTAAAATTTATGCCAGAGGTCTCATCACTGGAAGTAATCTCTTAAAGACCTCTAGATTGTATAATACAATGGCCGAGCTGAGACTTATAACTATACCCTATGGAAAGGATTTTGAACTAGAAGTAAAAACAAGAAAGAAAAATAAGGTAATATAACCTTGTTTTTCCTTTCTAGTTCAAAATCCTTTCATTCAGCTCGCAGTTTCAGTGTTACCAAATATGTTTTAACCAATAAATCTATTATATTGAGCTTTTAACTCCATCCATTTGAATACAACGAGCTATTCAATTCCATCTGTCATTTCTCATAATTTATCCTTCTGCTAAGTACACCAGATATTTAGCTGAATATTTAATCCTGAACCGTCGGACTGAGATAAAGGGATCATTGGCGATAATGCGCTGGAGTTGTGACGTCACCGCCTCGGACTACCAGCATTGAGACCCGACATTATGCCAGTCTCCGAACTAATCTATCTAAATCAGATAGGCATTCTTCTTCTTCTTGTCTTGTCACTAGTTTCTTCCGAAATAGTGCGGTGAAAGAATTTTAAATGCATTTAGATACACTAAGTTTTCAAAGTCATCCTTTTGATCCTTGTGATTTCATTAAATAAAATAAATCCAAACGATTCTTCATACGCTGAGTTGGCCACACTAGCTTAGTATGCGTCTGTCAGCATCTGCCTGAACTGTATATAAATAAATATAGATGAAATGACAGACACATGAGGCTTAACATCTATACGCCTCAAGTTGATGGACGCACAGCAGTGCATCATAGGACACGTTCATATCGTGCGTGACTTGAGAAGCAATGCTTTGTTAAAGGTGAGGGTTACCACTTAACATCAGGTGGGCCATCTGTTTGTTCCATCAGCAATTATATAAAAAAATGTATACACATAAACACTTTTTCTTTCTTTCATATGCATATGCGTCCACGGGATTGTCAGTCAATGGTTTTGCAAAACGCTACAATTCCTGTCTGCTGACGGCGAGTCTTATAAAAGCCATCAAGTTTTATGCCAACACCAACATGGCTTGATCTCTGTTAACGCCATCTTGTCATTAGCTAAACTAGGTTGCATGATTTAATTGGACGTACCTCTGACTACCTTCTAATTATAGATTTCGAACTACCGTGCCTAGGGATTACTCATTTATTTTCTACCTTATCTGAGAGCTTTTTGTAATTGGCGGAATGTTTTGCATGGCAAAACCTTCAACGCCCTTAAGAGGCTGACAACCGTCAAGTTCAAGTTTGGTCCAACAAGTTTTTTGAGCACAAAAATTGTTATATTAGTTTTAGTACTTAATCAAACTTTTTAGTAAGAAAACATGTTTAGATCAAAATTATATGCTGAACCTTTGTAATATTATGCTCCGAAACTTTGTAGTTTGCGACTTTTCATAACTATATTCAGTGATTTTATATTTTCAAAACTGCTGATATGTGCGAGCGAGATTTTGTTTGATGGTTGTCTGCGTCTCAATATGTGTGTTCACGTTTGCCGATAATTGGACATGCCTCTGAATATCCCTTTATTCTCAAAGAATCTAGATCAGTGCTAGGTCCCACGAGATCTGGAGATATCGACCGTGCCTAGTGATAACAGTCGTTAGCTTTATCCATTCCAAACAACACGTTCCTCGTTCGGTCTAACTTTACATTATTAAACATTTTTGCAAACAATTCCTGAACTCGCCTTCTTACTTCTAGTTACAATAAAACCCTCACTTATTAACCAAGCCAACCAAGAGATAACTAGTGACACGATGGCACAAAGATTACTCCCTTGCGCTCACTTAGCTTTTCCATTAGGAGCAATGCAAAAAAATGCAGCAAGAATTTTAAAAATAAGTAATTTCACAAATGTTTTTATCGCGGCGACAAACCAGGTTATTTCAACTTTCCTGGCATAATCCCCAGTTACTTTCTGCATTTAACAGTAAAACACCTGAACCGGTAACCGTTCTAATTGCCGAGTCAGCAAAAACTAAGCCTGTATTTATGTAGAAAGCAGGTTTCCAGAGCGCTACAAAGATAAGGAGAACGTAATGATGTGCTCTTAGTCACAAAGAATATATTCAGTAGCGAACAAAACTTCCGAACCATGTTGATGCTTGCACTTTTTTATAGTAGGTACAAGCAGATGGCACTCCTGATATTAAATGGTAACCATCACCTATAGACCTCGCTAACGTGCCCTACGATGCAATGCCCTGCGTCCACCAGCTTGTGGCATACATATTATGTTAGGCCTGATGTGCCGGTATTTTCACCGGCAACCACACCCTTCAAACCAAACATGGCAACGTTGCTTGTCGGCAGAAATAAGCATGATGGTATTTCTTCCCCGCACGAGCCCTTCACAAAGCTTCACATTTTAAGCCACTACTAAAAACTATTTAGTTCAATAAACAAATGAAACATGCTTCCCTGTTTTCATTGTGCACGCGCTCTAAGCCAAGAGAGAAATTATAATTAGCAAAAACTCAAAGAGGATTAGGATGGACTGACTAAACGGAATTTCGCTAAGAAAATTGGTAAACTTTGCAAGTCGGCAGTCAGTTTAGATTGACCTGTGTCCCACGCAGGCCAAGCTATAATAATAATCGCTTGCAAAGCAATGCTTGCAATGTTTCTTTCAACGTAAGACAGAGTGACCAATCTTAAATAGATATAATTAAATCTCTTTATTGCAAACCAAGGACATTGTACCTGCAGTGGACTGCATGCTGATGATGATGATCTTGACAAGGTCATTTAACCAATTAAAAAAACAAACAAGGTCTTATAGCTGAAAGCGATCTCTTGCAGACAATAGTATCTTAAGTTCCATATCTATCTTGACACGCAAAAACAAGTACCTACCGTATTTTTTTCTGAAGAGAAAAAAGAAGTGCTACGACAAACTAAAATTCATATGACATTAAACTTGTTTTACCCATTTTTTGTGAAACACAGCTTGCTACAATTATGAAATTCCCCTGTTACTGTTCTACAATTTACAGTTTTACGTACAAAAGAAAAATGTAGGTAACGCGAGTTTCCTTGCAAATATAACGCGTCGCAAAAAAATATAAAAATCGGCGTGGGACCGGCGCGTTATAAATGGACGGTAATTAGGGCACACACCGCGCCCGGCCGAGCCACACCGAGGTACTCACAAATAACTAAATGTCATTCGGCAACGTCATCGTAAATAGTAAAACATAAAAACTCAAAATCAAAATCAAAGCGGACTTTACTCAGTTCTATCAGACTTTTTTTAAACGTCTTATAAACAAGGCAGTTTTATCAGTCTTTATACAAACGTCTTATATACTAGGTGAATCTACCGCCAGTTCCTCGCGACTAAAGCTTAGAAGAATAGGCAAGATACTTATGGCTTAAAAAAGCTATAGGTAGTTAGTATAACAGCTGCCTAGTTCCCATAATACAGACGTTTTCAAAATGATCCTATTACATTTAAACTCAAGTGTGGTAGATTTCGTTATTTATCTAGTTAAATTAATAATATAAAAAAACCAGTAACCAGTTTTTTACCGGGGGCCAGATAGCGTCGTATAAAATTAATCATGGTATTAGATAATTTCAAGTTTTAACTCTGTACACAGTACACACCTATCCTAACTTTTTTCTGACTTCTCAGTTACAACCCGAACTTTTTGTGGATATTATCTTTTTAGCGGCGTGTACTACTATTATGAACGCATCGCAAAAACTGCACACCTCTTTAAATTACGATCATTTTTCCACTTCTCCGTGTAAAGGGACAGGGAGTAATGAGGTTTTGTAGATAGAGCTTATTATAAATACTTGCGGTTATGCTAAGCAACATGTTGAACAATAGTGAGAATCGCGGGATTCGGTGGATGGACAGAGCTAAGAATCGTTCTTCTTGGTTATGTATAGAGGAGCCTATTTCCATGGGAGGAATCGGAGAGGTCCAATTTCGTGAAAGGACCAGAGGCAATATCATCAGAAACTAATTTACTCCGTGATCACTACACCGTAATTCACACTACACTTCACAATTCAATTGATTTTTTAACTACGATCAAAAAAAAAAAAACGATTTCACTTTTATTAATAATTGGCACAGTTTATTATGTATTGGATTGCTCCATACAGAGGAATCTATAATAATGCACAATAAAATTTTTCGAAACTATTCATATGAAATAATTACAATAATGGATTTTGTAAATAGTGTATTTCAGCGGAATTATTTCCATTCCAAAAGTTATGTTACACAATAATACATTTTAATAATAAGTGTGAGTTTCTGCGAATTGGTTTCAATTTATTGAATTACATATCTGCCAGCAATTATGTAAACACATAGCTGGGATATTTCAATAATGTGAAAATTAGCAAGCAACTTAGGGCGGATTTCACCATTTCAGAGTAACAACATCCGTCTGATAAATCTGTTTCAACCTGAAGAAACTTTTATGACAATTTAAAATATAAAAATATTGTAGTTCAAATACATATTTAAAGCAAAGCACTGTTGAATTCAGGTTGCTTTATCAAATCAATCTGTTTTTTATTCATTTCAATCACTAGAATCACTTTAAAACGGCTAAAGCCTAGAAGAAATTTACGGTTTAGCTCCTAGAGTTTTTCGCATAAGATATCATAGGACCAACCAAAAGCAAGCAAGCCACTGGACTAAAAAACCCAAAGACTATTAGCAAGTTGAGCTACACCTAGCCACAGAGCACGTCAGGGTAACTCGGGGACATTTTTGTCGGCTCAGCGCGCTGGACAAATGTACCGGAAAGATAACCGTAACGGCTTCGAACCCCACACTATATGTTATGTTACACCCTGCATGTTACACTATGCTATGTTATGGCAGACATTACGTTATGGCGTCGCACGGTCACTGAGCAAGCCTGTTTTTTGTGATAAAGTAGTGAATAGAAACTGGTTGGTCTTGTCACTTTGAATGGAGGTTTTGGGGCCAAAATTGGATCGTTCTTTCGTTGCCCACCGTTACGGCCTTAGTTCTTTGGGACGCTGCAGTGTATGATATGGGTCTGTCGGTCAAAAATCGGGTAACGACCTGCCATTCGAAATTTGACTATTTGATTTCAAAAAGAATTAGTTAAGTTACTATTTAACTAAAGAAGTTTTAACAACAGTTTCGTATAACATTCATATTTTCTCTCAATAAATCAAAAACCAAATAATTTTATCGAAATGGCGACTCAATCTTCTTAAACTAACGAGAAAATTTGAATTTAATACGCCAGGTGCGCCGGTTGTAAAATAGACGATATAATTCTGGATTATCAAGCCTGGACAGACGATCGACTTTCAAATGAATTTCAACCTTATGAGCCTGAAAAATGATTGGTGATATCCAAATGATGACCACACAGACTCCAAAATATGAAAGATACGTTATACGGTATTTTTACTAAAAAGTCCGTTTTAAATAAAAGCTGATGGTTTGTTCGTCGCCTTATTGAACGTTGCTAGACTGATCATCAATAACTGAATGTTTTCTTTATTTACTCGCGAGTATACGATTCGTTCGGCAAATAATATTTTTTATGATTCTATTTCTCTGATTCATGCTAGATTTGTTTCATGCTAGATGCTAGATGTGAAACATAAGTTTTACTTTATTCGATTGATCTTAAATGTTACTTCGATCTTGAAAGATACTATTAAATCAAATCAAACCAATAATAAGTTTACTATACACAATACTCTAAACATTTATTGCTTACACATGGCTTAGTTTAGGTACATACATAGTACATAGGTACATTGTTGGGTGTTAGTAAGTATCACATGGACCCTGCATGCATAGGGTATAGCAACATGGAAGCAGGCCGAGGATTTCAATTGAATAGTAGGTAGATAGGTATAGTGTTGCTTTCTAGGTAGGTATGTTTAGTCTTCGTAGGCACATAAAAAATATAGTCAAATATATTAGGTATTTATGTCAAATCAAGTATATTAGTTAATAAATTAATTAAGAACTTGCCAATATTAAAGGTCAAATTATGATGAAGTCGAGTGTTCAAATGAAAAATTTCAAAGTTAAGGCTAGTTTAAATGTTAAGCTATATTTTTTTTTTTATAAAAAAGTAGGTATTAGATAAATCATTTTCAATGTTAAAGGTTTATTTAATTATTCTATCGTTTATGCTGTAATAGGTTTTATTAATTAGAAATGACTTTAGTGTTATTATAAATAGGCAATTTTTATCTATATTTTTTATTTCAGTAGGAAAGTTATAATTATTTTTTATTGACATTACATAAGGGCCGTCGCTGTGCATTTTTAGTTGAGATCTCGGTTTTATTAACTTAATGTATATCTGCGAGGCAGATCATCTAACTTATTATACAAATGGGGATACTTTCTAACAAATTTGTATATTTCTAGCATAGGTAACGTTAAAATTTTCTGGTTTTTTAAGTGTGGCTTTCACGTTTCTCGTCTTCTTATATTTACTAGTATACAGATACACTTTTTTTGTATAACAAATAAGTCTTGCACATCAGAATCTGTACTGTTGGCCCATGGTATAATTGACAGAGAAAAGTATGAGAAAATATATACAGAGCGATATAAATATATTAAATAAAGAAATTTTGTTGCAATAAACTACTCCATATTTTAGAAGGACAAAGGTTTCCCCAGTATCCAGAAAGAGTGATTTTGAGAATTTTGTGTCCATCGACTTAATGTAATCCCCACAATAGGTCTATCGATCGGTCAGTCATGCTACGCTTTGTTTTCTGGTTTGTAATAATAATAAACCTTGACTAGCATTTCTCGCATTCCCTAGCAGTTATTTGTTCTACAAGTTATATGACCTGCCATTGCAATTTCAATTTGCTAATTTTGAGAGCTCTTCAGTGGCTGGGTCTTTTACGACATACCCCGTTTGGAATTCCATGATGTATTGAAACTACAAGCACAGTTTCACTTTGTTAACTTTCAGCTGGTGCACATATCTTTTCAATGTATTATATTAAGTAATGTTATATGAATATGTTATTGCTAAATACTGTGTTTCGGTTTGAAAGGTGTGACGTAGTCGGTGAAATTACATGCACATTAGGCTTAAAACCTGTATGCATCAAGTTGATAGACAGGGCAGTGCATCGTAGGACACATTCATGTGTGGCTTGCGAGTTAACGCTTTGTTATAGGTGATACTTACCACTTAACATCAAATGGGTCACCTGCTTATTCCATCAATAAGTTATATGGAAAAAATTGCAAAGAATATTACCAATACGAATAAATTCCCCAGGAACAATTGAAAGAACAAGTTCGACAAGCAACTTTCACAATTGATTACATGATTCAGTTTCTTAGTAACATTAAATTGTTGGTTTTCCAAAGAACTTCACATAATAATAATGAGTTTTGTTATAGTAATTGGCATTACTTATGAAAATCTGGCAAAGGATTAACATCGCTTAAAATATTACCGTATTTTACGAATTGATAAATGACAAAGCAAATTTTAAGCAGTGCTTAAAATGCAACATTCATAAGTATGGAGGTCTAGGTAAATTTGCTAAAATACTAGCACCGAAAACTTCAGGGGGCTAATGTACCCATCAATATGTAAAACTTTGTCTAAGGAACCAACACTTTGATCGCGAAAAAAAATGCTGTTCAGATTTTTCATGTAAAAGTTCAATACCTTCCTGGCTAAAATGTATGAAACAGCTGTTTTTTTCGCGTTCACAGTGTTGGTTCCTTGGTTGCTTGGATACTTTAGCCCCCTGAAGTTTTCGGCACTAGTATTTTAACACCTTGTATATTCAGTGAAAACTACTTGAAATATTAGTGTTTGAATACTAGAATATTTCCCACATTACCTACCCAAAGAATATTGGGAATTAAAAACATTCAAAAACTTAAACCTTTGTATTTGAATATAGCATCCTGAAAGTAAGTTCCTGCAGCCCCGTGTACAGTGTACGCATAGACGGCTATGCGGCATGTGTACCGGCACAGAAATAGGAATCTACTGGACCTGAACGTCTCTGAGACGCCGGGATATAATAATAAAACGGCCGTCCGTCCGCACGCGAATGCGAAATACTCGGAAAGAATAAACGAAGCGTTTATTTTAATATGTTTGGTTCGACTTGGGGAATAAGGTTTGCATGGAATCTATTTATTTATTTAAAAACAAGAAAGTTGTTGGCACAAATTATTGTATCTGTTGGGCGTGCACAGTGGCGGTAAGTTGTTTGTAGGTGGCATAAATATCCACTAGTGGGTTGTAAAGCTCATTTAATCAACTGTAGGCTTTTATATTATAATCATATTGAGTGCCAAAGAATGACTTTAACTAGCAACACTGCTCAGCTGTTAGTAGTTCTGACTTCTGCGTTGTAGGTTTGATTCCCACCTGAGACAAACATGTGAGTGTTCAACTTAGATGTTTCTGTCTGGTTGTTAGATCTGGGCGTTTGATGGCTCTGTGTAACATGACTACAGTTAATTTATTTATATCTTGGGCTTAGTTAGGAGAGGTATTTTATTCAGGCACATCTGTGTCTCGAGGAGACACGCAGGAAACTGTTCCCTTGTGGGTACAAACCAGTCCTTGTGGGTGGATGATCTTGACTCGATTCACGCAGTACAAATTGAAAAATAAACCAATTTGAACTTTATTTCCAAACAAAGTTTTTTAATAAGACAACGGCGATATTTGAAAACAACTGACTGGAGTAACATAAAAACACTTGCCGCCCGCCCCGCGGGGCCAATCCAGAGTCCTCCCCACTTGCAACCTTTTTACATTCGCATGCAAACAAAGAAAAAACTTAAAATGCACGGGAAAGTCAATGGGCGAACATGCAAGTTAAACTGTTCGCCTGTAAACAGTAAAACAACGAGCCAGGCCCAATGTCCACTGAAGTGTGATAACAATATTTGTGGGGGAGATTTACGATTGAGACCATTAGAAAAACCAAACAACAAAGTGGATCGGAAGACTTTTTTCTTTTTTTACTATTTAGTTAGCAAAAAAACGATGATGAAACGCGGTTACCTTAGCCTGGATGCTTGCAACACCAGATGCAAAACACGCGCGTTGTCGACGTTTTAATAATAATCAAACACCTTATTCTATTTCATCTACAACCTTAGAGTGCGCCGAAGGCAGTTCCTCTAAAATCGAACGCAGGTTGACCAACCGAGTTTCAAGGTATTTAACCTTGTTAATGCTAGTATAGTGGTACATAGTGGGCAAACGAAAAACGTACCCGTGTAACCAACTAGAAAAACGCCCGCGACTTTTATCGCTTGGTCGTTTTACAACCTCACGTAAAGTACTTTGTGTTTTTTTCTGTGCTTTTACGTTGTAAGCAAGCTGTCTTTGCCTGTTACTGCGGTGGCATTTAATTATGTTATTAACCTGTTTCTCGAACTAACGTAACGGTGTACTCTGGTGTTGATTATCAAATTAATAATGTGTGCCCAAGCACCAGCGCTTCGGTAGACAACAGTCCTTATAGGAATAAAACAATCGAATTCTAATTCGCATTAAAAACTGTGAACATAAAAAGCAGAGGACGTGATAATAAAAAGGAAACAAGAGCATACGCGCCGAGCGTTACTTGAACATCCTACTGTACTCGCCTCGTGTGCACGGGGACTTACTCTGATGGAATTTTAAACAATAGTTTTTAAATTAAATCTTTAACAAGCATGCTATTATGATGGTTTCTTGATTGACCAGATAAAAAATGCACAGACAACTTATAAAACAATTTAAAGGCATATAGTTTGACGTAGCGACTCTACGGTACAAATAAATGCCTTTTTACTTTGTCTGATTAAAACAAATCCAAAAATACAACACACATTTTGTAATAGATAAGAACTGGTTTTAATTGATTGAGCTCTCTTCTAAAAGAATCAAATCTAGAACAATACACCGCCGTCGTTCTGATTTTCGTTTATCCTTTCCATCCAAAGGTTGTCTGGACGATAGCTCTTAGCGAAATCCATGTCATCTTACACACAATATTTTCTCAAGTCGTGGAATACCTGAAGAAGAAGACCCAGCTCACCACCAGCTGGTGAAGGTTGTGCAGTTGGAATCTCATTAAAATGTGAGCTTTAAGTCTTTTATAGTGAGAGTACCAACTGCTCGTCTTTCGACCATTATGGATGCAGAGTTTTGTCCAAAAAGTGTCGTTTCCGGGTGAGCCTGTGTAACACCGTGACACTGTGAAATACGACGTAAAGTATTTTAGTTTATAAGGTATTTATGATATGGGCCAGTATTTAAATTTTGATTACTGAGTTGCCTGAAATACATTTTATTATTATTTATTTTTCTTAAAAGATTTGTAATGTGATAATTACAATGAGAACGTCCAGAATAAGCCCTGTCCAGCTTGGCGCGACGTCGCCCGCCCCGGCCCGGTCGACATTTATTGTTTTAATGGCGCTCCCCACTCATATTTCTCTCTCTTTGTTAGTTTTTACTTATGAGCACGTCGCGTCGCTGCAGTGGCCGTATGAATAAATTCCCCGGACTGTACCGCCGGTGTTAGCGCGGCGATCATTTCGGATTAAATTTTCATTTCACTTTTGGCTTTGGAATCGGCAATGTATTCGAATACCCGCGCGGTTCGTTGTATGTATTCGAGTTAGTACGCCTTTTTTTTACTATACAAAATTTAAATAGTAATCTGTAGGGTAAAAATAATGGGAACGAGGTCGATATTATAAGAATAAACCTAAGAAAGGGAAACAGCTTCAGATATAAATGTTAGCAATCACTATTAATACGCACGTGAAACCGCGAGCGGTAGCTAGTAAAGTATTTAATAAAATAAGTAAATAAGTGCGAGTTACTTGTTAATAATTTTTATCCCTCTTATTTACATTAGGTATACCTTAGTTAGACCACTAGGCCGCGTTGTAATCTTGTGGTACACAAGTTTAGGTCATGTCTAACCGCAGCAAGTATGCAACAGGCCCCAATTCACATGGTGCCCGATTCAGTCTACCACTTTGAATTAACATTCTTAACTTCCTATTCCTATTCAATAACAATACCATCTTTCAAATAAAAACTTTTTTTGTGGTAACCATCATCTATAACAAGGAACTGCCTCGCGAGATACGCACGATGGTAACGTACCCTACGATGCACTGCCCTGTGTCCATCAACTTAGGACATATCAGAGACATAATATGTATTAAGACATACAGATATAAGGTCTCATGTGTCTATGATTTCACCGGCAATCACACCCTTCAAACCGAAACACAGCTGCTTCTGCAGGCGGCATTTTTAAAAGGGGTACTTCTAAACATGGTTATTTGAAATTGTGGATTCACAAACATCAGTTTCGGTATTCTAGTTCGTGTAGCACTAACGTCCAACGCAAGGAGATGCAATATTCATAATAGGGGCTCGTCGGATCTGCATTTATGTTTATCTTCTAGTTCAAATGTGGGTTCTTTGTAAGTGTTTTCGGTCCAAACTTTCTAACTACGAAGTTTTTCAAGACGTTCTCGGCTAGTAATAGTAGTAGTTTGACTGCAGTCGCTTGGTATAAAAGACGTCATATTATTTATTTATTTACCATAGTTGTTATTTATTTATTAATTACTTGCTGTTCCCTGCCACGCTTCGCTATGGCACATTATGATTGAATGGTATAAAAACAATCCTTGATGCGAATTATATATCATGCTAAAATTTCAGCTCGATCGGTGCAGAAATTTTTGAGTTTTTGAAGCGTTCACAAACCAACATAACATTTTTATATATATAATATATGTAATTATATATATTTTTGTCCAAATCATTGATGATATTTAAGAAGTGAAGTCCAAACAATTTGATACATGTACCTATACATGTTCACAGTAAGTATTACATCCTACTAATATTATAAACGCGATAGTTTGTAAGTATGGATGGATGGATGTTTGTTATTCTTTCACGTAAAAACTACTGAATGGATTTTAATGAAACTTTACAATAATATAGCTTATACATCAGAATAACACATAGGCTACAATTTATAATATTGTGTGAATTGTCCAAAATATGACGATAAGTGTCAAGTAGGAATAAATATAACATCTGCGAGCCATTCGGGCGTGCGCTGCCGAAACCGTTAGAGTTACACATATTATGTGTAACTCTACACGGCGTAGTACATATTATGTACTACGCCACGCTAATATAAGCTACTCGAAAAACTAATCCTGCGCAGACGAAGTTGCGGGCAACAGCTAGTAATATATATTTTGGTCCAAATCATTAATGATATTTAAGAAGTGAAGTCCAAACTTAATTTGATACATGTATACATGTTCACAGTAGGTATTACATACGTTATGATTGCAAGCAGCGCAAGCACATTCCAGATGCTAGAATAATAAAAAAATCAGTATTGAAACAAATCTGCCGACACGTGGCTTCGTAGAGGCTGCGTAGTTGCTACGTAGAGGCTTTGTAGAGGCTTCGTAGAGGCCGTAGAGGAGTCGTTAGTAGCTTTAGCAGCGCGTAGATTAGCAAATATCATAATAAATTATCCTATCCTTGAAACTGATACATCAGCAATTTAAACTTACCTGTAGCTTAAGCAAGCAACTTCACTTACACCAAGCAACATTTCACAATGGTTTACAACCTGGCTTACTTACGGCGGTAATATCGTGTCTTCGAGTCGTAGCATTCGTAACCAGAGTTGACAAGATGGAGGGCATTGGAATACTGTTTGTACTCCACAAGCAAATGTCTGTTTCAATCCCGTTATTCGGTAGCGTCCGCTGCTAGCTTTAGAAATTGATGTGACTTGGTCACTTCGCCTCCAGTGCACATCGGCTCGTGTTAGATGTTATATATTTAATGTTGGAACGTTACTCTTAATATCCCTTCTTCAATTAAATTAGTATGATAGAATAGGAATTAGGGTTATTATTGATCGAGTGAGCGAAGCGAACGAAGATCTTAGTTTCAACTTGGGCGATTTGGCATTTTATGTATGTATGTATGTATGTATGTATGTATGTATGTATGTTTGTCTGGCGATAACTTTCGAACCGTTGATCCGATCTGCATGAAATTCGATAAGTCGATAGCTTGTACTTGAGAAATTTACTGGTAAGTATATGAGTAAAATCGGATGAAGGGTTTTTAAGATATAGGGTTTTTTAAGGGGGCAAAAATAAAAAAAGTGACTTAAAAAAATCTAATTACATGTCATACGAAAGGGCTTTGTTTGGACATTCCAAAACAATTTTTACTTTTTTTCTGAGACGCTCGGTTTTTGAGATACAACAAAAAAGTTAAATTAAGATAACCAGCGACCCAAGAGCTCCCATCTCTAAGAGTTTCGTTGGCATCAAGGTTTTTCTACTGGTCGGCCAGTTACTTTGCTTTTTCTTATTTTTTTTTCTTGAAATAAATTAAGGAGGTACTCAGTTCTCATAAAATGGTGACAACGACCAGGTCTGATGATGGAGCCAAGGTCTGTTCAACGGAACTCTTCAATAAATAGGCCAATAGAGTTGAAACTTGGTTACCGTACCAAGGCGGTAGTCAGAAAAAAGTCCAAACATAATGTTTGGACTTGCCTTTGACTACCACCTACTCAAAGTTTTGGTGCGTTCGTCGGGCCGCATCATGAGATCTCAGTTCGAGGCGAACTACTAGTTTATAAATAAGAATGTTACGATGTTTGGACGTTTGGATGCTTGTGGCTCGATTACTAAATCGATCTGAAACTTAGAATATAGATGTAGTAAATACTGTTTTTTTATCCCTAAAAATACTGGGAACGAGGTAGAAATCATAAAGGAAACTAATAAAGGGAAAAAGAGCAGCTAGCGCCACATAAAGCAAGACCTCCGAACATTAGGTGGGTCATCTTATCTTATTCACGTTAAAAAAACAAAAAACCACACCATCTACATATATAAAATAACATCAATCTCTAATACTACAAGAATCAAAGGACTGACTGACTGACTGACTAACTGACTGACATATAGACAACGCACAGCCTAAACTACTGGTCCTAGAAACTTGAAATTTGAGGAGTACGTAGGTCTTATGGCGTAGAGGTGTACTAAGAAGGGATTTTTGGAAATTCAACCCCTAAGGGTGTAAAAAGGGATGAAAACGATTGTATGAAAAATTGTATTCCTTGAACCTACAAACTTGAAACTTGGAGTAGATATACTTCAAAGCTAAAAAATAGGAAAGGCATTTTTAGTTTTTCAAAACTACCCTTAATAAGTGTGCAAAGGGTTAAAAAGTTTGTATGGGAGATTTTTGACCGCGGGTCCTATAGACTTGAAATTTAAAGAGTACATAGGTCTTATGGCGTAGAGGTTTATTAAGAAGGGATTTTCGGAAATTGAACCCCTAAGGGTGTAAAAAGGGTTGAAAACGTTGGTATGAAAAATTGTATTCCTTGAACCTACAAACTTGAAACTTGAAGTAGATGTACTCCAAAGCTAAAAAATAGGAAAAACATTTTTAGTTTTTTAAAACTACCCTTAATAAAAGTGCATAGGGATGTCAAAGTTTGCATGGGAGTTTTTTAACGCGTGGTGCGATTGACTTAAAACTTGAAGTAAATATACTAAAAAATTATTAATTAAAAATGACGCTTTCAACTTTTGATAATTACCCCTGCAAAGGGTGCAAATGACTGTAAAAGTTAGTATGGGAGATTTTTAGTATAGTGCGATAGATTTCAAACTTGAAGTAAATATACACCACAATAAATTATTTAAAATCACGTTTTCAATATTTTAAAACTACCCCTGCAAAGTAAAACTACCTCCTGAACAAATAAGTACATATTTTCCGTGTAAGGTTGTCTTTGTTGTATTTGGCAAGTTTTTGAGTCTGAGTACCTATACCTACCTACCTAATATAGGTAATGGCCGTTTATAGGTATCTCTTACACCTACGTAAGTATTTAAAATCCTACCCTAATAATATACAAATCAAAGTGAAAGTTACGATGTTTGGATGTTTGTGGCTCAATCACGGCACCACTTCAACGCGTGCGAAGCCGCGGGAAGCCACAAGTAATACATATACATATTTTATGCATGAAAGACATCCTTTAAATGTAAGCCAGGGTAACAATCCGTTGATCTTTTAATTTAAGTGGTATAGTATAAGGGAATTATTTTTAAAGCGGGATCATTAATTCGTAAAAAAAAGGATACAATTAATAGCTGTACGATTTGCAGTTGTCATGAATAAATCCACTTTAATTTAAATTAATCAATGAAGTTTGTAAATTAAATCCTCTTTAGTGTGTTATGATACTGAAAAATGTGGGTAAATGGACGTACCTTCGAGACATCTTCACATCCTCACATGCTCACATCCTCACATGCTCACTTGCTCACATGCTCACATGCTCACATGCTCACATGGTCACATGCTCACATGCTCACATGCTCACATGCTCACATGCTCACATCCTCACATGCTCACATGCTCACATCCTCACATGCTCACATCCTCACATGCTCACATGCTCACATGCTCACATGCTCACATGCTCACATGCTCACATGCTCACATGCTCACATCCTCACATGCTCACATGCTTACATCCTCACATGCTCACATGCTCACATGCTCACATGCTCACATGCTCACATGCTCACATGCTCACACGCTCACATGATTACTTACATCCTCATATGCTCACATGCTCACATGCTCACATGCTCACATGCTCACATGCTCACATGCTCACATGCTCACATACTCACATGCTCACATGCTCACATCCTCACATGCTCACATGATTACATCCTCATATGCTCACATGCTCACATGCTCACATGCTCACATGCTCACATGCTCACATGCTCACATGCTCACATGCTCACATACTCACATGCTCACATGCTCACATCCTCACATGCTCACATGATTACATCCTCATATGCTCACATGCTCACATGCTCACATGCTCACATGCTCACATGCTCACATGCTCACATGCTCACATGCTCACATGCTTACATGCTCACATGCTCACATACTCACATGCTCACATGCTCACATCCTAACATCCACATCCTTGAAGAACCTTAAGTTTACTAGCAGTGGACTTCTTTGGGCTGATGATGATATACTATAAAAGAAAGTCACACTATTTATAACTCAAGAACGGCTGAACCAATTTGGCTGAAAATTGGTGGGAAGGTAGCTTAGAACCAGGAGACGGGCATAGGGTAATTTTTATCCCGACTTTTTTTGTTTTTTTGCTTTTTTTGTATATTTTATACAAACAATCGAAGAGGCAGGAACTTCAAGTTGTCAGTTAGTACCTGTTTCTTCTGACAAAATTACGTGGCTCAAGATTGTGCCATGGGGAAGAAAATACAATTTATTTATTATAGATGTTGCCAATCATATCTATTTGTAAGTATTCTATAGTAAACGTGCGCGAGCGAAGCCGCAGGTAAGAGCTAGTTCATAACTATATAATAACACTCTGCTCATAATAGCGTATATTTTGCGTTTCATTAGTAATAGTGTAAATTACTTTAATAACATGTAGATTCTGTTTCATTGGAGCGTTATTTAAAGTGGCGTAAAGCCATGTCGACACTCGCGAAATTTAATATTCTTTCAATGAAGCCTGGTTTTTTTTAATTTACTGTATTGACAATGTTTTTAAGTATAAAATCTGTTGCAAGTTCGAAGTTTACAGACAAAAGGTCAATCATAATGCGTATTCGCTAAGGGAATATGGTCATATGGGAATATATAACAGGGGCATTATTCTCTATTGCCAATGCAATCGCGTTACACAGATACGACTAGACAGTGGTGGGAAAACGGACAAAACCGTATTCCCTATTACTTAGTTGTCATTCCTAGTTGTCATTCTTAGTTCATTTTTTGATTTATGAATCGCGTTTGCGTTTAGACCACGCTGTGACGTCACACGGTTATGGCACGGAATCTCCTATGTCATAGAGAATAATGCCCATGATCTAGAGTCAGTGACACCCGTATCCAAGCTCAAATAATCACTCAATTCCTATGAAAATAACGTCTGTCGTCATCAGACGTGACATAACTTATTGAAGTTCAAAGACTTTAGTTTCGTTAGGTTCGTCGCTAAGCTCACGTTAAACAGGTAAGCTAGTTGTTCGTCCTTACGTTCAAATGGTTAAATTTGGACCTTACCTAGAACATGTATAGAATTTTTCTTTTTTTTTTTTCGGGTTCAATATTTTCCTATTGTTGTGAAGAAAATTGAGTAATCGACGATGATATTTGGTGATTTTGCTTATTCTATCATTATGCGTAGGTATCTGTCTGTAAGTGTGTCGTATGAAGAAACAGCAACATCAGTATGAGTTGAGGAATAGATATGTATAATACGCAGCTTAAAATACGGAGAGGTGGGCGCTTTTAACATGAGCATATGTTTATTTAGGCACATGTGAACAACAACATTGGGAAATTATATTCGGTCTACTTAGTAAATATATTTTCACTGAAAATAATTTATTTTGATGAACAAATTCGAAATACAATAGGAGTATGAAATCGGTAGCAACATTGTTTTAATATCGAGGCGACCACCAACGCTCCATCTGCGCCCACGATACAGCAATATTACAGTATTTTGAATCTAGCGATAAAATGACAGGACCTGCCTCACAAGATACTGGTCATCGAGCAGGCTGCAGACCTGGGTTAAATGCTCTGGCTTAGCCATCATGTATATCAGAATGTGTATTCTGTAGTGCTATTCCGTAAACAACAAAATCACAAGGCTTTTCACCTAGTTCTCGAGCTTCACCTCACTCACATTAGCATTCCCACTGCCAAAACAATGACGCGGGTGGCGCTAGTGATGAGTGATATTTATCAGAATGCCAAATGGAAAACACACCGCGTAAAATGCGACAAGCAAAAAGCAGTAAAAATTTGAAGTCATGACATTATTTGGTCAACTGAACAGTTAAGTTGTTGGCGTTGTAACAAAATACTGTTTTAAAATCTACTTTTCTATTACTTAATTATTAATATCTGTTGTGTCACGGACACATTACCTTGCTTAGAAATAAATAAAACAAGGAACTACACAAAACACAGTAAAAGGCAGTCAAAAGTTGAGCAACTTTGTTAATGTTTGTACGAATACCATTAAAAATGACAATTAATTCTATAAGCTCGTCGCCACTGACCCCCAAGCCGGCGCACAGCGACCGCGGCAAAGGAGCAAGGAAGGCGTCCATTGGCGTCGTATGAGCGCCGTTAATCCGCAAGCGACGAAGCGTCGCGACGCAAATTAATTAATTCCTGCAGAGCCAAGTTCCTTTACGCTAGATAGGCTGCATTCACGCGGAAAGCAGGGTATTTAACACCGGTTTTAACTTTGATTAATTCCTAGTGGAGGATTCCTGAACATCTATGGTTGAAATAGTTCTGAATGATATACAGAAAGTAGAAGAGCCTACATAACGAAAGACAAAGCAGACTAGCTCGATGAACGAAAAGTGTAAGTAATACAACTTGCTAAACTAAAGACAAAAATCTGAAGTTGTCGTAAATCAGATAAATAGTTCACAGTTATTTATTGGTAATAATATTACATGTCAAAGGGTACATACAAATGTTGAATACAATAAAAACAAAAGTAAATACATTTACACTAACAAAAATCTTGAACAAATTCTGATACTTAGCCCGTTTCATATGTGAATGGATCTTAGCGATCAACCCCCAATCACTCGCTCACCGCTTCAGATATGTAAATGAACGCTCGGGTCGGCCAAGCCACAAAGAAATATAGACAAAAAAAAACAAAAATTATCAACGCCAGAGAAAAGATATGAAATAATTTAAAAGCGCTTAATTTATTCTTTTTCATCGTTCCGTATCTCGAATGGCGGAGTTTTCTGTGTCTGATGTTTATTAAGCAAAGTTGGAGTGTTTTAGTATGAAATTATAATTTGAAATATTGTGAATGTGATTTATGAGAAACGTTATAAAGTCTTGCGTACGTTTATACCACCTGATGTTTAGCATTTAGTCTGCATAACTTTGCTTAATAATAATATTACCACGTAAATAAAGAAATATCTGTATGAATGCCAAAAATGTTTTATTTTGTCTCTAATTATAATATTGTCTAATATTGTAGGTATTGTCTCGAATTAAATGATTTTAAATAACCATAAAATCATTCAAACTACATAAGTAGGTAACTAGGATTCCAGCGTAAAATAATTAATGTATACTAACTCAAATTCCAACACTAAAATGCTACGTAACAAGCAAACTTAACCCAACTTCATTGTATATCATGCAATATTGTTTGTGGTCAACATATCCAATAGGAGCGTAAGATGCCATTTCTCAGTATAAAACCCCTTATCCGTTGCATAAGCGCAAGACAAATAGCACGGTCGCATCGACCCCAGCGGGCTGTGCCGGGTTAAGTAATAAATATGCAAAGTTTGGAGCATTACTAGACGAATCCGTACCTATGGCGACGTTCAAGTAACAAATTATCAGCAGGTGCACTTAATATGTGTTTTCGGCAAAATTATATTGTTCATCTGTGGCATTGGGCTTACGTGTACATTCAATATTGTTGTGAAATTTAAAGTTATGGAACAGTTTTTATTGTATAGATTTTCTTGAATAATTAGCTAATTTTGCACTATTTCACCATTGGAGATTTTTTTTTTCTAATAAAACAACATCGGTTGATCGGATGGTCTACCAAAGATCCTCTTTCTGTTGGCAGAATACTTGAGCCTATGCATCCTCGGTGTTTTAGTTGGAAGGCGTAAAATAAAAGTCATAAGTACCCCGTTAATTATTTCACCATTAACCGTGTAGGTAAGTGCAAGTTTTTCAGTAATAGAGTGTGAGGGCGGGCGGGAACGCTCGGCCGAGGCCGGAAGTGATTATCCACCGGAAGCGGGTGCAATGAGGTTCCGTCTAACTGTTACTATGATTTGCCTTAGGTCTGCAACTTGAGACAGACTTTATACTTCATTCCATTGGTGCACGACCAGTTTTAAACCCACAACCTTAGGAATGGATTAGGGGGCCTCACCACTAGACCACCAGTCCTCTTGAGCAGTGGCCTACTTAGATCCGTAAACACAAAGTAATAAAATAATAATAATATACAAAAGGTCTTATCGTTACACAGCACCTACCGATTCATACGAGTAAATCCTCTGTAGTACTTGACAACAATAGCAAAAGGGTACATCAATGGGTCTATTTGGAATGCTACACAAAAGAGCTATTTATTCGAAAGGGTTCATACAAATTAATTACTATTCTGCCCATTCTTCACTCACCCATACTCCATTTCTCAGATGCTAGAAAGTCTTGGTCCCTAAAAATTTGTAACCGTTATAGTGATATTTTTTTCAACTTTTGCGACCGTGACATTAGGTATTATCGCGTATTTCCTCATTTATACTGTAATGCAAGACCCACGTAAAAACAATATACTATAGCGATTATATTTTTATAGCATCGTTTTTAAAGCGTAGCAGGTCTATTGTCCGAGATTTAAAAAACTGTCCTGATTTGCAGTAAGAATTTAATAAAATAAATTGAACAGATCGACTTAGATTTGTGACTCTGTTCCAAGCTCTGTTCACTGTGTTCTGTGATCATGGCAAGAATATTGAATGCTGTTTTTTGACGTGCTGTTGACGCTTTTCACGTGAGTACATATTACGTTCCACGAAAGAAGAGGATAAAAACAATAAAGGTTATCGAATTCTGCGCGTTCTACTTGAGTCGGTCGTGGTAATTACGGTCGCCCATTTTTAGAAAAAATAGGATTCTTTGGCTTGTATTTTAGATAAACTGTAAATTATAACGGAGTGTTATAATTCACTTAATCTTATTGGATTTATACCGAAAAAGAACAACTATTTAATTATTAAGATCGACGCCTTCCGTCTTTTGAACGCCTTTACACAAGAGCGTGCAATGAAACTGTTGAAGCAAATAGTAATTTCGTTAGATGAAGATTTTCCGAAAGCTTTGTTGAGTAGAACAAAGGTATTGCAGACTTGTTTTACATAAAGAAGGTAAGTAAAAATACTCGTAGTTTCTCATGATATAATTGATTTATGTTTGTCTTCCTGAAAAAGGGTTTTGTATCTGATTGTATTACTTCTTTTATGTAACTTTTACTGTACTGTACCTATACTTCTTCTTCTTGTCGTGTCACTAGTATCTTTTGAAACAGTGTGGTGAAAGAATTTGAAGTGCGCCTCAAAGAGGCTCCTATCGAGCACTGTATACTTATTTATACTTAGACAATTCCTCTGTGGCAGTATATTTCAGGTCTGACTGAAACGTCAAAAAAGAAAAAATCTATCAGATCATCAAGGCACAGAGTATCAAGGTCTGTTACGAGTTCAATGAAAAAAGTACATTTATAAAAGACATGAATCGATTTTATGATACCTTTATAATTCCTAATCAATTTGGTATGTTCTAGAACAAGCGGTGTTGGAACTTATTCAATCAATAATTGCGCTATTCAGCGATCCATAATAGTAGTGCAAAGTGGTGAAACAAGTGAAACTGAAACAGCTTCACTACTTTGATCCCTAGGCACGGTAGATATCCTCTCAGTTCTCTTAGTACCAAGAACTAACTCCAGATTATTTGAGGACGTCTAAGGGGGGTTGTCAGAGGTAAAGTCAAAGTCAAGTTAGAATACTAACTGGTTTCCTCACGATGTTTTCCTTTACCGTTTAAGATCACTGGCATTGCGCACATAAATTTTTCATTTCAAATATTCATTGGTGCACGATCGGATTCGAACCTAAGACCTTACGATCGGAAGGTGGGGTCACTCCCACTACACCACCGGCGCTTGAAACAGTTGAAATGTCAAATAGTGGGGTATTCAGGAGACTAGTGAGACCTATCTAACTTTCCGGACAAATACAAAGCTAACATTTTGCATCTACAGGGTGGACCGTAGCTGATTTACAACTTCAAATTTAAATATTTTTAAAACCGGGGCAGCGTTCGACGCAGCATTTGTGCGGGATGTTTAGTTACAATGTCGCAGTGAGCAACGCGCGTTCGACGACGACCAGTGCCTGTCGACGATTTTGTACACGTTTTGACATTCGACGTTTCAGTGACTAACCTAGTGTACCTAAATTTAATTAGAACGTGGATGCAGAAGTTCCGAGCAACATGTTAAACCATAAACAACCCACGGCCAGGCCCTAATCGAACTTCAAGAACTGAAGAAAGCATTCAACGTGTTGATAGCAGCGTACTGCAAAATCCGCGCCATTCCGAGCGCAAGAGAGCATCGTCTTTGGCGCTGCCAAAAACGACGTTGCAGCGAATTTTAAAGAAGGATATCAAGCTTCACCCATTTAAGGTTCAATTGGTGCAGGCTTTTAAACCAGATGATTTCATAGCGTGTAAGGTATTCTGTGAAATTATGCTAAGCCGATTTCTAACTGTTAACACAATTTGGTTCAGTGACGAAGCACATTCCCCAAATGTCACCGTATGGACCATTTTATCCACGAATGGAATAATTGGGCTGTTTTTCTTTGAAAATTCCTGTGGAGAAACTGTAACTGTTGATGGTGATGCTTACCGCCGCATGATTGACGAATATTTTTTTCCGAAACTTCGATAGCACTAATCGTACAGTTCACACACGTGGTTCCAACAAGATGGCGCCACACCTCACACGGCGAGGCCCACTATGAGCCTCCTCCGTGAACAGTTCCCGAGAAAACTGTTTAGCCGATATAATGACATCAAAGTCAAAGTCAAAGTGAAAGTCAAAGTCAAAAGGTATTTATTCAATAAAATCACAAGGATCACTTTTAAACGTCTTAAAGCTAAGTGACTGTAGGTGCCAGTTCCACGCGACCAATCGTGTGGCCATCCAGATCGCCGGATGTCACCCTCGTGGACTTTTTTCTATTAAGGTACCCCCTTCAAAAGTCAAAGGCAAAAGTCTATGATAGCAACTCAACAAACATATGGGAATTAAAAGAAAATCGTGCAAGAAATAAACGCTATTCTTCGATCACTATTGCAACTCGTCGCGCGTCGCTCGGAATAATTTCGAGAGATTCCGTGAATGTATACGCCGCGACGGAAAACATTAAACGGCATAATCTTCTAAAAGTAAAACCCGCATTTTTAAAGTTTGATTTGGTATACGCAATACATAATTATTTTTACATCTAACATCTATTTGTTTCATTTACAATTGGTAAATCTGCCAGGGTACACCCTGTATTAAATTATTTTATACAAAATTTATTTACAATGAATACAAGTATTCACAAAATTACAAAATTCTAATTATTATAATTTAAGTTATCCTGAAGGATTTAACACCACTGCCTTTTAGTTTTGTTAATCCTCTCAATTCAAAGATAGAGAGTGGTAGAGATCGCTATTAGCGATAAGACCGCCCACTGTACTTGATCATTGCCATTACATGTATGTTTTTCTTTTGTGTACAATAAATAGTTTATTTATCTATCATTCAATACACACTTTCTTGCAAAGATGTTGAAATGTGTCGCCGGAAACGACGGCAGATATTGTTAATTAAAAATAGAGTTTGAGGCGGGTGTTGGTAAATTTAATTAAAAGCGGTTGTCGATCGAAACGATTTATTGGAACCGCATTGAGATACTTTTATCAGAGCGAAGGCTGCATTGTTTAGGGGTGATACAGAATGTTTATCTAATCTTTTCAAATGAATACTCTCCGCTATTATAGCGTCTTTTATACATGCAAAACAAATATAGTGTAGGTAAGTTACATACGATCTTAAAATAAATATTATAAACATAATGTATTGGGGACGCTTCCGATCGGAACAGATTTAAATCCACAGACATCTGCAGATAGATCAACTATTTCATGTGTATTTTATACATTTTGTAAATATGACTTGTACTTTAACCATTGTATTTTTTTGTAAATTCTCCTCTTAGGAGCTCATTTACATAAATATTACAAGTGCGATACTTGTTGGCCTGGCGACATTGTTAAAACCGCGGGAAATCAGTACATAGAGATAGCTCATTATCGTTCTTCCTTGAAATGCCTATAAATTTAGAAGGCTTATGTCCAGCAGTGGACTTCTGTAGGCTCATGATGAAGATGTCGAAATGGTAAGAAAGAGAAGTCAGTGAATACAATTACAGTGAATACAATTTCCCATATTACAAGATATGCTTAATTTTAGGGCTGTGTAAAATGTCCACCAATATTTATTTCGATGGGGCCCAGCCTTGTGTGGGCGAGCCTTTACTTACCTTTTTATGAAGCAGGAATTAGAATTGTATTTGTCTGCCCGAGCGCGGCGCCATTGTGCGCGGCAAGTGGCTCGTGAACAGATAGCTTTGTCGCGTGACGGACGTGGCCGCAGCTTTATTAGCTTTGTTTCCAATAGGGCGAAACATTTTTATTGAAATTCAATATTTTCGGCAACCCGCATGTTTAATTTTAGAAATGGAATTTTCGGTTGGTATGCATTTTAACGCTATGTTCGCTATAACCAGGAGTATAGAGCATAAATTAAATAACCGCAGTGACCTACTTTGATTGAAATGTTTAGGTTTTGGTTTTGCTGAGGAAAAATACACTTTTTCAATTCAAAATTAATAATAATAATAATAAAAAGTATTTATTTCCAGTAAAAGGTTACACAAAAATACAAAAGTAGGTACAGTAGTAGTGGTATCTAAATTTAGTTTGCTTATAAAAGTGTATAAACCTTTGTAATAACTTTGCATAGACACCTCGCTCTAACTAAGTATAATATACTTGTATGTAGACGCGAGTGATCACTGCTTCGGCTATTACTCTAGTTGTATTTAATGTCTTCAGTAATGAGTGGCAGGAGTGGTAGAGCTAATAATTTTACCTACATTATTCTGATGTTTATTGGAACTAATCCTAAATATATCGTAATCGATACTATCCTTATATTAATTACATCTATTATTAAAAGGAAGCAACCTGTAGACATATGAATATTAATAATAATAATATTAGTGGACATTCTACACAGTACATAGTTCCAGCATTACTAATACTTACTTTTAACCGACCGTTAAAATAGCTGTGGCCGTTTTTAAAGAACTCAAAAACCTTAGCACCTCAGCCACCTGTGGTCTACTGGGATTGTTACATCCCAATACCATTTTTATTTTTATTTTGGAACGTATGTATGATTTTTGAGATACAATTGATTACCTCAAGTAGGTTAGGGTAGTCAGAGGCCAAATATTGTGTTCGGTATCAATGTAGGATCGGACATCACAAAATCTCAGTTCGGCGCGAACCACTAGTTACAGCTGTTTTTTTACCTTTCATTGTAAATAAAATAGGTAACAGAACTGCCACCAATTAGTAAACGCAAATAGCGTATGTACGAAGGTCACGTACACGTTATCAGGGTTGTTGCAAATTTCTGAGACAATATTAATTACATTTTTTATGGGAATTTCGAAAACGATGAAGAGAAAGTACCTCACCTATATTTACTGTGCCTGGGAATCAAAGTCGTGAAGCTGTTTCAGGTTTTTTTTCAGCAACCTTAAGTAGACAATCCCCCAGCAATAAAGGCCTCCTTGCATCCACCAAGCAAAATTAAAATATATTATGCAGCGTGCAGTCGCCTCGAGTCGTCGCCTCGAAATAATTAAACTCTCCTCAAACACAGAACAAATAATACTACTGCCTATGCAAGTTTCACTCAAGTGAACGTTAAAACGCGTTCAGCTTGCGTCCGTGGTGGCAATCACAATGGCGATGTTTCGAATTAAAATTTTGATTATATATTTTAAATGTTCTTTCATACATAAATTTATCTAAGTATACACACACCTAGCAAGATAGACAGACATATGAAAGCTTTATTGTACACCATAGTATTAATAGTTCATAAAAAAATACTTAAAAAACTAGAGGTACAAGAGGCGGTCTTATCACTAAAAGCAATCTCTTCCAGACAACTAAGACATGTCTATTAGTTTTCCAAGACAAGAGTCGCCAGCGACGAGTCTGCGAAAACTCATGGTAAACCTACTGGGTGTTCAAAACATCAACGGAAATTGTCGTGGCCGAGGACTAAGAGAAGCGTTCATAGGCATGGTCATCAGTGGCCAAGTAGCACGAAGGACATAGAACTGTGCCATTGTCGTAGGCTGATGAATGAGGGGAGTCAATTATATGGAATTACAGGACCTGCGTGAGGTGATGAGGATGATATTCCCGATTGCGCAGTTGAACTTAAATTGTTAAAATTGTTTGAGAGCCTAACAGGGTTTTTTAGATGACATACCTCCAAAGAGTATCTCTGATAAGGATACTACTGTTTTAGTACATATTGTGACTATTGAATAGTAGCAAGCTAGTCTCGTGGATTTGCCTCACGTAGTGTTTTAGACTGAACCCCAGGCTCTCGGACGTCTAATACCAAAGTAATAAAGCTCCTTTCACACCAGAAGCCAATCCCGAATGACACAGGCTGCTTCAAATCCCGGCTCAACATAATTCAGTGATTTCCATATCGCCGTGGGCTAATATGGATAACTTATCAACTCGCCCAGTTATGAACGCGGTATAATCTCACCGGCTTAGACGCCGCTTCAGAGATAGATTGAGTTTATAATTATAAAAGTTGCTGATTCATATTATTTAAAGTATAATTTAGCACCCCAAATCTTTTAGTTTCTCGGATATACTTTACAGTTTTCAAAAGATGGTTGCTAATGTTTTAATAAAGATGTGACAGGATTTTATGGAGTAGGCTTTGCCCAGGACAGGATCTATACCATCCAGACAGCTTCGTCGGCTTAATCCAACGGAAAGACATGATCAATACGTGCAAATTTTGCCACGGAGGATTTCGCATGATGTTTTCTATATCTAGCACCGCGCACATTCAGATATAGAGAAATCAATAGAGAAATTCATAGGTTCAAGACTAGATACAAACCCGTGACCATATGAGGGAAAAAACTAATCATGAAACCAGAAAATATCTACCTACCCAGCAAGGAGAGGTAAAGGAGAAGTAATCCGATCACCACCAGCTTCCACACATACCCAAATTACCTGAAACTTTTGAATGGGAAGCCATCATTTAAAATATCGTATGAGGCCAAATCCTGAATGGAATTTGAACATAATGCAGGTTTTAATTAATGGATAGGCGACTAATACTGGGATAATGGGATCGAGTAAGCGAGTAATAAATCACAGTAGGGTGTGACTATGCAGACGGACAGGGTGTGAACCATGGCCAGGCGTTCAAATACATCTCTAAGAATTATTCGCCGGGTTAAAATAAGAGTCAGCAATGCATCTTCATATCATGGATAATCATCAGTATTTGGCAAAACAACCCCAACCTACAATATATTGCCCTCTACTACTATTAATAATTTATTGCCCTCTACTAATGGAATGTGAAAATCAGTACCCGCACAAATTTTAGTTTAGCAATGCTTAAACTTACATATACAGGGTGGCCCATTTAGATCGGTCAGTATGGGCAAGTCTGTTCCTACATATAAGACATACAAAGATCTGTTCTTAGGAACTATGTCATCGATGTTAGTGTCATGAAAAACTGCACACATAGACTTTTTTTTAAACTAAATTGCCGATCGGAATGGGCCACCCTGTATACGTAAGTTTAAGCATTGCTTAAAATTTGTGCGGGTACTGTTTTTCATAATCCATTAGTAGAGGGCAATAAATTATTGTTATACCTCTTGTTTTTTTTTTACAAATAAGTCCATAAATATTTACTTGATAAGGTAAAAAACATGCGCGTAATACTGTTGTCTTCCTTTCGCACACACTACGCACACTACTGCGTCTAGTCTAGTCAAGTCAAGTGTGTTTAATATTACTCTGTGAATCGAACAAACGCGACTGGATATTAGGATTTTCCGGTCTAACTGAATAGAATGCCGAATTACAATTTGAATTAGAATGTTGTAATTAATTGGGAGATAAAGAATTTAATCCGCTGAACGACGTAGTCGATGCTCAAAGGATTAGTAGGTACTGATGTACCGGGAATTTAACTTATTAACTTACTAGTGGCTTCCCGCGGTTTCGCACGCGTTGTAGTGGTGAGCCGTGATTGAGCCACAAACATCCAAACATCGTAGCTTTCGCATTGATTTGTATATTATTAGGGTGAGATGTTAAATACCTATGTAGGTATAAGAGATACCTATAGGCGTACATTACTTATATTAGGTAGGTAGGTAGGTATAGGTACTGAGTTTAGCACAAACATGACAAATACAACAAAGGCAACCTTACACGGAAAATATGTAAATATTTGTTCCTAGTTTCTACCCTAAAAACAAACGAAACAGCATCACGACTTTGATCCCCAGGCAGATACCCTCAGATCTCAACGTCGTACCAACTCAAGATTCCCGATTTTAGAATGTCCCTTACAAACATTGACGCATCGTTGTATCCTTTTTACTCGAGCGCAACGATGGAGGCTAACGTTTTAGGGTTTGTTTTCGAAAATCAAACTGTCTTTTTGTTATTTATCCACAGAACACATTTTCTTTTAGTTTGAAGTTACACTACGCGTTAAAAATCTCCCATAAAAACCTTGCAACTTTGGCAGTCTTTTGCACCCTTTGCAGGGGTAGTTGTCAAATACTGAAATCGTGATTTTAAATTATTTATTGTGGGGTATATTTACTTTAAGTTTGAAATCAATCGCACTATTTTTATTTATTTATCATTTATTGCACAAATCACAATGATAATGCACAAAAGGAGGGCTTAATGCACAAGCATTTTCTACCAACCCCCCTAAGTAGAGGTATAAACATAGAATGACGTGCGACAAATATCAAGCGAATAGCTTAATAACTACAACAAAAAATATATATCTATTATATATATATATATAAATACCTAAAATACAAAAAACGTCATACAATTTTTCAGTCTTCAACTAGCGTTAAAAATCTCCCATACTAACTTTTACAGTCATTTGCACCCTTTGCTGGGGTAATTATCAAAAGTAAAAAGCGTCATTGTTAATTATTTATTTCTCAGTATATTTACCCCAAGTTTTAAGTCAATCGCACCACGCGTTAAAAAACTCCCATACAAACTTTGATATCCCTTTGCACACTTAGGTACTAAAGGTAGTTTTAAAAAACTAAAAATGCCTTTTCTATTTTTTAGCCTTGGAGTACATTTATTTCAAGTTTCAAGTTTGTAGGCTCAAGAAATACAATAATTTTTCATACCAACATTTTCAACCTCTTTTACACCCTTAGGGGTTGAATTTCCAAAAATCCCTTCTTAGTACACCTCTACGCCATAAGACCTATGTACTCTGCAAATTTCAAGTCTCTAGGACCAGCGGTCAAAAAACTCCCATATAAACTTTTACATCCCTTTGCACACTTATTAAGGGTAGTTTTATAAAACCAAAAATGGCTTTCCTATTTTTTTGCCTCAAGTTTGTAGGTTCAAGGAATACTATTTTACATGCAAACGTTTTCAACCCTTTTACACCCTTAGGGGGTTGAATTTCCAAAAATCCCTTCATAGTACACCTCTACCCCATAAGACCTATGTACTCTTCAAATTTAAAGTCTCCAGGACCAGCGGTCAAAAAACTCCCATACAAACTATTTCATCCCTTTGCACACTTATTAAGGGTAGTTTTAAGAAACTAAAAATGCCTTTCCTATTTTTTTGCCTTGAAGTATATGTACTCCGAGTTTCAAGTTTGTAGGTTAAAGGAATATTTTTTTTCATACAAACGTTTTCATCCCTTTTTACACCCTTAGGGGTTGAATTTCCAAAAATCCCTTCTTAGTACACCTCTACGCCATAAGACCTATGTACTCCTAAAATTTCAAGTCTCTAGGACCAGCGGTTTAGGCTGTGCGTTGTCTATATGTCAGTCAGTCAGTCAGTCAGTCAGGACTTTGATTCTTATAGTATTAGAGATAGAGATAGTGTTATATTTCAATGGATTTTCTCTTCGATATATGCCAGTGAAATTTTCTACCACTGGTGATGGGCATGCAACGTATGGAATACCAACTACGCAAAATGTGGGTATGTGCCTTATGTAATACTTAGACGTACGTCTGACTACCCCTCTTAGACATAATCAAAGAACCTTAAGGTCTACCTTAGGATATCTACCGTATCTGGGGATCGAGGTCGTGAAGTTGTTTCATTTTTATTTTCATTTCTAATAAGAGTGCACAAGATTTCTCGCAAATAAATAATTTCATTTCATTTTTCAATGGAACTTTCATTCTATTGCAATCTGTATCTGAACTAACATGAAAAGTCGTTCCCAGAAGACGTAGAGAATACACCAAATCGGCGAACTGCGATCTAATGTTGGAATTGATCAAGTTGTTTAGGTAAGTATAATTAGATTGTCCTAGATGGAGGTCTGCTAGGGAGGTGGATAGATGAAGCTGCAGACTATTATTTAGTCTGTCCTGGTGCAGTACCTATCCGAATAAGAGCCGTCTGAGAGGCTTAGTTTCTTGGATAAGCTTAGGGTTCACACTCTGCAGGATATTTGCAAATTGTACTGCATATATGCCCGATGTGGGGTGCATCGGGCATTCTCAAAGAATCATGATTGGTGTTTTACTTAGTACTAAGAGATCTGAGGGTAAACAAAGTAAGTGTTTAATTTACAAAATACAAAAGTTGAGCTATCTGCAGACCGCTGCAAGTGATCTAAACTGACTCCAGATAAGGATAGCTGAAATAACCGAGTCCCCAAGACGCGCTGAAGAATTGTATTTTCTTGTATATGCAGTACAGAAAAGAAAAAGCTTCACGATGTTTATCCCCATATAAAAGGTGTTCCAATACTTGTACTTAAAACTTCAGGGGGTTAAGGTCACCATCATAATGATAACTATTTCTAAGGAACCACCCCTCGGTGACACCCCTGTGACTGTATTGCAGCCTGTCTTTACGTCAAAATGTTAGGTTTCACAGACCTATTGGCTTTCAGATGTTCGTATTGACATGACTGCATTGAATAGATCGCCTTTGACGACGTATTTTGCCCCAACATTGCATGTATCATTAGAATAACGAGTTTTATTTTAAGTCAAAGTTAAAGTCAAATGGTAAGATCACAAAGAACACTTTAAAACGTCTTAAAGTTAGATGAATCTAGATGACAGTTCCACCAAGTCTAGAAGAACAGGCAATAAGCCTACTTTTTCTATCGTTATTTTGTATGATCCTTGTAACATTTTTTTATTATTTAAAATCTGTTTATTTTAATCAGTTTATCAGTAGATGAAATATATATTTGGCAGAACACTGAAAATCGCGATTTAAATCATAATATAATAATGGAGCCCAGAATGGTTCCAACACCACCAGAGTTCAATAGTCAAGTGACTTCACTTTTATGCAAAACAATCATCGTCTAGGCCAAATCTTAAGCTCCTACTACGCCTTCAGCAACTTTATCTCAACTGTAAAGAGCGCTTATCTCTCATTAGCCGATACAGCGACATCGTTTACCAGTTATGGACCAATAAAAGCTGAGATAAATTCTCTCACCCCTTTGCTAGCGAGCTGGAGATACAGAGATTATCGTTGTGCTACGGTGGTTTTCAGAAAAACGCTCTCCGTAAAATTCAAACCGTAAAGTTGTAGACTTCTTTAATCATTTTTGTTTATTATCTAAAGTCCCATTGCTTACAGTCCGATTTGGCGCAATTACGCTAAAAGAGCAGTCTGCCGAACCATTTAAAACTAATAGACTCACGTTTCTTATCCCCAGGCACGGTAGACATCTGGGGTCTCTGGTCTTTTTGTAGTTTTTGAAAAGAGTTTGAACACTAATTTAAAGTACATTTCAACGGATTGCACCCATCGTCCTCGCTACGCTCTATTCAAGCGTAAATAAGGCTTTACGTCAAAAAGTTAAGTAACAAAGATTTTATAATTTCCCAAAAGTTATGCAGTTATGAACCGAGTGGAAGATGTATTTTGTTTTTAGTTTCAACTTTTGAAACAGTTACAGGTCTATAAATGGACCTAAATCATCGCCTAAATCGAGAAAAATGCTACACAGCTTAGAGAAATAAGGATCATTCATCAAAATGTATGGTTTACACATTGTTACAATCTACGATTGAACGCGAAACTCTCATAAACCCATAACTGGCTCACGTGGCCCGTAAACTCCTTTATCGATGACACAGCCTGAAGTTAACAGCTGGTTCAATCTCCTAATAGCCATATGTCATGTTATTACTATTCAATATTGAATTTTTCATTATGAGAGACTTTCTAGAGGCAGGTTCTGCCTGATGTGTGGGTTCTATCCCCACTGAGGGCAAACATAATTTGTTTTATGAACAATCGTTGTTTGTTTTGTGTATTATTTTATAAACATCTATGGCGTTGTGTGAATTGACAACTTACATTTATTTATTATTTACTTAGTTATGTGAGAAATTGGCGAAACATTGGGCTGTTAATACTGCAGCAAGGATTTGTTTTTCTTCTACTAGACAATCATAGACAAGACATAGACAATAATTATTTGATTAATTTATTGACAATCATTTATTTGCCACAAGAACACACAACATATACAACCAGGCTTAAAATACAGTATATAAGTACAATAAATAACAAAGATTAAAAAGACAACTAAAACTGTTTTTTTTTTACAAATAATAATAACAATAATCAATTTAAAATAAAATAAAGACTTACAAGGTACAGACGTACTAAACATAAACTGTACCTAACAGTAGTATTGCGTAGACTGCTAGACTTTGGTGCCCATTGATTATCTTGTTTTATAATATAATATGCATGCTTTGCCACTAGCCTAAACCTACTTTATGTACTACCTGTGTCTCATTTTAAGTGTTCTTTTTCAGGATAAGCTTATTTAGCCAAAAATACATAATGTACGGACGTAAAGTATGTTATAATGAAGTGATCTAACTATTACGAGTGTAAGCTGTGCCCTCTGCCTGAAAGAATTCAATTTTAGTTGAAACAGCGCCGTTCGGAAGGAATTCTGCATGATTTTATTCGCAAAGCTTTTGTAAACTAAGTAATACGCGTTTCTTTGTAAGGCGAGTGCCAAAGAATGGAGCATTGTTACTGAGCTACGTACCAGCTAATGTACGTATGGTTCGAGTGTATCGTGTAATGACTGTTCGTTAGATACACATAATAAAATCATGCCTGTTTTCCATAAAGGTCAGCAAGAACCACGGTTTTAAATAAATGAATATTGGTACCCGAGCGTAGCAAGGGCGCCAATAGTTCGAGGGACTAAATAAGTCTTTAATCCGAAGTAAACACAGTGCTTTTCGAAAGTTAAAATAATGAAAAGAATTGGATAAAATGAGTGAATTGTAGTCGATCCAGTCCGTGGTGCATTCTAACCAAAGAGTTTTTATGTTTATTGTCATTTGATTTTATGGATAAGTAGCTACTTATACTTATTATATTTACGAAATAGGGTAAAATTGCATGTTTTGTTAAAAAGAAAGAAATTAAATCAATAAAATCGCATGGATCACTTTGAAACGTCTTAAAGCTAGGTGACTCTAGGTGCCAGTTCCACGCGACCAAAGTCTAGTTCGAGGTAGGTAGCCTAGGACGAGAATAAAGGTTTATAATCATAAAACCTATTTAAAAAATCCATTACAGTTTTCACTAACTTGGCTGAATAAGTACCTCTTTGGTAATAAACCTCTTTAGTTTACGAATAATAATAATAATAATAATAATAATAATAATAATAATAATAATAATAGTATGTATCTCTTTAATTTGTATGTATATATTGTAGGTAAATATTTATTGAGTAGGTTATTTTTTATGTTGTTTTTTTAAAGTTTTTTCTCCTCTATTGTCTCAAAGAGCACTACCAACCCACTCCACATAACACAAACGTTAATTGGAAGAAAATGCTAATTAGCATTAAGTTCGCCTATGTACTTTATTTATGTGCAATAAAGAATTTTCTTATCTTATCTTGTCATACTGTTGACATTCGTAAACCAAAAAGGTTTATTTTCCTAGGAAATATAAAAATAGAACTAGTTTTTTTTTTTATAATTTGGCAGCTGTCAGTTGAAAACGATTCTCCCTAGGGCTAAAATGTATTACTTCCAACCCGCTCCTCAGGCAAACTCCAGACCTGCTTTCCGAGTAGAAAAGTCACTTTCTTCGTTAGCGGTCGGACCAAAAGTAAGCAAAAAATTACATTACGAAAAACTCCTTCCTCCTTATTTGTATTAGATCCACAGTTAACGTAACACTCAGTATCCCCTCGCGCCGAGGGCCAGCGCCACGTGTATGACGATAATAAATCCGAACACACAAAGGTTGCAAAATTCGACAAAAACTACGCTCTTCTCGCCAAAAAGCATTTCCGCAAAAAACGCAATTAGCAACGCAACGCCACCGTTTTATTTAGCCTTTTTAGAATGCCAAGTTTTTGGGGTTCCGTGAAAGTTATAAATCTTGCTGAAAATCTCTTATAAAATATTTGGATGTTTGTAACTAAATCACGCTGTAACGAAGAGTAGTAGTTGTTTAAGAGTAGTATGGCTCTTTGTGTGTGGCTCGTCCGAGGAAGTACTACCAGCACGCCTTTTTCTGCCGCCAAGCAGCAACGCTTGGTTTCAGTTTGAAGAGTGTGGTTGCCGGTGTAATTACAGGCACATGAAGCTTAACATCTGTATGCCTCAAGTTGATGGACGTAGGGCACGTTCCTATCGTGCGTGACTTACGAGGTAATGATTTGTTATAGGTGATGGTTACCACTTAAAGTCAGGTGGGCCATCTGCTTGCTCTATCAGCTAGTTGTATAAAAAAAAAGATATGACCGATTTCGTGACCGGGTGATGAGTGAGGTACTACACGTACGAAACCGCGAGCAAGAGCTAGTAATAAATCCAACAGTTCCACAACAGTTATACATCGTGCCAACCTGTATCGTAGGTATCCGAAACTACAAGTACATTCAGCGACAGAAGTAGATCATCTATTATTTTATTTAACAATAAAGATAATTTTTAACAACCATGATGTGGGTTTTTATATAAAGTTCTAAACTTTAATCTCTAGAGTGTCGGTTTAAGAAAACGTCATTAATTGGTTTCACATGGTATTTTCACATTGCTGCTGCATGTCTTAGGTATCACATGCAACAATATACATTTATTATCAAATAAAATAACAATGCATACAAGTATTTATAAAATGTACAAAATACACATGAAACAATTGAGCTATAAATAGCTGAAATATAAAGTAAACGTTTCTAAACAAAAATGTACATCTACTTTTATTGCTGTCTGTACCATCGTGCCTTATCACCCACCAGGACAAATATTTTACCGATCACAAAAAATCTTAGTCTCAACATGGGAATCAAACCCAGCTGACGCAAGAGGCCGCTGCCCCAATGAAGTCGTCAAATTTAGGCATACTTGTAATTAGCGAGATCTTGCGATAAACTCGATACCGATACCCGTCACGCAACCAACTGTTTACGCTTTTATTGCGTTTTACGATATTGCTACTTCGATAGGAACACTTACATAGATTACAATGGGGCTTAATAAATCTGATCATGTTCTTATACTAAAAATTACTTAATTAATAGTTACTTACGATTGCCATTCAATGGTTTCTCTGATTGCCACTTAAATATAAATAAAAATATTTGTGGACGTTCCACACAGCGACCCAAACTAAGCAGAACTTATAATATGGGAATCAGAAAGCTGATAATACGTATATACTTTTTTAATACATACTTATAATATTACATCTAATACCCAGTCAGAGAACGAACACCTATGTTCATTACACAAATATTTGACCACGGGATCGCACCCACGGCCTACAGCACAAAAGGCAAAGCTGCAAATACCAACTGAGCTGTGAGCGTAATACCATTAGAATGGCGTAAGAAGGTGGAGGTAAGAGTTGATCAAAGTAAGCCGACTAAGCTGAGAGGTAGGTATGTCTTGGCCTATTGAATCTAATTAATGTCCCAGCATCCCATATTTTTTGTACTACTTTAATGTACAAAAATATGGGCGATTTCTGTAATGAGGAAAACTTGATAAAAACTATCACAATCGACAATTTCAAAAGGGGATTATTATACTTACAGTTTGATTTCCGGTGAAATTACAGGCATATGAGGCCTAACATCTGCATATACTAATTGATGGACGCAGGGCACGTTCTTGCATGACATGCATATCGTGCATGACTTACGAGGCAATGCTTTGTTAGGGGTGATGGTTACCACTTAACATTAGGTGGGCCATCTTCTTCTATCATCAGCATGAAGGATGTATTGTAGAGCACGTTCATATGCGTGACTTGCGCTGCAATGCTCTGGGATGGTTACCACTTAACATCAGGTCAGTAAGTACCTTGTATCATCAGCATGAAAGATAAAAAAACGTTCTAATTCAGTAGGAAAGTCGGCTTATAAAATAAAATGTCTGTTCGAACCAAGATAAAAGTACGTAAGTAGTAAGTAGTGTTCTACTTCGGTCCAAACGTAGCAAATAAGAATTAAAATGTACGCTCGTTAGCTCTCCGGCATTCTTCGGTGCAATATTGTGCATTTTCATAAATTATGGAACAACTTTTAATTGCTGCAAGAGAATAATCGCTAATATTTCGCTTAAGCTGCTGTCTCTTTATAATATAAATGGTAACTGTTATTGTAAAGACCACAGTTATTTAGTATATGACATTTACTATATAACTGTAGTCTTTACAGCGAAGAGTAAGTTATTATGAAATTAAATAAAAAAAAGTCATTACAATATTTAAATTGTATTTCACAAGTAACACTGTAGTTCTAATTATAATACAGGCCCTTATCATAAATAATAAAATAAATACAATTACATAATTAACTAACATGGATCTGCGCCGTATTCCGCAGTGTAACGCAACGGTGATAGAGACCACAAATTTTCTAGAAACTAGCCACATAGCCCACACGGACGGTGTGAAATGAAATGAAACACGTTTATTTAACACACACATTAGGTGGAACATAGAACAGAGAAGATAACTAGATGAATATAAATCACGAAAAGAAAGAAAGAAGTTACAAAAATAAACTAAACGTCAATTAGTCCTGCTCTGTGCCTCGTGAGGTTAAATTGGTTCGATCTTATATAGTTTCTATTAACGTTTTTTAAATATAAGCATAGTGGTAATTGTTGATTATGAATTATAATAATCGAAATAGGTCAGCGTAAGTAGCTACGTAGATTGGTATATAGTTATAAATTCACCATGGGTATAGCTACTTAGGTTATATATTTAAACGTACCTATAGCTAGTTTTTAATTTGAAGATATTGGTATAATAGAACTCATAAAATAAATCACATAAAAAATCTGTCTTTTTCTAACTTTTCGATTTAATTTAACAAACAACAACAAAAAGATTCATCAATGCAAATACAAAACGTTTTCCTTTTCCTTGAACCGAATATCCTGTTGTACTATAGCTACCCGTGTCTTATAAATGTTAATATCACAATATTCGGCACCCGAGCCCCGCGGACCCAACTTCACGTAATACAGAAAACATTTTCCATTCTAACTGACTATTTAAAATATTTTAAAAGAATCGTTAAAGCGCTCCTGCATTAAACGCCTTCAACTCTCCTCCGAGCCGTAATTAAACAAGACGCCAGAGAAATGTTCAAACACAACATTCCGGCGGGAACTCAGAATATTACATTAAAATCTGCGCGGAAGGAGCCTAAGTAATGCACTTCTCCGACTTCACAGCGACAACGTCCCAGCAGTATTTGCAGATGCAAGCGAATGGAACTTTGTCACGGTGGAGTCGGCCCACAATGAAGCGACGCCGGAGAAAAATGCAGGAAATTTTGCGAGTAGAGCGAATTAAAATAAATCGAACCGACATTGAATTGTTGCCTTTCAGAGCTTGTAATTGCTTCGTTTCTTGCAGAGCAGGCGGTGCTCTATTATAGATGTGCTTCGTAGAGCACGGCGATATTTTATTGCGAGAACTTTGTGTGGAGGCAATTCAATACCTGTTCCGTCCTCCATCTAAACTTTTCAGTCAGTTAAAAGGATCACACAAAAAATGGACAAGCCAAGCCGTTACTTTCTTGCTTGCTTTATATAGGCTTAATCACGTTAATGCCTAGATTTATCTAGTTTAAAGTGATCTTTCTAATTTTATTTAATAAAATACTAGATAATATAATATATTTATTCACAGCACCAAACCACCACATTTGTAATACAATATTTGTGATAACTTAATTAAGAACAATTTAATCAAATAGATAACGTATCAATTTAAGCTATTAAGCATTCAATTTTATTCCTGTGACTTGCGAGGCAATGCTTTGTTATAGGTGATGGTAACCACTTAACATCAGGCGGGCCATTACCTTGTGCCTTCAGCAACTTGTTTAATAAAAATATTCAAATTATTCCTTTCTTCTCTCAGTTCTCTTTGACTGCGTCATGCAGGGTAAACAGTAACAAAAGTATAGTAAGTATATAAGTTTGATCGATATCGAAAGGAGAGTACCTATATCATCTAAAGTGTTATCTTTCTATAATTTAACATGAAAATCCAACACAAAAACAAGCAGCAAAGAATCTTCCTCAGAGCCGCGCCACTAACAAGTGTTTGTGAAACCGCAGACAAGTTGCAATTGCGAGAACAAGAAATCATATTTCTTGGAGAGCCGATAGAGTCTGAGAGTCAGTCGCGGTAAATACACTACTGACAGCACTGGTGGTCGTGGGTTCAATTCGGATCCCTTAGCTTTGCTTAGTTTGGCACCTGATAGTGCTGGAATGTCCAATTGTCCAGTCCACCAATTAATCAATGTATATTTATGCAGTATTTTTGATAAAATAATGCGGTAGTAACCATTTTGAGTCTTCTCCGTCCTATCTATCGGTTATCAAAAGACTGATAATAATTTTTATTGAGGATTATTTTTTTCTTATATTTATAAGAAAATACATTTATTTTGAACAACCACACACTTTTTTTTAAATTAAGTATTTAAATTTAACATTGCCATTACAGCTAACACCAAAACACATATTATTATTATGGGTACATAATGTCCAATGAGGCGGCGAGCTCTCGCACTACTGTCAGTGCGGTTGTTCAGCGGCTGCAGTGTCGAGTTTCGAGAGCGCGTAAAACTTGACCTCAACGATGTCGCTCATTTCAAGAAGATGCTTTTCAGAGCGCTTTAATGTTACACTACAAAAGAGCACTGGTTTTCTTCTTCGCTCCATTATAGCACCTATCCGTCATTTCGACAGACAATCTTGCCAGTGTCAAGTGAAATAGATAAAACTCTTTTGTGACAAGTTTTCCAAAGTAAAGTCAGCCGTCATCGAGTAGCCAAGTCTTCTTCTTCTTTCCATTTATGGCTCCTGTCTGTCATTCGACAGACAATCTTGCCAGTGTCAAGTGATTTGTATTGAATGAATACTTTTTAGTCAAGTCAGTCCATAGTCAATTCGGCCGTCATTTGTTTTGAAGAAAATGGTGGCGGTTTTCTTCAAAACATTCGAAACATTTTCAGTCAAATCAGGATATCACATAATAAACTTTCATTCCAAATGCTTACACTTTGTGCTAAGACCTCAAGTAATGTTGGTTAAAATACCACCGAAATTACACAACAAAACTCAAAATAACACAAGAAAAACAATTAAAATGAAAAGCTATGATGTTTCCCAAAATGCCAGTAAACGAATCCCGAGTAGCCAACTCACTACTTACTAAGTCCATCACATGTCTTCATTGAATCCTTGAAATAGTCAAATTACAATGCTAATGTCAAGTTCGTAAGCTTCTTGCCTGTTCTTCTCGGCTTTGGTCTCGTGGTAGATTCACTTAGTTTATAAGACGATTCAAAGTGCTCCCTCTGATTGTACTGAATATAGATGTTTTTATTCGACTTCGATTTTTCTAAACTAAATAATTCGTAATTTAGGTTAATTATATAATTATAATTATAATTAGCAAGATTAATAAATAAATAAATTGTTCGTCGATTGACAGACAATGGCAAATAAATGAAATAAAAACTACAATTTTTAACCTAAAACCTAACGAAGACTTCCTAAGTCTTCAGCGAAGGCTGAGCTAATACGTTCAACTTGCCACTACGGTGGTGATCAATAGTTAGTAGGAACATGTCATTTCGTCTCATTATCATGTACTGATTTCCATTGTGCACGCCCCCGTGAACGCAGGTTGAACGCGTTTGTAGCGCAGGCTTAGAGAGAAAATAACGTCCAAACTTGTGCTAGTGTTTAATAATGAATAGTAAAACACCTTGAACATGTTTTTGTAGTACCTCCTCACTAAAAGTGGCGTAATGATGATGAGATTTTTAATGATTAGTAAAATAAAATACGTTACTAAAAAGGTTCAAAAGCTTTGCCTTTTATTATTTGAGGTGTAAATAATAAAACAGCGAACTAAATAAAGCGAAACTCAAAACCCTTCTTTTTAAAAGTCGTTTAAATAATTTTTCTGTCGATAACCTCGCACATATCGATATTTGTCGATATCTTAAGAAATAAAAGCTTTTACGAAACCTTATTTGTTAAATACTTCTGACCATTAAATTGAATAACTACAACATAACAAAAGTTAATAAACTACTCATATAATCAAAACACTGGATTACAACACAAATAGCTTCCCAAACATGACTCCAAGTCCAAATTAGCGCAACAAACACACGATCAGACAGAGCCAATAAGGCTACTCCAAACATTTCGACCAAAGTCACACAGAAATCATACAGGCGCCACCTGACTTACCCGTGGTACAAACAGTTGAACAAAGTGGTCGGACCACGGGTCGGTAGCGAGACTATCCGCGTTAATCTCAGGCTAGATAATGCAATACAGTGAATAAAAAGATCAGATGGAGGACTAATTGAAATGCTATTTGAAAGATTTGAACTGTCACGAAACGATATATAATTTTGGATTGAGAATTATTTGTTTGAAAGTAGCAGCAACTCCTATAATACCATCATCAATCCGTTTGCCAAGCGTCGTGACTACGGCAATCCTTCCCAAATGGTATGTAGTAGGCTTATGACCAACAGTCAACTTAAACTTGATGATTTTATAGCTATTTGGTAAGTACCAGCGCAGATATTTAGTTACCTGGTTTGATTATAAATGCACTCTTTCTTATGGAAAAGTTTGGTCCCTCCCCACCCGAGCAAACAAGCGACTCGGCGTCCCATGGCGACCGTATCACAACATGCGTTGTTTGGACAAACTGCCGCAAAAACAATCTCAAAGACTGTTCATAACTTCGTTCTGTTTGACTGTGGTTTACTTTATGCTTGTTCATTACACACATAAGAATAGCCATCATCATCATCCGCTTTTAAGTAATTTATTTGTTATGACAACTTGCTGATAAGCACATGACCATTCTCTCGTACCTAGTCAAAATTAAGAGTAGAAGAGCTCTTTGTGAAGGGCTCGTCCGGGGAAGTACTACCACCACGCCTTTTTCTGCCGCGAAGCAGCAACGCTGTGTTTCGGTTTGAAGAGTGTGGTTGCCGGTGTAATTACAGGCACATGAGGCTTAACATCTGTATGCCTCAAGTTGATGGACGCAGGGCAGTGCTTCGTAGGGCACGTTCTTATCGTGCGTGACTTGCGAGGCAATGCTTTGTTATAGGTTATGGTTACCACTTAACATCAGGTGGGCCATCTGCTTGTTCCATCAGCTAGTTGTATAAAAAAATAATTAAAACTTCTTGTCGTGTTACTACGCTAGTTTCTTTAGAAATAGTGTGGTGAAATGATTTTAAATGCACCTTAAAGAGGCTCCTTGTTCACAACAACACATGTTTTAGAACTTTTAAGGTTCTACGACATGTCGGTTTCCTCACGATGTTTTCCTCCACCGTTTGAGAGTACTGGCACTGTGAACATACATTTTTGAACAGAACAACTATTGATGCACGACTGGTTTTGAACCCACGACTAGACAACCAGTTCTCTGATGAAAAATTGATCTAAGATTAATGTATAAAAAAGGTGGTTTAACCCCCAAGAGTTATTTCTATGAAACAATAACCCCACAAACTACCTCAGCAGAAAGAACTACCAAAACCCGACTGGTTTCAAAGAAACAAAGCGCACGAATTGTAAAACGCAGCCGAGATTAAAGCATGCATACTTAAAGGGTTAAGTCCTGAAGATACCGCGGTGCCTGCAGGAACGCACTTGGGTTGACTGTACACTGAGTACGTTATAAAATACACATACAAAAAAACGGTAGGAATAAAGCGATCAGTATGTTAGCTGGTCTTCTAGACTTGGTTGTTTACCTTGTTTTGAAAAGTTTCAGTGTGATCCCTGTGATTTTATTAAAAATGCCTCTAGAGTTTGACTATGTCTTTTATAAGTATAGGGGTGAAGCCATCCTGACAATCATTTTATAAAAAAGAAATGACACTAGGTACACTGATCTACGATAGACATAATACATTTTATATACGGTCTGTCTGGAATATGAACACACTATAGAAAATGCATTATGTCTCGCGTGGATCTCCGTAGTATTATCATCTGCTTTATAAGCTTGATAAAATAGAAATGGCACCTAGAATTTCTTAGTTTATAATACTTACAAAGAGATAAATGGGTAGATGGATATTAATAGCGTTAGATAATTCACAGCAAAATAATACGAAGGTTTTCATGAATCATCGTCTAGTCTCGACCATAACTGCGAGACGTAATAAAATGCCCATAAAATGTTCAGCTTTATTGGTCTGTAAAATGACGGATTGTGATACCACTTTGCAGATATTATTATCATTAATATAAGCTTAAAATATATTTAAGTGTCCATTTGCTGACAGATAATTCAGCGGTCTTATTGCGTAATCAAAATTTCTGTGGTCCTTGAAGCTATGAGCTGAACCTTTACTCGTGCTTAGTTTTAATTAAAACCTCTACAAATGATGCGCGTTCCTGGATTTGGTAATTATATTTTATCTGTGCCATGGCATAATGACAAGGGGTGTAATATAAAGTCTTAACCAAATTTTTCAACTCAAGAAGCATGGTCAGTTTGGGCGATCAGTTTTATATTAGTGATTTAAATACGTTGGTGATGCGTACTGACAGATTCTGTCACTGTGTCATCACCTAAAACAACGGATTACCATCGTGCAAACCACAAACACGTTGGTGAGCCATCGCGCTTTAAACTAGACCACAACCCAATGGTAACCAAGAAGCAGCTAAGACACGTTTGTGGGGTCTCCTACTCATCCCACATAAATCTGCGCACATAATTATTAATTTACAGTTTCTTCTATTACCACAATAAGCGGCTGGGCCGTCGCCCGCCGCGCCGCTCAAGCTAGCTGTATGGCGACGTCACGAGGTACCTTCGTCCCCGCCCCGCGCCGCGCAAGTCGCCGTGCTCCGCGCACCGGCCAGTGCCTCGCCCTTGCCGCCGCGCCCGCGCCGGCACCGCGGCGATCCTCGCCGCTGCTGCCGTCGATCACTCCGCGACCCGCCTCGCTTCAACGCACGCGCGCGCTTACCGCTATTTGCTACCTTGCTCATTTGTCCTTTACATTTCATACTATCTATTTTCTATTCATTCTCTCTGTTTTCTATTCCTTTCATAATTGTAATAAACGCATTCAATGAGCATTTCATAACATCACTGTTTCTTCTATCGTTCCCGCGGCGAGAAGCCAAGACCTACCTAGGTACCCTCTAGGCCTGCTATAAATTGGTGACCTACGACAAGGAATACGCGAAGTTGGACCATCAAGAACAAGGAAGCTGACGTTCCAGAAGGCAAATAGTGTTTTGCAACGCTTGGAACCCGAAATTGCGTCTCAAGAAAGTTCGAGAATCCGAAGTTGACGGTCCAGCGGTATAACCTCGCAAAGGAAAAGCGCAAGTTTTTTATCAAAATATATTTTTTCTAATCTGTCATGTCGACTGAAGAACCTAAAGCGAGTAAATCGAAAGCACCGCCAACTAATTTAACAGACGCGCTCTTGGAAGCGTTAGGCAAGGAGGTGGAAAAAGTTAAGGTGAAAGTACCACCGTTTTGGAGTGAGAAACCTGCGGTATGGTTCGCACAAATAGAGGCTCAGTTTGAGTTAGCTAGAATAACCACGGATTCCACCAAATATTACACCGTTGTCGGAAATTTAGAAACTTCGATTATCGCCGAGCTGGAAGATATAATCAGTAACCCCCCTGCCACCAACAGGTATGAGAAACTTAAACAAGAATTAATCAAACGTTTGTCAGCTTCGCAGGAAAAGAAAGTTCGCCAGCTTTTGGTTCATGAGGAGCTCGGGGACCGCAAGCCTTCCGCTTTTATGCGGCACCTGCTGAGTCTGGCCGGTCCAGGCGTCCCTGAAGATTTCCTGCGCACCATTTGGACGAGCCGACTACCAACCAACTTACAAGCGATTGTGGCATCGCAAGCTGACACGTCGTTGGAGGCAGTGGCGGAACTGGCTGACCGGGTAATGGAGATTGCGCCGGTAAATCCGGTAGCTCAGGTAGCCAGCTCATCGGCATCATCGGATGTTTTCGAGGTAATGCGTAGAGAAATAGCTGCACTAACTCAGAAAGTTAGCGAAATGTCCAGTAAAGTCGATGGCAGTAACCGCAGCCACGGTGGCTATAATGGTAGGCGAAACCGGAGCAATGACAGGAATCGTTTCCGATCCCGTAGCAGGTCTAGAAGCCGCCCCTTTAGAATGGAGAACGACAGCCCCATATGCTGGTACCATTCTAAGTACAGGAACAACGCTGAACATTGCCACCAGCCATGTAATTTTAATTCGCAAGCGGAAAACTCCAAAGCAAGTCGCTAAAGACGGCGAGCGATTGCTGCAGTATTTCCAGCCGTCTATTTGTCACTGATCTCCACTCCAAAAAGAATTTTCTCGTAGATACAGGCTCTGATCTTTGTGTATACCCTCGTAGCTACTTACGCGAGCGTCGAGCGAGAGTCAACTACGACCTTTGCGCAGCGAACAGCACGACCATTGCAACTTATGGTTACCTTCCGCTGCGATTAAACCTTGGACTCCGGAGAGACTTCAGCTGGAAGTTCATCGTTGCGGACGTGTCGAAGCCAATCATTGGGTATGATTTTCTGTCATTTTATAATCTCATGGTCGACTGCCGTAACAACAAACTGATTGATGGGGTTACCAACCTGTCAGTCACCGCAGCAACAGCAACGTCAAGCATACCCAGCATCAAAGCCATGTCCGGATCATCAGAGTACCACGAGCTACTGAAAGAGTTCCCTGATATAACTCGCCCGCCAGGTGCACCTAGACAGGTACGGCATTCCACGGTTCATTATATTAACACTACACCTGGACCGCCGGTGTTCAGCCGACCACGAAGACTTGCACCAGATCGTTTGAAAATAGCAAAAGCTGAATTCGAGGCGATGTTAAAAGAAGGAACTGCTCGCTGCTCTAGCGGACCATGGGCATCACCACTACATCTCGTTCCGAAGAAGGATCAGACCTGGAGACCATGCGGTGATTATCGTGCCCTTAATGCACGGACTGTTCCCGATAGATATCCAGTACGTCACATTGAAGATTTTTCTCAACAGCTGAGCGGACGCACTATCTTCTCTGTCATTGACTTGGTGAAGGCCTACCAGCAGATACCAGTCAACTCGGACGACGTGGAGAAGACTGCGATCACTACGCCTTTTGGCTTATTCGAATGTCCTTTTATGTCGTTTGGGCTCAGAAACGCAGCCCAGACCTTTCAACGGTTTATCGACGGTCTGGTACGTGGATTGGATTTTTGTTTCCCGTACATAGACGATCTTCTAGTAGCTTCTAGGAGTAAAGAGGAGCACGAGGAACACTTGCGAGCTCTATTTTCAAGGCTAAACGAGTATGGCGTGGTCGTTAACGTACAGAAATGCACTTTTGGCCAGCCTCAGGTAACTTTCCTTGGATATTCAGTCTCTGGCGAAGGAGTACGACCGCTTGATGAGAAGGTGCACGCTATCCAGCAGTTCCCACCACCACAGACTGTAAGAGGTTTGCGACGATTTTTGGGAATGCTTAACTTTTATCGCCGTTTCCTGAAAAATGCAGCAGAGCACCAAGCACCTCTCAACGACCTCTTGGTCGGACAAGATATGAAAGGCTCCAAGCCCGTTAATTGGACGCCTCATCTGCTTCAAATTTTTGAACTTTGCAAGAAGTGCCTCTCTGATGCAGTAATGCTAGTCCACCCAGTTCCTGAAGCAAAATTGGCACTAGTTACCGACGCGTCCAACATTTCTCTAGGTGCCGTTCTTCAGCAACGTGTAGAAGATACATGGCAACCTTTGGCTTTCTTCTCTAAAAAGATGAATCCTACGCAACAAAGATATAGCGCTTATGATCGTGAACTTCTTGCAGTATACGAGTCCGTTAAACATTTCAGACATATGCTGGAAGCCCGTCACTTCACAATATTCACCGATCATAAACCACTAATATTTGCTTTTCAGCAGAAGGACCAGAAGGGTTCACCTCGTCAAATTAATCAACTTTATTTTATTTCCCAGTTTACTACAGATGTTGAGCATATCTCAGGGCAAGAAAACCTGGTTGCAGACGCTTTGTCCCGTATAGAGGCTGTCAGTTTGCCGGTGGACATCACAACTCTCGCTGCCTCACAAGAAAACGATCCTGAGCTGCTTTACCTACTCGAGGGTAATTCATCTTTAAAACTGGAGAGAGTACTATGTTCAGAGGTACCTATTTATTGTGACATTTCTATGCCTAAACCTCGACCTTTTGTGACAGCTGCCCATAGACGACAGGTCTACGAAACGATACACAGCCTGAGCCACCCTGGTGCCAAAGCTTCTATCAGACTAGTAAGCGAACGATTTATTTGGCCAGGTCTTAAAAAAGATGTTCGTGTATGGGTCAGAGAATGTATAGCTTGTCAAAAATCTAAAGTAACTAGGCATACTGTAGCTCCAGTTGGCAATTATGGACTGCCAGATGCACGATTTTCTGAGGTTCACATGGACTTAATTGGACCACTCCCTATTTCATCAGGCTACAGATATTGTCTCACAGCGATAGACAGATTTACTAGGTGGCCAGAAGTTATACCTCTTACTGATATTACAGCTGAGTCGGTCACCCAGGCGTTCCTGTTCAACTGGATCTCTCGCTACGGTTGCCCGAAGAAGATCGTCACTGACCAAGGCCGGCAGTTTGAATCCCGTCTTTTCCACGGTCTAGCCAAGATGTGCGGGATTAAACTGGCGAGAACAACGGCCTATCACCCAGCGTGCAATGGCATGATCGAACGCATGCATCGTACCTTGAAGGCAGCTATTATGGCCCATGGCGGTAAGGATTGGATTTCTTCCCTACCTATAGTTCTCTTGGGACTACGAGCTGCCTGGAAAGAGGACTTGCAGTGCTCATCGGCAGAGCTGGTGTTTGGAGAGCAGCTACGAATTCCTGGGGAATTTTTCACCTCATCATCTACGGAGGTTGAGTATCCAGACTTTGTTAGCCACCTTCGCCAGAAGATATCCCAGCTGCGCCCTAGTCCAGCATCTCATCACGGACAGCACAAGGTTTTCGTCCACAAGGATTTATTAACCACTTCTCACGTGTTTCTAAGGCAAGATCTACTTCGTGGATCACTAGAACCACCCTATGCCGGTCCTTATAAAGTAATGTCCAGAAATCCCAAGACGTTAGATATTAAAATTGGGGATAAAACTGTAAAAGTTTCAATCGACAGGGTAAAACCCGCATTTATTAGTCAGAAAGACGATGACACGACGACTACGATGATTCGACAAAATGTTGTCAAACCAATTGTTAATATAAACCCAAATGTCATTCTAAATACTCCAGGTACAGTTAGTAAAAGTACGACTACAAACCCATTGCGTACCACTAGATCCGGTAGGGTAGTAAGACTACCGGTACGATTCGACACTCCGTGTTATTCGTAAGGGGGTCCTGTGGGGTCTCCTACTCATCCCACATAAATCTGCGCACATAATTATTAATTTACAGTTTCTTCTATTACCACAATAAGCGGCTGGGCCGTCGCCCGCCGCGCCGCTCAAGCTAGCTGTATGGCGACGTCACGAGGTACCTTCGTCCCCGCCCCGCGCCGCGCAAGTCGCCGTGCTCCGCGCACCGGCCAGTGCCTCGCCCTTGCCGCCGCGCCCGCGCCGGCACCACGGCGATCCTCGCCGCTGCTGCCGTCGATCACTCCGCGACCCGCCTCGCTTCAACGCACGCGCGCGCTTACCGCTATTTGCTACCTTGCTCATTTGTCCTTTACATTTCATACTATCTATTTTCTATTCATTCTCTCTGTTTTCTATTCCTTTCATAATTGTAATAAACGCATTCAATGAGCATTTCATAACATCACTGTTTCTTCTATCGTTCCCGCGGCGAGAAGCCAAGACCTACCTAGGTACCCTCTAGGCCTGCTATACGTTTAACGCGTCATACAGTACAGTAAGACAGGTAGATGACATCGTCGAAGTTGCAATCGTGATGATGATGAACTTGAAGATGTAGAACTTATCGATCTTTGTCTACGTTCTAGGCACTTCGAAAGTCACGTAAATTTTTCAGTCTTAACGTCATGGCGGAAACCTTAAGGCGGTCCAAAACCCGGTCACCACAGTTTACTAGCTCATATTATCATGTACGACAAAGCGCACTCGCTTTATTATACCCAGATGTGTCCCCAACCTAACGCATCCAAAACACATAAATAATTCATATTTCACACCGAGCGAGACCCGGCTCCTGCCAATTCTATAGCTGTTAACTTCATTTAAAATAACGACTTCGTTATGTACACGCCGCACACCACTAGTTATGCATGATGTCAATAAATATGCAAATATATAAAGCGCTTCTAAGGATTTTTTATTTAGATCTTTCTGTATTTCAAAAACCAAAAGTATATTTTTCAATTCTATGCTCTAGGACTATGGTTTAAACAACGATTGATCTAGAAAAAGAATGACCTGAATTTTAACATGTTTCAGCTTTATGACTGAATCGCAAAATGCCAGATTCTGATTTTTTCCTTGAAATGACACTAACAATATTCCCGTAAATGCGATACGTCAAATACGCCATTTGCTATATACTCGATACGTCAAATACTCAGATACATAACTCGAAATAAACTATAGGTCGGAATCGAAGTTAATGCATATTCAAAACGCGATTCAGAGCATATTTCAGGATGATTTACTTGTAAGTAAGTAAACAGGAGTTTACATCTATTATGGACGACTTTTGTAACTTTTAACAATCAGTTTTGTAGGTTTAAAAAATTGCTAGCATGCTTCTTGGGATCAATTGTACATTTTCATTCGTGTTAAACCAAATTCTCGTGTAAATAAGGTTGTATTTCTTTTCAGGCACCTCCAGACGATGTTCTCCAGGTCTTAATGTAATGTAAAATATAATATTATGTAACTAAGAATCTCTCTCTGCCGATACATATACATTTTATTATCATTTTGTCTACGATCTTTTTGGGTTATTTATTGAGTAGGTAGGTACTTTTTTAATAATAAAAGGTTTTTCTACCTAATTATTTATGTAACTATTTATTTAAACTTGTTTTTGTTTTAAATGCGTTTTATAGTGTTTGCCTACATGAGGATTTTTTGTTTACTCTTACTCAAAAAGTTCTAAACTGGTACCCTACATGGGTACCAGCTTAGAACTTACCTAACCTGTAAAAATTGTCTTCCTACAACACTTAGAAAATGTATCTAACATTAAGCACCTACCTACTAGCTGACTACCAACCTTATCTTTTAACTACCTACTAGAAATTGTATTAAGACTCATTATAAGTGGACTGTAAAGTCTATTAGTCTTCTATGAGTTATATTTAATAATAAAGAACTTTAAACCGAAACCGATGTTATAAAATTGACCTTGTTTGCTGTTGATGGGGTTAAACAGCAATTTGATATTTTTTTGATTTAGAAGCACATAATATGTATCGTGAAATAAAAAAATTTGAAGAAATATGAATTGAACAGTGTACCGTCTAAAATCTCCTTAATATTCCCGATAACATAATGGCTATTGGCTAGTTCATAAAACAAATAAATTCTCTCATTACCCGTTATTCGAACTGTTGTGGTATTTACCCTATTTTACAATTGGAAACCCTAAACTCACTTACATAGGCTATTCATTCGAACGCATATTTACAAAATCTATAATTGGTTATTCCGAATAGTATTACTACCTCGTTAGAACTGATTTTGTAGTGAACAAATAATAGTAATTTGAGTAAAACTAAAACATAGAATTGTAATAGGTATATTTAATTTCATTGCAACACTCTCTAAAACATTTTAAATGTTAGTGAAAACTCGCCCTTATAAAAGCGGTTGTAAGTTATATTGGTAAAATCGGTTTACAGGTTTAAGTGTGGATTGGATAACCTACTTGTAATTTCACTAGTTCTTTCAAAACAGTGTGGTGAAAGGATTTTAAGTGCGCCTCAAAGAGGCTCCTTTCGAGCACTTAGTATGAATTAGTTTCGTTTCTACTTTAGACCTGTGCAATAACGGTAGTTTTATAAGTCCCATAAGCTGTAAAAAAAGGACGTTGACCTCAGTACAGTCAGTCGGTTGAAAGGCTCAGTACAAGCCACATTCATTTAACAATAAAAACCGCGAAGTTTACGGTCGTGTCGTTGACAGTCCAGTGCATTCAATAAATACGGCCGTAGCCAAATAAAAAATATATTTCGCCGTATCTTTGTCCTGCGCCTGACAGTTATGGAGAAAGACTGCGATGGAATGGGAATGGGGTATCACGGTATTTTGATATCCTGCTAAACGAATAGAGATACGACAAAAGGCTGGCCTATATAAATATATAATATACAATCTTTTTAATGGATGATATAGGTACCCAAATTAGAAAGACCTGCCTTTTTCTGCCGCCAAGCAGCGTTGCTGTGTTTTGGTTTGAAGAGTCTGGTTGCTTGCCGGTGTAATTGTAGGCACATGAGGCTTAACATCTGTATGACTCCAGTTGATGGACGCAGGGCAGTGCATCGTAGGGCACGTTCCTATCGTGCGTGACTTACGAGGCAATGCTTTGTTATATATGATGGTTACCACTTAACATGGTGAGGTGAGCCATCTGCTTGTTCCATCAGCTCGTTGTATAAAAAAAAACTTGTAAGAAGGCAAACCTAGTTGAAATCCTAGTTGAATTTCTGTAATTCATCATCATCATCACCAATAGCCTGAACATAGGCTTCCCCTATATATTTCTAGAAATAACAATTCTGAGCCCTTTCAACCTACCGACTTCCCGCGACCTTCACAATGTAGTCGGTTCATTGCATGATCCCGCTTCGTCTTTCGCGGGTATTTTTTTTATACCACATTCTGATGAACTTGCAGATGATCCACCTGATGTTAAGTGGTAACCTTCACCTATAACAAAACATTGCCTTGTAAGTCAATTATCTAATAATAGTAATTATTATTTATTAATAAAATACATAATGTGTGTTTAGTTTCAAGCGGCGATGGGCTTGCAACCTGTCACGTGTATGGGATACTAACTACTGCAAAATGTGGGTATGTGCCAAATGTGTTTGGACCTTCCTCTGACTACCCCCCTTAGACGTCCTCAAAAAGAATCCGAAAGTCGTACTTAGTACCAAGATATCTAAGGGGATAACTACCGTGCCTGGGGATCAAAATCGTAAAGCTGTTTAAGTTTCAGTGTGAAATAGATTAATACCCATTTCGGCGAGAGCAAGTCGAAGGCAGCAGCTACTAAATATTATAGCTAACAACTTTATATCGTCACAAAAAGTTTCATTTATCAGATGACTACGAGAAAAACAGTTTTGTTACCGAGCGACAGACAGAATGATGTGTTATTTTTCATTTGGACATTTTCGACAGACCGACCACCGATCCATCACAAAAATCGATCACACCTCACCGCGCGCACTGTATTACACTCCATTTCGTTACGAAACGTAAAACTGGCGTACTACTTACAAGCTAGTATTCTGTGGTATGTACACTTACCTTCGCTAAGATGACTACACAACGTTTTCAGTCAGCTGAACTGAGAGTTTTTGTTTAAAATTATGTGAATACTCACAAAATTGATGTTATTTATGATAAGTTGATCGAGTGAGCGAAGCGAACGAAGATCTTAGTTTCAACTTGGGCGATTTGGCATTTTATGTATGTATATGTATGTTTGTCTTGCCATAACTATCGAACCGTTGATCCGATCTGCATGAAATTTATAAGTCTAGAGCTTGTACTTGAAATTTACTGGTGAGTATATGAGTAAAATCAGATGAAGGGTTAAAAAGATATGGGATTTTTTAAGGCGGCAAAAATAAAAAAGTTACATTAAAAAATCAAATTATATGTCATATGAAAGGGCTGTGTTTGAACATTCCAACACAATTTTTACTTTTTTTCTGGGACACTCGGTTTTTGAGATACAACAAAAAAAAAATAACCAGCGATCCAAGAGCTCCCATGTCTAAGAGTTTCGTTGACATCAAGGTTTTTCTACTGGTCTGACTGTTCCTTTGCTTTTTGATATTTTTTTTTCTTTAAATAAATATAGTAGGTACTCAGTTCTCATAAAATGGTGACAACGGCCAGGTCTGATGATGGAGCCAAGGTCTGTTCAACGGAACTCTTCAATAAATAGGCCAATATAGTTGAAACTTGGTTACCATACCAAGTTAGTAGGCGGTAGTCTGACTACCACCTGCTCAAAGTTTTGGTGCGTTCGTCGGGTCGCATTACGAGATCTCAATTCGGAGCGAACCACTAGTTTATGCTGCTATGTGCTATCCAAATAAAAGTATAGCCTTTTTTTTCTTTTGGCTTATAACAAAAGAAACATCTTCACGACTTTGATAGCACGGACGATAACCTCCCGGTTTTTATGAATTGTTGAATGGTTTCGGTTTTGACTCCTTTGCAAACCGAAGTTGCCTCGCTGACTGTACGTAGATACTATTATTGCTTTTGGTATAGTGCTATTCGATTACCGAACGAGGCTAGGAGCCAGTCACACAGACAGGCGCGTTTACGGGATGGTGATAAAACTGTTGGCGGCTGGGTACTAGGTATTTTCTCCGTGGTAATCCCGCATTCGACACCAAACGATTCGGCTATATTTAGCCATGTGAAATTTCTCTCAAAAATCTGTCTCGTTAATGTACTATCCTATCAAAAATAATAATCATCTTCATCAGTCTGTTAGAAGTCCAATGCTGGATATAGGCCTCCCCTATTTTGTCGTTCTTGATTCGTTTATGAAATATGAGTTATCCATAGCACAAGGCAGGGAAAAGTAAAACGGGTAAGGATGATTTTGTCCTACAGTGGGACAATGAAGACAGGCTGAAAATAATAATAATAAATAAACTAAAGCGTAGTGTAAGACGCCTTCCGGCAAGGTGGCCGACGATCTGCAAAATGTATTTGGCAAATACTGGACGAGAGTTGGAGACTGGGCTCAGAGGCGCGCATCTTGGGAGAGACCTACGTCCAGCAGTGGACTAACATAGGTTGATAATGAAGATGAAAGAACGGTAGGAACCAACCCATTGTAACGTACCTATATCCGTTGTTTTGACACATACCTACTACATTACGAAACACTCATTTTTGTCACCAGTGAACGATATAACGTATGACGTTTACAGTATCAGTGGAACATTCCTTGTATTTCGAATGAATTGTTCTGTGAATGGCGTCGAGTCACTCCTCACTCGCATTGACCGCCATTCACTCTGGCTCTGTCATTTCGCCGTTAACCAGATGCGAGCTCGTACGCGTCATTTGCACGGCGCGTCTTCAACGACTCGGCGGTTATTTTTTACAAATTATCTAGTAAAAACCTTATTGAAGGAAAACTTTTCTTGCGTCGACTTTTATCGAGTAAGCCTTAATAAAGTTTAAATTCAGTTTATATACCCGTATAACTGTTTGTAGTTATGTAGGTAGTTTCGTGTCTCGATTTAACGAACTTTTATTTTATGTATTCTTGTAATTTAACTTCTTTTCAACTTTAGCTTTCTTGCATTATAAATAGATTAGGTATCTACTTTTTATTAGATATCCTAAACTTCACATTCCTTGGATTTCACATTTTTTTTTAACTTCAGTTTTTTTAGTTTCACAGTAGCATCATTTTGTAATTTAACTTCAGTTTTTAGCATTTCATTTATTATTTGTAAACTCCGCTCTGATTGTGACATCACACACCACCTGGTACTTTCCCTACGTCACCTGCGCTTCATGCTTGCTTTGCTACGGTGGTCACAATCAGAGGGCGTTGCACCTGGACCTGTCTGTGACATGTAATTTGTACATTCCAGGGTTTTAAGTACGGGATTCGGAAATCTGAATTGTAAGATCGGAATCCAGATAGAAGCTTGGCGTCCTACCCTCAGCCGCAAGGTCGCCAGAGTCGCCACCTGCCTTGGCGCGTTCCTGAGAATTCCATCCGACCTAGGCCACCGTAGCACACAGAACGAGACGTCCATCCGAGCATTTAAATTCAGGGGAGTACTTTACTCCGACCCTCTCTAAAGCAAACGTTAAAATCAGTTCTTCAATACCCCGGGGTATTGAAGAACCGTATTAATAAATTTGTATACTGATAGTTGGTATTTTACCTTGCCTAAAACCTCTCGTCGTATCACCTGTGTTGCCTGTTCTTCTAGACTTTGGTCGCGTGGAGATGGCACCTAGATTCGCCTAGTTTTAGACGTTTCAACTGAATAAATACCTTTAACTTTGACTTTGATTTTGAAATAAAAGCATAGCTGAATCGATGCATATAACCTGCAACGATGCGCGGCATGCGTTTCAACGATTACTCACACGCGGAGCAGTTACCACATTACCACGCAGTGTCACTCAAAATATCAATACGAATATGTATCCAGTCTTTGGTCTGTACACTTCCTACCAAAGCTCTCTGCTTCAACTTTTATCTAGTAAACAGCCACAGTTCTCCGTCAGGTGTATCCTTTGTCTGTAATTGTGTGTTTTGTCAATAAAAAATATACAAGGTGTTCCATAAGTTGTGTATATAAACTTCAGGGGGCTAAAGTACCCATCAATATGAACAACTTTTTCTAAGGAACCAACACTGTGAACGCGAAAACAAAAACAGCTGTTTCATACAAAAGTTCAATACCTACCAGGCTAAAATGTATGAAACAGCTGTTTTTTTTTTCGCGTTCACAGTGTTGGTTCCATAGAAAAAGTTGTTCATATTGATGGGTACTTTAGCCCCCTGAAGTTTATATACACAACTTATGGAACACCTTGTATATCTCATTTAAAATTAATAAAATTTTCAGCTGTTTTCCGAGTACTTCTAACTTCAATATTTTTAACAGAAGAGTTAATAGGTATATTTTCGATATGCGTGGTGAGGTGAGATTGCGGCCAAACGCAAACCTATGAGTAATTAAAAAAAACTTCATCTATCTTTTCCTGACTCTCTTTACTCTTTTCGTAGCTAATCTTTTCCTTTTTCAGCGCATTTTATTAGCGTAGCGAAGGCGCGACAAATTTTAACCGAGCATATGATTGTGCAGTCGACGTTAAAATTCGTCGTGTGCATAAGTTTTAAAAGTTACACGTCGCACCAACTTCAAGTGCATTCGAAATATAGCTTAGGTGCCATGACAAAAGCCTTCGGGCCTAGAAACACCGTCATCAGTTGTGGTGACCAATAGGTCATAGAAACTTACGACTACGAAGGTTCATTATGTATGCGGGTACTGCACTACAGAAGTGAAACTCGTAGTAAGTATTTATTGGAGCAGAACTCAAGTCCAGTATGATTTGCGGGAAGTGCACGAGTTACGAGACCCCCTCTCGTATGCAGTAGGGGGGGGTACGTCTATTGTGCTTGTACCGACCGCTGACGGAAGCGGTGCTTGTTTTTTTAGTCCGCGACCGCACGGAATATAAGAATAGCTAAATGAGCTTTTTTGATAAACGAGAATGAAAATGTTTTGTTATAAAAACACAACTATGATAGATTGTGTCAGTGATACTAACGACAGTGGTATATAAATAGTATAAAAAACCGGCCAAGTGCGAGTTGGACTCGCGCACGAAGGGTTCCGTACTATTATCTATAAAAACGGCAAAAAAATCACGTTTGTTGTATGACAGCCCCTTAAATATTTATTTTATTCTGTTTTTTAGTTATAGTTATAGTGGCAGCAGAAATACATCATATGTGAAAATTTCAACTGTCTAACAATCACGGTTCATGAAATACAGCCTGGTGACAGAAGATCAGACAGACGGACAGCGGAGTCTTAGTAATTGGGTCCCGTTTTACCCTTTGGGTGCAGAACCCTAAAATGCGAAAAAGAACACGAGTAGTGAACGAGTCAGTATGATAAATAATAAATACTTCCGATTATTATCAAAATCAAAATCAACAAATGTTTGTTTTGCGACACAATAACATAGGCGAAAATTTGAACTTTTTCTACACTAATAATAATATTATAAGGAGAAAAGATTTGTATTTTTGTTGTTTTGTTGTTTTGTTGTTTTGTATGTAACGAATAGGCTCAAAAACTACTGGTCCGATTTCAAAAATTCTTTCACCATTAGAATGCTACATTATCCCTGAGTAACATAGGCTATATTATATTTTCAAAAAAATCAGGGATCCTTACTAAAACTCTAATAACCCAAGGTGGAAAAAGAAAACCTTACATCGCGTGCGCTGCGAAAACTATTGATGATAGAACAAAATAATGTACTACGACTTTGCAGAATACGTCATTATCTACAAAAAATGTCGCGACAGCATATGTCTAACTATTATAGTTATGTCACAATAAGTGTTCTTTTATTATAAAAAATTAATTGAAATGCCGCCGCTAGAAAAGGGTCTTTATTTGTACCTTGGTATTAATCCTTATCCAAATAAATCTTTTCATATTCAAGACTGGTTCAATACCTATACATTACTTCTTGAATTATTCAAATCGGACATTCCATTCAAAAGATCTTAAAAATATAAACGACGCGCGGGTCGCGGGTCGCGTTCTCTCTAAGCGCGGGCCCGGGCAAGGCGCGAGTTAGAAGGGCGTGCGAATGATTCGAATCCACCACGGTATAAGTTTATCCTAAAACGTTGAAAAAATTTATGTCCACCCATGCGAAGCTGGGACAGGCCGCTAGTTCAAAATAAACGTACATCGTCATATTTTAAATTTAAGGATAGGTCTATTCTTAACTACATAGTACGGAAAGACAAAGTAAGGAAGTAACTGTATAATATACATACTACCTACCTTGGATGATGACGGCTCCTGCAAAAGCTTTGGCAGTGCTGAGTACTGAATCATTTAGCAAAGTGTATTGTCGACTCATTGTGGCTGGACATAATGTATTGTTCTTTTATCTGAAGATAGACCTTTGTTTTGGCATTTAAAAGTATTTTGTTTGCCGTATGTTTACGACCAAAACAAGCGTGTGTATAGATCTTGACGTAGGTATAACTAAACTTGGCACACCGATGGTGATTATAATATAATTAATATACCCTATCTTTATCTTCAACATTTATTTAAAACATACGTTTATTGTGGAAAACATTTAGGTACTTGTTTTGTGTAAAAAAAGTCTTTTTTCTGTGTAATCACTATCACTACACACTACATAGTATAAAACAAAGTCGCTTTCTCTGTCCCTATATCCCTATGTATGCTTAAATTTTTAAAATTACGCATCGGATTTTGATGCGGTTTTTTTTATAGAAAGAGTGATTCAAGAGGAAGGTTTTTATGCATAATACAAGCATAATCTCTTACGGATAACCCACAATAACCGCGCGAAGCCGGAGCGGGTCGCTAGTATTTAATACAACGATTGATCGAACGCACATATTCCAATGTTATCAGATACTAAGTCCAAAACCTTTAAAAATTATCCCTGTCAAAACATGTATAAGGAACATTTTACTTTAACTGAAATAGTAAGGCGCGCGAAGTAAAGCTCGTAACGTCAAGCATATTTTTTTTTACTTATAGATACAGCTAACTACTAGTTACTACTAGTTAAGTAGTTCGGGACTAGTCCCGAGTCTAAACAAACTAAAACGGTATCATGGGAAGCAGATATGCTGGGATATGGGAGAGAGTAATACTAATACGCTTTTTTTGTATTTATAAATACTTTTAACGGAACAAATATAGCATAAAGTTTTCTTTCTAGTGTGCTGAATGAACTGTTATGTATTCCGTGACCGCACGGCTTCTTCGTATGCGGCGAGCAATGCGGTCGCGAATGTCCAAATATTGTTTATCGTTACTGTTATTGTTGTATACTGTGTACTCATCATCATGATCAGCTTGAAGAAGTCCACCGTTGGACATGAGCACATTTTCCGGAAGAACTTTCTGAGCATTCGTCAAACACCGACTTCCCGCGATATTTACTATGTCGCCGTTCCATAGAGTGGGCGTTTTGTGTTCGCCATTTGAGAACCGGCACATTGCGTACTATGGAGTTAATAGGTACACAATAGGACAGGACTTGACCAGATGTTAAGTGGTATCATCACCGATCACAAAACACTGCCTCGCAAGTCACGTGCGTGTTATTTCACCGGCAACTACATCCTTCAAACTGAACCAGAGCAACGCTGCTTGGTCTTATTCCATGACCAGGGCCAAATTTTTATATTAAGTCAAAACCAAACCATCTTCCATTTCTTCTAAATATAGTTCTGCGGAACTAGCGTAAAGAGCACTGGTGGTCTAGTGGTAGAGGCCCCGCCTTCCGATCCTAAGGTCGTGGGTTCGAAACCGGTCGTGCACCAATAACTTTTTCTGTTCAAAAAATTATGTGCACAATGCCAGTACTCTCAAACGGTGAAGAAAAACATGGTGAGGAAACCGGCATGTCGTAGAACCTGAAAAGTTCTATAGCATGTGTCAAGTGCTCGAATGGAGCCTCTTGAGGCGCACTTAAAATCCTTTCACCACACGGTTTCGAAAGATCCTAGTTTCACGACAAGAGAGAGAGCGTCTAAATTAGCTTCGTATACGAGATGTTTTTTGAAATGCTCGTACTTGAATAAATCTCTTCGACAGATTTATGTCGATATTATAAAATAAAAGAAACAAATACGAATTCCGAGATCCCTCGAATAATCAAAGACTACAAGAGTACGCGGTTACCGAGAGAACCTGTTTCAACAGGTTCCCATGTTTTTCTACCGTCGTCTTGAGCACCACTAAGCAAACATATCACGCTTGTTTTCATATAATTTGAATAGCGAGCAATGGATCTATGGTGTCGTGTTGTCTTTGCGTCAACTTTGCTTATTTAGGACGCACGCCTGGCAGCCCAATCTCGAGATAAACTGGGTTTTTTTGTAAGAAATAACAATGCGCTGATTGATAAAATATAAAGAGATTGATAGTTTGACTATTTTGTGTAAAAATAAAACAACTTAATGGCCTTTGAAATTTTTTGAACTCTACTGAGGATATAGATTTAGAGGTTTTGACGATGTAAAATTGTTTTTTTTTTTCTTAGCTTGGCTGATACTTTCAGATTTAGCCAAAAATATTGTTTTCTAAAGAAAATGTAACTGATAACTTTTTCGTTGGACATGCTATTCATTGCTGTCTTTTTTTCTAGGCTTGGTCGCGTGGAATAGGCACCTAGATTCACCTAGCTTTATTTCTGACTGATTCTCTTTTTTTCAAATTGATCCTTGTGATTAAATTTAATAATTACCTTTTTTTTTATACCACTAGTTGATGGAACAAGCAGATGGCCCACCTGATGTTAAGTGGTAACCATCACCTATAACAAAGCATTGCCTCGTAAGTCACGCACGATGGGAACGTGCCCTACGATACAATGCCCTGCGTCCATCAACTTGAGGCAGATGTTCAGCCCCATGTGAAACCTACCTAATGACTTTGACATGATACTCCATCCAGCGAAGGTCCATCTTGCTTCACTTGAAGATAAAATTCCCAACACAACTAAGTAGAACTTTATAATACGTAAAAACGTTTCCGATCACACAATTCGATACGAGATCCGTATCGTAGACACGTAGCACGGAGCTACGGACTCAGCTACGTCGTAGAGCACGTGCTACGCTTTGATCTAATAATCCGTAATACGTTCTACGAGATTACTAACTTCACATAAACATACAACTAGCTCTATTCTTGCTAATATTACATGCAGGCTCGGTTTTAATCTTCCGGCACGGTAGAATAATCTGTCCGTCACCACCGCCCCTTCGATACGAGGATGCGTTTGACCAAAGCGCATCGGTAAGAACCTGACTAATATCTACACTAGTAGTTCGCCCCAAACTGAGATCTCGTGATGCGACCCGACGAACGCATCAAAACTTGGAGTAGGTAGTAGTCAGAGGCAAGACCAAACATTATCTTTGGACTTTTTTCTGACTACCGCCTACTAACTTGGTATGGTAACCAAGTTTCAACTCTATTGGACTATTTACTGAAGAGTTCCGTTGAGCAAACCTTGGCTCCATCATCAGACCTGGTCGTCGTTACCATTTTATGAGAACTGAGTACCTCCTTAATTCATTTCAAGAAAAAAAAACAAGAAAAAGCAAAGTAACTGGCCGACCAGTAGAAAAACCTTGATGTCAACGAAACTCTTAGAGATGGGAGCTCTTGGATCGTTGGTTATCTTAATTTAACTTTATTTGTTTTATCTCGAAAACCGAGCGTCTCAAAAAAAAAGTAAAAATTGTTTTGGAATGTCCAAACAAAGCCCTTTCATATAACATGTAACTTGATTTTTTTAAGTTACTTTTTGTTATTTTTGCCATTTTGAAAAACCCCATATCTCAAAAACCCTTAATCCGATTTTACTCATATACTTACCAGTAAATTTCTCAAGCACAAGCTATCGACATATAAAATTTCATGCACATCGGATCAACTGTTCTAAAGTTATCGCCAGACAAACATACATACATACATACATACATAAAATGCCAAATCGCCCAAGTTGAAACTATAATAGTCAGGTTCTGGATATGGATAATTTTATTTGTTCTGAAATTAAAATTATTTAACCTTGCAAACTAAAAACTACAGAAAAAAACAAAATTTACAATATCGATGTAAAGCGATTTTCCAGACCGATTTGAATATATTTTAGTATAGTGTAACGGAATTATATCGTACATTTGTCAACAAACAGTACAAATAAAACACAACACCATCTCCTACAAGTCCATTACTCCGGACACCAGTTCCAGTTCAATAATGATATTTCCGCCGCGGTAATCATCGGCACAAAAGCAGAAAGAGGCGGACATCGTCTCGTGAAGTGCTCTATTAAGTGCGGAATCTAATTTATTTCTATGAATGGAGTGAGCCCTTTACATAAGTACGCTTCTGCCCGCTACTTTGCTCTCATGGAATTATAATATTTGTTTGTTGAAAACAAGAATAATCAAAGATATTGTAAAGTTAGTTTCTTGCCTGTTCTTGTGAATCTAGGCACCAGTAACTCGCTACCAATGCCTAGATTAACATAGTTTATAAGACGTTTCAAAGTGATCCTTGTAAATCTAATAAACCTTTTTCATATTGATTTTCACTGACACACGGTTCTATATATTCCTGAAGTACCAGATTTTTTTACTTCTTATTGTTTTACTTAAATATAAAATAAATGATAAACAGACGGACACGGACGCTTTTCTACATAATCATTGTGTTAGCTCATTACGAGTCCCAGGGGCACATTTAATAGGGTTTCTAACAATGGCATTCTAGATGGATACTCCTATTTTATTCCTATTTCAGACATGGAGGTATTCCAAAAACAAATGAGGATCGTTTGTTATGATCCAGACGAATGAACCGGACTTGCCCTTAGGATGAACAGAAGACAGGCGAATAGAAGCGAAACTCTATCATTCTCAAAGAATCTAGACTGATTGCTAGGGATATCTACCGTGCCTGAAGATCATAGTAAAATTATATAGTAGAAATTACATAAAACTTAACATCTTTATGCCTCAAGTTAATGGACGCAGAGCAGTGCATCGTAGGGCACTTAGAAGACAATGCTTTGTTATAGGTGATGGCTACCACTTAACATCAGGTAGGCTATCTGCTTGTTCCATCAGCAAGTACCTGATATAAAAATAAAACAAAGGATGATGATGATTATGTTTCTTGCTAGTCAGTTTCGATTCTACATCGTTCTTCTAATGTCTTCCAAAGTGAAATATGAGTGGATGTTAGAAGGACTAGCAAAGGGAATTAACCGTGAGTGTAGTTTGAGCAGTAACGAGCAAAACAGTGTAGGGTTTGAACCTCATTATTGAACCATTCAGGTGGGCCATCCTTAAAACAGAGCATTATAATATACCTTAGTTCGTAAAAGCTATCGTACAAGCTTCTAGGCTTGATCGCGTGGAATTGGCAGATAGATTCAGCCTTAAGACATTTTAAAGTGATCCTTGTTGAATCAAATTCAATTTCCATTTGAATTTGACTCATCGGTGAAGAAAAACACCGTGAGGAAACTGGTTAGTATTCGGCTCGTAATCTGTCAAGTATGGAATACAAACCACTGGAAAATGTAGGTATGTGAATGAGTAGTAGAGCTCTTTGTGAAGGGCTCGTCTGGGAAGTACTTCCGCCATGCCTTTTTCTGCCGCTAAATAGCGTTGCTGTGTTTCGGTTTGATGAGTATGGTTGCCGTTGTAATTACAGGCATATGAGGTTTAAAATCTGTATGCCTCAAGTTGATGGACGCAGGGAAGTTATTGCGCATCTATTTCCGTCCAATCCTAGAAGGATTGGACAGAAATAGATGCGCAATAACTTAGCCTCATGTGTTGAAGAGTGCGCGAAAATAGCTGCCAACTCGGCGCTCGCGCATCTATTTGTGTAGCGATATATTATTTTTAGTGTTGTGGTACCAAGTTTGAATAAACAATTTCTGGCATTGCAGCCAGCGTCTTGGGGACGCTTCCGGTATGCACTGATTTGGATCAGTTGAGCTGATCAAAGCGAAACTGATGAAGTTCAAAGTGATCCTTGTGATTTTATTGAATAAATACCTTTTGACTTTGACTTTGACTTTGTGCTATCTAGATAGTTCGCAACGATCAGCAGACAGCTTAACTGTTGTCATTTGTTTTGTAAATAAATATATAATTCATATTTCTTTATCAACCCAAACAATTTCTTACTTTGTTCCAATCTAGAACCTTCAGTATAAGCTGTGTATTTTTTTTTATTAATATTACTTGTTATTAATTTATTTATCTTGACATTGTTAAAGCATTCCCAAAAATGCGGAATATCCTGTTTCTAATTGCGGAAGTTCAATTATTGCCTACTTTAAAAATATCAAAATATCCCAATTTGCTTTCCGCTACGAAACAAATTTGTTCTATTAAAAACAATTAAAAACACTGAAATAAATAGATTGTTAATTATCATGCCAGTCACGAAAACAAGATCATACAATCAGCTACACGCATGAGCAGAGCAAGGACGAATGATCATCTGCAAGACAACAGTTCCTTTGTTACAGATTTAACACCTAAGAAATCATGCGCGTACGCACCACAATCAAATCCTTGGATGCTTCTTCTTGGATGCTTCAGTGCATCGTAGGACACGTTCTTATCGTGCGTGACTTACGAGGCAATGCTTTGTTATAGGTGATGGTTACCACCTAACATCAGGTGGGCTATCTGCTTGTTCCAACAGCTAGTTGTATGTATATAGCAGTGCATCGTAGGGCACGTTCCTATCGTGCGTGAACTACGAGGTAATGCTTTGTTATAGGTGATGGTTACCACTTAACATCAGGTGGGCCACCTGCTTGTTCCATCAGCTAGTAGTATAAAAAAAAACTTAGTTTAGTTGAAAATTCCATTACCACTTAAAATACAGCTTCCAAATAAATCAGATAATTCAATAGTATTCGCCAATATCCATCAATCACAATTTGACAAAAGCGGCCAAAATGGGCTCCAATTAAATAGCAAACTCACAGACACTTCCGCACAACCTGTCTGATGTAATCTGGAGGTAGTCTGGGAAACAATCTGTCAAATCCGTATTCGCGTCTAACAAGTTATAGCACAAGGTACTTGTTCTCTAACCCTCATACTTCAATTTCAAAGCCTTTAATAATTTAATACTAGTTTTATAACTTTAAATATGTATCTAATAACTTAAATAACATTGGTAGTATTCCGGTTGCTTTCCACCATAGGCCCTCATACTTATATAAAAATAAAATAAATAAAATTATTTATTTCAGTTAGAAACAGTATAGTGTCTGGATATGACGGTTGGTAGGCGAAGGTACGGTTTTAACCAAGATTGGCACAAAACATTTTGTTTGACTAGTATAGTTCATGTTTTTCAAAAACAAGCGATTCCGAACTCTCCGACTTGTGTTTAGGGTCTATAATAAAATTATACTATAAATCCATTGTACGATGTCAAACATCTTTTTATAGCTACCTCGTACCATTTTGTCCCTTTTATTTGCACCAGTTGCCACTATCAGACAATCACATCTCTCACAGCTTGTATTATTTCCCAAGTGGCCTATCTAAGTAATGTATTTATTATGAGTATATAGCGGAGTATATACAGGGTGTTGTCCCGGCCGGTCCGGCTCGTTATTGCCGGAACGGCCTCCATTACACCACAAACTACTTCACTAAATAATAGGCTACGCCGCGGTGGACACCCTGTATATATGTTATTGTGTTTTCTGCTAATAGTAATGTATAGGGTAGTAAAAATGCGGTGGTATTTAATGTCTGTTCAGGTAAGTTAGATAATGGTGGGTTGCGTTCAGGTTAATAGGTCGTTTTATTAATATTTTCGAACAGTATCAGAATTGTACATTTCTATTATGTGTTAAGATTTTATTTCTTGACTGTTCTTCGAGACTTGTTCGCGTGGAACTGATGCCTAGAGTTACCAAGTTTATAAGACGTTTCAAAGCAATTCTTATGATCTAAGTGAATCAAACAGTTTTGATTTTGATTTGGTTTTGCTGGGAACCAAGCCGCTAGTTTCTCTTCTGTTCTGCTACGTTTCGTCATGAGGAACTACACCCTTTACTACTAAACTGGGTAATTTATAAGACGTTACATCCCTATTTAAATACTTCTCACAGATCCTACTAATACTAACAAAACTAAAATTACTAATAATGAAGCTTCAAATTGGTGCCATTACAACTTTTTGCTAACTTTTTTTTTCATTTGAATTGTTTTTGACGGAATCAATTTTAATTATTTTTTACATACTTCTGTTTCTTACTGTTTGTTGATTTTGATGTCAGTATGTGGTAATAATTTGTAAATACTATTTTTTTTCATAATTGAAATCAAAGCTTTGTTTTTGTTCCAAGCCATTAAAATACTTCATTCGAAGCTAGTTCCAAAATAAATGAGGTTCATTAATTTTGGGAAAATTAAAAATAACTACTGAGCCAGGTCTGAGCCTTAAGCGGAGGCTTAAGCGCAATTTAGTTAAAAAGTTGCAATCAATTTGGCGAAATGTCTACCTCACCTGCGTCGCAGTAAGCTACGCGTCTTACAACGCCATCTCCACTCAGCTCTGGTTTCTTGCAAAGCTACCTTCATCATGGAATTATTACTAGCATACCATGCGGTATGTAAAATTGTTTAATGAGTGCCTAAGCCTTTGTCTAAGAGTGCTCGAAAGGAGCCTCTCTGAGGCGCACTTAAAATCCTTTCGCCACACTGTTTCGAAAAAAACAAGTGACACGACTAGAAGAAGACCAAAGCAACAAGCGCGCAAACCCGCGTGCTTAAGTTATTTTACAACCAGTAATCAAGGTATCCATCTATGAGTATTATTGGCCAACTCCTTATAGAAGTTGTATGTACCCTTCAATCCAGAAACTCGTCAGAAGTTACGGAGGTACTCTCACAAACATGATTGCCGGGGGCGATCCTCCACAACTGTACCACACTACCAATATCTTTAAAGTGAGAAGTTGAGGTGCCTACATATTGGGGCCATAATATCTACTAGTTTAACAACAAGGTATTGTTCTAGACAATCTGATACTGTTTCATATTTAGTTTATGAACGAGCCAAAGTGAAATACATTATAGACAGCCCTCACAGCTCAGTTGGTAGCTTAGCCTTATGTGCTTATGTGCTGTAGGGTTGGTTCGATCTTCAACATTATAACGATAGCATTACATTTTGGCGATGGAGCGTATTAACCCAAGCACAATTAGACTTCTACTCGTTCAAGTTCCGGGCGCAAATTTTGTGTAATGACCATGGTTTCTTCTCTGTCTGGATGTTCTTAATTAAATACATTAAAAAGTACAAAAAAGTATATAAGTATCATTATCAGCTTTCCATAATAAATGCTTTACATAGTTTGGGGCTAGATAGCGCTGTGTGTAATTGTCGCTAATATTATTCAATAAAGCCACATTCACATATTATTAAATAAGATCACTTTGAATCATCTTTCATAAAAAAAAATATTTCTAAGGGCTCTTAGAGGTCTTGTTTGTGTCATCCGCAACGATTCCGCGCTATTCTCAATAAATGTCTTCGTTATTATAATAAACGTAATAAACAGTACATGACAACTATGACAGTACGTGATACAACTATAACAAAACAGATCCTCCAGATTAATTTTGTTTCCTAAATGTATTTTTATTTGAATACACGTGTTTTGGACGAGTTCTGAAAACCTATTGCGTTCCACTAGAAGTTAATCCCCGTAGATATTCTCAGACTGCCAAAAATATTATTGTTTACCTACAAAATATAGATTGTGATGGATACGGATTACAGCCTACGTTTTGCACAATCCGTCGGAAAAAGCGCTTTGTACTCCCTCATTGTAACGAATACCATCAGCATCCGCATACTATCAATATTCGTGAATAATTTAAAGTCGAAACGGAGGGTTTAAAAATTCAACGGTCGAAAAGGCAAGTCGACTGCGACGTAACGACGGAACGGGACCAAATAAAATTATGTCCCGAATAATTGATCGGACCATTCAATCATTTACTGCGAGATATTAATATGCACGGCTGAAGGGGAGAGGAAAAAGAAGCTCCCATTCATTTACGAATGTTTCACGAATTGAAATGTGTTGAAAATCCCAAGACAAGGTAGACTTTCTCTCGGATAACAAACAGTACATTAATTACAAGAGCCTTAACATCTGTATGCCTCAAGTTGAAGGACGCTGGGCAGTATCGTGCGTGACTTACGAGAAAATGCTTTGTTATAGGTGATGGTTACCACTTAACATCAGGTGAGTCATCTGCTTGCTCCATCAGATAGTTGTATAAAAAAATGCTTATAATCGTTCTAGTCCTGGAAATGTAGAGGGGAGGCCTATGTCCAGCAGTGCACTTCTACAGGCTGTTGATGATGATGTTTTTTTTTTACAAGTAAGCTCTTTCTAGTCTTACTGTACGAAAATGTTTTAATTGGCAATAGCTTTATTAATTACCACTATAAGTTCTGATAGCGGTACCACACAAGTAGAGTATAAGTACTGAATGTTTTCCTAAGAAAAAAAAATACAGAGAGTGGTAGGAAAGAGACAGCGCGGTGGCAGGCAGCGTGTTAGTAGGGCGAACTAAATAACAACATATCGCACCCTCGCGCACCACTTGCAGCGTTCTACTTCAAACAGTTGAAAACCCTAACAGCGTTAGTCTTAAGTGACGCCGTGTGTATATTTTATTTTTATATCTTAGGAAAACAAACATTACCTTAGTCTTAGTTCAGTGATAGTGTAAGCAAGTAGTATTAGTAGCTAAGCTAACTTTACTACATTTACGGCCGGTTTCTGAAAGCCCGAGCAAAACAGTTCTCGTCGTCGACAGTTGAGGACACACGTCTCGTTAATATTTGTTAACAATTATTATTGATAAAGTTGTGTATAAAGTGTGATTCGTTCTAAGTGTTATACACACGCACAACACACACACACACACACACGCACACGCACAACACACACATACACCCTGACACTCATTTATTTAGTCATTATTATTGTGGGGTACTTAACTGTCGTCGATTTTTGTTACCTACATTTCTTGTTCTAAAAATGTAAGTACTGTTGCGCCGGACGCCTAGCAACTTGTTTCGTTATATATCCTGACGTACAGGTATTTTCAGAAGGCTGAAATATGTTTTCAGCCGTTGCCAGAAGAGGCTCTGTCACCTCCCAGTTGATTACAATTTCGACCAAGTTGCCGTGGTTTTCAGGCGCCTGAAACATGTTTTCAGTCCGTTTCAGGCTATTACCCATCGATCCATGCAATATCCTGAAAACCCGTTTTCAGGCGTTTTCAGGACCCCTTATGTACCTTCGAAGGACATTTCACTATAGAGCCATATTTGCATAGGAGTGACAGAGATAGCACTACTAGAAAAAGATAGCAGACCTTCGAATATTCTAGAATACTGTTCTAGAATCAATCGAAGGAAATGAACGAGAGCTATTACTGTGGAAAGAGATGCAAGTATGGTCTAGTATGATCCAGAACATTCTCGGGTTAGCTGCGTCGTATATAAAGCCAGTCGGCGAGAGCGACAGGCAGTCAGTTCGGTGAGATGGCTCGAGAAGAGAGCCAGTTTGTGAAGATGACTCGAGGAAGAAGTCAGTTCCAAGGAATGGCTCAGGAAGAAGTGAGTTGGAAGAAGTGGATAAAGGAAGAGAACTTTTGTTAAGTGATAGTTGAGTGATAATTAAGTGTGTTAAGTAGTGTTAAGTAGTGTAAAGTAGTGTTTTAGTTATGTTAAGTGTTAGTGTAAATAAATAAGTCATCTCTTGGATTATTATTGTGCATTTTCTATCCATACGAACCCCGAGCTCGTAACAATTGGTGTCAGAAGTGGGATAGACAATGCCGTTAATGCCAAGAGATGACCAGGAGGGTGTAAAGACCCGAAGTAAGGCTGCGGTTGAAGGAGCCGGTCCTTTGACGGAAGAGCAGCTGGAAGAGCAGGTTTTGACTTCAGGAGAAGTCCAAAAAGTTTATATCCGAGTGGGATTTGAATCGACTTTCCCCTTGATACGGGGCCGCGCTAACCAACTGCGCTATCGGATTCTAATCACACTCGACGAATAACTTAGGGACATGCTACTACGGTACTTATGCGACCCTGGAAGACCTGGAAGGCGGATAGCAAGATCCACTTGCACAACGATCACTAACCATGTTTAGCGAGCTACTAATCACATTTAGGAAGCTAATCACGATTAACTTGCACAAAAAATAAGCCGTTAAACTTGATTAGCGAACGTAACGGTCAGACAGTGGAAATGACGTTTACGCTAATTATGTTGAGTTCGTTGACCATGTTTATCTAAATACAATTAAATCGGTTCGTTGTGCACGTGGCCCGTTCAAACCCTCGGTTCAACCCCCCTCTAATCTTACTCAGATAGAGAAAAAACATGACCACGTGACCTCTCTATAAAATCCCTTTCCTCTACACTAATAAGCTAGTAGCATCATCAGTAGTAAGCGCAATCATTTGATTGGTGGTAGTCGATAGCGGTTAGAAAACGTTGGGATTGGGAAACGTAGAACAGCGCATCGTCTATACTTGTTTCACAAAATAATAATAATAATGACTCTTTGATTTAAAAATTAATTTGAACTTATTTTTTATGCAGGGTCTCAGAAAACCACTTCAGAAACTGAACATGCATAGTTTAAAAAAAACTAAGACTCTAAAATGACAAAAATATTTCATTATAAATTGACTAATGGAGTATATTAGTCAATTTATAATGAAATATTTTGTTATTTATCTGCTTGCTCTATCAGGTATGACTATAAGAAAATAAAGCAAGTTTTGTTATTATTTCGTTGCACTGAAGTGTAAAAGCAAAGTCAGAAACTATTGCGAGGTATTGCTCTATCGGGCGGCGTGTTTGGTTAGGTCGGGGGTAGCTTAGCAAATACCATTGGCACCCCAATTCGGCTCTAATACAGTTTTATGGGATTGTTGTATGCTAAATCGTAAGATTTCGCTTCGGGAAAATCAGTGCTATTTTTTTCTTTAGCGGAGTTTCACCAAGTTTAGTGCATTGGCAATATTTTGTGTCTGGGTATTATTACCGAGATTATTCATTCAGATCATTGCCAAAATTATAATATTCGTATTCATTTATTCCAAAAAACAAATACATCTGTGTGCGGAATTAAAATAAAATTAAAACTAAAAACATGTCAAGACAAAATTACAATTAAAAGTTAAAAGGCGTTGTTTCATCAATATATGGAGCCGGGGTCAGGTCTGTGTACAGTTTATATAACTAGTAGTTCGCCCCGAACTGAGATCTCGTGATGCGACCCGACGAACGCACCAAAACTTTGAGTAGGTGGTAGTCAGAGGCAAGTCCAAACATTATGTTTGGACTTTTTTCTGACTACCGCCTACTAACTTGGTACGGTAACCAAGTTTTAACTCTTGAAAGACCTTGGCTCCATCATCAGACCTGGTCGTTGTCACCTTTTTATGAGAACTGAGTACCTACTTAATTTATTTCAAGAAAAAAAAATAAGAAAAAGCAAAGGAACTGGCGGTCCAGTAGAAAAACCTTGATGCCAACGAAACTCTTAGAGATGGGAGCTCTTGGATCGCTGGTTATCTTAATTTAACTTTTTTGTTGTATCTCCCAGAAAAAAAGTAAAAATTGTTTTGGAATGTCCAAACAAAGCCCTTTTATATTACATGTAACTTGATTTTTTATGTCACTTTTTGTATTTTTAACTGCTTATAAAACCCCATATCTTAATAACTCTTCATCCGATTCTACTCATATACTTACCAGTAAATTTCTCAAGTACAAGCTATCGACTTATCAAGTTCCATGCAGATCCGATCAACGGTTCGAAAGTTATGGCCAGACAAACATACATACGCCCAAGTTGAAACTAAGATCTTCGTTCGCTTCGCTCACTCGATCAATTATCGCTTAGCAATATAGTAACTGTTTTAACTGTTTTAATTTGCTTTATTTTCACTTAGAGAGCAACACAATGCACTAAAAATATGGCGGACTGGCATGCGTGAATGTCATTTTGAAATGTTGTATAAGTCAAGTTTGAGAGTGAAAGTCATTACCTTAGACTAAAGTCATTACCGTCAAAAAAAGCAACAACAATCAAACGTCATGTCAAACGTCTATTAAAGACTGCCATGGCGGCTCTAAAAATGTGCACATATTAAGAAATTCGAACAGATCAACATTTAGTGATGAACACTTTATTAACCTACATTTTTAATGAAATTGCATTTGAATGGAATCTTCAATTTTTTCCATTTACGCGTCTAGGAAGACACCTTAGGAGAGCACTTGCGGTCTAGTGGTAGCGGCCGGTCGTGGGTTCGAAACCGGTCGTGCACCAATGAGTTTTTCTGTTCAAAAATGTATGTGCACAGTGCCAGTACTCTCAAACGGTGACGGAAAACATCCTGCGGAAACCGGCATGTCGTAGAACCTAAAAAAATCTATAATATATGTGAAGTGCTCGAACGGAGACTCTTATTGAGGCGCACTTACAATACTTTCACCACAGTGTTTCGAAAGAAACTAGTGACACGACAAGAAGAAGAAGCAGGACATGTGCGACGTCTACCGTAACTTTTCCTACACTGCACTCGCTATTCTGCCACCTGCGCCGTAGGCCGTGGGTTCGATCTCCACCGAGAACAAATATTTGTATGATGATCTTTGTTCTCTGTCTGGGTGTAATTATCCACCAATATTTATTTTATTTTAATTATATATTATGTATTTACAAAACAAAAAGTATTTAAATATTATATCAGCTATCTGGTTCCCATATGAGTAAAGCTTTTGCTTAGTTTGGGTCGAGATAGTGATGTGTAGAAAGTCCACCAATTTTTTTTTTAAATATTTTTATATGCGACTCTAATTCCCGATCCCGTTCCGATGAAACTTCATAAACTGGATTAGATATAGATTACCTTTTATTTCAAAAAATTACCGGAAACGGAAAAGAAACACGACAAGACGAAGTGGTTTTAAACAATACAAAAATCGCCATGTAACGCATTTTTTTAGGCTAATAACATTTCGTTAGACTATTTTTTTATTAGTAGGTAGTCTTATTACTGCCAAAACAATGTACAATATTTTAACGTGAAAAGCTTAGGAGTACAAACAACATTACAATCAAGTAGCTTTTACAAGTTAAGACTTGAAAATGTTAGTTTGTTATTTTTTTAGCAAAATACCTTGTCAGGTAGCGCCGTCCTAAGTCCACATCGGCTGTCGAATAGCCAATAGTGTTGTGTTAGGCAACTTCCGCCAAAAGTTCTGTATTCCTGTTGACTTTGTATTTTACACTGCCTTTAAGCTCTTTTCAAGCCGACGCCGATATGCTTTGATAAACAACTTGAGGTAAACAAATGCGATCTCTTAATCATATCGCCCTGCGTAGCGAGGCTGGCTACGCGTGATTTCAAACCAATTTGAGATCAATAAAAGCGTATCAAAGCATCAAATCTTGTCAGCGCGTCGGTTTGGTTGCGGCTTTTTAAACCAACATTCATTTGTTATGTCGATTTCCTGTACAACCTGTGTTTACAAACATTTTACCGTTACAAAGGGTTTGATTGAAGTGCTGGCTTGGCCGCAAAGAAAACCACTGCTTTCGATTTTCATTGTTTCATCGGGTTTTTTTTGCTTAGTTAATCTGGTGTTATGCATATAAACCATAAATTTACTGCTACCGTATACTGACCGACTCTGGTAGGGAACACTTCTTCTGAGGAAAGAACCCTAAGTTCTATGTATTTTGTAATTTTAAAGTACGATCTATTTTCTATGAGGTATATTATATAATTATATATCGGCTTTTGTTTTGCCACCTTTAAATAAAGCTTAAACTTATTTAAATTTCATAATAAAGTAAAGGTATACGAAGGCCTATTCTAAGTGTAAGTACGTACTTAACATTCTTGAACTATCTCTCTCTCTTGTCGTGTCACTAGTGTCTTTCGAAACAGTGTGGTGAAAGGATTTTAAGTGCGCCTCAAGAGGCTCTTTTCGAGCACTTGACACATGTTATAGAACTTTTTAGGTTCCACGACATGCCGGTTGCCTAACGATGTTTTCCTTCGCCGTTTGAGAGTACTGGCATTGTGCACATACACTTTTGAACAGAAAAACTCATTGATGCACGACCGGTTTCGAACCCACGACCTTAGGATCGGAAGGCGGGCCGCTACCACTAGACCACCAGTGCTCTCAACTATAATATTAATTAAGCAAAGCACAGTATCGTAATCCCTGAATATCTCTGGGTATTATCGTAATATAGTGCCATCCGTAGAGCAAACACGTTCAAATCTTACGCTAATCTGCAGGATACAAACATTGAGAGGAAGTACAATCATGTTATGTGTACCTTTAATCTACGCCTTTTAGTTTGCTTGTTCTTATTAAATTCCTAGTTGAGTTGAAGTTGAGTTATCTACAGATCGTTCGCAACGGTCTGCAGGTAGCTCAACTGTTATATATTTTGTATATAGTAATTTTCTTTGTAAATAAATTCACGACGTTGATTGGCCAAGCTAGGCTGTGGACGCTTTTTTCTCTTCCTAGATTTTAATAATATACCTATAATAAAAATTATCTGATAGTCCAAATGTTGCTGAGTTTGGGACTTGACATTTCTGTATAGAATGTTCACCAATATTTATTTATTCAGTCAATAGTTCTGAACTGACTTCTAACCTTATGCGTTACGTAGATTTCCCGCTAGTTTTCCATACAACTTTCCTCAAGTCAAAGCCTGCAAAAATAGAGTCTGCGAATGACTTTATGGTAACGTCACCCGTTATCACCGGCAACGGTTACTAACTGCGGCTAAGTGAAAGATAACTCGATGTAATGAGGGCTCGTTAACACGTGCCGCAGGTAACGGAGTGAGCTAATGCTGTGAGTAAGTTTGTTTGAGCTTGTGGCCTTTGTAGGTGTCTAAAGGCGTTATCACATTGGCGTTTCGCGAACGTGTTTCCAATGCGGCGGATTGGTTGGGGAACGTGACGCGGCCGCTGCTTTCCTGTAATACAGCTTTCCTATAATTTTGTACTCGGCGTATTATAAAAATAGTCAAAAACTGAAATCCTACATTGTACATAATGCGTCAGGGACTGACTTAGATGTGAATTATGCAGATTCGATTTCCACGGAATTTTTGTATGCCCGCGTCACTTTACGCTACCTTACCAAAAGTTGTGCTGCTCTGGGATTGTAATGGCATTTACAAAATGAAAACAGTTAAGCCCAAGTCTCTGAAGTACATCATAAACATTATACGCATCCTTTTACGAGTAATTCACGTATGCTGTTTATCAACAATTAATCACAAATAAAAAAAAACATTTATAACGTTACAATCTCTTTCAGGCTCTTACGTGCAATTAACAATAATAATTAACCCATCAATATGAATAACTTTTTCTTAGGAACCAACACTGTGAACGCGAAAAAAACAGCTGTTTCATGCAAAAGTGCAATACCTACCTGGTTAAAATATATGGGTATATTGATGGGTACTATAGCCTCTGAAGTTTTCGGAAGTGGTATTTTAACACCCTGTTTACATAAAAGAAAAAAAACACGTGTGCTCTCTGGTACACTTATTGATGAATTAATAGACCCTCATTATTTCATTTCAATAAAGCTATGACGGTTGCCAGCATTTCCGAAACGGGAGCTTTCCCGACTTTGTATGCATTTTATACAGAAGCAAGTCCTGAAGCTCCAACAAGCCGATTTTAGGCTTGAGTGAACTTCACGTGCCAAGGGCTCCGTAAATATACCGAATTGGAATCTTTAGAGCAAAGTTATTTTTCCTAAAAGGTCAGGAATCAGTCGGCCATTGCTGGAATTTGGACAGAGTATTACCAGCCACTACACTTTTTGGGTTTTGCTTGCAAATATAGATAATATTCAGTGAATATTGAATTGAAGATAGAAAGGCCTTTTTTGCCTGAGCGCTTCCGTGAATCGAAGGCACTTAGTAACCAGAAGAAAAATGAGCCAGCGTCATGTCTTCAACCCCCAGGCACGGTAGATTTTCCTCTCAGATCTCATGGTACCAAATACCAATTCAAAATTGTTTTAGGGATGCCTAATGGAGTGGATGTCTAAGTCAGTGATCCCTTACCTTCATTCATCGTCATCGTCACAGTCACAGCAACGGACGGACACTGGACGTATTGAATACAGGCCGGTCCGGTCCGAACGTAGAGAATAGGCCGGTCCGGACGCCGGACAGATCGAGGTACTCTCGCAGTTGGCATAGTGTTGTAATTAATTAGATACCTGGGAATGTTACAATGGTCGACAGGTATTGGCTTCCAGCGAGGATTGGTACTTCAATAAAACACATCGAAATACAAGCTTACTTTACCGTCAATACCTTTTGAGTTAGTTTTTAAAATTCCAAATACAAAGAATTTGATGTATACACAGAAAAAAACAGCGAGTTTTTAGTTTATTCCCAACACGAACATTTTTTATGTAGCCTCTCAAAAATTTGGTAGTTAGGTAAAATAGTAATATTAAATGAATGAAAATAAACATACCCCTATGATAAATGCTATAAATGCTGGTATGTGGTACCTTCTTGGATATCCTTGAAAGAATCATGAGTTTGGTACTTGTTACTAAAATATCTGAAGGGATGTCTACCGTGCCTGAGGATCAAAGTTGTGACGCTGTTTCTGTTAGTTTCTGTTAATTTTTTATAAACAAAATAAAAAACTCTGTAAAGATGTCCAGTGTCAGTAATTTGCCTACTGATTCTGTCAGTTTACACTGTTGACATTTCAAAGTAACTTCATTCACCGTAATCGAAGTAATTCACAGCACTGCAGGCCATGAAAAAGTTCAGTCTCTCTCTCTCTATGCTCTACATAATGTCTGCTCGGCTTAACTCACAATCGCATTAGTAGAAATATATATAATTCCAAAGCTACAAACAGCGCTAACGTGGTAAACATGAATACGCTGTAATCCCAATTATTTTTGTCTTTTAAAAACCCCGAAACAAGAAATAAAGCCGTATCCACGCTCACGGCACCTTCGTGTCGGAATGGCGACAACATGCGACATATAAATTATTTTTATGCTTTCCTACCACCACACAAAATACCCACGAGCGTACGAAAGTCATTTCACTCTTTTGTTACATTGCTAGACTCTGCACCGATCTGTGTTACGAGAGTCTTTTGATAATGACCAATCCAGTTATAATTTCGAGTTTAACAAGCACTAACATAATCTACATATCCGGCGAATGGAGTAATGATCAATGACCAAATTATTAGGTACTAGCGGCCTGTCCCAGCTTCGCATGGGTGGTCATAAATTTTTTGAACATTTTAGGATAAACTTAAACCGTGGGTTCGAGCCTCGCGTCTACTTATTTCATACATTTGCACGCGCTTCTCCTTGAGTGAGTGAAATCGCACCCCGAGCGTGACCCGTGGACCCGTTAACATTTTTAATTTCTTCATATCTTTTGAATGGAATGTCCGATTTGAAAAATTTAAGAAGTAATCTATAGGTATTAAAACCGTCTTAATTATGAAATGATTTATTTGGATAAGGATTAATACCAAGGTACAAATAAAGACCCTTTTCTGGCGGCGGCATTTCAATTAATTTTTTATAATAAAAGAACACTTATTGTGACATAACTATAATAGTTAGACATATGCTGTCGCGACATTTTTTGTAGATGATGACGTGTTCTACAAAATCGTGGTACATTATTTTGTTCTATCATCAAAAGTTTTCGCAGCGCACGCGATGTAAGGTTTTTGTTTTCCACCTTGGGTTACATTATTGAAGTTTTAGTAAGGATCCCTGATTTTTTTGAAAATATAAGTTAGCCTATGTTACTCAAGGATAATGTAGCATTCTAATGGTGAAAGAATTTTTGAAATCGGACCAGTAGTTTTTGAGCCTATTCGTTACATACAAAAATACAAAAATACAAAGGTTTCCTCTTTATAATATTAGTGTAGATAACTTATTTTTTTGCACAGCTGGTATAAATTTACGGTTTGTTAAAAACTTTAACATCTTTGTTATACCATGTTTTTTTGTATATACCTAAACGATTAATTGATTGATTTACAGAAAAATTTGGCTAATATAGTATTTTTTTAAATTCTGATAACAGTGCGACAGCCCCACAAAATGCAGCTCGCTCTGTCTCAGAAACAATGGCTGCGTGGCACGCATGGCTGCCCACCGCTGCCTCCCCGCCATGCACTCTACCCACTTTGTATTAAATATTATTACCTAAATGCTTCCACGGAAAATATAATGCTTTCAGCGAATTTTCAAATCTACGCTCCGACGAACGCACTCAAAATTCACGAACTTAGCTAGAACTTTATCCCCTTTTAACAGGCACTAAAGTGGCTTCTAATTCGCACAGTCGCATTCATCGCCGACCGCATTGCGCATCATTTCAATAACATGTCAGTGTATAAAACATTTTAGGGCGACGTAAAAATGATAGGCGAACATTTGAAATTGCTTGAATAATCGAACGGCAACCCTCTCGCGATTCTAAACCCCTAACTACATTAAACTGGAAGACGTAGATGATATAACAACGCTCGCTGGGGGACCGCCGGAGCCGGCGCCCGATACAATTTACATATCCCTATCTTCGGAGCATTTTAATATTATCCACATTTCATGGAGTTCATATTTTCAGGGGTAACACTCGAAACTCCGACTTCGGATTCCGCGTTTGTGAAATAAAGAGAGTTTTCTGGAATTCAATATGGGAGAAAAGTGGCTATTTGCGGAGATGTGGCTCATATGTGGCGGAGGATGTCATTAAAACTTGAGCCCGGAAGAGTGTCTGCCACAACGAATGCAATTTTAAAAGTCTTGTAAGGTCGCGACATGACAGCCTCATTCTCATAACTTATCTAACTTCGTTGGATTCCTCTGATGAGTTCCCTTTTGTTCCATGTACCCTATTAGCCGTTATAAAGTTCCCTCGCCTAAATTGTGATGGAGAATGACATATAGACGCTTCGAACGAAGATCGATGGCCGAGCTAGGCTTTCAATACGGAATAGGTTTATCTAGAATTTACATCGGCCAAATGGAAATTGAAAGTCTAAGAATACTGAAGAATCTATTCATTACTACATTCTCCGCATTTTTTTTAGTTGCTGTTTTTCGTTTTTAGAATATACCTACCTGTACCAATCTATAAATGCAATTGTGTGTCTATCTGTATCTTACGTTGGTTAAAGTCCAGAGATATTTATTCCATTGAATCAGTGACCACTGACCACAATACTCACACTTTGAAGGTGAATGTAGGTGCCAGTTCCACGCGACCTAGTACTACCACCTTCCCTTTTTCTGCGCCAAGCAGCGTTGCTGTGTTTCGGATCGAAGAGTGTGGTTGGTGTGACTTACGAAGCAATGCTTTATAATAGGTGATGGTTACCACTTAACATTAGGTGGGTTATCTGCTTGTTTTATCACCTAATTTGTATAAAAATAAACAAGTTTAAAAGAACAGGCACGACTTTCAAGCTATTGTATGTATGGTTGATGGGTTAGTAGTTTGGACTTTAAAAACGATTGCCCCTTGCCAACATAATTTTTTGTGACAAATTTTGTAATTTATTTGTTAGCCGTGCGTTTCTTCCATATCGTCGTCTTTGAAAAAAGCTCTGTAAAATACACAACTCGAAATAGAGCATAGGTAAATATTTAATTTATTCTCGTTGTTAAGTATACCTTAGTTCCCGATCCTGAAACCTCAAGCTTCAACAATAACTTGCTAAGTGAAATGGGTATTGTGCGCTGTTCGGAAGTTTATGCTCAAAATACAACACAACTTTATGTAACAGGTAGCTAAAGGCGCTCTCACCAGGAGCATTCACCACCAGCTCAAATTCGAACTCTACATACTGATACTATAATGTGAGTGTTTTTTTTATGTTTTATTATAGGTCAGTGGGGTAGCCTAGCGTCAAAGCCATTACAAAAAATGTGAGTGGTGAGAACCGATCATAACAGTGCGCAACTTATACCTAATGACATAACATTTTCATCTGTCATTGTAAAAGAACTGGTTCGAATGAGGGATGTGTTTCTATCATGTTGGGAAGTTAGCATTTTCATTTGTTGTTTTTCTAATGTTATTTTAATTTCTGTTGTGTAATTTCGGTGGTTTTTTATCTAACATTATTTGAGGTCTTAGCATAAAGTGTAAACATTTGGAATGGAAGTTTAGGTATTATGTGAATGTTAAATCAGGATTGTTTTGATCGAAAATGTTTCGAAAGTTTTGAAGAAAACCGCCACCATTTTCTCCAAAACAAATGACGGGTGACTTTACTATGTATGGAATTCACTAAATAGTATTTAAACTGTATCACTTCAAACTGGCAAGATTGTCTGTCGGACTGACGGACATGTGCCATAAGTTTTACACAGCATGTAGTTATTTACTGCATTTTAATATCTTTAAAACATCTACCTATAAGCTTTTATCTTGCTCCACATACGTCAAAACAAAGCCCAAATTTCACACATCAATGCATGCTCGAGGATCACTGCCTCTTATTGGGCCGACTCACGCTTAGCCACAATTTCGATTAATCCGTGGTCTCGCGTTGTATTATGCCTAGATCCTAGTATATTTCTCATGCGAATATTAAGAATATTTGGAATTTATTATTGAGTTTACTAAAATATGTCACGTATACAGAATATTTTGAATAAAGCTCTCATTATTATAAAAACAATCAAACTCGTTGTCGCGTGAAACTTCGCGCGATTTATATTTTTCACTAAATTTATATGAGACGTTTAAAAGGAATTCTTGTTCTTAAAAACCCTGATTTTGCACTTGATTACTAGAATAGCTTAGCTTGTTGTAGTGGAAGCTATCGCAAACATTTTTGGTGGTTATTTTTTTTACGACGCAGCTGTTTTGAAGAACGAAGCTTTTGCCAAAACAACTACTCGTAGTACCTACTTCTCACCTATTTTATCGAGCTGGTTATTATTTCCCCAGCCCTGGGAACAAGCCTCCACTCTGTTCTTCCTCATCCCGAAGCCATCTAATTTCACTTTGAGCCTCGTTTCCTCATTTCAAACTACCTAGGATACTTGGATCGTCAGAGAGCTTATTTCTAAGTAACAAATTCAATAACGAAAACCTGCAAAGTTTCAGTAGGCCAAACGAGGCATTGTCTAGGCTCGCAAGTGAGTATAGCCCTTAATGCGATGGTAATAAAAGTGTGAAGGGTGCAGAAGCAACTTTGTGCTTATTTATTAAGAAACGAGCGATCTCGTAGCAAATTTTACAAGGGAGCCGAAAGGGCTTGCAACTTAGATTAAAATAGTTGAGCTGAGTCGTGAGCCGCCTCGTGTGACATTGGCTACCAGACATGTTTATAACCTTTCAAACTTCGGCCTGGTTTCTAGAAATGATACGAACAAATGCAAAAAGAAACGCACTTTTTTATTTCCGTACTTATTAAAACCACCGTAAATTATTAAATTATTATGTGAGGTTCAGTACAAAAATTTGAGCTTATAGATCAAATAGTAGAACTTTGTTTTTTTTATTTACAGTAAAGAAGATGTTTTTTAAAGATATTTGATCATCGCTTAAAAATTATCATGTCTGTGATAGGCTACCACAGTTGTCCTCGTGTGTTGACAATAGTATAATATTATTTGTCTTTTGACAGATTTTGATAAATAAGACCAAAAGTCTTGCGCTTACATTTCATTTATTTAAAACATTAGGTGCTATTTGACACACAATTTTGACCTTTTCTATTGTACTCTCTAGGCGTAGCAAACCTGGGCTTATCTCAATTATTTTCATTCCATCAGTGTGTGTACACATTCTATTTAATCTCGTGTGTATGTACAAGCCCGTGGGAGGCTGACATCCTCGGATTAAGATATGCAAATGAGATCGACTCACAACACGCGCACCGATTGGATGTTCTGATCGTCCTAATGCTAGGCCTGATACACTGTTACGCAGGCCCGTTCTGAAATAAGCTTTGTTGCGGTGTATAAAGATCGGATTTGCCACGAATGGTTTGAAGCATGCTGGCTCTGGAATGTCCTTAAAGATCCTTGAGTATGTTCGAAGAAAGTAATCACAGCATCTATTATAGTTGGCACAATTATTATACCCACTTCCTTCGCAATGGTTAGTAGTATTCTATTTTTGAACAATCAATTTCATGTTGTAGGTAGGTACCGAATAAATGAGTGAGGTAAAAATATTTTATATTTTATATATCCAGTATTGTTTTTGGAGTACATCGAAGTTAGGAATGCAATGACATTGCCACTCAACCAGGGCATTAAAGTCAAAGTCGAAAGATATTTTTAATTAACCCACTAGGATCACTTTGAAACGTCTTAAAGCTAGATAGTAATAAAGCTCCAGTATCAGCATGCTGTCACTTTTCGCTTTAAAGAAACAATAATGATGATCACTAAATTACAAGAGAAAAATTAAAGGCAGGGGAAAAAACCCCTGCCTGCTAAATAAATAAATAAATAAACATACTTTATTAGTAAATTATATTTAGGCACACTTCTGAGATGGCTTTGTAGATGATAGTGAAACATCAACTAAATAGAACTGCTAATGAATCTGTTGTAATGTCAACAAGAGACTTGATAATGCTGTATGCTAAATAAGGCAATCAAAGGTAATCTATTCAATTACTGCTTTAGGAAAGCCAACAAGTAGATACATACCTGTGTTTCTTCAAACTAAGATGCCATCATCATCAGCGGCGACGTTCAGTGCCTGATACGTATACGTGTGTACTTCCTACATACAGAGAGCTTAGTCCAATTGTTTTGACACATTAGACGCGTGTATAGTGTTAATGTATCACGCTGTAACCTCAGAACGCGATCCCTCCCTTCTACCAATTCGACTAACTTCAATGCCATGCACGAAAACGACGAACCTACTTGTTTCATACATTTCAGTCAGTATCGTTACACTAGTTTAATCATGTACCTTAGTTTCAGATAAACTTTTACTTCATTTACACATTTCATTACACTACATTTTATCTAGTGTCCAGGGTGTGACACATCCCCAAATTTATGCATAGGGGCGTCTCCAAAAGGAACTCAGTCTTAGGCATCCATAAAGGGCCAGTATAATATTAGTTGCTAAATAATGCATAACATTATTCTGTCATTCAATAAGTATTTAACCGTGCTATGGGCAGAAGGCTTAGACCATAATAATAATTGGTATAAGAAACCTGGACCGGACCAAGGCACAGTTCTTTTATTTATTCTGTTGAACAAGCTGCCTAGTAGCCACATTTCTTGAATAAGTTTGGTCTCATCTTGACAGTGCGGGTTCACTGTCCCCTAGTTTTCAATAAAGCATCGACACGACGGGACTAAGAATAAGCTACTCGTGTATCTGGGTTTAATTAGCAACGTTTCAATCAATGCTTTGATTTGATTGCCAGACGTAAACTAAAACCGAGCTCGAGAGCCGAAACTCTGGTTCACTGCACAGTTCAGATTACTGTTTATATCCTAGAGATAACCTAGAGATATCCTAAGATTACTTTTTTTTATACTACTTTCTGATGGAACAAGCAAATGCTAAGATGTTACGTGGTAATCACCTATAACAAAGCATTGCCTCGTAAGTCGCGTACGATAGGTACGTTCAATACGATGTATTGTCATGCGTTCATTAGGTCCATTAAACCTCATGTGCCTGTAATTTCACCGGCTACCGCACCCTTCAAAGCGAAACACAGCGTTGCTGCTTGGCGGCAGAAAAATGCATGGTTATAGTACTTCCCCGGACGAGCCCTTCACAAAGAGCTCTACTACACTTCAAGTTTGAATGTTTTCTTACTTATTTTGAATAGAAATCTTGGTATAGGGACCCTAGTGGGATACGATGGCATTTCTCGGTGTTCAGCAAAACAAAAGCAGTTTGTATTCAAATGCAAACTCCTTAGGTCCAGGGAACATTGCCAGGTGTAGCAGCCATCACAGATAGCAGTGCGAATCTAAGCAGCTAAATAAGCTCCTAGCTTAGGTCTTGGACACAGTCAAAACAGGACGACCGGATGATCATTTAGGTAGTGATATAACGCCTTTGGTATTCTATCCTACTGCTATTATAGACTTGAATGTTAGTGAGGAGGTACGTGTATGTTTTTCACACTCATCTCCGTAACGGCTGAACAGATTTGGATGAAGCTTAAATATAGGTACATAGTTCGTGACCGTGACGGTGAAAATGAGTAGGTCTCAAGGAAGTACCCGTAAGGTCGTAGGTTCGAATCTGTTCGTACACCAATGGATTTTTCCTATCGAGATTTTCCCAAAAAATATGTACGCAATGCCAGTACTCTTAAACGGTAAAGGAAAACATCGTGAGAAAACCAGTTAGTATTCTAACAGCGGCGATGTGCTTGCAACCTGTCACGTATAGAATACCAACTATTGCAAAATGTGGGTGAGTGCTATGTGTAATGTTTGGACATACCTCTGACTACCCCTCTTAGACATCCTTTAAAATAAACGAATAAATCTGAAAATTTGATGGAAATAAATATTTACTATTTCTATTTAATTTATTTTCAATGACGTCACGAGTTTTCGACTAGAACAAAATATCTTACAGTAGCAACCCCCCAGTGTAACCCTACCCTTACCTAGCCAGTAGCTCGGCACGACTGCAGCTATTACCTGAAAGGTGAGGACGGCCGATACCATCTCCGACTCGGAAAGCTCACTAATGAATATCTTGCAAAGGCATAGGTAATTAATGGAATGTTAGTATAGCTAGGAATTGTTTTTCTACATAACCTACCACCTATCATTCTTTTATGGTGGCACTGGTGGCATATCGATATTACATATTCGCGTTTTTATATAATCGTTGCGTATTCGCCTTGTTCGTTGCAAATAGGCAAATATAGGCGAATAGTCATTACATATTGTCGTATTTGCTTAAATAAGACGAATAAACGAACACGAATGGCGATGTGATGTACCACCATGACATGTAGGTCTTCTGCAGCAGCAATACAAAATGGCATGTTGTATGATTGCTTAGTTTTAGTAGGTTATAGACCTTGGGACCGGAAGACCTAGCAGAGAACGCCCCCCTCACGTGATGGATCGACTCTTCTCTTTCTCTCTTGTCGTGTCACTAATTTCTTTCAAAACAGTGTGGTGAATGGTTTTAAGTGCGCCTCAAGAGGCTCCTTTCGAGCACTTGAAAAATGTTATAGAATTGGTTTGGTTCTACGACATGCCGGTTTCCTCACGATGTTTTCCTTCACCGTTTGAGAGTACTGGCATTGTGTACATAAATTTTTGAACAGAAAAACTCATTGGTGCACGACTGGTTTCGAACCCACGACCTTAGGATCGAAAGGCGGGGCTACCACTAGACCACCGGTGATCTCAAACCACATTGATCGACCACATTGTACAGATAACGGAAAATCTGTGAATAGGAACGCTTAACATCGCTCTTCCTGGAAATGTATAGTGAGGGGTAGGTCCAGCAGTGGAAATACTCAGGATAAGGCCTCTGGATGGGACCGATGGGATGGACGAGAACTAGTGTAAGACGTTATTGGATCGTATCGCAATTTGTGTAATGCATTTGCATGGCTATTTGTAAGGGTAAGATTCGAACAGTCACGAATCACTGAGCCGATGCAGTCAATATCATATTTTTATCTATAAAATTCGCTAAATATTAAGAAGGTTGAAGAATTGGCCAGCCCAGCGAGCCGACGCAGGGCATAATTATCTGATCGACCCATTGATACATTCACGAAAGTTTTTTGCCAGCATCGGGTCACACATATAATTGTTTTTTTTATTTTTTTACAAAGAGTTATTTGGATCAAAATGATCTTATTGCTAAGCCTTTGTAATAATATTCTTCCTTCTGTTTGTATTGTTGTTCGTCATTTTTCGTAATTTAGTGATATTATATCTTCTAAAATGTAAAATGCCCGAACAAGACAGTTGTCAGTGCCGGTGCAGTTACAGGCACATCAGTGCTTGCGCCGGTACAAACCTGCTTTATATTAGAAAGACCGCCCTTTGAAGCATCGATAAAAAAATTACATTGGGATACAATGACTACCTATACAGTGTACTCGTACATCCGTTACTTACAATAATTGAATTAAAGCTCTTTGTTGAAGGAATCTTTTAGAAGCTGAGTTAGGTATTTTAGTCAAAGAGTTTTCGAATTACCTAGTTAAGTTATTTTGTTGATTGACTTACACGACAGCATGGAATAGAAACTTCTCCTTCTTGTCGTGTCACTAATTTCTTTCGAAACAGTGTGGTGAAAGGATTTTAATTGCGCCTCGAAGGCTGAATATAGTAATAGTATATAGTATATAGTAATAATATAATAATAGTTGTGTTTTAGAACTTTTTAGGTTCTACAACAAGCCGGTTTCCTTACGATGTTTTCCTTCACTGTTTGGGAATACATTTTTAAACAAAAAAACTCATTGGTACTGACCGATTTTGAACCCGCGATCTTAGGATTGAAGGCGGGGCCGCTACCACAAGACCACCAGAATAGAAACTGGTAAAGGCTAGCGTGTTTACTATCGTGTCAGTCAATTGTTTTTGAATTCATGGCAATGGGTCATATTATAAGTGGTTGCAGCTTCTAGCTAAAGGTTCTCGAATGAGGACCTGGAACCTGAAAGCGAAGACTAAAACCCGGCGACGCAACGGATAGAGAATGCACAAAATCGTTCATCCTGTCAAATAGGAGACGCAGTCTAGCAGTGTGGTGAAAGGATTTTAAGTGGGACTCAAAGAGGCACTTGACACATGCTTTAGAACTTTTTAGGTTTCACACTGTTTCTAAATAAACTATTGACACGACAAGAAGTCGAGCAGTGGACTTCTCCAGGCTGATAATGATGATGAGGTCTGCACCGCACGGAGGTAGGTAGGTCACGTTAGGTATCTCAGGGCGGCGTTAGTTTGGGCGTTAATTAGTCGATATCATCAGCGCCGCCCGCCTACGAATTAAACCGGTAATTGACCGGTCTTGTGCCTGTTCCATAAACCACACTTGAAGCTGAAATAGTACCGACATAGACCTAAATTCAGTGCATATGGCTACAGGTTACTTACCTAGCTCTCGTAGTCTAAGGTGTTATAAAGCATTATGAGTAATATATGAGCATAAAAAAAAATATGGAACTACCTGTACATAATGTAAGTGTCCACCACAGTTATTTGGTTTCTAACTTTGCTTGGTATATAGCGCTATATATAAAAAATTGGACAGAGGAGGAATTTCATGGTTTAGAAAAAACGGATAAGTGCGAGTCGGACTATTATCTATAAAAACGGCAAAAAATCACTTTGTTTGTATTTATATTTATATTTAATTTATTCAGATTTATGTATTTTTGTTATAGCGGCAACAGAAAAATAAATATACTAGCGACCCGCCCCGGCGACCATCGCGGACTTTTTTGTAAGTAGACCTTTTTAAGGTGTACAATACTGTATTACATTATTTTGATCTATCTCGTAGGGTTCAGCCAGCGTTTGTAATGTAAGCGCAAAAAAATATGTTATTTACGGCATCACATTAGAAACCCCTCAAATTATCAGTGTTTCTCTACTATATTATGCATGTTTTATACATATAAATCCGTTGAATCACTCTATCTATAAAAAAAACCGCATCAAAATCCGTTGCATAGTTTTAAAGATTTAAGCATACATAGGGATATAGGGACAGAGAAAGCGACTTTGTTTTATACTATGTAGATTTCTGTGAAAATTTCAACTGTCTAATAAATATCACGGTTCATCTGTCCGTATGTCACCAGATATCGTCTATATCCTGGCTAGCCTAGTGACAGACGGACAGATAGACAGACAGACAGAAAGACAGACAGACAGACAGACGGACGAACAGCAGACTTTTAGTAATAGGGCCTCGTCTTACCCTTTGGGTACGGAACCCTAAAAAGGGGCAAATGGGGGCATGAAAGTTGCCCCTGACGCTGTATACTTTTACCTACCTTAGTTCTTACTATAGTTTCCGATAGAAAAAAAACACTATATACCTACTTTAGCTGGATGATTATTTATAATGTTATAAGCTTGCTCAATTTATTTTGACCGTGATGACTCCTATAAACTGATATTTATCCACAACGTATTTTGATTAGGTACCTAATAAGTACGTAACATTAAGAAAATGGGACGAAGAAAGCACTCCGCATGTGGTCGTATATTCTGAAGAGTTTTGTCCTCACAATGCCAGCGATGTATAGGAGTTCGTTCCTGTTTATTACGTTGTACACAATGACCTTTTGTGACTGGTAGTCGAGCTTTATACGGTCTTTCCGATTGGAAGTAGGTAACCTTCATGTCAATACGGGTTGCAATTGGAGTAAAAGACAATGAAAACATACGACAGCCTTTTGCTAATAAGCAAAATTAGTAAGCTCTAGCCAGTTTGCGTAGCGTTGGCGTAGCACAAGGCTACGCTCGTAGTTACGTCGTTTTTCTTCCAAGGGTGCTTGCAAAAGCGAAGTCTTACAATCAGTTTTACCTATAAGTAGTTACCTAAGCATTATTCTTAAAGCAACCTATTTCTGATTATATAAGTGAGTTTGAAAAATTACTTCCTATCTTGAAACAAAGATATTGTACCGATCAAGGAGTTGTGATAGAAGAGATGATAAGCCATTAGGTTTACATAGTTTTACCTGCCAACTTAATCAAAGAATTAATTGGCTGCGCCACGACATAGATCATTTTATAATAACAAAATATCACGTTGGCTTTAACAGTAACAGCAGGGTATATAAATACCTTCTTGTACTAGGTACCTATCTAATAAGGATTAATTATTTTATGTAGGCTAGATACCTACCCACTTCGGTTATAGGCTACCTTCACATTGAATGAGAATTCAAATTGTCCAGATTCCAACCTATCGTCGGAATATGCGTGTATTAGGAGATCCGGCTGATAATTCGATCCGATAAATGCCTATCGATGAATGGGTTTCATTACGAAATGGAATGTGTTGGGGCTATCAGAGTAACGCGTGCCTAAACGAACCTGCACATCTAGACATTTGACCGTGCGATAGTTAGCGTTTTAGATTTTATTAGATTGTTTTGAGGTTCTCGCAAAAGACTAATCGAATAAGTGTTTTATTTTATACAAAAAATGATAAACACGGAATTTTGAAGAGTATCTTTCTTGTCATGAAGGGGCTCTTTAAGAAATTCCCATAATTCCTCAAGACAGGGAAATTATGTTCGCACAGGGCGTATTTCCCGAGCGTATAATGGTACCGTGGCACTTCACATCGCTATTTGTGTTAAAGTATTCGTCGAAATTTCCGAAATACGACGATGTGTAGTAGGTTTTAGCCAATATTAGCAGCGTTTTACCTGAAATAAAACGCATATTAGTTTACTAACCTCACTGAAAGCTTTCAGTATTATTATGAAGAAAGGCGACTTCCGTTTCCGTCGATTTCTAATAGTTTTCGTACTTTTATACCTTGTGGTTCCGGTCAAGTGGCGCCACCTGGCGGCCGCGCGCCATTTTGCTTCGTTAAATGTTAAGCGCCATTTTGGTGTCATTGGCTTAGTTTCAGCAGGCAGAGATAAAAGTGAAAGCTTTCAGTGAGGTTAGTAAACTAATATGCGTTTTATTTCAGGTAAAACGCTGCTATTATTTTACTGTACGCTCACTGAAAGCTTTCAGTATTATTATGAAGATTTGTTTGTTATCGCCTGGTGTTGCCACTTGTAAGATTAAGGTTACTCTAGCGCCAATGTGATTTTTAAAATATTTTACCACAATAAGAAGGGTACAACGATGAATCTACAACCTGCTATGTATAATTGTGATTAAACTTTATTATTCATAATAAATCTAACTATTTATTCGATTTAATCTGAAATCAAATAAGTAATCATAAAAAACCCGTCAAGCATAGTGACTAGGCAAATAATCCTAATGACTGGACAATTTGTGGAGGAGTCCCATGACCAAATATGGACTCTTTCAAGCTGATTTGATGATAATGATCATAAATCATAATAGGTGCCATGTTATTTGATAGCATAGATAAGCTATTGATTGCGTCAAATAGATGCCTTTTATTATAAGAATTAATGCTGCTCATTAATTTCAATAATTTTCAGTCGATGCTTAGATCGCGCAGATCGAACGCTATCTGGAAATACTGTAATAGTGGCCGTACCAAACAATGTTTGGTCCAACCTGAAATAACAGTGCGTGATGCGGGCTTAGCTAATTATCTTACAATTTTATTTCATTAATGGATTTTCCCAATCCCATGATAAGGTATTTGAGTTACCTACGTATAGTATAGTATTACTGCTGTCTATATTTTATTCTAATAAAAACACTTTTCAACGTCATAAACTGGAAACTTTGTTTCTGAGAAAAAAACATTACAGACTTGAGTATCCAAAAACGTGAGATTATAATATAATCTCACGATTATGATATTATATATTTGGCTATGACGCTATGATGTAGATACCAAGCATTTATGCGAAAGTGTCACATTGAAGTATATTAGTCCATTGTAAAACACAGCGAAATTCTTGTTTTATATTAGAAACCTTAAAGGATTGTTTTAAGAGCTACACCAAGAAGTTAATGGTTGTAAACTGTAGGAGTAATTATCGGTCCGTATTGCACATTTATACTAACATTACCATATTTAATTCAAAATTAATAAAAACCCTTGTTGACTGAAGTTTCTACGGGTTATCCATGTTAACGGAGCTACCATAGCTCGAGTTTTGAGGTTGTCTCATCAAAAAGGCAGTTGCCACCGGGAACTATAATGAAGAATAGATCCGAGACTTGAGACTAAAAACACCTCGTGTGTGGGTAATTCCATGGAATACTAAATGCTTTATAAAAAAGAGAAGGTTTCTTAGTTTTCAAAACTAATAATATTTATATATAGTTGTATGTGTGGGATACTTTAGATATCCAATAAAACACAAATATCGTAATAAACGAGTCTGAGTCGTTGTCCCGAGCCCTGTTCGTATAGGCTGGTCATAGGACACTCGTCATCTGTAGTGATGACATCAATAAGCGGCCTGCTTTTCGAACTTGCCTAGGATAAGTGCATGCTGAAGTCTATTAAATAATGATAATGATTAACCATGACAAGTTGTTTCCACAAGTAGAATTGATTTCATACCTTCTTTAAGTAGATAAGCGACTAAAGACCTTTAGTTGTCGCACTGTATTTAAGTGCACTGCGATGCAGTAGGTAGGTACATGAACTTGGCTTTAGCAAGAGTGTATTCAGCATCTCTTTTTGGTAGCAGCGTAAAACAACTTTTATTGTGTGCCCCAAGCCCATTTGACACATACTTTAGAGACTTTTCAGAGATAGATAATGTAGCTATGCTGTGAATAAGGATACGCAACGGTACCCTAATCATTCTTTGAGAACGCCTTTGGTAGGGTAGGGTAGTCTAGTAAGGTATTCAAATACTTCATTACCAACACGGCTGGCAGAGCTTACAAGTCCTATTAAGTTTTTGTGAGGGTAGAGAACTGGTTTCTACTATGATAACTACCTTGACTGTAATCCAAAAATTCATGATGAATGTATGTCTTCGTTTACTATCAAAACAAGTGATCGTAGAGATGCACCTGTTTTTAGATATTCATATTATCTCAAGTTTGAGCCAGTAAATATAAATGATAAAAATGTTAATATAATTTAGAAACCCGTAAACACAAACCCGGTGCCAGTACCTGAAACGGTTAGGTTAAGTTTTTTTTTTTTTTTTTTTTTTTTTTTTTTTTTCAAAATAATAGATTTGAAAGGATGGTATAAACCATCAGGAACCCTAGGCCCAGAAAGCATTAGGGGTATACTTTTTTATTGCACCTAGAGCTGGTACAGTGGTAGTAGTATGCATAATTATATTAAAAATGCTTATGATACGAATATCAATAGATTGTAAAATGAGTCATACTTTTACAACATTAGGTAGGCGTAGGCTTTGATACGATAATCTATTATCAAGTTTGGTGCCCGCATTTTCATCCCTTGTGGAAGAGCGTTAACTTCACCTAGCTTTTAGTTAGATTCATCTAGCTTTAAGACGTTTCAAGGTGATCCTTGTGATTACCATGTGGTTTAAGACTGACATTACGAGTCATTATTTGTACTTACCATATTTAGTAGCCTAAAACCCTGAGCCTTATCAAGTTGCGAGACTTCATTAACAAATTAAACTTTCTCTTTATAACTATTCAGTGACAATTTTCAAATAGCAACTGGCTATAGGAACATCTTCCCTGCGAGGGTGTGCTTGTTCGACTTCCATGCGATGGAACACAGTTTTATAAACGCCGAACCCCCTGAGAGGCGGCTGTATGTTTGATTGGATTTCTGTTGCAAGAAACCATTAGACTATGTTCACTCATTATAAAGTTGTTTCACTAACACCCCCAAAAACTCTTGCGAGGCGGCTGTTAGTTTGATTGGATTTCTCTAGCGAGAATCCAAAAAGTACCACGTCATTAACAGTTTCATTAACGCCCAAACCTCTTGCGAGCCGGCTGTTACATTGATTGTATTTCTCTAGCGAGAAACCCTCGCTATATTCATTTCATATATGAAATAGTGGCCATATTCACTTTACGTTTATAGTTCCATGCGATGGAATATTAAAACGCACATCCACCCCGCGAGGGTGTAATTCTTTGAGTTCCATGCGATGGAACACAGTTTTATAAATGCCTTACCCCCGCGAGTGGTGGCCCAAAAAAGCTATGCTTTTTTTATTGAAGATATCACACTTTGTTTGATATGATCTCTCTTCACACTTCGCTTGCCTTACCCCTGCGAGGGGCGGTCAAGAAGGTTTTACCTTTTTAATTGAAGATATCATACTTTGTTTGATATCATTTCTCGACACACTTCGTTTGCCTTACCCCTGCGAGGGGCGGTCAAGAAGGTTTTACCTTTTTCATTGAAGATATCATACTTTGATATAATCTCTCGACACACTTCATTTGCCTTACCCCTGCGAGGGGCGGTCAAGAAGGTTTTACTTTTTTCATTGAAGATATCATACTTTGTTTGATATGCTCTCTCTTCACACTTCGCTTGCCTTACCCCTGCGAGGGGTGGTCAGGAAGGTTTTACCTTTTTCATTGAAGATATCATACTTTGTTTGATATAATCTCTCAACACACTTCGTTTGCCTTACCGCTGCGAGGGGTGGCCACGAAGGTTTTGCCTTTTTTTATTGAAGATATCATACTTTGTTGCATTCGGATCGGCGACCTGCATACTTAATCAGAACGATATAATAAAACCTATGAATTATAAAGTAATTATAACAGAAGTTAAAGAACAAAGTTCTTTTAGTACTCCTCAAATTCTTACAATTAAAACGTCTGTAGGTACTCGTTTGAATAGTCCAAGAAAGAAATAACCAATATTATTGTCTAAAGATAAAATGAGACTAAATTTCTTGTATAACAAGCAATAAACAAGCTAGTGACGTAAGATATCATAAATTTTTCCCAATTTGTTTGTTTCCCAGTCTATGATAACTGGGGTTTTTAAATTATGATAACGGGGGCTTTAGGAGTAGCTAGTTCCTTTAATTTCTTATTAAAAGTTATAACTTTAATTTTCACCCTCACCGCAAGAACATTATAATCTTATAAAACAATAATTGAATCACAAAGCTCCTGCTAGAAAATCTACATCTTCTCAACATATAAAGTATCATCTACCGGTGCAGAGCCCGTGTCACTAGTTTACGGCAAAAGGAATACATTCTTTATGTTGCAAACTAAAATTATTATTTCTATAAAATAATAAAGTTTGTACTTACATTCGTTCTAGTAACCAAAAAGTTAATTCTTTAACTATAGGAACGTGATCCGAACGAAAATTCGTTAAAATATTGATCACGGTCATCCATTTAATGTATAGAGGGTAGAACTCACGGTTTTTTCCTCTTTGCACAGTACGAAGAACATAATTTCACTTCACGAAATAAAAGATAAGAATCTAAAATATTTTATGCAACGGTCGTCGCAGCGATAACGCTGGACACAAGTTGCTTCGACGGAAAATAAAACGCCAATGACACCAAAATGGCGCTTAACATTTAACGAAGCAAAATGGCGCGCGGCCGCCAGGTGGCGCCACTTGACCGGAACCACAAGGTATAAAAGTACGAAAACTATTAGAAATCGACGGAAACGGAAGTCGCCTTTCTTCATAATAATACTGAAAGCTTTCAGTGAGCGTACAGTAAAATAATAGTCTATTTTACTAGTTCACATTTTTTTACTACCAAGATGAATAGGTAGGCATATACACGATCAAATAAAAATGCGAATACCGATTTGCGATGTGAAGTGCCACGATAAGACAGTGTTGCTTGTTTTGTATTTGTATTGCCATTTCAACATACACAATGCAAATTTTGTACGAAGATAAGCGATAGCCAGACAGATAAACCATTTTGACTATAGGTATATTAAGTTTGTAAGAAAATAACATCTAGCAATCTCAACAACACTCTACAATTTTTTGAGTATTAATGATTTTTTTGGATTAATGTAGGTATTTATAAATTACTTAGGTACCCACCTATTTATAACTTTCGTATGACGCTTTGTTCTCGCATGATCGATTTGTCTAGTCGTAATGACGTTCGTTATCCTACACACATTTTACAACGAAACATACGTAAAGTCGAGTAGGTAGGTATAAAGGTACCTACCTAAATATTTCATCGCGAAACAAAGCGTAGACTAGTGGATCGCCCCGAACTGAGATCTCTTGAGGCGATCCGAACGATCCGATATAAAAGAAAAAAAAAGAAGGTGGTAGTCAGAGGCAAGTACATATATTATATTTTGACTCGCTTCTGACTACGGCCTACTAACTTGGTATGGTAACCAAGTTTCCTATTTATGAAGAGGTCCGCTGAACAGCCCTTGGCTCCATCAGCAGACCAGATCGCTGTCATCATATTATGAAAACTAAGTGCCATCTTAATTTATTACAAAAAATATAAGTATAAGAAAAAGCAAAGGAACTGAACTATGATTTCAACGAAACTTTGATGGGGGCTCTTGGGTCGTTAGTTATTAATTTTAAATTTTACGTTGTATCTTAAAAACCAGGTGTCCTAGAAAAGAAGTAAAAATGGCTTTGGAATGTACAAACAAAGCCCTTTTATATGACACGTCACTTGATATATTTATTGTGTATTTTTTTTTTCGCCTCCTTATAATATCCCATAATTTTATAACCCGCTATCCGATTGAACTCGTTAATTTCTCAAGTAAAAGCTATCGATTTACCAAATTTCATGCAGACCGGAGCAACCGGTTCGAAAGTTATAGCCCGACAAACATACATATATACTCGTACATAAAACGCCAAATTGCCCAAGTTGACTGTAAGATGTTCGTTCGCTTCGCTCACTCAATCAATTACTAGTATTAGAATCAGTAGTCTTTCAGAATTGTTGAGGGTATAAGATGGAATAGTATAATAAACAATCCAAAGAAAATAATAGATACAATAGAAAACCCGATCATAAAGATGGATGGATGGAGAGAGAACTTTGATATTTCCTCCAAAGAGAGGGACACATAATATAACAATTTAATTCAACGCCATCTAGCCCTAAACTAAGCAAATCTTGGTGTAATGAATTTTTTGCTCCGCAGGTCAGGTACCAGTACCTACCTAGTCCGTGGACCAACAGTTCTTTAAAACGAATGGAAGTTACCACATATTTTTAGTTCTATAGAACAAATGGCTAGTTTTCGTTTCAATAGTCCTACCATAGAACAACAAGGATAAAAAAGTTTTAACAGTCCTATAGAACAAATGGGAGTTACTGGGCATGACTAACACTAGTCAAGGTGGTCTTACTTACAATGTAGATTTCACTTAAAAATAATAATTTAAGACCCAAATCTAAGTCGTTATATAGATTTTGAAGTAGGTTAATGAAACGCTATTGACATTGAGTACTTTATTCAGAAAAAGTGGAAACAATCCAATATAATGCTAACAAAACAAGTGCTTAAATAAAATCATGGCGTTCACTAACAAATATATTAAAACTAAATTAAATCGACTTAAAACAAAGCAAAAAACTTAAAAATAACAGATCCAATAATTTCACTAATCACATAATATCATTTCTAATTTCTTTGGTATAACAATACTGAAAAATAACTAAATCACAGATTAAACAACGCATAAAGGAATCTACGTTTCGAATAGGAATGTCCGGAGCCTAACTAAAACCTTAATTTAGATTAGAATTTCGATAATTTATAACGTCGTGCTTAGTTGCACAAATATTAACTTTTATAAGTGTAGTAAAACGGTTGAAAATGGCAAATCTAAATTATCTGAAGTTCTAAAACTAAACTAATACCTAAACATAAATTTCCACACACTATGTGACTTAAAACTAAAGTTATAGATACATCTCTTTTACCACGGACTTTTACAAATAGATATTTAATTATAGAAGAGACAAAAGTTTTATTTAGCCAACAATGGAAATACATGAGTAGCAAAGTATCAGCTACAAAACGATAATTTTAGTACTAGACAGAGAAAGACTATGAAAACATAATTGTGGTAAAAGAGACATTTTATGACATCCATCACAGTCCTTAAGCGTATCGACACATCACGCCAAGAGCGAATCATTAGCATTATGTCGTTACGCTAAAAACCAACCAATTCTAATCTCTGCCACATTACAGTAGAATTTTCACTGTGGCTTCTTTCTACTTCCTAAGCACAACTTTAGAAGGCTGTTCGAATCGACACGTTTCTTTACTCAAATTCCCGCTTAGAATTAACCAGTACTTAAGAGTTATGTGCTTATTCTAAAACTTGAATTATTACTAACATGTACAGGATTGTAAGTGGTGTAGGAAGGGTTTTTGCTACTGTAACATTTGAGATATCTTTCTCGCTAGGAATCAACTTTTCCTAGCAAGATTATGATTTGAGCCTGTAACCAACTTTTACAATCGGATAGGCTATTGAAGATAGTTTGGACCATAATCATGCATCTTAAATTACCTGAATAGGTCTGCCCAGGTTTGAATTATTAAAGTAATTAATATAATTCATAGTTTGGACCATAATCATGCATCTTAAATTACCTGAATAGGTCTGCCCAGGTTTGAATTATTAAAGTAATTAATATAATTCATAGTTTGGACCATAATCATGCATCTTAAATTACCTGAATAGGTCTGCCCAGGTTTGAATTATTAAAGTAATTAATATAATTCATAGGTTGTCATAGTTCCAATAACACAACAATATCAAATCTGTTCTTACATGAGTGTGTGCCATGGAAAAAGGGGCGTGTCCGGAGGGAGGTAACAAACACATACACGTACTCGCACGCACATCCCAAACTTACTGTCCGTAACATGGTAGCATTATCTTGCAATACATTTATATAGTTTAGATAGATGTTTAATCCCTTCCTAATCCAAAAAGCAATATAAATAGCATTGGCCAGTAAACGATACTTTAGAAGACAATAAAACTGTTCGTTAACAGAACTCTGTGTCCATTATTCCTTATAGAGAGATCTATAATAAACGTTGGAAAAGAGAGTGCGAGAGAAATGGGTATCTCTCCGCCAAGATACGGTTCCTAAGATGGTGCTCTCATAAGACTCCTTGGAGAACTCTCGTCAGGCTTCTAAAGTAACGTTCGAGTGGCGAGTGCCGGATGAGTGACGTACGCTCTCGACAGATCGTTGCGTCCGGATGCAGTGACTTGGTAAAGGAGTGCGTGAGAGACGTATCGTCGTCTCGCTCTAGGCGAGCTTGTTGTCCTGCTCGTGCTGCAGCAGGTCGGCGAGGTTGGAGATCTCGATCTCCTGCACGCGCCGCCCGGAGAACTGGATGTAGTCGTGCGACGGAGCGTCCAGCGCGCGCTTGCGGACTGGAAATAGTAAGCAACTCGTTTAGGTGAAGTGAGTCTCCGAAGTAGAGTTTGGGACCCCATGGAACATCTATTTATTAGAACTCAAAAACTACAAGAACGTCGTATTGTTTGGTTGATCATAAAAAAAAGCGCAGAAGCTCAATTGGTAGTTAGCTTCTGCGCTATAGGTCGTGGGTTCGATCCCACCCAAGACAAAAATTTGTATGTTGACAATAGATTTAATGTCGTGTTCCGAGACATACAACGAACACCTTGGGTATTAACTAAAACTTTATATGAGCTACTAGTGTATTTTAGGAATGTAAAGCTAGAAGGTGCTGGTTGAAAATTTCCATCATTAAACTTCGAATTTATACTCCTAACAGACACTGATGTATTTTTTTTGACAACGCCTCTAAGTTCTCTCCCTTCTTTGCATTATTTTTAAACAAAACATTACTTCTTCTTGTCGTTTCACTAGTTCTTTTAAAATTTTATGCGCCTCAAAGAAAGACCTTCCGATCTTAAGGTCGCAGGTTCGAATCCGGTCGTGCACCAATGGATTTTTCCTATCGAAAAATTTATGTGCGCAATGCCAGTGCTCTTAAACGGTGAAGGAAAACATCGTAAGGAAACCAGTTGGCGATAGGCTTGCAACCTGTCACGTATGGAATACCAACTGCTGCAAAATGTGGGTATGTGCCAAATTTAAATTTAATGTTTCTGTCTACCCCCCTTAGTCTAAGATCCGGCTGCAGAATTAGTGCACCCATCGCGTGTTTGCTAAAAACCAAATTTTTACGCATATTTATGATTAGGAGAATATAAATCTACCAGGTTGCCTATCAAAATGTGGCCGCAAATATTTTTAATTAAATTATTGCTAATTGATTTTTCGGAAAAAATTTCATTCTCTTGTTTTTTAAATAAAATATCGTCCACTTCATGGCAATATACGATGTGGTTAAATGCCACTGAGCCGGATTGTATCAAGTTCAGTGCGGAAAATAATGGCTGGCTGCTGTTAGATGGAATTTGAAAAAGAAGACATTTCTTTTGGAGTATTTATTAAGTACCTATTACTGTTTGAATCGCTGGTTGAGAACACTAGCATTCGACGCATGCGCAATGGCTTTAAAGCGTCGTACAGCTGGCAATCGCTATCCTCGTCTGACTAATGTTACGCGCTAGCTCTCTTTCACTCTATCTTAAATATGTACCATCTTTGACAGCCAGCAACCCTTATTTGCGGCCAAATTTAATTAAGCAACCTTATATCATAATAAACAGAAAAAAAATAGCTTTAATTTGATAACGTATAAATGTATCAAAATCATACCTGTTTAAAACTGGCTGCGAAGAGGTGCGGCCAAGTGCGCAACGGCAACCTTGATTTTTCAGAGTCTTTATGTATATTGCCATGAAGTGGACGATATTTTATTTAAAAAACAAGAGAATGAATTTTTTTCTGAAAAATCAATTAGCAATAATTAAATTAAAAATATTTGCGGCCACATTTTGATAGGCAACCTGGTAGATTTATATTCTCCTAATCATAAATATGCGTAAAAAATGGTTTTTAGCAAACACTCGATGGGTGCACTAATTCTGCAGCCGGATCTCGTACTACCTTAGACATCCTCAAAAGAATCTGGAGTTTAGTACTTGGTACTAAGAGATCTGAGGGGATTTCTACCGTGCCCGGGGATTAAAGTCGTGAAGCTGTTTCAGTTTCAGTTTTCAAAGAAAGACTACTAAACATAGAGAGATAACTAAACATTGGCATTAGGAGGTACCTACATGTGTACCTACAATGATTCTATTTATTTTTGACATATTAGTTTTAATCTACTGACGTATGAATTTGATTGCCAATACCTTTGTCTGTTATGCCTACGCCTCACTAAATTCGATTGGCACCACACTGCTTCAATATTGTATTATATTACATTGTAACAAGGATCATACAAAATAACGGTAAGAACCAAGCCGTAAGTTTGTTGCCTGTTCTTCTATGCTTATTCGCGTGGCCTGGCACCTAGTTAACCTTAGTTTTAAAACGTTTCAAAGTGATCCGTGTGATTTTACTGAATCTTCCGACTATGCCTTTTACTTCGATAGACGCTGGGTAGTTCCTATCGTGCATGACTTGCGAGGCATAGCTTTCTCATAGTTAATAACAACCCCTAACATCATAATGGGCCATTCGCTAGTTCCAACAGTAAGTAGCCTAAAGAAAACTAGCTACTCACTATCTGCATTTTTATTTATTTACTCGTTTTTAAACAATACTCACATAATACATATAGGAATTGTAGAAAAAAAAATAGGAACACATACACAATTACACACACACATTTTAATTTGTTTTTCTTTATTTTTATGTTTCTTTTTTTAGTCTTATATAAAACTAGTGGCTTCCCGCGGCTTCGCACGCGTTGAAGTGGTGAGCCGTGATTGAGCCACAAACATCCAAACATCGTAACTTGCGCATTGATTTGTATATTATTAGGGTAGGATTTTAAATACCTATAGGCGTACATTACCTATATTAGGTAGGTAGGTATAGGTACTGAGTTAAGCACAAACATGACAAATACAACAAAGACAACCTTACACGGAAAGTATGTGCTTATTTGTTCCTAGTTTCTACCCCAAAAACAGCTTCACGACTTTGATCCCCAGGCACGGTAGATACCTACCCTCAGATCTCTGCGTGCCAACTCAAGTTTCCCGTTTTCAGAATGTCCCTTACAAACATTGACGCCTCGTTGTATCCTTTTTACTCGAGCGCAACGAAAGAGGGTAACCTTTTAGGAGTTGTTTTCGAAAATCAAACTGTATTTTTGTAATTTATACACAGAACATATTTTCTTTTAGTTTGAAGTTAATTACACTACACGTTAAAAATCTTCCATACAAAACTTGAAACTTTTACAGCCATTTGCACCCTTTGCAGAGGTAAGTATCAAAAGCGTCATTCTTAATTATTTGTTTCTTAGTATTTTATTCCTCAAGTTTTAAGTCAATCGCACTACGCGTTAAAAAACTCCCATACAAACTTTGACATCCCTTTGCACACTTATTAAGGGTAGTTTTAAAAAACTAAAAATGCATTTCTTTTTTATTTGCCTGGAAGTATATGTACTCCAAGTTTCAAGTTTGTAAGTTTCCAAAAATCCCTTCTCAGTACACCTCTACGCTATAAGACCTATGTACTCTTAAAATTTCAAGTCTCTAGGACCAGCAGTCAAAAAACTCCCATACAAACTTTGACATCCCTTTGCACACTTATTAAGGGTAGTTTTAAAAAACTAAAAATGGCTTTACTATTTTTTTGTCTTTAAGTATATGTACTCCAAGTTTCAAGTTTGTAGGTTCAAGGAATACTATTTTTCATACAAACGTTTTCATCCCTTTTAACACCCTTAGGGGTTGATTTTCCAAAAATTTCTTCTTAGTACACCTCTACGCTGTAAAACGTATGTACTCTTCAAATTTCAAGTCTCTAGGACCAGCGGTCAAAAAACTCCCATACAAACTTTTATATCCCTTTGCACACTTATTAAGGGTAGTTTTAAAAAACTAAAAATGCATTTCTTTTTAATTTGCCTTGAAGTATATGTACTCCAAGTTTCAAGTTTGTAGGTTCAAGGAATACTATTTTTCATACAAACGTTTTCATCCCTTTTAACACCCTTAGGGGTTGATTTTCCAAAAATCCCTTCTTAGTACACCTCTACGCCATAAGACCTATGTACTCCTCAAATTTCAAGTCTCTAGGACCAGCGGTTTAGGCTGTACGTTGTCTATATGTCAGTCAGTCAGTCAGGACTTTGATTCTTATAGTATTAGAGATTAGTAAGTAATAGTTTATTTAGGAAAACCTTTAATTGGCTATATAATGTTATACTTAAATAAGTTTAAACTAAGTTTTATCATAACTGCTGTTGGTTTTCTAATATTTAATTTCAGCTTTTTAATTTACAAACCAAACACTCATTTAGATTCGGAGAGCCAATTAGAGGTTCTCTTGGATAGGCTACGTCGTTCATCGAGTAGGATACAGAAAGCTACATGTACTCACTGATGAGGCCGTCCTCCTTCAGCAGCCGGTAGGTAGGCTTGTCCTTGCACCGGAGCTGCAGGTCGCGCGCCGCGCCCGCCAGCTGCTGCAGCGCGGGCAGCGCGGCGCGCAGCGACGAGCGCACGCGCGACACGTCGAACTGAGCCTCCTGCGCTATGGACAGCACCAGCACCTCCGGCGTCAGCACCGTCTCGGGGTCCAGCTCCATCGTGAAGCACCGGTCCGAGTCCACGATGCCTGGAAATTACAAATTAATGGATATCATTATCTGGTGTAGAGCTCCTCGTCTAGGCCTCGTTCGGAAGAACTGCCGCAGAACAAACGTTTGGGTGATGAACGTTGGTGTTTGTTCTTATTTATTTCGACGCCCCGACGACAGATGCATAAGCCTAGAGTGAATATGATATCATGTTCTTTGTCTTAGCATACGTTATAATTATGTATTTACAAAAGAAACGTATTTAAATATGTATACATATTTCATTACATTATGCTTTGCTTAGTTTGGGGCTAGATAGTGTGGAAAGGCCACAAATATTTATTTATAAACTCACCGGTAACGTTCGCCTCGAAGTCATGAATGAAGTTGACATGGCGTCCGTTGTCCATGACGGATATCTTCTCGACCGTGTCGCCGATATCGAACTGCTCGCGAAGGCCGTTGATGACGTCATCGGTGGCGTCCTCGCCGGCGGTGCTGAACACCTGCACGTCGGGGTTCGAGGTCCAGCGGAGAGGCATCACCTTGTAGCTGGGCTGGTCGTAGTACGATGGGTCCTCGGGGATGTCCTGGAATGGGTAATTGAAAATGATTTTAGTTTTAGTAGCTACTAGCTACCATTTTGACGACCTCTTCGACGCGATGTACTCTTCTGCAGAATATTCAGTTGATGGACGCAGGGCAGTGCATCGTAAGGCACGTTCCTATCGAGCGAGACTTACCGTGCAAAGCTTTGTTATGTTGGTTACCACTTTACATCAGGTGGGCCATCTGCTTGTTCCACCAACATGTTGTATAAAAAAAAAACATCGATTCGGTTTGAACTTGGACGGTAAAGGAAAACATGGCGAAGAATGTTTGAATTCTAAATCATTATGGCCTTGGCAGGTAGGTACCTACCTATCAGTACGTCAGTACTGTCTTGGAAAATAGTAACTTAACTGCAACAATGGCCCTGTGCCAATAGTAGTGCTTGGACGAGTCTCTGAAATCCCTTAGGTAAAATTAAGGATCTTGACTACTTTTGATTTCTACCGTGTACGTATCTAGACATTACAGTCGTTAGCCTAAGTATTTAATTTTCCTTTAAGGGACTTTTTTCCTACTTAAAAGTTTGCTTATGTACGAAAACTAGTAAAGCTAACTTTTGAGTAGGAAAAAATGTATCGATCAAAATGATTTTTTTACTAAACTGTGTGCAATGTGATTGCACACAAAATGGTTGATTGCGATTTTTCGAAAATGTGTTTAGTGATTTTATATCTTTCAACATGTCGAAACGTGCGAGCGAGAGTCACATTAGCTCTTGTCTTCGCCTTAAAGAAAAAAGGTTGCTAATAATTACTTCGTTCGGATGAACCTCCAGGAAATTGTTGACGGTTATTGATTGACCTGATAATAACTCAGCTTTTAGGTCACGCAGGGAATGCCCTATATCCCTATCTAGGTTGCCACCGCTGCCCTAGAAACCTAGATTGAAATATTTTACCGACGTCATAGGTGAAGTCAACCGTATATTATTGAATTATTCATTGCGTTCGCAACTTTTATAACTTTTAGCTACAAAAATATCTGATGTCTAACATGTTTTTTTTTATGGTTTTAAAATGGACATTGGACTAGAACCTGAAAATCTGCACTCAGCTTATAAGGCTAAAAGCCATATTTCAGCCAACCGTGAAAACTAGCAACCAGCTAAACTTTAATCCTTTTGCAAACAAAGCAAGAAATAAAATGAAATACCTACCTATTTCGTACTTACGTATGAAATGCCCTCTTTACCTGTGTAAGATCTAGGTCACGCTGCAGTCTAGCTTGTACTTTACTTGTTAAGGCTTTCTGTCAATACAATACGTAGAGGGCAAGAATATCACTTGAGGCAGTGGTCAAATGAGGTGTAACGTTAGTTCAGCTATTTACGGTCACAACTACTTTAGAAAAAGTTAACGAAGTAACTTGCTTGGGATCATCAGTAAACCTTGTGTAATAGATTTCAACCAGGTTTTACAATGATGTTACTTATCAACAAGTAGGTATACACTGCTTACCTAATTACCTATATTTTTTTCGGCTATAAAAGTGAATGTGTTAATACCTAGGATTTTTCACTTATAAACGTCGTCACCGTTATTCATATTAACATTCAATATAGTTACGAATTAGTACTTACTTACCTAGGCTAGGTTAGGTATACATTAAATGACATAGGTACTTTATTATCGAATCGAGGCTGGCGTAGAATCAATACCTACACTTGAATAATAGGTAGCTATTGGTAATATAAATAACTAGCTTTTTAGTCGAGTTGGCATATCGGCGTAACCTATAATAGGTAGATAGGTAGCAGAATAGGTAATACGTTTCAAAGGCCGATCTGGCCGGGCGAGCCGAAGACTAGGTCAGTGGGGTGGGGGTAGATCAATCCGACCTAATTGCATTCGGTTTCAGATTTATATTTTTATGTTTTTCACACACCACTTGTTGTTATCATCAGATTTGGACCCACTAAACGTATCAACGATAGGTATACCTATAGTCAATGGAGTAACCAAATACCTACTACCAACATAGTATAACATAGGTAGTATACCTACCTACCATACACCACCTAGATCAGAGACAAATAGGTATTTGCAGATCAATCAAAAAATTTGACCCTTCGTGGCACCTTAATCGAACACGCACCTCTTGCGGCAACGAAAACTGCTAATGTAGGAGTTGCTTGACTAGTTTTCATACTTAAGCAAACTTTATAGTGGAAAAGCTTATTACAAACAGAATCATGTTTGCTAATTTGTTTATTTGTTTGATTGGGATTTTCATAAATAAGTTTAGTGAAAGATACAATAGCAGCCACCGCCGCCACCGCTGTCGTCCGCCACGCCACTGAGAATGTCATAAGAAGATTAGGTATACCCACACCTGAACCTATAGGCCCCTCCGGTGAGAGTTAGATGACATACCTTGATAGGAATGGTGCAGAAGCCCTGGTACCGTGTGGTGGTGGTGAGGGTCAGGTTGGGCAGCATTGCCAGCATGACACCAAGACAGGTCAGCATGATCAGTGTGATCACTGCAAAGATGAACAGTGGTGTGCCCAGCGCCCGGGCAGGAACTCTGTACACAGTGGTTGGACGATTCACCACTCGCATCTGAATCACATGCTCCTGGAAGTAAGTACCATATGAGGCTTCACCTGCCAATCTCTCCTTTTATAATCCAGAATTTCTGTTGTGTTAAGTTAACTATCTTCAAAGTTGTACGAGTTTTTAGTAAAAGCTTATGGTAAAAATCAATAAATTTGCCAATAAAGCACATACAATCAACAACAACGAATATAACATAGGTAGGTTGTGTTTAAGGGTATATGTAAACTAACTGAAAAGATGACCAACACCAACAGCTGCAGTCAAACTAGGAATTAAAAATGTACTAGATATAGGAAAAGCCAGATTTGGGTATATACCAATTTTTTTACGCACTTGAGAGGTCTAATTGATATTGCAGCAATAAAGCAATTTGTAGAATTAAGCATAACGATGATACACTCTGAAAACTACATGAATTTTGTAGTGTTAAATAGATTACATATCGAAAATAAAATAAAATGAAAAACCTTACTTGGGATTTTCCAGTGATCATTGGGGCAGACTTGGCGGCGAGGCTAGGCCCTGTTATGAACGTCATGGTGCGTACCGTGCCTACTATTCACGTTGTCTCTATTATTTTTTTATGTTTTTTCACTCAGCAATAAATCGTAACGACAAAATGCAACTTGCGCAAAAAGCTCATCAATATTGAATTTGATGATTTTGATGAAGTGAAGAATGTTGCCGCTATAAAATAATTTACCTCTACTGCCTGATTCTTTTTAACATGGCAATCTGTTAAGTTTAGTCGATAAACAAGAATCGAGTCGATGGTCCAATAGGAATCGAGTACCACACTATTTAAAATAAATCATTCGGCAAGCAAGCCGCTCAGTCTGTCTGTGTTTATAACCTGTGGTAAAACAAATTAAAAAATAAAAAACCGAAGAAAGAAAGAAAATTCGATTTGTTCGAAGAGGAAGCGGACGGTTTGTGTCGTGTAAAGTATTTCTATGCGAAATAGGAATCACCTACGCGCGCAGTGTCGTAAGGTCATGTTTAATTAGTTGTTTATAACTTATTATTTTGTTTATTCTTTGTTTCGTGGTGTAAATAACACGTTTTGAAGTTAGACGGCAAAACGAAAATAAAATGGCGACCGATCCAGCGAAGAACCGCATGCATGGCTTCAAGAACACAGGCAAAGATGTCGACGTAAGTACAGCAAACTATCGGAACGTCCAATCACTCGCATCACAAGAAACAACTTTCCATGGAAAACATCCAGCCATATTGTATTTCGCCACTATTTTCAGGAAATGCGTAGACGGAGGAACGAAGTCACGGTGGAGCTGAGAAAAAATAAACGAGATGAGACTCTACAAAAGCGGCGCAATGTACCCATCAGCTACTCCACAGACGAGGAGGAGAGCGAGCGCGCTCTGGCGTCGACCGACCTGAGGGAGCTAGTGGTGAACGCCGGGCGGGACACGGAGCCCGAGGTGCAGCTGGCGGCCGTGCAGCAGTGCCGCAAGCTGCTGTCCTCCGACAAGAACCCGCCCATCGACAACCTGATCGCGGCCGGCATCCTGCCCGTGCTGGTGCAGTGCCTGGCGCGCGCCGACAACCCCACGCTGCAGTTCGAGACGGCCTGGGCGCTCACCAACATCGCGTCCGGCACCTCCGCGCAGACCAACAAGGTGGTCCACGCCGGCGCCGTCCCGGTCTTCCTGCAGCTGCTCATGTCCCCGCACGAGAATGTCTGCGAGCAGGCCGTGTGGGCCCTCGGCAATATCATTGGAGATGGACCGGTGCTCAGAGACTTTGTGATCGAACTGGGAGTGGTGAAACCTCTCCTGAGTTTCATCAAGCCGGATATCCCTATTACCTTCCTGCGCAATGTTACATGGGTTATTGTGAACCTCTGTAGAAGTAAGGATCCACCTCCACAAGTGAAGACTATCCAAGAAATACTTCCTGCACTCAATCTCCTCATAATGCATAGTGATACCAATGTGAGTACCTAACCATCTATCAATGCCATAAATAATAAATGGAAAGGAAAGTACCTAATAATACAAATACATAATACTCAAATGACTATCTTGTTGAGTGTATAGATGAAGAATGCTTCTGTGGTTTTGATGTGCTTCTTCAATCTTGCCAATGTGTGGTTACTCAACAACTTTAAAATAATAATGGTGGGTAAGGTATTATCTGTCTGATAGAACAAAAGATAAAAACAATGATAGGTAGGTAGGTATGTCATTGTTTTTATCTTTTGTTAGGTGGTACTTCTTTTAAATCAAAAATGAATGAAAATACTATAAATTTAATGATTTATTTACTAAAAAGCTTACAAATGACATACCATACAATTCTTCACATAATAAAAGAGTAAAATGAATTGTCACACAAAAAGGCATTTAATTAGTTAAATCACAGAGATCACTTGAATAGTCCTGCAGCTGGATGAATTTAGGTGCCAGTTCCAACTTTATAGTTATGTGAATTTAAATCACCTATGTTAATTTTCCAAACACAATAAAAAGTTGTTAAATATAAATCTATTGCTAGTCTAAATTCTTGAAAAACTGTTTTAAAGTAAAAAAAGAAAAAATCTACTTAAATCTCAGTTCGGGTGGTGGGAATTTACGACCTTATGTAGTGATACAAAACGATAATTAGCGGTATCATAGCTAAATTCACAATCGCCTACATCTGCATCCTGTACTGTAGAGGATTCTCTGAATTAGTATACATAAGAAAATTTATTGCAATATCTACTTTCAGATCCTCGTAGACACAGTTTGGGCTATCAGCTACCTCACAGATGGCGGCAATGACCAGATCCAGATGGTCATTGACTCCCGCATCGTGCCTAAGCTGATCCCCCTTCTCTCGCACAAAGAAGTCAAAGTACAGACAGCAGCCCTCCGTGCTGTCGGAAACATTGTCACAGGCGACGACCAACAAACACAAGTTGTGCTCAATTGCGACGCTCTTTCACATTTCCCTCAGTTACTGTCACATCCAGTAAGTTGAACTATATTGGTATTTGTATGCTCTTATCTCTTTGATCACCAGCCTGAAGAAGTTCACTGCTGGACAGAGCCCATAGTTTCTGGGATGAATAAGAGGAATTTAAACAAAAATAAGCAGATAGATATTCATATTAAACTCTAAGAGACCTTTTGGGAATACAAAATGACTATCCACTGATTATTTACAATTTTTTCGTCTTGTCCATCCAGAAAGAAAAGATTTGCAAAGAAGCAGTATGGTTCCTCTCCAACATCACAGCCGGCAACAGGCAGCAGGTCCAGGCTGTAATCGACGCAGGTCTTATTCCCAAGATCGTAGAGAACCTGACCAAGGGAGAGTTCCAGACACAGAAAGAAGCCGCCTGGGCAGTCTCCAACCTTAGCATAAGTGGGACAAAAGAGCAAGTGGCTCATCTCATCTCTTGCGGCGTCATACCACCCTTCTGTAATCTACTTGGATGCAAGGATACACAAGTTATCAATGTGAGTTTTATTGAACATAATATTTAGCTATTAAGACAAAGAGGAAATTTCTTATTAACTCGAACAGAAATATCGAAACATACCTAGCGTATTTGGCGCACATTAGCTACACATAAATTTGACAGTGCGGCCATAACGCGCGTAATTACGCGCTCATAGATTTTTATATACATTTTAAATTACGTAGGTATTTATAATGTCCCAAAATTTGTTATCTGAGTGGGTTGATAACTTTTCTTTGTGATTTCTTTAAGTGTAGGTTAACACAAACATGAAACTAGTTAAATTGTTTTTTTCGTCGAACTAGTTTTAAAAGTAGTAGAGCTCTTTTTGTGTGGCTCGTCCGGGGAAGTACTACTACCACGCCTTTGTCTGCCGCCAAGCAGCATTGCTGTGTTTCGGTTTAAAGAGTGTGGTTGCCGGTGTAATTACAGGCACATGAGGCTTAACATCTGTATACCTCAAGTTGATGGACGCAGGGCAGTGAATCGTAAGGCATGTTCCTATCGTGCGTGACTTACATGGCAATGCATTGTTATAGATGATGGTTACCACTTAACATCAGGTGGGCTATCTGCTTGTTCCATCAGCAATTTGTTTAAATAAGAACTTAGTGCTTAAATCCTCAAACAACCTAGTATATTTATAGTATTTGTGCAGTTTCTAGTAAAATCATATTTTCTGAACCAAACAAAAGACCACCAATAATATAAGCAGAGTATTGCTTGATAGACATAGAACATCAATTTATTCAACTACCATTACATTTGAATTTACCTTGAATGCTTGTTGCAAGAGCATTTAATTTTGCAAGATTACTACTTGAGTTATACTTGCTAAACTTACTGAACTATGACTTTTAAGGTATTGAATAAAATCACAAGAATCGCTTTGAAACAACTTGTAAACTAGGTAAATTTAGGCGTCAGCTTTACGCGCCTAGAAAAACAGGCAAGAAACTTTGGTTGGTTCCTAAGTATTTTGGGTGCTCCTTGTTATAAAATAATATAAATAATGCAAAAGTAAAACTATTCCAAAAATCTGTTTCCAGGTTGTACTAGATGGAATAAGCAATATGCTGAAGATGGCCGGCGACAATGTGGAACAGGTGGCTAACATGATCGAGGAGTGCGGCGGCATCGACAAGATCGAAGCCCTACAGAGCCATGAGAAGGTCGAAATCTACAAAATGGCCTACGACATCATCGAGCAGTACTTCGCAGCAGATGTATATACTTTTTTATTAATATTTTCTTATCACACACACACAGCTTTACGATATAGACACACATGTGACAGGTTGAAAGCCTATCGCCGCTGTTAGAATACTAGAATCTAACTGGTTTCCTCACGATGTTTTCCTTCACTGATTTAGAGTACTGGCGCACAAATGTTTCGAAGCTAAAGAATCATTGGTGCGGTCCTTGGACCGGATTGGAACCTACGATCGTGCGATCAGGCGGGGTTATTCCCACTAGACCACCCCGGTCGGTGCTACGAAATAACGAGCACACATTGTAAATCACCATCCTATCGTATTTTGCACTAAAATATTACCGAAAATTTTCATGTTTGTAGTCAATCAGTCACTAGTTTCGATTAAACATAAAATAGAAATAGTATTTATTATAACTAAAGTAAAATATAGGCCACATGAATAAATATATTTCTCTTGTTACCATGAGGACTAAGTTGCTGAAGTGAATGTACTTCTACTAGAACATTATATTGAGTGAGCTCCTTCTACATCATATTTGTATCGGTGATTCAAAGTGCTGCCGCCAGTTGTTAGTTTTGTTAGACGTATTAAAAATAAGGTTGTTATTCCAGGAGGAGGATGCGTCCCTGGTGCCCCCGAGTATAGAAGCCGGCTTCCAGTTCGAGCCGACGGCGGGCGGGGCTCCACACGACGCGTTCCGGTTCTAGCCCCCGGCCCCGCAGGACCCCCCGGTCCCCGCCCCCGAGGACCCCCCGGATTCTCCGGGACCCACACTCGGCCCGCGGATCCACGAACGAGCCCCGACGCGCTATTATTCTAGTTAGTTATAGTTGACGCCGCGTTTTTTAATAATGATAATTTAATGAAATGGTCGCCCTCGCTCGTGGATCCGCCGCGCTTGTGATCGCTCTGTTGTGATGTTGCAAAATGTTTAGTCCGTGGTGATCGAAGCCGATAGGGGCGCATGCGCATTGGGCAGCTTGTGGCGCGCCTTACGTACGGTACCGGTCCGCTTCGACGACGCTTTCTGATATAACATAGTGTTTATGTTTCGTTTAACTTTACTGTAATGTATCATACTGGACGATTGGACGCGTTCCGGTCTATGGAATTATGTTCTGATTCGGAGCTCATTTGTATCTATATATATCAATAAATTCTGTCCAATATTATTGCTATGGTTTTTATTTGCAAATTACATGCTATCGTTAGAGAATATGGATGGCAGAGACACGCGATGCATTCTGCCTTTGCACAGCTTTAGGTCCAACTCGAACTTTTTCTGTAAAGAAGACACAGAATTAGCGTATTACAGACCAGTTTCTTATAAGCAAGGAGGGCTCTTCTCGTACAAAGATAAGGTAAAACCAAGTCTTAAATTTTGGTGTTATGTTTTTTTCTGAAGTAAGTTTTCTGTTTCGTTGTACTTTGCGGCCTCGACGAAAATGGATTCGAGTGAGTCGTACATACTGTACAATCAACCATCTTAATATATAAGCACATATCTTATTGTACATATCTATAGTTGTTATTATTTGTTTCCTATTTTGTTAGTTTATAAGGTGAACAATTAAACATATTCATTCATCCCATACTTGTGCAAACGTCTGTAGACATAGACATAGACAATCATTTATCTGTCCTGCAATAGGACTCGAACCCGCATCTCGTAAAACAATTATTATCGACACCTCACTGTGAGGTCAGTCTCATATCCCATCTTCATTCATTACATTGGAGCAGGAGTATTTTAGAATGTCGTGTAATGTTAAACATACCTTCTTGAGGTGACAGGCATAGCACTTGACGTTGTTATAGCTCTCGTCCGGGAACTCCTCGCCGAGCGAGCGCGCGGTGATCCTGCTATTGAGGGACTCCACGTCGTAGAACAGGCCCACTTTGTGTTGGAAGCTGAAATCAACCAAATATATATTTTTTAAGTGGTAGCGGCCCCGCCTTCCGATCCTAAGGTTGTGGGTTCAAAACCGTGGTAGTGCACCAATGAGTTTTTCTGTTCGAAAATGTATTGGCACTGTGCCAGTACTCTCGGCGCACTTTAAATCCTTTCTTTCATCACTCTGTTTCGAAAGAAACTATATAGTGACACGCACGACAAGAAAAAGAAGCTGTATCATCTATATTATAACCATACATTCATCCACACATGTGCCTAATGTAATGTTAGGACATACTTCTGGCTACCCCCCTTAGACATCCTTATAATATCACAGATATCTTAGTAGTACCCCAGTGGATACCTAACACTTACCTACATAGAACACAACGATCTAATATATGTTACATTCTCATTAAATTAAATTTGTTAATCGCGTTATGTTCATCTGTTTTGCAACAAATGCAAAAGGCGCGGGTTCGATTCCAGCGCGGCAGGACAATGCATGGCCTGCAAATATTTTTTGTATCGATGTTATTAGACCTACTCTTAGTTCTGCAAGACCTAGGGATACCCTAGTTTGGTGTCAGTCAACACCACTTAGGTATGTGTAGCTGTAAGTGATATAAAAAAGTGACCTAGCTTGCAGATGAGGCACTCACTTAGGCAGAGGTTTAATCCAGTGGTTGTCAAGCCTATTGACCTTCATGATAGCGTTCAGTCTCTGCAGCAGACTGTAGTTATCGTTCTGGATCTTGTTCTTCCGATCGAGCTCGCGCTGACATTTCTTCAATTTGAGCACCACGTGCGGCCGGCCCGGGGGCGAGCTATCGTCGATAGCTGGCAGCGCTGAACGGACCTTTATAGTTTTAACAAACTATAATGCTAAGCAGTCGGTTAAAGCCATGTCAAACAGGGGCGGCTTAAAAAAACCTTATTTATTTTAAAGAATGATTACCTAAATTAAAAGAATATGTAGTGCTTTGGGGAACTATCTACAAATAGAATCCCTGGTCTCTAGCTCACGGGCCTATGTGGTTCTGTCTGACACAGTATAGAGATGATCTGTCCTAAGACCAGAACTCCTCGGGCACAAATAGGAATTTTTTGGAGATAAATTATGTATAGAATAAGAATCATTTATTGTAAAACTGTGTAAATAGATCTTACAGAGGTAATTTGGTTCCAACAGTCTACCCCTCTCGGGCATACAATATTACTATACTATCCCTAAATATAAATAAACGTGTAGGTACTTCGATATTGTTGATCGAAGTGTAGGTAGGTATAATCATCAATCACTAGGTGACACCTAGTTATCGCAAACAACCAATTATAGGAGTATAACCAATCCAAATTAGTGTTTTCCCACTAAGGTTTTTTGTAGTACAAATAAAATATGTTGTCAGACTCTTAATATGCCACAAAGCCTCATAAGAGAGTCGGAATTTATAATTGTAACTTCAAGTTACGTCTTTATTAGGTACCTATCAATTCTTTCGCTATAAGCACCAAGTACTATTTGGTTTAAAACAGTCGTACTGTACCTTGGAGCGATGGTCCTTGAACCGTCGATCCTCCCAGGGCTGAACCAGCAGTTTATCGCGGCGAGACAGCATAGTAAAATATTAGATTCAGATCGCAAAAACACGAATGTAGTAGAAATAGAACCGTTTGATCGATGAACTGTTGCTATTAGTAACAAGGGAAGTAAATATAATTTATGGGAGATGGATGCCGGAAGTATCTATTACTGATACATGAAAAGCTAATCAGTTACTCAACTCTGAGGAGTATTTTTTATCGTGAGATTAATTTGATTTCCTAGTCTTTTGTAACTACACAAAGTGCTTGTATTAAGCGTAGGCTTGTTAAAGAGCAGTTAGGAAATGCACGGATCAAAGCGACAAGTCCACCATTATGATGGTTCTGCTTAATTTGAAAATACTATGATGGTATGGTAGAGCTATACAGAAGAGTTCATAAACGAGGTGCAACGCCTACCAATGCTAGTTAAGAATGAATGTGTATGAACATTGGATCTATTCAAAGTAACTATTTATGTAAAGGGTGCTTCAAATAAAACAGCTTAGAGCAAATTAATAAATAAATTATATTGTTAAATATTATACACTGCACTTACAATGGTATCATAATAATGCTCGATACAGATAATATACTTACACGAAAACGTACAAACATGGTTACTGATACAAATTATAAAATAATATACTTTGAGCAATACAAAAATAAAAACCGAATCACTCTAATAAAATCTAAACCTACTCTAAAAAAACATATATTTAATGTAGTTCGATAGAAAAAAACCTGTCTTCAGTAACAGTGCTGTGTGTTTTGGCCAATCTGTAGTTACAAGTTGGACGTAATCGAAATAAATTTTAAAGAAAGTGCCATTAAATTCGTTATTGCACTTTATTCTAATTATGGCAGGCGTGTTTCAAATGGTCATAGCAATAAATTTGTTTAAGAATTACGGCATAATCCAAGCAATACCAGACGATACCAAACTGCTAAATTCAGATCGGCCAAGAAAATCGTGAGCACTGTATTTCGCGAACCCAAGTCACACAAGCAAACGCTGTTTAAATACGATATTACGCCTAGGAATGTAGGTCGGCACTCTCCTAAATTTGGCAATGTTTAAATTGATAAAGCTTTTACGTTATAAATTAGTGCATTCATATTCTATACATTCATTTCCATTGATTAATCCATTCATTGACACTCCCATAATTAACACAATCAATATAGCCTTCTACTCTATACCTTTGTGCATTTCTTTTGACTTCATTCATTAGCTTCAGTGATCGGAAGACATTAAATTATACCTACACTTTCGGCAGATTCACACAGAAAGCAGGTTTCCGTTTATCTTTGAAAATCTATCAGCTCTAGTTTAAACGCGATTTGCCGGTAACCTGCATTCCACTTAAATCCGTTAACGTAGCCTGAAAATGAATAACCAAAGTAAAGAACATGACAAACACTAAAACATAAAACAGTGTGGTAAACGTTCGCCTATCTCTACCAAGTCGCCTCTATAGTCTAATTACATGAGTATAAAACGTATTAAATACCTCAAAAAGATCTAGTTACTTACGAAACCTGCTCTTTAAAATATGACTCGAGCCTCGATTTTAATATTGAAATAGCACCTTACCACAGAACACGTTTAACATAGTTTTAAAATTAGCCCTAAATTGGCCAAGGTCAAAACTTAAACAGTTTTGTGATAAGAGCGTTTGTAAAGGAAACTGGAGTCATAGTTCAAATGTATCACATGTAATTGATTAGTGTGCAATGATATCGCATAGATATCTTCTCAAGAATGCTTTCCTATTAATATTTAATATAAGAACACGCACACAAAACTCAGTATAAAAGAAGACATAGTGACAGTACAGACGGGAGCACATTGAAATACGTGATCCATTATGACGCTAGTCTACCTGAATAACTAGTTTGTAAACTTGCGTCAAGTTGTACCACGTGATTGCAACGTACCCCAGTTTCAGATTGAATGTTTAGATTACAGATAAATGCAAAGTATACATTGGAAAACACCCTTAATAGTGTAATAACCTAGTCTTAACACTATAGTCCGCATACAAATTATATACGTACACTTGGTGCATAACCGTTTAGCTGTCACAATGTAAAACCAAAAACTCGTACAAAAATAAATTGTTCCATTATAAGCTATTTTAATACTTTTAAATGGAGTGTTTGAAAACAAAAATGTTTGGACGACGTTTTTCTTAAGAGTTCAAGAACGTTTAAATAGACCAGTCATAACTCTTGTGATTCGGATAATAGTTTTATATTGGTATTAATAAAATAAACAACAAAAAACAACAAATCAGCTGCCATAGTTTTTGTCACAACTATTAACTTATTCATAATTAAAGTAAGTATTTATAATAAACGGGATCAGTGTAAATAATATTGAAAGTGCGGGTACCAAGCGAAAGCCTTGTGATGCCGGCGTATATGACTAGCGATTGTCATCGGAGGAAACCAACTTATGAGATTCCATGCCCACGGCAAAAGTTTACATCACAACGAATTCAATACAATTGTTTATCAATACTATAAGAATCTTTGCCCTGACAGAGTCGCACAGCCTAAACTGTAGAGACTGGACATTTGAGGGTAATTTTGTCTTGATGCGTCGGGTAGGTATAGTAAGAAAGGAATTCTGAAATTCAACCCCTAAAGGGGGTTGAAGCTTCAAGTTTGTATTGAATTTACATGAAAATAGCTTCACGCGTCAAAAGTCGCGTGATTCGTAAATCGTAACATAAACTTCTGCCGTATCCTTACATCATATAACTGGGATACGAGATATACCTAAGTCGTTGTCGACTACATACTGGGATCGTAATAGGATAGACTAAACGCTCTCACACTAGTCAGACTTCATACTTTAGATCGTAGCTTATTATTTATGATATAAAAACCGTGATACACTCGACTATAAAAATGTACAAAATCCCCACTTTCCATGCATTCCACGATAATCCCTGAGAATGACTTACAATAACTTACAATAGCCAAACATCACAACAATATAATATGCATTTGTGTTGTATAAATTGTATAATTGTTTTACTATAATAGTTGAGATGGAATAATGTTCACTGAGCGGATACGTCATAATAATTACTATTTTAACAGGAGTATTCCCTGTTTTATTATAGACTAGAGCCACGCCCTTGAATCGAGCGTTCTTTCTTTACAAGTTTCAAACAGCAGTACCCATTAGGGGTTGACTGAATTTCAAACTAAGGGTACCAGTCTCTTAGTACAAACAATTAACTATTGACATATATTATCAATATATTTTTGGTATTATGATTCTTCAACATCCGCACAGTAAACATGTTCGTTCTTATCATAATGAAGAAGCAATTAAACTATAAATATGTTTTAGGGGTACTCACGCAGGTAAACCCTATTCTTCTTTTAGTGATATAATTAGATACCATACGTTTTAGATAAAAAAACTAATTTCAAAATTACACTACTTACTGGGAGACTTAACCTAAAATAACATATAAAAATCGCTCTTATACCATTACTATTGAGACGCGTCAAAGAAGCCAATTTTTGGTTTATTATTTTTGTTTAATAATTAATTATTATTATAAATTGGGCATTGCATCAATGCCTAATTACACTAGACATAAGAGTATAATAAAGGGGTTAAATTGAACAGATTCCTAAACAATTATTGTACTATGACAATGAACAGCCCACTACGATAATTTCTCTAGCCCATTTTTTATTCAAATCCAACCGAAGTTTCCATAAGGCCTTTTAGTGTTTAAAACTATTTTGAGCCCAATTTCTTGAATACCGAAAATTTGGTATTTTGCGTCACTCGAGATCACCGTTTAAATCATAAACTAAATACATTTTCAGGGAAGCAGAAATAATTAGAAGAAGCTCATTGGATCTTGAACCAAATCGTCATATCAATAAAAGTACTATAAAGTAAGTATGGCTATCATTAAATTATAAAAACATTTTGTTCGTCGTAATATGAAAATCACATAAAAATGTCATAAGAAATTGGTCATATTTATTTGTATAAAGTAAATTTATCCTGAAGGCCTACAACTACCTACAATCATGACCACAGATTACAGAAGTCACAAATTATTGTGGCTCTAAAGTCACTTAGTACCGCATTGTCAGATTTCAACATTACTAGAAATAAAAACATTAATATTCTAAAGTACACTGCACTGCTATAGCATAATTTTCGATGATGTCATGTCTTTACTTTCTTCTATAAAATAAGAATCACCTAGATGTGAATGGGACTTGGCTAAGCCTTCAGAACCACAAAGAACCATTGACTACTGTACTCTACATACTCTTTGCCTGAGACAGATATAAAACTTAAATCTGACATTCCTCCACTGCTACTTTCTTGGTGACATCTTGAACTACAATCATCTTACAATTCATTTTGGCTTTGTATTCATGTAGATCTGGGTGTTCAGGGTACTTCATCCATCCACTACCCCAACTCGCTTGTAGAGCAAACATCCCCTTTTCAAGCAGCAAGTGACATATAAATAATTAGTGGCACAAACAAGAACTTTCCAATAACTTTACGTCATTGACCGACCCGTCACTTTTGATTTTTAGTAACAATAATTGAAACTAATACATTTTTCGAGTCTCATCTGAATCTTCGTTCAGCCAGCCCGGTCAGAGGCAAATGGTTTAGAGCGTGTGTAGTCAGTAGGAGGCGCCCCATTCGACCAATCGACAGGAGGTAGACCTAGCACAGCTTCTGGATTCGCTTATAAGAATCGCGCGTAATGGGCCCAAACAATAACGGGGAAGAGCTAGTCGGTCGGTTTCGACCGGTCGGTTTCGACCGGCCAGCTAATAGAAAACACTACCCTCGGCAATAGCGAGGTCGGTACCTCACACTCTAGTAGACGAGTAGATCCGCGACGACCAGCTTCGAACCGACCGATCGGCTCCCGCAAACGCAATCAAACAAAAGGGCTACAAGCCGACTAGGAGTCCGCAGTCGAGCGGAACCGAACAAGGACCGGAGTAGTGTTCCGTCCGGCGCTCGGCCAGTCGGCGCCTAGTCGGCCCGGGGCAGGGGGCGCACGAGGTACAGCTTCTCGCCTTGCTTGTTGGTGTAGATGGGCGCGCGCTGGTAGTGCGCCACCAGCTGGTCCAGCGTCGGGAACTTGCGCTGTCCGATGCAGTACAGCGCGCCTTCCACGTGCACTCGGAAGTGCTTGTTGCGCCCGGGCGCTTTCAGGGATACGGAGAAGTCGCCCACCTGGGAAACGAGAAAGATGTGATTGCAATTGATCGAAGTCGAAAGGATTTTTTTCAATTCGATAACGAGGATCACTTTGAAACGTCTTAAAGCTAGGTGAATCTAGGTGCCGGTTCCACGCGACCGAGCCTAGAAGAACAGGCAACGAACTTACGATTCGGTTCCTACCGATGCATATTACCGACCCCACTTAGCTGCGCAGACCCAGCTACACTAGCTACGGAGTTTTTAGCGTGGGATGAGGGTAGAAAGACGAATGAATGAAAAACCCGACAAGCTCCTTAGCAGGCGCGTCAAGAGGTATCTCGACTTCGTACACAAACTCGCTCAAAACCGGGCTCGTTAGGCAAGGACGTCAGGGAGTAAATCAGAATACACAATCTGAAATATGATAGCTCGGTGAAGGCTCGGGATAAGAATCCGGAGAGCATTGGAATGGCACCACACTGGAGCTTCATTATTATATTGACATACATACGGTAGAAACTACTACGCTGTAAGTTTGTTGCCTGTTCTTCTAGGCTTCGTCGCATGGAACTGGCACATTGATTCGCATAACTTTAAGAAGTTTCAAAGCGATTTGTGTGATTCAATCGAATAAATACTTTATGATTTTGACTACTACCCTTATGGAATCCTCAAATAATTTTGAGTCTGTGGCGTAGCCACAATATTATTTACATTATCATAGCGTAATACTTATACACAGGCACCTAACATTCCCTCACACACTACAAGTCGATACTTGGTACTAAGAGATATGAGGGGGTATGCCTGGGGATGAAAGTTGTGAAGATGTTATGCGAGTGGCTAGATAGGATGCGGACGTACATTGGTCTCGGAGTCCCGGATGAGGAAGTCGCCGTCGTGTCCGTGCTGGTTGAGCAGCAGGTCGCAGTGCGTGCGCGTCACGGCGCCGTAGTACCACGCGCGCCCCGCGCACGCCGCGCCGCCGCCCGCGCCCCCCGCACCGCCCCCCGCGCCCCCCGCGCCGCGCGCCGCGCCGCCCTCGCTGCAACACACACACACGCGCTGTGCTAATACAAGTAGACTGATGCAATACACCCAACGGGAATCATTATACAAGTCAACAAATCCAATGCACCCAACGGGATTCATTATACAAGACAACCGATGCAATACACAACAGGATTCATACAAGTTAACAATTGAACAATGAAAGAGTAAGTAAGAGAGTTTTTGGTGATATTTTGAAAACTCCTGACCGAGTAAACGATATAGAAAATTGTGGTTTAAGCACGCGTTAATTTTCAATGCAAGTGCAATCGCGTCAAACATTTAATAACAATATTTTTTTTTGTGCAGTAATTGTAGATTGTTTACTAAGGGAGGGTTTTTTTATTAGGCTCGCGCGCGGTTACTTATTCGTACTATGTTCGATTGATCTCTTTGGTAATTGGAACTTTTACTAACAATATCCACATTCCAAATTCAAGTTTGAGTTCCTGAACTTTAAGAGCTACTTTAGTTGATGTACAAAGAATAAACTAGCTCTTTGCGAATAGATGTGATAAAAAGATTAAGTACTTTAATACCCTATGCAGGTTCCCTGTGATACTAACACCTAACGCTAACACTAACACCTTTAGTTTAGGTACAATGTATGTAAGTACCTAAACTAAGCCATATATTCTGTTTAATGTTGTCGGCTGTCAAGCAGACAGTGTGTGACAGTGGCAGCAACAATGATGGAGGTCACCCCATCACTGTTGGTTCTACTTCTTGTTTTTACACGATAGACCTGCAGATCACGTGATATAGTTAATATAGTGCTTACGGAGGCATGGTTAGGTAGTCGGCTAGCTCCTGCAGATAGTTGCGCGGCACGAGGCCCACATTGCCCCGGTTGTCCCGCGCGCGGAACCACTCCGGGTCGGACGGCGGGCGCTCCACTATCTCGAGCCGGTCGCCCTTCTCGAACGAGAGCTCCTGCTCGTTGCTCGACGTGAATGAGTACAGCGCCACCTGGTGATCATAATAATAATGTGGATTTTGAAAAAGTAACCTAAGTTAGGGTTTTCAAATAGTGTGTATATTATAATAGTGTGCATGTTCCACAAATAAGATTTTTTTAGAGGCGCCTTAGCCTGTTCAGTTGTAGTTATGCAGTTAGAACTTTACTAAAACAGTGTTCAGTTTTAAGTGACTTTTGTAAAAAAATATTGTCAATAAAGAACTTTTCAAAACAAAACAATACCTGGAGATAATAACAGTCCAGAGATAAAAGGAATTGATGACCAAATATTCAGTGCAATCACAAGGATCCCTTTGTTATCAAAATGCCGTTATCAAAGTAGAGCAAAACGAGCAAAAAAATCACGTTTGTTATATGGGAGCCTCCAAAAATATTTATTTTATTCTGTTTTTTAGTATTTGTTGTTGCGGCAACAGAAATACATCATCTGTGAAAATTTCAACTGTCTAAATATCACTGTTCATGAGATACAGCCTGGTGACAGACGGACAGACAGACAGACTATCTTTGAGACTTCTCAACTAAAAACACTAACTTAAAGTTTTCAACAGCACCTTCGGGTGGATCATTCTTTTTTTGAAAGTACACTACAAAATATATTTTTTTCAGGTCTCGACGGCGTACCAGCGCGTCGCAACCTCCCAGTCCAGTACCCCAAGTATAAGTCGTGTTTACCTTATTTGGTTTTTCGATTTTGTTTCGTGTTCTACTAGCGGCCTGTCCCAGCTTCGCATGGGTGGTCATAAATTTTTTGAACATTTTAGGATAAACTTAGAGCGTGGGTTCAAGCCTCGCGTCTAAAACAAAAAACCTTACATCGCGTGCGCTGCGAAAACTATTGAAGATAGAACAAAATAATGTACTACGATTTTGTAGAACACGTTATCATCTACAAAAAATGTCGCGACAGCATATGTCTAACTATTATAGTTATGTCACAATAAGTGTTCTTTTATTATAAAAAATTAATTGAAATGCCTCCGCTAGAAAAGGGTCTTTATTTGTACCTTGGTATTAATCCTTATCCAAATAAATCATTTCATAATTAAGACGGTTTCAATACCTATAGATTACTTCTTAAATTTTTCAAATCGGACATTCCATTCAAAAGATATGACGAAATTAAAAATGTTTACGGGTCCACCGGTCACGCGCGGGGTGAGATTTCACTCACTCAAGGAGAAGCGCGTGCAAATGTATGAAATAAGTAGATGCGAGGCTCGAACCCACGGTCTAAGTTTATCCTAAAATATTCAAAAAATTTATGACCACCCATGCGAAGCTGGGACAGGCCGCTAGTAAGTAATAAAAGAACACTTATTGTGACATAACTATAATAGTTAGACATATGCTGTCGCGACATTTTTTGTAGATGATGACGTGTTCTACAAAATCGTAGTACATTATTTTGTTCTATCATCAATAGTTTTCGCAGCGCACGCGATGTAAGGTTTTTGTATTCCACCTTGGGTTACATTATTGAAGTTTTAGTAAGGATCCCTGATTTTTTTGAAAATATAATATAGCCTATGTTACTCAGGGATAATGCAGCATTCTAATGGTGAAAGAATTTTTGAAATCGGACCAGTAGTTTTTGAGCCTATTCGTTACATACAAAAATACAAACATACAAAAATACAAAGGTTTCCTCTTTATAATATTAGTGTAGACTACGAATTTTCATCATACTTGCAACATACAGGTCATTTTGCTGCTGCTTAACCGGCGAGAAATATCGTATTAGTCAAATATCTTCCCACAAAGATCAGAAGAGTTTTTAACTCTCCATCGACAAGTGGAAACATTCTAATTCAATGCTATTTATAACTAGATTAGGTAAAAATGTATAATAAAAAGCTAAAAACTCACACTGACCACAATATCGAGCACGTTCTCGGCCATCGCGTAAGTGTGGACCGGGTCGTCGTCGCCTTCTTCGCTCGTGTAGTTCGACGGAAACCTATGGATTAAGTTCTATATTCACTTGGTCGACTTTGGCCAACTTAAGCTGGTTTTAGAGAAGTAACTGCACTCTGAACATTAATGTTGTTTTGAGTCTGGCTTATTTGAAACTAGGGGCATCCCATGACGTCACTAGAGTGGTCGTAGTGATTGCGCTTTTTCCCGATCGTTTTTCACTCTTTAGAATCTAAAGTTTAGATACTGTATTTTTGTACAATAAAATGTAGCATATACCTCGTGTGTTCATAAGTCTTGAGACACAGTAAAACTAAAATATTTTTGGAGCTAAGTTGAGTATTCATTTATTGGATATTAAAATTAAAACTACTGACATCTAGATCTGTATTTAAAAATAAATCATTCAAAATGGCCGCCTTTGCATTCAATGCAGGCCTTCAAACGCGTGCGCCATTCATCTATGGCGGCACGAATCTTTTCAATGGGAATCCGTTTCGATTCTTTAATAAGGGCTCGCTTGAAAGAATCCAGGTTTGGGTGAGACTTTCTGCATGCCCTCAGCTCCAATTCCGTCCATTAAGAATAATCCAAAGGATTCAAGTCAGGGCTTGATGAGGGCCAATCTTCGCTCCGAATGAAGCCTGGCAAATTGGCCTCCAGCCAACGTTGGGTAGTCTTAGCTTTATGGGAGGGAGCAGAGTCCTGTTGGAAAACCCAGTATTTTCCAGCGAATAGCGTATCATTTAGTGGTTTAACCACCGCTTCCAATATGTCGGTTTGGTAATTTTGTGCCTTCACCTTGACGCCTTGCTGGCAAAAATGAAGCGAAGTGACCCCCTCGTAGGAAACACCCCACCAAACCATCACACTTGCTGGATGATGAGTACGCTGGACATTGCGTACAGATGGCTGGACGTCCTTTGAACTTCTGGCGTAAACCTTATTGTTCTGCCGGTTAAACTTTTCTTCCACCGTGAAGATCTTTTCATCGGTAAACAGGATATTTTTTGGATCGTGTCTCTTCAATAGGTTCCGACATCGTTCCAGTCGCAATTTACGAAGACGCTCGTTTAAATAATGCACTTTCCTTCGACTGTAGGCCTTTAGTTTAAGATCATATTTAAGTATCCTGTTCACCGATATTCGCGAAATGTTGGTCTGCAGAGCTAATTTCTTTTGAGTCCGGCAAGGGTTGCGACGAATTCGCTCTCTGATTACTTTGATGTTGGCGGGCGTCCTTACAGACCGCGGGCGGCCACATCTTCCACGGTCTTCTAAAGAGCCGGCCTCCTTGTACCTCTTTATGGTATAATACACAAAGTTCCGACTACATCCCAAACTTTGGATTTCACTAAAAACTTGCATTGGTTTTTTTCCTGCTTGAAACAGTGAAATTACAGTTGCACGCAAATCTTTTGTTGGCGCCATTTTCACGGAGAATGAAACAAATATTCAAATGTATATTTTTTCTGATTCAAAACATTCGAAATTTTAAATTTTAAAAGTTTAAAAAAGGTTGCATGAATTACTTTCTTTATAAATTAATTAAATAAGTTCGTCTCAAAACTTATGAACACACGAGGTAATGCTTATCTAGGTTCCAAATTATATTTCTAGTTTCATACAAATCGGTCTTTCCACTGGGTAAAGACTAGTTAGAGCAACAAACATCCAAATATTTAAATTAAAAAAATAAGAAAATAAATTAATGTACAATTTTGCTTTAAATTCAGAAGGGTATTCATTATCTCACTCACCATCCAGTATGGCTCTGGTACTGTCCCCGCCACCAGCCATCATTACTCTTCTCTAATATCAGGATCCTGGTGCCCTTAGTGAGAGACAGTTCATCTGGCTGCTGTGCTTGATAGTTGTACTTGACCACTGCGGTACCCAGGGCTTCGCCGGGCTCCACGCGGCGCGTCCCCGGGGAATCCGGCCCGCCGCCCCCACGGACGGGAGAGCTGTTCGATGGCAAAGTTTTCGAGCCAGATCCTTTTTTGACTTTCTTTTTGATGCTGGAAATAATTAGACAGATTGCAGTATTACGTAATATAAGCAACCTTGTTTTTAATTATGCATCATTGGGAAGATATGTTATCTTCTTGGCGTGTCACTACTTTCTTTCGACACTGTGTAATAAAACTATTTTAAGTGCGCCTCAACGAGACTCCTTTCGAGCACTTGTCACCTGTTTTAGATGTTTTTAAGGTTATGTCGTAGAACCTTAAAAACATCTAACCGTTTGTCGGTTTCCTCGCTATGTTTTTCTTCGTGTAAGACTACTAGCACTGTGCACGTAAATTTTTGAACAGAAAAACTCATTGGTGAACTACCGGTTTTGAACCCACGACCTTAGGATCGAAAGGCGGGACCACTAGCACTAGTGATATCGAGATGTGGAATGTCAATTGATGAATAAACTTTTTATATCATTTATGTTACTAGTAATTAGAACACACAAGTAAATCATATTATTATTGTCGAGCTGACTCATAGTTATGATAAACAGGCTCTTCAATTATAATCCAGATGATTTATACTACTCATTGTAGGTTTTAAATGTCATCTCTCATGACTCAGGATTATGGGTCAATCAGAGGAGTCAAAGGACTATGGGCTAGACCTTTTTTTTAGGGTTTTCCTTTACCATTATTTATTTCATTACCACATAATAATATCTCTAGTGCTTATAATCTCGTAGTTGAATTAGTGCCATTATGATCTTTCAGCTAGAATTCGCTTTTCTTATACTACTTGCTGATGGGACAAGCATATGGCCCACTTGATGCGAAGTGGTAATTACTTATAAAAAAACATTGTCTTGCAAGTCATGCATGATAGGAACTACCTTGTTGCTTGTAACAGTCTTCATCAAGTATTTTGTTACGTAAAAATCTAGACTTTGAATGTAGGCACTAGATATACCAATCAATAACCAAGCCTTGGCAGCCTTTCAGAAGATCTTTTTATTATGATAGAAGTTGGAAAATATTTGCTAGTCATTGAATTAAACAAATAGGTATCTACTTAACCATGATCTTCCTGTTTGTTATTGCTATTGTTCTAAATTGTGTGTTATACTCATCAAGTTCTAAATGACTCAATTTGTCTTTGCATAAAACATATTCCCTACAAAATTGTCAACACTGAGAAAATTTTGTGCATAACCATGATAGTTTGAAAAGATATTTTATAAATACCTATCAAAGAGTGAAGGTTTCTCCTTCTTGACATAGTTGCTGGGCACATAGCCTGACTGGCTGCGGGCATTTTGTACTCGCCACCAGTGCTTAGTGTCATCCAGGAGTAGGTACCGCTCGTTCTTACGCAGGTCCAACTCCTGCGCCCCTTGAGCTGCATAGTCGTACTTAGCTACCACATAGCAGACATCATCCTGAAACACATGATTATTTGAATTGCATATCATGTCTTACTATATTATATTTTACATAAATAAAAATTGATTTTGTCAATTCTAAAACAGAGGGAATTATTTTTATTGAAACTCTGAAATGATAAAACCAACTTTTAACCCTTATTATACTGGATTTCTTTTACCTACCTATTAATTGTTATTGCAAAAATGACTAACCATGGCGTAGAAATCTAGGTAAAAACAATACTTACATGGTAAAAACAATAAACAATTATTACTTATTCTAATCTAATTCAAAAAAAGTATTCTATAATGTGAAAGAAGTGAAGGAAGGCCTTTCTCTGAAGGATCTGCACGAGGATCTATCAGGGTAGGTATATTATAGAGTAGGAATTAGTAAGATACTTAGCTTGAGTATAATATACATGCATGAGAGAATGTACCAAACCATATGTTAATATTACTGATTGTTTAGTTGTAAATTCCACAATAATTAGCAAGTTAGCAATAGGTAATTGGATCTGCTACAGGATGTTCCAATTAGTATGGTTGGTATTATCATTACTAATTGAAGGACTGGCTGGCACTGTTTTCTATTATCAAGTCCATTGCCAGGAGTTCACCGAAAAGCTGGATTCATCATCTGCTGGGGTGGAACCTTCGTCCAATAAAATTCTCCCAAGGTTCTTTGGAATAGTAGTTTTGTATGAAACGCGTTATGAAAGTTCAAGGTGTGAACACCCACCTGGGCTTTCCCGTGCCTGCTGTTGGCCATGGCGTGCGGCGCCGGCAGCGGCTTACTCGCCCACACCGAGTCTGCGGCGCGCGCCGACCGCGTCTCAAGCATGACACCTCTCGGGATCCCTCCGGACACCCCGCACCCTCACTGGAACATCGCGACACCCAGCTTCCTGCTGCACCACACTGCACCGCGCGCGATGCCCGATCGATCCACTGCACCGATGCACCACTTTTGTTTACCGCAGGAGGCGAAATCCGATCGAAAGCTAGCTATTCTATAGCTTCTTGACAATCGGCCTCACGACACAATCGAATATTTCTCACAAATGTATATATTACTAGATAAAGCTTCGAAATAATTAGAATAAATTTTTGACGATTTTTCTCTCAATTTTATTAGATTTTGTGTTTTTTACGTAAATTTCACTATTCGGTGGGGCAAGGGGAAAAAACGGGAGGCAATAATGTACGGCTAAATAATGTACAGCATGATATTGCACAGCACGATAATGCACACCCCAATAATCCGTGTCCACTGGTTTGAATTATTGGGTGTACATTATCGTCCCGTACAATAACGTGCTGTGCAATATCGTCACGTGTTGATAATGTACACCCAGATATTGTACAGCATGATAATTGGAAGCCACTTTAGTACCTTCGAGCCTCGTTTGCACTGTACCAGTTCAATCAAGCAGTTTGCTTATAAATGGTTCTGACGCTAGATGCTTGTCCTTTTGCCAAGTCGTACTGGTTTGCTAAATCAGTAAGACTGTCTGTTTCACAATGTTTTGAATGAAAAATTGTTGTAATATTTTTGACAAAATAAATAACATCTAACAATGCAAGAGCCCCCATCTCTTAGGGTTTTGTTGACATCATAGTTTCAAATTCAAATTCAAATTCAAATATTCAAATTTATTCACTTAAGAAATAACATCACAGATATAATCCAAAGCGTTAAATCTAGTTTTTTTATTATTAATATTGCATTCTTAGGTGGTAATAAAAATACTACAAAAAATAAAGAAATATGAAACATAACAGAAATATAAAAAATAAAAAATAAAATGTAACCAATGCAATGGAATAAAAATAAGAGAAATTTACAATAAAACTTTTTTTTTTTGTTTAAACTTAACTTTTTTTTAAACTTATTTACAATAACCGGAACTTGTGTGTAGAATAAACACAAGTTCCCTAAAAGATGATTAAATGAATTACCACGGTAACAAGGAACTGGGTTCCTCACAGTAGCTCAAACAGATACTTTCCAGTGTTGGCAATCTATCAGCAAATATGTCGCAATATGCTCTTGCTGTTACCATAGCGTTGAGGTGACGTTGTGCGCGGCAGACTGGGGATTGCTGGCGTGCAACTGTACGCGCGTTCTTTGGAGCCAGCAGAGGTACCCTACCAAGGCGGAATCTAGTTCGGTGATCCGGCACGCACATCCTACTAACTTCAGACAGTAGGTCTGGGCAGTTGACAAGGCCACGCAAGATGCGACAGATTGTGACAATTTGTTCACATAATCTCCTAGTTTCAAGTGAGTTGAATCCCAGTGTTCCCTGAAGGTATTTGGTAGGATACAAAAAAGGATAGTAACCGTATACCCTTTTGTATAGAAAACGCAGAAATCTTTTCTGCACTTTTTCCAACATCAGAGTATACGTTACTTCGTGGGGATTCCAAACACATGCACTTGATTCTAGTTTAGACCTGACTAAAGACGTCTAGAGTAGTTTGATTGCACTAATGTTTGTAAAGTCTTTGCAATTTCGGGTAACAAAACCTAGTTTTTTGAAACTATCTGCTGCAAGTTTTATTATGTGGGTATGGAATGTGAGCTGTGAATCAAAGACAATCCCCAGGTCTTTAACATTTTGCGGTCTTAATATTATTTCTCCTTCTACGTTATATGGCATAATGATAGGATGTTCAGATCTTGTAAAAGTCATAACTTGGCATTTGTTTATATTAAGGTTAAGCCTATTATCTCTACTCCATGATTGTACTGCATCAAGATCATGCTGAAGGGCGCTGCAGTCATCCAATGATTTAATCTGACAGTATATTTTGAGGTCGTCTGCATATAGCAGGCACTTTGCGTGAGTAAGAGTCTTGGCAAGATCATCAACCATCATAGTAAATAACAGTGGACCTAAAGAGGATCCCTGACTAATACCTGATCTAGTGTGGTAAGCTACAGAATCATAACATCCAAGCCTAACGAACTGTTTTCTATCGCGCAGATAGTCAGCAAAGAATCTCAATAGACCAGGGGTGAATCCAAACGAGCTTAACTTATTGAGTAGGACATCATTATCTATGTGGTCAAAAGCTTTTTGAAAGTCGAGATAAATCACATCGACTTGGATGTTACAGTCTAATTTGTCTGAAATGTAATCAGTGAGTGAGAGAAGATTAGTATTAACTGAGCGGCCTTTTCTAAAAGCATGTTGGGCATCATGCAGGAATGGTTCTACCTGCCTATATAATTTAGCCTGTAATCCACTCTCTTTCGTTACTGGTCGGTCAGTTCATTTGTTTTTTCTTATTTTTTTTACGCTTGTAAATAATTTTAATTGAGAAGGTACTAAGTTCTCGTAAAATGGTGATCTGTACCCCAAGTATGAGTTTTGCTTACGATATTTCGTTTTTCGTTTTACGTTTTTGTTCCGTGTTCATTGCGGGTTTTGTATGAAAACGCGATAGGGATATCGATATGGAACTTTATGTTCTACTGAACATAAAGTTCTACTGAACATAAAGTTCTACTGAACATAAAGTTCTACTGAACATAAAGTTCCATATCGGTATCCCTATCGCGTCTTCATACAAAACCCGCAATGAACACGGAACAAAAACGTAAAACGAAAAACCAAATACTTAGGGTACTGATGATGAAGACATGTTCTGTCCAACGGACCTCTCCAATAAATAGTTTAGTAGAGTTGAAAATTCGTCACAATAACAAGTTAGTAGGCGGTAGTCAGAGTCAAGTCTAAATAAACCGAATGTTTGGACTTGCCTCTAATTATCACCTACTTGAATTTTTGGAGCGTTCGGGTCGCATCATGAGATTTCAGTTCGGGATGAACCACTAGTTTATTTTATTTTCACATTTTTAAAGGACATGCGCGATTATTACAGCCGTATTACAGCTTATCTACATCTACATCTACACTATCTACACTATCTACATCTACACTATCTACACTATCTACATCTACACTATCTACACTAATCTACACTATCTACACTAATATTATAAAGAGGAAACATTTGTATTTTTGTATTTTTGTATGTAACGAATAGGCTCAAAAACTACTGGTCCGATTTAAAAAACTCTTTCACCATTAGAATGCTACATTATCCCTGAGTAACATAGGCTATATTATATTTTCAAAAAAATCAGGGATCCTTACTAAAACTTCAATAATGTAACCCAAGGTGGAAAACAAAAACCTTACATCGCGTGCGCTGCGAAAACTATTGAAGATAGAACAAAATAATGTACTACGATTTTGTAGAACACGTCATTATCTACAAAAAATGTCGCGACAGCATATGTCTAACTATTATAGTTATGTCACAATAAGTGTTCTTTTATTATAAAAATGTAATTGAAATGCCTCCGCTAGAAAAGGGTCTTTATTTGTACCTTGGTATTAATCCTTATCCAAATAAATCATTTCATAATTAAGACGGTTTCAATACCTATAGATTACTTCTTAAATTTTTCAAATCGGACATTCCATTCAAAAGATATGACGAAATTAAAAATGTTAACGGGTCCACGGGTCACGCGCGGGGTGCGATTTCACTCACTCAAGGAGAAGCGCGTGCAAATGTATGAAATAAGTAGACGCGAGGCTCGAACCCAACGGTCTAAGTTTATCCTAAACTGTTCAAAAAATTTATGACCACCCATGCGAAGCTGGGACAGGCCGCTAGTAATAAACTATACCTACGACTTAATTAAAACAAAAAATGATGTCAGTGAGCTGACAGCTGATGTCAGTTGTCTGATAATGGAGCCAAAGTCTATTCAATGGAAATCTTCAATAAATATGCCGATTGAGGTGAAACTCGGATAACATACCTACCAACTAAGTAGGTATCTACATAATGAATGTCCACCAATATTTATTTATTTAAAGAGCTTTAGAATTGGTAGGCAGCAATAACCTTCTTCTTCTCCTCGTCATCGTGTCACTAGTTTATTACAAAACAGTGTGGTGAAAAGATTTTAAGAGTGTGTTTGCCAGTGAAATTACAAACACATGTGGCATAAGATCTTTATGCCTCAGCTGTTGATGGACGCAGGCACAGATGAGAGAATACACGCAGGGCAGATCATCGGTGGCCACGTTCCAATCGTGCGTGACTTACAAGGCAATGCGTTGTTATAGGTGATGGTTACCACTTAACATCAGGTGGGCCATTTGCTTGTTCCATCAGCAAGTTGTATAAAAAAATGCTCCTGAAAGAGGCTCCTTTTGATCACTAAAAAGTTCTACAAAATGTAGGTACCTACATTTTGTAGAATTTTTTAGGTTCTACACATAGATTTATAATACTGTGTGTATTGTATACTTGATCTAAGGTTCTACATCATATCACTGTTTTTTTTTTTTTTATACTTCTAGCTGACGGAACAAGCAGATGGCCCACCTGATGTTAAGTGGTAACCATCACCTATAACAAAGCATTGCCTCGTAAGTCACGCACGATAGGAACGTGCCCTACGATGCACTGCCCTGCGTCCATCAACTTGAGGCATACAGATGTTAAACCTCATGTGCCTGTAATTACACCGGCAACCACACTCTTCAAACCGAAACACAACAACGCTGCTTGGCGGCAGAAAAAGGCGTGGTGGTAGTACTTCCCCGGACGACTATACTTCTAGAATAGTGTTCTCCATAGGAGTAGGTAACTATCACTGAAAAAACGGAAGAAATGAAAACTCAATGAACAATGAACACTCCATCAAAAGAGAACTTGCTGTACCCCAAGTATGAGTTTTGCTTACCATATTTGGTTTTTCGTTTTACGTTTTTGTTCCGTGTTCATTGCGGGTTTTGTATGAAGACGCGATAGAGATACCGATACGGAACTTTATGTTGCAAGTATGATGAAAATTAGTAGTAGAACATAAAGTTCTATATCGGTATCCTTATCGCGGCTTCATACAAAACCCGCAATGAACACGGAACAAAACGAATCGTTTTTGCTCCGTGCTCATTGCGGGTTTTGTAAAATTCCATATCGGTATCCCTATCGCGTCTTCATACAAAACCCGCAATGAACACGGAACAAAAACGTAAAACTAAAAACCGAATATGGTAAGCAAAACTCATACTTGGGGTACTGATTTCCTAGCAGGCTGCAGACAATATAGTACGATTCTCCAAGACATTTCAAAACTACAAAATAATCGTTACAAACTACAAATCAAAGAGAAATTTCAGAATATTCCGTAATCTTTATAATGACGACATATAAACATAATCGGATCTAACTAAGAACGTGTAAACTAAAAATGTAAAATGGTACAGCAATGCAAAACTCAACTTGCTCAACTCACTGTTTTTGGTCGAGTGGCATAATGCATGGCAGGCAAAAAGACCGATCGACTCCAGTCCAGCGCCATAAAACAAAATAAAAAAAAGAAAATAAATGAAAAACCTAACTAGAAGAAGAAATATAATTATTTTACATATATTTAGAGTGAATTACCAGTGTAACAGTTTTAAATAGTATGAATTGACTGTATATTTGTTTGTGAACTATTTTAAGACGGAACACTTTAAAAATCGTACAAAGAATCTTTTTCACGACTAATGGCGATTTGAATGTTTACATATACTTTTAGAAGCTGATCAGGGCCTGTTATCTGCTGCCGCTGATAAACGTGGAGAGTTTATTATAAATTACCCAAAAACACAACATAAGCACAAATTCAAATGCACTTTGCTCACCGGCTGGTACATAACCTTCAGGCACCGTTTAACTCCACTATCTTAAATGATAAATTATATACACTACATTATATGACCATGACACGGAGGGCACGTGACTTTGCAGCAAGGCTACAGGTGGTTGCTGCGGAGCTCTAATAGTAACAAGATTCAAGATCAGCTATTGCAAGAACGAGATGAGACATTGAGGCTCTAATGATTTAATTGACTTGATGATTTTGGGTCAGAATAGAATCCTCAAGAAGCAATTGGCCGAGCTAGCCACCCAATACAAAACTGATCATGATCAATTAGAAGACCTAACAGTCGAGACTTGAATGTATGAACCATTGGTTCTTACCACTCATGACATGAAACATGTATAAAATCCAGGAGTTATATGAGTGTAGGCTAAAAATGATCATTATGAATCTGTGCATGTGTCTATGTCTAATGATTATAGTATTGGATTTAAAGACGTCACCAGGGACCCTAACTTCTCACTAGTTGATTTCTCTTCACCTAAAAGCCAAGGAGTATCTAAATTAATTTCCTAGCATTGTCAAAAGTTCCTAGCATTTATATTGTAAATATCTAGGCTATACCTTTTGTACTTGTATTAGTATTATATAGATGACAAAAAAGCTTGGGACTGATCTATGCTCCAACTCATTAAAAACACTAAATAATTAAGTAGGTACCTTAATAAAATTGTAAAAAGGATCATACAAAAAACGCTAGGAACCAAGCCGTAAGTTTCTTGCCCATTCTTCTAGGCTTTGGTCGCGAGGAACTGGTGATAGATTCACCTAGTATATAAGATGTTTCAAAGTGATCCTTGTGATTGTACTGAATAAAGACCATTTTGATTTTGATTTTGAGTTGTAATTTAAGTATAAAAACATAACTAAATTAACTGTTGTACTATTAGTTTTTCTGTACTATGGGTAGGTAATTTAAATAATATAGGCTATCATTTACGATCTTATAGACAAGCATAGTACGGTTGTTGTTATTTTTTCTGATGTTCTAAAGTTCATAAAAAGGAGATTATTGCTCCTCTAAGAAACTGCAATCCAGTACAACGACCCAACCTAGGTTTATAGTAAGTATGCAGATGTTAAGCCTCATGTGTCTGTAATTTCACTGGCAACCACCCTTTAAACCGAAACAGCAATGCTGCTTGATGGTAGTATGCACACCTGGTCAAGCTCATCGTAGAGGTTTTAAAATAAATAAATAAAATTGGTGGACTTTGCACAACTCTATCTAGCCCCGAACTAAGCAAAGCTTGTATTATGGGGTCCTGATAGCTATTTAAATTAAAAAAAAAATTTTATAAGAACATACATAGGTACTTGTAACATATAATAATACCCAGACTGAACAAACTATGTTCGTCACACAAATAAATTTTGTTCTTGGTGGGGATTGAACGCACAGCCCACAGCAGAAGGCAGAGCTATTACCAACTGAGCTGTGACGGCTTTTGAGGCTACGGCTAGATACTGTAACCTACCTACCTCAGGTACATTCATTCGTACTAGGGCATGCAATACCGGGACTAATCTCAATACCGGTATTGAGTTCGGTACTGGAGCCCAATACCGGAATCCCGGTACTACTACCGGTATTGGCAATTTTATTAAAAATTCTAGTTTTTGTTCGTATAAAACTAATATTGTATGTAATTCAAGCTAACTTTAGCAAGATCTAATAAACAAAGATTTGAAACGAAGAAAAACTGCAGGAATAAAATCAAAATAATTTGTATCAAAATAATAACAAAATAGATCAATCAACAAACTAACGTTACTTATATTTCCTTTTACCTACATCTATCTAGGTACGCAAACGCTGCATGTAGGATAAGGAGCTTTGTGTTTTTATAAGAAATCACATTATATTCTAATATAATATGATAAACACAATTTGTTTTTCAGCCTCATTAATCATATAAGTAATTAAATTAATTCCATGGTTGACTATTCAGTCTATTGTAGATTTAGTATTGCTCTGTAGAGAAATATAGATGTCAAGTGAGTTTGGTGCTGGATGGCCGTTATAAATTAAATAAAATATCCTGATAAAATTAATCTTTCTCTGGCAGTATGCCCTCAATATATCGATATATCTAAAAGGTTATGGGCTATATTTGTGATATATAAAGAAAAAGGGCTAAAAAATAAATGGAAATATAAAAGTAGGAAGAAAATTGAACTGTCAGAGAAAACAAAAGAAGAGAAAATATGAAGAAATGCCAATTCTGAAAGAGGGAGTATATTTTCAGACATGGAAATTTCGGATAAATTTACTATTAGAAGAGAAAGGAGTTGTAGAGGCGATAAAGAGTGAGGAACCTAAAAAGGAAATGGATGCTAAAGCAAGATCAATAATAGTACAATGTGTGTCAGATAAGTACATATCATACATAAAGAAGTGTACAACATCATCAGATATGATGAAGAGTTTAGAAGCTATTTTTGAAAGAAAATCAGTTTTCAATAAATTACAACTGAAGAGAAGATTGCTTAATTTGAAATGTCAAAAAGATACAAAACTACAGGACCACTATCTAAGGTTTGATAATATAATAACAGAAATAGAAATATATAGAGAAAGCATGTCTGAGTCCGATAAAGTGTGTCACCTATTATTAACACTGCCAGATAATTATGAAAATGTAATAACATCACTAGAAACGATGTCAACAGAAAAGGAAATCACAATGGATTTTGTGAAAGCAAGATTGTTAGATGCTGAGATGAAAATGAAAAGTGTAAATGAAAATAGAGATAACAATGTAAGTACCGAGACAAGTTTTTCGACGGAGAATATAGTATGCTATAAATGTAAGCAAAAAGGACACAAAGCATATCAATGCAGGAGTAACTAAAGAGGTAGATACCAGAGAGGTAATTTTTTTGGAAGAGGCAGAAGAGATGATATAGGTAGACATGCAAACATTTCACAGTTAATGTTCACAGCATATGATGAAGCAATAAACATGACTAATGAGTACAAAGAGGATAATGTGATAGAGTTTATAATAGACTCAGGAGCTTCAGACAACATGATACAAGATAAATACAAAGGTTTTATGACAGATATTAAAATATTGACAGTACCAGTAAAAATAAGAGTTGTGAATGGCGAGTATTTAGAGGCAAAAGAGAGAGGAATGATACAAACAGAAGAAAATGGCAGATACGTAAGTATCGAAGCTTTAATTGTGCCTAATCTAGCACAAAACTTACTGTCAGCACAGATAAGAGAATACTAGTACTGTCAGTAAGTAAACTTGTAGAGAAGAATAGTAATGTAATATTTCAAGGAAATGTCGTAAAAATTATACAAAATAACATGCGAATTTATGGAGAAAAAGATGAAAAACTATATAAACTAAAATTGAAAATAAAAAGAGAGAATAAATGTTATACAACAACAAATGACACAAATCTATGGCATCAAAGACTAGGACATTTGAATAGAACTGGGTTGAGCACTTTAAAGTTACCTAATAGTGAGAAAAGATGTGATGTGTGCATGAGAGCAAAATCAATGAGATTACCATTCTATCCAGTAGTAATGCCAAGATCAGAAAAAGTATGTGAACTTCTACACACTGATATCGCAGGTCCAGTAAATATACCTAGCATAAATGAAGAGAGATATTATCAGGTAATTATAGATGATTATACGCATTTTGGTGTAGTATATCTGCTAAAGTATAAAGATGAAGCAACACAAAACTTAATAGAGTATGTGAAATATATAGAAAGACAGAAAGAAAATAAGGTAAAAAGAATAAGATGCGACAATGGTGGCGAATTTAAGAATAGAATAATGCATGAATTTTCAATAAAAAATGGAATAAAAATGGAATTCACCAACCAATACAGTCCACAAATGAATGGAGTATCTGAGAGAATGAACAGGACTTTATATAATAAGGCAAGAGCATTAATGATGGAATCCAACCTTCCGAAAGAGTTATGGGGAGAGGCCGTAAGATGTGCAATGTATCAAATAAATAGGTGTCCATCAGCAGCCATACAATTTAAAACACCAGCAGATTTGTATTATGGTAAAAATGATATAACAAATATGAAAGTATTTGGATCAAAAGCATGGATGGTTGTATTGCCAAGAAAGTCAAAATTTGAAGAAAGAGCAACAGCTATGAGGTTTATAGGATATAGTCCAAATGGATATAGATTGTGGGATCCAGAAAATAATGAAGTTAAAATATCGAGAGATGTACATTTTGACGAAACGAATGTGAGATATGATGGAATAAGAGAAGGAGAAAGAGAAAATGAAAGGTCAGTAATATACAGAGAAATAGATGAAGAAGAATGCAAACCAAGTACATCAGGAGTAAAACAAAGAAAAGGTAATGATGAGATTAAAGTTAGAGAACGTCCTACAGTGACTGAAAATGTTCAAGACAGTGATGATGATGATGATGATGAATTTGATGATGCAACTGAACAAGTGAAGGAAGTAGTACAAGAAAAAATATCAGAAGAAAAATATACAAGAAGTGGAAGAAGAGTTGTTAAACCAAAAGAACTACAAGAATATGAAACACACTATGCTTATAGCGCAATTATGAAAGATGTACCTAAAAGTACAATGGGCTGGAATCAAGCAATTGTTAAAGAGAACGTATTAGAAAATATGAATACATGGACAATCACTGATTACCGAAAGAAAAAGAAAAAAAGGAGATAGTAATTGAATACGTAAATGCTGTTGAAAATTTAGCTGATATATTTACTAAAACATTAGCTGTTGATAGATTGAAACAAATGTGTGAGTGGTTAAATATGTAGGCACTTATAGTAAATAATAGTTGACTTTAACGTATGGTAGGCAGGTACCATGTAGGGTGTTAAGTCTAATGGTATTCATGTAAGCAGATAGGTAAAGGGATAAGTACTAGTAGGGTGACGATGATGAGTTTTATTCTTGGATAATAATTAGGGTCACCATAAGTTATTTTTGTTTTGACAAACTAGAATGTTAATTTGATTTGATGTTTTTGAGAATATTTATGTGAGCGATTAACAGTGTTTGATTTTCAATAAAAGCACTATTAATCGAGGTGGGGTGTTAAGTCTGTATTTTGTCCATGGTTGACTATTCAGTCTATTGTAGATTTAGTATTGCTCTGTAGAGAAATATAGATGTCAAGTGAGTTTGGTGCTGGATGGCCGTTATAAATTAAATAAAATATCCTGATAAAATTAATCTTTCTCTGGCAGTATGCCCTCAATATATCGATATATCTAAAATTATATAACTTTTATTTAAATTAAATATTTCTATATACGGATCAACATTGTAGCTTAAAAAAATTAAATAACATTTTTTATCATTACACGTAATGATGATGATGTCGTCCAGGCCGGTTTCGACAACGGCGACATAGTTACTGCTTGTTTATTGATTTGTCTATCGTGTGCTCTAAGATGACTGTAGTAACCAATTTTGGCTTGTAATAAGATTATAGGTACCTAGACAATAATCAACTCATCATTAACGTCATTATTATTTGGTCAAAAAACGTTCTTCTTGTTAATGTGTTCTCAATATTCGTAATGTGAAAGAGAATCTTGCATTTTATCTGAGAGATTTTACTTATTAATCGGTTACAAAAGTATCCCGCAGAAGAAAATATTCGCTCACTCTCAGGTCTCAACGCTTGTTAGCAAAATACGCATCAGATATTCATAAGCTTTAGTTGGATGGACTCCTCTATTTTTATCTAAGAAATGGTAATGTTGACTAAAACTCAATAGGTAATTAACTTTTTATCACATCAATTCGAAAGGAGATAGTTTGCTCTTCGAAAACAGGCAGCAAAATAGCACTGTACACTGTATGAACAAGCAGGCTTTATAATTAAAAAAAAGCGCCTGAACTAAATAAAAATAAACAAAAACACGTGAAACGCGCATTCCACCTTTGTTCATAATTGTTTACTCAAATTTAGATTTTACTTAGTTTTATGAAAATAAATAAAATTACAATGAATACATGATTATGACTATGAGACTATGTGACAATGTGACAATATGACTATGTGACTTCGTGACTTCATGACTTTGGGACTTTGGGACTTTGGGACTTTGGGACTTTGGGACTTTGGGACCTTGTGACTTTGTGACTTCGTGACTATGATTGTTCATAAGTTGCACTAAGCTATTTTCTCATAGAGGGTGATAAAAAGTAGAGTGTCCACCTCGGGAGCAACACTATTTTAAGCTCGAGTGAAGTACTTTGAATCCCTCGCTACGCTTAGGATTCTACTTTAGAATCCCTCGCTACTCTCGGGATTCTACTCTAGAATCCTTCGCTCCGCTCTGGATTCAAAACACACTCTCGCCATAAAAATAGTTGTTTGCTCCCTTGGTAAACAATCTACTATAAATACCTATTAAAATTTTGACATTGTTATCAATCAACAATAAATTCTATTATTTTATTTTAATTTAATATGCCTTATTGCACCCAACATTCGATATTGATTATTCGATTTCAATACCGAACAATGCCGGTATTGATTTCCTACAATCCCGGTATTGAAATACCGAAAAAATCTTCCGGGATCCCGGTATTTCGGTATTACGGGATTCCGGTATTCATGCCCTAATTCGTACCCATCCTATACCTACTTACTTAGCCTAACGTAGATCTAGTAGATCACGTTCATCAAGGCTAGACCACTTCTTACTAGAACCCTAGGTGGGTTCTACAGTACATTCGTACTGTTCCCAAGTTTATACCTTAGTTGAACTTTAGTTTTTAAGTAAGTATACGATAGGATCCAGTTTCAAATCCAGTCGTGCACCAATGGATATTTCCTATCGAAAAATTTATGTGCGCAATGTCAGTGGTTTTAAACGTTGAACGAAAACATCGTGAGGAAACCAGTAAGTATTCTAACAGCGGCGATGGGCTTGCTACCTGTCACGTATGGTATACCAACTACTGCAAATTGAGGGTATGTAGGTAGGTATGTACCTATATTTTTCATTATACCAAATGTCATGTTTGGATGTACCTACGTCTGACTACCTCCCTAAACGTTCTAAAAAAATCATGAGTTTTAGGTAAGTACCAACCTACTTGGTACTAAAAGATCTGAGGGGATATCTACGAGGGGAGGGGGGGCAGTGAACCTGTTTCAGTTTGGTATGATGTAGGTAGAAAACAAGAGCGATATGATTCCAATCGTCTTAAGTAGGTAGGTAAGCACTAGGGTTGCCACCCGTACTTTATAATAAAGTATTGTACTTTATTTCAGGTAATTGTACTCTATACTTTATGAGAACAATAAAGTACACCAAAATACTTTATTTCGCATGATTTAATTTCTTTGGGATTTTGAATAGTTTATTCGTAAGTATTTTTTCGTTAAACGACTTTAACGATTGATGCTGAATCGATTTCGCCTCTCGCCAGCGCCACATCACATAAGCACTCGTTTTTAACAATTTCTAAACACAACCTAACCTCAAATTGTACCTAAAAAAATTGTACTTTATTTTGATACTATGTACTTTTTTTTTCTTACCTATAATAACCAATGTACTTTAACTGCAAAAAGGTGGCAACCCTAGTAAGCACAGTGACCATCAAAAGTCAATAAATATTGAAACAAAGTTTCAAGTGTTGTTTCAATGAAAGTTCGTTTTTTGATAAAGGAGCTGTTTCATCAATATATGGACCAAAAAAAATGAACTATATGATCAGTGTCTGTTACTGATCACTTAGATGTAGCTAAAACTCTAAATAATTAATTAAAAAGAATATCCCAAAAAAAAGGATGATAATTGGTTACCCTTTATCTGTACTAGCCTAATACTACTTACTACTGACCCGAGAACTATTCTTAAATGTTTGTCTCATTCGCAACGAAACGCAGCGCTCGCGCAATACTAACTATTATTTTTTCTATGGCCGGCCTCAGACAAAATAAAAAAGTAAAGACGGAGCTCCACGAACAGAAAAGTGAGGCCAGTTTTCTAAACATGTGTGCGGAGGCCGGTGTTGTCATGACAATTCAAATTACCCCAAAATTACAAAAATAACATTACTAAATAAAACGTCTATCATGATATATAATCTAACACAACTTATCTATTTTATGAAATAATAATCATAAAAATCAGTCCACAAACGGGGAAGATATCGTGTTGCCGTGGGTCAAGATGACCGACAGACCAGCCATCAACGCAATGTTTGACAATTTCGTTCGGTGAGTATGAATTTCTGGTCTCGGTATTGTCTGTATTTCGTTCTGTATTGAACCTAGCTTCACAATGAGTGCAGCCAATGGGCGTTAAGGTAATTTGACCTCGTAGAAGTGAGCAACCAATGGGCTCGAAATCTTGTGTACATCCGTGTGTTCGCCGGACACGTGGGGCCCACGAACTTAGCGAACACCCGTGTATTCCCGTGTAGGCATAGTTACGTTGTACGTGTGTGTGTGTAATTGTGTATGTACACGTCAAGGCGTAGTTTGGCCGGCCTCACTTTGCTGTTCACAGAGTTCCGTCTTTACTTTTTTATTTTGTCTGAGTATTACATTTATAAACATTTCCACTGTCCGACCTTTCATACGAACCATCAGACGAATAATTTATAAGACTTTATGTAACAATAATTTTGTAGAAAAATGAACGAGCCCAAAACGTAAAATATTATATAATTTTATATTATTAGTAATATTAGGCCAATTCAGTTGAAACTTGGTTACCATACCGAGTTAGTAGGCGGTAGTCAGAAAAAAGTCCAAACATAATTGAAAGAAGTTGAACCGTGGTTCAAACGGCTCAGAATTTCAGGGTACTACAGTACAGTGCCACAAACATATCTGGACTTTGTGGCACTGTAACTTCAAAGACTTCAAGCAACCATCGAGCAATTGCAGGATCCGCGAAGACACGACTATGTTAGCTAACTTACTTACTACCTTTATGAAGTGACCTTCATAAAAAGCTTGAATAATTCCACTTTTGAATATTGGCCTCATTTGGGAGGGTTTTTCAAAGTCACCATAACCTTGCGAGGCTTTGTAAAATAAAGAGTTTTATTTTTTTCCACTCATCATCAGGTCATCTGTATGTTCCATGAATAGGTATACATATACATTACAATATACATTTGTATATACATTATAATATTTTAAATAAATCTCATCAGAACAAGCAGATGTTGATAACCCACCTGATGTTAAATCGTAAACATCATCTTTATCAAAGCTCGCAAGTCACGCAATATTTATACGTGTCCTACGATGCACTGTTCATCCATCAACTTAACGTAACGTACAGACGTTATTGCGGACGACTCATTTAACTGTAATTCTACCGGCAAGCCTGAGGTGTCAAACCACACACACACGACGAAACACAAAAAACGCAGCAACGATGCTTGGCGGTACAATGCCTATCATGACGTGGTCGTGGTAGTACTACCTGACGAATTGTATAAAAGAAAGACTAGGTATATGTAAATAAGTCCTTCTGCAACTTATAACCTAGTTTTTAAGTAATGTACTTATGTACCAAGTATCTAACTTTATTTTTGTATGTATGGTCGGTAGTAATAGATTGAAATTACTATCCTATCCTACCTATTTACGAAAGCATTAATTTTTTTATTCTAATAATATTGTGTAATGTTTCTAATCAGGAAAAATCCTTCAAAACTTATGTTAGTAATCATTGCTACCGCGTGAGTGAAGCCACGGGCAGACGAAATAATCATCAAGTAAATTTAGTTCAACTTTGTAAAATGAACCTTCTTCAATAAAAAAACAACAATAAAAATGTTGATGCAAATTATTTACCACCGTATTGTTACATTTTCTATTAATATCACATTTTATTATTATTGTGTGGCGTTCCTAATCGGAAAATATTCCTTCAAAAATTATGTAAGCAATCATTGCTACCGCGTGAGAGAATCCACGGGCAGCCGAAAAAACCCTCAAGTAAATTTAGTTAACTTTGTAAAATGAATCTTATTTATAATGTACACAACCTTTTTATTCAATAAAAGATACAACAGAAAATCTTGATGCAAATTGGTACCACCGTATAAATAAATAATTAAAATAATGTGGTAAATAATTTGCATCAAGATTTTCTGTTGTTCAATTCATCCTTACTTCATAAGTCAGTCGCCTGCGCAGATATTACTTCAAACGATTCAACGGTTCGAGTACGTAGCAAACCTCCCAATGAATCAAAATAAATATTCTACTCAAACGGTTCAGGGTTCTATTTATCATAAAACCAATCTTTGAACCGTTTGAGTTGTGTATCACAATTTTGAGTAGACCCTGAGAACCGCTCCACAGATGAGCGGCTCCAAAAATGCAGCATTGAAAATTAGATCTTATTATCTAGACGAAAAAATTCAAATTCATTTAGCAAAATTTTTGGCCTATTACCTAGGAATAAAATTTATATTAGGCATGAGAGCTGTTGAGCCGCTCCAAAAGAAATAGAGCCGGTACTGACGCGCTCACTACGGTATGAGCCGCTCCAGACGCGTGCGTCTGACTCCTTCTACCCACGGCCCCACGGTTAGCGATGGGCAACTCGGTTAAAAACACAACTCGGTTAAATCGGTTTGAAAAATAAGCAAATCGGTTTGAAACCGATTCAAACCGATTTGCATCCAAATCGAATAACAGTTTACAAAACATATGGCACCGAAATAGTATTGACCGATGTAATTAAGGTCGAATGGTTTGGTACTTGTTTTATTCTCGTTAAAAATTAAGAAAAACATATGTACATAAACATACTTACGGAATTTCATGAATATGTTGTCGAGTTATAAAAATGAAAGAAAAAAACAGGTTTTTGTTCAAATGAATAACACGTTTAATGAATAATGAAATATTTTTTAAACCGATTTGGTTAAACTCCTGAATAGGTTTGACTCGTTCAATCGTCAAACCTATTTGAACCGATTTGGTAAACCGAGTTGATACATCGCTACCCACGGTTAGCTCTGTATCACATTTATGTGTAGTCCTGAAAACAGCTCCACAGATCATGAGTGACAAAATAGTAGTTTTGGAAATTCGATCTTATTTTCTAGAGAAACAATTAAAATTCATTTAGTAAATTAATTGATTAAGATTTTCTAAAATAGACCCTATCTATATAAGAATAAAATGGCTGGCATGCCAGGGAGAATGTGAGTGGAGTGGGAGTTGAGTCATTGCGAAAGGAATAGTTCTGATATTGACATACCTACTCACTGCGATGCAAACAAGGTGCCTACAAAATATCCCGAACACCTTATTTGGACTTGCCTCTGTCTACCCCTTACTATCTATGGTATGGTATGGTATACCTAGAACATCCTCTAAATATTTCTGTTGAAATTTTGCAAGTGAGAAGTTGTTTGATTTATAGGTAGGTAGGTACTTACTACCAATAAATTTTTCAAATAAAAACTGTCAACCTTCCTCCCAAATTTCATGCAGATTGGATCAATGGTTCAAAAGTTATGCTTAAACAAACTTAAAATTCCAAATTACCTACCCAAGTTGTCATGAAGATCTTTGTTTATTTCATCATTCACTTGCCTCTGCAGCCTCTGCAGGCTCGACTTGAGCATAAGTATGACGCTGCACTGAGGATTAATGCTGTGAAGGTAGCAATGATCCTAAATCCATATCACATTTAATGGTCCACTGTACCCCTATGCCCTGAGCAATCTATAAGATGCCACCCTGGACTACCTGAATAATATAGGTAGACCAGCCATTGACATGTCTGTCCACAAAATCAATAGGTAATGTTGATGAGATTCAAAATATTGATTAGGTATGTTTTCGGAATATTTGCAATAGACTATACCTAAACATGATATATTAAAACCAATCATACTAGTGTATCAAACTCTATTACAGCATAAAACTGAGTTTTTTTTTGTTCCAATTTCATCTGCGATCAGTCTTCAGACTATGAGCAGGTTAGTGGTGGGTCGTTTGTCTTTTAGAAGGTGCACTCCAGCGAGTGCTTCTTTTGAACTAATCCTAATCCATAAAACTGAGTGACAACCGATTTTGTTGTGCTAACCAATATTATTCTTATATTTTACCAATGTTTTTGTGACACAATATAAATGTTTTTTGATTTGATTATTGTCTTGTCCATTATCTCTTTGGTTTTATGGTTGCAATGCTAGGTGAGCACGCAAGCTAACAAACTACTACTACTATTGAAATACTATAGGTACCTACCTAGGTCATATTCAAAATCAACATTATACTTAAATTTATTTATTTATTAAAAATACATAAAGTAGTATATAACACAACATAGTTTCAGAGTCTGTCTTGAAATAGGTAGGTACATTAAAATTATATAGGTATGGATTTCATGTTCATGTTTAATTTACAACTTTACTACCTATTCCATAATTTCATACACCAATTTATAACCATACTATGTAGAGTAAGTAGGTATATTTAAAAGGCCAGGTCAATCGAGAAACACTACATGGTATACAAATTCAACAACTCTGCAACCCTCTAATAGTCCTCTGTGTAAACTCCAGTTGTAATTATTATAAGAGTGAGTGGATGCTGCATATCGGGTGCCGGACAACAGTGGCATGGAGTGTATTGGTAGCTCTCTTCACCAATTCTTCTCATAGGTACTAATTATCATGATTCCGACAAAGAACACCATTTTCTTATTTTATTAAGCTCTTGGGGCTTAAGTACCTACTCCTCTGTTACTACAGAGAAGAAACCTTGTTCATAAAATTATAATCAGACTTCTCTTTTCTGATTTTTCGTATTCTATTACCAGGTTCGTAGGAACTCAAAGTTGATTATCCTTACTCACTGGGCGTGTAGGCGTTTGCCATAAATAAAAGACATTTCCCCTGCAGAAATCATCCTGAATATGTATAGTTATTTTTTGCTGCTTGTTGATGTATTGATGATGAATACACACACACTCTGCTTCGCTACAGTGCAGTCCAAAATTTTAAATTATATTTATGTTAATGCGTTCATAATGTTCCTATTTTCAGTCAATATACAACAACATTTATCGAAAGTTTAGACCTCTCGAATTTCTGTTTCTGAAAATAATCACTGCATACGGTACCTACTACTACTTACTAGTAGCACCACTAAAAATACTAGAAACAACAAAATAAATAACTAAACAAAACATGCATTCAGGCATGTTTTGATTTGAAGAAATCCAAAAACTTCTTCTTGAATTTTATTAAAGCAAACAAAGCAAGCAGCAAGACAGTCGCACTTGAACACATCTCGCACATGAAAACGAGGCATAGCTTCGAGGTACTAAATTGGCTTCCAATTATCGTGCTGTACATTATCGTGCTGTACAATATCATGTTGTACATTAGCTGGCTGTACATTATTGACACGTGACATATTGCACATCCAGATAATGCACACCCCGATAATGTACACCCGATAAAACGAATCCAAAAAGGTACCAAAGTGGATTCCAATTATCATGCTGTACATTATCGTGCTGTACATTATCATGTCGTACAATAACCGGACTCGAAAAAACGACAGATCAATCAATAGACAAAACTTATTTTATTCTGAGAACAAAATCATCGACAAAAATAGAGGTTTCTCTGTGTTTCTGAATCGAATCGATTAGACTATTTCGGTGATTATTTAGTGAGAGAAGGGTGACTTCACTATCCGTGGTTTATGTTTTATTTATCTGTGGTCTGTCTGTCTTCAGTCTGTGCCATGCAGAGGAGAGTTGGTTTGGTTTGGTATGGGTTTGGTTGACTTGGCTATTCTGTTCTGTTCTGTCTGTTGTGTGTGTTTTTCATTTTAGTCTGTTCTGTCTGTGGCGAGACGTGGTGATGGTGGTGCGAAAGAAAAATAATGAAGTTGTGATTTTTCCTGAAATATATTTATAAATGGGTCAAATTCAGTTTTGAGTAACGAAAATGTCAGACTCGGAAGCCAGTAATTTTTCTGGTAGTGGCTCAGAAGCTGGTAGCGTAGGGTCTAGGAGGTCCCGCCGGAGTGCTGCTTCCAATAAGTCCGCGAGGTCTCGCTCGGGCTCCCGTCGCTCCCGTTCTGGCAGCCGCAGCCCTTCACGGAGCCCGTCGCGATCGCGCTCCAGATCACGTTCACGGTCTAAATCAAATTCACGGTCTAGGTGAGTTCTTGAGTCTAACTCAATTCCTGTACCTTCGAGGCCGATATTCAGGCTAACGTGTTTTGTTTCGTGGCAGGAGCCGCTCGGCTGGTTCCGACGCCAGCCGTCGCAGTCGCCATCGAGCTGATGAAGCCAAGGAAGCTTCTGGTGATGAAGAAGTCGAGGTAGATTTGTAATTTATGTGTATTGTTTTCATCAATATCAAAAACTATCAATGTCACAAACTTATGAGTTAAGACACTTAGGCTGGTATTCAGAGACATCAATGAAATCCAAGCTACGACTGCGCAGAGAGAAGCATCGTCGAAGCTGATCTTTGGATTTTGTATTCAGAGACATTCAGGATGTCAAACTTACTGTTATCTTCGCTTCGAGTACACTTGTCATCGAGTTCGATATTTTTTACTCTGTAGATAGATTACTGCGAAATAATACAAGCCTATAATTATTGTTCAAGATGTACGAAGGTTTTATTTAGGTAGATTAAGTAGGTTTTACTACAAATAAACTCAAGGATTTTTTAAATTTATTTTACGTTTGCTTTAGATATTCGATACCTGGTTTTAACTGTGTTTTTAATATAAGGGTCTTGTTAGGGTTCATCATAAACCTTGAAAGCTATTTTTGGATCCAGGAGATGCGCTTTGAATGAATTACGAGGAAAACAAAATACAAAAATTGCATAAAACGGAACGTAATTCTGTAAATTTTCATGATGTTGAGAGACTGATTGCCAAAGACGCGTAAAAAATGCGTGGAACGAAATACTTTTCAGCCAATACTGTTAGCAGCAATTAGATTTTTTAAATTACTCTTAACTTTTTTTTATTACTCGTTTTTTTATCTTTTTTGTTCGGTACGCTTCTTCTTACCACTTTCGGTCAAATATAATTAAGTCAAACGTATCAATAATTGCCATTAGAGCGTTTACAAGATTTCATAAAAGGCTTGATATGGTGTATCCAACTTGGATAAGTTAGGTTATGTTGTAACATATAAATTATGCAAAGCGAACGTGCAGTGGCCACCGAAGTGCCATAAATGTTTTTTTATTCACACTAATCTCCGCAGTACTACAATTCGGGTTTTTATTATTTTACAAAGTAATTTATAAACTAAACATCTCCTGGAGAAAATGATTTCAGAGGAGGACTTCCCTTCCACCCCCACATCCACCTTTCCTAGCCCCACCCCTCAACGAGGTACCGGACCACCTCAATGCAGGTACCGGATATCTATAGTTTAGCCTCTATTTTTCTAAAGTTATTTAATTCGCTTATTTTCGTAATAATCAAATAATAAGAATAAATCTTACCTTTTTCGGATAACTTGAAATTACATTTATTATGGTTTTATTTACGTAGATTAGGTAGGTTACACTACAATAATTTGAAAAAATGATACATTAAAATTTCTATAAATTATTTAATTCTCTTACTTATATAATAAAAAAATAGGAATAAATCTAATTTCAGACGACTTGAAATTACATTTCTGGACCATATAACACACACACAACACAGAGTCGGCACTTTCTTCATTAGAGGTGCTTCCTTCGGTGTACTACTCCGGCTGTCCAAAATCCGGAGAGAGGAATACGTCCTTATGTCCTCTCGTCCACATACCAGAGAATGCTTGCTCTCCCCAGTAGTAGTTGGGTCCAGGCAGGATACTGATTTTGAAAGCGATATCATCTCCAATGTTCGATCAAATACATTCACAATGACTTTCAGATAGGTAAATAATCCCACGGCGTGGAAGCTCTAGTGAGGGATCATCAGAGATTACGTGGAAACTCGACTACATCATCGAAATAAGATCAAATTTTATCAAAATATTCCATTGTTGGAAGATTGAATAATTTCATAGACAGAAGTTTGATTTTGTCAAAAATAGTTCTCCATTACTAGTTTGGCGCTAGTTCTGCTTTGAGATCGGCTCAAGTAGTCGATATCCACTACTTACGCTTGACTTAGCGCAAGCCTAAGTTTAGACTGATTTTTAGCGACTCTGAATACAAAACAAAGGCTAAGCTTCCGATTTTGACAAACTCAAGCGCAAGTTCACGCTTACCCTCGTCTCTGAATACCAGCCTTAGGACCTTACTACATTCATTTCATTTCATTTAATTACTATAAAATGTTGCATTGGTGTAATTCAGTACAGGTATTTTTAGGATTTTAGCAGACTAATAGAGGAGTTTTTATAATAAATAGTACTTACATCCTTACACCAATATTTTAAAAATAACTAAGAAATGGTTCTTAGTCCTATTTCTATTGCTGGTATGAAGCATTGTTTTTTTTTGTTCACTGTCATTACTATGTTTCAGGATGAGCAGGAACCAGAAGGCGAGGATCTGGTGGACTCTGAAGAATATGAAGAGGATGAGGAAGAAGAAAGACTGAGAAAGAAACGCAAGAAGGACAGCCGTTATGGAGGTTTCATCATTGACGAAGCTGAGGTATGGTCTTGATACTGAAAGTATTGAGTAACTGAAATGTGTGTTGAAAGCTTTCATATCTATAATATTACTCGCATATTATTTTTCTGACAGGTGGATGATGAAGTGGATGAAGACGATGAATGGGAAGAAGGAGCCCAAGAAATGGGCATTGTTGGGAATGAAGTTGATGAAATTGGTCCTACAGCCCGGGAAATTGAAGGACGGAGACGAGGCACCAATCTTTGGGACTCGCAAAAAGAGGAAGAAATTGAAGAGTATCTTAGGAATAAGTATGCGGATGAATCAGCAGCTCTCAGGCATTTTGGAGAGGGTGGTGAGGAAATGTCAGATGAAATCACTCAACAAACTCTTCTCCCTGGCATCAAGGACCCTAATCTTTGGATGGTGAAATGCAGAATAGGAGAAGAAAAAGCCACAGTTCTCCTCCTAATGAGAAAATTCATCGCATACCAATTTTCTGAAGAACCATTTCAAATTAAATCTGTTGTCGCACCTGAGGGTGTAAAAGGATACATCTACATTGAAGCTTATAAACAGACCCATGTAAAAAATCTCATCAACAACGTGGGAACTCTCAGAATAGGCATATGGAAACAGGAAATGGTTCCCATCAAGGAAATGACAGATGTCCTCAGAGTCGTAAAAGAACAGTCCGGACTGAAACCGAAGCAATGGGTGAGACTAAAACGTGGGCTGTACAAGGATGATATAGCACAAGTGGACTTCGTAGATCTCGCTCAAAACCAAGTCCATCTAAAACTGTTACCGAGAATCGACTACACAAGACTGAGAGGCGCACTGAGGACCGTTCAGAGCGAGAGCGAAGCCGCTAAAAGGAAGAAAAAACGTCGACCGGCCGCGAAACCGTTCGATCCCGAAGCGATTCGCGCCATCGGCGGGGAGGTCACGTCCGACGGAGACTTTCTCATATTCGAAGGCAACAGATACTCGCGGAAAGGCTTCCTCTACAAGAACTTCACGATGTCCGCCATCCTAGCGGAAGGAGTGAAGCCGACGCTCACGGAGCTCGAGCGCTTCGAGGAGCAGCCGGAGGGCGTCGACATCGAGCTGGCGGCGCCGGCGCGCGACGACCCCGCCGCGCTGCACTCCTTCAGCATGGGCGACAACGTGGAGGTGTGCGCCGGGGACCTGGCCAACCTGCAGGCGCGCATCGTGGCCATCGACGGCTCCATGATCACGGTCATGCCCAAGCACGACGCGCTCAAGGACCCGCTCGTCTTCAAGCCGAACGAGCTCAGGAAGTACTTCAAGCAGGGCGATCACGTCAAGGTAACGATCGCCGTCATCGAGTACTTTCAATATTCCCATAGATGTAGATGGACGGTGTCCGTTTCGTTCGAATTTTATTCAATTTTATACAAAATATGATGTTTACATTACAGGTGGTGGCGGGGCGCTACGAGGGCGACACCGGGCTGGTGGTGCGCGTGGAGGCGCACCGCGCGGTGCTCGTGTCGGACCTGACGATGCACGAGCTGGAGGTGCTGCCGCGCGACCTGCAGCTGTGCTCCGACATGGCCACCGGCGTGGACTCGCTCGGCCACTTCCAGTGGGGGGACATGGTGCAGCTGGACCCGCAGACGGTGGGCGTGATCGTGCGCCTCGAGCGCGAGTCCTTCCACGTGCTCGGCGTGCAGGGCAAGGTCATCGAGTGCAAGCCGCAAGCGCTGCAGAAGCGCCGCGAGAACCGCTTCACGATGGCGCTCGACTCGGAGCAGAACGCGATCCAGAAGCGGGACGTCGTCAAGGTGATCGACGGCCCGCACGCCGGCCGCAACGGCGAGATCAAGCATCTCTACCGGAACTTCGCGTTCCTGCAGTCGCGCATGTACCTCGACAACGGCGGCGTCTTCGTCTGCAAGACGCGCCATCTGCAGCTCGCGGGCGGCAACCGCGGCGGCGGACCGGGGGGCGCGCCGCCGGGGCTCGTCGCCGGCTTCATGTCGCCGCGCATCCAGTCCCCGGCGCACGGCGGCCGCGGGGGCCACACGCCGGGGGGGCGCGGCGGTCGCGGGGGTCGTGGAGGCGGCGGGCGCGGGGGCGGCGCCGCGCGCGACCGCGACCTCATCGGCCAGACGATCAAGATCACCGGCGGGCCGTACAAGGGGAACGTCGGCATCGTGAAGGACGCGACCGGCAGCACGGCGCGCGTCGAGCTGCACAGCGCCTGCCAGACGATCTCCGTGGACCGCGGGCACATCGCGGGCGCGGGCGCCGCGCTGCGCGACCCGGCCGCGTCCTTCTACGCGCGCACGCCGACCGCCGGCGGACGCACGCCCGCGCTCGGCGCGCAGACGCCGACGTACCGCGACGTGGGCGCGAAGACGCCGATGCACGGCTCGCAGACGCCGATCTACGACGTCGGCGGGCGCACGCCGCACTACGGCGGCGCGACGCCGTCGCACGACGGCGGGCGCACGCCGGCGCACGGCGCCTGGGACCCGGCGGCGGCCGCGACGCCGGCGCGCGCGCCCGACTTCGAGCGCGCGGAGCGCAGCCCCGGCTACGACGCGGCCGGGTACGGCGCGGGCCCGTTCACGCCGGCGACGCCGGGCACGATGTACGGCTCGGACCACACGTACAGCCCGTACCGCGTGTCGCCGTCCCCGCAGTACGGCGGCGACGCGCGCTCGCCGGCGCGCTCGCCGCCCGGCTCGCCGTCCTGGCCGTCGGCGGAGCTGGAGGTGCGCGTGCTGCGCGGCGAGGCGGCGGGGCAGGCGGGCGTGGTGCGCGGCGTGTCCGGCGGCTCGGCGGCGCTGTACGTGCCGAGCGAGGAGCGCGTGCTGTCCGTGCCGTGCGGCGCGCTGGAGCCGGCGCCGCCCGCCGCGGGGGACCGCGTGCGCGTCATCGCGGGCGAGGACCGCGAGGCGACCGGACACCTCATCTCGATCGAGAACCAGGAGGGCGTCGTCAAGTTCGGCACGGACGACATCAAGATCATGCAGCTGCGGCATCTCTGCAAGATGACGCAGGCCTAGCGGACGACTGCGCTCCCATGACGCGGTCGTTACGATTAGATATATTGATCTCGGTCTCGGACCCCGCTAGCGCCCCGTTCTCGACTCGGTTCACTCCGACGAAACGAATGAGAGAGCGGCTTCGATGATATGTTATGTGGATCGGATCGTTCACGATCGTTCATCGATAAAATAATATGCAAATACTGTAAGATATACATGCTTGAATGTAATTTACAGAACTGTAAAATAAAAATAATTACACCATGTATTCTTGGATTCATTTATTACTTAAATTTTCTATTACCTAGACATAATCTTTTTTTTATAGAATTGTACAGTATCACATACAACATAAGTTACGCTAAGCATATATGGCATGTACTTCGAGTATTATGTGCCGCATGTACTTTTTTTTTATACAACAGGCAGATGACCACCTGATGTTAAGTGGTAACCATCACCTATAACAAAGCATTGCCTCGTAAGTCACGCACGATAGGAACGTGCCCTACGATGCACTGCCCTACGTCCATCAACTTGAGGCATACAGATGTTAATCCTCATGTGCCTGTATTTACACCGGCAACCACACTCTTCAAATCGGTCCAAACATGAAATTCTATGTCATTGACAGTTCTAAATGTCAAATAAATTATTTCAATCTCTCTCTCTCTCTCTTGTCGTCTCACTAGTCTTTCGAAACAGTGTGGTGAAAGGATTTTAAGTGCGCCTCAAGAGGCTCCTTTCGAGCACTTGACAGATGTTAAAGAACTTCTTAGGTTCTTCCACATGCCGGTTTCCTCACGATGTTTTCCTTCACACTCTCAACGAGTACTGGCATTGTGCACATACATTTTTGAACAGAAAAACTCATCGGTGCACGACCGGTTTCGAACCCACGACCTTAGGATCGGAAGGCGGGGCCGCTACCACTAGACCACCAGTGCTCTCGAATTATTTCAATGTAAATGGAAGAATTCGAAAAATAATATTTATATTTTTGTTTTGGGCGTGGTGTAAAAAAAAGTCCTTTCTTGCAACTGTTATCACAATTTAATCCTCAGTTATGGGACGTCCAATATTAAGGGATCTAGAATATAATTTTTATTCAAACCTACAATAAAACACCCATTTATGATTTTATTAACATTTATTGAATAAATAATACAAAAATGGTTCTCATTGCAGTTTTAAAAATTTTAAACAAAAACTGTCACATAAACTGAGCAAAGAACACCTACCTACAAACACTATATTTTCGTAATATTACACTATGCTTCCAAAACTATTACATTTACATATCGAAAAATATGTTGCTACTCATTACAGTAACGTACATTACATTTCACTCACATGGAATACAGCAATGGAATTTCACATTTATCATTACTATTTAAATTGACAAATAACGATAAAATTGATATATTATGGGGATGTAAATGCTCAGCAAAATGCGGCCAGAAATAGACAAAATGCTATACGTAATATGTTCAACATTCGAAGTAAAACTGACTAGCCTTGGGTCTAAGTTGAAATTGGACACTAGTACAGATATAGCCCATGATCTGTAGAATAAAACTAATCAACAATTTTCGCGTCCTCGACGTTGTCACCGCGGTTTGGGTATTCAGGATGAAGAAACACTATCACAGAAAAAGAAGATGCAGCTGTCAGGAAACTATCGCTCATCGGGCACTATTCGCTCGCGAGTGGCAACGCCGTTCATAAATAAAGAAAAAATTAAATAAACCATTTGGCTACAAGATTATGCAGTGATCTTCGTCACCCAACGCGATCCACGCTCGCATTGGCTGCGTTATTATAATTACTCCACTACGACCAATATTATTTCAACTACGTCATGGTGGCATGATGACGAATAGATACATTTTGATACATACATTGATCGTTTATAGCAGCCATTGATTAATTATCAACTAAAAACGCTATTATTATTGCAAACAATATTATTAAATTGGCAAACTCTAACCCCAATACTCTCTAAGTACTAAACGTTAACTTACCCTATGGAGTTTGCGATAACACTTCGGATATAACTAGACTGCTTGGAATTAGCGATTAGACAATTTTAGTTCAACTAGAAAGTCTAACGAACTCAGAGCGGCCAAGTTATATCGGTAGTATTATTTTCCGAAAACGTTTCACGTTGTCTTTTGGTTCTAGAAACGAGTCAATACTCGGAGACAACTTACATACGATAGGCCAATATCTACACTCCGAAATACAGTTCTACCGAGATGTCTAGACTGGCCAGAAGTTAGCTTCAAGGCTGCGCTATACATTTTTCAAACTAAATTAATGAGGCGCAACTAAAGTGCTAACTTCACGCCAACTAGCCATCGAGAAAACAGTAATTCATATTGTCATTCACACAATCATTCTCACTAACATTCAAATTCAGATCTATTTTACACAATCTCTTCTTGAATTGAATATAATTTTGCATGAAAAATTTACAACAGAACAGCCATCCTCACTCGAATAATGTATTACGATAATACACTACACACATTTAGAGACGAATATTAATAAATATGTACAAGACTTATCAAAATTGTATAACTAGAACCGATTGAAGCTACGATTTTATTATGACTACTACAAATCGGTGCGAAAATGACACAAATGCGTTCAATTAATAAAATGTACACCTAATGTTGTAATGGCCTAATGTTCTAAGCATGAAGACATCAAAGTAGAGCTCTTACTATAAATTCAAAATTACAGAACACATGAACTATGTCATAGCTCTACCAAAGGGTGATTAAAATAAGAAAGGTTTAGCAAGAGCTCAAATTTACCAGCTTCATAGTATTAACTAAACTAAGGAGGACGCAACGGCGACAACAAATGACCGTCCAGTTTCCGGCTTGTAATGGCAAATGAAAGAGATGGATACAACCTATTCAGGTTAGTAGTCCTCAATTATATTAAAATTTATCTGAACAACATTATTTTGGCTTTAAATTCATTTCGAACAACATAAATAATAACTAAAAGACTCAATGAATTATTTTGTTTCGGGTCTAGCTGTTGTGGTACAATTCTAGATTCCGTTAAATGGCAAAGGGAATCTTAGTGCGGGTCATCAGTGAAATCTATACTCTTCCGCAAAGCGGCATCACAACATCGGTATCTATATCTGTCCGGGCGCTCAGGAAGCATACATTCGCTTGATATCTTCCTTGTACCGTTCCTGGATGTCTTTCCGCTTGATTTTGAAGGCGGCCGTCACAAGTCCCATGTCGGGGGACCATACCTCGGTGCAAAGCTTCACTGCGGCCGGCACTTCGAACCTCTCCAAGCCACCTGGAAATTACAATTAATTAGATGATGTATGTTTTGTATTTCATGGTAATTTTGATGACTTCGGTAAAAAACGGTCTTATTTATAAAAATCAGTCAAAAGATAATCCATGTTTAATGTCGGTCGGCTAGCCTTCACACATCGGAGAACGGGATGATTCTTATTAGTTTTATAGTGTTTACTACACTTAAGGAAATAACAAAGATTATCAAGGGGAAGGTCTTTTTTTTTTTTTTTTTTACAACTTATAGGTTAAACGTTTGACCGCAATCTCACCTGATGTTAAGTGAAGATGTGGTCGACGATGTGGCACGTTTACCTAGAAAATACCTATTCACTCTTCTCTTGAAAGCTTCCAAATTATAGGCATTCGGAAAAACGGACGCCGGTAAGGAATTCCATTCTTTGGCCGTACGCATGATAAATGTTGAAGCAAAGCGCTTGGTGCGGGCAGTTGGTATGTCAACCATGAATGGATGCCTCGTCTCCGTACGTCTGGTGGTCCGATGGTAGAACGGGGATGAGGGGATCAAGCTGTGGAGTTCTGTCGCACACTCTCCGAAATGTATCCTGTAGAATACCGATAGACAGGCAACTTTGCGGCGATGCTCGAGAGTCAGGAGCTTAGACTCGAACAACGTGTTACCTATGAGCCTTTTGGCTCGTCTCTCAATAGTTTCCAAGGCCTCAAGCTGGTATTTGGCAGAGCCATCCCAAAGATGAGAACAGTACTCCATACACGACCGGACTTGCGCTTGGTACAGATGAAGCAGCTGTCCCGGTGTGAAGTACCGTCTCACCTTCGATAGTACGCCTAGCTTCTTGGCAGCTGTCTTGGCCTTGGATTCTATGAACGAGCCGAAATTAAGTTTACTGGTTAATGTAAAACCCAAAAGCTCGAGCTGGTCTGATATCGGTATTGATACATCACGGAAAGTGGGTGTCAGTTCGAACTGACTCCTCTTAGCTGAGAAAAGACACGCCTGGGTTTTCGCAGCATTAAACTTGACTAGATTGGTATCTCCCCAATCAGCAACTGCTTTTAGAGTCAAGTTCATGCGCTCAACCATGGCCTCTCTGAGGGACTGGACCTGTGATCCACTAGCACGTGTGTCAGGTATGTAACTCTCTACAACTGTGCTGTCGTCTGCGTACCCAATGTTTCCGGGCTTAAGCAGGTCATTGATGTGCAGCAAAAACAGTGTCGCAGAGAGAACTGACCCCTGAGGGACCCCGGCATTAATTGCCAAGTGATCAGACGAGCAGCCATCAACGACTAGTCGAAGTGACCGGTCCCTCAGAAAGTCTGATACCCAGACACAGAGGTCATCGGGTAGACCAAATGATGGAAGCTTGCTTAAAAGGCCATCGTGCCAAACCCTGTCAAAAGCCTTAGAGATGTCTAGAGATACCGCGAGAGCTTCTCCGTTCTTCTCAATAGCTTCACTCCATATATGAGTGGCATACGCAAGAAGATCTCCAGTAGACCGGTTTCGGCGTAACCCGTATTGCCGGTCACTTAGGAGGTCATTGTCTTCTAGGTATGCCAGGAGCTTATTGTTCAGTATACGCTCCATACTCTTACATAATATGGACGTAACTGAGATGGGTCTATAATTGACCGGGTTGGCGCGACTTCCCTTCTTAGGTACTGGTTGTACATTCGCAAACTTCCAGGACTTTGGCACATGACCAGTTGTAATAGAAAGGCGAAAGAGGCGTGTCAACACAGGAGACAACTCAGGCGCACAAGTCCTCAGAACTATAGCTGGAATACCATCCGGGCCACTAGCTTTGTTCACGTCCAGATTGCGTAGAGTCTTGCGAACCTCTACCTGTCATATACGAATTTTAGACATGGAAGAATCACACCTACTCGAGACAGGTTGAGGTATTGAACTACCGGCATCCAGACGTGAAGATTCCGCAAAAAGAGAGGCAAATAAATTTGCCTTTTCTTTAGCAGTGTGGGCCAGCGACCCATCAGGTTTCAGCATTGGAGGCAGCGAGGGTGTGCAAAAGTTCGATTCAACCGACTTAGCAAGGGACCAAAAAGCTTTACTTCCTGCCGGGTATGAAGCTAGCTTGTTCCCTATTCTGCTTATGTGGTCAAATCGAGCCTTTCGCAATACCTTCTTACAGGACTTGGCAGCTTTGTTAAAGGCTTTCTTCCATTTGCGTATATCATTCGACTTTCGGTTTCGAGCGTCGACCCATGCTAGGTATGCCTCATGTTTTAGCGCCTTAGCACGTGAACATTCCGGTCCAAACCATGGGTGAGCTTTGCCAGATAGTGGTACGTCGACAAATGGAATAAAATATTCCATAGCCAGTCGTAACACATCTGTCACGGCATCCGCAACAGCCGAAGAATCGCCGGAAGAGAAGCAGACTGGCTGCCAAGGGTAGGATGCAAAGAAAGACCGCATCTCATCCCAATCTGCTGACTTGTATCGCCATACTCGACGAGAACCTTTAAGGCTGGGGTCGGGCGGGGAGTACGTTGATACAGACTTCACCAGACAGTGGTCGGAGCTTCCCAATGGCGGGGCTACCGAGACCGAGTATCGGTCTGGATCAGATGTCAGCAGAAGGTCCAAACAGTTAGCTGTGTGGCCGTCAACATCAGGTATCCGAGTCGCCTCTTTAACAAGCTGGGTGAGATTTAGCGATAGTGCAAGTTTGCGCGTCTCTCTCCCAGCGTGGTCTGTATTCTGGTATGGGAATAGCCACTCCTTGTGATGAGCGTTAAAATCCCCCAGAAGAACCAGTTGGGCAGTGGGATATATCTGTTGGGCCTCGTCAGCCTTGTCACTGATGTGTTCGGTGAGCCTTGTTGTCTCCTGGTCACCATTGTGCGATCGATAGACACAGGCATAAATAATTTTTTATCACATCAATTCGAAAATAGATAGTTTGCTCTTCGAAAACAGGTACCAAAATAGCACTTTGATCCCAAGGGCGGTAAAGTACTTTACCGCCCAAGGGCGGTAATGTGATTTGAATTTGGAATGTGCTTATTGAGTAAAAGTTCCAATCACCAAAGAGATCACGAACACTGTATGAACAAGCAGGCTTTATGATTAAAAAAAGAACTAAATAAAAATAAACAAAAACACGTGAAACGCGCATTCCACCTTTGTTCTTAATTGTTTACTCAAATTCAGATTTTACTTAGTTTTATGAAAATAAATAAAATTACAATAAATACATGATTATGACTATGAGATTATGTGACATTGTGACTATGTGACTATGTGACTATGTGACTATGTGACTATGTGACTCCGTGACTTTGTGACTTTGTGACTTTGTGACTTTGTGACTTTGTGACTTTGTGACTTTGTGACTTTGTGACTTTGTGACTTTGTGACTTTGTGACTTTGTGACTTCGTGACTTCGTGAATTTGTGACTTCGTGACTTCGTGAATTTGTGACTATGATTATGATTATTCATAAGTTGCACTAAGTTATTTTCTCATAGAGGGTGATAAAAAGTAGAGTGTCCACCTCGGGAGCAACACTATTTTAAGCTCGAGTGAAGTACTTTGAATCCCTCGCTACGCTTAGGATTCTACTTTAGAATCCCTCGCTACGCTCGGGATTCTACTCTAGAATCCTTCGCTCCGCTCTGGATTCAAAAAACACTCTCGCCATAAAAATAGTTGTTTGCTCCCTTGGTAAACAATCTACTAATTGTCTATGCCAGTGTCCGCCAAAACCCAAAGCGTATTAAAATTGGAGCTTTCCAGATGTTTGAGACGCCGAATACAGATATCATCCCGGGCGTATAGACACACACCTGCACGTGGCTTGAAGCTGTGCTCCAGGCTGTACCCTGGGTAATTGAGGTACGCCACGTCGGATGGACATCCAATCTGCGTCTCGGAGAGAAATAAAAGGTTTCTCAGTCTCAAGATGATAGTGGACTGCCACGAGTTTGGAGTGCAAACCTCGTATAGGTCGTGGGTCATGGGGTGATTTTGATTTTGATTTTTGATTTCCACCGGTTGTTCTCTTTCGTGCTAAAGTCTACCATAAAACATGACATCGGCGAAATCGCGGGCTACACTGCAAAGGCCATACAAAGAAGAAGAAATGGCAGGGAACATGAACGAGGGCCTCACACTTCTTGGCGTGGTCGGCGAGTTCCTTGACGACGGCCTTCTCGAGGGCCTCGCTGCGGCACAGCTGCGCGAAGTCCTGCGCCGGCGGCAGCGCCAGGCGCAGCGCCAGCTCGGCGAGGCGCTGCGGGTGCGGCACCACCAGCGCCACGGTGTAGTTCTTGGAGCTGTCGCCGTACACGCAGATGTTCTCGACGATGGGGCACGTCTTCAGCTCCGCCTCCACCTTGCCGAGCGACACGTACTCGCCGGCCTGCAGCTTCACCAGGTCCTTCTTGCGGTCTGGGGGACGCATTCGCTAGAGTTAAATACTGCTTTGTTTTTCAGCCGGCATCGACCCACTGCAGGGCGAAGGCCCCCCTACCCCCTTTCGACTTTTCCCCGTCTGCTTGGTTATCGTTCCACTGCAGGGGAGAGATTCCTACTAGTTTTTTATGCCGTTCGCCGATAGACCAAGTAGATGTTAAGTGGTAACCATCACCTATAACTACAACAAAGCATTGCGTCGTAAGTCACACTTGTTAGGAACGTGCCCTACGATGCAGTGTCCATCAATTTGAGGCATGCAGATGTTAGGCCTCATGTGCCTGTTATTTCAACACAGTAAAAAGGTGTTTCTTCAATTCACAAGGATCACTTTGAAATGTCTTAAACCTAGGTAAATCTAGGTGCCGGTTCCAAGCATAAAAAGAGATTCCTTTTATTATCCAGCTTTTGCGCGAAAACTATTCAGTTAACAAACCTTTAATAAATAAATTGTGGACATTACACACAACACTCTACCCCCAATCTTTGATGGTACTATGGGAACCAGATAACTGATATAATACTTAAATATCTTTTTATCACATCAATTCGAAAATAGATAGTTTGCTCTTCGAAAACAGGTAGCAAAATAGCACTTTGATCCCAAGGGCGGTAAAGTACTTTACCGCCCAAGGGCGGTAATGTGATTTGAATTTGGAATGTGCTTATTGTGTAAAAGTTCCAATCACCAAAGAGATCTCGAACACTGTATGAACAAGCAGGCTTTATGATTAAAAAAAAAGCGCCTGAACTAAATAAAAATAAACAAAAACACGTGAAACGCGCATTCACCTTTGTTCATAATTGTTTACTCAAATTCAGATTTTACTTAGTTTTATGAAAATAAATAAAATTACAATAAATACATGATTATGATTATGAGATTATGTGACATTGTGACAATGTGACTATGTGACTATGTGACTATGTGACTATGTGACTATGTGACTCCGTGACTCCGTGACTTTGTGACTTTGTGACTTTGTGACTTTGTGACTTTGTGACTTTGTGACATTGTGACTTTGTGACTTTGTGACTTTGTGACTTTGTGACTTTGTGACTTTGTGACTTTGTGACTTTTTGACTTTGTGACTTTGTGACTTTGTGACTTTGTGACTTTGTGACTATGTGACTTTGTGACTTTGTGACTTTGTGACTTTGTGACTTTGTGACTTTGTGACTTTGTGACTTTGTGACTTTGTGACTTTGTGACTTTGTGACTTTGTGACTTTGTTTCTTTGTGACTTTGTGACTTTGTGACTTTGTGACTTTGTGACTTTGTGACTTTGTGACTTTGTGACTTTGTGACTTTGTGACTTTATGACTTTATGACTTTGTGACTTTGTGACTTTGTGACTTTGTGACTTTGTGACTTTGTGACTTTGTGACTTTGTGACTTTGTGACTTCGTGACTTCGTGAATTTGTGACTATGATTATGATTATTCATAAGTTGCACTAAGTTATTTTCTCATAGAGGGTGATAAAAAGTAGAGTGTCCACCTCGGGAGCAACACTATTTTAAGCTCGAGTGAAGTACTTTGAATCCCTCGCTACGCTCTGGATTCAAAAAACACTCTCGCCATAAAAATAGTTGTTTGCTCCCTTGGTAAACAATCTACTATTTCATGTCTGCTGAAAAAATATAGTAAGGATTTAACGACCACATAACTTTCTATCCAAAGACGACACAGGCTTGCCCCCCGCACCCCCGTACACCAATTGTAATAAATGTATAAACTTAGGTAAGTTTTTTTTGGTAAATAAATGTATTTGGATCTTCGACACCCATCTTATTTGCAATAGTGTCTCTTCCGAAAACATCGATGGGTAAAATAACAGCACACATACCGATAATCTTGATACATCCATCGTGGTGCAGCTCGCCGATGTCTCCGCTCTTGAACCAGCGCCGTCCGTCCTCGTCCAGGAATTCTTCGCGAGTCTTCTCGGGATTGCGGTAGTATCCTTCCGCTACGCAGTCACCTCCGATTATCACTTCACCCTGGGGAACGATCATTAAACTCAATATTGATCGACAATGCACACATCACTAGCCATCAACATCTAGCCCACAACTAAACAAAGCTCGTACTATAAGAACAAGTTCGCCGAGAACTCGTTCCCAACTGAGATCGCCTGTTTTTCGTTTGTCTAACATTGATGGTAAATAAAATGTCTGAAAACAAATCTGACCTCTGACTACCTCCTATTGATGCCCTCCGACTACCTCCTATTGACTCGGTATGCTAACCAAGTTTCATCTCAATTGGCCTATTTTTTTAAAGCACTCTGCTGGCAGACAAATCAGATCTTGGCTCCATCATCAAACAAGCCTTCTGTCATTATTTTTTGCACACATCATCTTCTGGATCTACACATCATCATCATCAACCTATATTAATTTAATACGTAGGTATCTTTCAAGACGCGCCACCGAGCCCGGTCTTTGGCTCTTCTCATCCATCGTTAGTCAGTTACATGCCAAAAAGCATTTTATCAATTGAATCACAAGGATCTCTTTTTAGAACACACAAACTTACCCCTCGGTTCCTATCGTCATTCTGTACGATCGTGCCTTTCACTTACTTCATTAAAAAAAACTATAAAAAGCGCATATTTAGCGAATCGCTTCGTTACCTGCGGGAAGGGTTTGTTGGTGACGCGGTAGTTGGCCTCCTCCCAGTCGATGAGCTTGAGCCGGGTGTTCGTGGTGGGCGCGCCCACGCGGCCCGTGGAGCGGTCCCGCACGTCCATGACGGTGGCGCAGGACGTGGTCTCCGTGAGCCCGTAGCCCGCCACCACGTCGCAGCACAGGCAGATGCGCACCTGCAGGTGCGTGTCGGGCGACAGCGGCGCGCCGCCCGACACCATCATGCGCACGCGCCCGCCCAGCAGCTGCCGGATCTTGCTGAACATCTGCAACGAATGCGACCGAGGTACTGCTACGGTTACGTACAACAAGGGTAACGTGGGACCGTATTACTAAGACTCCGCTGTCGTCTGTCTATCTGCGCTCGGGATTCTACTCTAGAATCCTTCACGTAGCGAGGGATTCAAAGTACTTCACTCGAGCTTAAAATAGTGTTGCTCCCGAGGTGGACACTCTACTTTTTATCACCCTCTATGAGAAAATAACTTAGTGCAACTTATGAATAATAATAATCATAGTCACAAAGTCACAAAGTCGCAAAGTCGCAAAGTCGCAAAGTCACAAAGTCACGAAGTCACGAAGTCACATAGTCACATAGTCTCATAGTCACAAAGTCACAAAGTCACAAAGTCACGAAGTCACAAAGTCACGAAGTCACAAAGTCACAAAGTCACAAAGTCACAAAGTCGCAAAGTCGCAAAGTCACAAAGTCACGAAGTCATGAAGTCACATAGTCACATAGTCACATAGTCTCATAGTCACAAAGTCACAAAGTCACAAAGTCACAAAGTCACAAAGTCCCAAAGTCACGAAGTCACAAAGTCACGAAGTCACGAAGTCACATTATCACATTGTCACATTGTCACATAGTCTCATAGTCATAATCATGTATTCATTGTAATTTTATTTATTTTTATAAAACTAAGTAAAATCTGAATTTGAGTAAACAATTATGAACAAAGGTGGAATGCGCGTTTCACGTGTTTTTGTTTATTTTTATTTAGTTCAGGCGCTTTTTTTTAATTATAAAGCCTGCTTGTTCATACAGTGTTCGTGATCTCTTTGGTGATTAGAACTTTTACTCAATAAGCACATTCCAAATTCAAATCACATTACCGCCCTTGGGATCAAAGTGCTATTTTGCTGCCAGTTTTCGAAGAGCAAACTATCTCCTTTGGAATTGATGTGATAAAATAGTAGATTGTTTACCAAGGGAGCAAACAACTATTTTTATGGCGAGAGTGTTTTTTGAATCCCGAGCGTAGCGAGGGATTCTAAAGTAGAATCCTAAGCGTAGCGAGGGATTCAAAATACTTCACTCGAGCTTAAAATAGTGTTGCTCCCGAGGTGGACACTCTACTTTTTATCACCCTCTATGAGAAAATAACTTAGTGCAACTTATGAATAATCATAATCATAGTCACAAATTCACGAAGTCACAAAGTCACAAAGTCACAAAGTCACAAAGTCACAAAGTCACAAAGTCACAAAGTCACAAAGTCACAAAGTCACAAAGTCACAAAGTCATGGAGTCACATAGTCACATAGTCACATAGTCACATAGTCACATAGTCACATAGTCACATAGTCACATTGTCACAATGTCACATAATCTCATAGTCATAATCATGTATTTATTGTAATTTTATTTATTTTCATAAAACTAAGTAAAATCTGAATTTGAGTAAACAATTATGAACAAAGGTGGAATGCGCGTTTCACGTGTTTTTGTTTATTTTTATTTAGTTCAGGCGCTTTTTTTTTAATCATAAAGCCTGCTTGTTCATACAGTGTTCGTGATCTCTTTGGTGATTGGAACTTTTACTCAATAAGCACATTCCAAATTCAAATCACATTACCGCCCTTGGGCGGTAAAGTACTTTACCGCCCTTGGGATCAAAGTGCTATTTTGCTACCTGTTTTCGAAGAGCAAACTATCTATTTTCGAATTGATGTGATAAAAAAAACATTTATATTCATTACAAAAACCTTAGCCTAGAACAAAAAACAATGATTACGAAAAATAGACCCCATTCAGCATTTGCTTAAGAGGCAAAGCTCTTTGTGAGCAGGCTCAAGGCTTTCTGGCATCGGGAGCTGGCTGGCCCTCCACCACCACCACCACCTGGCCCTACGATACATTAACTTTAAACAACACTGCATTTAATTTCAAGGATAATTTTAATTACAATAATATAATTAAAACAGGAATATGGTACTATTATCAAGGAGAGAGAGAGTATTACTTACAATCCGGTTAAGTACAGGCGTGTCGTACCCGCGTCGCATCCAAGTCTGCTTGTAAGTGTAGGCCCACTTGAAGAACGCACTCGCGAATTCCCCTTGTCGCGACACTTTGTCTGTGATGCCCTTGCTGATGCGATCCATTATCAACTGTAACACAATACGAATACGGGCTCATTTGCATTGTTACATCAAATTTTAATCGATGTGTTTGTTTTGTAACCTTTGTGGTTCATTCAACTTTGTTTTTATTGTCTTTTTTTCTTTATAATTTGTTCGGAACTTATTAGGTATTGCATAACTCTAACTCGATTCTGGCATTGGGTAGTTTAACTGGTTAGTTAGAGATCATAATAAGATAGTTGTTTGTTATGTTTTGTAAATAAAATATATTTATCTTTAAAGCCATGTCTGAAATGTTGTGTACATTTGATACAACCAACGCTATCTCGTACCAAACGAAACAAAGATTATATACCTACACACAATGGGAAACAGGGGTCTAATCACGAATTTTGACTTTAGTGGCGTAAACGTGTCGTATACCTAACTACAACGGTAAATGGTCGGATATATGTATTCGTGATCGAGGCCCAGATCATATTAAATATTTTTTTGTTGTAAATGTAATACATAATATACTACTTGAACCCTCTGTTGAACATGAACACTACTTTTAAAAAATATTTTTAAATAAAGTTTATTTATTCTGTTTAAAAAAGTACTAACCGGCACGGTAGTTATGCAGGTCGGCTTGAGTACGGAGGCGTCGCCTTCGGTTCCCTTCATGATTTTGCTGGACGAATCCAACATGGTGAGCGGCGTCGAGTAGCCGATCGGCACACCTGCAATTATCAAAACACCATTTATCTTCTCCTTCTCTTTTTAATCTTTTTTTTTAAATTTTAATACAACTAGCTGATGGAGCAAGCAGATGGCCCACCTGATGTTAAGTGGTAACCATCACCTATAACAAATCATTGCCTCGTAAGTCACGCACGATAGGAACGTGCCCTACGATGCACTAAACTGCGTCCATCAACTTGAGGCATACAGATGTTAAACCTCATGTGCCTGTAATCACACCGGCAACCACACTCTTCAAACCGAAACACAGCAACGCTGCTTGGCGGCAGAAAAAGGCGTGATGGTAGTACTTCCCCGGACGAGCCCTTCATAAAGAGCTTGCTACTCTTGCTTGATATGCTAAGGCGGTGTTACATAATAAACCCTTCAGTTTAGGGCATGGCAACATTTATTGTAATAGAAGCAGGCCAACACACAACAAGCACTTAATCTTTTTAATATTGTCCGTAGCTAACACCTGTGCTAGCTGTGGCTAACTTTAAGGAGTAAGCACAGGAAATGTATCATCATTGTTGTTTTTTCTTGTAAGAATTGTGTTTTACTCACTGGAAGCCCTGAATAATAGTATAATATGCAATTAGTGAATAAAGAACGGATTTAAAGCGAGGGCCGTAAATGAATCACGAGCAAGTGAAGGATTCTAACGACTGATGATTGGAACACGAGCGTAGCGAGTGATTCAAGTGTTAGAATCCTGAGCGACGCGAGTGATTTATGGCCCTCGATATAAATCTGTTTTATTAAAGAGTTGCATACTATACTTTATACCATGACTACGAGAAAAAGAAAGATTTAAGCGAAAATAGAATTTAATGAAGGTTAAATTAATTAAAATAGAACACAAAACAATTTTTATTCTAATGTCGACCAATCAAATCTCGAGCAGTTATTTGCCCAAGGAGTTTGTATGTCGAGTATTCTTTACACAAGGAATTTGTATCGAGTCTTTTTTGCGCAAGGAGGTTGTATAGCATTGAGATGGAAGACGAATATATTAGTGTGATCTAAATTCAAACACCAAAACAGTGAGTAAAAGAGCTTTTTATTCACTGTTTTCAGTGAATAAAATAAGCTTTTTAGAGGGGGAATGGTATAAATAAATAAGCGCATACCTCCGAAGAGACACATGTTCTCCGCGAGCAGCTCGAAGACGTGCGCCAGCGGCAGGAAGCCCATGAGGACGTCGGTGTCCAGGATGGGCATCGCGTCCGTGAAGGAGCGCAGCGTGGCCAGCATGTTGCGGTGCGACACCACCACGCCCTTGGGCACGCCCGTCGAGCCCGACGTGTACATTATGATGGCCGTGTCCGACGGAGCGGGGGGCGTGTCGCCTGTAATATCACATGCTTTTTATACTACCAACAGACGAGTAAACAAGCGTCCGGCCCACCTGATCGGAAGCGGCTACCGTAGCCTATGCACGTTTGTAACACCGGAAGTGTCACCCGCGCGTTACTGACCCTTTACGTATCTTACAGTTTCGCAAAACTGGTCGAAAGGAATTTCGATTGAATCACACGGATTATTTATTATGCTCCATTATTTTATGTGATGTTCGACTGACGAACGTAAGCTAAAGAGATTCTAGAAAAAAAAATATCTCAACAGTTGTTATGGGATTAAAATAACTTTTGAAATAATAAAAAAAAATCTTATTGGCTTATTTGAGGTCTAGTGTAGGTAAACATTAGTGTCGCTGCCGTTGAAACTTAGAGCCGTCCTCGTTGGGTCAAATTAAGTTAGTTTAAGATAATGCAAAATTATTACGCGTATTTAGTCATCACATAAATTGGTGCTGCCTAATTTGACGCAAATATATAGAACCGTATATAAAAATACAAATTTTAAGAATGTCAGTCAGAGCTGATAAGCCGATTGAGACTTTAGTGTGACCAGAAAAAGAACTTTCATATTTGACACAATTTCAGTTATTTTAGTTAGCTAGAAAAACTCACGAATCTTCGAATTCTTCCCCATTTGCACCACCTCCTTGTAGGCCACGATCCTGATTCCCTGCTTGAAGCCGTCCCTCTCCGTGTTCTTGAGCTGGTCCTCCATGAAGATGATGGTGTCCACTCGGGGCGTGTTGGCGAGGATCTTCTTGAACTTGGGCAGCAGGTCGTGACTTGTGATGACGGTGGATACTTCGGTTTCGTTGATGCCGTGCGCTATGGCCTCGTCGCCGAGCGTCGCGTAGATTGTTACCACTGGAATGGAATATTTTTTTATTTCGGTGATTACTTATTTCTTACTGATGTCGTCTTTCACACGTTGTGCATATATTGTTGAGATGCATTGTTGGCATCCCAAGATAATAATGTAGAAGTTTTCTTACTCATGTTGGTGTTACACATACAATAGCCATTGTTTGTGCTCTACTGAACTAGTAGGCATACACCCAAACCACCTTTATTCTGGGCCTACCATATAACGGAAACCTACCATGTATGAACGTTTAATTCAGCGTATGAATTTAGCGCGGTTATCACCCAGACACCCATCAATGGCCATCAAAATCTACTCTAGAACCCTGGTGTTCTATAACTAAGTTAAGGACCAAGACATAGGTCTTGGTTCAAAGGTGTGATGATAAGTCAAAGTCAAAAAGTAGTTATTCAATAAAATCACAAGGATCACTTTGAAGTATGGCCTCACCAGGTATGCTCTGCTTGAAGCAGCCATGTGCCGCCAGCATCCACTCGGCGCGCGTCTCCGCGAACATGACGACATTCTGCCGCACCGAGCAGCCGAGCTCGCGCAGACCAGCGCCGAAGAAACCGGCCTCCACTTCCACGTCGATGTACGAACGCCACACGTAGTCACCCATGTTGAACTGTCGAACGTATTACATGTTATTCCTGCTTGTTCCACTTGATATCGGGTCGATGCTTAGATTATTCTAGAGAAATACTCATGAATGGCCACGTATCCAATCGGGACCCCGTGATTCAGTCTAGTGCCGATGCATTGACTGACCATTCGTCAGCGGTTCGACGGCGCATGAACGGTGAATGCATGAACATCGGTGGGTTTTAGTCGGTATGCAGCATAGTGACCTATGTGACAGAAAGCCCGACATCTCTTTCGCCGAGTAGGAGGTATGCGTAAGACATATTACCCCGTAAAAAAAAGGGCTAGCTGTGGCCGCATTGAGGTCTTCTCTCGTATCACCACCAATAACCATCTTATTATTTCGTCAAACATTTTTTTCGTTAAACGATTCATATACAATAAATGATTTATGATTTAGATATTTAGATACACGAAATTTTTTCAAAGCTGCTAGTCGTTTAAGCTTTAAAAAAAGAAGGAGACCTTATTCTCTCTAAGACAGCTATTTGCTGTGGAAAAATCTAGTAACATTCAACATTTTCACAAATCCGCGTCCAGTAAACAAAAAAGTCAGTCGTGGCTAATGCGCGTACCTTCTAATTCAAGGTGGGGGATTCAGATCTTGCTTCTACTACTAGGGTCTTCTTTTCCCCCCTTGTGAGGGGGAAGAGGGTAGGGCCTCGATAGAATGTTTGCCCTGGCTAATAAGATGTTGTGTGACGTTCCGCAGTGGGGTGTGTCGTGGGTATACCTTCTTGAAGACGCGTCCATTGGGCTGCGGCTCGTCCTCCTCGCCGAGCACGGTGCGCGTGCCGAGGCAGGGGCGCTCGCTCCAGCGCGCGGCGGCGGCGCGCAGCATGGCCTCCATGGACGTGACGCCTTCGCGCACCAGGCGCAGGTGCAGCTCGCACGGCTCGGACACAGACTCCACGGTGATGCTGCCAGGAGAGCTTTGGATTATACGCGCCTGGAATATATAGTCGTTTTAGCACCTAATTATGAGCACTTGGCATAGGCATAGTAGTCATATTGGTGGCGTGGAACTGGCACCTAGATTCACGTAGTTTAAAGACGTTTCAAGTAATCCTTGTGTTTTTATTGAACAAATACCTTTTGACTTTGACCCATCGTTTACCTATATCACCGAATCTACAAGTCGAGTACTACTCTATAATCCGTATTCAATAAATAATGATATCGGTATTTCAATATTAATAACAAATTTCAGCGAATAGCCTAAAGGGCAGTAGATGAAACCAACATACATACAGAACTAATTAAAAAGACGTTAATAATTGCCTAGCGATTTTATGTATATGCATACAAAGGTAGTATTAATACATAAACAAAACAACTTTGTTCTTCCCATGTAGCCTAGCTACGAGTAAAAGAAAAGAAGATGTAACTTCACTCACTCCATAATAATTATGTTATGAATAATTAGTTGTTGATTTCAAGTTAGAGCTTGTGTAAGGTCAGAGAGGACTTATGATAAAATATTCATTAAGATCTTATAAGATAATATTATAGGAATCCAAGTCCTGGCTGCCTGACAAACAACGCACAGCCTGAACTACTGTAAAAAAAACGCACATCACATAATAATATTCGTACTAACCTTGCTTCCAACTTTTTTCAATATCCACGTAATATTATTTAAATAGAGCAATTTCCTAGTAAATCTCAGTTCATCAGTCGAGATCCGTGTTTACAGTAGCCGGCAATATCCAACATCATAAGATGAGAAACTTAATAGGACTCGAAATTGTATTACGTCAGCGAAGGAGCCTCTGCCGAGATATACCTAGATCTAGCTATAGAACGCTATAGGGCATATCAGGCGGAGCGTAACTGGCGTCAAAGGTCAGTAGGTTAACCAACCTGACATCAGATCTATGATTTGAATTTGTTGAGTTTCATCATCATAATGTTGTAAAAAAAAAAAGAAATTCACAATATCTTCTACCGTCCTACGTCTCGGCTTGCAAAGGAATACCAACTACTTCAAAATGTGCGTATGTACCAAACGTAAAATTTGGACGTACCTCTGACTACCCCCTTTACCACCACCACTCTAGGAGCCCAGTATCAACTTAACCAAGGGATCTGAGGAGATATCTACCATGCCTGTGGATCAAAGTCCATCACGACTTTGATTAACTCTTTCTGTTTTGGTTATTAGTAACGGCTGATGTTTCGTTGACTATACTCAGCAAATATTGACATAATATCCAGTAAGTAACAGCTGTTTGCACACCCAGTTACAGCCACCTCATTAGCACGTGGGCAGTCAATGAACAGAACATTAGGTTTGAAAGCGGGTCAACTGAAAATAGCGACACTGGTGCCATCCACACAAACGCTGTTTCATAATTGAATAACTAGTAGTCCGCAGCTACTATCTTACTGCTCGGTGCTCCGAGGTTTAAGATAAACGAGGCTATAAAAAATAATTTGCGTGGGCTGATGTATACCAGACCGCTTCAAATTAATTTTCTACAATAATCTTAGTAATGAAAGACTCTGTAAACTAATTTTATTCTATTCATACAAAATATAAACAGAATATAAGAGTAGAGCTCTTTGTGAAGGGCTCGTAAGGGGAAGTAGGTACTACCACCACGCCTATTTCTACCGTCAAGCAGCAGTGCAGTGTTTCCGTTTCAAGGGTGTGCTTGCCGGTGAATTACAGACAGATAAGGTATAACATCTGTATGTCTCAAGTTGATGGACGCAGGGCAGTGCATCGTAAGGCACGTGATCTTGCGAGGCCAATGCTTTGTTAAAGGTGATGGTTACCACTAAACATCAGGTGGGCCATCTGATTGCTCTATCAGCAAGTAGTTTAAAAATATATACAAATTATGTAAATGGAATTTACTTGAATGATATGTGCACAATGCCAGTACTCTCAAACGGTGAAGGAAAACATCGTGAGGAAACCGGCATGTCGTGGAACCTAAAAAGTTCTATATTAAGTGTCAAGTGCGTGAAAGGAGCCTCTTGAGGCGGTCTTAAATCCTTTCACCACACTGTTTCGAAAGAAACAGTGACACGACAAGAAGAGACTTGAATGATTGACAACTGTAATCCACAGGCACTGCAGACAGCCCCTCAGATATCTTAGTACTGAGAGGAGTAGTGAGAAGTAAACCCAATTTTTTTTTTATACTACTTGAAGACTATCAGCAGATGGTCCACCTAATGTTAAGTGGTAACCATCACCAAAGCATTGCACATTTTATTTGGCTGGTATACCAAATTTATTGTTACCTTGATTCGACGAGACAGTGCTCGTTTCCGCCATGGCCTCTGCGCGATCAGATGTATGGGGAAGGTGATGACGTCGAAGACCAGCACCACCGCTCTGATGGTGCTCAACACCGCCGACACCAACCATGATTCCGGCCTGAAAATATAACTAAATTTTAATATATGAAGACAGGTTTTCTTTATTTGTTGTATATCATTTCTCTGCGATATATTTTTGACACAGGTTCGGTCTCAAAACTTCAGAAGGGCTTTAACATTTTTATGTTAGTGATGGTTCAGTAAAAGACGGTGGACTTTGATTTTATCAAAGCAAAGGCGGCGGAACCCTTTGGGCGAAACGTCGCCGACTATATGCAACTTGGGGTTTTAAGTAGGCATAGACCATTATTCGGCAGTCAAAACTAAGTCCCTTTTCGGTATTTAGCACATTTTAAAGGTCACAAGTGGGTCGATGACCAGTCAAGTACCTACTAGTTTATAAAGACTATTGACAAATTGTTTGTATTTGGGAACCGTAATAACATCACAGACTCGAAATACTTAATAGTAGTTTACAGTCAAGTAACCGATACCGTCTAACAAGTTTTCCAAGTAAAGCACGTATAAATTAATAAGATAAATTAGAATCAGCTTGCGCAGTCGCGAGGTACCCGGCCGCCTCGACCTATAACAGGAGTATTAGCGTGCCTTGCCATTTTAGACCGGTAATCGAGCAGGTTTCCTTAGTCGGCACTTCCGAAGTACTTCATTTTACTTTCATGAATTGCCACCTGCATCGCGCTGGCAAGGATGTTAAAACACCACTTTACGGGAACGGGACATACCGTTCTTTAAAGTCACTCTGGGATAACAAAAGTCATCAAGCGAAAGTGCTGATCGAAATCAGAAAAGGTTTTAACCAGCAACACGGAAAGAGATGAGTTTCTAATTGTCTTATTCATAACTCTTCCGGGCGAAAGTAAATATCTATTACAAAGTTAAATTGAAGAAAGTTGTGAATCCTAACTGACTCACGGAGCCAATAGGTATAACTTTTATTACTAGTACGTTCAATATTGAGCTGGGTCACAGATAAGAGAATGCTGGGTGCTCCTACCTGATTTTAAGAGTGAAATCATACCTGCTTTTAGAATCGGTAGGTATCAATATACATTGCCGAAGTCTTATGCACGCACACCGAGACTATAAAATCCACCACACGTGGCATGATAAAGCTCAAGGCACTCTTCGAAATATCTAAAGGACAAGTAGCAAAGTCGAATCAAAAGTATAAGATTGATGCTATCGAAATGTGGCGTCGAAGGTTCAATGTTTACAAGCGCTATATAACACTATAGAAACAGATTCGCTTAGAAGCGAACGCTATTTGCCTACACCTCTAGATATCATGTTATCATTGGTGGTGCCTCTCGTCTCTGGGTCACGACCCAGAGACGAGAGGTAGTTGAAACAACAGAGTATCCCAATCCGATAAGCCAAAACAAAGAATACCAGTCACAATTAGAACGTCCCTGATTATACGTCCGGATGCGCAGCTGTAGATAGTTTAGGATCGCTGCTGTGGCCATGACCCGGCGAACAACGCATTGAAGCATTCTTTCTTCATGTACAGTCAAAGCTGTACTTTACGTACACATTTAGTACCCCACCCAGACGAACCTGAGAATACTCATATTCTAAGTTTTGAAAGGGTCGGCAACGTGCGAGTTTTTTTCTAATGCTGCAGCGTCATTGTAACCGTTTTCCATCCAATCGGGTTGTACGCTTCATGGGCCTTCTGTTAGCTTTTCTGTATAGTAACAGAAAATACTAAAATGCTGAAGACCCTGTTGGACATTTAGTTTTGTTAAATAAATAAAATAAAAAATAGTTCAGGGTCATCTGGAACCTAAACTAAGCAAAGGTCTTGCTTAGGAGACCTGGTCTCTTTTAAGAATACATAATGACCTCTTATTTTACATACTCATAACAGCAGGCACGGAATAAACATGTTAAGAAAGAAACGTCAAACTTCCGGGGCTGAAGACAAAACTACTAGACCAGCAGTGAGAGGATGGTCGAAAAAATTATTGTCATTCGCCGCGTGGTTTCAACCCTCTTAATATTATAATGACTGCCAAAACAAAATACACATCGTATCTGCTTCAGTAATCAATTAAAACATGTCCCAGATAAAGCCCGGATGCATCTGTTGATAGTGGCCGTGACCTGATGGGCACGCATGCGCGTACCGGCCGGCGTCGTCGTTCGTGCAATGGTGCATCTATCGAACCTTGACATTTGGACCGGGATGCGTAGGTTTATCTTGTCATTGTTGAGAGGGACAGGCTCGGAAATTTGTTTAAGGGGATTGTACAGGGCTTTTAAATATCAGGTTACGAGTCTATATCATTTTTACTAAGTCAGGGTAGATAGAGAGGACTCGAACCCGTATATAAACTTATGGGGAGGCATTATGTCCAGCAGTGGACTTTTTAAAGCAGATGCAGTTCGAATAGGGTTTTCTCATGTGAAATATTGACAGAACTCTGCTTACAACAAAATTACATTATCTACCACAGCACGACCAACGACATTTTTTAATTGCATGAAAGTACATTGTAAACCTACTAAAGCTAAGAATCCTTGCTAGGCAGAACCAGGTCACGAACAAGGTTGTATTCATCTTTTAAATATTGTGCGCTGTGAGCCTTGCAACTCTCCAAGGACTGTTATGAAAAGTATAAGAACCTAAAAGTTTAAACCTCAGTATTTTACATCTAGCTACTTGCAGGTTGGGATGTAAGGCAGTATGGCCCAACGATGGGTCATACTTCTAAGTAACTCTTAGTTATTAACCTACAATGGCGTGCATTTTCTGTACAGCAACACCAAGTTAATCTTTGCACGTGTTTTGAGCAATATTCACTAGACTTATTGGACCAAAATCGTGACGCACCGAATTGCTACTTTAAGTCACAAATTGGTGCGTCACGCACGCATATTTTTGACATGTAACTATGAAATTTCAAGGCGTATTGAAATCAACTCAACCCGAAATACGCAGATTCATCACAAGTGATTACGTCTTCCGATGGACGTTCAACCTTAAGACTTTTTTTTACTTCATAAAAACAACTTCATGATCGTTATTTACCTAAAAAGGCTCCGGCCTCTGTTTTAAAATTTCAAAATTAAATTTTACTTTACCGCTATCTATACATTGTCTACGTTTAGTCTGTCGGTTCGTGATCGCCATTCTAATAGCTGAATTCCCCAGCGGTAGTCGGTTCTATGAGCTTTATCGCCTTCCTAGTCATATATGCACAATCGTCTGTCAAAAGTCTGTGACAAGACCCAGCCAGCCTCCGAGTCAACATAGATGGTATAAAAGTTAGTGTATTAAACAGTACAAAATACAATCGAAACAAAATGCTTCCCAAGATCAGTTAGTACTTTCAGTTGCTTGTAGTTTGTACAACAACTGACTGAAGTGATCGCATTGCATTCGCAAAATGACTCGACACGTAAGGAATGCAGAGCATCTTGTGCTTCAGTTTAGGTGCCTTTGTTTGAACAGCTTTCAGACTGAACAGAAAACGTACTGTGCAGTGTTTACTGTTGTCCGTTATCTGTATTGTTATGAGGTTATTTTAGGGTAATGATAACCCTCACAGATCAGTTGGCACCTTTAGACTCTGGTCCTTACTCGTAAAAGGTGATGTGGCTAATTTGGCCAGCCTTACTCCTCCCAAAATCACAAAAGCTATGTGCTTCGCAGGCTTGGAGGAGTGACTTAGATCAAGGACAATAGACATTTTATTGTGATCCTTGTGTTCATGGAGAAACACCAGACAATCGGGATCTGATACAGCTATCTGATCCCTATTATAATTATCCCCGATATGTACCATTTAAGTATGGAAATAAAATTATAAACGTTATAATTTCTAAATATCTGGCATAATCTGGCATCGGATTAATTATTTCTAATTAATCCGATGCCAGACGATGGAAAATTCATAACGATAATATCACGACTAAATTCGTAGATAATATTTAGCATTCATACGAAGATTACCTACTGATTGCACATGTGAATGATTTTTTTGCTGTTAAGTTGTGAAAAACGTCTAATTCTGATTATGATTCATACGAAAAAAATGGTTATCATTGATTTATATCAATAATACCACGAATGTTTGACACCTTACGCTAGTGACTAAAACGGCGAGACTTATGATAAGCACACAAATACATTATCTCTAATGATGTTATATTGATAATGATAAAAAGTTTTACAGCCAATGAGTTATTTTTTACCGAACTGATTAACTGTAGCCTGGCACCAGAAGCACGTGTCGGGATCGTGTATATATGAACATGAGCTACTCTAAACGAAGATGATAAATACTGACGATTTGTCCAATATAAACACGAGTACACATTAGACTAGATTCTCATTGAGGCAGCTTATCTGCATGCATTCATTCACTAACGAAATAGCTTTATTTGAAAAAGGGAGAAGGGAAAATGTACACAATTATGAAAAACAAAACTTCCACGTTAGATGATTGTATTTGCATTTATCTAGACTGGGCAATGAAAGGCTAAGGAAAGACATTGGTCTAACGACATATTGGCCGACATAAAAGACTTGAGGTAGGTTGAATCTGATGCTGACAAATAAATATAATCGCATAATCAGTTAATGTTATAGCTGTCCACAAAACGGGGTAAAGTACGATGTCCAAGGTGCCTCTCAAGGTTCCGGCACTTTAACCGAGCAAATTATATGTTTTTATGCAAACCTACTATTGGTAGCACTGTGGCTTAACTGACACTACAATGTTTTGAACAATAGTGCAAGGACATTGGTTGGGCAATTTGACTGTAGTTTTTTAGGTAAGGTAAAGAATTTACAAGTATGTATTTGTACACAAAGTTGACCTTGACATTGAAGTTAGTTTTTAGATTCAGCACACAACGGCCAATAAGGAAAACCCTTTGACCTTTTGACCAATCAAATCACAAAATTACAATTCGTTATACCTACTCGTATATCTTAACGTGATAGACTTTAGAACTAGTTATTGTAATCCTATAAGAGGCTTAGAAATTATTGTGCTGATAGGTATTGAGGTTACATTGTGGCGATAAATGCCTTACATTGACACTATTTCTATAATTAGTCAATGTCATGTATTCTACTGCCATATGGAGGAAGATCTCATTACCACCTGCATCAGTGATCCTTGTAATTCTATAGAATAATAAAAAAAAATCCATTATGTGAAATTTCAGTGTGACTAAATTAGTTACAAATTAGTTATTAATTTACAATTAAACTATAATGAATACAATTACGTCGAATTTAGTTTACAAAGCAACATTGTACTTAACTCTAAGTGGGATCATTGTGTGTTTCATTGACACAAAAGCTATAATTGTTGCATATGTGAATATTTATTTAGTGGCTTCTGGTTTATGTTAAAATAGAGGATATTCCAATATCACACTAGACATGTTTGATATTTTATAATTCTTTGACATTACTTTTTTATTATTTCCCAGCACACTTTGCCCACTGCTGCCACAGCTGAGATAATACAATTCCAATGATATTATTGGAATAAGAGTTGATTGCAGAGCCCAAACTCCATCAAAGAAACGCAATTCGTTTCATAAATTTTGGAATGTTATCGAATCTCTGTGATTTTAAAGTGTAAAAAAGTGAAAAATAGTAAATGATATGTTGGTAACCCGCTGTTCACCGCTTGTACGCGAAATAAATCGTCCAGCAACGACGAATCAGATGGACGAAAGGTCTATTCATATTTTTCCCAGATCTCGTTGCTATCCTAACAGTAACCTGTACTTGATATTTCAATTTAGTTATTATTATAGTCGAAAAGAGTGGAATCAGTTAAGCTGCAGCGGGACCATAACAGCTGAATGATAATATTACATACATCCCGGGTCGGTAAGAACATTATTATCTCGGAGCCGTGGACTGTTTTAATATTACTCTGTGTGGATCCATTTTTTGTTTTTGGTTGACCCATTGGAATTTTATTGCAAGTCTTGCTTCGATGAGTACCGTTTAAATAACTCAATACTGGTACCATAACGCACAATGACGTATCTGACGAATTTGGAAGTAGATTAAAAGTCCCAACAGCAATGACCGATGAGTCAATAGTGATTATTGATAGTTAATTTACCTGCTTTTTATATATTACCACTAGATTCGGCCGAGGGCTTTTCTCGGTGTTGCAGATAACTATTTATTTGACCGTTTATTCAGATGAAGGCTTCATTATTATCTACTGCTTGACCTGTGTGTGACTCAAGTGCATTCTTGGCCCAAATGCAATTCCAAGTGTACCATGTTATCTAGCTGGGCTAAAAGAAATGAATTAATGAAAAAACACAGCCAGCAGGGCAACTGGGCATATGTCTCACTTTGTGCCATGCCACCCGGCACAGTCCTGTGCTATATAGTCTCATCCGACACGAATGGTTACAATTTCGTCGAGCCACCTCGCTCCTCGACAACCGATACTTCTCATTCCTGTCCTTGTTTACCATTCTACCATTCCATACCATTCTAACAACTACTCTAATATATTTTCCACATCTAGCTCTCAGCCAAACTCAGCTGTTCGCAATAGCTTCAGCTAAATCAACACAATATTCACGCAAACTTATCATTTATTTTTAGTTAGATAGGATTTCGAACGGATCCATGTGAGCGAGTAGAATGATTCATGTTTATACCTACTCGTAGTGTGTGTGCTCGAAGGTTCAATAAACTGGGAGTAAACATTTGATTTTACTATTTGTTAAGAGATCAGAGAGTTGTGCTTCTTCATGTAAAGATCCTCAGGCGTAAAGTCAAAACTAGGCGGCTAACCTGAGTGCCTGAGTTCTCGACTTTATAGGTACCTAGTATAAAGTTTATACTTATCTAACTTTCCCGCTTTACTGATGTTTACTTGCATAAAATAAGTGTCATAAACGGTTATAAGGACGAGAGGCATTGTACTTGATATACATATAGCAACAAGGCTGTCTGAGTAAAACCGAATAAAACTCTCCTTCCTACTCGGAAGGAGAGTTTTATTCGGCAGTGGCATTACGGGTAGTGATGATGATGATGAACGAGGCTGCCAGCTATAATATTTACAGATAAGAGGACTGTCAACAGTTCATTACTGTATTAAAAGCTAAAGCGCCCGACCATAAAAATAATCCAAACAAAGTCACAATATCACAATCATTAATATTCGATATAAGTTATTTTAAAACGCTAATCCGAGGTAATCTTCAAACAGCTTACACTACATTATCCTTGTGAATTTATTATATTGTCCATAAAGTGAGTTCACCGCAGAACGAGCCGACAAGACTTTAAAATACTCGACGATCTTGAAATGCACGAATTTCTACAGATCATGGCTCAGACAATTTTTTAACAGTTTTTTTGCAAAAAGCTTATTGGAATTGGAGCACACTCACAGTGAGATCCAGACGGTCGATAGATAGAAGAAAAAATAACACCTTTTTTGTCGAAGGTTTAATAAGGCTTGTATGTTTTGGAAACAGTTTATGGTTATATCATACCAAAGGACTTCTTACGATATGCCTACCCAAATAATGAACCAAGAAAGGTAGTCCCCTTAGATAATCCTCAGTGATCTTGGGGAGTAAGGGAGGATGGGATGGGATTGTACGTGGTGGGATGGGATTGTACCGATCGTGGGGATTACCAGTCGTGAGCCTATTTAATTTAAGTTCCAGAATTGCCGAATTCAGAATTGCAGAATTTGTGAATCGAGCAGAGATTTCTTGGACAATTTTTTATTGAGATTAGAACCGTCAAGATATGTCAGCTTGAGTCTGGATTCACATTTGAGCATTGTTTTGAAATAGATACCTGAATATCGATACATTTTAAATATTTCTGCAACAGATGGAAAGATCTAGAAAAGAGATTTCAATTCATGCAAAGTAAACACAGCTCCTTACACAAATTAAAGTATATCGAATGTTTGAATAAAAGTGTTTTAATATCTATTTTTTTACGCAAATAACGTTGAAGTCTGACAGGGGAATGGAAGAGAACATGTGACGACTCATAAAGTAGGGTAAAAGGCTGAAAGATGAAATGATACACATTTTTTCAGTTTTAATTTAAAGTGTAAAAGACTCACTTCACAAGATATCCCATGTTTATCACTGAATGCACTTCACCACACAATCACCAGCAACTTACTGCTCATTAGGTTTAAGTGATAAGCTTTATATGCCTCCTTATCTTTACTACCAAGTGATTGATAGCTTATCTGATAGCTACGGATCTACCGGACAAAGTACATCAATACTCATTAGAAGCATTTCCCGGCGCAATGGCGATCTGTTTTGTAACTTAGATCGCCAAGAAAAGAAAAAAAAAGAAAAAGCTTCTCGACTTCGATGCCAAGGCATGGCAGATATGCCTTCAGATCTCGAAATAAGTAACAACTCAAGATTATTTGAGGGTGGCAAGTGTAGTCAAAGGTACGTCAAATTATTACATTTGGTACATATCCGCATTTTGCAGTAATTGGTATTCCGTTTGTACGTGACAGGTTCCAAGTCTATCGTAGCCGCTCGAACACAAACTGGTTTTCTCACGATGTTTTTTACAACGTTTTGAGACCAAAAAGATACAACTAAACACACTGTTTTAGTCAGAGACGACTGAAAAGACATTCAAAAGAAAAGCCAAGACTTCGATTTAAAACTAATTTGGAGAATTTTTTTACACGGTAGTAATTACTCCAATTTAAAAAAGATAAGATGTATTTGGATATGCTCCAGAAATCTAGGCAGTTATCGCAGGGTTATTTAAAAAAAAACCTTTTTTGTTTGTATAAGGACCAGAACGTTTCCGAATGTTTTAAAATAACTCGACTAGCAAATTTAGAAAATAAGTAAGTATGTTAAAACCTACAGAATACCCTTTTTCACTATAAAAGTCCCTTGCCTCGATTCCTTACTATTTCACTATAATTCAAATTACTAACATCTACATACTAGTAGTATGTTGCAAGATACAGGAATAAAATAAAACAATTACGATCGAAACAACACTTGAACTATGTTGTAGGCATGTAGACTTGTAGAGTCGAGCTACATTATTTACGAATTTAGATAAGAGCCATGTTAAGATTATAGTAACAAATCCGGCATCCGATTGTAATCGCCGCGGCACATCCTCAGAAATATCTGACGATAACGAAATGAGTATATGATTGTACTCACACTTTATTTCCATTTTATCGGAATTGATAGTTTTTATGATTGTAATGTTGATTATGCATTGAAACTATGGTAACAAGGCCATTTAGTGAGACATGTATGTGTAATTAAAAGACCTTGTTTGTAATCTAAGTGACCTTTGACGAAATACGTTCAGTGATGGACGCAAATTACAATATGAGCTCTACGCCGGCGAAGACAGCATAGCAGCTGGTGGGAAATTGTCCGACTGAAAATATTAGAAATATTTTCAGTCAAAGGTCACAACACTCCGTCATGAGTACGATGTGAGGAGGAGGATAATAATATAAGTATCGAAAACTATTGTATGTTGAACTTGCACGTGAATACCTAAAGATTCACAGAAAAAAATTACGCTCACTTCATTTTTAGTAAAAAAAACCTTTGCCCTGCAGAGGGAAACTACAGGCTGAGAGCTAGTAGTAGAGAACTAGTGGGCTTGCAACCCCATAAGAATAAAAATAGGAAGTCTTAAACTACAAACAGTCAGTCAAGAACACCCTCACACAATGCCTATTTCAAGATACCTGACGCAATATTGAGCTCTACTGTAGGCCCGTAGACCGTAATCATACTTATTCTCTAGGATAATCTAACTAAGTATCAACACGATAAAATGAATACTTATCGTATCCACACCCAAACAAAACCAAACTAAACTAACAATGAAAACTGAAAGGCGTAGAAATACAGAAAAACGCGAGTAAAAACGTGAAACCTTCAAGTCTAAAGAAAAACTGCGTCAAGTCGACATCTGGCTGGGAGCCAAGACCACTAGGAACACTAATAAACCTAGTGGAAGTGGATAGAGAAGTCAACGAGAATACCCATTTCAGTTTTGCATACGTATTTACAAATACAAATACATTTGTAGCTTATAATGTGGGTAAGATAAGCATCAATGGAGGAAGAACCATGGTACAAATGGAAGGAATGTTACTACTAGCTGTAAACAAAAATGCGCACGTATCATTTAAGTTTAAGAGCATTTATGACGTCACGTGTTTGCAGCAAGTTATAATTATGATAAACCCCTGGTGATATTGAACATTTAATAATAACAATAATAAAAATCAAATCCCATGGTTATCAAGCACGTGCTTCATAACATCGTTCTACACCATAAACCCGAAAATCCAAGTGTTAACATGGCAACAGAAAAGTATATACAATACAACAAGTGTTATCAACTAACAGGTGCAATAACATTTGATTAAATCCCTTATCTGTATGCGAATAAGTACGCCTGACGAATTCGTAAATGTGCGAACAACAGTATATGACACTGAACTTGAGATTTAAAGTCTGAGAACAACGTGCGCTTAGAGACAAAGTTGGGCACTATGTACTGCACTCATACTCCAGTGTACATTTGTCTTTAGTTAGGTCATTATGAAAAAGATTGAGGTAGGTCGGGTCACGGGTCACAGACCTTACAATGGACCTTTCGTGATAAAGGGTGTCGACGTCAGGTGGTCATAATAAAATTATTAACCAAAAAGTATGTTTTTAGCACTTTCACATGACGATCGGTAGTCGCTGAATGTAGTCAAGAAATTTTAGAGAGGGTTCCATCTCGTCTTAGCTACTGATCTCTTCTTGGTCACATTCATGTGATACTCAAGAGAGCTGTTGACAGATCGTTGCTTGGACTGAAAACAGCGTTCTTAAGCTTCAGCCTTTTGTTTGTTTACCACAAAAATAATACTGAATAGTCTACTTACACTTCATTCTCGTCTATAAACATTTCTGTGTTCTTCAACCTGTAACAAAAAACAAAAAATCAATATGAAGAACGAAGATTATGTATTATGCTCTGCTTGGTTTCCCTTCCGAGAATCGTTTCAATATCGAGTTTTCAGATGAATAAAAATGTCTTAGTGACTATGTACAATCGCCAGCAATAGGGTTAAGAGATTTTTGCGTGCGAGTCTGGTAGATTATGAATAAATCAAAGAAGGAAAGAAAAATAGGTCAACGTACCTAGCTTTTGCATGATCATTAATATCACGTCACGTTTTATCCCGCTTCCCGACATCAAATATTAGTTCTGCCCAATCGCCATTGCCACATCGACATAAAATCAATGTTTGTAATCAAAGCTTGGATTGACAGTCTCCAAGAGAACTAAGCCTGAATGAAAGGAAGTTATTCTGACTTATGGCCTTTTCAGCTCGTGATTGACAGAAACCACTCCCGCGTATTAGTACGCTGTGAGTGGAGTCGAGCCCCCGTCATCCATAGTATAGCAAACACTTCCACCGTATGGGTTAAATTTAGCATAGCTTGTAACGTCGAGTGCACGTATAGTTAGCGACAAAAATACATTAACTACTCATGACGCTCTTTTAGGGTTCCGTACCCAAAGGGTAAAACGGGAATAATTATTTAAGGGGGCTCCCATATAAGAAACGTGATTTTTTTGCCGTATTTATAGATAATGGTACGGAACCGTCTCGCACTTGGCCGGTTTTTTTTAGGATTGAATTAGAATACTTCAATTTGTATTATGTACATGATTATGGGCATTTTCAAATGTTGTCCAAATAATTATTTTCAAATAAGAAATATTTGAACCTCCGTGCGACTTCGTTCGCTTGAAGATATTTTATACTTACTTTAACCGACAGGGTTTGAATTTCGGCAATTTCTTTCTTAGTACGCCCCTAAACTAAAATAGGACGTTACTCTCTGAATATAATCGTTGATCATCCGTCAGACATTCAATAACGTAAGAGACTTCTACATATAAACGATTTATAAACTAGGAAAATTCATCGACTATTGTGGGTGACTATACCAGCGATGAAGTAGGGAATCTAGGTCTTAAGACTAGTTATGCGGGCGCAGACGTTCAGTGATCACATTTAATGCGATAGTAGTGTTTGCATCTTTCAAGGAAGCTATTTTTGGGTCACCTTGTTTTGCTGATTGGGATTGGATTAGGATACATACCTACTGTTTTGCCTGATATTTGACTTCAAAAGATTGGTGTAAGGTTTTCATGACGAAAAATTAATATATTGTATGTATTCTTCATATTCTTGGAGACTCCATACACTTGGGAATAGTGTAAAATTTCTATACGTAAAAAAAATTAACACTTTAATGAAATAAAAAGATAATACGCCTTTCTTTTGCAAATAGATCTGATTAATTGTGCACTATTCTTCACCTAGAGACAACATCAAAAAGCAGATATTCTGGCGAAGCAGTTGATGATCTGTCATTTTAACTCACAAAATTGATGACCTACTAACAAAATATGTTGATGATAAACAGTTAATTTGTCATTTACTCGAAACCCGAGCACGAGATGCCCTTGATACGTTGACCTCAATTTATTACCCAGGTAATTCAATTATGTCCACTTGTGAGTAAAGCAACACCATTTCAGAGTAGGCAGGTAGTACTGAAGATTTATAGTCACGTAATAGCAGGTATCGCGAAACTAAAGCTGGTGTCGGCAGAGTTAGAACAAAAGGGAGAGAAAAGCCTCGGGCTCTAGAGCTGGGACCCACAGCCTCACAAGCCCTCTACGGAAGCGAAGGAAGTGGAAACGCAGAAAGAGCTCTGGCTAGATTGTTGGCAGAGAGGAAAATGGATTAGTTTACCCCTGGCTGGCTCGGCTATCAGGTTGTCGGTGTCGATACCTAAATAAATTAAAGTACTTAGTCATAATCCTCGTGGTTTGGAGAACGTTTTGAACTGAAATACTAGGAGAGTAAAAATTACATGGGAGCGAAAAGTTGAACCCACATGCAAGAAGTTTTCCTGGCATGGCATAGATGAGAAAAAACTGGAAATCCATTAGCAATATGTTATTTAGCTGAGAGCAATCGGTAACCAAGAAAATTGTAATTACTGTAGATAACGAACAATGTATGTTGTAAATAGGTATATTTTACGAATCGTAATACCCACTTATGACATACCTAAGTACTTATGTCTGAATAGTAGGTAAGAACCCAGCTTAAAATGCAATATCAAACACTAAGGACTGATAAGAGCTGCTTAAATGTTAACAATATCAATTTTGTGAGAAGACGGCTTAAAAATACTAGTCGATTATCTAGAAATTGCACCGTGGCTTAAAGCGATAATCAAAGAAAACAAAAATAAAATCCAATGAACACGTTATGGTAGGTATATTAGTTCTATAACATTGTTTTGTGGTCATAATCAAGCGGAATATAAATTACTAGCGGTCATTAGCGACTTTGTCCGCGTAGACTATGTAGACTCGCGGTAGTCACTTCGGAGAAACTCACTATATTAACAAAACTTGATCAATTTAGATCACTTGAGATGTGAACTTTCAAATGTGTTTCTGTCTCAGTGAGCGTTCACGTATCGCAAAGAGCACATCAACATCATCACATCCCTTATTTAAACACACAGACACATTTTAAGGCTCCTAATGGTTTCGGCTGTGTCAAGAATCAGTCAGTCAGCACTTTGATTCCTATATTATACATAGATAAATGTAAAACCACATAAAATGATCCTCAGGTACCTCGCCTCATTCTGACGTAAGACAAACATGATATAAATAAAACTGATTGAGGGAAAACATTGAATTATTCATTCAAGAATATAAACTATGAATGAATTCATCAAACTGAAGTAATTATTGTAATTTGTTCGTTTCAAAACATAGGTAGGTACTGTAAAATATAGGTTGTAGGTTGGGAAGTGCCATAGAATGGTAATTAAATCATCAATTCACCTTAATTATAAGGACTTAAATTTATAAACATTTCATCAAAAGAGAGGCTGCTATAGGAAGAAGATTAAAAAATATTTTTCAATAAATTAATATACATTTCTCAGAACTCAGGGACGAGAAACGGAGCTTTTTTGTTTACCGAACTAATGAAAGCCGATGCTATGCAAAGTAATTACACTAATAATTTTTTTTTTTTTTATTCACAAAAACAAACTTGAAATCAAACAAACATATTGTGCTCACAATAACAATATCACAAAACACAAGCAAAAGTGTTGGATTGAACTCAACGACCATAATGGTGTATGTTTCATTTTAATTAATCGAGATATTAGATTGTCGATGGTAAGATTATCTACGTATCATCCCAAGTACCTATGTTGTTTTATATCCTTGAATTACAGATGACCGTAGCGAAAGTAACAATTTGCGAAAAGCGAACATGGAACTAAAAACAACTTACGTCATCATAGCCGATGAAGATGAAGCATAGAATAGAGTAAAAGACACACCGAATAATTACACAGATCCACAATTAACTATTTCCAAAGACAGTGCGGGCGATACGGATGCGAGAGCAACAATGCACAATGCCGGCACGTTGTACGGTGTGCCACAAGGGAATAATGGAGCACGTGACCAACTTCAAACTGAAAATAGGACCTGTGATACATCACGAGTCAGAGGTTTTAAGGATTTTGATAAGGAAAAGGAAACTAAACATTAATGCAACAATATACACATAACTGAATATTCCCTATCCCATAGTATAAAGTTCAGGGTATTTTAGTTTTCATATTTTATAACAGGGAAATTATTCTTATATTAGAGGAAAGCCTGAACTTATTCATGAAGAAATAATTTATATGATATTAATTATTATTTTTTTTCGAATTCATATGCGTAGTTTATTTCTAAATTATTCAAACTAAAGTTGTTATTATTATTATTAAATTGAATTAGTTCAGTAATTTCAGATCGCTTTAAAGACCAATTAATATTTGTTTAGATCTCAAAACTAAATTCATTTACCTACATTAAATTTTATCTTAGTTAACGTCGTAGTTCTGAACCCGGCCTATATAAAGTACAACAACAATCTTGGACAATATGGTCCAAAGTCCAGCCGAGCAATTGTAGCCTCGCACGAGTTCCATCGCTGACGACACTCCAACGAATTGGACCAGAATAAAACCATCGACTTTGGACCCCGACAGATTAGATAATAGTCTAATATAGGTTCCGGTACTGGGGGAACACGGCACTACTGGGACGAAGTCACCGTCAATTCAATAGCGGCTGAATTGCCATTGATTGAATGAACGTACGTACGTGAAACGATTTGTTTGGTGTAAGGTGAAATTGAAAGTAATCGCTCTGTTTGATTTACCTTCTGTAGTATTACATAAATTGTATAAAGCCAAAGCAGAAAAAAACTGTAGAAGGAAAGAAATGCGAGACGAGACCGTACCTTTACGAAATGAAGCTGGGTGATTTTAGAATCTGCAGATCACTATACTCGTATAGGACATGATGTACATAATATAGGACACGATATGGAATTTTAAGAAACTAAACCTAACAGGAGGGATACTAATAAAGCCTTTGTCAGTTTATTTGTATAAATTAATGAATAACCATAAGCTAAGTCAACGAACTCGCATGCTTTGTTTGGATGACTCATACGAAGTATGTGTGATTGGGTAAAATATTTGTCTTGATTCGCATGTGGGAGTCAAAAGGAGTAGAAAACTTCCCGCGTATTAGATACGGAGGATCAACCGGTAAGAATAGACAATAACAATAAACGTTGTCACGCACTAGAAATACCTACATTAGGTACCCAAATCGTAGATTTACAAAACTCATGCACGTATGTATTAACCAGTCACGATAGAAACTGTACTCAGAAGTCTTAGTACTTACCTAATAAGCTAATTGAATTAGAAACTATGAAATTCGTTAATTTAAAAGATCGATAAGAAACTAATAGAACGTTGTCGCACAATAATTAAAGTAAAAATAGAGGACAACCAAGAAGAAGGAAACATCCGGTGTTTTAAAAAAAAATACGTTGAAAACTAATTTTGTGTTTTGACATGAAATATATAAAGAGTGCAGAAAATCTGATGAGATTTCAGTTACATGGAACAGAGCTGCCTACTTCGCTTACAAGTTAGTTAAGCGATAAGATTATAGAGAATGTTTACCAGACTATAAATACATGGTTATCTATATCCGCAAGAGACGGACTAACGAACGATCACATAAGGGTAAAACTTCTATCAATAACGAACCCGTTTTTTAGTGATAGCGATAAGTACCTATACTCATCCTATCACACATAGAACGACAGAAGTAACAAAAAATCGATGCAACTGTCCCAAAGTTAGGTGCGATTATACATGGTCGCCTTGTTGGTAAGTGAGATCCCCTTATCCCAAGTCCCCTTCTCAGTTATCTGGTGTCCGAGGTCACAAGTCGACAGATAGGGACCAGGCACCTGATAACCTCGTTACTACACTATCTGCTCCAAAGGTTGCATTTATATTCCACTTAATTGCATTTGAGACAGGTTTATTTTTAGCTTGTTTATTGGTTACATAACGCAACCTTTTTACTTTTAGAGGTTTCCTTTTGGCTTCGTCGTGTACCTTTTCAAAAGTTCTCTCTCATTTGCCGTTACTTTAACCACTCTTACCTCGTACACTTTCACGAGCGTTTATATAAATTGTCATCGTTGAATTTCTACTATTATTATCTTTAGGAAACATTGAATTTCAAAACGTGCTCTTTAGTGCATGGTCAAAGGCATTATGGATAGAAGGGTCTCTTTCAAAACTGAATTGTGGCAAATGGACGTTGCGTATTTTATAGAACACTTATATTTCAACATCATAATAGCTTGTTCCATGTTCAGCTTGCTTCCATCATGTCATTGGTAACATGCAACTGATCTTATCAGTCTTGCACACGTGGTTCGTACATGGCGTAAGCGTCATTTTATGAGTCATTTCACCTTTTTTTTACATTTTATTTGGAAAACAATCAAATCATTAAAAAATCTAAAAAAATCCACTAAAAAGTTGGTGGATAAAATAAATAAACAAGAATTCACAAATAAAAAGAATACACTAAAGAACAAACAGGTCATTTACAGTTTGAGTTCTTTTCAGATATCAAGTAGAGAGAGGAAGATAAATTAGAGTCTATCTATAGTAACTCTTTAATAACTCTCAAAATGTAAGTATTTGGCGGAATTCAATAATTCTGGGACTAAATCTGAAGCGAAAGGTATTAACATTTGAGCCTAACGAAGAGTCGTGTAGAATTGTAAATAATGACATGCAAAGTCATGGTATAGGATGGCAAGTGGAAACACTGGTAATATCTGGTCATTATCATTAACAGTAATTGCGGCTACTGAATTGCGTTCTTGTCCCTGAGGCGTGAAATTACTCCCAAGAGGTCTTCGTGTCTCCGACCTAGTCGTCAATTTGGATTTCGCCATCGGACCGGAATACTCTAGCATGCAGTAATCTGCAGATCAATGAACTCGCGAAGCATGTTCATTGCAAGCAAAAGCTAATGTTCTACATCTGAGCAATGAAGATCTCATGTTATGTTTCTCTGTGTAGCTCTCAGGGTGATTACAGTACAATACCTGTGTCACATCTTCATTATCTCTGATTGCCTGGGTTTTTTCAACTAATGAGATGTCCTTGTTATTTTAAGGTTTACTTAGGTAAGTATTTTTTTTATCCATTATTGTCGTATTTAATCGAGGATCGAAAAGCCTGTTCTTATCCATCCTTCCTCATATCTATAGAATACCCTTATTCAGATAATAAATAAACTAAAGCGGAAGCTTTTCCAAAAAGATGGGACGAATCCGGTTAGAATAAAAATACTTATTAAAAACTATGCTATTTCAGGTCACGATTTTTATCTAAATCAATCAAACAGTTAAAGCGTTATTGAGCTACAGATATTCAGAAATCTAAACATCCTTTCTCATATATAATATAAGAAGGATAAGTAAAGAACGTAGGTGTAATTGACAGGACAATAGACACTTTCCGTAAATAACTCTTCGAGTGTTCTCAGAATTCAGCCCGTAAAATACTGTTCTAAACAGATTTTCCTTTCTGCAAACTGAATCGCTGTTTTTATTACTGAGCTCTACAGAGTTTATTGAAGCGATGCTTTTGCTGTAGCCACCGTTGGTAACAAAACAATATCAACAACCAATGGTCGAGTACCGAAGCACTCAGCCGTATATTTACGGACAAATCGAGGAACACTATCAAAATAAATATGTGAAGTGGGCATAGGAACCGAGCATCATATTTTAAAATGATAGTAACAAAAAACTATGAAGAAAATATGTACCTAAATGATGTCAGATGATGCGCAAAAACAACGATAATAAGGAATCTTTTCACAATTATTATTGAAGTCTTAGAATCATTATTCTACACATTCGGTTTTTTTCTATACAACTTGCTGATGGAACAAGCGTAGCGCCCACCTGCTGTGAAGTGATAACCATCACCTATAACAAAGCATTGCCTCACAAGTCACACAGGATATGAACTTGCCCTAATATGCACTGCCCTGCGTCCATCAACTTGAGGCATAAAATATGTTAAGTCTCATGTGCATGTAGTTCCACCGGTAGCCACACCTTTCAAACTTCAAACACAGCAACCTTGCTTTGCAGCAGAAAGAGGCATGGTGGTAGTACCTTCCCGGACGAGCCTTTTTAAAGAGCTCTTCTACTAACAAACGGTATCGTCGGTCGATACCTTGAAGTTTGTTTGGCCAGTGATGGAGAAGTTCATAGGTCGCCTAAAGCAACGCTAAACGACTGTTATAGTCAGGGACAAAGTGAAACTTGCTCAATCTACCTACGTACTAAAGAAATTTCTATTTCATCAAATGATCACCAAAGTGTTGATTCTCTTTTCGGTTTCGCAGTATACGGCTGGACGATCTGCTATGAACGACCAAGCAAACTACACCACATTAGCTTCGCTAATCGGTAAATGGCACGTATTACAGAGCATGGCACGACACGTGATGAAACGTAAATATGCAGCACATTCATTCACATTACCAGATTTTCAGCGTAGTTGACCTTGTATTAAAATGATATTTTTTCAAGTTTCGTAACCGACGAGAAATTCGTAATGTCTCACACACATTGCAAGTCCAACTCGTTATTTTGTTTCACTCGTAAAACTTAAATGCTTTTTTTGTAGGTAATCATGTTATAATTGAACAGTTAAGCTCGGTTACATAGCAAACTGCGCAATTGTAGGTAGGCAGGCATGAGCCGTAGAAATAAAAATAACAACACAAAGATAAATTAGAACAAAGCTAGTAAAATGCGAATGCTAAACCGTCGAGCATAAAAGTCTAGATTGTAAACATTGAAGCTTATCAAGAACCTAACAGTAATTTCTTCGCGTTCGTATACTTAAGTCCCGAGCACGTGGCAAAAATAAGCAAATCAACACTTACCACACGGTGTTAATAATAAAAACTAATAAAATATCACTATTGACTTATATCACAGACAGCAACTTTAGGAACGGAAAAAAATAAAAGCGCGCTAAGCGGTGGTGGTGTGTGGACGGCACGGGCCGCGTTCCGAAACTGAATCAAAATTCCTCGCGGCTCGCGAAGCTGCGACGACGTGGAGACAGAGTGCGAAGCATTGCAAACTCACCGCGTGCCGTGCAACGAAGATGTGCCGGCACTGGAAGAGTTGACTCCAGCAGATCTGTTGATGAAATCGCTAAATGAACTTAGCAGACGTAGCTTAAAGATCGAGACGGTTTTTGTTTTATCATTATTTTATTCTACTTGCTGATGGAAAAGCAGCCAAGGTCCACCTGATGTTAAGTGGTAACCATGACATATAACAATGCATTGCCTCGCAAGTTACGCACGATATGAACGTGCCCTACGATGCTCTGCCCTGCGTCTATCAACCTGAGGTATTCAAGTACCTACCCAGTTAGGGCATGCATCTGGTTTAGCGGAAACCGGAACTATGTATCGGTCAATGCCAATGTTGCTTTATATGCAAAAGCAATTTCAAGAACACAACCTCGATTATCTTGATAAATGTATATTGCATAAAATAATGACCGAGAAAGGGCCATCATTTTTACAAATCGGCAGTTCCTCTAGCTTTGTTTGTATAGGTGACAAAGCAAAACAGATACAGTAGAAATTAAAAAACGTACAAACATGCAATTATTGAGATAACAGCTTGTTAAACATAGACAGATAATATAGGTTGCTAATTTGCGAACGTGATATAATCCATCCACGTGTAGGACATGTAACATGTGTAAGTTCGTTTAACCAACTCTTGGTTGGCATAACAAAGGCTCTTTATAAAATATATTATTTAATTTTTAAACATCAACTCAGAATTAGCATTGCCTTTGACAATTGACCATTGGTATTTTCAATATTTATCTTAAAGTTTTAATTCGTTAGGGTACTCATTAGAATGCTACTAGTATGCCGTGCTACCTGATATTTTTTTTTTTTTTTTTTTTTTTTTTTCTTAGTGTACGTTATTATTTTATAACATACTCTAATAATATTACAATCTAGCCATACTTATGGCTAATAGGTAATTTAAAACTGACCTAGTTTTTTAAAGTAAGCTACAACTAAGAATGTGTCCACTAACACTTTTCTTACTGTCTCTATTTAAGGCGAAGACACTTTGTTCTTGTGTTCTTGATTAAACTTTTTCACTTTCACTACATGAATTATAACATTACACTACACTAGTTCAAAAGGTTTAGTTCTTTTAAGTCTTCTCACTATGTCCGTGTTGTCGAGGAGCTGGATGGCCTCGACGTTCACATGATGATGAAGTCTATGTTCGTGAGCTTCTGCATATTTTTTTATAACTTTGTCAACGAACTCAATATTTAGGTCCCGGTGAAGATCATCATTTCTGACGTACCAGGGCGCATTTACGATTTCTCTTAGCACCTTATTCTGGAACCCTTGTATAATTAGGATGTTAGTCTTTTTGGTACAGCCCCACAGCTGAATACCATATGTCCATACTGGCATTAGGACCTGTTTGTACAATAAAATTTTATTTTGAACTGACAAAGTGGAATGCCTTCCAATCAGCCAGTTCATTTTTCTGAAGCGAATATCCAGTTCATCTCTTTTCTTTTTCACATGAGCTTTCCAGCGAAGTTTTGCGTCAAGTGTCATGCCTAAATACTTGGCTGTGTTTTCGTAGGGTATGATCTTATTATTGATATATACTGGACAATAATGTTCCTTCTGATTTGAAAAATTTATATGGACTGATTTAGTTTCATTTAATCTAATTCGCCATTTTTCTGTCCAGTCGTGGACTTTGTTAACAGCCAATTGAACCTTTTCTGCTGCTTCTGCGTGAGTGCTTCCTATAGCCATTATAGCAGTGTCATCAGCGAAGGTTGCAATTGTGCTATTTTCTAGTTTAGGTATATCACAGGTATATAGCAAGTACAGGACCGGACCCAATACGCTTCCCTGTGGTACACCAGCTTTAATTTCTTTTAGGTCTGAGTAGGCGTCGTCTTGTCTTATTCTAAAGAACCGATCCGTTATATATGATTTTAAAATGTCTGCGTATTCTTTGGGTAGCATTTTTCTTAGCTTGGCCATAAGTCCTTCATGCCACACTTTATCAAAAGCCTGTGCTACATCTAGGAATATGGTGGAACAGACTTTTTTTCCCTCAAGGGTTTTTTCTATAACATTCGTTATTCGGTGTACTTGGTCTATGGTCGAATGCTTTTCTCTAAAACCAAACTGATGCTCTGGGATAAGATCTTTGGTTTCTAATATTGGTTTAAGCCGCTTTAGTAGTAGCTTTTCAAATAATTTCGACATTATGGGCAACAAGGAAATCGGCCTATACGATGAAGTGTCATGGGGCGGTTTTCCTGGTTTTGTTATCATGATTACTTCGGCAACTTTCCACAGGTCTGGTACAAATTTCAGTCTCAGTGCGGCGTTGATGAGGTTTGTTAGCTTGACTAAGGCCTTTTTAGGAAAATTATGAAGTATTTCTCCAGAGATGAGGTCGAATCCAGGAGATTTTTTAGGGTTTATGTTATGCTTAATTTCACGTTGTACCTCTCTAGGTGTAACGAGTTGGATATAAACATGTTCATCAAGTATTTCATGTGTGATACTAGATTCGAAATTAATTGGACCGTCGTTCGGTTTAAATATGTTTTCTAAATGTTCAGCAAACAGTTTGGCCTTTTGTTCGTTACTCACGGCCCATTTCCCGTTTCCATCCTTTATTGGAGGAACTTGGGGACTAGGCCGTTTCATGTTCTTGGTTGCTTTCCAGAGGGAATAATCTGTACTGCGATCGTTGGTTAACTTTTGTAGTAATGTGTTGGTTAGAGCATCATTGTGGTTTTGGATCTTTCTTTTGAGTTGTTTTGTAAGATTGTTTAGCTTTGTTTTATCCTGCGGAGATCTTGATTGGTGCCATTGGTTTCTTTGTCTTCTCTTTTCATATATGAGCTGTTTGATCTCTCTGGGGTAATTATTTTTTGTGGTCCGCTTTGTAAAAAGAGGTGTGTTTTTCCAAGCGGTTTGCTGTATAATTGTAACAAATTTTTCTAAGTCTATGTTTAACTGCTCCGGAGTTTTGAGTGGAACTTTAAGGTCTATTTTATCATCTAATTCTATTTTAAAACTCTCCCAGTCCGTGTGTTTATTACTTAGGGTCAGAGTATTTTCTCTATACAATATTTTTTCACTTATTTCTAGGTAAATAGCAGAGTGGTCAGAATTCATATCATAGCTCTGATCGGTTCTTATGTAACTTGGTGATATGTTTTTATGTATAAAAAAGTCTATTAGGTCAGGTATTTTTAGCGGATCGGTTGGCCAGTAGGTGGGTGATCTTGTTGATGCAACGTCACATTTGAATTCTTTAATGGCATTCATAAGTTCTCTTCCTTTTGTATTTATTAGTCGGGAACCCCAATATGTATTTTTTGCATTGAAGTCACCTCCTAATACGAATCTTTCACTGAGTTTTCGTAGGAGACTCAGGTATTCATCTTTTCTGATTGTATAGCGTGGTGGACAATATATAGCTGCTAAAGTAATACTTTGGCGGTTGGTGTTAATACAGATTGCTATAGATTGAATTTCTGCCTCTTCTTGTTTATATTCTTCGTGATGTTTTATACGTTCTCTAACAATTACAGCACTGCCGCCTCTTCCTTTATTGGCCGGGTGTAACGCATGATATATGTTGTAACCTTTGAAATGAATGTGCGATTGTTTTGTAAAATGAGTCTCTGATATTAGACACACATCTACATTTTCTATGTCTAGGACTACTTGTAGCTCGTTCTGATGTTTTTGTAGTCCGTTACAATTCCAGGCCATAATTTTTAGTGTGCTAATCATTTTTGGGCCTTGAATGTAGCCGATTTGGTGCTACTTTCTATTTTTTTTAGTCTCTCATCAAACGAGGTCATGAACTTAAGAATTTCATTCAACTTACTGTCGTTTGAATCGGTGTGCTCGTTGCGCTGGCTGGCTGTAGGATTCTTAGCGGCTGCTTGAGCGTAAGAGACGTTTTTACTCGTAGTAGCCATAACTTTTGAACTGGGTTTACATGGCTGGTGCTGGTTTATAGAAGCTTGATTGCTTGTAACTAGCTGGTGCTGGTTAACCTTTGGGTATTTTTGGGTTTTATTTTTGATCTTTTGCATTTCTTTTGCAATGATACATCCTCTGTAATTAGCCGGGTGTGCTTCACCGCAGTGTACGCATTTCGGTTTTTCATCAGCTGGTTTTCTGCAGTCTTTGGTCAGGTGCTTACCAGTGCATTTAACACACCTTGGCTCTTTGGCGCAGTATTTATGTGTGTGGCCATAAACCTGACATCTTTTACACTGGGGCATCAGTTTTGGCGATCTAAGGGGTTGTATATCAACAGTGCACCCTAGTATAATCCTTATGTCATATATTTTCTTAATATCCTCTTTGTTGTTGAAGGTAAGCATGAACATATTTAGCGGTTCCTTGGTTTTCCAGCTTAATTTGTTCACCGCATCTTCGATTTGGTACCCTTTTGTTTGAAGGTCACTTATAATTCTATCAGGCTTGCAGGTAGAAGGCAGCTTTTTCACCATTACTCTGATCGGCCTGTCTTGCTTGTTTTCGTAGGAATGCCAGAGGCAGTTATGTTCAGTCAATGACTTAGTTATTGCTCTGTACGCTTCATCATTACAAGCATTCACCTTGACGCTATCACCGCTTAGCATCTTTATTTTGAAGGTGCTAGCGCTCTGGTTCGTAGACAAGAAGTCATAGAAATTTTGGTAGTCACTTACGCCATCTACTATAATTGGTGGTGGCGGGGGTACTTTTTTAGTTTTTTCAACTATTGGATTTAGATTTTGTGTTGGTGAGAGTGAGGGTGAAGTGTTCAACTTTCTTTTTTTCCTTGATTTTGTTCTGATCCACTCTGTTTGTTTAACGAGATCTTCTTCATCAGTGCAGTATTCCTCTTGGTGAGAAGAACTTTCAATGTTGGAAGTAGATGGAGGTGCGGTAGGTTCGGTCTCCATAGTACATTTCAGCTGTTGCTGAAGAATATCTATTTGACTTTGTAAGTCATGTACTAGGCTTTGCAGTTTTATACGCTCTTGCCTTTCTTCATTGAAGAGGTCGCGTTGTTCTTGGAAACGGTTGTATAAAAGCACCTCAGTTTCTGTCTTCAGTGTAATTTTGCCTTCTTTTGATGGAGTATCCATTGTTGAGGTTGAGACTTACCTCGCCTTAACAATATTATTAGCCGTTCGTAAGCATGCCTTACGCAATGTGTAACTGGGTCAACATCGCGGTCAGCCGTGTCGCGGCGGTTTTGTTATGATGCGTTAGCACTATGCACTGTTGGTACGCGCGGTCGCGAGTGACACAACTATTCTCAACGAAAATCGAACGATCACTCCGTGCTACCTGATATGATAACTTTATTATCACGGACTAAGGAGATAAATGAAATCTTTAGAAGAAATAATTTAAGGACCTCAAGGTTTCGACACTTAGTGATCCTTCTGATTCAATTGTTTTACCTTTTGACTTTGACGCCATTCACAAAAGACAAGATCCTGGTTTCAGGACAATGCTTGCTTATTTTCTGGGTTCTACAACCTTGTACAAATACCTAAAGAATACTCGCGTGATTTAGATGATTGAAGTATGTATCGAATTTTATGAACGATCCCAGGGTGAATCCAGAAATAGCGTTTACTCCCAACCACTCCAACTAGCACAGCAGTGAGTACAGCGCGCGGCCTCAGAGCTTTGAAAGTTATGAAATTGGACCATGGTGTCGCGTGACACGTCACAGCATGCGTTAGTTAGGAAGGTCGGTCGCTGCACTCGCTACTATTAGACAAGGCCCAGACAGTCAATAGAAAGGGTGTATGGAAATTAATGATTCATGCATGTCACAGCTCAAATTATACTTATTGATGTCAATGATTTTACACCACAACAATAAAACTTGGTGTTTTTGTATAGGAAATACAAACGCGTTACCTACACGTTAACAAATATTTATTGTTTTAACTGCTGGAATAGATAACAGTTCGTGACCTGGAGTACATAGCTTAGCCTACTTTTATCTCTAATAAAAAATAACAGGAACAGGGTAGAAAGATCGAACCAACTCAAGACAAATAAATTACATTACCGCCACAAGGCTAGCAATGCCGCGGGGACATAGTTGTAAATATTCTAGAATATTGGATACATAATGGACTGATTATCCTCATTCATTATATGACATCTCACATATCTAGCAATGTCATAAACACAAATGCGTAGCTTAAGAAATTCATGAAATGAAAGAAACGTAGGTATGTCACAATTGTTGCAGACTAAGAATAATCTTGCCATCTTTACGTCTAGAGTCTAAAGTCGAACACTCAATAGAATAATTCCTCGTCAACAATCTCGGGATTATTGCATCCTGCTTTGTTCTTACATCGCGATTTCAATATAGTCTTTATTGTTCGCAAAATAAGAGTGGAATAGAGTTCGGATGTGCCTGACAATGTTATATTGGTGTCGGGTAAAGGACTCCTACACACGTGCTGAATGACCCAAGTCCGTATAAGGACGACCATGATTTTTGTCTGTGTTGAGTGGACTTATTTGATTGATTATGTTCGTCATTGTGGGCTGTCATTTGACGTCATTTTTTGGATTTTTTTATTAACGTGCTGTATCATGTTCATGTCAATGAAATTATTTTGTATTACTATTATTATGATTTTTTGTATTTAGCAGATTCTGCATAGTAAGCATACATCTTTCGTAATTTATACAATACAATAGTTTATTTGCTAAATACATGCCGTGGTGGTGGCCTTATAACGGGACCCCTTCATCTCCTCCTGTGGATGTCGTAAGAAACTAAGGGAACGCACAGGGGATGAGCACAGCATTTCCTAAATACTTAACACGAACACTGAGGTCAATAAGACGCCTGCCAGGAGTAGTGAATACGGCAACCCCCCAAATGGAGAAGGAATGGAGAAGGAATGGGTCAATTGCGGGACATAGGCCCCGCAATTGACCCATTTAGGATTATTTAAGATCATTGCAAAGTTAGGTAGGTGTTGGTTACATTTATCAATAAAATCATTAGATTATTAAATCAGTACCTAATCGGTTTACGAGTTATGAATTGCTGAAATTTGGTGTACCTATTACCTACTAGATTTGATTTCAATAGGACATCAAGTTGAACAGTCACCATTTTTGCTAAACCCTTCAGAAAATTCATTTTATCTTCATCCCTGAGTCACAAACAATTCGCAACAAAGAACAGAGGAAAATAAGATAAGACGTTAACAACGCTAATACTCATCTGAGAACAATAGAAATGCACGATATTGGAAAAATGTAAACAATGCACAGGTTAACGACTCATACATTGGATATTGTATACTCAATGGAAATACATGCGGTACCTAACTCATATCGTGTTTATTGGCTTTACTTGTAAAAATCTATCAAACTATATCTTACAATGAGTTAGAGGTAAGTTAAAACAACGTTGTATTATGGATGGTATAAAGTGAGTAATTGTAATATTTATGGTGTAATTAATATGTATTTTAAACGACATCAATGCATTCCAAATCGGTAATTTTACCTTTTATCGGCAATAAAAACGTAGTGATTATGTAGGTATTAAGTATATTTAATATTTTGTATTTCCTTCAACTTTGACTGTTAATCTAGGTCGCACGGCCCGAATAATTTACTTCGTTTATACTAAGGTAAAACATAATCTTACACTTTTTATGAAACCAAAAGTCAAAAATAAACTAACCAAAAACATCTATGTGTGGTGTGGACGAATGCTTCCTTAATGACTGCAACAAAATTGACTAAAAGATAATCTGTGGAGAGTCAAGTTTCCAGTTTTAGCAGGCATGATGGAACACGTAGGATGTGACAAGAAAGCCGCGCTCGCTCATGCGTCACGTAGGATAATGGCTTCGGGCCGGTGCGAAGTCCATGCGCGCCCTCCGAGTCCAACCGACGGACGACGAGAATAGCTTAGCACTAGTGGGAGAACCGTGTTAAGCAAGAGAGTAATTTCAAACAAACTTAATTGAGAAAGTCCATCACATTCAATAGAAGTTCAGACCAAATTAGAAGTCCTCGTTTGAAATGTGGGCCAATTGTTCTACCCTTGGATTTAGAAACAGTTGTTTTGAGAACTGCCACATTGCCAACTGCCAAATTGTGGTTCCTGAGTGTCAATAGGAATATCTTGTGAAGTACAACATCAGTAATTGAGATTGTTCACGAATTTTATTGAATTGTTATTGAAATTTTTATCGACAAGACAACGAGGTCTGAGATGAAAACAAGTTTTGACACTAAATGTTTCGGTAAACACTGGCACAATCCTTCAGAACAGTCACTATATTAGCAACAGATTATCATACTAAATAAACCTTAATGAAAAATGTACCTTATATAAAGACAAATATAGACTTAAATTCAAACGAAACATAACCCCCTCGAAGCGAGTGTTTTTGGTGACGTGGTTTCCATAACCACGCAAATCAAAAGATAATTTGTCAAGCACATCGTCGTAACAGAATGAACTTTGCTTCTTATGAATGCACGTGTAATTGTGTTTAGGTACTATGATTAATGAAATAGATAAGAAATTACAAGGGCATAATACCCTTACCACAAAGGACAAAGGCCGATGGAAATAGTACTTTTTATTACTCATACTCGGAAAGTAGGTCTGAAGTTGCCTGAGGAGCGGGTTGGATGTAATACATTCAGCCTTAGGGAGAATCCTTTTCAACTGACAGCTGTCAAATTATTAAAAAAAACTAGATCTTTTTGCCTTAGACTAAGTATCATAACCTCCATGCTTTTTGCACTGTTTTGCACATTCCCTAGGAAAATAAACCTCTTTGGTTTATTACAAGAGGTACTTATTCAGCCAAGCATGTAAAATTTAATGGATTCTTTTAAATAGGTTTTATTTCTATTTAAATTGAGCATGGATTGGATCTACTCAATCATTTTCTCTTTCGCTAATTCATGTTTTTATTTTTACTTTCCTTGTATTCTTAATGAAAAGCACAGTGTTTACCTCGGGTTAAAGACTTATTTAGTCCCTCGAACTCTAAAGAGCCCCGTCTCGGGACTAAATAAGTTACTTTCACCCCCAGTGTAACAATGTATCTATCGCGTACCAAGAAAGCTTGATCATCCAATGAGCATTATTTCACTATAGTTCGCAAAACCTTGAGTCATGTATAAAGAACACATGGATAAACTGGTTTCGTCACCTTGCTTGTGAGTATCGGTCAGGCCAGCTGGCAGTAGCTAGTTAGACTAGTTTTTTATTTACAAGTATGATACAAATTCGCAAGGATAAAAATGAAAAACACTTTTGAGTCGTATCGATATTGATTAAAAAAAAATTGTAACTGTGGTAGACTTCCGCTGCACGAATAATAATAATTTATAATATATGTTGATCATATATAATTGGAGCAAGATCTTCCTATAAAAAGATTTTGTTATTACCCTATATTGCTAAGTAGTTTACAAACTTAGTGAAAGCCGAAATAAGAATACCAAATCACGCGTTCCGCCCAACTTACACAACTCCGACATTGGATTTCATACTTTATTATCAGCCACCTTAAAATATCAAATAACGGCTGAATGGCTCAAGAGCACTCGTCTGTGGTAGATAAGTTCTAGAAGAGTATTTATATCGAGCCGATAAAGATACTCGAATCCTCAGTGAACCTTGTTTATCAACACAAAGAGATCAATGAATGATTAGGATTAGAGTTCCCTTATTGCGTTACTAGAAATGTGATTGAAGAAACTGTGAAAGGGCTGTATCCGAAAAGATATTAAAGAAATGTATTAATAACCTTTTGGCAAGGAAATATAATAATATAGCGGGACTCACACTAAATAATTTTCACATTCTTTAAAGCAGTGATAATTTATTATCTGATGACATTGTACTGTGTACTATGCCCAGATAACACAGATTCAACGAAAACAAGCAGGTTGTGGTAACCAGAAGTTTATCTGAAGCATGTAGGTCACGCACGATCGCCTGATGTCTGACGCACACTTGGACTTCACCCTCTAAGGACTGTCAATACTGACTCGAGATGAGTAAGGATATTATTAAGGACCTAGGAGGATAAATAAGAAATATCCTGAAAGTAATAATGTGGCCTTCCGATCGTTAGGTCGCAGGATCGAATCCGGTCGTGCACCAATGGATTTTTCCTATCGAAAAATTTATGTGCGCAATGCCAGTGCTCTTAAACGGTGAAGGAAAACATCGTGAGGAAACCAGTTAGTACTCTAACAGCGGCGATGGGCTTGCAACCTGTCACGTATGGAATACCAACTACTGCAAAATGTGGGTATGTGCCAAATTTAATGTTTGGACGTACCTCTGACTACCCCCCTTAGACATCCTCAAAACAATCTGGAGTTAGTACTTGGTACTAAGAGATCTGAGGGGATATGTACCGTGCCTGGGGATTAAAGTCGTGAAGCTGCTGTTTTTAATAATGTGGATGCTTCATACGAAAATAGTCGGATTTTTTTTAACAATAATCTTAAGTGGAAAGTGCTGTGTGGAACGTTCACATTTTGAAAATGCATGCCATTCCAGACAAGTCTATGGAAGGTCTTTGGAAGAAAGTTAAATAGGTATTAACTATGAATATTATGAAAGTTACCAATTTTATAAAAAGCTCGCGGGACTCGGAAAATCAAGTACAGCACACTTCTGTTAGTACTTTGGCAATTAACATTTGTTCTGAAGTTTATGAGATATTCAACTGAAATCGAACAACGATAGTTAGTGGTTTGGCGATTTCATATTAGAAATTGGCTTGCCAATTTCATCTTTAGCAAACGTATTATAGTGATCTAATCATCTTTTAACTAATCCGTAACCCCGTAACCACAGATTAGATCATTTAGGTTAGGTAAGTTGATCCGGCTCGAAGTACCAAATGTCCCAATGTCTGGATGTTTTAATGAGTAAGTAAGATAGTAATTGGAAGCTACTGGGATTAGATAAATATAAAGCGCTGTTTTTCAATTGCTTATCTCTATCTCTAATACTATAAGAATCAAAGTCCTGACTTACTGACTGACTGACATATAGACAACGCACAGCCTAAACCGCTGGTCCTAGAGACTTGAAATTTAAGGAGTACATAGGTCTTATGGCGTAGAGGTGCACTAAGAAGGGATTTTTGAAAATTCAACCCCTAAGGGTGTAAAAAGGGATGAAAACGTTTGTATGTAAAATCGTATTCCTTGAACCTACAAACTTGAAACTTGGAGTACATTTACTTCAAGGCAAAAAAATAGAAAAGGCATTTTTAGTTTTTTTAAACTACCCTTAATAAGTGTGCAAAGGGGTGTCAAAGTTTGTATGGGAGTTTTTTGACCGCTGGTCCTAGAGACTTGAAATTTGAGGAGTACATAGGTCTTATGGCGTAGAGGTGTACTAAGAAGGGATTTTTGGAAATTCAACCCCTATGGGTGTAAAAAGGGATGAAAACGTTTGCATGTAAAATAGTATTCCTTGAACCTACAAACTTGAAACTTGGAGTACATATACTTCAAAGCAAAAAAATAGGAAAGGCATTTTTTGTTTTTTAAAACTACCCTTAATAAGTGTGCAAAGGGATGTAAAAGTTTGTATAACAGTTTTTTGAACGCTGGTCCTAGAGACTTGAAATTTAAAGAGTACATAGGTCTTATGGCGTAGAGGTGAACTAAGAAGGGATTTTTGGAAATTCAACCCCTATGGGTGTAAAAAGGGTTGAAAACGTTGGTGTGAAAATTTGTATTCCTTGAACCTACAAACTTGAAACTTGAAGTACATATACTTCAAAGCAAAAAAATAGGAAAGGCATTTTTTGTTTTTTAAAACTACCCTTAATAAGTGTGCAAAGGGATGTAAAAGTTTGTACAACAGTTTTTTGACCGATGGTCCTAGAGACTTGAAATTTGAAGAGTATATAGGTCTTATGGCGTGGAGATGTACTAAGAAGGGATTTTTGGAAATTCAACCTCTAAGGGTGTAAAAAAGGTTGAAAACGTTGGTATGAAAAATTGTATTCCTTGAACCTACAAACTTGAAACAACTTGAAGTAGATGTACCTACTCCAAAGCCAAAAAATAGAAAAAGCATTTTTAGTTTTTTAAAACTACCCTTAATAAGTGTGCAAAGGGATGTCAAAGTTTGTATGGGAGTTGTTTGACGCGTGGTACGATTGACTTAAAACTTGAGGTAAATATACTTAGAAATAAATAATTAAGAATGACGCTTTTAACTTTTGATAATTACAAAGGGTGCAAATGACTGTAAAAGTTAGTATGGGAGAGTTTTTAACGCATAGTGCGATTGATTTCACACTTGAAGTAAATATACTCAACAATAAATGATTTAAAATCAAGTTTTCAATATTTTACAACCACCCCCGCAAAGTGTGCAAAGGGATGTCAATGTTTGTATGGGAGTTTTTTAACGCGTAGTGTAACTTCAAACTAAAATAAAATGTGTTCTGTGTAATAAAAAGGATACAACGAGGCGTCAATGTTTGTAAGGGACATTCTGAAAACGGGAATCTTGAGTTGGTACGAAGAGATCTGAGGATATCTAACGTGCCTGGGGATCAAAGTCGTGAAGCTGTTTCGTTTCGTTTGTTTTTGGGGTAGAAACTAAGTAAACAAATAAGTACATTTTTTCCTATTTTCCGTGTAAGGTTATCTTTGTTGTATTTGTCATGTTTGTGCTATACTCAGTACCTATACCTACCTACCTAATATAGGTAATGGACGCCTATAGGTATCTCTGATACCTACGTAGGTATTTAAAATCATACCCTAATAATATACAAATCAATGCAAAAGTTACGATGTTTGGATGTTTGTGGATCAATCACGGCTCACCACTTCAACGCGTGCGAAGCCGCGGGAAGCCTCTAGTAATTTATGAAGTTCAAAATAAGTGGTATGTATACGAACTCAAAAAGGTCCCCTCTACACTATACATATAAATTGTTATTATTAATATTGGCGATGTCCTTTAGAGCTGATTTCACCATGCTCTGTTAGATTAACAAAGGATTAAAGGGCCGTTAATATGCCAAAATGTACGCGTTTGACAGCTAAGGTGAGATTTAACGGCCGGTTAATCCTTGATTAGTAACTAACAGAGCATGGTGAAACTGGGCCTTAGTGTAGAAAAATAAATTTATTAAGACGTTTATGAAGGGTTTATGATATCAAATCTATTAAGTATATTTATTTAGGAAGAAAAAAACAAGTATAAGTCGAGATCGATGATTATTGCAGAAGTGTTAAACTGTGTCTTAGATACCAACGCCCTTCTCAAGTGGAGTGTGTGTATACAATAGAATACAAAGTATTAAATATTAATCGAGGTAAATATAGTATAATATAATGATGTATATTAAAGTGTACAAATCAATCTACGATCCACTATAAATTCATGGAACGTGGATATATTAGACACAAAGCTATAAACCAAATAATTAGTACCCGACTGCGTAATGTTCTGATGTATTAATTCCATTTAGCTAGGTAGTCTGTCAGGAATTTAATTTCCGAGAATAGGTAATGGCTAGGTAGGCGTAGTAGCACGTTCGGATTCTATATAGGGCTGCTCGTACCCGTATATCTAACAGATACGTTTCTCCATAGCAGCCGCCCGCGGCTTCACTCACTTAAAGTAGTTATTGCTAACATTCATATTAAAATCGTTTTCCCTTTATTAGGTTTTTTCATGTTTTCTACCCCGTTCCTGGTAGTTTTTCAGGAAAAATTGCCTATTTGCTAATCTAGGTTACGAACTATATTCGTATAATGTTTAATTCCGATCGGTGCACTGGTTAGTGCGTGATTGAGCCACAAACATCGTAACTATGGCATTTATACTAAGTAGGACAGGATAACATAATTTCCGTAAGTTGTGACTATAAGGCTGTATTCATTGTTATCTGTTATTTTTTTCGTGGATATCGCAAATAAACGTGCGTGTGTGAAAACCTTCCAACCTAAACCAATTTTCATGCTTATCTAGTTACCTACTTACTTGTCTCTTGAGAATATTTATTTACGTTTTTTCCGACTCAAATCTGTCTAAAATGGCGTACTAGTCCAGAAGAATCCCGTGAGAACTTACAGTGTAGTAACCCTACTCTAGCATGGAATTTAATTAGTCTTGCACATCAGAGAGTAAACACGGAATAATGGTAGGTACCTGTCTAAGACATCATTATTACTTTTACGGAAAAATTAGATTTAGGTAGGTACTTTCTGCATTGTAATGCAAAGTTATTATTATAATTACCTATGCGACCACGCGATTAGCGATTATGATGCGATTTATGTTGGGATCAATCATTTCATAGGGTAAGTATTTAAGTAATTTAAGTGTCAAGTCTAGAATCTAAGGCTTGGTTCCAGCTACTTTTTTTTTTATTCTTACAAAATAATATTTTGATTGATACAAGTTTTCCTACTCAAAAGTTTGCTTTACTAGTTTTCGTACCTACGTATGCAAACTTTTGAATACAAGTTCTGAAAAATGTGGGTTTGTGCTAAATGTAATTGAACATGCCTGTGCCTATGCCTCCCTTATTAATCTTAAAAGAATCAAGTTGGTAGATAGGTACTATGACGTCTGCTGAGGTGATACCTACCTACCGTGTCTGGAGATCAAAGTCGTGAAGCAAGTTTTCAAAATAATATAGGTACTTACCTAGATAATAATGAAGCCTCCATATAGTAATGGGGCTACCTTAGAACAATGTGAGGATGGTAACCAGGTTACTAGGCAGACAAAGAATTTCGTAGGGGGAGCTAATAGACGGGAAGTGCAAAGTGCGCGGCCTTGTCTAACCCGCGGGCGTTTAATCTACGGTGCGTAGCGTACCTACCTATTACCTAACCTAGACCATTATTGCTTTTAACAATTTTCACCACCGCTGTACCTACCCTAAAATGGGATAGATTTCAGAAATTTATTTATTGCTACACACCTGCATTAATGATTATACATATAAGTCATTTCAATCACATTTAAAAATACCTAACTACAATAATTAATAACATCCAACATTGTGCTTACTCCAAAAGCACATGTGAGACAAAAATAGCCTTAAAATTTACACCTCTTTTTTACATCATAATCATCATACCTATCAGGAAAAAATCCCAGTCTTAGATTGTTCATTTTGAATGATTGTTTAACTTGAAATTGAGATGACAATAATATGTGAAACACACACATAAACCTTATGATAATGCATGTGTTCAATTTCTTGGTAGGTATAACTTAATAATAAGTATATTAATAGTGGATATTCTATTCAATTATTATATTGTATGCAAAAGAGTTGAATATTTAGCATAGTGATTGTTTTGCTTTGACTTGTTTAATGAAAATCTAATAATTAGTACCTAATTAGATTGTAATTGGACACATGTTAAATAATTGAATAAAAATATATGTATAGGTATTCTGTAAGTAATCAAGGTATAAAAGTATCTGTAATTAATGGAGGGCGGTCTTTGCCCAGCAGTGGAACCCGAAGGGCTCATATGCTGCTGTAAGTACTTAATCACTCCGTAAATGTACTGCGGTAAAAAAATATTATTTTAATTTTGTATCCTGCCTGCTGGCTTCCAAAGATGTCTATTGTCTACCTAAAGATACCAGAAATGAGTTTTCTATGCATGAGGACCGTTTGTAACCAAATCGATATTTTTTATACATATAGTAATATAATTATGATAGAACTAGCTGATAATACTTTAGATATAGAGTTTTTGAGACCTGGCAATCTATACTACAAGCATGACCACTATTTTGTTATGGTTTTAACAAGATACTCACTTAACATCATCATCTCATTCTCACTGAGTACAAGACTCAGTGAGAATGAGATGAGAAATGTTTAAAATTGTAGTGGGAATAAAATTATTATTTTAAATAGGTAGCCCAAATAAAATGATTCTAATTCCAAGTCTAGCACTTAACTAAATGGTAAATCTTGATGCAGGTTTGTCCCAAATCACAAAATTAATAATAGTTACTAAGTACACACCCTTGCTTGAGACGGAAGTAGGTAATGTTAATGCTGTCTTTGACCTATTCTATCAACACATTTCCTGTTTCCCTAAATTACATGTACTTACCTAATTCTTAAAAATAATATTATGGTGGGTAAAGGTATAATAGTGTATATCAATAAAATCAAAAGGATCACTTTGAAAACTCTAATGTAGGTATGCCTGAAGATACTAACTACTAAGCTTGAGGCTACAGAATGTGCTACATTGCTACTTGTGCATTTGTACTGTAGGCACTAAATAGGTACCAGCGCTGCTTACGAAATAGATCTTAATGTAGGCACCAACAAAAACATGACATAGGTAAGTACACCTATTTCTCTTACAAGTTTTTATTACATAAAATCTAGATTTATCTTTATAGTTTATGACATATGCTAAATTTAAAATTGGGACTTCCCTCTGATTAGCCCTAGACGCACTAAATTCTGAAAGGATTTAATTTGAAAGGTGAGGTAGGATTCGCCTACTGCAAAAAAAATCTTTCTAGAGGGTGAAAAAATACAATATACACCATTTTTAACTACTATAAAATCAAAACATCATTAAAATACCTTTTCTGATGTAAATAAACTTAATGTTTTGTCATAGAATAGTAATATTTACGAGAAAAATTGTTTTTGTTTGGATTTTGCTTGTAGGTTAGATCTTCGTCACAGTTCGTTACCGTACTAAATAAATTATCATGAATAGGACTCACCTTTCGTTTCTACTAAGTCCACCGACGCTTTACACTATTAAAATATCACTGTTTTAATTTTAAAGGTAAGAAAAACATTAGCCGAATCGTCCACGACAACCGCACATTCTGATTTCTAATCTAATAGTGTTGTTCACAATATTGTCAAACATTCAAACAAGCAAATCTACTACATTTTCAACTCGATCCGACTACTATTAAAAAGGTAGTTGTATGAAAATAAAAAAGGTACAGGTAAGTGTCTGGTGTACCAAATTCAATTCTTCCGATGAGGCTGTCAAAACCACCCTCAAAGATTTTATTGATTCTAGCCCCCACATTTTTTTAGCAAAGGAATCAATGAACTACCCATAAAATGGCGAAAGTGCATTGATAACATGGATCTAAATCTATGATTGATAACAATATGGTACATACTTTGATTGATTAATAAAAATAAATAAAATAAATAAACAATAAATATAGGTGGACTTTCCACACAGTCAGAGAACAAACATCTATGTTCATCACACAAATGTTTTTTCTCGGTGGGGATCGCTATTACCAACTAAGCTGTGAAGGCTGTCAAATGATTTCATTTAAAAAAAATCGTTTTGCTTTTTCCTTTTAAAACGCCAATTTCGTATGTAAGGACCTAATATTTTTATAGGACACAAAGTTACATATACTAAAAGTAGTTCTGATATATGCAGTCTGCAGTAGTGCTGAAACTAGTCTACGGCTGGTCTGGTCAGTTCGGGAAATAATAAAGGGAAATATAACGAAATTAAATGTAACGATTCGTCATTAATCATCGCAATAAAGCAGCTGTCACTATTTGTCAGCTGTTTACCTATTAGAATCTAATAGCACACATTACATAGAAAATGCTCGATCTTTAATCGATATTTTTTGACATTTCATGAGTAGTCTGCAGCACATCACTTGACATGTTGAATGCTGTCTTATTTTTGTGTGGAGTGGGGGGACCAGAGCCTGGCTTGCCCAATCAGAACGCTGTTACCGGCATGAAAAAGGTGGCGTGATCGCTACGTCACGCCACCACGACCTACATCTAACTAGTAACTACCTGCGTTCTACTACGACCGATCAATACTTGTAATATTTTTTCAATTCGTACCATGCTCAATTACATTATTAGCCATTACTTTGATTATTTACATTATAATTTTTGCCCTATTTCAGTTAGAACAAAATATTTAAGAATATAATGTTAGTGGCATCTATTGAGATGTTTGCTAATCAATTTGAATTAGATAAGTAAAGTTTAATTTGTCACAGAATAGATGTCGCTTTATTTATTCGTCCCGTTTTGTAAGTAGCTCACTTTTTTACACTTACATTTTATTAGTAAGTAAGTATTATCTTTATCTTTATTAATAACTAGCGGCCTGTCCCAGCTTCGCATGGGTGGTCATAAATTTTTTGAAAATTTTAGGATAAACTTAGAGCGTGGGTTCGATCCTCGCGTCTACTTATTTTATACATTTGCACGCGCTTCTCCTTGAGTGAATGAAATCGCACCCCGAGCGTGCCCGTGGACCCGTTAACATTTTTAATTTCGTCATATCTTTTGAATGGAATGTCCGATTTGAAAAATTTAAGAAGTAATCTATAGGTATTGAAACCGTCTTAATTATGAAATGATTTATTTGGATAAGGATTAATACCAAGGTACAAATAAAGAGCCTTTTCTGGCGGCGGCATTTCATTTATTTTTTTATAATAAAAGAACACTTATTGTGACATAACTATAATAGTTAGACATATGCTGTCGCGACATTTTTTGTAGATGATGACGTGTTCTACAAAATCGTAGTACATTATTTTGTTCTATCATCAAAAGTTTTCGCAGCGCACGCGATGTAAGGTTTTTGTATTCCACCTTGGGTTACATTATTGAAGTTTTAGTAAGGATCCCTGATTTTTTTGAAAATATAATATAGCCTATGTTACTCAGGGATAATGTAGCATTCTAATGGTGAAAGAATTTTTGAAATCGGACCAGTAGTTTTTGAGCCTATTCGTTACATACAAAAATACAAACATACAAAAATACAAAAATACAAAAATACAAAGGTTTCCTCTTTATAATATTATTATTATTATTATATTATTATTATTATATTATAGTGTAGATGTAGATTAATTAATTAATAATACTATAAGAATCAAAGTCCTGACTGACTGACTGACTGACTGACTGACATATAGACAACGCACAGCCTAAACCGCTGGTCCTAGAGACTTGAAATTTGAGGAGTACATAGGTCTTATGGCGTAGAGGTGTACTAAGAAGGGATTTTTGGAAATTCAACCCCTAAGGGTGTAATAAGGGATGAAAACGTTTGTATGAAAAATTGTATTCCTTGAACCTACAAACTTGAAACTTGTAATACATATACTTCAAGACAAAAAAATAGGAAATACATTTTTAGTTTTTTAAAACTACCCTTAATAAGTGTGCTAAGGGATGTAAAAGTATGTATGGGAGTTTTTTGACCGCTGGTCCTAGAGACTTGAAATTTGAAGAGTACATAGGTCTTATGGCGTAGAGGTGTACTAAGAAGGGATTTTTGGAAATTCAACCCCTAAGGGTGTAAAAAGGGATGAAAATGTTTGTATGAAAAATTGTATTCCTTGAACCTACAAACTTGAAACTTGGAGTACATATACTTCAAGACAAAAAAGTAGGAAATACATTTTTAGTTTTTTAAAACTACCCTTGATAAGTGTGCAAAGGGATGTAAAAGTTTGTATGGGAGTTTTTTGACCGCTGGTCCTAGAGACTTGAAATTTGAAGAGTACATAGGTCTTATGGCGTAGAGATGTACTAAGAAGAGGTTTTTGGAATTTCAACCCCTAAGGGTGTAAAAGGGTTGAAACCGTTTGCATGAAAAATAGTATTCCTTGAACCTACAAACTTGAAACTTGGAGTACATATACTCCAAAGCTAACAAACAGGAAAGGCATTATTAGTTTTTTAAAACTACTCTTAATAAGTGTGCAAAGGGATGTCAATGTTTGTATGGGAGTTTTTTAACGCGTGCTGTGATTGATTTAAAACTTGAAGTAAAATAATTTAAAATCACGTTTTCAATATTTTAAAACCACCCCTGCAAAGTGTGCAAAAGACTGACAAAGTTTCAAGGTTTGTATGGGAGATTTTTAAAGCGTAGTGTAATTAACTTAAAACTTAAATAAAATGTGTTCTGTGGATAAATAACAAAAAGACAGTTTGATTTTCGAAAACAACCCCTAAAACGTTACCCTCCTTCGTTGCGCTCGAGTAAAAAGGATACAACAAGGCGTCAATGTTTGTAAGGAACATTCTAAAGCGGGAATCTTGAGTTGGTACGATGAAGAGATCTTAGGGTATCTACCGTGCCTGGGGATCAAAGTCGTGAAGCTGTTTCGTTTCGTTTGTTTTTGGGGTAGAAACTAGAAACAAATAAGTACATATTTTCCGTATAAGAATGTCTTTGTTGTATTTGTCATGTTTGTGCTAAACTCAGTACCTATACCTACCTACCTACCTAATATAGGTAATGTACGCCTATAGGTATCTATAGGTATATACCTGCGTAGGTATCCTACCCTAATAATATACAAATCAATGCGAAAGTTACGATGTTTGGATGTTTGTGGCTCAATTACGGCTCACCACTGCAACGCGTGCGAAGCCGCGGGAAGCCACTAGTTATTTTATACAATTGAACAAGCAGATGGCCCACCTGATGTTAAGTGGTAACCATCACCTATAACGAAGCATTGCCTTGTAAGTCACGCACAATAGGAACGTGCCCTACGATGCACTGCCCTACTGCGTCCATCAACATAAGGCATACAGATGTTATGCCTCATTTGCTTGTAATTACACTGGCAACCACACTCTTCAAACCGAAATACAGCAGTCAGCAGCCCTTCACAAAGAGCTCTACTACCTACTCATACGGCCGCGCCGGTTTCTGAAAGCTCAATCAAAAGTCACTCGCCATTTCAGCTAATACATCGAATTAGATAGAGATATCAAGTCTTGAAGACTTGACATGCGATTAGGTTTGATCAAGCTTACAGAAACCGGCTCGGCCGTCTCTGTATAAAACTTAGGGCCGGTTTCACCATGCTTTGTTAGAATAAATGGCCGTTAAATATGTCAAAATGAACGCGTTTGACAGCTAAGGTTAGAATTAACGATCTTTTAATTCTTGATTAGTAACTAACAGAGCATGGTGAAACCGGCCCTCAGATACCTAATATTCGGAAAGAGCACTTTATGCAAAGGTATTCGGTTAATGAGACCTTTTTATATAACACTAGCGGCCTGTCCCAGCTTCGCATTGGTGGACATAATTTTTTTCAACATTTTAGGATAAACTTAGACCGTTGGTTCGAATCTCGCGGCTACTTATTTCATACATTTGCCGCTTTGCCCGCTGCGGTAAGTGAGAACGGGGGGCCCAGCGCGTTCACTTATTATTTTAAAGCGAACTAATGTTTTTAATTCGTAATATCTTTTGAATGGAATGTCCGATTTGAAAAATTCAAGAACTAATCTATAGGTATTGAAACAGTCTTGAATAAAAAATGATTTATTTGGCTAAAGATTAATATAAAGGTATGGATAACATGGTCTGATTTTGGTCGCCATTTCTGTAAACTTTTAAAATGTATAAAAGAAGTTACAGTAACTTATCTACGATAGATAGTATTGCTGAGATATTGATGTGTTCTTTAATATTGTAGGTACAATATTTTTGTGTTCTATGGTCAATCGTTTCCGCAGCGCATGCGATGAAAGTCATTTTATAGCCAATTTTTTTTATAATGTAACCCAAGATGGTTACAATATTGAAGTTTTAGAAGGGATCCCTTATTTTTTCTAGTAATAAATATAGCCTATGTTATTCAGGGATAGTGTAGCATTCTAATGGTTAAATATTTTTTGAAATTGGGCCAGTAGGTTTTGAGCCTATTCGTTACAAATTTACAATGATAAAAATCTTTCCTCTTTATAATATTAGTGTATGTAGTGAAGATGATACGCATGCTGCATTCGGTAGGTAGGTACTCCAAGTCTGAGTTGCGCCACGTTGCGCTCACTGTGTTTGAAATATTTCCAATCTTCTAAAATATAGCGGCGCGCTTATATAAACCGATTTTTTTTATGTGTGGTTTGGTTATAATGTTTGCATTCGGTCTTTCGACAAATGTTTTCACATTATATTCTACCATGTAACTTTCTGATTCTTAAATTATAAATGTGAGCATAATTTCATTATTATTCCACTGAATCCAGAAAACATCGATGTATAAATAATGTTTACGCAAGCATCGTCAACAAATTATTATAAAATGCTGACATTTTATATACTGCACTTTAGCAAACATTTTTATTAAGGTTGTATAAATCTTCACTACATTAGCTTTGATGCTAGTTTTGGTGACATAGAATTATACATAGTTAGTATGGGATCGGGTGATGATGATGTAAAAAATCGGTGAGAATAAGATTTTGGCGAATTACAGAATATCAGATAGTTACTATGACACATAGAAACTACACTTGAATCTGTGTCACACTTTTGCGTGACACAGATTAAAGTTTAGTTATTATGGATAATAGTAATTTTCGGTGTAACTATGATTTAGGCGAATTACAGAATATCAGATAGTTACTTTGTCACATAGAAACTACACTTGAATCTCTGTCACACTTTTGGGTGACACAGATTCAAGTTAAGTTAATAAGGATTATAGTTATTATCTGTTACTTGTCATAATAATTAATTATATTTCGATGATGCATTTGTTATTAAGTGTAGCTGTTTGGGATGGGTATTTTTTTATTCAAGAATTTATACATAGTACTGTATTCCAATTAGCTGATATGATGATGGAGCCAAGTGCTGTATAATGTAGATCCTACATTATACAGGTGTTTGACTAGGTGTTCTGTCGGTGTGTGTAAATTAATTAAAATTCAATTTAATTAAGTATTTATTCATAAAGTAAGTACTATTATATTGCGTTGGTAAAATAATAATGAAAACATCAGTGGTGAAAACAGAATAAATGTTATAATATTAGTAATACTTAATATAAATTTTATTTCAGATAACTTAGATCCTTATTGTTAGTACATAATAAACTTAATGAACTATGTTAGGTTAGTATTTAGAAAAATGGTGATCCTGTGCTGTCATTACTCGCAAACAGTGCTTGAGGAAGGGGCTATCCTATTAATGAACAATGATGTCCAAGATGTTATTGGAACCTTCACTGACTCTCGTCAGCTGTGATGCAATTTTCTTATGCATGCAGGCAGCAAAACTGTCAGACCTCTTCAGCGGCACTGAATTTGTTTTCATAGAATTTGTGTACAGTAAAGTTCTCGGTCTTGTAAGTTTTTTTAGTTTAATAATGAATTATAGTGGTATTCACATCCACAATGAAGTGTGGTAGTTTGCTGTAGATTTTGAGACAGTAGGAGTTGGTGGTGGCATCTCATGATGTGGCAGTTACTGTTCAGGAAAATGTTCAAGGTTGCAATAGGACTGCTCAGCAAATAATATAATTTTATGACAATGTTTTTAATTTATAGTACCTGCAAAATAATAAATAAAACTTTAATTATGAAAACAGGATCAATTTTATCAGCAGCAATAAATTTGTCTTTAAAGAAATTCGAGTAGGTACAGTACAATAATCTATCGAGTAAGTAGGTATTTACCTAAATCTTGGATGGAACAGCAGACTCTGTTTCGAGCTCTCTTGGTAGGTGTACCACCCATCAAAAATATTACTTGGCAAATTGTGTAACCTATTAATTGTAGGTTTTAGGTTAATATAGGCACCACAAGCTCGTGCTACATCTCTATCTGTATCGATGAGGCTAACGCGGTGCAACCGTTTATATGCGTCCGACAATCAACATACATGCAATTATTGAATAGGTGTGCAAATCCAAACACATAAACATTAAACAATAAACAAACAAGTCAACGCCACGCCAGTTGCCAACTAAATTTCCCTAAATATAAATAGCGTAAATTCAGTTTAAAAAAACGGGATACTCAAATTAAGATAGATAACACTTTATTGTACACAAGGATACATCATAAATCTAGGCGTAAAATAATAAAGTACAATGGGCGGCCTTATCGCTGAAAGCGATTTCTTTCTTGTTTTAAGTGTAATCATTCTGTTTGTTTCTCAAACTGAAAGTTATATACTTAGTTGATATATGACTAATAGATTTATTTTGATTCCTTATTCAGTTTCTCATAGGACTTTGTCAGAGACCACGGATTTCCACTTGCTACGGTCCTAACATACCTCTTTCGCTTCATTCAATCTCTAAACATTCTTCATACGTTGTTGGTTTAGGGAAGGTAGGTACTATTGTCCTGGTTGTTCCGTAGAATGTCTGCTATCTGGTCGAGATACGTCTTCTGAGATCTTCCCTCCCAACAGTCCCATTTATAGAATAGAATAGAATCTTTATTTTGTCTATTAAAAATCGAAATTTACAAAAGAGCTGTTACAATTTTGATGACAAAAAAGGCCATTTACGCTTGCCTGATGCACCTGTTTCGTTAATCTCCTTTCATCCTTCCTTTCCACATGCCCAAACCATCTTAACATAGCTTTCTATACCCTCATCACTAGGTATGTCTTCTTTCACTCCACATTTTTCTCTTATCACACTGTTCCTCTATCACTCAAATTCACATCACACATATTAAGTAACGCTTTCATTTTTAATGCATTACTCTACTCTGATGTTTGCCCGACTTTTACTAGGTACCATACATTATTGTCGGCACGAACACCCCCCTATGTACAGCTATTCGTGCCTTTTACAGTTTCTGGCTGCTCATAAACGTGTCTTGTGCCCCATTCGCTCTATTTCCAGCAGTCACTCTCTTTTCGATATAATGTTCATGCTTTCCATGTTTCGCAAATAAAGTCCCTAAATAGTTCGATACAAAGTAGTAGTTCTTTTTGGTTCTCAAATTATGTAAAATAGCTGAAATAACCCAATAATGATTGATTATGTTTTTAATGCAGTTTGATTACCTTTATCATAGGCAAACTTGGAGTTGGCAACATTTACATATTATTTTGTTAGCAATCTTCTACTTCTTCTTTATTTTGTAGATGTTCTTGCTAACAATCAAACAGCAAGCAGTTTGATAATTGACAATATGAAATGTCAGTTTTGACAGTAGAAATATCAGTTATGTCAAAACAAAAACTGAAAAAACAAAAAGTCCGCCATTTGTAAAATCGGTATAAATAAGTCCCGCCAAAATATAGTGACTCCTCACCTTAAGTGGTTCAACACGCTCACTAGGGGTGTCTATCGTGACTCCATAATATAAAAAAAACCACTCAGCAGAATGGTTAGGTATTGAGAAATCTCACAACTCATAGGCCGTTCATTGTTCTTAGGTAACAAATAGCCTCCGTCACCCCGTTACCTACCTACATTTTTGTATAGAGTTATAGCTAGCACCTACTTTGTCTTGATTTGTACTGACCAAGGAGATCAACAGCCTTCTTTAATTACAATCACAGGCATTCCATCATTTAAAAAAATTGAATGTTTATGGGTTTATGCTTACTACTCATCATCAAACACTACAAACAATCACTTGATCCTTGAAAATTTAATATTGCATTCTGTCTCTGAACCAACTCATTCTATTAAAAATAATTAATCTGAGGGTTGCAACGGCAATGTTCAAGAATTACAAGGACCTGTGCGATGTGGTGTCTCTGCTAGTGTATTGCCCCTTTGAGAGGTCTTACCTCCTCACCAAGGAGGCCAATGGAGAGTTCTGGATACCCTCCAACAAAGCCGAAAAAAACTGTTGGAAAATGACTGCTCATAAAATCAATTTTGAGGTAGTTCAAACCCGTTATTGTAGTCAGTAGGATCTAAGAGGTCTAATACCTACTATAGAGGTAATGAGTGATGTCAAACTGTGGATAATGATTACTTTCTCTTATAATTTTGGCAGTTGTTTGGCATGGACGCCGGCGCCGGTTCGCAGTGCACGCTGCTGCGCGTCTACAAGGTCTGGCTACCGAACCATTCTCAAGCCAGCGTCTTCCACGCCGTCTATAAGGTGTCCGTCAAGGCTGACGTCAAGAAAAGGACCAAGATGAAGGCGGTTAGTTCCACAACTGGTATGTAGCTTCAGGAAACAGGCATCGAACAATTTTACGTAATGTCTGACCTTCCTATTATCCAGGGCATAAGGAACCGACTTCAGTGGTTCAGCACGATGGAGCTGGAGCGGCAGCGCGCGCATTTTACCCTGCGCAGTCCAGAAGTTGCAGTTTTCGCGCAAATGGCTATGGGGGACCAGACAAAGGACCTTGAAGCCACGGTTAGCTTTGTCTAACTAAGATGCAGGTATTACTAGAAACTGTCCTAGATGCTCAATATTCTGAGAAATAATTTATGTAAATTATTGTAGGAGATGGAAACCGGCATACTTATAGAGATATGCGAGGAGAACGTGATGTTGGGTGATGACGTGGCGGGAGGAGCAGTGGCTCTTGCGTCTCCGAATTTTCAGCTGCTCTCCGCTGCTGGGTACACAAGAGATGGCTAGTAGAACTGTGCTAATATTTTGAAAAGAACCACTATCTTATAAAAAATGAGGACTTTGAATCAGCTATTCGATCAGCGATTCGATCGAGCTTTGAAAGTAACTTTTTATGCTGTTTCAGATCAGATCCGCATGTATCGTGAGTTCCTAGTGATGGTGTATCCGGCGCTGTACATGAGTCCTCACGTCTTCACTCAGTTTATGCTGGACCTCGGTTGGCAAAGGCCCCAATGCTCTAGTTTGTTCAGGTAGGTAGGTACCTCCTACTTATACCAACCTCAAATATTCGTATTCGTAAAACCTCATAGAATAGAGGTAGGTACTTTATTATATTGCATAATTTCAGAGCAGCAGACATCACTGGTCGAGGAGGTTTATCATTTTTGGAGCTAATGCTTTGGACCGCTGCTCTAGAACCGACCACGCAGCACAGCGGTATACCAGCAGAAATACGATGCCGATACATATTCAGGTTTTTTTTATCATGCCATTTAAGATAAGACAAGATTTAAATAATTAAAAAACTTAGGTTTCTGCATCGTGAGACAAATGATACCTACCTAACACAATTTGCAATAAAAGTATAAAGAAGCAGATTTTTTCAGGTATTTCGATAGCAACCGTGATCTGAAGCTGGAGTATGTGGAATTCAAAGAGCTGGTGGCTGCAGCTCGAGCTGCTAGACAGTTGCCGGTGGATGCTCTTAGTGTGGCAAGAGATGCTGATGTTTGCCTCAGGTAAGCATCAAGAACACAATGAATCTACGTGTTCTATCGGCGAGTATAGTATAAAAAAATAACAACTTTGTTTACAGTGAACCGCCAGAGGCTCTGTAGATAAATAGTTAAGTCCATGTCATTGCACCTACTTTTTGCATCTGTGTATATTATGATTATATTTCTTAATATTCAGGCAGCTAGGAATGCAACCAAACTCCCAACTACCCTTAGCGGAGTTCCTTCGTGGAGTGGGAGAGTTGCGCCTTCGCGGCACCAGCTCATTGTTGCGTGCACCACGGAGTATCGTTGGATACCTCGTAGATTTGCAGTAAGTTAATTGTACCTACTCCTGACTTGTAAGATCTCCTGGATCTAGGTATGCTATCTAGATATGCTGGTATTTAATTTCTCCGTTCTTTTTTGGTAATAGAGAAAGAGACTGCGAACTGAACCAGATCAGTGGCCCAGCGACTTCTACGTCTAAAGTTTCACTAGCACTTGGTATGTGATTACAGAAAAATGACTACTCAAATATTAACGCTTAGTACCAATATCTACAGGCTGGCTATTTGATTTATCAGCTATACCTACCTACAGCTTGCTTACAAATAAGAATAGTTTCGAATAGCTACTGGACTAGGTGCCATTTTTCGTACCAGGCGCGCAGCTCCGGGCAGGAGAGGTATCTCAGACATCAGGCGGCGCTAGTGCCTCGCGCCGAAGTCCACCGCCTCCCAGGCCGGATTATAGTGTAGCTGTGTTCACTGTCAAGCTGAGAAGACGACCGCCTTATGAAATGTTGGAGCTGGGAAATTTTGATGGTAGGTAGTAAAGTCTCATCTCTAGCCAGTGTTCTTGTTTCGAATGCGTATCATAATGTTAATCCTTGTGAAATTAAATTAGCTATACTCACAATTTAACCATTTGTGCAGAAGACGCAGTGAGTTCATCAACAGCGCGTCTAATAGCTGGTGGTGCCACATCTCTGGACGTTTTAGGCCCCACGTCAGCTCCCGTAGAGGCCTTGGCTGCTGTGCACTACTTCGCTGCCCCGATCGAAAAGACTGTCAACGTAACATTCTTGTATCGTGTCTCGATAGGATACTGAGGACGTGATGTCTATGAAGCCCCCCCCTATTGTATTCTAATTGTGTGAAATAAAGTATAAATAAGTAAATAAATGAAGTACTGCGCTGATACGGCTATTGTGTTTAGAGGGCCCGATTCTGACCGGACTTTTTCAGCGGCGAGTATCAAGTAACAATGCAGCGGCGGCAGTCATGAACAAATCAGCTTGGTCATGGACTGGTGCTGCGGAGGAGGCAGCATTGGGCGCTCTTCTCTTGCGGTTAGCCGAGCCAGCTCGCATTCTGTGTGCTGCTGAGCCGCGACTCTTGCGACTGGCTTCACCCGTGATTGCTGTTGGTTAGTGAACATGCTAAGGAGGATGAACTGAGCATGAAGGAGGATTTCATCAGGTTCTAACTTACAGATAACGACTGTTAATGAAATGAAATGAAATGAAATGAAATGTATTTATTTGCCTGAAGTATGGTAAAATAAGGTCTTATATTAATATTGTTACGAGCTCGGGGTTCGTATGGATAGAAAATGCACAATAATAATCCAAGAGATGACTTATTTATTTACACTAACACTTTACATAACTAAAACACTACTTAACACACTTAATTATCACTCAACTATCACTTAACAAAAGTTCTCTTCCTTTATCCACTTCTTCCAACTCACTTCTTCCTGAGCCATTCCCTGGAACTGACTTCTTCCTCGAGTCATCTTCACAAACTGACTCTCTTCTCGAGCCATCTCACCGAACTGACTCCTCGAACCGTTTTCACTAACTCACTTTCTTCTCGAGTCCTCTCCACAAACTGACTGACTTCGCCCTCGCCGACTGGTCTTATATACGACGCAGCTAACCCGAGAATGTTCTGGATCATACTAGACCATACTTGCATCTCTTTCTACAGTAATAGCTCTCGTTCATTTCATTCGATTGATTCTAGAACAGTAGCCTAGAATATTCGAAGGTCTGCTATCTCTTTCTAGTAGTGCTTTTCCTTCGATTGATTCTAGAACAGTAGTCTAGAATATTCGAACGTCTGCTATCTCTTTCTAGTAGTGCTATCTCTTTCACTCCTATGCAAATATGGCTCTATAGTGAAATGTCCTTCAAAGGTCCATAAGGGGTCCTGAAAACGCCTGAAAACAGGTTTTCAGGATATTGCATGGATCGATGGGCAATAGCCTGAAACGGACTAAAATCATGTTTCAGGCGCCTGAAAACCACGGCAACTTGGTCGAAATTGTAATCAACTGGGAGGTGACAGAGCCTCTTCTGGCAACGGCTGAAAACATATTTCAGCCTTCTGAAAACACCTGTACGTCAGGATAAATAACGAAACAAGTTGCTAGGCGTCCGGCGCAACACTACCCCCTCCTTAGACATGCTCGTCCCGAGCATCACTTGATCCGTGATACAACGCAATCCGATCAACTTAAACAACCAACCGGTTTCTCTACCTGCTCCTCCAGCTGCTCTTCCTTGGTAGACCGCTTTTCCACCGGGGTCTCCAGCTGCTCTTCCAGGTGTTACCTTGACTTCTCCTGAAGTCAAAACCTGTTACTCCAGCTGCTTCTCCAGCTGCTCTTCCAGGCGTTACCTTGACTTCTCCTGAAGTCAAAACCTGCTCTTCCAGCTGCTCTTTCGTCAAAGAACCTGCTCCTTCAACCGCAGCCTTACTTCGGGTTTTTGCACCCTCCTAGTCATCTTTCGGCATTAACAGCATTGTCTATCCCACTTCTGACACCAATTGTTACGAGCTCGGGGTTCGTATGGATAGAAAATGCACAATAATAATCCAAGAGATGACTTATTTATTTACACTAACACTTTACATAACTAAAACACTACTTAACACTACTTAACACACTTAATTATCACTCAACTATCACTTAACAAAAGTTCTCTTCCTTTATCCACTTCTTCCAACTCACTTCTTCCTGAGCCATTCCCTGGAACTGACTTCTTCCTCGAGTCATCTTCACAAACTGACTCTCTTCTCGAGCCATCTCACCGAACTGACTCCTCGAACCGTTTTCACTAACTCACTTTCTTCTCGAGTCCTCTCCACAAACTGACTGACTTCGCCCTCGCCGACTGGTCTTATATACGACGCAGCTAACCCGAGAATGTTCTGGATCATACTAGACCATACTTGCATCTCTTTCTACAGTAATAGCTCTCGTTCATTTCATTCGATTGATTCTAGAACAGTAGCCTAGAATATTCGAAGGTCTGCTATCTCTTTCTAGTAGTGCTTTTCCTTCGATTGATTCTAGAACAGTAGTCTAGAATATTCGAACGTCTGCTATCTCTTTCTGGTAGTGCTATCTCTTTCACTCCTATGCAAATATGGCTCTATAGTGAAATGTCCTTCAAAGGTCCATAAGGGGTCCTGAAAACGCCTGAAAACGGGTTTTCAGGATATTGCATGGATCGATGGGCAATAGCCTGAAACGGACTGAAATCATGTTTCAGGCGCCTGAAAACCACGACAACTTGGTCGAAATTGTAATCAACTGGGAGGTGACAGAGCCTCTTCTGGCAACGGCTGAAAACATATTTCAGCCTTCTGAAAACACCTGTACGTCAGGATAAATAACGAAACAAGTTGCTAGGCGTCCGGCGCAACAATATTAATAAAATTGGTCTCACACACTTCGTCGATGATCGACATCATTCGAAAGGGTTACAATGGTATCCTTCCAGGTGATCTCCACGGCAATCTTCCCGCTCTCCTGTCTATGGAGGCAGCGCTTTGGCCGTCTGGAACAGCCCTCTCTCCTTCCCGGATCCTCTTTCTCGGTGACTACGTGGACCGAGGGGCGTATGGCACGGAGCTAATGGCATATCTACTGGCGGCGAAGCTGCAGAGGCCTAACGCGGTGCTGATGATACGGGGAAACCATGAGACTAGGGATATACAGAAGATGTTCACATTTTACAAGTGCTTACATGTATGGTATTATTTAACTTAGTGACGGAGTGTTTATATAAATCATAATGTCTGGTTTTACAGTGAATGTGTCACAAAATATGGAGAAACGGAAGGTGTCAAAATATGGAACGCAATCAACAATGTCTTTGACGCTTTGCCTCTTGCAGCTGTTGTAGATGATAAGGTAACTCTTTCGATTATTTGTGAGATAAGTATTCTAACATACATAGGTGAGTCGGTAAGCTCGACGCCATGTGGCAATTCTATCTATTCCAGAGCAAATTCAGAGCCCCGCATTCCAACACCTATATTCTTCCAGGTGTTTTGCTGCCACGGCGGTATCCCCCCACCTTGGGTGTGTCCACTAATCACTGCCATAGATAAGATTCCGGTGCCTCTTATGAGGCCTGCAGAACAGAGCTCCATCGCCTGGGAACTGCTGTGGAATGATCCTATCAAGTAAGCTCCAGATGCATTTTCTATTTTCTCCTCGTGATAGATGCAAAATAAGATACTTACATACATTATGTTTATTTCCATACAAGTGTTCTTACAAATAGAAGGCACTGCATTTTTTACTTCTTTACCTATCATATATGGGTACTATCGGCGCTTGACTTAGTTGAGTACCTTCATATTCACCCTACTCCTTGGCACTGACCTTATCTCCAGGCCAAACAAGATGACAGCGACCCTAGCCCTTGAGCTATCTGCTAACGAAGGCTTCGCTGCAAACTCCAGGCGGGGCACGGGTCACGTGTTCGACCAGACGGCACTGGACCGGTTCCTGTTGGCCAATCAACTGTCACATGTTGTCAGAGCACATGAGCTGCATCAGAACGGTTTCATGGTAAGCTGATTTTATTTTGTGGTGATTAATATATGGTGTTCCGAGTGGGTTTGTATGGAATCACGATAAGAGCCTCTAGCGGCCGTGTTGAGAACTGTCGTGACTCCATGCAACTCAGTCGGAAAATGAGCTCGCAAACAGTGAACACAACTTACGAATACGCACAGGACGTCCTTGCGTGCAATTAACCAATAATAATAATTGTACTATAGTCGTTTTGACCAGTCAAGTGAACAAAAAAAAATTACGAAGTCCTGCAACTTCTTTGGTCCAACGTGTTAATCGATTCGTGATTAATCGAGCGTATTTACTGGAACACAGATTTTTTCTAGTGTCAACTCCGCGGTCGGCTGATATCAGTGTTCTCTTCCTACCACTACTGCGGCGGCACCAACGACTCTGGTGTGGCGTTGCTTGAAGGAGGCAAGCTGAGACTTATTCGGGTCAACGTGGAATAATATTTACCTACCGATTTAACAATTAGGGTGTTTAGTTTTCAACGATACCCATAAAGTTCGATTTAAATCTATTGCGAACCTAACGGCCGGTTTCTGAAAGATCGATCAAAACCGCCATTTCAGGTATAACATCGAATAAGTTAGAGATAGCAAATCAATTGACATCCGATTAGTTTTGATCGGGCTTTCAGAAACAGGCCTTATATGTATGTTACAAAAAATTAGGTTTTTCGATTTCTGTATTACCTAACCTATGTGCTTTGTATGTATACTACCTACCTATGTACTTTGTCTATTTTATTTTGTACTTTTTACGTTTTTACATTATCAGTTTTTTACGTTGTTTTAATTTTATTTATTTTAACGAAATTAATTTACTATTCATAAAGAAAAAAAATGCATACGATTTCTTATTCTTTTATTTATTTTCCATCATAGAAAATTCTGACCCTCTCGGGTTTAGGTATACAGATTTTGTTTGACATCAATTTATGTAAGTGTAACTTACGATTTATACAAAGACATTTATTTAGTTACTACTTAAAGTTACAATTAATTCGTAGGAAAAGAGAACTACTAATAAAACTTACGAATGTGAATACCTAGATACTTTCAGACAGGGGGTAGTAGAAGAATATAAAAGAAGTTGGTATTGACATTTTGTGTTACATTGAGTGCGCAGTTTGCGCGGCAACACTACGATAACTCGACTGCGGGCGTAGCGCTTTGTCGCGTTGCCAAATGTCGCAAAAATGTCAACACGAAACATCGTATTTTTTTTACAAAGAAGATATTTTTTGTCGGTTTACACCCTGTACTTATGTAGAGAGTCATGCACGTCTCAAACAAAACTACAAGAATACTTGAATAGGTACAACATTTGTTTCATTCATACAAGCCAGCATCTACGAATGGCCTTGCATCTGCATCTTTTTGGGGTCAGCGCAAACCAGAGAACAACAGAGGATTATGAATTTGATAATGCGTTTTTTTATCTTATCTAATGAAATTATGATGTATGTTTCAATAAGAAGCGAAGACCGATAAATTCTAGATTCGTCTACCGATGTACGCTGGCCCCTACACAAACATTATTCTATATCACAACTACCTTCAATTTTTTTGTTCTGCTTTATTAAAAAAGCAGACTCAATGGACACCGATTTTATTTTAAGTTCAATTCTACATGATGTTAGGTACCCTATAAAAGTAATGACGATGTCAATATTACTAATGATGATAAAAATAGTGGAATTACAAATAATGAATGTTTAATTATTTTGCCTTCGCAAGTTAGGTACTCAACTGGAGTTGTCAAAAGCACAATTATTTAACTTCAAGAAATCTATTAAGTATTCTGTTATTTTACACTTAAATTGTTAAGAATATTTTGCTCCATTCAATTATTTACAATAATAATTAATTATTAAAACTAGAGTTTAGACTTGAACTACATATCATCGCAACTTTGCATAAATCAGAAAGGTACGTGGCCTGCACTAAGATGGTTGCACTTCATAATTTTTCAGTTAACTTCCGGTAGTTCTGTTGTTACTTACAAAAGTATGTAACTTAAAAAAATATGAAGTACAAAGCTCAGTGAGGCGAAAGTATTTTAGGTAAACATATAATGCCGGTACAGTACAGATCGATCGAGTGAAAGCAAGCGAAGGTTCGGGGCTTGGCTGTTGGGACCGCACGCTCGCTCGCATTCGCCGTGGTTCGCAGTCACAACGACTGAACCTGATGTATCGACAACGGCCGAAACACGACCGAGTTCTAACGAGCCAACGTCCTCATTGGCTCGCTTGTTGCGTTTGCTTTCGCTCGGTCGGTCCGGCTTAACATAACGCGATGATGTGTAGCTTAACTCATAATCCTAAAGCTATTTGGGAAACGGAGATACCTTCAAATCATTTGCATAAAACTACTTCTATTCACACATCAAATAAATAGTAACTAATAATTACTGATCGTTGTACAGATTCAGCGAAAATGCAACAGAAGTTGTGAAGGTATGACTCTGAAGCATAGTCATCTAGACTAAGGCCCTTATTCATATTCCCTGCCATTTTAGCGGCTCTATAGGGTATACTTGTCACTGGGACTTTCATGCCAATGAAAAGAGACAGACCTTTTGGTCTGATAAGCTAATAGAGCGCTCAGAGCGCTCAGCAACCAATATGAATAAGAGGGTAAAAATATAAACAAGCACATTTTTTATGACTGAGAATGAAATATTATTAGAGAATTCATGGCTTACTTATTTCATATGTGCCATGGTTTTACAGTCAACTATAATTTAACCAACTATAAATAACTTGGCGCGCTTGAAGTTAGCCGTTTGTGCGTAAATGACCAATGGGTAATCGCGATTCGGCACACAGCCAACTTCATTCTCTCCAAGTTATACTTGTCGAACATAAGGAATTTGGAATGCTGTTTTATTCAGATATAATAACATCTTTCAAAGATTGCCTCACTAACTTTCCCCATGTTGCAAAACATTTTACCGGATTTTTATTATGATAATTTCTAGATTTGAAACGATGACTACTAGAAAATGTTTTAGTCACAAAAAAATACTCACACTAAGATATCTTGAAGATCGTCACACATACAAGAAAGGTCCAGTGACAATAATTACCACATAGCCCTTTCATCAAATAGGCTCTTTCTCGTTCCTTGCACTCAATCTTACTGACGCGTATTTGCGTAACTATTTACTATGATTTACACAGGTTGGGCTGATGCTGATACTCAAGAGGTTTTCTTACGATGGCCGGGAAATGTTTACAAGATCCACTTATTTTGTATCGTTTGGCTTTGGTCGCGAGGAACTTCAGAGAGATCCTTGTTATTCTACTGAATAAGGACCATTTTGATTACGATGACTTCTCAGCTTCTGATTCTCTCGACGAATACTTCCTTAGAAGTTCGTTTAGTAGACGAAATCGTAAATACGTCACAATGGGAAAGATTAAAGTCGTCCTACACTTACTTACAGCAAGTTGTATAAATAAAACGTTACGCAAACACGCGTCACCGACTAACGAGCGGTAAGGAGCAAGTGTCACGTGTGGATGGCTACAGCAGCAGTCTCCCGGTGAGGATCTCGAGCGCCATCTTGCGGCGCAGGTACGGCATGTGCGCCTGCGTGAAGGAGTAGGGCGCGTTCCTGGCGCTGAACTCCGCGAAGGTACACGCGAACATGCCGCAGTCGCTGCCGTTCATTTGCTGAGGAATGTCCTGGAAAAAGCGGAATATTTTAACTTCAGCACTTAAAATCCTTTCATCACCCTGTTTCGATAGAAACTAGTGACACGACTTCACAATCTCATTATAAAAAAGTTAGTTTAGACGTTGCGTTGGCCCTCACAAATTGAGTAGTTGGTTTACCCGACTATAAGAGCGGTAGGAAGCAAGCCGTAAGTTCGTTGCCTGTTCTGCCTTGGTCGCGTGGAACTGGCACCTAGATTCCCTAGTCACGCACGATAGGAACGTGTCCTATGATCCACTGCTCTGCGTCCATCAACTTGAGGCATACAGATGACAAGCCTCATGTGTCATATCACCGAGAACCACAACCTTCAAACCGAAACACAGCAACGCTGCTTAGCTGCAGAAGAAGACATGGTGGTAGCACTAACCGGGACGAGCCCCTCACAAAGCGCTCTACTGCTACCAACTTTCAGCCAATACATAGATAGACATGACACTGGTGTCGTTCAGCCGTCCAGGTTACGGCGTGGTACAGCCACAAACATGTACCTAAACTACTAGCATTTATAATATTAGAGGGAAGTACTTAGGATGTGTTTTGAAAACTTACCTTTAGTATTTCACTCTTCCACCCACTATCGTCGAACGGCTGGTTCTTCTTGTCCTGGTGCTCGTCCTTGAGATACTGGCGCAGCGCTTCGAGGCAGGCGCGGTTGAGGCCGCCCATGCTGTCGAGGTAGTTGATCTGCTTGGCGCGGAAGTCCACGATGCTGAGGCACCAATGCACGCCGAGGTGCACCGGCAGGATCATCAGGTCGTGCGCGAATATATCCACCTGGGAATGGGTGACCTTACATTTATTGTAATGTTACAATAAAAATGTGGCGCGCTCTGATTTAGGTAGCAATTTTATAAACCAATATCTTGTAAATAATTTATTTATTTATTTACAATCAAAGTCAAAGTCACGATCAAGTCTTTGTGAGTTATAATGTTTCCATGTGATTTTACTTAATAAATGTCTTCTTCTAGACTTTTAACTAGTTTATTTCGAAACAGTTAAGAATTTTCGCCTTAAAAAGGCTGCTTTCGAGCACTTTCATTCGACGCAATGATACTTTGGTTATTTTTTTGGTTTATCGTAGTCCCAGGACATACCTTCCTCGTCCAGCGCCGCAGCCCCGCCTGGCCGGCCTGCATCAGCTTGGGGTAGAAGAAGGTGTTGCAGGCGTAGACGCGCGGCAGGTCTGGGCGCTCGTCGCAGCGCTGCATCACCAGGTTCATGTAGAAGTTGATCACCTCGTCGTTCAGCCAGCTCAGGCCGCTGAGCGTTTGGATGTCGCGTCTGTGACGATTACAAATTAATACTAGTAGTTCGCCCCAAACTGAGATCTCGTGATGCGACCCGACGAACGCACAAAAACTTTGAGTAGGTGGTAGTCAGAGGCAAGTCCAAACATTATGTTTGGACTTTTTTCTGACTACCGCCTACTAACTTGGTATGGTAACCAAGTTTCAACTCTATTGGCCTATTTATTGAAGAGTTCCGTTGAACAGACCTTGGCTCCATCATCAGACCTGGTCGTCGTCACCATTTTATGAGAACTGACTACCTCCTTAATTTATTTCAAGAAAAAAAAATAAGAAAAATCAAAGGAACTGGCCGACCAGTAGAAAAACCTTGATGTCAACGAAACTCTTAGAGATGGGAGCTCTTGGGTCGCTGGTTATCTTAATTTAGCTTTTATTATTTTATCTCAATAACCGAGTATCACAAAAAAAAAGTAAAAATTGTTTTGGGATGTCCAAACAAAGCCCTTTCGTATGACATGTAACTTGATTTTTTTATGTAACTTTTTTTATTTTTGCCCTCTTAAAAAACCCCATATCTCAAAAACCCTTCATCCGATTTTACTCATATACTTACCAGTACATTTCTCAAGTACAAGCTATCGACATATCAAATTTCATGCAGATCGGATCAACGGTTCTAAAGTTATCGCCAGACAAACATACATACATACATACATACATACATACATACATAAAATGCCAAATCGCCCAAGTTGAAACTAAGATCTTCGTTCGCTTCGCTCACTCGATCAATTAATATTGGCGGGCTTTCCACGGCACTATCTAGCCCTGAACTAAGCGAAGCTTCTAATATGGGATGATTTCAGAACAGTCACATTTAATGACAGTCACAAAACTTATGACCCCACATTGTTTGATAGTCACAATTATTATTGAAATAGTTGAACCAGATAGCTGATATAATACTTATACATAATATACTCTGTACATAATTTTTTTGTAAATACATACTCAGTTAATATTTGTTCTCAGTGAGGATTGTTTGCTCACTTCTCTCATGCATCATTCTCTTCAGTCTGTGTCTGTCAGTCAAGTCTTCTGTCTGGGGTCTTGTACTATATTTTATATTCTGAGTGTAATTCTAAGTTCCAACATGTTTAATTATGTTTAATTACATTCATAATTAATTATTATTATATTTTGATGTTTTATTATAGGGCAGTGTGGTCGCTCAGCAACAAAGCCCTTCAAATAAATAAAAAATAAATAAAAAATAAAATGTTTAATTGATCGAGTGAGCGAAGCGAACGAAGATCTTAGTTTCAACTTGGGCGGCATTTTATGTATGTATGTATGTATGTATGTTTGTCTGGCGATAACTTTAGAATCGTTGATCCGATCTGCATGAAATTTGATATGTCGATAGCTTGTACTTGAGAAATTTACTGGTAAGTATATGAGTAAAATCGGATGAAGGGTTTTTGAGATATGGGGTTTTTTACGAGGGCAAAAATAAAAAAAGTTACATAAAAAATTCAAGTTACATGTCATATGAAAGGGCTTTGTTTGGACATTCCAAAACAATTTTTACTTTTTTTTTGGGACGCTCGGTTTTCGAGATAAAATTTAAAAAGTTAAATTAAGATAACCAGCGATCCAAGAGCTCCCATCTCTAAGAGTTTCGTTGACATCAAGGTTTTTCTACTGGTCGGCCAGTTCTTTTGATTTTTCTTATTTTTTTTTCTTGAAATAAATTAAGGAGGTACTCAGTTCTCATAAAATAGTGACGACGACCAGGTCTGATGATGAAGCCAAGGTCTGTTCAACGGAACTCTTCAATAAATAGGCCAATAGAGTTGAAACTTGGTAACCATACCAAGGTAGGTTAGTAGGCGGTAGGTAGTCAGAAACAAGTCCAAAGATAATGATTGGACTTGCCTCTGACTACTATCGACTCAAAGTTTTGATGCGTTCGACGGGTCGCATCACGAGATCTCAGTTCGGGGCGAACTACTAGTTATGAGAAGTAACTGTATTCTATGTGCTACCTGGTTCCTATCCTACACAACCTTTGTTTTGGTAGTCAGGGATGTGTTTATTGTGCAACAATATTTATTAACTTCAATAAAAATAATAAACTTACTTGTGTATTGAAATATTAAACTTTTGAATAAGCACAGATCCAGGAGGGCCAGGTCCCAAGGCTCGGCTCACCAGCCTCTCCTGGTCAGGTGTAAGCTTGGGAAGCTCTGCTGTCGGCTGGGGCTCTTCATAAATGCTCTCTGGTATACTCAGCTCATACTTGAGTTTATGCTCCAACTGAGCTATCTTTTGTTCACTGTTCACTTTTGTAATGATGTCGGATTCCCGCTTAGCATCAACAAGCTTCTCCTGAGTAAGTTGTTTCTTCTTTTTATATTTCGAGTCTATTTTGGATAACCAATCTGTTGATGTTACTGCCACATCTCTGTGTGAATCCCGTAATGTATTGATTGGCTGGATCCTGGTGGATGATGATGTGGATGTTTCTGATGGTACTACTTCTACTTCAGAGTCTGACGAGTTTAAGGAGGCTATAATGAGAGGGTCATATTCTGTTGTTGAATCATTTTCCTTTTCGGCAAGTAGTCCTCTCTCAACTAAATTTATTTCATTCAGGGATTTCCTCTGGGTTATCATAGTGTTTCTAAATGATGTTGCTTCATTTGTTAAATTAATAAAGTCTAGTGGTCTCCCAAAAGCAGCCGGTTTCATTGATCCGGCCACCTTTCTGATCAATTCCTGGTAGTTTTTCTTTTCATCTAAATTAAATACTTCAGACATTGTAGATCTGGTGTTTCCGTTAAGTCCAAGATATCTATTTCTAGGGAGATTCAATGACTTCATTGTCCCTGGACCTTGTAGCCACCGTGGTATCTGTGAAGGGGTTTTTTTGTATGTTTTTGTGATTCCAGGTGGGGCTATAAATTTGCCAAGTGGTTTTGGTGACATAGAGGTTCGATCATTTAACTTCCGGTTTACTTTAGTATATTTAGGGTCAGGGGCATCAAAAAACCTGAGGTTTATGGGAGGAGGACTGAATATTTTAGATACAAATTTGACTTCTTCATCATCATTTTGAGTTAAATCATCGTCATCATCATCATCTAAGTCTATGTATACTTTTGGTATCTTTTTGGGTGCTCGCTTGGTTTTCACTACAATCTGAAATATAAGAATACATATTAAGGGTTAAGGTTATAGACAAGTAGTGGCTGAAATGTTCTCAAATACTAAATAATGCTTACTTCAGGCTCTTCATCTCCGTCAACCACACCTGACACAGTGTGGACTGGTGTGTGCATTCTAGGTTTCCGCTCAGGAGTGAAAGGTCCATTTTCTTTAGTATGTTTTACATTTATCGGTATGGCACGCACCCTGCTCAATTTGGCTCCTGTTTCAATTGGGGTGGATGTACTTGGGTGGCCTGGATCTAATATTATAGGCACATGGCGTACATATGGCCTTGACCTAGGTTCTTCTTTAGCTGGAACATCTGTAAGACAATGAGGACTTCAAATGTTGTGAGCAGTAAAGAACTACCAACCTAAGCTTTTCTCCATATGAACAGTACAGTAATGGTAATTTAAGAATATATTTTTTATGCTACTACTTCACATTGATATACCTCTAGAGTTCATATCAGGAAAGTTCGTTTTGTTGAGTTTGTATCGTTTGTAGGCCGGTGCCTCATCGTCTTCCGACAATCCGTCATTTGTCCTGAAACGCAAGCGCATTGAGAGGGTGAGTAAGGCGAGTTTTCAGCGTGGGTTTACATACAATTCTCACAATTAAACACGACTGCTTACTGCCAAAACTTGGACGCTAACGTCAGAGGCACTGAAAACATTTAGTTTTCTTGTAAATAGTACAGTGTATCCAATTTTACTCCGGCTTTGCCGCCATAACAATGTTGTAAACAGTCAAACAAATTGTCATACCTGTCTCGCTTACTAACAGTATCTCCGCCAAATCCAATGAGATTTCTTATGTAATTTAGAATCCCAGCACTATACGACATTTTTATATATTCTAAATGTTTTCATTGCTTTTCAAAATGCATAACTTCTCCGTAAACGCTAAAAAGAATCTCAAATGAACCTCAACATGACAACTCAAGCAAGTGTGCTGTGTGTGTGCCAGTGTTGCCAGCACGTCATCATGATCTTCCTGCCCTTATCCCACTTTATGTGAGGTGTAGGCACAACAGGATTTTTCTCTCCACTCTCCATAGGGACTGAGAGAACTGACGACGGATGATAAATCATCCGTCATCTCAGTAGTCACTCCTTTCTTACCCATGTCATCTTTCACACAATCCATCCATCTTTTCATATTCACAATAGTTCTTCCCTCCACATGACATGCCTATACCACGCTAAAATATTGCTCCTTAGACCATAGCCGCTATTAGAATACTAACTGGTTTCCTCAAGATGTTTTCCTTCACCATTTATGATCATTTGCTCCTTCAAAAATGTTGAAATGTGTGTCTCAACATTTTTGTAGATTAAAATTTAAAATCACTTTGTTATGTTATGAAAAATCGCAATCAACCAGGTTTTGGAGAATAGCATTATATAGGTTCAACAAAAAAAATATTTAAAAGTTTTGTGCAAACTAGTACGGAGGGTAGGGTTGCCACCTTTTTTTCTTGGAGTTAAAGTACATTGGTTAATATAGGTAACAAAAAAAAGTACATCGTATCAAAATAAAGTACTTTTTTTATTATTATGTTTAAAAACATTTTTTTTATTGCTTTTTGCAGTTTGTATCCTATTAGTATCTCTACTAGACAATTGCACAGCATCTTTACAGTCTATATTTAAATTAAAGTAAATAGTTTTTTTTTAATGAAATTTAGAGACTCTTTGTTTATTTCGTATCGCCATTTCCTATTCATCACAGAAAAAAAATTACAGAAATTATTAAAAACGACTGCACCAATCGTTGAAGTCGCTTAACAATAAAATACATAAGACTAAACTTTTCAAAATCCCAAAGAAATGAAATCATGCGAAATAAAGTATTTTCGTGTACTTTATTGTTCTCATAAAGTAAAGAGTACAATTACCTGAAATAAAATACAATACTTTATTATAAAGTACGGGTGGCAACCCTAACGGAGGGTGACACTCGACTGACCAGCCAGCGACTTTGTTTACAGATTTACCTACAGTTCTACAAAAATCTAAATTACTGACACATTAATATACATGTCAGCTATAGACTATATTATAATTTGAGCTACTTTTATTTCCTAGTAAATTAAATCTAGTATATTTTATGTTTGATTTTGTGTTGGCTCTAAATATTTGAGGGCACTCAACAAGGATGATAAATAGGTTAAGTAAAGAAATGATTGTTTCATCTTGTACCAAAGCATATCTGCACTTGCACATAAGCCTAAAAGATGAAACAATCATTTCTTTACTTAATCTTATCATCATCATCTGCCTTCCCTTACTCCATTTAAGTGTGATCGGCAATAGGTTTTCTTCTTTCATTCTCTTCTATTAATCTTAATGAGGGCCCTAAAATCAGATTCCTTTTCAGTAGAATTACCCCAAAACAATACACTGAACTTGTGGCAGCACTACTGCGTGTGCTGTGCAGGCAGCACAGCACAGCGCCGCGCCGGGTGCAGCGCAGGCCGGGTAGGGATGGGATGATGGGCTATTTATTATTTATTAGTCGATTGATTGTTCGAAAAACTGAACTAAACTAATCGATCGATGGTGTGGGTTTGCACCACAACACCTTCTTCAATCATATCGACTTGAAAAAACTCAACAGACACACAACGCTAAACGTGGTGTCTGTCGTGATAGGTCGTGTAATGTCATGTCAAATTGTCAATGGCCAAACGAAACCCACAGATCATCGAGTGCTGAGATCTCTCGTGGCTCTATACAAGTACCTACTGTATAAGTACAAAACCCAGGCTCGAAATATGGAAAACGAAATACCAAAAACGAAAAAAATACCGCTAGGATACGCGTAAAGGGTGTACATTCCAAGCCATACAAATTTAGTACACCTTTAGAAAACACAGCCCGTTAAAACGCAGCCAATGGCTTCTTAATGGTTCGTACAATCCCAGCTCGTGTCTGGAATGTACAGCCATGGATTTTGATGCCAAAACCTATACTTTGTTTACACTCGTCAATTACTTACTCACTCACTTGTTGATCCGGCTCGGATTGGTTAGCTTAGGTTGAAACATTTAAATTACGCACGAGGCGAGTGAGCAAAGCGAGCGTGCCTCGGCAGCGGCCGCCGAAGTGCCAGAATTTTATTTTTTTCTTACACTAATCTCTTAATAATTCTCTTCTTCTAACCAATCCGAGTCGGATCAACAAGTGAGTAAGTAATTGACGAGTGTAAACAAAAGTTTTGGCATCAAAATTTTGGCTGCGTTTTATCGGGTCGTGCTTTCCAAAGGTGTGCTGAATTTGTACGGCTTGGAATGTACAGCCTTGGATTACACAGCCATGGATTTCGCGACCAAATTGTACATCAATTCCGGGCTGTGTTTTCCTCGGCTGTACAATCCTTGGTTGTACATTATTGGCACCTTGGCATCTAAACAGAGCATATGCTTTCGACCAATCAGAGCAATGGTCACAAAATCCATGGTCGGGCTGTACAATCCCGACTGTGCTGGGAAAGCACAGCCTGGAAGACACGGCTCGGATTTCATGTACATTTTGCACATGAATTCCTGTCGGGATTGTACGACCATGTACTTCATGTATATTTGGACAATTCCTGGAATTCCAATTGGAATTCCTGGCTGCGTTTTCCTGCCCGTGCTTTCCTGGTTGTACATTCTCGGACTGTGTAATACATGGTTGTACATTAACCGGACCCATGGTATAACCTAACCTATAGGAATAGGTACTTACTATAAGTATAAATTAAATACGTTTACTTTGCTTACTTTCGTAATAAATTTTATTACTATACCTACGAAAGGAAGGAAGGAAAGGCCGCCGCCGAACCTCTACTAACACTTTGGTTTGGTTTTTCTAAACATGTTGCAGCCAATAATGCATGTATTGCGGCAGATGAACATTGTTCTGGCCAGTGGGTCTCCAAGACGAAAAGAAATGATTGAAAATATTGTAAGGAGTTTTCTCAATTCTATAGTCAGTAGTTACCTAGGCAGGTATTTATCGTTCATGCTTCTGAATAAAATTGGTGGAACCGAACCTTTGTAGGTACACTTGTATTTTTGTACTTACGATTGTGCCCTGTTCTTTCAAGGGTCTGAAAGTCAGACTGTGTCCGTCGTTATTCGAAGAGAATTTGGATCCAAAATCGTTCGGCAGCTTTTCAGAGTTCGTGGAAGAAACCGCTTTTCAGAAAGCCTTGGAAGTGGAAAGTAGATTAAAGAGCGAAGGCGAGCAGGTCGATGTTGTTATAGCCGCCGACACCATGGTTACTCTAAATCGCGAAATGTTTGGGAAACCAACATCAGAAGCAGAGGCGTTTGATATGTTGTCAAGGTGAGTTTAAGTGAAATTTTTAGATTTGTTTCTGATGACTACACTGTTCCTTATCATATCACAATTCCTTGCATCTTACAAACATTTTATTACCGAATACTTACAAAAATTAGTTATAGAACACATTTCATTTTCAGATTAGCTGGCCGAAAACATACAGTGCTTACAGGAGTAGTTGTCAAAACTTCTGACAAAATAGTAAAGTTTACAGAGTCAACCGATGTTTTTTTTGGTCAACTAGATGCAGAACAGATACAGGGATACATTGCTACCGGAGAACCCATGTAAGAACCCTTCCTTATAACACAAACCAACATTAAATTATTTCCATAAAAATATATAATTAATACATTTTAAATCATTAATGCCCAGCACAGTAATTTACACTTATTATTTTTAAACAAGCAAATTTAAAATTTCAGGCTTTTCTAATTGTAGGTACCTACTAGAACATGTTATTGACCTAGCTGTATTTACAGGGACAAAGCAGGAGGCTATGGCATCCAAGGAGTTGGGGGCACTTTTGTGGAGAAGGTAGATGGTGACTACTTCACAGTCGTTGGCCTGCCCCTATACAGACTTACCTCTGTGCTTTACAACATGTACAAAGAAAATATCAAAGATTAGGCATATGCTGGAACCCTCCAAAATCAATATAAGCAAAGGTGATAATCAAATTAGAAACTATAACTAGTCAACTTCAAGTAGGTACCTCTACCTACATAGACATCCCAAGTAACACTTTTGTTGTGAAAAATGCCTTTAGGTTGTTTAAGAGTTGTAAAAATGTTTTTGCTATGTGGTCATAAGAATTTTTGATTGATGTTTTTTTTAATTTATATAATAATAAAAAATTAAATATACTTTTAATAAATTTTATTTAATTAAAATTGTAGGAAAAGTGGGAATTTATAATACTTTGATGCATTTAGTCCAAAGTAGATGGATGTTCAATACCTATGTTATAAGTTGGTTTTGCTTATGTTACATAATAGAACAGCCCATGAGGTACACAAAAAACACAGTTGAAATTATCCAATTACCTACATACATTGTTGCTATAGTTATTTTTGATCGAGTGAGCGAAGCGAACGAAGATCTTAGTTTCAACTTGGGCGATTTGGCATTTTATGTATGTATGTATGTATGTATGTATTTATGTTTGTCTGGCGATAACTTTAGAACCGTTGATCCGATCTGCATGAAATTTCATAAGTCGATAGCTTGTACTTGAGAAATTTACTGGTAAGTATATGAGTAAATCGGATGAAGGGTTTTTGAGATATGGGGTTTTTTAAGGGGGCAAAAATAAAAAAAGTTACATAAAAAAATCAAGTTACATGTCATATGAAAGGGCTTTGTTTGGACATTCCAAAACAATTTTTACTTTTTTTAAATAACCAGCGATCCAAGAGCTCCCATCTCTAAGAGTTTCGTTGGCATCAAGGTTTTTCTACTGGTCGGCCAGTTACTTTGCTTTTTCTTATTTTTTTTTTTTGAAATAAATTAAGGAGGTAAGTACTCAGTTCTCATAAAATGGTGCCAAAGACCAGGTCTGATGATGGAGCCAAGGTCTGTTCAACGGAACTCTTCAATAAATAGGCCAATAGAGTTGAAACTTGGTTACCGTACCAAGTTAATAGGCGGTAGTCAGAAAAAAGTCCAAGCATAATGTTTGGACTTGCCTCTGACTACCACCTACTCAAAGTTTTGGTGCGTTCGTAGGGTCGCATCACGAGATCTCAGTTCGGGGCGAAATACTAGTTTAATTTAAAATTTTAATGGTTTTTGAAATGTCTCTGTTTTATTTTGTTATATTTTCATATAACATCTAATCATCAAATTGTTTTGTTTTTGTTAATTTATACAATAATACAAGGTTGTACAGAGATATTAAGAAGATCTACCAAACAATAAAAAATATGTAGTTTTGTAGGTATAAGTACCTATTGTTTGTATGGTAGGTAACCTATACCTACCTATGTAGTACACAGCTTCACGACTTTATCTCCCCTCAGATCTCTTAGCACCAAGTGCTAACTTAACTTATTAGATTTTTTTTTAAAGGGTGTTGTCAGACGTCGTTGCAGTAGTTGGTATTATACGTGACGGCTTGCAAGCCCGTTGCCGCTGTAACTGGTTTCCTCACTGGCATTGCGCAAATACAATTACCAACCTACCTACCTAATGTTCATTTTATATTATTTTTTTCATAATTATTTTGTGATGTTCTCATGCAAAAACTTCTATTGTGAGGTGTGGGAACCGTATTGCTACCGCAGTATAATTTGGAGTTTCTACTGCACCACCACTTCACCACCTGTTTCGGGACCCGCATTATGTAGTTGAGACTATTCATGTATTCTATGTAGTGCGCCTGTTCGTCTTGAGGACCCTTGTCGTATCACGCCCGCAAGCTTTTTGCTCTGTTTTTTGTGAAGGATAGCGTGTGGTACCTGGGTTTATCTAAAGTCTACAAAGAAAAAAATCGACGACGCTTATCATTACCATTACCTCTCATACTGGAGGTAGGTACATTCAGATCACTTAGGTCGGTGGGAGGTACTCACTAGTATGTGGGTACCTACTTACCTACATATGTTGGCACCCCAAATACTCACCCAAAGTTACTAGGCAGGCAAGTACCTCTCGAGTTACATATATAGGTCTACTTCCGACTCCGGACGTGCAACAATAATCATCACAAAAAACTTCAATATCCGAGATTTCAAAAAAAACTCTTGTGGGAATTGTAGACAGATGGCGATGTTCGCGCCGCATCGTACTTAACCACACCTAACTAACTCTATTCATCTATGTCACGTTTTCTGAACTGCGGCACTAACTCTTCAGCGGTCTATGGTCCAACTCTTATGATCTATCTTTTCTGTTAGCTATTCAATGGCATTGCTATAAAACTCTGCATTGATCTCTGGCATAATTTTGATAGGCTTCTCAGCTAGGTATACCTGCCTACCTCGATGTGTGGGTAAGGACCAAATTTTTTGCATCGTTGCACAACGGAAATCACAGCTGAAAGTGTCACAACGGAGCAAATGTAGCACAACGGAATTTGTTAAGGTTAGTGTACATGGGTCTAAAAATGATCAAAATGTTTAGCATAATTAATTACATTCATATTTTTCTCAACCTTGAAAAAATAAATTAGGTAGGTACCTAAAACTATTTAAAATTAAAACCCTAAAACCCTAAGTTTATTACTTAAAACCCTAAGTTATGATTTTCCTTAGTTTAATTATTCTATTACTTACCTATTACTTTATAGATTGGGATGTTGTGGGTAAAAAAAACAGCGGATATTAGTGTAATATATGTAATTTTATTAACCCGATCCAAGAGCTCCCATGGAACTCTAGCAGCCGGTTTCTGAAGCCCGATCAAAACTAATCGGTTGTCAAGTCACTTGCTATTTTGATAATATTATATATTGTAAAAAATTATATATATATACCTCTATTTATTGTTTGAATAAAAACTACTAAAATAAGGCCTACATGAAGTAATATTGTGTACCTATCTTTACTTATCTTTCAATTTTATTCTTATTTGTGTGTTATTTTAATGAATTGTTATTGTAGTTAAGTATTTAAATTGGATTTTATGTAATGTACCTACTATATGGACCCGTGTAGTCTGAAATAAAGAGATTATTATTATTATTATTATTTACAGAAATCTAGTGAAAGAAATTTTTATTTGAATTAGGCACAGGGTGCACAATAAGTTAAACTTTAGTAATCAAGTCTTAAAACTCACCTAAGTTAACAACTTTTTTTTATGTTATGATTTCAAAGTAATGTGACATCGTTCCCTCGTACAAAATGCAAAAAATTTGGTCCTTACGGGTGTGTCATTCCCCACTGAGGGCAAACATTTCTGTAATTAACTTTGATGTTTTGTATATAATATACCTAATACACCCGATTAGGTATATTAATATACAATACCTATATTATTATAATTTCATTTAACTGGTTCTTGTGGCAAATCCTCCAATATTGATCTGTTTTTACCTGGGTATGATCTACAACAATACAGACAGATGGTAGCGAAAAGTAGAGTTACCTAAATCAGTATTATAACTACCTTGGTACACAAAGCCAAAGAAAAATAACCCATAGGTAGGTAGGTAGGTACTACAGGATTTAAAAGCGAGCAGTGGATGGATAGCCTGATGCTCATCCGTGTATCTACATTATTTACTTTCCAAATATTATTAATTGAGTGAGCGAAGCGAACGAAAATCTAAGTTAACTTGGGCGATTTGGTATTTTATGTATGTTGTGATAAAAAAAAGTAAAATTTAGTTAACCCGATCCAAGAGCTCCCATGGAACTCTAGCAGCCGGTTTCTGAAGCCCGATCAAAACTAATCGGTTGTCAAGTCACTTGCTATCACTATCTAATTCGATTTATTAGCTGAAATGGCGAGTAACTTGACATCCGATTAGTTTTATTTGAGCTTTCAGAAACCGACCGTAAGAATTTCGTTGACATCAAGGGGTTTCTAAAGGTCGGGCTTTTTTTACCTGAAATAATTAATAAGGTACTCAGTTCTCATAACATGGTGATGGTGTCTTATGGGCTTGGTTTACCTATACATCTCAATACAATTGGTTACCCCAAGTAAGTTAGGGGGTAGTCAGAGGCCAAATATCGAGTTTGGTATCAAGCGAACCACTATATGTTTACCAGAATGGAGTACTAGTGATATTTTCTTAGATCCTTGCACCCCCGCTGTACCTTTTAGAAGCTATTGAATTCAGCATTTTGTTTAGCGAGTTAAATTTCGGAAATTCAGTTACAAAGGTAAGTAGGGCCCGCCCTCAGTGGTCGCTAACAAAACTTCAAAGCTCTATAATCATCCGACAACAAAGTATTTCTTTTGAAGTTTCAAGTAAACAAGCTATTTAAAAACGCAGGTTGCGGACAAATTTAACTGCGCACGAGTTTAAAACAGTAATGTCCTTCTTCGAAACAATGTTACCCCTTTGGTCGTTTCCGGCGGAACGCTGCACTCGCTTGTCGCTTCCGGTCGTTCATAGACAATGTCAAGTTCGCACGCGCCATGTGCAATGCGTGTGCGCAGGCGCAGGGAAAACGGAAATAGACGGAGACAAACTTTGTGTGTATTCTGGTAGGATGGTGGAGATTGGATACTAAATAATACTATCACAATTACATGTATCGATCAAAATTTCATTTTGATCAAAATTTCATTTTGATCGATACATGTTTTCCTACTCAAAAGTTTGCTTTATTCGTTTTCGTACAAAAGCAAACTTTTAAATAGGAAAACATGTATCGATCTAAATGAAATTTTTACTTAACTGTGTGCAATATGATTGCACACAAAATGGTTGATTGCGATTTTTCGAAAATGAGTTTAGTGATTTTATATCTTTCAACATGTCGAAACGTGCGAGCGAGAGTCACATTAGCTCTTGTCTACGCCTTAAGTTATTTTTTTTGTAGCAACTCCTCTTTCCGATTTTGCTTTTTGTAGCAACTCCTCTTTCCATCTAAAATCTTCATTTAAAATTTCGTCCCACGCACTATTATAGTGCCCCGTAAATAGGGACATGTGTGAAAATTTGTAGCTGATGTCATTTACAGTAGATGCAAAAGGCCCTTTTATTTATGTGTAGGTAGAAATCACTTCTTAGAACTACAATCTAAGCACGTTAGTGACCTCTGTTACTAAAATTTTAATAAACCTTTTACAAAGGCGCACCCGTACCTTGCCCTATTTTATCATTAATCGAAGGCGGAATCGATAGGTAGGTAGATAGATGTAAGAAAGTACCTATAATATGTTAGCAACTAACCGCCCGCCCACAGCCCTGCGAGGGCGGGTGTCGTAAGGCCGTATGTGGCCGTGTATTTAGAAGGGCCAGTACTTGTCACCGCCTACGGGAAGCCCACGATAGAGTCCCAATACGGCATAATTACCAAATTAGGTACATATAATTCGATTGGTAAGGTTTACGAGATTTTAATTCACCTATTCTTTTCTATTGTAGATGCTCTTTTGTTTTAATGACTTTAATGACGTAGGATAATGGATGATCTCTGCCCACACAACACTTTTATCCTATGTTTGTACTGTACCCAGACCTAGACCAGAAAACAAGCATTTACAAACCATGCAAACATGCCCTGCATGCTATAGGACCAAGGTAGGTAAGTATTCTGTGGCAAGGGCCTATGTGAGGAATTAGCAACATGCGTGTCTTTATATTATTATTAGTTTATTATTATTATTATTATCTTTCTAGTCTTTTTTACGGAGGATACCTACCTGTCATTCAGTATTACTAAAAGTCCGAGCCCCAATCGCAGCGTCTTCTTTAGTAACGTCGCCTCATTCTGGGCACGAACGACCTGAGTCTTTTCGAGTCTTTCGAGCGTCTTGTATTTAGTGCCTGGGCCTTGTCTGGGCTGATCTTTGAGCCTCTACCAAAGGAAAGTTCGAAACATGAGGTTGTCTGCTGTATTTTTTTTATGGCCATACATTCTATAGTAATGACATCGTTGAAAGTTAATTACTTTGATTAAACCTTCCCAGCAGTAAAGGAACCACCGCTGTAGGCCATGGCTGTCTGTGGGCGATGCGCCTACGACCGACACCGATAAGGAAAAATAGACAAATTCGAATGACTTAGGTAGGTACCTACCCATTTTGGGTGTTGTGTTGATTGTAAAATTTCCTGCCGTTTAAGTTGAATGTCCATGAATTGAAATTAGTTTATTATGTAAGCAGGTAACTTTTTTGTTTTAATTTTGCTGTTAAGTGTGGCTATGGAGATGGTGGATACTTCGCTAAGCACTTGAAATGAAATTAAATATTTACTGTTTATGAAACTAGGCGATGGCGTGTTCAGATTACATTTGCCTACTTTTAGATTCTATAGTTCCTACCGGTCGGTTCTCAATTTTTTTTTACTTTTAAACAAATTACCAATTTTATAAGATTGTTTTGTCTTGCAAAAATTCGTCAGTGGATTCATATATTTTCTCAATAAGAACCGTGTTGAGGGTGCTTAAAGACACCCTCAATGCTCCATACAAGACAATTTCCCTTGTAAGTACTTAGTATTTTAGCTAAAACGTCCCATGGGGCTTGGGACGCCTCGCCATAGAATGTTAAGACATGCCAAGCATAGGACCAACGCTCTTGATCCTCGAAACCATATAAACTAGTAGTTCGTCCCGAACTGAGATCTCGTGATGCCCGATGAGACCCGACGAACGCATCAAAACTTTGAGTAGGTAGTAGTCAGAGCCAAGTCCAAACATTATCTTTGGACTTTTTTCTGACTACCGCTTACTAACTTGGTATGGTTACCAAGTTTCAACTCTATTGGCCTATTTATTGAAGAGTTCCTTTGAACAGACCTTGGCTCCATCATCAGACCTGGTCGTTGTCACCATTTTATGAGAACTAAGTACCTCCTTAATTTATTTCAAGAAAAAAAAATAAGAAAAAGCAAAGGAACTGAGCGACCAGTAGAAAAACCTTGATGTCAACGAAACTCTTAGAGATGGGAGCTCTTGGATCGCTGGTTATCTTAATTTAACTTTTTTAGTTTTATCTCAAAAACCGAGCGTCCCAAAAAAAAAGTAAAAATTGTTTTGGATTGTCCAAACAAAGCCCTTTCATCATGTAACTTGATTTTTTTATGTAACTTTTTTTATTTTTGCCCTCTTAAAAAACCCCATATCTCAAAACCCTTCATCCGATTTTACTCATATACTTACCAGTAAATTTCTCAAGTACAAGCTATCGATATATCAAATTTCATGCAGATCGGATCAACGGTTCTAAAGTTATCGCCAGACAAACATACATACATACTGGGCAGGCATTCGATAATGACCACGAGGGCATCAGAACTGGTCACATGGAATAAGAACTTTAGCTCAACAGAATAAATGCTATTTTTGATCAATACATTTTGACTGTTTATGGAGTTGTTTACCAACAAAATAAGAATTATTATAAGTGGCTTTTGTGTGTGAGTGGTAACTCAGGCTTTCTCGATTTTAAGGTCTCGATTAATTACGAATGCCATATTAATTTTCGTGTACTTAACCTTCGATAAATCATTTAGTTAGCCGAAAGCAAAGGTCCGAAGGCAACCTCAAGAAGTTGACGACAACAGAATTTGTTATTTTGTTCATGCTCTTTTTCTTGAACCACTTTGCACCAGCTTACTAGCTAATTTAAGTTAAGTTTTTCTTCGTCATCTACATAATACCACTAAGAGAGATACTAAATACTTGTATTTATGCGTAACTAAATGCAATATTGCTATTATGCTACTTTACACCATTCAAAGCCATCGTTAGTTCCATTATCTCCTGACCCAGACAATAATCCCATAGTTAACGGCTGCCATGTCGCCGAGTCTCGAAACTGACTCCGCTCCCACACTCTTCCCCATCATCGACTGAGCTTCGGGCCTCAAAAAGCCACAACCGTCACTATAATGCCGTCTTATAGGCTCTATACGTATTTCAAATCATCCGGAAACTTATGAACTCAGTACCTAACCTAAGCAAATAATTTAAATTAATTGTCTAAGCTTTGATCACTCCACAGTAGCCAGTAAAAACTAGAGTTCGTTTTCACTGGTTCCAAAAAGTCAACCGTCACCCAGTGCCAACAACTTAAACTTCAGTTCAATGAACCAAATAGGAACTGTTCTCTTCTTTTTTCACCATTCCACTTGGCCTTGGACCTTCCACATCCAGGTCCTTCGCGTTTATAATAACAATGGGAACGTATATTTTCATTTTCGTTCGTTTTCAGTTGCCATCTTTTATTACACAAGCTTCGATGGTTGCGGCTTTCATTTAACGGTCCCCGCTTCTTCAGAAACCGGTGTTTATCGCCAGTTTTCAGAGAACGTAACGCGATGAGCCATATTTGTGTAATTAATGGCGCATCTCGTGTGATTCTGGGCCAGTTGGGTCGTAAAGCTCGCCTTATATTCAACAGAACTATTGTCATGAAGATAATAATATGCTTCTTATCAGCCTGATAGAAAAAGTAAACAATTGTTAGCCCATAGGTTTATATTTAAAAAGTGCTCATGATGGCATTTATCCTTCATCCTCTTGAAGATCTGCCTTGAGCTAGGTATAAGTTATAATAATCTGCAAACGGAAGTTGCTATTTCTTTGCTATCTCTTGAGGAAATGGGCATTGATTGTTTTTTTAATACTATGTAAAATTGAAATTATCAGGTTGAATATAAGTAGATATATTGTTATTGTGAAATTGTATACCTAAGTCATCAGATTTATTGTAAAACCGTGTAGGTAAATAGATCTTATAGGAGGTAATTTTGTTTCAAGAGTCTTGTATTGTATAGCTTTGAAGTTTCGACTATACTGAGACGTTCAGTAGTGTGCCTGATTTCAGTTCATTTATTTTTTATTTTCTCTCAGGCACGTTATACATTGCCCTTAAGAAATTCTAAATTGATGATGATAAGGCAAAGCATAAACATAAATTAATTACCTAGGTACCTATTTTATTTCATCTGGCACATTCTGAAAGGTATGTAATTTGAAAATTATTTTCCAATGTGTTAGCCTGTTATTATCATAATAAGCAAAATATCTCTGGTGGAATCTAATAAAAGAAATAACATTACACTGATAACTTAGCAGAAGTAGAGCGGATGTTACACATTTCAAATCTAATTCTCCAATGATAATTTCATCTTTTACACTCCGTGATAAAGACTAATATTGCATATCATATCCAAGTGTCTGCAATAAATAAGAAATGCAACAGTTTTGTCGTACTGAACTGGACACGTAACACAGCGGGTAAAATTTAGAAACATTCAGCTTCTCAATTCGTTTGGACAGGGTATCAATTACCAATCAGAGTAACAAGTTGCTGATGTCTGATAGTGCCAATAGTTTCAAGACAAGTAATTATTGGTGCAACAAAATAGAGTTGACCCTACAATTTCTCATAGACGTAACTACCACATAACTTGTAGGAAATTGCTGCATCTCTCAAGTTTTTAATTCGTTTATTACACATCTTCGGGAATTCTTTGTTTGGACGTCTTCTTGTCGTGTCACTTGTTTCTTTAGTAACAGCTTGTGGTGAATTTTTTAAGGGCTCCTCAAAGAGGCTCCTTTCGAGCACTTTACACATGTAGTTCTACGACATGCCGATTTCCTCATGTTGTCCCTTAGGTACCGTTTAAGAGACTGTCACTGTGCACATACATTTTTGAACAAAAAACTAATCAGTGCTCGACCAATTTTGAATCCACGACCTTAGGATCGGAAAGCGGGGCCTTTACCACTAGCCCACCAGAGCTCTCAATCACCAGTGTTTGGGCGTGTCTTGAGTCTTGTCCCTCAATAATGCAATGTGTAATTCCATGTGCATGATTTTTGCCTCATTGGGTGATTCGGGTAAAGGGCAAAGAATTTTTGATCACTTTGAATCCCATTTTTTTAAATTAAATAACGGAAAGCTGACAATTGTAGGCTTGATAATAATTAATGATGTTCACCATGTTGCGTAAGGAAACTGATCAGCAATGCTTCACAGTTAGTAGCGACAGCGACCGGTTCTCGGCTACATGGGGTCTGCCAACTGTGGCCACATTTCCACCGTATACATTCTGTAATAGCGAATGGATTTTTGACATGAAACTTTGTATGAAATGTCCACTTATATTTATTTTAAGTATTTAATAAATTCAGGTGTCACACACAAATTTCAGTGCAAGTTTTATATTTCAGTGCTAAAATGAATCCGTGTAACTGAACTCCTAGGAGCAATGACAGTTTCCCAAATTGGTGATGGGCACTGAACACAAAAATTCGAAGCGCAATGCACAGAAAAATAATCTAAGGCTAATTCGAAGGCTTTATGGTAAATTCAGGGTCCGGAGAACTTTGAAAGCCATTTGTATTCATTTGATTTAAGAGGAATAGAAAAAAAAACAGAAACATCTACCTACCAACACGACATTTGCGCACATTAAATTAACAGAATTGGATAAATTATTGTTAAGTAGCTGTTCGCTTCTGTGTGACAGTGAGCAGCCCGTCCCTGGCGACCTCGCAAGGCCGCGTATCCGCCGAAGGCTCGACTTTGGCTCGAATCGGCATTCATACGCTTTTTGTACTGCCTTTTTATAGATAGGTAATATTTGATCGTAGGTATAGCGGTACCACTTTTTATGCACAAATCCGAGATCGAGGAATTTTGATTGTGGGGCGGGTTCATTTATTTCAGCTAGCTGCGAGTCTTGTTTAGGATGTTGTGTACCAATTCTCTGAGATTTCTATCTTAATAAATGCTGGGGTCTGTAATGTATGTGATTAAACACAGCTTAGAATGATTTGTAGATCCTTTAGATCAAGTAAAAAATTCCTAATAGCTGGTTTATTCATACCTATACGATATTTTTGTGTTTACTATATTAAAACGTTTTTGATCGAGTGAGCGAAGCGAACAAAGATCTTTAGTTTCAACTTGGGCGATTTGGCATTTTATGTATGTATGTATGTATGTATGTATGTATGTATGTATGTATGTTTGTCTGGCCATAACTTTCGAACCGTTGATCCGATCTGCATGAAATTTGATAAGTCAATAGCTTGGACTTGAGAAATTTACTGGTAAGTATATGAGTAAAATCAGATGAAGGGTTATTAAGATATGGGGTTTTTTAAGGGGTCAAAAATAATAAAAGTGACATAATAAAATCGAAATTAAATGTCATATGAAAGGGCTTTGTTTGGACATTCCAACACAATTTTTTCTTTTTTTCTAGGACGCTCGGTTTTTAAGATACAACAAAAAATTTAAATTAAGATAACCAGCAATCCAAGAGCTATTATCTCTAAGAGTTTCGTTGGCATCAAGGTTTTTCTACTGGTCATCCAGTTCCGTTGCTTTTTCTTATTTTTTTTTCTTGAAATAAATTAAGGAGGTACTCAGTTCTCATAAAATGGTGACAACGACCAGGTCTGATGATGGAGCCAAGGTCGGTTCAACGGAACTCTTCAATAAATAGGCCAATAGAGTTGAAACTTGGTTAACGTTCCAAGTTAGTATGCGGTAGTCAGAAAAAAGTACAAATATAATGTTTGGACTTGCCTCTGACTACCACCTACTCAAAGTTTTGGTGCGTTCGTCGGTTCGCATTACGAGATCTCAGTTCGGGGCGAACCACTAGTTTATAAACAACTAGCTGATGGAACAAGCAGATGGCCCACCTGATGTTAAGTGTTAACCATCACCTATACATATAACAAAGCATTGGCTCGTATGTCACGCACGATAGGAACGTACCATACGATGCACTGCCCTGCGTCCATCGACTTGAGGCATACAGATGTTAAGCCTCATGTACCTGTAATTGCACCGTTACGTTGCAATAATGTAGGTATCTCAATTGTTGGTTCTTGCAGAAAGTCCGTAAGCGTAAATGATATCAAAGAGTAAGGTGCAGTGTTGAAAATCCATTATATGATACAATTCACGATGACATTACTAAAACCAAAACAAAAGTTGAAAATAACTCTAAAACATCAGCAACAATTCCCATGCTCCATTGTTCTGCCCACATGCGGACGGACAGACAATGGCGGATTGGACATACTACGGCAAGGCTGGAAAGAATGGCCGTAATTCACAATGATCTCGTTACCGCGATGACCTGGCGATCACCGTGTATTGTATTTAAACACCTATTGAAGGTTTAGCAATGGTACTTTTAGGTCCCAAATTGCATTAGGTATAACCACCACGTAATAGGTACGTGGTCTGGTTTTATTGGCTTCTCAATTCTAAAATGCCCAGAGACTTGGCACTTTGTTTAAACAGCTATTATGAGAACATAGTATGCAAATAAAAATCTTAAACTACCTTGACGTTGCACCAATGGATTCAATATTTAAAACTTTACTACAAGCATAAATGTAGAGTAAAATGGTAAATAAAAGTAACATTCTGCCGGATGCCCTGTCCCCTATAATTAGTCCGAAGCCACGATTGTGACTTCCGCCTGAAACTCAATAATTGTAACACTATTCATTCCATGAATCGCTATATTAGAGGCTATGTGGCACATCGACCAATTTCCTTTTAGTTAGTCTTCTTTTATGTTTTCAATCTAGTGTGATGATTTCCTACAACTTTACTGCTGTATGATTATTATCAAAAGTTTTGCGAATAACTAAGTGGGTGTCTTTTAAATTGGTTCTACGAAGAAATAAATATTTCAGTAGAAGATGTAGAAACTTTATACTTCGTAATATTTTGACTAGTCTGCTCTACAACACAAAAAGCCAATGCTAAACCACAAGCCATTGGCAGCCGCTAATGCGAGAATGGAACAATGTAATAGAAACAACACGAGCATGATGGGGATGCATCGGCCGTGGTAGCCAGGGCTCGCTGGTGACCGCAACGTGGATGCAACCTGTTCTCAGGAATGGATGAGGACAAATCTATTATTTTAACTATGTCAGAAACGAGTCTGAACATCTTCTGCAGATGAGAAAATAAATTAGGCAATCCATGGTAATATTTCCAAATGATAGAGGCAAGATTATTATTTCTTCTATTCGAAATTTAAGAACAAGATCCAGCTAATTTAATTCATAATAACTATATAGGTACTTACGTAAGCTTCTATGTGATGTCTAACATTGAGACTTGTGAGAGCGTTTCATTCCGTACCACAACACTAGATTGGGGTCTTCACGCTTAGTGGCCAGGTATGCGCGTCATCTGACACTACAGCTCCCAAGGAAATTCCAAAAAGGCAGAGCATCGAGTACCCTGGGACCTCGTCATGCTGTATAACTAGCTATGCGACACCTGATACTGAGGCTCTCATGGTGTCAGTTCCGTGAGCTTTAATTTCACATAGCTATATATTAGAACGGTGATGCGTTAGGTAGGACTCTTGTCTTTCTACAGATTTATCGTCGAATATCTGACAACTAGATTCTGTTAAAAAAAATATCACAACTTATTATTCTGAACTTATTTTATTTTAAAATTATAAAAGCAAGTTCTATAATTAATGGGTACGATTGTTTTCATCAATTAGGATCATGACCTAAGTTAATTTATAAATTGGTAAAAGACCTTTTTTCATACCTTCACCAAGGCATAAATGTCTCCCGAGCACTATGAAATTAACCGTACATTCGACACCTAATTTCTTGAAACTCTAACCCCAAAAGAAGCCATACCGTTCCCACCACTTTCGTGGTAAGTGATTATAGATTCTGTGGCCGAGACAATGGAGGGTTGGTTCCCACACTCGATACCTACTTACCTACCTACTGCTTTATTGATCATTGTGTAAGTGTGCTTACATTTTACTTTTCCACTAACTGTATCTTCATTTGAGCATGAATGTTGTCAACCTGATTTACTAAGCACTTTTCTTCAAGATTTTTAAGGACTTCACTTGGTCATGCATTAGTGATTGTGATTTTAGACCCTATTACTAGAACTAGTGGCTTCCCGCGGCTTCGCACGCGTTGAAGTGGTGAGCCATGATTGAGCCACAAACATCCAAACATCGTAACTTTCGCATTGATTTGTATTTTATTAGGCTAGGATTTTAAATACCTACGTAGGTATAAGAGATACCTATAGGCGTACATTACATATATTAAGTAGGTAGGTATAGGTACTGAGCTTAGCACAAATATGACAAATACAACAAAGACAACCATGAAAATATGTACTTATTTGTTCCTAGTTTCTACCCCAAAAACAAACGAAACGAAACAGCTTCACGACTTTGATCCCCAAGCACGGTAGATATCCTCAGATCTCTTCGTACCAACTCAAGATTTCCGTTTTTAGAATGTTGCAGGGGTAGTTTTAAAATATTGAAAACGTGATTTTAAATTATTTATTATGGAGTAGGTATATTTACTTCAAGTTTGAAATCAATCGCACTATGCGTTAAAAATCTCCCATACTAACTTTTACAGTCATTTGTACCCTTTGCAGGGGTAACTTTAAAAAATTTAAAGTATCATTCTCAGTTATTTATTTCTTAGTATATTTACCCCAAGTTTTAAGTCAATCGCACCACGCGTTCAAAACTCCCATACACACTTTGACACCACTTTGCACGCTTATTAGGGGAGTTTTAAAACTTAAAATGCCTATCCTATTTTTTTGACTTGGAGTACCTACATATACTCCAAGTTTCAAGTTTGTAGGTTCAAGGAACACAATTTTTCATACCAACGTTTTCAACCCATTTTACACCCTTAGGGGTTGAATTTCCAAAAATACCTACTTAGTACACCTCTACGCTATAAGACCTATGTACTCCTCAAATTTCAAGTCTCTAGGACCAGCGGTCAAAAAACTCCCATACAAACTTTTACATCCCCTTGCACACTTATTAAGGGTAGTTTAAAAAAACTAAAAGTGTCTTTCCTATTTTTTAGCCTTGGAGCACATCTACTTCAAGTTTCAACTTTGTAGGTTCAAGGAATACAATTTTTCATACCAACGTTTTCAACCCTTTTAACACCCTTAGGGGTTGAATTTCCAAAAATCCCTTCTTAGTACACCTCTACGCTATAAGACCTATGTACTCCTCAAATTTCAAGTCTCTAGGACCAGCGGTCAAAAAACTTCCATACAAACTTTTACATCCCCTTGCACACTTATTAAGGGTAGTTTAAAAAAACTAAAAGTGTCTTTCCTATTTTTTAGCCTTGTAGTACATGTACTCCAAGTTTCAAGTTTGTAGGTTCAAGGAATACAATTTTTCATACCAACGCTTTCAACCCTTTTTACACCCTTAGGGGTTGAATTTCCAAAAATCCCTTCTTAGATAAAGAAAAATCCCTATCCCTTCTTATTCCCTCTACGCTATAAGACCTATGTACTCCTCAAATTTCAATTCTCTAGGACCATCGGTCAAAAAACTCCCATACAAACTTTTACATCCCTTTGCACACTTATTAAGGGTAGTTTAAAAAAACTAAAAATGCCTTTCCTATTTTTTAGTCTTGTAGTACATGTGCTCCAAGTTTCAAGTTTGTAGGTTCAAGGAATACAATTTTTCATACAAACGTTTTCATCCCTTTTTACACCCTTAGGGGTTGAATTTCCAAAAATCCCTTCTTAGTACACCACTACGCTATAAGACCTATGTACTCCTCAAATTTCAAGTCTCTAGGACCAGCGGTTTAGGCTGTGCGTTGTCTATATGTCAGTCAGTCAGTCAGTCAGTCAGTCAGGACTTTGATTCTTATAGTATTAGAGATAGAGATGGCTGTCTTTAATAAAAAGGCACATTCTAGAAAAAGGTAGGTATGATTTGCATAAAAAAGACTGGGATGCTGAAATTTACTTACTCTCATAATATGCAGGCATGTACTTAGTAGGTATTTTGCATGGTCACAAATTATTAAATACCTACACTAACCAGTTTTGTAACAAAATAACAAAGAAACGATTCAAAACTATACGAACTTAATTCTCCAGGTTGCTTAAATTCAGCTATCAAAATTCCTTTTTCATTTTACAGGCTATAAAAGGAACTATTTTGTTTTAATGTCGTCGTTATGTAGCAGTAGCCCATACAGGGCCGTGCCGCTACCGCCTGCCGCGCCGGCTTGTATTGTTTAACGCAAGGAAACACGCTGGGCCCATTACTAAACAATGAGCATGGAAGAATATTAATTTAGTTGTTTATTTCTAGTTTTAGAAGGAAGGAAGTCGATTCGTCGTTTATTATGTCACAAGTTCAGTACCTATAGTGTCTTCTTCTTTTAGATATAGGATTATGGTATGGTTACTGTTTATCTGACGCATCATGTGCGTCTGATGCGTTTGTTACAAGCTCGTAGAAACATGATTCGTATCATTGGAAAATATTCCTGCGATGTGAAAGAATGAATGAGCCCATTTCGGCGTGTTTTCTCTTGCTTAGATTTTATGAACGTTCTAATTCCATAAACACAATAAAATCATGACCTACAATGCTAGAATATTTAGGTTTACAGTCAGATAAAACGTTATGTAGCTATTGGCTATAATTATAGCTCCTAGTCATTCAAATTAAACTTAGAAATGTTTATTTATGTGCCATCACATCAGGCGTGTTCTGTACCTACTCGTAAATAAAATGTCCAAAGTCGAAGCAGTAAATAAGATTCGATATCTGAAACGGGGCGTTTGAAACACGAGTTACCTACAAGCTACTAGTTAATAGTGGATTCCGCGCGCTTTTCTAATTGCTCTGAAAATAGAGCTGCGCGTGCGCTTTGCCTGACGCACACCTGGGAGTGACCATGGCTACTTGAGTTTCAAGGAATTTTTGCCTAGGATCCTGCCTTGACTCTTTTGGGTATTTTATGTTAATGTTAGGAATTGTATTATGTTTTTCTTTATAGTTTTTTATTCAGACATTTTGTTCACACGGAAAATGGTACAATCAACTTAGATCTAGCCCTCCCGTGAATGCATTTTTGCGTTTGTGCCGTTTTATTTTTATGGGTGTTATGCCAATGCAGTTATCCATCACAGTTAGGTACCTATAATAGGACTGTTGAGACCCTTTGCTATGCCAGTCAGACATGCTGTTTAGGTATAAGCCCGACCATTCGTCAGTAACTGCATTAGTTCATAGTCACCCTACAGGCACCGGAAGCATCGGAAACAATAAACGAGCAATATTTCATAGACGCGGAACCCCCGCCGGAGTCATGTAAGCGGTTTAGTTAACTCGCTCATTGCCGGGTTATTTCGATGTGTTTACGTATCGACCGATGCCGGTATTAGGCGGTATGTGACGCGCTACTCATTACTCGTTACTAGCTGTCGCCCGAGGCTTCACTTAATTCGAACAATAATAGGTACCTATTTAAGGTACTTAATTCCTTTTATTGGATATGTTTTCTACCCCGTTGATAGTAACATTTTGGGTTAAAAAGTAGCCTATAAGCTAATCCAGGTTACGAATTATATTAACCTGGAACAAATTTTATTCTAGAACAATTTTGTTCTAGGTTTCATCCCGATCGGTTCAGTGGTTAGGTAGGGCGCGATTGAGCTACAAACATTCAGACATGTTGGTATTTACCTAGCTACCTTTTCCACATTTACTCAGTTCAATCATAAGAATCTTTGAAACGTCTTAGAGCTAGGTAGGCATTAGTATACTAGTATGTGAGGTGCTCGCTCTACGCAACCAAACCTAGAACAATAGGGTTCTAGACAAGATCCACTTTCTGCAGAAAAGCTAATTGAAAGACAATGAAAAAGACAATCATTTGACATATAATTATGACAATAATGTCATTTTCATATAATTGCCATTGCCGCGATATGCGTTAGGCGAAACGTACCCTATCTTATTATAAACTTTGAAAAACTGCATTCAATCCAACATCAACTAACGAAGGAGGTCATAACCTGCACGTTTATTTCGTCATTAAGAAAATATGAGGTTCTCACGGGCTTTCATCCTCTCACCAACCTCACCACTTCCAACAATCGTTTATTTCAAAACGTAGAACATACAAACCGGGTTAAAGGTACACCTCAATCAAAACAATAGGGGTCAGTATATCGCGTACGTGATGTGCGAGATACAAGTTTTACGTAATGCAAACATTGCACAGATGTTTTTACTTCTTCGAAATTTTGTGTAAAGTCATTGACACAAGTCGAAAACTACCGGCGCAACCTCAATGCTTGACACGTTTTATTCTTACTATTCCAGCGCAACACCACTTTTAAATTTGAGAAAATATCACTCAAAATTAGTTTATGTGATGCATAGAATTAAAGACACGATTATATCGGGCGTGAAAAAAATATTAGTTCTTAGCTAGCCGGGTAGGGGCGCTTATCGCATCTACATACAAAACCCGCTAGAAAACAAAATCCGAAATTCTAAAATATAAGTTGTCAAAAGTCAGAATAGACACTATGACGGCCGGTTTCGAAAGCTCGATCAAAACTAATCGGATGACAATTCACTCGCTATTTCAGCCATTACATCGAATAAGATAGAGATAGCAAATGACTTGCTATCCGATTAGTTTTGACCGGGCTTTCAGAAAGCGGCCGTGAGTGTCTATTCTGTCTTTCTCATACTTTTGTCGATGCTTGTACCTACATTATATTACGCTCCCACATGTCAAGGCTGTTAGCAATTATATTGTTATTTATTAGGGCTCAGCACTATGTTATAAAGATATCTCCACTGGGTACGATAGATAATATTGTTATGCACGCCAAAATATATCTTATTGAAGTGTATTATGTCGCTTGACGACAAATAATGTAATCGGTCAACGCAAGACGGGACCTATAAAAAATATTTTATTACAAAAAATCAATGGACTTTAAAAACATTGAAAATTACAATAAAAAGCTAACTTTTGAAGGTAGTTCTTTAAACTTTAGAGTCGGGTGCCTCATCAACCAGAAGAATGGCAAAGCTTAATCACTTTTATAGATAATTCCTGCTCAGACACTCTGTACCACGAATATCCCCAGTGACTCTCAACATAAAAAACATGCAATTTCTCAACACATGTTAAATATGTTCCCGAATAATCTAATATCTCGTCGATGAATCAGATTGGGGTCGGCTACAACAACAAACTCAAAGTCAAAGTCAAAGTCAAAGTCAATAGGTATTTATTCAATAAAATCACAAGGATCACTTTAAAACGTCTTAAAGCTAGGTGACTCTAGGTGCCAGTTCCACGCGACCAAAGCCTAGAAGAACAGGCAACAAACTTACGGCTTGGTTCCTACCGTTCTTTTGTATGATCCTTTTACAATGTAATATAATATATTATTGAAGTTAAGTGAGGCGTAGGCATACAGAAAAAGGTAAACATAATCAAATTTATAAGACAGCACACGCTACGCTTCAAACTAATAATACCTAATGCATAAAATTAAATACAATCTATTAAATCAGAGAAAAATAAAACACACAATAGTAGGTACAGTACAGACATTGCAGACATGTTAGCTGCCGATGGGCAGAGCGACCGGGACATCGGGCCACGCACTTTTATCATCAATATAGCTATCTAAAGTATAATAAGCTTTACTTATTAGATTATTCTTAATGTATGCTTTAAATTTTCTAATAGGAAGCCCAGTGGCACTTTCTGGAAGTTTATTATAGAAGCGTATACCGTTACCCATAAACGAGCCATTTACCTTTTGGAGTCGAAATTTAGGAATACATAATTTGTTTTTATTTCTAGTGTTAACGTTATGTGCATCACTCTTTTTCTTAAAGCTATCTATGTGTTTATGAGTGTATAATAGATTTTCATAAATATACTGTGAAATTACTGTGAGAATATTAATTTCTTTAAATCGCTCCCTCAATGATTCGCGTGGTTTCATTTTATAAATGGCACGTATCGCCCGTTTTTGAAGTACAAATATACTTTGTACATCAGCAGCTTTCCCCCAGAGCAAAATACCATAAGACATTACACTATGGAAATAGCTAAAATATACTAGCCTAGCTGTAGCTTCATCTGTAAGCCATCTTATTGTGCGAACTGCGTATGCAGCCGAACTCAGTCTACCAGCAAGTGATTTGATATGTGGACCCCACTGCAATTTTGCATCAATATTAAGTCCTAAAAAAATAGTAGAATTGACAAGGGTAAGTGATTCTCCATTTAATTCAATATTGGTTGGACGCTGAACCACATTTGGCAAAGTAAATTTAATGCATTTCGTTTTCCCGGCATTGAGCAAAAGATTATTAACAGTAAACCAGTTAAGTACTTGCGACAGAGATGCATTAACGTCATCGAAGTTAGTCTTCAATCTGTCGACTTTAAATATTAAAGAGGTATCGTCAGCAAATAGAACTATTTCACATAAATCCTTTACAAAAGGTGGAAGGTCATTTACATATACTAGAAATAAAAAGGGACCCAATATGGAACCTTGAGGTACCCCTATATCAATAACCGACCCAGACGACCTCTCACCGCCAACATCAACTTTTTGCACTCTATTGGTTAAATATGACTGTAAAAGACCAATTGCCTGGTTTATGATGCCGTAATGTTTAAGTTTAGATATTAAGGTGGCATGACTTACACAGTCAAAAGCTTTGGACAGATCGCAGAATACCCCAATCGCATCTTGTGAGTGTTCCCAAGCATCATAAATGTGCTTCAGGAGCGTCGAACCGGCATCTGTCGTTGATCGACCTTTAGTAAATCCAAATTGATGACTATGAAGTATGCCGTTGACGTTGAAATGTGATAATAACTGAGTAAGAACAATTTTTTCAAAAATTTTACTTATCGAAGGCAGTACCGAAATAGGCCTGTAGTTCGCAGGGTCTTGTTCATTTCCAGACTTGTACAGGGGAATGAGTTTACTGTGTTTCATTAAATCAGGGAAAACGCCCTCCTCTACACATCTATTAAAAATGTATGCTAGACATGGTGCAATATCAGTTATAATAGCGCTTAAAACTTTTGTGGACATTCCCCATAGATCTTCAGTATTTTTAATATTTAAGGATTTAAAAGTTTTCACAATATTATCAGCATTAATATATTTAAAACTGAAGATATCATTACATTTTTTAACGCTAGACTCTAATAGTGTTGTCGCTTCAGCAGCTGAGGAATTTAGGGATGAAGTCACAAGTTTAGGTATACTGGAGAAAAAACTATCAAACGCGTTGGCGACTTCAATATTTTTAGTAAAAACATTATTGTTTACTTTTAAATTTATCTGTTTATTACCGATCTTTGATTTGCCTGTTTCGTTATTAACTACCTTCCAAGTGGCTTTAATTTTATTTGTCGATTTTTCAATTTTATTTCTTATATGCAATGATTTTGCCGTGTGACATACTTTTTTGAAAATTTTAGAGTAGTTTTTAGTGTGTAGAATAAACGTTGGGTCATTCAGCATTGACTCCCTAGCAGCGTATAGGTCATATAATTTATTCCTACTTTTGTAAATACCTGGAGTTGCCCAGTCAGCGAACTTGACACTTACACTAGCTTTACATGTTTTAAGTTGAAAAGTATCATTATGTTCTTCATTTATTAAATTTGTCAGTTTTATAAAAAGATCATTTGGGTCATTCAAATATGGTAAAAGGGACACTTTCAGTTCAACATTGTTCTGAAACTTTTTAGTACGGCTATCTGTGATAAGCCGATAGGTGAAGACCTCGTCTTTATCTGATACTTTATATTCAAACCTAGCGCTATGACCGTAATGATCTGAGCTAAAATGCTTAACTACGGACTTACAAATTGGTTCATGACTGCAAAAGATGTTGTCTAGACAGGTGGCTGTTGTTAATGTCACTCTTGTTGGGTCTTTAAACAAGCTGTGTAGATCAAAACATTTGAACAAATTTAAAAATCTCTCAGAGAGTGGATGAACCGGAATATCTATATTAAAATCACCGCAGACTATTAAAGTTTTTTTACTATCGAAGGTTTTAAGCAATACTTCTTCCATAGTGGATTCATACAACGTGAAGTCCGCGTCTGGGGGACGGTATACACTCACAACGATGTGCCGCTCCAGCTCCACACACGACAGCTCAATAGTCCTCTCAATACTGAGATTTGCAATGTCTTTACGCTCCCTGCATTTCAAGTTATTATTTACAACAATTAAAGAACCGCCATGTATAGCGTTCTTGCGTCTAAAAGAGCTCAAAATACTGTATTTATTATAAAAAGGGAGCAACTCTAGTTCTAATATCCAGTGTTCTGTAATACACATGATATCTACATTGAAACAATTCAAAAATAATTCTAGTTCTAATACTTTGCTGGGAAGGCCTTGCATATTTTGGTGTACAATATGTAAAGTGCCAGGCTTTCCCATTGTCGAAGAGACTAGTTTAAATGTTGGGCAATAGGCCCTTCTGCTTGTAAGCCCTCATTAGTACTGCTACTAACTACGGGCTTGTCTACGGACTGTGTTATAGTACCTATAACAGGATCAAAAATATTAAATGCTAACTCACCTAATAAGTTTACTCCTGGTTACCATCCATCAGTACCACAAGTCTGAGATTTTTTTTCGTGTTCCGTATGGGCGTTTTCGTATCGAGACTCGCTGAGCCCCTCTTATCGTGCTGAAAATTCACAAGTCTCCATACAAAAACGGCCTGACGATACGGAAAACGAAAAACGAAAAATCTAAACTCCGACTTGAGGTACAGCTGGGCCTGCGCAGCGTTGGCGAACACCTACGCTAGTGCCGTGGTTCACCTGCCAATTTACCTCCATGTATTGAATTGAGGTTTCAATAAACTAACGTCACCTTATTAGCACAGCAGAACGGTTACCTGTTTTAGATCGACAGAAGTTTGTTCGATTTTCACTACTTTCTTTGTTTTATTACATCATCAAAATTTTTAATTTGAAGTAGACGTTTTAAATTTTGCGAATTTGCGATAAAGTTTTTTAAAGAACTTTGTAATGGTCGTCCCTCGTCTTGCCTGTTCTCCTAACACGGCGTGGCGCCTAAATTCATGTTTCAAAGTGATCCTTGTGATAAAACTGAATAAAAACCGTTTTGATTTTTGACTTCTTGAACACTGTGGTCCTACTAGATCAAAACTTCCCTCGTCAGTAGTCTAAGCCGAGGTCGTACCATTGCTTGTGCAGTTGTGACCTCGGCAAAGCACCTTCCGCGCTAGCCATTGTTCGTCAGACGAGCCCCAGTCAACACAGTTTAGTCTAAAAAATACCAGAGAAAAGGTAAAAAAGGAATACGAGACCTTTATCCAGTAATGGGAGGTAATTAATGATGATGATGAGGATGAATCTTAATATAGTATACACTTCATGCGCTTCATGCGAATACTCTACATAAACCAGGTGTTAAACTCACTAATAAACTAATGCGAAACCAGAGCTCTACCCGTAAACCAAGTGCAGATTTCCTATAAAGCTTATTTCCTGAGAAGCGGCCTCCGGAATAAATAGCGTCCGTAGTAGGTAAAGTATAAGAAAGTGCAAGCTACGACAAATATTAATACCTCCATTATGTCAGCTGTATGTCCTTGGAGGAGCATATACCCCGTTTACACTCAGCTAATGTCCGTGGACATAGAAGCGGTGGGAATAGAACTTAACATTTCTGGTAAAAAAATAGTTATTTTCTCTGTGTATCAATCGCCAAACCTGAAACTCTTGAAGCAGGATCTAGATTCGCTACTGAATTGTAGTCGTCAGATATTGCTGGTTGGCGACTTTAATGCAAGACATCCACATAGGTGTAAAGTTAGCAAATTAAACAGTCATGGTAGTGTATTATTTGACCATATGCTAATAAACAACTATGCTATTCACGCTCCGCCTAATCCAACATTGGTTCACTATAATACAAACCATCAAGCATCGACTCCTGACCTGGCTGTTGCCTCAAATATTTTCGAAATAGACGATATTGCGACTATGACTGCATTATCATCAAATCATTTGCCGGTATTTCTTAAGCTGAAGGGATTAATACAACGGGAAGTTGTCAAAACATTTAACTATGATCTTGCAGACTGGTCAACATTCCGATCTTATCTTATTTTTTATTTTATTTTATTTATTTAACAAAATCCACAGCTCTTAATTTAAATAGAATGTTACATATGAGTATAGCTAAAAGCCAATAACGGATTTACATTTTTTAACAAAAAACTATAATATAAACGACTATCACTAAACGAATTGATGACATATACTAATAACTTGTATTTAAAATGTGTATTGAGTATGAATGTGAATGTATGAATTTAAATATATGTGTAGTATGAATGTGTAGCTGCGGTTTGTGGTTGTGTGCGTGGGCAGGTATGTGTGTGCATGTATGTTTGTTTGGCCTCTCCTGATTACACAAGTCTCTTAAGAGTCCAGGTTTCACAGGAGAAGCCAGTGTGTATGTGCGTGTGCGTGTGTGTGTATAGGGTGTGTTTGTTTTAAGTACCATCCGAGGACGTGCGTATGAATACACAAGGAACAACCGAGGACCTTTTCAAACCGAGGACTTTTTCGAGCGTCCTCGGTTTGACTTGACTGCAGATTCGTATTGTTCAAGCAATTTTGAACCTTTCTATGTATATAATAAAGAAACGTTGCCAAAACCTCGGTTTGGTCAAGAAAATTCATAATCTTACACAGGCAAAGTGTATCCACCAGGCGGCGCCTCTGTCGCCTTACACACAGCCCCTATACATTCATTTCACGTCTGTTGTATGAACCGAGGTCTTATGTGTTAACTTTAACACAAAGGTCCTCGGTTATGTAGCTTTTCCAGCAGTGTTTGAAAGACCTCGGATAGATTTTCTACACAGTCCTCGTTCTGACAGTTTTTTAGTGTGTAGACGACGAGTGTCTTATTATAAATTATGGGACGATGGGGATAGATAAAATATAAACTGAAACTTTTAAAATCGTTAATAGTAGTAGGTGAGATAGCTCTAGTCTAAAGGCTACGCTACAATTTGCACAAGTGATGAGGAGGCAGGTAATACTGCAGTACCTACTCGTATATTCAAATCACACAGGCTGCCATCCTAGCCTGATTATATTGCAAAATAGGCTAGTTCACTATGTCTTTATAGTCATTGTGCCACAGTTTAAATTTGTTAATAATTAATCATGAAAATCGTAGTTATATTGGTCTATTAGATAAAATGGAATTTCGAAATATCTACCTGGCAAGCAAGTTGAAATGTAGTTTGAATGTTAAGAACAAATAATAACACTGTATATTATATTTAACTGAAGATTATATTTAATTAAAATTACGGGCATAAAATCAACATCTTTAGATTATCTCTATCTCTAATCTCTAATACTATCTCTATCTTCTCTAATACTGTAAGAATCAAAGTCCTTACTGCCTGACTGACATATAGACAACGCACAGCCCAAACCGCTGGTCCTAGAGACTTGAAATTTGAGGAGTACATAGGTCTTATGGCGTAGAGGTGTACTAAGAAGGGATTTTTGGAAATTCAGCCGTTAAGGGTGTAAAAGGGTTGAAAACGTTTGCATGAAAAATAGTATTCCTTGAACCTACAAACTTGAAACTTGGAGTACATGTACTTTAAGGTAGAAAAATAGGAAAGGCATTTTTTGTTTTTTAAAACTACCCTTAATAAGTGTGCAAAGGGATGTAAAAGTTTGTTTGGGAGTTTTTTGACCGCTAGTCCTAGAGACTTGATATTTGAAGAGTACATAGGTCTTATGGCGTAGAGGTGTACTAAAAAGGGATTTTTGGAAATTCAACCGTTAAGGGTGTCAAAGGGTTGAAAACGTTTGCATGAAAAATAGTATTCCTTGAACCTACAAACTTGAAACTTGGAGTGCATGTACTTTAAGGTAAAAAAAATAGGAAAGTCATTTTTAGTTTTTTAAAACTACCCTTAATAAGTGTGCAAAGGGATGTAAAAGTTTGTTTGGGAGTTTTTTGACCGCTAGTCCTAGAGACTTGAAATTTGAAGAGTACATAGGTCTTATGGCGTAGAGGTGTACTAAGAAGGGATTTTTGGAAATTCAACCCTTAAGGGTGTAAAATTGTATTGCATGAAAAGTTGTATTCCTTGAACCTACAAACTTGAAACTTGGAGTACATGTACTTCGAGGCAAAAAAATAGGAAAGGCATTTTTATTTTTTTTAAACTACCCTTAATAAGAGTGCAAAGGGATGTAAAAGTTTGTATGGGAGTTTTTTGATCGCTGGCTGGTCTTTGAGACTTGAAATTCGAAGAGTACATAGGTCTTATGGCGTAGAGGTGTACTAAAAAGGGATTTTTGGAAATTCAACCCTTAAGGGCGTAAAAAAGGTTGAAAACGTTTGTATGAAAAATAGTATTCCTTGAACCTACAAACTTGAAACTTTAAGTAGATGTACTCCAAGGTTAAAAAATAGGAAAAGCATTTTTTCGTTTTTTAAAACTACCCTTAATAACAAAGGGATGTCAAAGTTTGTATGGGAGTTTTTTAACGCGTTGTGCGATTGCCTTAAAACTTGGGGTAAATATACTAAGAAATTAATAATTAAGAATTACACTTTTAATTTTTGATAATTACCCCTGCAAAGGGTGCAAATGACTGTAAAAGTTGGTATGGGAGATTTTTAACGCATAGTGCGATTGATTTCAAACATGAAGTAAATATACTCCACAATAAATAATTTAAAATCACGCTTTCAATATTTTAAAACTACCCCTGCAAAGGGTGCAAAAGACTGCCAAAGTTTCAAGGTTTGTATGGGAGATTTTTAACGCGTAGTGTAATTAATTAATTTCAAACTAAAAGAAAATGTGTTCTGTGGATAAATAACAAAAATACAGTTTGATTTTCGAAAACAACCCCTAAAACGTTACCATCCTTCGTTGCGCTCGAGTAAAAAGGATACAACGAGGCGTCAATGTTTGTAAGAGACATTCTAAAAACGGGAATCTTGAGTTGGTACGAAGAGATCTGAGGGTATCTACCGTGCCTGGGGATCAAAGGGGTAGAAACTAGGAACAAATAAGTACATATTTTCCGTGTAAGGTTGTCTTTGTTGTAATTGTCATGTTTATGCTAAGCTCAGTACCTATACCTACATACCTAATATAGGTAATGTACGGCTATAGGTATCTCTTATACCTACGTAAGTATTTAAAATCCTACCCTAAAAATATACAAATCAATGCGAAGGTTACGATGTTTAGATATTTGAGGCTCAATCACGTCTCAGCACTTAAATAAAAAATAAAAAAATAAATATCAAACGAAAGCCGACAGTATCGCAGGCGGCACCGTTGCTCTTTGAAAGTCCTTTGAAAACGCCGACAAACGAAAAGACGCAGGTTAATACAAAATTTTATTTGAGAAATATGTATTAGAAATAATAAAAAAAATATTTATTCGTTGATAATCTTGCACGAAAAATGGTTTAGGTAGATTTTCCACGTCCTCGCTTTGTAAACGGCCTGCATGGAAAACTGACCTCAGTTTGGTTATGTAAAGTCTAACACACCGTCCTCACTTTGTACATGATAATGAGAAATACTGTGTTTAGACAGTCCTCGGAAGGACCCACAAAGTCTGCCCACGCACACAACCACAAACCGCAGCTACACATTCATACTACACATATATTTAAATTCATACATTCACATTCATACTCAATACACATTTTAAATACAAGTTATTAGTATATGTCATCAATTCGTTTAGTGATAGTCGTTTATATTATAGTTTTTTGTTAAAAAATGTAAATCCGTTATTGGCTTTTAGCTATACTCATATGTAACATTCTATTTAAATTAAGAGCTGTGGATTTTGTTAAATAAATAAAATAAAATAAAAAATAAGATAAGATCGGAATGTTGACCAGTCTGCAAGATCATAGTTAAATGTTTTGACAACTTCCCGTTGTATTAATCCCTTCAGCTTAAGAAATACCGGCAAATGATTTGATGATAATGCAGTCATAGTCGCAATATCGTCTATTTCGAAAATATTTGAGGCAACAGCCAGGTCAGGAGTCGATGCTTGATGGTTTGTATTATAGTGAACCAATGTTGGATTAGGCGGAGCGTGAATAGCATAGTTTTTTATTAGCATATGGTCAAATAATACACTACCATGACTGTTTAATTTGCTAACTTTACACCTATGTGGATGTCTTGCATTAAAGTCGCCAACCAGCAATATCTGACGACTACAATTCAGTAGCGAATCTAGATCCTGCTTCAAGAGTTTCAGGTTTGGCGATTGATACACAGAGAAAATAACTATTTTTTTACCAGAAATGTTAAGTTCTATTCCCACCGCTTCTATGTCCACGGACATTAGCTGAGTGTAAACGGGGGCCTCCGAGGTTCAGACGATTATCAAGGATCTCCATCCGAAAAAAGCCCCTGGCGCTGACGGCATCAGCAATAGGGTGCTTAAGAACTTCCCCACCGTCCTAATTTACCTTCTAGTCAGCATCTTCAATGCGGCTATGGCAAATTGCTCTTTCCCTGACGCTTGGAAGAATGCCACCGTACTCGGCATTCCCAAACCAGGCAAGAAGGCGACAGAGCCCTCCAGCTACCGCCCCATCAGTCTTCTCAGTTCCATGGGTAAAATTTATGAGCGACTCCTTCTGAATCGTCTCTGGTCTCATGTGAACGAGCTCAAGCTCCTTCCCGACGAACAGTTTGGCTTCAGAGCCAGACACTCTTGTCCCCAACAGGTGCTCCGCATCACGGAGCACGTGCTATCCCGATTTCACCACCCCATAAAAAACATGCAATTTCTCAACACATGTTAAATATGTTCCCGAATAATCTAATATCTCGTCGATGAATCAGATTGGGGTCGGCTACAACAACAAACTCACCTAATAAGTTTACTCCTGGTTACCATCCATCAGTACCACAAGTCTGAGTTTTTTTTTCGTGTTCCGTATGGGCGTTTTCGTATCGAGACTCGCTGAGCCCCTCTTATCGTGCTGAAAATTCACAAGTCTCCATACAAAAACGGCCTGACGATACGGAAAACGAAAAACGAAAAATCTAAACTCCGACTTGAGGTACAGCTGGGCCTGCGCAGCGTTGGCGAACACCTACGCTAGTGCCGTGGTTCACCTGCCAATTTACCTCCATGTATTGAATTGAGGTTTCAATAAACTAACGTCACCTTATTAGCACAGCAGAACGGTTACCTGTTTTAGATCGACAGAAGTTTGTTCGATTTTCACTACTTTCTTTGTTTTATTACATCATCAAAATTTTTAATTTGAAGTAGACGTTTTAAATTTTGCGAATTTGCGATAAAGTTTTTTAAAGAACTTTGTAATGGTCGTCCCTCGTCTTGCCTGTTCTCCTAACACGGCGTGGCGCCTAAATTCATGTTTCAAAGTGATCCTTGTGATAAAACTGAATAAAAACCGTTTTGATTTTTGACTTCTTGAACACTGTGGTCCTACTAGATCAAAACTTCCCTCGTCAGTAGTCTAAGCCGAGGTCGTACCATTGCTTGTGCAGTTGTGACCTCGGCAAAGCACCTTCCGCGCTAGCCATTGTTCGTCAGACGAGCCCCAGTCAACACAGTTTAGTCTAAAAAATACCAGAGAAAAGGCAAAAAAGGAATACGAGACCTTTATCCAGTAATGGGAGGTAATTAATGATGATGATGAGGATGAATCTTAATATAGTATACATTTCATGCGCTTCATGCGAATACTCTACATAAACCAGGTGTTAAACTCACTAATAAACTAATGCGAAACCAGAGCTCTACCCGTAAACCAAGTGCAGATTTCCTATAAAGCTTATTTCCTGAGAAGCGGCCTCCGGAATAAATAGCGTCCGTAGTAGGTAAAGTATAAGAACGTGCAAGCTACGACAAATATTAATACCTCCATTATGTCAGCTGTATGTCCTTGGAGGAGCATATACCCCGTTTACACTCAGCTAATGTCCGTGGACATAGAAGCGGTGGGAATAGAACTTAACATTTCTGGTAAAAAAATAGTTATTTTCTCTGTGTATCAATCGCCAAACCTGAAACTCTTGAAGCAGGATCTAGATTCGCTACTGAATTGTAGTCGTCAGGTATTGCTGGTTGGCGACTTTAATGCAAGACATCCACATAGGTGTAAAGTTAGCAAATTAAACAGTCATGGTAGTGTATTATTTGACCATATGCTAATAAACAACTATGCTATTCACGCTCCGCCTAATCCAACATTGGTTCACTATAATACAAACCATCAAGCATCGACTCCTGACCTGGCTGTTGCCTCAAATATTTTCGAAATAGACGATATTGCGACTATGACTGCATTATCATCAAATCATTTGCCGGTATTTCTTAAGCTGAAGGGATTAATACAACGGGAAGTTGTCAAAACATTTAACTATGATCTTGCAGACTGGTCAACATTCCGATCTTATCTTATTTTTTATTTTATTTTATTTATTTAACAAAATCCACAGCTCTTAATTTAAATAGAATGTTACATATGAGTATAGCTAAAAGCCAATAACGGATTTACATTTTTTAACAAAAAACTATAATATAAACGACTATCACTAAACGAATTGATGACATATACTAATAACTTGTATTTAAAATGTGTATTGAGTATGAATGTGAATGTATGAATTTAAATATATGTGTAGTATGAATGTGTAGCTGCGGTTTGTGGTTGTGTGCGTGGGCAGGTATGTGTGTGCATGTATGTTTGTTTGGCCTCTCCTGATTACACAAGTCTCTTAAGAGTCCAGGTTTCACAGGTGAAGCCAGTGTGTATGTGCGTGTGCGTGTGTGTGTATAGGGTGTGTGCGTGTATGTGTGTGAGGGTGCGTGTATGTGTGTGAGTGTGATTGAACTATATTAATTGTAAATGATTATATTCTAAGTTGCCTGATTGGGTTAACAATAATATCTCTCTTAACAACAAGGTATTCGAAAACGTCACATTGGTTGACAGGGAGATACTTTTGCTAACTAGTGCTCTTACAACGGCTAGAGATAAGTCTGTGCCGCAGGTCAATCTTTCGAAACAGGAACCGAAACCACTACCTAAGTTTATAAAGAAATTGATTAGGAATAAAGATGCACTGCGATACCGCGAACAACACGTAACTGATACTAACACACGCAAAGGTATCCGAACCCAAATCAATTCTCTTCAAGCAAGAATTAAATCTGCAGTCAAATTTCATAATGATAATATCTGGAACAATAAATTATCCAGAGCTGACAAAAACCCTTCAGATTTGTGGCGAATCGCCAAATCATTAAAACGAACATCGGGCATCATACCACCCTTGCAAAAGTCTGACAGTTGCTTCACAACTTCTGTTACTGAACAATGCGATGAGCTAGCCACAGCATTCTCTGCAAATATGAATCTAACGCGGAATTGGGTTGATGATGAGACTAGTGCTGTTGTTGCTTTATCGATCGACACGTTGAGCTATTTGCCTTCTGACTCAATACCACCAGTTAGTACTACCCCTAAAGAAATAAGGAATCATATCCGTTCTCTGAAGGGTCGTAAATCACCAGGGGTTGATGACGTTCATAACGTACTTTTAAAAAATATGCCACAAAAATGTCTAGTTCTTCTCACAAAGATAATCAACTCCTGCTTAAAATTTAGTTACTTTCCTGCTGCTTGGAAAACTGCTAAGGTTATAGCTTTACCTAAACCAGGGAAAGATCATAGGCTTGCTGTCAACTATCGTCCTATTAGTTTGTTATCCACCCTTGGTAAACTGTTTGAACGCATCATTTACGATCGACTGTTAACCTCTTTTGGCAGTCGTTTTATTAATGAACAATTCGGCTTTCGTCGGACCCACTCTACTGTTCAACAGCTTGCTCGCGTCAGTGAGCACGCGTCGCACAACCTTAATATGAAACTTTCTACTGGAATGTTCCTCTTAGACATTGAAAAGGCCTTCGATACCGTATGGCACGAAGGTCTCTTACATAAGCTTCTTACTAGCGAAGTCCCTATTAGACTGGTAAAACTTATTAAGTCTTATCTATCTGAACGCACTTTTAGGGTTTTTATTGGAAACGTGTCATCTGACTCTTACAATATCTCGGCTGGTGTACCCCAAGGGTCAGTACTAGGACCCTTGTTATTTTTGGCATACTTAAACGATATACCGAAACAACCCCGAACATATCTGGCATGCTTTGCCGATGACACAGCTAGCTACTCCTCCAGTTGCGACGAAGATTTAATTATTAGCAGGTTACAATTATCATTGAACCTACTTTCAGACTATTTTCGTAGATGGAAGCTAAAGTTAAATGAGTCTAAAACTGAGGCCATTATGTTTTCTCGTAAACGCAAGCCGCCAAATAGAAAACTAATTATTGGCAATCACCAAATTCCATGGAAGCGATCCGTTAAATACCTCGGAGTTTGTTTAGATGCTAAACTTAATTGGACCTCTCATGTGGATTATTCACGTACAAAAACCTTAAAGGCTTTTGGTGCACTTAGCGCTATCATGAATAGGCACAGTAATTTAAGCACAGAAACTAAAATCAGAATGTATAGCACCCTGATTCGACCATGCATGACCTATGCTGCTCCCGTATGGAGCAGTACCTGCCTCACTAACTACAATAAACTACAAGTCCTGCAAAATAAAGCGTTTAAAATTGCATACAAAACTCTATTCCGTACGAATCTTTCAAAATTACACAGACAAGCCAATTTTCCTACAATCAAAGACTTTATAACGAAACTAACTAAAACATTTTATTTACTGCGTAACACTAATCATAAAAACATTTTGATTTCTCGCCTTGGTAACACCCGTCTTGTAGATCTTCCGTATATCGACACTTACAAGCGTTATCGATTACCCCATCACTATATCTTGCACGAAAACAAAGACGAGCCAAGCGCGCCTCCAACCCAATACCAAACTTACGACACAGGTTAACCTATCCGATACAGAAAGTTGACAAGGTAGAAATAATAAATATCTAATTCAGTTTGTTTTAAATTCCATACCTAGAACCTTAACAACGAAAATACATTACGTCTTACATCAGATACATGCAAATATAATCACGTAAATGAATAATAAAAAAACAATTAAAAAAATAATATATATATTTTATAATACATAAAGGTATAAAAAAAAAAAGTGACCTACTTCCTTATTCTTATAGGTATTTACACGAATTTACAAAATACACACGGTCGAGCCATTGCAAATGACCTACCTATCGGTTGAAAGATGCCTGGTTCAAGTCCATCGAATAATAATTAGTTCAGTTTATCTTGCGTAGGTAATTAGGTCTACTTGATTTGGCAGAATGTCCGACGGGTTGAACTACTCGCTACGCGTCAGCTGTGTGGTAGTCGGTCGCTCGGTAGGCATTCCTGGCTTGGTCCGCGGGTAGTGCTCGAGTATGCCGTTCGCAATATTTTCAAAAGTACCCATACGGTATTATAATATAATGTATTATAATGATTTACGATATGTATTCGAAGCATGGATGTGTTATTATTAGGATTAACCGTACGCATTATTTGAATGTTATAAGGTTGCAACGCTTGAAATTTTAAAACTATAAAAATGAACTTTTATTCAATGAGCTCACGAACAAAAAAAAAAAGTAAATTTTAATATAAAAAATTAGGCTAAGTTAGGATTTATAAAGTGTGCATGTCCCATAAATAATAATTTTGTTAAAAAACTTTTTTAGAGGCGCCTTACCCTGTTAAGTTGTATTAAGAGTATTCAACTTAGCTAAACAGTGTTTAGTTTTAAGTGTTTTTTTTTGAATTATTATAGTTAATAAAGAACTTTTAAAAACAAAACAAAACAAATGTCCGTGGCAATGTGCAGAGACATGGGAAGGGACTTGGGCAATGCGAGAATGTAAACAGGCCACTTCCATGTCAACTCGCGTTGCAGCTCGCGTTGTCCGTGTTGCGTGAACACACATTGCCGGCGACGCTGCAGCAGACATATGGACGGCAACATTTCCGTCCACGCGAATGGCAGTCTAAATGTAAACACAGTAATAGTGAGAGACATACGTCCAGCTTACCTGATTAAACGAGCGAATGCGTACGATGGCAATTCCATCTCGAAATCTTGTATTTGTATTCGCTCGCTCTGAATTGGCCAGCCTGACGAACATTGGCACTTCGGATTCAGATGGTCCTTACCTTACTGCTTTGTTTTGTTTTGTTTTGGGACATTAACTTTGCAGTATATTTTGTTCTGTCGCAATCATGGCAATTGACGGTGGTCGCTTTTAGGAAAGCCGCTCGCAGGATGTTTTGGCCGCGATGAGATTGTACGTGCATTTCTCCTTAATGCTCGTTTTCCGTGTGCGTTTTGTTTCGATTGTTGTGTAAACACTTCCTGCGCCTAAGAATGGAAGCTTTTTCCCGTGAACTGTAACTACCTACCATACCTATTATGGAGATAGTAGGTTAGGTGCAGGGCCATAGGTAATGCAATTTTCGGGACTCTTTTACCCTTTTCTAACTTCCTGATTTTTTTCTTGGTGCGCGAGTTAGCTGGCCTTTTTAGTTGGCCTGGTTAGGCGGTACCAACTTATGTACACATTCTTATATATAACCGCATCGGTATTGTCAAATGTAGAGAACAAACATTAGAATATATGCTCTTCAACAAAAAGGGAAGATCGTTTACTCCCAAAAGATCGCGGTGGAACTTCCTTTTTCCAACGGTGCAACCACACATTGGTGACCCCAACGTGATAATATCGCTACTTATGGTTTAGTATAGCTAGTTTAGAACTAATAAATCAGTCTATTATTACGTTATCACGGTGGCTAGCACCCACACTTTATGGCCCATATGATAAACAACGATCCGGTTCGGTTAAAAGTTTCAATTTACGAGCAGTTAATATGTATAAATTGACGTAACGGTACGGTAAACAATGTAGGCGATAGTGGCGCCATCTCTTAATAAAAACATGTGTGGGTGGGACCCTTCATCTTCCATTGAATAGAAAAAATTGCTAACATTATTCAAAGTACACTTTTGCGCAAGGTCCGTAGGCGTAAAGAAAGCGCTTTAGACTGCAAAATGTATAGATATTAAATAACAATGAATAAAAATTACTTATTTACAAAATTACTAAATACATATTATTCAAAATCAATCAATCAAAAAATCAAAAATCTTTTTTATTATTATGAAATAGTTGAGCATTCTGAATACCGTATTCTCGCGAACGAGAAGGCAGGCATCTGGGACCACAAGAAATTGGGACCGCGGTCCCAGTCGCCTGATTCATTAATTTAATTACTTTTCCTCAGGCAACTGGGACCACTCGCAATATTACCACTAAATCTATTGTTTAATCCGAATTTAAGTACAGTTAGAACGAAAAGTATATGAAATAAAAAAACGAATCTGTCGTGAAATATTTATTTGTCAATAAAACAATATTCTAACAATTATAAATATGTACATTAATTAAAAATAAAATAACGTGTTTTAAAAACAGTGTTACATCGGTATACTATAAATGATTTATAAACATACCTATGTACGATAATTAGATAGATAGATAGAAAACTCTTTATTGCACACCACAAGGACATTTAACACATTAAAAACAAAAATAAAGTTCAAAAGTTTCAGTCAAGTACAATGGGCGGTCTTATCGCTGAGAGCGATCTCTTCCAGACAACCTTTAACCAGATAATTAACCAGATAATACCAGATAATTTATAATATTTAAATTATTGTACATAGATATGTTTATAAAAACTACTGGATCTACTTGGACCTACAACGACACGCGCCGCTAGTATATATGATGCTAGTAAAACTAGTAGTTCGCCCCGAACTGAGATCTCGTGATGCAACCCGACAAACGCACCAAAACTTTAAGTAGGTGGTAGTCAGAGGCAAGTCCAAACATTATGTTTGGACTTTTTTCTGACTACCGCTTACTAACTTGGTACGGTAACCAAGTTTCAACTCTATTGGCCTATTTATTGAAGAGTTCCTTTGAACAGACCTTGACTCCATCATCAGACCTGGTCGCTATCACCATTTTATGAGAACTGAGTACCTTCTTAATTTATTTCAAGAAAAAAAAATAAGAAAAAGCAAACTAACTGGGCGACCAGTAGAAAAACCTTGATGTCAACGAAATTCCTAGAGATGGGAGCTCTTGGATCGTTAGTTACCTTAATTTAACTTTTTTGTTGTATCTCAAAAATCGAGCGTCCCAGAAAAAAAGTAAAAATTGTGTTGGAATGTCCAAACAAAGCCCTTTCATATGACATGTAGTTTGATTTTTTTATGTAACTTTTTTTATTTTTGCCCCCTTAAAAAACCCCATATCTTAATAACCCTTCATCTGATTTTACTCATATACTTACCAGTAAATTTCTCAAGCACAAGCTATCGACTTATCAAATTTCATGCAGATCGGATCAACGGTTCGAAAGTTATGGCCAGGCAAACATACATACATACATACATACATACATACATCCATACATACAAACATAAAATGCCAAATAGCCCAAGTTAAAACTAAGATCTTCGTTCGCTTCGCTCACTCGATCATAATAATGCTAAAAGAAAAAAAAGGGGTGCTAGCTTTTGATTTTTCTGGCGACCGTACAATTACTTCTATACAGGTTGTGGTCCAAAATCAAAATCAAAATCAAAATCAAAACGGTCTTTATTCAGTACAATCACAAGGATCACTTTGAAACGTCTTATATACTAGGTGAATCTATCGCCAGTCCCAAATGGCAGAACAAAAAATGCAATCAGGCGACTGGGACCGCGGTCCAAGTTTCTTGTGGTCCCAGATGCCTGCCTTCTCTAGCGAACGATCTAGAGATAGCTCAACTGATCCAATTCAGTGCCAATCAGAAGCGTCCCAACGACCAGCGTGCCAGCCATGCAGTCAGCTTCATTGCCACGCTGAATGGCAACGCTGATGAAATACAGTTTAAAATATTGACTCACATTGCACACCATCAATATTTAAATTTTAATAATCAGTTTATAATAACACCAATTAATAACTGAAACAAACAATAGATCACTAGCGAACGGAGTCAGGGAAAAAATAATACTTAATTGTGGTTCGGAAACTTTGAACAATAAGGCAATAAAAGTTTTTCTTCATTATATTTTTTATCTCAGGCACTTACTATTTCGTGTGCCTTCTTAAGATTGCATAGTTTATTGCAAAAATATTTCAAAAACTTAAAAAATGCAACTGCAGTACCATTCATAAGAATACGAATAAAATTTTAGGCAAGAAGAAAATAATATATAGTTGACGTTATGAGAAGCAAAAGTCAATCCTATTTAAAAAAAAAACGTATAATTAAAATAAACCTACAGGGCTACAGAACCGTAAAGGGAATGGCTTGCGTAAAATAACTCTTTATTGATTACCACATCAAATAAGGCCGGAGACACAGCTTTTTGACATAAAATGAAAGAACATGGTAGGTAATACAACGGGCGGCCTTATCACAACCTGTAATTCAGTGCGTTAGACAAATTTCATACGCTACAAATTTATTGAACGTTTTATAGAGGTATATCAGGGATATGTTAAAGCCGTTTGAAAATAGCAAGATATCAGCCCCAGTATTTAATTAGAAACCCAAATAATTCGTAAAACAATCTGTGACAGTCTGTGTGTGTTGTGTACCTCTCACAGAGGTAGGGTAGGCAGATACACAAGAAGGTACCTAGTAGGTATATACTACCTACATCCATTAACGTAGGTATGAGGTCCAGAGGTCAGTCAACAATAGTTGCGCTTGCGTTGAGATGCAATCTCAAGATGGTAGATAATGACGTAGGTAAAGTAATTATAAACTCTTACAAATATTATATTATTTTGTTGCTTATTCGCTAATGAACTGCCAAGGTCTTCGAGATCTCCCGAGATGATAGAAACCAGCACTCAGTTCACCAACAGATTGACCTTTTAAATAATTGTTAAATTGCAAAACTCCATCCATAATCACATTTCACATCTCTTTCTCTAGATCTTACGATCCTACTCTAAGATTATTGAGGAATCCGTAGAAGTAGTCCGTGAAGAAATACTTTTTCCGCCGTCTTGGTGGCAGAAACGCGTTACTTCCCCAGACGAGCCTTTCACAAAGAGCTCTACTACTCTTACTAAGTAGCCCGAAGCACTGAAAACCGTTGCGATTCCCTACGGATCTTCTACCTCTACCCGATGAATCAAAGACGTTGTGAAGATCACGGGAAGTCCGTAGATTGGAGAAGGTTCAAAATGGTTCGCATATGTGAGAGACCTATCTCCAGCACTTCTTTATGATGAGGATGTCTCAGTGGCACTGTCAGCATTCTGCATCCTATATCCATTGATAGGGTTCTAGATCAATGCAGCTACAACTCATCAACGGCAGTTCAACGGCTGGTTAAGTTGTTGATGAACGCTGACTTGATGAAATAGTGTGGGAATCGCTATATTTGTTTGGCGACTGAACTATTGTTTCATTTCTCTATGGTAGTCGATTGTCAGCATAATAGAGCTTGAAGGCTAACAATGTTAGCTAATAATCCACTGTTATTTTGGTGAAAACAGAGTACAAAGCATGTAACAATTTGTATAGTTTTCAGAATTTGTGGGCAAGATGATCAAATAGTGAACCCTGTTGATCGCTAGCTCACTCATTGCTGAGTTTAAGACCGTGTTTAAACCAAATGTATTGTCAGCCACCGACTATGACGTTTATCATCATATAACGTTATTATATCATATCCAACTATTGGCTCATACCGAACCAATATACGCTCAAGTTCACAGTGGTGTGACAGTGAGCCCGCTCACAATCGTCAGCTGACAATTTGTTTTATCCGATGATTTTACACACAGGGTTCATCCGATGATTCCCAGTTTCTTCGGCAGTGGCGACCATGTGGTGACAAATAGGCGCCAGATCTGCCAGGTCTTCAGATTTTTATAGAGATAACGCGCCGATCTGTATGCACTTAGGTATATTATTTTGTCCCACATTTTATGGCCCTGAAGTTTTCCCACTTTCGCGTAACCGATCCGTAGCGTATATTCACGTAATTTGAGAATTTAACTCGATATCATTGTAATTCGATTAGCATTTGCTTGAGTGACGTTTTTAGGACAAATTATTGCACCTTTTAGGAATGGCGTGTACCTAAAGTTCCAAATTATAGGGCATCAAGTAAATTCTATAGGTAAGCAAATAGTACACACTACAGTCACGTATTAAGTTGAATGCATACAACAATATTTGCATTGTGTGTGTCTTTTATTTTAACATGGAGTATGTAAGTAAAGTACATATCACGAGCATGTTATTGCACTGGCACCCATATTCTTCAAATCAAAACACTGTTATTCAGTCCTGTAGTGTTCCTAGCGACAGATATAATACGTTTGCGGTAGGTTCTTCCCCGGACGAACTCTTTTACAAAGTGCTCTTAATCTACTTGATCATGTAAATAATTGTTTTTCCCCGGTAATCAAAACAGCAGCTTTTATGTCTCATGTACATATGTTCATCTAAATGATATTTTATCGAAAAGCAAGTACAACACACGTCACGGTAGAGGAACCACTCCTTCTTCACGCACTCTGCTCCCCGCGCCGTAATGATATGACGGCAACCTACAGGCTCGCGCCGCGCCGACTCGGCGACTGCGACCACGACGACTATCATTGCGACCAGCATTTACAATATATTTCATTATTGTTACTAGTGGTTCGCCCCGAACTGAGATCTCATGATGCGATCTGAACGTTCATAAAGTTAAAGTAGGTGGTATTCAGAGGCAAGTCTAAACATTATATTTGGACTTGATTCTGACTACCGCCTACTAACTTGGTATAGTAACCAAGTTTGAAGAGTGGCGTTGAACAGACTCCATCATCAGACCAGGTCGCCGTCATTATATTATGAGAACTAAGTAGATACTTACTGTACTGTACAGGTTGCTTGGTTACCAAATAAAACACTTAGTTCTAGTAACGTCCGCCTGGGTTGGCCGGCTGGAATCGAGTGCCAGCGATCGTGTGTTTTGTCGCTACCCGCCTCCCCAGTCCGCGTTATACACTACACTTACCTTCTTTTCAGGATATAAAATGTAAGAATCGTGCGGTAAGTCTGAAGACAATTTTTTTTATCGCTATCGAGCTTTAGCACCTCGCAAAAATGTGGTCATCTTAATCATAATGATGTTAAGATCACGCGGTAAGCCTGAAAACAGATTTCGATCTCTCGAGGCATCAGTGACATTTATAAAACAGTACCTACATAAAAAGTGGCGGTTCATTATTATTTATTTATAAAAAAAAACAAGTGTGCACCAACTCGTGGGTTCAAATATGTTTTATAGATATTCATTAATATTATAATTAAAACAGAGAATGACAAAAAAACTAAGGGAGGACAAATCAAAAATTTTTAAATAAATAAAGCATGCGATGCCATCAAAATACCACGTCAATATTACACCAAATGAAGAAATAAAAACATATCAGCGGAGTGGTTTTAAAAATCACATAAAAGTCCAGACTGTGTAACTATTTTAATTTATAAAGCTTCTTAGAATGCCATCAACACCTCCGTATCCCACGGTGACCATACACACCTTTCCCATAACTCTATACTTCCGTATTATAATCATTTATTAAAAGAACATTCGGCTAGTTCGTCGGTCACGTTACTATGGTCATTTCCTTTACCGAAAGCTCTCTGATTATTCCATAGCAGCCAACTTACTCTGTGATAATCTGCGGCGGGGTTAATACTAACTGCTGTGATAATCTGTGATGGTGTTTATAGTAACTGTTGAAGTATTCTGCGAAGGCCAAAGACACGGGATGTGCGATCGATTACTTACATAAATATACATCATACGGATAGTGACAAGCATTCCAAAACAGATTGAAGGTTCAAAATCGACGGATAAAACTGGCCAAGCCCGCCTGCTTGACGTTACTGGTTCTGTTTGGTCTGTAGGTCAATGACCGTTGGTCAAAAATCCGGACAGGTGTGTTGTGAAAAGATAAAAGCTACTACGCAGCGTAGAATCTGCGTAGTAGCTTTTATTGACATCCCTCACTTCTCAGTTGGTACTTCTCAGTTGATTAGCTCTTCTTTCTACGCCGTGGGTTCAATTCCCATACAGAACAAACATTTGTGCGATGAGCATAGTTGGGTGATCTCTGTGTTATAATATTATATTATCAGTATTTATTTACAAAAAAATGAATATACCTAAGTAGGTATTATATCAGCTATCTGGTTCACATTTTTTTTTATTCAACTAGCTGATGCATGTGGAACAAGCACCCACCTGATGTTAAGTGGTAACCATCACCTATAACAAAGCATTACCTCGCAAGTCACGCACGATAGGAACCTGCCCTACGATGCACTGCCCTGCGTCCGTCAACTTGAGGCATACAGATGTTAAGCCTCATGTGCCTGTAATAACACCGGCAACCACACTCTTAAAACCGAACCGGAACACAGCAACGCTGTTTGGCGGCAGAAAAAGGCGTGGTGGCAGTACTTCCGCGGACGAGCCCTTCACAAAGAGCTCTACTACTCTTAAAAATCATGACATTATCATCATTTCAGCTCAGTATCACCCTCTGCTGCGTATCCTCCTCGGTCCTCTGCGTCGTTTGTCTTGAGTGCCTAGTTTGGGGCTAGATAGTAATGTGTGTAATGCCCACCAATAGGTAGGTATTTCTTTATTCCTTTGAGTTTGTTTAATTGTTGGCTGGTTTACTATTATTTTGATTCCAGGGTAAGTTTCTCTAGAAAGGGAGTTAGATACCTAATACTTATTTTTATTTCTTTGATGATTACTTATTTTTATTATGATTAAATATTTTATTGTCAATAATCAAATCCTAAGTAGGTATACAGTGTTTTAATTATTTTCAATTTATGATTGATCGGATAAATTGCAAAACGCACTTTAGATCTCTTAATCTATTAATATAATAATAATTATAATAACTAAACACTTGCCGCATTGTCCGCAAGTTTTTATCTCACAATAAATAATATCGTCAACGATTATTCGTTTGGCCAAAAGCTCTCAAAATACGTAAACTCCTCGCCTAACGAGAGACAAAAAATTTAAAACTTTAATAATATTATACGAAATGAATGTCGCCCACTATTTACATATTATGTGATTGTTCTGAATATTAAAATAATTAAGATGGTGAAAAACTAAAATGGCTTAAGTTTGTGTAATGGCATAAATTATAACATTAAAATAGCTATCTACATCTACACTAATAATAATATTATAAAGAGAAAAGATTTGTATTTTTGTTGTTTTGTTGTTTTGTTGTTTTGTATGTAACGAATAGGCTCAAAAACTACTGGTCCGATTTCAAAAATTCTTTCACCATTAGAATGCTACATTATCCCTGAGTAACATAGGCTATATTATATTTTCAAAAAAATCAGGGATCCTTACTAAAACTCCAATAATGTAACCCAAGGTGGAAAAAGAAAACCTTACATCGCGTGCGCTGCGAAAACTATTGATGATAGAACAAAATAATGTACTACGACTTTGCAGAACACATCATTATCTACAAAAAATGTCGGGACAGCATATGTCTAACTATTATAGTTATGTCACAATAAGTGTTCTTTTATTATAAAAATTTAATTGAAATGCCGCCGCTAGAAAAGGGTGTTTATTTGTACCTTGGTATTAATCCTTATCAAAATAAATCATTTCATAATTAAGACGGTTTCAATACCTATAGATTACTTCTTAAATTTTTCAAATCGGACATTCCATTCAAAAGATATGGCGAAATTAAAAATGAAGGACGTGCAAATGTATGAAATTAGTAGACGCGAGGCTCGACGCGGCCACGGTCTAAGTTTATCCAAAATGTTCAAAAAATTTATGACCACCCATGCGAAGCTGGGACAGGCCGCTAGTAAGTAATATGTCTGTAGGAAGGCACGGTACTTCGATTGCATGCAGTTCATCAATACATTAATCGGCTGTCCGACAGACTTTTTATACATTAAAACCATCACCTGTACCGGTGGTTACGATAACCGGTGTTCGTGTTTGGTGAAAATTGATCTTGGTACGCAGTATCAACCAGTCACGGGCCACAGCGCAAATACAATGAGATGGGCCGAGCGGAGCGGGCCAGCGCACGCGCATCTAATTTAACTAATGGCGACTTTGACTACTGCGGTTTAATCTTACTCTGATTTATTTGCATTTAAGAACAGAATATAACAAATAGTTAACAGCATTCTGGTCCATATTTTAACGCTCGTCTACGGAAGCGTCTGTGGTTTACTACTCCCTTAAAGGTTAAAGGAGATGGCTGGCACTCTCACCATTAAAGACTTGAAGCCACATTTTGATGTGATGCTAACTACACAACCCTTACGCTTGATTGCGTCTTCAAAGTGCTCGAAAGGGGTCTCTTGAGGCGCACTTAAAATCCTTTCACCACACTGTTTCGAAAGAAACTAGATACACGACATGAAGAAGAAGAATAAGTGATCCTTTGATTTTATTGAATTAATACTTTTTGACTTTGACTTCCGCTTCAGATACTCCATAGCACAAACATCACGTACCTACTTACCTACTTTTTATCTAAATAGGAATCTACATTCCATTCTAACGTGAAAACCTTAACAGAAAAGCGCGTCCCTACGTCGCTGGCGCTGTCATAAATAGTCAAAAAGATCTTGTAAAAATTAAAAGAAATTAGAATAAATATTCGAAGACATTGGTAGCATCTTCTTCTCGTCGTGCCGCAAGTTTCTTTCGAAGCATTTAAAGGATTTTAATTGCGCAGAGAGGCTCCTTTCGAATTGATTTAGAACTTTTTAGGTTGTACGACATGCTCACGATGTTTTCCTTCACCGTTTTGAGAGTAGCTAGTGTATCTTCTTAACTATTTGTTATGCCATTGCCTACGTCATTTGTAATAATATGTATAGTCAGTCCAGCTAGTTTTGTCTAGTTGCTACTGCATGATATTAATGTGACCAGCAGCGTGACGGACCATCAAGGATGCTCACTAAATAATAGTGCGCTTTTAGGGTTCATTGTAACATAATAAACAATTGAAAACTAACGAGTGTAAAGTCATTTTAATATTTAAAAATTATACATATAAATAAAGCCAATCGTTTTTTCTGCCATAGTTCTAGGTACGTCTCAAGTTATAGCAAAACTTCGCAGCTGTGTGGAAGTCGCAAAAGGCGACTTAGCAAACCCACCAAGGTATGCAGCATCTCCTGAGAAGTTACTTAAGAGGATGACAACCGTGAAACAAAAAAAAATGTTTTACTAGTTTTCATACTTTTAATTTTTATTTGGTAGAAAAACTGGTATTATTCAAAATTATATTTTTGCTGATCTTTGTAATCTTATTCTTTGAAACTTGGCTGTTTTCGATTTTATATTCAATTATGTTGAAATGTGCGAGCGGAAGTGGTTTGAAAAGATTTTTGCCTGCCTTCTGGGGTCACCAATCACCCTATGCCAAACGTGGTGACTACAGCAAAGCTCCCCAAATGAAGGGAATCGTTCTTCTCAATGAAGTGGCCAAGTAGACTTCTTCAGTATGATGATAATAAACCAATGTACATTTAGGTTTTTTTTATAAAATTTGCTGATGAAACAAGCACATGGGCCACTTGAAGTGGTAACCATCTCCTATAACAAAGCATTACCTCGTAAGTCACGCACGATAGGAACGTTCCCTACGATGCACTGCCCTGCGTCTATCAACTTTGAGGCATACAGATGTGCCTGTAATTACACCGACAACCACACTCTTCAAACCGAAACACAGCGACGCCGTTTGGTGGCAGAAAAAGGCGTAGTGGTACTTCCCCGGACGAGCCCTTCACAAAGAGCTCTACTACTGCTTTGCAGGTACCAAAGACTAAGAGTATTAGAGTCAGAAAGGTTTATTCACCAAACAAACCTTTCATTTTACACTGTGGGAGCAATTTGAGTGTTATTTAGTACGGAACCATCAGCCAACACAGATACCGACTGTCAATTATGTGATCAGTAAGGAAATAAGTATCCCGGAAGCCAGGGTTAATTTATTACACATTGTTTCGCAATCTGCTTATAAAAAATAAATGAACGATTCAATTTCAATTGCATACATTTCCACAACAAAACAAGCATGGGGTTTTAAGAATCTACATTTATCAACAGCACGACAATGGAAGAAGCCATGCATTTAAAGGAAGGTAGCGTCAAAATAAAACGTCAGACGGTTTTTCATACTATCCTATACTAGATTTTTATAAATGCGATAAGATGTTTAGAATACGATTATACGTTTACGACTCAATAACATCGTAGTGGCTGATTCAAATGAAATTTGAAATAAATCGGTAGTGATTTGTAATGACACAAGAAAATGCTACATTGCACGAACAGCGGGTGGAAGCTAGTGTTTATATTAAAATCTGACGTACTATTACTATGAATCTGCCCACTCAAAAACCTCAAACTGTAACCTCCTAAATCAGGTTTACAAATTGTAGTATGTGTTATCAAGAAATTAGGCAGAATTGCAATGCACATCCCACTAAGTGTAAGAAAATTGGTGAAAAATTGCTAAAATGTTGATAGAATGATTACCCCGAACGGTTGTAATCATTCAATTCAGCTCATCACGCGAGTTTTTGTTAATTATTCTATTTCTGACGCAAATCGAGATAATTAGGATGTTTTGCGGGCACTACATTCAGTCGAAATTAAAGTTAATTGTTAAAACCTTCCAAATGATTCGTAGAATTTACTAACAGCTAACTAAGAATAACTATTACTTTGAAAAGTTGAAGGATTAACGTTAAAACGCCTTTTCAAGTAGCGTCCCATAAACATGCAGTAGTTAGAGGTACGTCCAAATATCACACTTGGGACAGACCCACACTTTTCAGTAGTTGGTTCCATACGTGACAGGTTGCAAGCCCATCACCGCATTTTCTTTTGCGCATATACATTTTCGAAGAGAAAAATTCATTGGTGCCAGACCGGATTCGAGCTCACGACCTTATGAACAGAAGGCCGGGACTTCCACTAGACCACCGGTGCTCTCGAAAATGATATGTTTTTTTAGTAAGAAAATATTAATTGATAAATAATTAAAGAGCTCTTAAAATAAATCTTCTAGTAAAATCTTCCAAATGAGTCACAATTTGTTTTGAATTTTCATTATTTTCCACTAGCCAATTAGGTTGTCCTTGGTTTTTGTCTCAGTAAGTCACCGCGCCGAGTAATGGAGCTCGGAGCGTGACCGCTGAGTCACTGCCACATCTCGGCTCTCGGTACCAGCAGCTGTAATACCCGTCACGCACATGCACAAAGACTTACTTACGTACTACATTATGACGACCAGTTTAGCCTATGTATAATCCCCAAATAAAAGGATATCTGATTAACTGTGGCCAATTCAAATCCCGTAGGCGATGACATTATAAGTAGTAGAATAGTTTAAAAACGTACGCGATGTATTTGACAAACTCAGAGCTGCGAAAATGTATCCACATGTACTTAAAACTTGCCAAAAAGAAAGACGGAAATATAATTAGTCTACGTGGGTTTGTCTTTTTTCTTTGTCTCCACCGATTAGCTAACGCTCACGTGATCTCTCAAAATATTGTGTGTTCCGATCATCGATCAACAGTAGATTAAAACATTTCGATTATCTCTTGTCGAATTTTCTTTTTTGACTGTAAAAATAGAGTCGATTTTGAATCGGCACCAGACGTAAACTTTCGGCAATTCTCGATGCCGCAGACTAATTCATTAAATATCTTTCGTGTTAGGTCCTCTTCATTTCAAGTTCCAGTGCCGTCAAATAAAGGTGATTCTGTTAAAATGTGATGCAGTAGCTCTACGGTATTAACGTATGGTGTTATCAGCATGAGCATCGGTGCTAATGGTGTTTTCAGATTCACTTGCTAATGACTGTATGCAAAATGATTTTCTTCTTGGTTTCAATGGCTGCTTCCAACATGGCGAACGCATCCATCGTTTCCGCCGCATGCTTCAGCGGCGCTTCAGCTGCTACGGAAATTTAAAAATAGATCTTAAGCTCTTGAAATAAGGTTAAAAACTCGATGGGATGTGTGGTTGTAAGAGAGCTATTGTTTGGTAATTGTTGGTACTCCAGGGTGGTCTGTTAAGTAGATGTATCAGTACACCCGCATCTTTACCAATATTAAAATGTTTATTTTGATGAGTTTTTACCCTTGATATGTGTAAGAGTCATTGCGGTTGTTATTTTACTGCGCGATGTTTGCTGTACTTAATTATGAATTAGACAGCTGTCAGTCTTGTGTTTGTGCGTTTGTGTGTTTCTTCAATACTTGACTTGGACTTGGCTGACAATCGCTAAGGCACATACTCACAGTTTTGAGGATTTGGTTATTTGTGATTTTTCATAAATATGTATAATAAGTGAATTTATATCTTCTAAAATGAAGAAATGTGTTACTTCATTTGAATTGGATGATAAGAGAAAGATATTACTAGTACCATATTATTAACCATGTGTCAAAATACAAGCACATGTTCTATTTACAGTAACTATACTTAACTATAGTTCTAGAGGAGCAGGCGCGGCGTGCCATCAGTAGGTACGGCAGTAGGAAATTAGTGGCGGTATGTAATCGCATTGTCTTGGCTCGTCAAGGAAGTAACTAGTTACTCGATGTTCTTACAGGCGTATAAGTACCTAGGTACTAGTGTATAATGTACGTCGTCATATATGGTTGTTATTTAATTTGAAACTCCATCTTTGTTCTGTCTTAATTTTTTATGACTCTTCTGGTGCACAAGCAATACTTACACTCACTATTTATGTCTATTGGATTCTGTCTGATGTGATGGAGAACCGCTCTGATCGCATCTAAAAGCACTCAGATACCTGGTCGGTCCATCGAGTGAGGCTTGAGTGATGTACCCTTATTTGATAAGAGTTCTAAAATCTGGCTCATTCAATTCACGCTTCTCATTAAGATGTTTTTATGACTTAATAGAAATCACAGGAATCAAAGATATGATTCACATAAACGTTGTAAATATCGCTGCATAAGTACTTATAAGCAAACAAAGCAAAGGTGGCATTTGTACTCAACTTAGGTACTAGTAGCATAGTTGAGTCAACTGGCACGATAACTGGACTAATAGACAATAATGCACACAATAGGTACATCCTTGCTAAACGATGAATAGGTAGGTATACAAAGAATTGACTCATCAAGCTAAGTGGCAGCAATCTATGGTCAAAGGTGGCGGTGAGATTCCTCTTGATTTCTATCTAACTAATCTTTAATCTGTTAATAATAGCAGGTAGGAGACAAAAAACTCTGGGAGAGAACAAATTCCATTTGCGAGATTCAGAAAGCCCACAAGACACAGTGGACATCCTTTTAAATCTCTTGTTACTTTTCCAGGTCCCTACTAAACATTCTTAGATGATGTCTGAGGAAGATTCTGTGTAAATCAGATTGAATTATTAGCGGAATTCCTGCGATATTGTTCGCGGGGTCTAGTTGGAACTGTGGGAGTTGAATTTTAACAATTTCTTCATTTTTATTGGGAATATCCTTCTAAAATTTTAGCCTTTAGCGGATTATTCACTAAATAATAAGATTTATTTAACTTTAAGATGTTCGTTTATTTTACACGAAACGATTAATACAATAGTGCAAAGTTATAATTAAGGAACCACAAACTCTTGCGGCTGACACTAGCGACAGACTGAATAACATTTTTCAGTCGCCGAGTTTTACAAGGGTCGAGTGTAAACAATAAGTATGAATGTAGCTAGGTACGTATATACGTAACACGCTACATCTATCCCTCATAATAAAAATTACAAGCCTATAGTTTAAGCGAATTTTTGCAATTTCTTCATCCCTAGCCATTAGGAAGATCCTTCTAGAAATACCTTTAGCTTAAGCTGTCAGTCACATGAATTATTACATACGACTTTTCCATAATAAAGTTTTCCCGTCTATTTTGAGCATTTGCTTCTTGAATTTTAGTAATAAAACCTTCTCATTGAATTCCCTTACAACTACTCCCTTACTTTTTGACATTTCCTCACGAGATCGTTTAAATTAAAACAAGCTTACGGTCGCGTGCGCTCTCCACTATCGCACCTCGTGTTGTTAAGCAATTGTAACAATGCCCGTCCAATGTTATTGATAACTATTGCACTCGCATTGTAACAACTTCCTATGGTATCTGTATTATAGTAGGTGTACCTATATCTACACTATCGACGATCGAAGGGAAACTGACATAGATTGCGCAATTTAGTTGATTTCACCTTTTTTCTGTCTGCTTTATTTTTAGGAGCGTGATATTTTTTTTGTGTAACAACGTATTAAGTTTTCAGATAACATCAAATTAATGTTATTATTAATAAAATAGTTATTGTTTTATTGAAAGAGACAGTTATTGTTATTTATTAGTTATTGTATTTATTTAAACAACGAATATTTTTTTATTATTCCCATTCATTCAGTTTGTTAAAATTGTAGCGTATTTTATCACCTTGTTAGCAAAAAGTTGATTGGAACCAGCAGTTTCATTCAAGATTGTGACCACGTGCATCCCTAGGTAACTGCTTAGTTATAACTAATTGATTGAACCCACACCATGAGAAACTGTACCTTGAAGTGGAGAGTGTAAAAAGCGATGCGCTCGCAACAGCACTCACTTTGAGATATTGTAAGTTTAACCATAGAAAACCTACCTTATGAATTACCTTTGTTAAGTACTACGTAGTTTTAACAAAGGTAATTCATAATTACAATTTCATATAGACCTTTTCACTTCTTTCAGTTGTTTTTCTTTGAAACGCGAGTGCACTGAAAGAAGCGCACGCGCAGCATCCACACGCGTCTGCATAGGAAAAGGAAACACGCTACTTCGCGCCGAACCTCCGCGCGCGACGCACGTGTCGCCCGCCCGAGTCTCGCTCGCCCGCTTGTGACAATCAGTCAACATTGTTGACGGTCAATCAGTGCAATGTGCTATGGAGCTTTGTTTCTGTGAAAGCCCGAAGGGCAATTGTGTTGTTTCTATTATCTGGATTTGAAAAACACTTGGTAAGTAATATTAATTTAAATTATATACTTTTTTTTTTATTTAAAAAAATTCGTTCATCTGCGAAAGTCCTAAAATTGGATAGAGTAAAAAAAAAATCAGAGATCCCGATAGGTATAAAACATTTAAAAAAACTATTTTTAGGAAGTTAATATTATTTTTTTAATTACCCATATTACGGAGGCCACAAAGTAAGTTGACAAGTTAAAAGTTTAATACCCGCATTGTGGCTTTAACATTCTTGTTAGCAGGCACACTTTCAATTGAATGATATGAAATACCAACGTTATGGGCTATTGTGCGCTCATGCCTCAGCGGCTGGGTTCACCGTTAACCATAACTTTTAATACAATATTTGCAGCAGTTTTTTCATTATAGTAGGTACTTTTATTACCGTCTGGAGCCGTGACTTTAAAATGAAATACTTATTTTATGATATTGTTCTATATGATTTAATTTCAGGCGTAAAATCTTTATAGCTATAGTCATAACTTCTATTTTCTCATGTTACTATCTATCAAATCGTGTCCCGCTTTTTAAAAGTTATCAGTATCATCCGCCCACATTTCGCTTCAGTCTCTATCATATACCTGGGTACCTCTGCAATTATCTCTCTTTCTCTGCACTTAGATGGTGGTAGGTTACAAAACTTGCCCTTTTACTTTGCTCTACATAAACAAAGTAGCGTAAGAAAATGAATCATCGCGAACTCTTACCAGTGTGATATGAATCACAAAAATGTCTTGTGTCATGTTTATTACAAACATACCTATAAGCTAAAGGTTTCATAACCTTGAACGACTTCTTCCTGACTTTTTTATTTAATTTAATAGTAAGACGCATCACATATAATCATAAATAAAAATGTATTATAAACTATTTAGTTCTCTGCGCAGTCCCATTTGAGTTGGTGACCGCTAGTGGCATTTTCATCTGACCGCTTCCGTGCTTCAGAATTCCGAAAATGTCAGAATGTCTTTTGCTATCAATAAATCACATAAAAATCCGTCACTTAAGTTGGCACATTCATACGAACACTAGACGATTATACCTATATTTTTTGGGTTACCATCAGCTCATCACCAGCCTTTTTTACCCAATTGACACCTCTATAGTGAGGCCACCTTGTCGGCAGCCCGTCTCTGTTTACGGAGTCCTAATAAAATAAACTGAAAGGGCTGGAGGCGTGAATACCAAGAACAGGCACAGAATAAGGTCCGCGCTTCACTAAAGTATCGCCTGCAACAACACAACGCAAGCAATCTGCTACACTTCTTGCGTAGAGAGCGCACGGTGATACTTGATACTTTACCAACTTTAGTCGATGATACGTTCTGTAAAGCAAATGAGCATGGTAATACCTAGCAAGAAATATTGCTTTTTGTTGGTTATGCAGTTAATAATATAGTTATGCACTTCTGTTTTATGTAGCTACGGATATATGAAAGTCAAAGTGAAAAGGTATTTATTCAATTAAATCACAAGGATCACTTTGAAACGCTTTAAAGCTAGGTGAATCTAGCTGCCAGTTCCACGCGACCAAGTCTAAAAGAGCAGGCCTACCGGTACATCTACCTAATCCGCAATCTAACGTATAACCATCACCGTGTACCTACCGCTTCTAAGAAAAGTTGTGCTTCAGTGGATCGTGGGATGAATAAGTTATCCCGCGGGTCGGCAGCACGTTCGGTTATTGTTTTATTGTTCCGCTAAAGCTTTTATAACCTGTTTGGTACCTCATGTCTGGAGCTACGTACCTACTCGTACGTGGGGAAGGTGTGTGCTGGATCTTGTGATAACTCTGGTGGTTGCACTTTACATAGCTATTCATGTGAAGTACCACCATGCGAATGCCAATTTGTTACTTAGACTACTACACATTATACTTATACATTATTGATCTGCCTATTGTATCACTGCCATTTTTTTATTTATTCGTCCAACGCTGTCTGGGTCGAAGCTAACTTTACATTGCATTGGATTGAATCTTTGAAATTATCGGCATAGAACTTTTCAATATTCTATTAAATCATCTTAAATCACTCTTCTTCTTCTTCTTGTCGTGTCACTAGATCTTTCGAAAGAAAAAGAGGCTCCTCTCGAGCACTTATACAAGCAAGGTGTAAACACAGGCTTGCTTACATAGCATGTAGGTACCATAAAAATCTGAACTGTACCTGTACCGTAACTAGTTGAACTACCAGGAACATTGATTAACGATAGACATGTTAACTTCAACATAATCCCTAATTACCCATTTAAATAAAACTAGGATCAATCAATCTCACTGAAGTTTAGAGCCGTCGTTAAAAGGCGGTATCTCTGAATTAGGTGATTGTTCAATCTGAAAAGTGCTCAATACTCCATTTTATTATTCCTTTAGGATACTACTGAATTGGTTGCCACTCACATAAACTCAAAGGTAATGCGGCAGGAATTAAATTAGGTAAAATAAGTAGGTTCATACTTGAGTAGATTCAATTGAGTATAACTGTTCAACTTTGTTTTCAACGCCTATACATGCCATCTAAACTAGTAGGTACTAGAAAGAGCAGCAGTGGTAAAAATTACGCAAAAGAGCGAATTAATCAAAATTTGTGCCCTGTTTTCGGTTCTACGAGTGATGAAAAGGTATTAGTTAAACAAACTACCTTCACGATAACAAACAAATTAAAAATGCAATTACAAAAATAGATTTAGATGATGTTGATAAAAATGGCCAGACTTTAAAATTTCCCTTGCCTATTTCGCCAGTTCAAGTTATATCGATACGCGTCAAGTTATGTCCGAAATTGCAACAGCAAGTGACATGCAAGTTATCAGCTGCCCATAAATACTATTGAATCTAAACTGAATTAATCGCCTGATAAGCTGAGGCCAACGGTTTATCAAGAACTCAATAAATTTGTAGACCTAATTTACATAAGTACTAACAAGTTAGCTACGAGTCCACAGATAGATAGAACCTCTAATCATAGACAGTTTGTGTATGAGGTGGTCAAAACTAATGGGTAATTTTCGAGTCATTGCTCTCATGGAACAACTATTAGTCGTCATTTTTTTAAAGCTAATTGAATGCCTCTAGCACAAGTCAAGACAATCTGTAAACCTAGTCATAAAATATGACAGTTATTTAGAGCAATAAACCAGTAAAATTGGTCCAACCGCGACGTAGATGTACTGTATATGTACGTACTCACATAAAACAATACATAGCCTCCAGCGGTTCTAGCTAATTGAGAGCCTCTTTTTTATGAAGTCTGTTAGAAACAGAATTAAATTGAACGGTCACGCGAACCCAGTTTCGTGATAGTTTTCACATAAGGTAGTTATTATTTAATCGATTGCTTTATAATCGATACAAAGTCTATACTTTGTAAATACAATGCTAGATATATCTATCTAGAGCTGTCTTGCAAATAATGAAATGTTTTGTAAACAGGCAGACGACGTTGTTGATATTCGATATTTCATTATCGCAAGGATAGGATTTCTCCACGGTGGTGTGCTGTGTGTTTATATAAGATTGAACCAAAACACGCACAGGTTAGATAGAGTTTTGTTGACTATGCGGTTAAATCACGGAACCCAATGCAACTTTGCAGAGGATCAAATTCAAACAACAATATTTTATTTCTGTGAAGTCACGTTTTAGTATTTATCGTTAGTTTTGGTATTTAAGCAGCCTTGAAACAGAACTGTTGGTCTATGCAAGATATAGTGGATATTCGTCTGTACTACAGCTAAAGTATACCATGAGATTTATTTATTTATTTCGACACACCAACGACAGATACATAAGGCTAGAGTAAATATAATGTTTAAGTAATAAGTATATGCGCTGTCACTTACAGGCGTGTACAGATTTGAGCAAAAGACGAATTCTAACAGAGAATTATATTTTTTTTGGAAAAGTCACATAACTGGTTTATGACTGTGATCTTAGTGTGGACGAATCATAAGATTTCTGCGATTTGCTCCAGTATAAGTTGCATTTTTGCGTGGGAACCGGCCACAATGCGGCGGGCTCTCACGCTCTCTGCTGTTTCTTGCGCCATTCCGCCAGCCCTCATTGTCGTGCTTTGGAGCTGGTTTGCTTTAATTGATCCCGGTTTTGCTGATAATTCGAATTCAATTATTTGTCGAGAAATATATACGCGTCAACAATCAATTCGTCGCGTGAACACATGACTCGTGTGCTCATGCTAAACGAATAAAAACAGCAATTTGTTGGTAAAAAAGTCCGTGTATTTTTCCCATTAATTAATGTGTTATTGACCGGTTATCCAGCCAGTAATCTCTCTAAATACATTAAAAGATTCTGGGGTATTCACCAATACTGAAAGGGGTATTAAGATGCTCTTAAATATTTTCTTAGAACCTTGCGGTCCACAATCTGTGACTCAGGCGTGACTCTCCGGCGCCGCTCGATTAAAATCGTCCAACTGTTTTCACCGATTTCTTTAGCTAGCCAGCTAACATAGTACGCCAATAATCGATGAAAAAAAAAACCAGACAGATGACAAGCGAAAGTAGTATGGAATCTTAACCACTGTTTGTTGCCGAATCGCATATTGAACACTTCATACACGCAATATGGCGTGCCGGTAAAGGAGAAGTCAGAACGAACGCGAACATTAGCATCAGAGATATGCTTACTGAGTGCGACTTCCAAAAAATTGTGGAAAAATTACATGGTCCATCACATAGCTCCCAATTACGAATACAATCAAGAAGTGAACTGTAAATAAAAATGTCGTAATGATTTGTGACGCAGAGAGTACAAAGTCTTACTTTGTACTCTCTGCGTCATAAATCATGTGGAGCTTCCTTGATAACTAGGAGACTTTAAATGAGTAGTTCGCTTTATTAAACATAGCCTTAACCTCTCGGTAGCAACATTGCCGTCCGGCGACCGCGTATCTTCATTCAATGTTCTTGAAAGGTTAGTATTATGCGCTTTAACACAATTTGTGTAATATTTACATAATATTTGTTATGCATGTCCAACTTTAGTAGGCCACAAGGTCTCGGTCTATTTTTATCGCACAATCTTTTTTTACTCCTACACAACTTAGCTTCAATTAAATTTTTAAACGTCAAGTTTGTTTCAATCAGCCTTAGTTTTAAGCATTCTAACAAGCATTTATTTTATCATCTCCAATGTCCGATTGTGTACATTGAGAGTGGCATTCCTCAACGGCGACGCTCCATGACTGCTGTAGCTACTGCATCGGATATAGCAAGTACGTTTATTACTTCAATGACTTTGAACTTTTTTATAGCATTTAACACGGCAACATCGAAAATAGAAATTCCAATCTTTTGTTGCACGACATTCTTAATTCTTCAGCTGGGCATTGCTCTCAATGGAAAACTTTCAAGGATGATCCATGGGAATCGAATTTCTTAATTTCAGATGAATTGCTTACTAAATTAGAATGTACATTTCAATAACAGACAAGCCAGCCAATATAGGTAATAAAAAGTTTTTCCTCAGCGGCCCATGCGTTGACAATTGACGTGGTAGGGGAAATATCCCTTGAATGTTAAGAAACCAAATACCTTATCCTTATTCCAGCACATTGTACACCTACGTACATCTCTCTATTTTAAATTACGGTCATCTCGGTTAGCCCTGTCACTGTTTGTCATTGCACATTGGTAAGAGATGGCAATAGTGTGAGCGTTGTTTATCTTTTGATAAGTTGAGTTTGAAAAGTAAGGCCATTAATGTCTTCAGAATCTTTATTCGTGTCCTCGGTAACATCGTGTCCTTGACAAATTATTTTTTTATATTTGCCTTGCTATCGCACCAGCATCCGCCCGCTGTCAAGGCTGTTCAAACGGACGATAAGCAGCAGTTATACAAGCAGACCTGGTCCTATTGCAACGATACGCTGGTCAAATATACCCGAACAGGCTAACTGGGTTAATCCCTTTAAATATTTGATCGCAACTGTTTGTTTTGTTATCGGAGTTATTGAAACGACTGGTTTCTAATAAAGAGATGGCCGTCATAGCAACAGAATTGTATGGTGTAAAATATAGTTTTATGTCCCAAGAACGAAGGCAAAATACAGAGAACAATATTGGTTAGGACAACAAAACTCACGCATACTTAGTCCATTCTAAAATATGTCTTCGATCCTATACCTACGTATCAATAAAATAAAGTAATTAATAGCTCATAATGACTGTATACTTGATGTATATGTACTTATATAGATAAATATTGGAAAAATTGTGATCTCTTCTAGACGACCATTATGAATCAAAGCTTTGGATTTATCGACAGTCTAAAACCAAACCAGAAACATGGATATCCACAATTCCTCAAACACATCAAAGTTACTGTTACCGATTTTGGGAAACCAGACCTTAACGTGTCTTGTTTGTTTGCACTCAATAACATTTAATCTGCAAGTGTCTCGCCAGTGTTTAATGCACTTGATTCAACTGTGTCTATATTTAACATGGTCCTTTTCGTTAATCGCCAGTCTTTATTTAGTACAGTATTTAAATAAACAAGTGTCCCCACTTCAGTTCTAATTTAAAATTTTAAATAGCTATGCTAATATTAGGTGTGTGTAGGTAAGATAGTCATAGAGTTCTCAGAAAACCTATTAAATTTGCTGTTGTTAAAATAAATCAACCGCATTTTTCAGTGTTGCTGTAAGAAATGATCAATAATCACGCATATACTTAATTCATTCTAAAATAAGAATGTCTCCCACTTTGCACCTGCCTACGTATTAGTTAAGATAAATAACCAATAGCTAATCGAACTGTACAGTCGATCCAATCTAGAGATTAATATTTCTAAATAATATAATAATTATATAAATATTTTAATTTTCTAACTTGCATCAGGAAGTTTTACTTAACTTTTGTTTTCAACTTTATCCTTGTTCGTTCGTTTATCGCCTTATCAATAGATATCGGTTTATTTAGAACCAACTCATGTAACATAATACTTTTTCCTTAAAATACATAGTTTTAGAGCTTAGCCATATATTAAATTAGAGTACTGGCAAATTTATAAAAACTTTAAGCATCATTCTGCGCATAATTATGTCACGTCATGTATTACCTTCTTATTTTCTTCATAATTATTTGCGATTAGTTTTTTTTATGAAGGATTTGTCTCAATGAGTATGTCACCCCCATACTATACACAAATAAACAAAAAATATTCTTATTCTAGGTAGTATGGCAAATGAAGGCAAATGTGGACTCTCTTACCTAAATGTAAGAAAGAAAGAAATGTTTTTGGTATTTTGGCATTTTTTCGCTGGCTTTAATTTTTTTTAATCTGTGAATTCAGTTCAGAATATCTCCGTTATGGAATGAATTAACGGATGGTCTCTAAGGAACGTTTTCCTATAACTATCACGGTTACGGTAGGTATACCCTTACTGTGCCGTCTCAAAAATCCACCCTTTATAAAGTTTTCTTTAGTGGTAACCTTTGGACTGCGCTGAGGTAACAGTTCGAAGACATCTGATGGTATCAGGCGCCGCGTTCATTTGTCTCAATTGGCTGCAGCTGCTCGACCCCTTGAGGATGCTTCATCGCATTACTCAGCCATTCTGCTTCTTCCTTCAATTATTACACCTCGTCCCGAAGATTCTTTACTGATAGGTAGCTATTAGGACTTAGTAAAGGATCTTGAATCGTAATATCAAGCCATATTAATTTACGATTTCTTATATTTTTTTGTGTTTCTTTTTTAGTAAATTAATTATTAGCTCGTTTTACGATAGTTAGCTTGATGTACTATATTTATTACTTATATTGTAAGTCGCTGATGATAATATTCACGGAAACATGATTCAAAACTTAAAATAGCATCTGACAAAATCATGTCATAACTTTTCTATCTCACGACACACGATACAAGCATTGTTAGAGCTCTTTTTGCTTAGTTAGGAGCTAGATCGCGTTGTGTTTTATTATATATTTTTTTACGACGGGATATCTCTTCTGACATTAACTGTAATAACTTTTGAATACGGATAGACGTATAGAAGGCAGTTTGGGATTGTATAATTGCAATTAACAGCCTCATGTTGAAGAGATTACAGCACCCGGCGCGTCACCGTCTTCGGCATAAAATGTAGTTGTAACTTTAAATGCAAATTCTAATAGTTATAGGTGATGGTGGATACCCAATGCCACCGAGTTCCGGTTACTCGGAACTTTTTCAATGTCACTGGTCTTGTAAAACAACTACTTGATTATATTAGTAATTTGCTGCATGAGGCATAGCACGACTTTCTAGTGGTTGTAGTTCTTAGTCGATGTAAACTTAGTAGTTGCGGAATGTCGCTACAAAGTAATGACATTTTACTCTACAAGCTATCATGATTCATAATTGGCATTACTATTAGTGGTGTCTACAAAAACAATGAAAAACGCATCGCTATCGACACTTATCGCCACTTATCGGTTGACGCCCTACGTTGAGTTGTGTTGTGTAACATTACCAAACTCATAACTGATTTATGGCATTGTTTTGTCAGTTTTACAACTTTTATGTCTCTTATCACAGCTTTGGTTTCGGTGAACTTTTGATAAGAAGTTGTCCACATTTAGATTAGATAAAATAAAGAAGAACTGAATATTGTAAAACTACCTAGTACTGAATACTCCCGTTAAAGCAATGTTCTGCGCGGTCTCCATTTGGATGGGTGACCGCGAGAGCTATATTTACATATTAGCTTTCGTGCTTTTGAGGGCATTCTGGCTCTAAACGGAGACTTAGGGCGGGCAGAAACTCCGTCGCCAGAGTCAGCCACTTAAATTATACGAAATCAGACCCCTAGGTTCATCTCAAAGTAAGGAGAATTAAAAAAACAGACACATGAGTCATTTCAGCCTTGCCTCGGGGAGGGGAATGGACGGGTCGGGGCAGAAGTAGTTTTGAAAGTAGTTGTGAAAAAAGAAGTGGTTTTAATAATATAGGTGTAAAATGTAACAAAGTGTGTGCTCGTAGAGTTCATCACAAACTCGGGCAAATCGACGAGGTAATCGAGCGAGTTGTGCCATTAACTTCCTAAATAACCATTAATTGCTCGTCAACTGTCGTTAATTGGCCGTTTATTGAGCCGAATCAGGCGACAATTTCACCGATCGTTTCGCTGATATCTCTACGCCCCGTAGAGTCTACGGCTTGGGACTTCTTTTCTATTTATTGGTTTGTATTTTCGCTTCAAAGGTCGAACATTGATCTCTCTTTGAACTCGCGTTGTCTGTAATCTTTTTTGAGTCATTTGAGCAACTCACTTTTGGAAAATTGTTGAATTGCTAAAATATTACTTATGTAGCTATGCTGTAGTCTATGTTTAATTACTATTAATTATATCTAAAAAACTAGACTCAGACAAAGTTCGTCATTTACTATTTTTTTTGATTATGTCATGTTTGTTCAAACATACAACCTTATTATTTTCTTATCCGGTAGAGTCCCAACTTGTTATAGATTACTAGAAGTAGTACATAGTATATAATATCTACCTACGTGACCACATTATAATATTGTAATCGAGAAGTAACTTAAGAAGTTAAATTTAAGGAAAGGGGAAAATTTGACATAACATTACGTAACATACTACCTAACATAACCACAAACAAACAATATTATACCATTCAAAGCTACCAACATGATAACATTTGTAAAATGTAACAACAACAGTCATAATTACACATTACACCACGAACCACGCGTGTAGAAAGTTTAATCGCTGAAATTGCACCGTTTTGGGAAATTACCCTGATTTTCATGTAAGTGTTCGTAATTATAGCTATTACAATTGATAATAGACATTGTGTAAACAAGTTGGTACTCAACAGTAGCTTCATGTAATCTGCGCCGTAAGAGGTCTCTCTTATTACATTGTAAACGCACTGGTGGTCTAATGGTAAGCGGCTTGCCTTCCGGTCCTAAGGTCGTGGGCTCAAAACGGCCGTGCACCAATGAGTTTTTAGGTTCAAAAATGTATGTGCACAGTGCCAGTACTCTCAAACGCTGAAGGAAAACATCATGAGGAAACCGGCATGTCGTGGAACCTAAAAAGTTCTAAAACATGTCTCAAATGCTCGAAAGGACTGCACTTAAAATCCTATCACCACAATGTTTCGAAAGAAACTAGTGATACGTCAAGAAGAAGAAGAAGCTCGTGAACAGGTATTTTAACCCTTTCAATCCTGGCGGTCACATTTGTACACATTAAAGAAATTAATTTATAAAACCATTTTAAAACAATATTTGGTATTTGAGAACGGTTGCGATTGCTTGTACACATAATAATCTTTCGGAATTAGTACTAGTAACGCCATCTTTTGCCGGTAGTCCGTCGACTTTTGCCGAGTATGTGTCAGAAGCCGGCAAAGTTTGGAGGAGTGCAGGTAAGCTGTTTTTCTGGTTTCAAAATTATGAGTTTTTGTTCAAATTACGTTTAGCAAAAAATTCTTCCTGGTGTATAATATTATATGAATGATTTGAGATGTATTTTTATAGTCATTGTGACTGGTTTTAGTAAGAAAATCTTGAATAATATTAATGTTCACGTTTGTGTACATCAGGCTTATATTACAAATGTGTACATACTTATTGTATATTGCGCGCGAATTTGAAAATCTGTGACGGTCAAATAAAATGCGCGATTTTTTTTTACTTTGAGAAGAATAATTGTTAAAATTGATTGTATTATGTGTATACGATAGTCTTTTGTTGTTTTTACAGATAAACCACCTACATAACTGCGATGCAAAATGTTCAGGCCCGATGCATTGGCTGCCTTACGTGATGGACATTTGCCAGATTTGGAATTGTCTTCTGACGAAGAAAACAGAGAAGGTGATCCTCCTATACAACCGCCGCGATCTGTCCTTGCAGTTGCAAGGACAGATCGCGGCGGTTGCTACCCTCCTGAATCTGACGATGAAGAAGAATCATCTGGTCGCGCTGCACCTGACTTGGAGACTGAACAACTACCAGATCTCGAAAATGATTCCTCTTCCACTGAAACTTATGAGGGTCTTGCACCAAAATAACGGATCAGATGGAGACACAGGGAAATAGAAAATCAAATAGCAACAGATTGTTCCCCACCCATAGTCATTGACCCGGCTAGCCGGGTCTATGACTATGGGTGGAGCTTGGACAGCCGCGGCTGTCCAAGCTCCAATTGATAATTACCACAGGTATGTTCCAAAAGGACTATTTAGTTTGATGTCTGAAATGACAAACTTATATGCGGTGCAGTCTGGTAAAATCAGGTTCAAACCTACAACACAAAACGAAGTGGAAGTATTATTTGGTTTGCATTTAGCCACCGGAATATTTAATTATCCTGCATTGAAAATGTACTGGGAATCCCACTTTTATCAATATTATGTAAGAAATTGTGCAATTTTGTTATTTTTTTTAAAATTTTAATAAAAAAATATAAAATACCTTACGCCTTTGATTACACTTACAATCACCATATTCACGACTTTTCTTATAGTATAGGCCGGATGTACTCATTTGTGAACATGATGAAAAACTAAGATTTCCTGAAAAATACACATGCAAGATTTTTTTTTTCAGTATTTTTTTAATCCGTATTACCCCTTTTATCAACAAAAATTTTTTTCGAGGTTAACTCGAAAAAAAAATAATTCAGGTCTGAAAGGGTTAAATAAATAAATTAAAATTTTAAAACATTTTACACTGCGTTTCAGCACAGACTTTTATAAATGACTGGTGAGATAAAACACATATAGACAAAACAGACATCTTTGTATATCGCGCAAATGTTTGTCCTAGGTGGAAATCGAACCCAACACAGCGTAAAAGGCAGAGCTACCAACTGCCTGGTTGAAGATAGGCTTTACGTTATTTGCTCCAATTTATTGATTTTGTAGACTGTGCAGCATTATTTTCACAAATACAACCAAAGTAGAGTAATAGATGAGAAAGTGTCACAAACAAAGTTAATGCCCGATTTGGGGTGTCAAAATTGATCGTTTCACTTTCGGCTTGTCATGCGGGCTGTACCACTGGTTTCTGTATTTGTTTCGGTACCTTTTGGTAGAAACTATACTTTCCACGCACCCAATGGACCGATGACATCGTAAAAACGCGGGTGTCAGTTAGTTGGAGATGGCTGTAACTACGCTACGTAGTTCTATTCTACGTATCATTTATATAATCCTTCCAGTGAGTTGTTAAGACAACTCACTGGAGCCTCAGATAAGCCTAAGATAAGCTTAGGCTGATGATGATAATGATATCTGCCCCAATTTTCTTTATATCTGAAGACTGAAAACTACTCAGAGTCGCATTATCTGTAGTCTACTCTCCTAAGATACTTCGTGATATTAATCAAATGTGACATGGAATGTTTTTGTGTTCAATAACCACTTCAAATTGAGTATCATCCAGCACACGGACGCAATCCTCTAGAAAAAGGCCACCGGCCTTCCGGCGACCATAATTACAATCTATTTTCTCTACGCACTTGGCCATATAATTAGATTCCTGTCACTTGTTAATTGCAAATCCATAAATGAATGCATTACGAATCTGTGCATTGAATGCAAGATGACTTGTGGGAAAGTTCCTGTATTCTCAAACTTTTAAGAGTAGTAGAGCTCTTGTTTTTATCTCGTCCAGGAAAGTGCTATCACCACGCCATTTTCTGCCGCCAAGCAGCGTTGCTGTGTTTCGGTTTGAAGGGTGTGGTTTCCAGTGCAAATAAAGGCACATGAGGCTTAACATCTGTATGTCTCAAGTTGATGGACGCAGGGCATTGCATCGTAGGGCACGTTCATATAGATCGTGACCTACGAGGCAATGCTTTGTTATAGGTGATGGTTACCACTTAACATCAGGTGGGCCATCTGCTTGTTCCATCAACAAGTTTTATAAAAAAGTTTTCTAAGATAAAGTGTCAAATTCTGTGGTTTAGGAAGAATTCAATTTAGGGGACCTCGTTGTGGTTACACGGAATTTTTGTACCGTGTTTTGTGGTTGCGTGAAATTGGTTTACAAGTAGGCTCTACCCAACTTTACTTACTACAAAATAAAAACAAAATGTAGCTGATGTCGATGTAATTAAATATGACTATTATTTTGGGTTTCCAAATAAAAATACAATAAGTATATCAGAATTTTAAGTCTAATCGTACACGGATACAAATCATGCAGGGAGCCGACCGGCACCTCTTATAGCAGTATTAAAATAATATTACACTGAAATTTCGTACCATAATATACAAGGTGTTCCATAAGTTGTGTATATAAACTTCAGGGGGCTAAAGTACCCATCAATATGAACAACTTTTTCTAAGGAACCAACACTGTGAACGCGAAAAAAAAACAGCTGTTTCATACATTTTAGCCTGGTAGCTATTTAACTTGTGTATGAAACAGCTGTTTTTTTTTTCGCGTTCACAGTGTTGGTTCCTTAGAAAAAGTTGTTCATATTGATGGGTACTTTAGCCCCCTGAAGTTTATATACACAACTTATGGAACACCTTGTATAGTCATCAAGTCTGTTTAACTACAACCAGACAAAAAAGAATAGCTGACAAGTATTTTCGTACTAGATGACGTTTCAACTTATAGAAGCTAGAACTGTTTTCAAGATTGTTTTCACAACTGCTAAAATTGACAGTTCATAATATTTTTCGTTCTTGTTCCGTGTTCATTGCGGGTTTTGTATGAAGACGCGACAGAGATACCGATACGGAACTATTATGTTCTACTACTAATTTTCATCATACTTGCAACATAAAGGGTACTGTTCTTTCAAAGTTCTCAGATATGAGCACGTGTTATAAATATTATCGATTGTAGATACCATTTTAACATACAATGCTTTTTTTCACAAACCATTTGAACATTTTGTTGAATAATAGCGGTAACTGCAACAAAGTTTCTATCTATTGTCTATAAAGGTTGTTAAGCTTCCACACTTACTGGCAGCATCGCTGTCAATCGAAACAATTTGACTAGCCGCCCCTTACCTTCGTTTGCTTTCGCTCGCTCGGTCTGTACCCGGCATGATACTGCGGTAGTAGTATAACGACAAGAAAGTATACCCATACCAATCCTATCCCGCGAAATATGGACCGCACGTTCGCTCGCCTTCGCCATGGGGTCCACACCACACCACCATGCCTTTTGTGTGGTGTGTGAAGTGCATCGTAGGCCACTTTCCTATCATGCGTGACTTACGAAGCAGTGCTTTATTATAGGTGATGGTAACAATTTAACATCAGGTAGGCTATCTGCTTGTTCTATTAGCAAGTATAACCGAAGGCAAGCGAAGGCACTCGCACGCCTTCGCTCGCTCTTGCTAGAACGTCCACTCTGGTTCGCATCCTTTCGCTCGCGTTCGTTCGGTCGGTCGGTAGCCGGCATAACACGGAGCAATGGGCAGGAATAATCATGGTCAGTGGATGTCCTCGTGTATTGCATCTTAATAAGTTTATTTGGGATTCCAGAGCTGGTATATTGTATTTTTATCTTGTGAGTATATTTTATGTATAAATTATCTTACGGTTTACGTACACGCGCGATAGTTTTATTGACTCGTAAAGTTGTTATATCTACTGTAAATGATAGTACCTACATATTTTATATGCGTTTTTATCGTACACGGGTATGTAATATTTTTATTTGTAGATTAGGTTAGGTTTGTTTTGGTGTAATGACGACGAGAAGCACTTCTCTGTCAGCATGTGGGTTCGATTTCCACCAAGAACTAGGTAATATTTGTGCGATGAACATGCATGTTTGTCCAGTGTTTGAATTGAATCATAAAATATATTTTTTATATATATATTATGTCCCATCAGACAAGTTTTGGTTAGCTTAATTAAATAAATTCAGTTTACTTTTACTAACAACATACTGTTTACGAGGAGGACAATTGATAAATTATCGTATAATTATAAAATTTCACGACAATTTTGCAATTACCTATCGTTATTTAGGAGAATAATAGAACTTATTTCCATGTTATGTGTCGTGCGGTAATTCCAACAAATTTCAGTTTTTAAAGAAATTTGTTCTCGATAGGTAATCAATTTTATCTAGACAACAATTCGGTTTAAGCACCGTTTAAATATTAGTGTATGAAGTAAAGTTGAGCAATAGTTGAGCTAAATCAATTTCAATTTCAACATCAAAAATGTGTGCCTTGTACTCAACGAAAAATAAGATGAATGCGAGCACCTAGACAAACCTGCAAAAGTTTATTGGTGCACCATCCTAATATGTATGCAATATTATAGTTTTTATAAATAATATAATCAGTTATGTTACTCCTCCAGTTTATGTTCACTTTAGTTTTAAAAACCTTGACCAACTACCTAGGAGGTCTTATTTGTTATTCTAATATAGAAAATGCTATCTAATATCGATTTATTACATTGGAATGTAATCATACATTCAAGTCCCGTTCTCACCGTGATTCGTATGTTCCGCGGTCTCTTGTAGTTTTTGCTCACATTATGGTTTTGGCGCGGTGATTTCCGCTACAGGCTATCGCTGGTAATAACTAATTTGGTAAAGTTTGGTATACACGAGCGGGAAACCTATTTTATCGAAGACTACCATATTATGTCCGCTACCATATTGTGCTCTCAAATTTGATATTTTAAATTTTATTTTAATTAAAAAAATTGACAAATTTTATCAATAACTTCGCAGAACTTGTCCTTAGAGTATACTATGTAATGTTATTATTAGCTTTATAGTGTTTTTTACCTAGATGTTAACGATATCACAATGTTTTTTTAAATGGTTTCAAAAGTTATTATCCAAATGGGATTTGTGGGAAGGTCGTGGGCTCAAATCCCGTGCGGACAATAACTTTGGAAACCTTATAAAAAAATGGTTATGGATTGTTGTTAAACAAAGAATCTACCAATGCTTATCATAAATGCTTATGATTTTTTATTTTCCGACATACTTACGAATTGGTATTAGTTGAATCAATGTTTATTGGACAGATTTTTTTAAAGGACGAAGTTATAAAAAGAACATAAACACAATACGAGTGTGTGCGGTCGTTAAACATTGAGTGTGATACAACCCTATCACTTACGTTATCCACATGGTATCATAGATACGCGACACTGGTGTGTATACGGCTTTACGGCTCGCATTGCAAGACAATGACCCTATATTGTACTGTCTCTATTTTTAATCTGTGGTTTCATTATCGGGTTACCACAGACTAAACTGTGGTTTCGCTGAATTGATGGCTTTGTTTGGTGTGAGACGCACCGTGGAGCAGTGTCTCAAGGTGTCTAGACTTCAACTAAGTACCATAAATAATGTACCGTAGCTATATGTATATACCTATACAGGGTTACAGGAAAAGTCGTGCTAGATCCGTTAAGGGCGTGGAGTACCCATCATTCCTGACATATTTCACTATGAAACACCCTACCCTAAACTAAACCCTTTTCGAGATATTCGACTTTTATTTTTTTTATTGAAAATTGCCGATTTTTAGGCAATTAAATTTATTTTTGGTTGTTTTGTGTATCTTATTATTATTATTATTGCATTTTTACATGTGTAATTAGATGCTTTAGGACGTCAATCATTAAAATAGTGCATAAGTTAATTGAATAGACCGTAGTAGACAAGTGAAAGTTAAGAAATAAAAAAAAAATTAGAAAGTTTATTTTTCTCTAAGGGATATCTAAAAAAAATATTATGGCAATTCTTCGGCAGATGTTTTTAAAAATATCTACGTTTCATCAGCTATCTAACGAGGTATAACAATCTAGGGTTTGTATTACATTTCGTGGAAAAAAAGTAGTTGGGACGCTCCAGGTAGCAGTTCTAACGGTCCCGCGCCTATTGTCCTTCAAGTTCAGACACACCGTGAGAGCGAGACAAGTGACGATTTATGTAGGTATGAATGAAAGAAAAAATGTGTAGAGACCGGTTAGGGCTGGGAATACAACAGGGGGTATTGTTTTGGTTGTCAGTCTGCTTTTGTGCTTCGTACATAGTAGATGTGATATCGTTTTGCTCTTTTTCTCGACTTGGCTGTGATTCTGGACTATTTCTTCTGATTTGTGACTACTATACTTGTTAACCGGACTCTGATTTGTACCTGTGATACGGAAGTGTTGAAGATGACGTCCTACACACCTGAGGAATATGCTGATATGCTTATTTGTTACGGATACTGCGATTGTGTATGTGCGCAAGCTCGCAACGAATACGTAACTCGCTACCCCGGTCGTCGAGTGCCGGATGTGGCCGTTTTTGACAGAGTTTATCGAAGACTTCGAGAATCTGGCTCTGTTTTGAGACGTAATACAGACATGGGTAGACCACGAATTGACGACGAAGAACAGGACAATGAGATAGTGCAACGCTTTCGAGCGGATCCGACTACTTCCACTAATATTGTTGCCCGTGATCTGGGACTTTCGCAATGGAGAGTGTGGTTTACAGTGCATACTGCTGGCCTATACCCATACCATTACACGCCGGTACACGTTATTGAAGAAGGAGACCCCGCGAGAAGATTGGACTTTTGCAGATTTATGCTAAATGCTGACGTAGAAGACCCAGATTTTCTAAGAAATATCTTGTGGACGGATGAGTCCAAATTTGATAAAGATGGCATAACTAACTATCACAACGCCCATTACTGGGCCCCAAAAGCACTAAGGAATCCCAATAAGAAAAGAGTGAAGGGGTCCCAACGAAGATTCAGCGTGAATGTGTGGATGGGCATTATCTCCAATCATTTGATTGGACCTTACTTTCTACCGGATAATTTAAATGGGGAAAGCTACGAAAATTTCCTGAGAGCAGACTTGAGTGATTTGCTGGATGATCTGCCACTCAACCTGATCAGGGACATGTGGTTCCAACACGATGGCTGCCCTGCCCATTTCAGGAGAAGTGTCAGAGACTGGCTGGACACAAATTATCCAAACAAATGGATAGGACGAGGTGGGCCGTTGCCATGGCCAGCAAGAAGTCCGGACCTAACCCCCATGGATTTTCATGTGTGGGGGTGCATGAAAAGTCTTGTGTACAGCGAGCCGAATCCAGTTTCGTCTGTGGAAGACCTAAGAGAAAGGATTGTGGATGCAGCAAATAAAATGAGGACCACGTTGACCACTGGAGTAGTGAAGACTGGTCTCCGTAGAAGGATGCGACAATGTATCAGAAATAGAGGCGGCCATGTTGAACATGAACTGTAGAATAAGAAAAAGTTGTGTGAAAACCTTTAATAAATGACATTTCATGCTTACCTATTGTTTTACTTTTACTTTTTAGGGCTAAGTATAAATTTTCTTCTCCACTGTCGCCTATAAAACTAATTTTTTTTCAATGCAATTGAATAAAACCCTAGATTATTATACCTCGTTAGATAGCTGATGAAACGTAGATATTTTTAAAAACATCTGCCGAAGAATTGCCATAATATTTTTTTTAGATATCCCTTAGAGAAAAATAAACTTTCTAATTTTTTTTTTATTTCTTAACTTTCACTTGTCTACTACGGTCTATTCAATTAACTTATGCACTATTTTAATGATTGACGTCCTAAAGCATCTAATTACACATGTAAAAATGCAATAATAATAATAATAAGATACACAAAACAACCAAAAATAAATTTAATTGCCTAAAAATCGGCAATTTTCAATAAAAAAATTAAAAGTCGAATATCTCGAAAAGGGTTTAGTTTAGGGTAGGGTGTTTCATAGTGAAATATGTCAGGAATGATGGGTACTCCACGCCCTTAACGGATCTAGCACGACTTTTCCTGTAACCCTGTATAAGGTGTTCTAATACTTGGGTGTAAAACTTCAGGGGGCTAAAGCCCCATCAATATGAATAACTTTTTCTAAGGAACCAACACTGTAAACGCGAAAAAAAACAGCTGTTTCATACAAAAGTTCAATAGGCTAAAAAGTATGAAACAGCTGTTTTTTTTTGCGTTCACAGTGTTGGTTCCCTAGAAAAAGATATTCTTATTGATGGGTACTTTAGCCCCTTGAAGTTTTAAACCCAAGTATTGGAACACCTTGTATATATCACCAAGTCAGATCTTAGGACTAACGGCCGGTTTCTGAATGCTCGATCAAAACTGATCGGACGTCAAGTCACGTGCTGTCTCTATCTAATTCGATGTAATAGCTGAAATGGCGAGTGATTTGACATCTGATTACGATTGATCGGGCTGTCAGAAACCGGCCGTAAGTATTTTGAGATACAATACATACCTACCATGCACCCAGTGGGCTGATCACGAATGAATTTTGACTTTTGTCTCGTTAACGTATCCTAGCAATAAAGAGAAGCGGACCGATATTAAAAATCGTGCAAATTTTATAAAAGTTAAAGACATGCATTGTTATGTAGTCACATTGTTAAGTTTTTTATAAGTACCAGCAAATATATGCGGTGGGGGTTTTTCTGTGACTAGTAGGTAGGTAGAGATGATTTAAAGGTCTCATTTATAGGTAGGTATGTCTAACTGCATTACGACAAAGAAATATTTTCTTGGTTTCATATGATTCATAAGAGTGCAACACACGCAAGCAAACTAGTCGCACCGATGCGGTTGCATTATAGAACTTTTTATTCGGACCGGATTATCTAGAAGCCATCAAAATTGTTGGGCAACATTTATGAATGTAGCCGGCCAGCTCAAGTGCTCACTGAATCTGGTTTCTTTAAAGGAGCTCAGGAGGAAACTCACAATTTCACGATTCCCATATTTTATGAATAAGTAAATAAATATGTTATGTAAATGTACAGATATAAAGTAGACATACTCTCAGCTCTATAAAGATCAACGTCAGATTTGATACAATTCTCACACGTCCACGTTTTGCAGTATTGGTTAGTAATAATAGTTACTTGACAAGATGCAACCCATTCGCGCCGCTGGTTTTTTAAAACTCGTAGGTATAGTTCTCTTAATTCTTTAGATACCTATTATTATGAGCTTATGTTAGTTTACCAAAATATCTTGAACATTAAATATGTTCAAGATATTTTGGCAAATAAATCAGATATTTATTTCCTCTAATGATAAACATATCTACCATGAAGGCACACAAAGAGTCTCATCCCGGAAATGGAATTTAAAATTTCCCCATGACGATTAAGTACGAGTGGGTACATAAGAGTCGCCGTCGATGCATACAAATTGTATGGGATCAAGATGATGGTGCGATTGACCTGCTAACTTGCTGTCAAGGTTGTATCGCAATGATTCTATGCTAATCTTTTCAAAACTAATTTAAGAAGGTAGAAAACAAATACTATTGTTTTGTGCGAGGACACGTGACACCGGGCATGTAAAAATATATATTATGCTACTTATAAGGCGTGTGATCCTAAAATTCTTTTTACTCTCGGACTAGATTTGCGGCAAACCAAATGTCTCAAATTTGGGCATTAATTTCCACTATAAAATTTTGAAAATCAATTTGCATACCTCAAATACAATAAATAATTATATATTAGTTAGCACAGCGGTAAAGTTTATCTCAAATGTCAAGATTTTGTGGTGATAAAATGTAATACCAATTAAATTCCCAAATATCAGCGATTGCTCAAACATCAACACTTCACATCCCATGACCGTTTCCTCCATACCCAATTAATTTGGATGCAATTAATCATTACTAGTCACCAATACGAGCGGAAACATGCCGTCTCTTTCTTTCTGTATTCATAAAAGTGAGAGGGAACATAGCATCTTGCGTATCGTCGGTTTGTGCCATATTTGGTACATCTTTGATCGCTGTCGTTAAATAGTTAAAGATGGTAGGTGGCTTTTACGGATGCTGTGGTTTTGAGAAATTCATTACGGGTAACGGTGGCTGCTGTTCACTATAAATAAACTAGGGTTTCGTACATTTTAGTACCTACTTTAGAACTTTTTTACTGGACTGTCTAGGGGCACGCGAACTTGTATTATTATTTTGACCGTAAACAATACAATCTGAACACCGAATAAATAAAATTATTGATAACACCATTGTGACATGTCAACTTCAAACTCACAAAATTAATCAATAATTATAAAATAGTAAATTCATAAAACTCTTTTACACTATAAAACACCGAAGCAGTGTTCCTTAGTCTATTCCAAACAAAAGAGGTGGAGGTAGAGGTCTGAAAAGGAAGACAAAGACAAATGTAAACCAAAACATAGTGTTTCAGTCCATAAACTGTGTATGGAGTTAACTCTACCAATCAAACATAGAGCGGAGGTAGAGTAACTATGTCCGACTACACTATTTACTATATACTTTCGTCCGACCTAAAATAGGGAGCAAGCAAATATGTACACCAGCTGGAAAGTCTTATTAGCTAATAGGAATAGGCAGAGAATCGTACGTCTCACAATCGTAGCGGCTATAGTAACCGCTACAAAATACTACACTGTAATATGAAGGTATGTCTTGCCTTTTTTTATGACTGCAGTAGGTACTAATATGTGGAATTCATAACTTTCAATTTATCCGTCTTTCAGTTAGTTCCGTCTTTTCTACTGGCAGCCCAAATCATAATTGTAAACACATCACACGAATTCACAGCAATAACAAAGGGAATGCGATCAATCCACCATTAGTTAAAGTTGAAACGAACTAACCATTAGTTGAATCAACATTGGAACGACATGGGATCAACGTGGATCCACATTCGATGGTCATAAACACGGCTATTTCTGCGCAGTCGTGGGTGACCAAACAGATTAGTTTGCCAAATTGAGTGAAACAATGTCGGGTAACGGACACAGATAAACTTGAACTTTTGTTGAAACATGGATTTGAAATTGAACGCGAAGATATCACAGTCGCAGCCGTAAGGTTCGTAGCTGTTCTTTTAGTCTAGCTTGCGAAGTAAGTATAAATGTAACAAGGATCGATGATAATGGGGCAACAAATTTTTAAAAAAAGATAAATAAAATATTCTATATGTTATGAACCGAATCTTTGTGTGTATTCAGGTTTTCTTTTTGTAGACTATACTATTATCATATCATGTGGAATCGACGGACTCTCTAGCGGCTCCATTATGCTAACCTGCTAGTACATAATGTGTTGACTGGTTTTTTTTTTACAACTATCTGATGGAACAAGCAGATGCTGAAGCTGATGGAAGAGCAAGCTGGTGCTAATCTGTTGTTGTGTACGATGCCTATACGTGTTGGGATTGGGCAAGCGTTTGTTGATCTTAGTCTCCGGCTGCGTGCTCCGTATTTGGCTGGTTATGGCTTCCCACGTTCGATGGCCTCACGATAAAACCTATAGGTATCGAATAAATTAGTAAGGTAGGCTCAACCTAGGTTTCTGTTAGGCTAAATTCGGTTTAACTTTTAAACAATGATGATACAATTGGTATGTTACTGTTTTAATAAAAGCATCTTAGAGACGGTTATATACTTGTGCAAATATTAGCCAAGTTAACTAAAAAAATAACATCTAGAATCGATACAGATAACACAGAAGAAATAAAGAGCCGATGCATAACAAACCTCTTTTTAGTGCCAACATCGCGTAAACAAACAATAAAGTCGAGAAAAGGCTTCGCGCATGTTAACGAATCATACCTTGGACTTACCAATTTATGAAGATGCATGAAAACGAAGCTTTTGTTAAGCAACCACGCCAACGCGTGCAAATATACAACTTTTTGCAAATATGGGTGGCAACGCCCGCGCCGGTTGTTTGCTGTTTCGAAAAATATTTCAGAAAACGTGAGATTTTTTTATTAATACCACAACGAACCTACCACTAAGAGATATGTACACTGTGACTTTTTGCACAGATTCCGTTGTGATACAGTTAGCGACACTATACCTACATGCCATGTTATCGCTGACGGCCTGTTACCTTTGTATCGATTCATAGCGCACGCACAATGATATGAATTTATTAGTAGGTAGAATAAATCTCCTAATAGTGCCTTAATAGTGTTGCTATGCAGTCTCGCATTTAACAAACGTTTAAATAATTTGAAATTATAAGTGTTACCATTGAGTCGCGCTTTCACTCACATCGCGATGTAGCGTTATCCTAGAGTCACCTAGCTTTAAGACGTTTCAAAGTGATCCTTGTGATTTTATTGAATAAATAAATTTTGACTGTGACTTTGACTTTAAAGATAACGCGTATCTTGCAAATTCGCTCAGTGAGGTTCGGCCGTTATGGTGGTTACAGACGTCTGTATGTGAAAAGGCTCTGCTGGGCCAACCTCCGTGATAGTAGGCGTCATTGTTAGTGATTACAAGTAGGTATTGCCAAATTGGATAAATGTTAACCAGTTAGCGGCTCGTTCCTTTTTGGCATAAGGTTCAGCTTCAGACATGGGGCGATCGAAGGCGAACTTGCAAATAAATCGTATTTTATCTGCAGGTTATGCAGTTAAGCCATCATTTATTTTGTAGCTTTTGAAACTATAGCAAGATTAAATTTGAAAAAAATATTTTCTGGTTATTTTGATAATTATTTTGTACATATCCTTAATTAATTCCACGAAATGGACCATATAGGTAACTAAATTATCTTCGAATACCAATTTAAATATGAATTTACCTGCTTGCTCATTTTGTAAGGTGGATTTTTATGAAGTTATCATGAACATTCATAATTTAATTGATCCACATTCTTTAGACTACATTATTATTTCCGTTCTGATGCTGTTTGACTTTGAAATAAACTGCTAATGTGATTATTCGATACAGTTTACGCAAGTGGAAAATACAGTGGACTTTTAACTTTTTGATTTAATATATGTTACCCTTCAGTGGACAGTTGTCCACCTATATTTTAACAAGGATATCGCAAAAGAACGGTAGGAACCAAGCCGTAAGTTTGTTGCCTGTTCTTCTAGGCTCTGGTCGCGTGGAACTGGCACCTAGATTCACATAGTTTTAAGACGTTTCAAAGTGATCCTTGTGATTTTACTGAATAAATACCTTTTGACTTTCACTTTGATATTTAATTATTCTGACCTCAGAGAGAGATCACAAGGTTCAATACTTAGTCTAGTTTATGCAAATAAACATCGTGTGTCTTACATGTAGGTATGGAATAGACTCGAGATTGCATTCATTCAGTGCAACATCAGCCATTTACGAGGCTCATTCATATTTCTTGGCAAATGAAAGAGATAATTTAATACGAATTAGCTGGTTATCTGTAGAAAGCTGATTGTTCGCGGCTCCCAGCGGTTTCCAACTGCCACTAGAATGCAAAAATAATGGGTTTTCATACACGTTTCATGCAAAAAACGATCACAGATGCGCGGGATGCTTGTGCTATGGACACACCTCCTGTAAATTATCCTGCTTTGTTTAAAACTATCGGTTTTTATTCGATTATTTCGATATTGAGGCTTTAACGGACGGCTCTTACAAACGTACAATTAAAGAAGTTTTAAGTGATGTACATTATTTCCGCTATTTAGCGTTTTTAACATTTTACAAATCTATCATTTTGCTTTTCGAAACAGCCTAAACCATATCTCCTACAAAAGGCATTCCTGTTATTTTTCGAAGCTTTTCGCGCCTTTCTTGGAATGGAATCTAAAGTTCAGCTCAATCTATATATACAAAGTATCTTTGATATCCTATCCACGCCAGAAGTTTGTCAAATCCTTTGTTCTCTTCAAAATAATCGAAAACCCCTTAGCAACACTTCCCAGTCCCGCACTTGACCACGTGGCAACGCATCCCATGTTTTGTTGGGGTTCGGGATGCTTCCAGGAACATACTACCTGTCTGGTCCCTTTGAGTAAGAAGAGGATACTTCCGTTATGAACTCTCTATTGTGTAAATGTGGATGAACTATTGTGAAAAGATTGACTGATGCGTGCGGTGAGAGTCAGTGAACTTTAAGGAACTGATGGTAATTCAATGCAATAAAAGCACCCCCAAAAATTGTCATAAGAGCATTTAAAGTACTTCCTGTATCATGCAGACCTTTTTACTTTTACATTATTTTAAGTTTATTAAGAAGCAGAGGTTATTAAAAACGGAACCCTTATAAAAAATGAGTTTCAATATTCAAAGAACTGAGAAATATTAGGCATGCAGGAATGTGCATACGTATTATTCTTCTGTTTATATTCTTTGATTTATTTTTCACGAAGAGTTGATAAAGGCTATTTTTAGGCCTTCCGTGGTTTGACTACCGGTCGACAGTTTTACTAGACTTCTTTTGTTTTACTAGAAATACGGGCGAACTTAGTGCACTTATTTACTTAGTTGTACTGGTACATTTGTCTACTTGTATTTTTATTGAGTGTGTGTATCTGGTTGTTGCAGCGTAGGAATGCTGAAGCACGTGGCCGTGTCCCCGCACCGCGTCCGCGCCGACTCCGTGAGCCTCGCGTCCTCTGCCTCGTGCTGCTCGCTCGGCAGCCTCGACCACCGGCACGACTCCGTGACGGACCTCTCGCAGCGAACGGTGAGTACTCTTATTCCTCATCGAATCGTTATTTTTCTTCTCCTTAGATCTCCTTCCGCTTAGTAAAAGTTTTCTGGAAGTGTTAAAAACCTCCTTTACTAGAATTGTCACTCATACCTCAGCTCAGCGGGAAGAAAATGATTAAAGTATCTTGGCAATAAGTAGAGCTCCGTAACCCAAAGTAAAATAGCTAATGCTATGAAATGCTTGTGTGCCTGAGCAATACTTTCTAAGAGAACATTTTCCGTATAATGAGGTAGTTCATTTAAAGCTGATAATAACTCCTTACCAAAAACCTTACAATACGATGAATTGCCAGCCACGTTCAAGTTTATCAGATGCCACGATCATCATTTCCATACTCAATCGTAAGCAGTAACAGATTATTGATTACATTGCATGCGTGTGGTCCTTCGACGACCCCAATGATTAAGCTTCTTTAGATTTATTTCTTTCTCATCCGCCTTATGTAGAGAAAGTATCTCAAACTCTACAAATAATAAGCAATCGAAAAGTAGAACAGATAGACGTAGGATTGATAGAATTAGGATTTTTCTTCGAACAAAGTTCCATACTGTGGCGTTTTCCTAATGATTCTATGGTAATGGCACGTTTATGGTGAACGTCGGAGATACCAGATACCATCGCATCATTATATGATTTCACTTTCTGCAGTTACCCGCACACCGGAATTACCTTCGGTTCCCATGATATGAAAAAAAACATAATGCGACATCAGCTTGTAGGTACGCTACAGGAAGCGGTGGGTACTTTGCATGCTTTTGCTTCCTAAAATGCGGCAACCGTTAAAGCCCCGTATTCATGGTAAACATTTGTTTAGCAACAAAGTTGAATCAACGTGTTGCGGAGTTGCTGTCAAGATGTTGCTGGCAACACTGCGTGTTGCAGAGTTGATAGCGTCATGTTGACAAGCTCTCGCCCGACAAGCGTAAACATCAGTTTTGCGAAAATTGTTGACGTGTGTGAACGTGTTTGCAACAAATCCTATACATCAGATACAGAGAACACAACAACACTACCTCCTCGGGCAACATTTTAACGCAGACTGGCGTGTGGACAACCTGTATTGATTTAAACATAGTTGCTAGCAACATTCTCGCCGCTCACCAACAATGTTGATCAACTGTTCCTAAACAAATGTTTACCATGAATACGGGGCTTAACAATGACGCCGTAAAATATGAGATGACAGTCGTGACAGTCAAAGTGAGTAGTAAATACACCGAACACGGTACGGTACTGTTGGGCACCTGGCTGTTTTATGACGGTAACAGCTTTAGAGAAAACCAGAGTTCTACAGGCTCTTATCAGTAACTTTTTTTGGTATCCACTTCCAATATTTACTTATCTTCTTTACGATAATTAGCTGATAGTTACCGGACTTTATCAGAGTTTGATTTGGGAACCTTTTTATTATGTTTTGCGAAGTTCATTTTTGCGTTTGTGCGTAAAAGTTTATTTAAATTATTGAATACTACCGATCATGATTTCTGCGAATGATTTGTTAGAAACCAGTTGATCAATCAAACGTTCCCAAGCTTACATTTTTTTGCAAATCAAATGGTTTATCTTCCTTTTCTACATTAACATTTGTAACCATAGTCATTTAACTCGAAGATTATGAGAACCAAATCTCTTTTTCTCCTTCAAAACTTTTCTAAAACCGTCTTCACAATGGGCAGTTTCAACACGAAGCTTATGATCACCTTCAGGTGGTGCTAATTACAGCGACAATGACATTTGATGGCCGACTGAGATAACGCTGATCTCTCAATTGTTTAGTGAGCGGTATGGTTTGAGAGCAGACTTGCCATTGTTCATGCGCAATGGAAAGTCGACTTAGTAATGACATTACACGTGGGAGAGTTTCCAAACTTTGGATGTTTCGAAAAATATGAAGCGCTGAAATGCAATTGAGAGGCTGGTGACCTTTCTCTTTGAGATTGTAACAATTTACTGCCATCATCCATCAAATTTTGAAATGATTAGGTTACAATGGTAGACCGGGTTAACTAGTGTAATTTTATCTTGACTTAATTAGGCTTGGTTGTGTTAAATTGGCCCCTAGATTTACGTAGATCATTTTCACGACTTTATTCAATAAAATCTGCAACTGGTACTTTACTATCTTTATGTTTGTCTTTTCTCACATAAAACATTTACATTTACAATATTTCTCATAATTATTCATTATTTGGCTGCTATCGTCGTGATTAACATAAATACCTTCTTTACATTTACAAAGCTGTCGAACACAACAAAGCATTTAGCATGGTCTACTGTCGAGACTGGCATGACTACTGCACTTAATCTTTATTGCATCGGGTGTTGCCCATATGTAGTAGTATTTATTGCCATAACATAATGTTTTATAATTTATAATCAACATGTGCTATCTGTTTTCCATTGCTTCACAACTCCACACCGTTTGCTCTTTGACCTAGTTTGGTTACATAAATCTCACCAAATGAGTACTGAACCTCTATGGAGTACGCAGATTTGATACCATTATGTTTTTCATGCTTTGATTCGTTTATTTCTTTGAAACTTTATTGTGTGTACATTATAACTTCAAAGAATGTCTTAAATAGAAATAAATTCTCCAAGCAGCTATTATTTCTTTCAGTATATAATAGCTATCACTTAGATTGCTTGAAACCTTTAGACCTGTCTTGACACTTTGACTAGTAGATAGGTATTATCTAAGCATCTCTTCCTCAACTCATACTGACATTAACCTACTGTTTTCTAAATTGGATTTGCAGTCGAGCATGAAATTTTCTTGTCTCAAGACTATCATACCAGGTATATAATACGTTTTAATAGCGATCATTTCTTCATCAATATCATTGGTTATCGTATCAGTTACCAAGAATACATCTTAAAGCATCTTCGTGTGGCGCTTTGATTCTCATCAATGGCACAACCGTCTCTAATTGAACTATTCTCCTAACCAGCTTCTACAAACTACAGTTTAAGTTCTTCTAGGCTTACTTGTCTTGCCAAACTCGATTACCAGCCTTAAACAGAAGTACTTTAGATTGAATTTCGATTGTTATACTTCATTTATCGCCAGGGTAAAAGATCGTTCTGTTATGTGTCTATTCACAAAGAACAATGGAACCGCCCCCGATTCTATAGATTTTCCCATATCGTTTAATTATTGCTTGAGCTTTGTAACGGCTTGTAATGAGTTGTATGAGTAGTGAATGCATGGGAATGCGATGCAAAACCTGTGCGGCATGGATTTTGTTTTCCTATGTTATTAGAGCACGCCGCAATGTTCCCACATCACATATGGGTCTATTACCTCGGTATTATATAAATAAACTCAATTTAGAGATTTTACAAAAAGTGGTATACTATTATCAGCCATGATATTATGCTGCCTCATACGGCTGTCGTGATGGCGGTTATAAATTCTCAAAAAACCACAAACAAAAAACCACAGCTACCTCTTAGCAAAAAATAAACTCAAATTTTAAGTTGAAGATAGTTTTACATAAATAGATGCTTTGCTATCATAGATAAAATTTAATGCACCTACTTGAAGCTCAACGCTCCTTTTAGGTTTCACTACAATTACATTTTTTTTAATAGCTTTGTACTAGTTTTGCTGTGCAACAATTACGCACTCTGCTACTTCCATATAAGATTCATATTCCTTCGTATTGATATCATCAAATATCATATCCTTGATACAGTAAATCTCATCACCATCTTGGCGATTCCGGCATGAGGTTCTTATTACAACGTCATAAATACCAGTTTCGTTTACCGGATTCTTGATAACTTGGTGGAAAGATGTAGCGTGTCTTCCCTTCCCACGGTCTCGTTGACATGTGCGCAGGAGTACATCTGCAACTGCATTGTATTGTCTGTGGATTATTTTCCCATTACTTAGAATGTGCACTTTTTGCGGAATCCTCGCTTTTTGCAAGCATTGTCTTTGGGATTTTGCGGTGTTTGAATTTGAGATCATGTTCGGATCTGAATTATGATTGTATGGAAATCGCTTTGTAGAATTTGTCGGAGTTCGTTGCATAATTATTTTATAAGAAAAAACTTGATACCGCAGTATTTAAATGAAATACTTACCTTGTAGGTTTATACATATTTTCATCAAAATGTATTAACCTCTCACATGTCGGAACGTAGATCCACGCGAGACATAATACATTTTCTATTGTGTCTGGAATCCCAGTATACAAAAAGAAACATTTACCTACATCTATTAAAATTATAATATTATGTAAAAAAGGAGGAATACATAAATTATACCTAGCATATTTTGACTTCAAACGAGACACTAGAAGTCAAGTCCACTAGTTGAATTAGATATCGATAAAAGTAGATGACTTAATTTTGGTTCTATCATCAAACCCATAGCATTTGCATCACTCTTCCTGTATAAATATGTATCAGAATTGCATAAGAAAGAGCTGGTCACCACCCACCGTCATCACACGGTCTCACTTCCGTCCATTACCATCGGGACGCGGGCTTTCTACATACTGATGTTCTGTGGAAACTGATACAGCGTGTAGAAAACTGTTAGGCATGAAATGCAATATTACTGTATTTACTACTGTATAGGACTCACGTACCTATCTGATTTTGAACATAAACCTTACTTTGTAAATTCTTTTACAATATAAATAATAACTAAACTGTGATAAGGTATTGTAATGAAAAACAATGAAATTGCAAATTTTGAGCATTGTTTAATTTTCAGTACCTAACGTTAATATTAATGCTGTAAGGCAGTCCACTAATGCACAGTTACTGTGTTATGTACAGTGGATACTTTTATACGTATTTCTTGATTTTCGAGGTCTGATCAAAACAGTTTATTTACTAGTCCAACACGCGGTTCTAAGTAGATTCTAAGTTGACTTAAATATTTCGGGCTAATTTATATTGATTTCATTGTGGCCGGCAAAAAAATCGACCCTTGTGACGCTTCGCAATGCCATTGCACGACAATGCTTCGAAAATAATTGAATGGTTTTTACTAGATAATATCACTACCCTTAAGAATACTACGAATCTAAGGACCGATCATACACCGTTAGAAAGCGCCTAGAAGTACAGGCGGACTTCTACCTAGGCACCTTCAAGTGAAACTCAACTCGAAAGTATTCAATTTCATCCTTGTACGGTTGTCGATCCACCATGCGATCGGCTACTGTCTTATTGCGGCTCAATTATCAGTTGTCTATTATTACCACTTTCTATTTCTTGCGTGTGATTCTATACTGGAAGATGTCTCACGGATTTGTGGATTAGCAGGTAAAGCTCCGATTTCCTTTACTAATGTTACTGAAGTTTCCGCGGTTTTATTGCTGCTTCTGAAATAGAATAATCCTTTTTGCAACTCCGTTGTATTACGGCCATCAGACTTTCTAGGGAAACCAACATCTTAAGGTTTTAATAGGATGGTTTCAATAGTTTTCACAGCAGTCACAATTCGTAGTAGTTCAACGCCTTTTGCGTTGTGGTTCGATCCCCACTGACAATAAAAGTTCGTTCTCTAGTTGATATATTATATCCATACTTACGCTTTGCTTATATTGGTGCTAGATAGTGCCATGTGGAATGATCACAAGTGTTTTATTCATTTATTTCATTACTTGTCTTGCATTTAAATTAACTTAAGCGCTAACCGTCTATTAACTAGTTCTATAACATGTGTCAAGTGCTCGAAAGGAGCCTTTTGAGGCGCTTCTAAAATTCACCACACTGTTTCGAAAGAAACTAGTGACACGACAAGAAATAGAGAGATTAACTAGTAGGTAGACGTCGTATTCAAACTTACAAGTTTTTAGAACCTATACCTGAATGACCTTTTTGATACCTATCATAAAAAATCAAAGCTGATAAAGTCACCTCTGGCGATGTGGTAACTACCTACTTGCTAACAATATCCACGTATCGATAGTTAGTCAGCGACCAGCGTACACATACGAGTGCGAGATGTGCATACACACAACACAGCGTAGAGCGAAGCGAAACGGATGTAGAGTCGCATACCCAGGTGCCAAGGAATGCTCCTTTTACATATGCTATTGAATATTTAAAAGATAAAGAAGAATCATCCGTATTTCTAGATGTTTAGATTTTATTTTGGTCTACTGGTGTAGATTAAAATAAAAGATTCATAATACCTAAGCAATTTTGAAAAAAAATATATAATTTTGATTGTTTACTTTGATTTGGAGTTCAATTTCTTCTGTTTCTTTGGCCAAAATACATAGTATAAGATGTAATTGTTTCTTTGCGCATTTTTCTCATCTACTCTGTAACCATTCGTGAGGACCGCTAATTGGCTTCTCTGTTAACCTATATTACTTAGAATTTAAGTTTTAATAAGCTGTTGGTCTTCCTAAAATAAATAAATAAATAAATGATTTACGGTACAATATTTACGATATCTAGATAAACTCGTAGTTACGTGGAATAAGTACACTTAGAATGGTAATTAAAACAAAAATGGCGGGCACGAATCATGAAATAATTTTCCAAGAATTGTTCCAACTTCTAGTTTTTTCTCTCATTGCCAGGAGTAAACAACAAAGTGGAATGCATAATGTCGCTTACCTTGGCGTTTCTGATTAAAGCACGACTACATAATAATTGCATACAATTATGAAAACACCGAGATTATAGTGCCGGGATGCGCAGGCGCAGCCAAGCGCGTTGCCCATGACATCAGCGCGCAGTCACTCGTGTTGGGATTGTAGGACGCGTGCATCAAGTCATAACGCTGTGACGTACAGCGTCAGATCAATTTGCGTTTTTTTTGTATGCATCTAATGCCTCACTAAAAAATTAAATAAATACAAAAAAAATAATTAAATAATTTATTTTTTGAACTTGTTGATCGAGTGAGCGAAGCGAACAAAGATCTTAGTTTCAACTTGGGCGATTTGGCATTTTATGTATGTATGTATGTATGTATGTATGTATGTATGTTTGTCTGGCGATAACTTTAGAACCGTTGATCCGATCTGCATGAAATTTGATATGTCGATAGCTTGTACTTGAGAAATTTACTGGTAGGTATATGAGTAAAATCGGATGAAGGGTTTTTGAGATATGGGGTTTTTTGAGGGGGCAAAAATAAAAAAAGTTACCTAAAAAAATCAAGTTACATGTCATATGAAAGGGCTTTGTTTGGACATCCCAAAACAATTTTTACTTTTTTTTTGGGACGCCCGGTTTTTGAGATAAAATAATAAAAGTTAAATTAAGATAACCAGCGACCCAAGAGCTCCCATCTCTAAGAGTTTCGTTGACATCAAGGTTTTTCTACTGGTCGGCCAGTTCCTTTGCTTTTTCTTATTTTTTTTTCTTGAAATAAATTAAGTAGGTATTCAGTTCTCATAAAATGGTGACAACGACCAGATCTGATGATGGAGTCAAGGTCTGTTCAACGGAACTCTTCAATAAAAAGGCCAATAGAGTTGAAACTTGGTAACCATACCAAGCTAGTAAGCGGTAGTCAGAAAAAAGTCCAAACGTAATGTTTGGACTTGCCTCTGACTACCACCTACTAAAAGTTTTGGTGCGATCGTTGGGTCGCATCACGAGATCTCAGTTCGGGGCGAACCACTAGTTGATCGAGTGAGCGAAGCGAACGAAGATCTTAGTTTCAACTTGGGCGATTTGGCATTTTATGTATGTATGTATGTATGTATGTATGTATGTTTGTCTGGCGATAACTTAAGAACCGTTGATCCGATCTGCATGAAATTTGATATGTCGATAGCTTGTACTTGAGAAATGTACTGGTAAGTATATGAGTAAAATCGGATGAAGGGTTTTTGAGATATGGGGTTTTTTAAGAGGGCAAAAATAAAAAAAGTTACATAAAAAAATCAAGTTACATGTCATATGAAAGGGCTTTGTTTGGACATTCCAAAACAATTTTTACTTTATTTTTGGGACGCTCGGTTTTCGAGATAAAATTTAAAAAGTTAAATTAAGATAACCAGCGATCCAAGAGCTCCCATCTCTAAGAGTTTCGTTGACATCAAGGTTTTTCTACTGGTCGGCCAGTTCTTTTGATTTTTCTTATTTTTTTTTCTTGAAATAAATTAAGGAGGTACTCAGTTCTCATAAAATGGTGACGACGACCAGGTCTGATGATGGAGCCAAGGTCTGTTCAACGGAACTCTTCAATAAATAGGCCAATAGAGTTGAAACTTGGTAACCATACCAATTTAGTAGGCGGTAGTCAGAAAAAAGTCCAAAGATAATGTTTGGACTTGCCTCTGGCTACTACAGACTCGATGTTACAGTTACACAGTTTTGATGCGTTCGTCGGGTCGCATCACGAGATCTCAGTTCGGGGCGAACTACTAGTAATACATAAGTTTTTATTTACCTAAACGTTCAATCAAATAGCATGGTTTTACACACTTTACTTACTTAAAGTTGCTATAATTGAGTCGTCATCCCAATATTTACTAAATTTTTTTTCACAATCCACTTCGTATAGCTATATGGTAATATACCACGGTGGTGGTGTATATGGTGGTATATAGTGGTTTATATCGTGGTATATACCTATAGGTAGTGTTATTATTTGATACCTATAAGGCTGTACTTCCTCATGGCTTTGAACCATTTAAAGTAAAGATAAAACCCAATACAAATTGGCGCCTAAATAGTTTTAACCCCTCAATTGGTCTATTGCCTTTAATTGTAGTAGCAAATGAATTGGCACTCAGGGCCAGTGGCTGTGGCCAGTTGGAGCGATAACCTCGCGCATCGCCGCGCGTGCGTATTTCGGTGCGCACGCGTTGTTCGCGCGATACAATAGTAGGTGGTCGATTGTTTTGCGCCCCTATTGTTAGTAGTAATTGAATGTAGGGATGGGAAAAACTTTTATCAAATATCTGTCCATGAAAATGAAAACTTTTTTTTTTCTTTTTTTGTGAAGGGTATATTTTTGTCAGCGATGTCAAGTATACAAATTATTCAAATTCAAACATTTATTATACTCGTCGATGAAATATCTCGATGTAGCATTTTATTTTTAATTGTGTGTCATATACAGGATGAAACCGTAGTTGCATAATGTTTTTAGTAGGGTCATGCTCCAAATATTAGTCCCAAAAGAATCCCACAAGATGAGCTGTCGATACGGCCTACTCTAGCCCGGATGTCGGCGGAAGGGCGTAGGGCCCGCAACGCGGCCAATTGAACTCAATAAAGGAAGGAAACTATTCCCGGATATGCACTTGTTCGCGCGTAGCATGCGCTAGCGCATGACGGTAACCTTTTATTAACGCAAACAAAGGCCGAATTTGACCGGTGTTCATAAACACAAGTTATTAATCGTGGCCTCTTTCATCAAATTCTGAAGTAAATTCTTCCCTCAGTTTAATTGATTGCTAATATGCATATTTAGGGCGTTTTCCCTTTATTGCAATAGTTCGAATGATCGATCGATGTTTTCTACCCAGTTCCCACTATTTATTCAGGATATTGCATATGCATTGCCTATACTGCAGCGATGAAGCCTATGGCTCATCAGATATTTATAATATTCAGAGGGGAAATTAAAATACTTAATAAGTACCTAAGATTTGGTAGGTCTGTACAGTCATATCGCATTATGAACTTTTATAGCTTCCTAACAGAAAAGGGCTAATGATCGCTATTTGTAAAAGAAAAGTGCTCGTGGTAGCAAATCGGCTCCGGATATGTACCTACTTGATCGCGCGCGACGGAGTGGAATGCATGACTGCAAATGTACCATTTCGTCCATTTACTAAAATTCAGTTCTGACTCCGACGTGGGAGCATCAAGTTCCGATCTATTGAAGCTTTTGTTTGAATTGGTATTACAATTGAAAAATGGGGTGGATTTAGGCGGATGTGTCAGTTTTGATGGTTTAAATTTGTATTTTACGATGTAAATAATGTGATTTGGGGCGCGGCAACGCTCCCGCCAAGTCGAGTCAGCAATAATATTGTATCCCTTCTACCTACTACTATCTACTTTTAACCAATGAAACCTATCAAGTTTACCGTATCACAGCCAATATATTTCTTATAAGGAAATTTACAAATGAATTGGTCCTCAATACCTTGCCTCGAGCTGCCGAAAGTTGCACCGGCACGCGCCCGACCTCGCCTTTCTGGGAACTGCCCAGCTGTCGCCAACTCTTGCACAACATTACATATTCACCGCGACATTCTGCAAATGTTGGAATTCGGAATTTACCTGCTGCTAATTTTTGATTGCTTATTCTATGCTGTTTTTTTAGTCACCTTTGAGCCAGCGATCACTTGTTCAGAGTAACTTGGTTTAGAATCGTCATAAACTGATGATTTGTCACTCTTTATCTACGCTTTTCTTGCTTGTTATATCTTCATCTAGCTAGAAACAAAATCAATGATGGGAGGGTTAAGAAATATCTCCTATCCTCTAGATTTCACGAGCCAACTTCTCGGTGGTTCTGAATTGTTTTGTTGGCGGTTTGCTTAGGCACCTACAAAATCTCTAAAATCTGTTAAGTCCTTTACGACTAGCATGTTACACAGTCACATAAGAGTATAAAAAATCTATTTTGTGTGTACTGTTAGTACTCGCGTAACTTATAGGAAATTCTATTAGTCAAAAACAAATAGTAATAGTTCTCGTTCACTATAGTATAAGATACATACCTTTACGTTGAGTGGCCTTGCGTATGTCCGTCTATGTATCCGCCTGCAGCTAGATAACCGCAGCTTAGTGGCTCCGTACTTGGTAAATGCGTATTATGTGGCGCCAACTATTCAATTGATAACAAATCTCGTGGTTATTCATAAGATAAATGCATCGAAATCTATATTTAGATGCATTTATTTTATGTACTACAATTAAGTACAATCTAGTGGATTTTTACATTCAAGCAATGCCTACATCGAAGAGGTTTTCTACGGCCAAATGAATTATAGTGCTGGGTTAATGGCCGAGTGTAGCACCACTGTTTTTATAAATATTGTTTCCTGTTAATAAACTCAAAAAATGCGAGTGACGTTAGAAACTAACCCGTTGCAAATTATATTTAACTAAATTAGTTCAGCATAAAAAGTTTTGAATCTTCGGTCACAGCTTAAGTTGTGTGAAAATAACGGAAAGTAGAAGCCAATTTTCGCAGAAATAGTGCTTATCAAAGTTTAAAAAACTTTTATACAATATGATGAAAGACATTAGCTCTGCCTTTTCAAATTATAAGAAAAAACTGGATCTGCGTTACAGTTAACATTCCTCTGATATACTTACAGACACATAATATGCCTAGGAAGTTTAGTAACAAACGTAGCGCCTTGCTTGGTACTCTGTATTAGGCATCGCATTAAAATATGCTAGTTTAGGTATAGGTCATGCTTTCGGGTTTTTACAGTAATCCTGCATCCAACAGAAATGCTCGAGGGATAAGAGAACGCTATTTTGCAACGCGTAATTTTAGGTTTTCAGGATGCTTCAGTCAAGTCCATGTAACAATGACAGGTCCTCAACGAAATACAAACAGCTTTCAGTATCTCAAGCAGGTCAACAAGCCCTTTACGACTGGCTTCCGGGTTCATACACCATGACTAACGAACGCTGTGCGTTTCGCCACCGACGCGACGGCGACGTCATAAACACTGATTTAGCTAATCAAGGAAAATGTGACTCATTATGGTACCTTTGTAAGATGTACCTCCTAAGGTAAACACCATAATATGTGATTGTTCAAATTGAGACAAGTTTTTTTACAAATTCATATTATTTACCGTGAAACTTGACAAATTAGGAACAGCTACTGTATAACTGTATGAAGTTGATTGAAGTTGATTGTATGAAATAATGAGTAAGCCCGATGCTGTGATTGTTCAAACATTATTTTTTAGATTAAGAATTGATGTGATTTGGTATAATCAAATATATTTTTTAGTTTATCATCTTAATATTAATTATATCTATTTGTCTACTAGGTAACTAATTTTAAAAGTCTTTGCGATAAACGTAGAAGTACCTACCTATAAGTTAATATTATTTTTATTATTATTATCATAATAGTCCTGAATCTACAGACTACATTTACATTGAGGAACCTATTTGAGGCGAGCAAAGAATGACAAAGAAAGAATGTAGTTAATAAATAATTGTATCTTGAGTTCAGGGCACTTCACACATTCACCAAAACACCGCTAACACCGAGAGTTGCTAAACTCGAACTTGTGATAGACAGTTTCGCCTCCTCGCCCCTTCTAACCTTCCTCGTGGAATCTTAGTTACAACTCCGACCGACCGACTCCGAGGTATCGCCCAACGTGTGGACCGACCTTAATAATTTACCATAATGGTTCAGTTATGAAAATAATGATGCTAAAAGCAAAGTGCCAATGATAATTTGCAACTGTCCATCAAGCGTTGCGAAAGAATATGATAGAGCTGACCGCATTCACATACTCGCACAAGCACCTACTTACCCATGCTCAGCTTGACAGATCACATCTGCCATGAAATTGTTTAGTCTTGAAATCTACGTCATTAGTTACTAAATTAGTCTTGACGTTCGACGAGAGAAGGTACTCGTACTTACATGACCTTATCGCAATAATGACCACGCGTAATAACGCATCACAACCTTTACCATAATTATGTCAAAATATAAGTCTCGATTCACACAGAGAATTTCAATGAATACAAGCATTTAAAAAATGTTTCTACAAAATACACAAGAATGAGTTACCTATCTGCAGACCGTTGTAAACGATCTAGAGATACCTCAATTGATCCAAATCAGTACCAATCCGTAGCGTCCCAAAGACGCTGGCTGCAAGTCCACGTTGAAGGGCAATGCTGACGCGTTGAGCCAGATACCTAGTACCTCAACTTTATGCGTAATGAACTTGAGCAGTCAGAAACTTCATAAGACGCTTTTTTTAAACGGCGAAGGTTAGTCAGAACCTTCTCAGTAAATTCTACTCAATAAAGAAGCAAAAGTTAACATATCTGGATGTTTGAGGCTCAATCATGCCGTTGAGTCAGGACTGATTTCTTTCGTCTTTCTTTCTAGTCGTTCATACATTTAACATGAACGACTTTTTTCTATAACGTCGGCAGTTTACGTAGCTTTGGTAGGTGAACTTCAACTACGCAATTTTGAACTTCAGCAATGCTATTCTGACAATAACACTCGCCCAAGTGACCGTGGAATCTGCGGTGAGTTTTCAATTTGTCATTCTATAATAGGTACATTTACTCATCACTTCAGCCACGAGCGTGAGTGTTTTGGCGGTGAAAATGCCAACGTCAGTGAAGCGAAGCTCGTGAGCGAAGTGAGCGCGGTTCCTCTAGGTGATACTCCACGTGATTTTGTTGTTTACGGAATAGCACTACTGCATCCTAGTATCAAACGTCACTACTCATTCCAATCACCAGTTCCATATAATTATTATTGACAATAATTAATGTATTTCTGTCAACTGTGTCTATCTAAACCGGTCTATGACGTACACGCGCGTACGCAAGTTTCCGTATGACCTTTCGATTCGGTTCTTCCGAGAAGCCCGTCGAATTGCCTTATGAGGACATACACTGCATTATAATCAGTTCCAAGAATGTTACTGGGTGACAGACATGAGCTCATCGTGATTAGAAATTTGACATTGACAGGTGCAATCAATTGGTTTTCCAGTGAATTTTGCTATACTTGATAGAAATAACCACGTATTCTGCAATTCTTGTTGATGGTATTATTTCAGTGTGTACCTATAGTTGACTCTTGTCATCGTCTCACGCATGGACGCATGGAAACTGAAAATATTGTTTTTATTAAAATATATTTTTTTATCATTAAACTAGATAATGTTGGTGTTTATCGATCAAGTTTCATTCTGTTTACTTGATAACTATGTACCTATAGTACTTTGATATTCTGTCACCTATCTGTTAGTAGGTATTTTAAAATGTAAATTTTTAAATTTTTAATTAGAATTAGATGATAGAAGAGTGTTTGAAGTTCGTGAGTACCTCTGCTGTACATTTATTTACCTAGCTATTTAAGATTAAGTCAAAAGCGATCCTTGTGATTTTATTATTATAGTGAGCTTAAATGAGGTATTCGTTTTCCTTACCCATAGTTTTCTGATATCAGCGACGAAAATTCAAATAATCTAAGACATCCAATCCAAGATGCAAGTAATTTAATCTCCATTACTTATACCTAATTATCAATGTCGGCGCTTCCACAAACGGACAAGCTTGCTCTGGATTGAAGACCGGCGTCAGTTAATTGGAGCTTGGAGCCTGCACAATAAAGATGTTGCGCTAATAAGCTCTATAGTGTTGGGTCTGTGATCCACGGGTTAGTGTGATTGGATTTAGGGGAGCTTGGAATGGGGCATATTCGTGTTCGTTCAGATAGGACATTTTAATTCTAGGACTAGCATATATGACCCTAGGTATTTCGTGGTAGATTTAAATTATTTTGGCTTACCAAATAATGTAACCGTATCCATTCGTTTTTGCTAACTTAAGAGATATTTCTGTGCAGAGGGAGCCAATAATGTACGGCCAAATAATGTACAGCATGATATTGCACTGCACGATAATGTACACCCAGATAATCCGTGTCCACTGGTTTGAATTATTGGGTGTACATTATCATCCCGTACAATAACATGCTGTGCAATATCGTCACGTGTCAATAATGTACACCCAGATAATGTACAGCATGATAATTGGAAGCCACATTAGTACCGTTGAGTCGGATTGGTTAGGTTATGTTGAAACATATAAATTACGCACGACGCGAGCGAGCAAAGCGGGCGTGCCGCGGGAGCGGCCGCCGAAGTGCCAGAAATTAATTTTTACGGTACCAAAGTGGCTTCCAATTATCATGCTGTACATTAACGTGCTGTACATTATCATGCTGTGTATTAACTGGCTGCACATTAACTACACGTGACAATATTGCACATCCAGATAATACACACCCCGATAATGTACACCCAGATAAAACGAATCCAAAAAGGTACCAAAGTGGATTCCAAATATCATGCTGTACATTATCGTGCTGTACATTATCATGTCGTACAATAACCGGACTCTGTGCAGAGAGTAGATATAATGTATGTAGAAGAAATATGCCTATGAGATTTATAAAGAAAGAAATTATAAAAAAGAAAGAGGCCTATGAGATTTATATGTATAAATATAGATAGTAGGTACCCTCTACCCTGTATACATTTCAGAAAGGTAACGTAGCGAGTTAACTCAAGAATTCTCTTGTAGTATGAATCACCGGTTCTGTGACCGGTTTTGAAGGCTGCAACCTTAATGAGTGCAATTGCTTATCTGAGCAATTGTGGGCGAATGCTACTGTACTTTAATTGCTCAGGTAGTTTTGGTACCTTCTACTTATGGATCTACAATTATTTGCTGTGTTGTAGCATCAGTATTCGTGGATACAGTAGCATCTAACCTCATTAGTAAGCAATGTTTGTAAACTCGGATACGCGTCAGGGTATCTATACATTGCTCGATTTTATGTCCTAGTAGTAAGCGATATATTTCTTTAGCTTTGTGTACCTTGAGTATCAGTGTGTCCTACTATGAGAACCAGATATTTAATTATGCTTAAGGGTAACTTTTTTGTGATTACATACGTAGTTTTTTTTATTTTTTATCCAATGTTGAAGGAACAAACAGATGGCCCATCTGATGTTAAGTAATAACCATCACCTATAACAAAGCATTGCCTCGTAAGTCACGCACGATGGGATCGTGCCCTACGATACACTGCCCTGCAAGCCTAGAAGAACAGGCAAAAAACTTACCTATTATAATCCAATAACAGTAAAATCTGTATCCTGTACAAAGCTGTACGATCTTCCAGTCAGTTACGGTCTGTCAGCTAGCAGGAATGTATTCCAATCGACATTCGATCACACTCCGTAGGGATGCCGCTCGAGCGTGTCGGCAACACGATTTTTTAATGAGTTTGTAACGAGAATCGGCCATAAGCGAGGGAGCTTGGGAGAGCTTTCATTTCATATTTGAACAAAAAAATACCACTTTATTTTTATTTATGTATACTACTTGCTGATGGAACAAGCAGATTACCCACCAGATTTTAAGTGGTTACCAAAACCGACACCTTTAGCAAAGCATTGCAGCACAATTGACGCTCGATAAGAATGTACTCTACGATGCACTGCCCTGCGTGCATCAACTTGAGGCATTAAATATGTTAAATCTCATGTCCATGAATGTCACCGGCACACAGATGACGTCACATCTCAGGCAAAAACAAAATAGTACCACCCCGTTGTTAGTCTGATTTGATGACACTAGCTGTCATATTAATGGCCGTCCTATAATAAAACTTGTACTAATTTGGATCCATTAAATTAATGCTAAATAATTTGAGTTAACGTTCGCCCACGGTTTCGCCCACACAGAAGGCCGTGCGGTTATGTTATGTAGGTACTTGTTAAACTGCTGTCAAGTTGTTAAATGAATTCATCTTGAGTGTTTGGAAAAACTTGTGTCAAGGGTAGCTTTTGAAATTAGCATAATAATGACAAGGCAAATAACTGTAGGTAATGGTTTCTTTTTCAGTTTTTAAAGAAGAGCTCATGTATTTATTAAGCTCAAGGTTCATATTATCCGCTTCTTTATAGCGGATATAATATAAATAACATAACTTTTCTGCAAAAAAAACTAATTTCAAATATGGTTTTCTCCTGGATGCCATTGTCAGCACTGGTCCGAAATGGGACCACGCGGGAAGCACCAGCTTTCAAATAAAAAAAGAATCATCCAAATCGGTTCACCCAGTCGAAAGTCCTGAGGTATTAAACATAAAAAAAACACAGTCGAATTGAGAACCTCTTTCTTTTTTTGAAGTAGGTTAAAAAGTATAATTTAACGTTAACTAAGTTACTGTCACATGTTTGTTGTTTGTTTTTATAGGTTTGGTTGCGTGGAACTGGGACCTAGATTGGCTTTGATATACCAACGAAAAGGCATAGCAACAGACTTATCGATCACTTAAGCTAATGAGGCCCTCAGCAACTAATAAGAATAAGTTATTTCATTTAATTAAAATGCCACCATTATTATTTAATTAAAATGCCTTCGAGATAAATTAAGCGAATTTTAGCGAAAACCACATGTTTCACATTACGAGGGTTCCGTCCGAGGCCCACAGCGAACAGGTCGTTTAGTCACGCACCTCTGCAAGTCTGGTCCACGCCTTGTCTGCGCTCGCGCATCTTTACGCACCGCTTGTAGTGCTTAAGGGGATTTAATTAAGTAGAGTTTATGTGTATAGGGCTCTGTTAGTTCTACTTTGGGTAATATTCGTTACTAGTGGCTTCCCGCGGCTTCGCACGCGTTGAAGTGGTGAGCCGTGATTGAGCCACAAACATCCAAACATCGTAACTTTCGCATTGATTTGTATTAATATACAAATCTTCCTAATATAGGTACCTATATTAGGTAGGTAGGTACAGGTACTGAGTTTAGCACAAACATGACAAATACAACAAAGACAACCTTACACGGAAAGTATGTACTTATTTGTTCCTAGTTTCTACCCCAAAAACAAACGAAACGAAACAGCTTCACGACTTTGATCCCCAGGCACGGTAGATACCTACCCTCAGATCTCTGCGTGTCAACTCAAGTTTCCCGTTTTTAGAATGTCCCTTACAAACATTGACGCCTCGTTGTATCCTTTTTACTCGAGCGCAACGAAGGAGGGTAGTTTAAAAAAACTTTTAGGAGTTGTTTTCGAACTTTGTGGAGTATATTTACTTCAAAGTTTAAATCAATCGCATGATGCGTAAAAAATCTCCCATGCTAACTTTTACAGTCATTTGCACCCTTTACTATCAAAAGCATTTCCTATTTTTTAGCCTTGGAGTACAACTACTTCAAGTTTCAAGTTTGTAGGTTCAAGGAATACTATTTTTCATGCAAACGTTTTCAACTCTTTTACACCCTTAGGGGTTGAATTTCGCAAAATCCCTTCTTAGTACACCTCTACGCCATAAGACCTATGTACTCTTCAAATTTCAAGTCTCTAGGACCAGCGGTCAAAACACTTCCATACAAACTTTTACACCTCTTTGCACACTTATTAAGGGTAGTTTAAAAAAACTAAAAATGCATTTCTTTTTTATTTGCCTTGAAGTAAATGTACTCCAAGTTTCAAGTTTGTAGGTTCAAGGAATACTATTTTTCATACAAACGTTTTCATCCCTTTTTACACCCTTAGGGGTTGAATTTCGCAAAATCCCTTCTTAGTACACCTCTACGCCATAAGACCTATGTACTCCTCAAATTTCAAGTCTCTAGGACCAGCGGTTTAGGCTGTGCGTTTTCTATATGTCAGTCAGTCAGTCAGTCAGTCAGGACTTTGATTCTTATAGTATTAGAGATGTTGAACTGATTTATGTACTCCATAAAGAAATAATAATATCAACGAAATCAAGAGGATCGAGGGAAGTCAGTGGATGAAGAGGGCTCTGAATTGTTCTTCCTGGAAAAATATAGGTGATGCCTATGTCCAGCTATGGACTTCTGAAAGCGTGATGTGATGATGATCATCTATATGTGGTGATGATCATCTAAAGTTAATCGGAATTATATTTGGGTAAATGAATCAATGATCTCGCTATCTTACTCTGTGAGGAATTGCGGTAGGTAAGCCCCTCAACCTCATTTGCTTGTCCCCAAAGCAGTTTTCATTGAAAAACACTAACAGTAATATATGACCTATATTTTTTGTGTCCCGTCGTTGAATCTACATAGAATAACATACCGACTGCTATGTGAACATTCATAATTATATTTTGATTGATGCATTCGTTAAAATTTCTCCACCCAGTTTCCTTTCAAGGCTTGTAAGACTATCTCGTAATTGAATTCTTAATTTGGTAATCGTTATCATACCCTTAACCCACCAATTTGTGTCAGTCACAGTACTTTTTGGACCTGTATCCATGAACAGACGTGGATCTGAACTTTGTGTTCAATAATATTGATTCATAAGTTGGGGTTACGTAAATCTTTACGGCTGTCTACAGTGCCTTGGGATTACAGCTCATTTCATTTTGATATTTTTAAAAACTTCACACTAAATGTAGGAAAGACACGCAAAACAGTCGAATTGGGAAAAATAATAATCAAGCAAAATTGTACGCATACTTATTTGGACAACATTTGTACCATCGACAGGTACCAAGTAGCTTATTTTTGAAATAACACTAGGTTTAGTTTCTAAGAAACAAGACACAAAATATGTAGTCATATTAGATTTGCAGCTTCACGTAACAGCGAAGAGTTGAGATAACATCTTCATAGCGCCAGGGTTGTCAGGTTGTCACATAAGTATTTTCTATATTATTGCACTAGCCTTTCGGTTTTTTCAAAACTACGCAAAGGTTAACTGTAAGAGAATGCTCTCTACATTAAGTTCAAATTAGACAATAAAGAATTTCCTATCTATTTATAAATTTTTTCTACATATTGTTTGTTAATAAATATTGGCAAGTTTTGCAACCCTATGACATCTAACAAAGGTTGTCTGTGCATGTTAACATTTCTCGCTAATGTACGATATTTTTGTACGAATAAAGAATTTGCTATCTATATTTTTTTCTGCATTGAATTAGTTTGTTTGGCAACCCTATTACGACCAACAAAGGTCGTCTGTGCATGTTTACATTTCAAGCTCGAGTTACAGGAGTTTGTCTGGACCTTTGAGAGAGACGCGACGCCGGCGCCGCTGAAGCGAACCGTTTCTGTTCGGCTGTGCATGATATTTGCACGTCGATGGACAAGAATAAATATAGGAACATGACTGTAAATACTTTCATAAATGCTATGTCTTACAACTTTCGCAGAGCTCTGATATTTGTCCGCAAGTAGAGTCTAAAGAAATAACTAGATTCAGCGCCGTTTTCTGAACTGATAAGTAAAAAAAACTATATAAAACTACTATTAGCTCTTCTGCATAGTGTTAGTAAAGTAGATTTGTAATTCTGAAGTGTTTTATTTATTTATTTAGGATTACCAACAAAAGATACACAAAATTACAATAATTTCCATACAGTTTGGATTGTATAAGGTGCTCTTTCAATTACCTCTATAGGCCAGCACAGCATGCTCTATAATATAAAATTAACTCAACATAACATTGAACGTCGTCTAAATTGAAACGTAGTAAATGCTAAACGTAGCAAATGACCAAGATGCGTTCGTGCATTATCAAATAAATATTCCTTATTCATCTACTGAGAGATATGGTAAAGACATAACATGGTCTTATTTATAATGGTCGCTGAGGGATCCCTTAGTTAAAATGACCGTTCCGTCTGGTGCTATTTATTTTCGTTAAAATGAAATTGACAGTGACAAGTTTACTTTATAGAGTCGCTATAAAATGGCAGGTATTATGAATAAGGGCCTTAGATTGTAATTATATTGTTTTCTCTCCTTTCCGAATACCATTCAGCGGTATTTGAGCTTCGATCTTCTGATGTCCAGTCTGTTTTAATGATTGATATTGAAAGCGAACTACATTATCGCTTCTTATTTGATGTTTGCCGAATATAGGTCACTGTTAAGACTACAATCAGCCCCTATCTGACCCGTAGAGTCGGTACACTATCTGTATTCTGAATGAAACTAAACTGTCCAAACAAACAACGAACATCCGGCAGCGTCCGAAACAAGAGTTTTTGTTCCAAACAGTGGGGAATTATACCAGTTTTTAGAATAGATACCTCGTGTTTTTGTTAACAATGACCTTGCACTATGTTTTATTTGAAAAATCTGTGTCTCAACTTACAATAATAGTAAAAAATATTGGTGGACTTTCCACACAGCACTATCTAGCCCTAAACTTGTTTGCTTGTAATATGGGAACCAGATTGCTAATATAATACATAACTTGTATACTTCTTTAGATTAGATGTAAATAAATATTTATAAATATAATAACACCCAAAGAACAAGCATCTGTGCTCATCACACAAATGTTTGTTCTCGGTGGATCAAATCCACGGCCTACAGCGCAGAAGGCAGAGCTAATGCCAACTGAGATAAAATATGTCTTATAAAATTTAACTCTTTTTCTAAGCACGTGGATAATCTATTTACGCGTCGGAAATCGGATGTTGCCTATTTTATAATAGCTGAATGGATATTTAAAAATAATTCACACATCAAAGCTTTGTAAAAACTGATCCTAAAGTGGAAATGATGCATGCATCCTTCAGATGTTGTTCTCGGTATCCCGAAGAGCTGATGGGGTTCAGAGAGACGCAAATTGAGTGTTTATTTGTTTCTTTAGTTTGTCGATTTAGAAAAGCTTCTTTGACTCGATCGGTTCAATACACTTAGTCTTGCCCATAAGTTTTGGTTGTAGGTAGTCATTAATTCATTTCTATATTGCTCGACACCTAATATTGGGGCTCCACGTAAATTACCAATTTGTTTTGAACGTACCGATACAAGTTCCTTTTTGTAACACACTTTTTAAAGTTTTTAGGGTTCCGTACCCAAAGGGTAAAACGGGGCCCTATTACTAAGACTCCGCTGTCCGTCCGTCTCTCTGTCTGTCTGTCTGTTCGTCTGTCACCAGGCTGTATCTCATGTACCGTGATAGTTAGACAGTTGAAATTTTCATTTTCCTTGCCGGTTTTATTTATCGTGGGCCATACTATGTATTTAAGTGAATTGGATTATTTTTGCTTTTCAGATTAATGTTGGGGTTGAACGTAAATAACTAATTTGTTTTCAGGGTACCGTACTTCATAAAGAAAACGGAACCCTAAAAGATGTTGATTTTCTTGATTGACCAATGAAAAACTTCGACGTGATAGACAAATTAATAAAGCTCAGCCTACTCACCTTTTTGTATTTATTTTATAAAATAAAACTTGTTATGTGTAAACATAGCGTGACTCTGAAATGGGTAAGTGTACCGCAGACGTATTAAACAAAATATTGATTTAGAACATTAAAGACCATGAAATCATATTCGATAGATGGCGTGACTTGATGGGAAAGCGAAACAAACATATTCTGTCTGTATTAGAGTTAATTGCCCAAATTATTGATTGGAATTGATTCATACATCAAATAGAATATCACAATTTTACACACTAATAAATGAATAGAATAATGTAAATAAAATAGTCTCACGATTGTAATCCTGAAACACAATCTCTCGGACCCTAGTCACTGTACATAATCAAGAACGCTGAGGAGTCCAAGGACTACTCAGAAGAAGAACGGTAGGACACGAGCCGTAAGTTTGTTGCCTGTGTAAAAGTACCCATCAATATGAACAACTTTTTCTAAGGAACAAACAATGTGAACGCGAAAAAAAAAACAGCTGTTTCATACATTTTAGCCTGGTTTGTATTGAACTTTTGTATGAAACAGCTGTTTTTTTTTCGCGTTCACAGTGTTGGTTCCTTAGAAAAAGTTGTTCATATTGATGGGTACTTTAGCCCCCTGAAGTTTATATACACAACTTATGGAACACCTTGTATGTTGAAAAAGCTGATAGGAGAATCAAGATAAAAGTAAGAGAAATCCTCCTTCTGATTTAACAGAATAAATATAAATACCTTTTGACTTTGTAGAGACAGGATTATGTCCACATTTTGCTTAAGTATTTTTTTCAACATTGTCGTCTCATCGCAATATTCTCAATGCCAGAACTTGTTTTTTACATTTAGCTAAATAATGACCCCTCTGTATTTAGTGGTTGTGTTACTAAGAAATTAACAGTAGCGAGTTAATTGCAGCACGCAGCTCTGTCCAATCATTGGTAGAGTCAACATGCAAGCACTGGCATACACACTGGTAGGGGACCAAGCGGAGAGGTGGTATGGACTTTCTTTTGTTATTAGTATTATTAGTTCTGTCAAGTTCACGTGAGTTTGATGTTCTCTTGTTCTTGTTCATCAAGAGAATAGTAACCCTCATACTATAAATTGGTGCTTAAATTTAAATAATGCTTAAAATTAGCGCTGTCTCTGTTTGTCATTACGCATTGGTAAGAGATGGCAATAGTTTAAGCATAGTTTATCGTTTGACGTAAGAAAGAGTTCACTTTGGTTATTTTGCATTCTTTTTTATAAATAACTAAGTATAATTTAACTTTCATGTATCACCTCGAAGTCGGGTGTGGTGATGTAAAATAAGAACATATGACATATTTTATACAAATATTCTAATTTATGAATTCAAAACGAATAATGATTGTGATGCTGACTGTACCGAGGAAAGGCATCGTGACAGACTGTTTGCGAAGCATTCATGTCGTAATGGAGGTTTTATTAAAGCAAACAATTAAGCCGGCCTCTGAATTGCGGATTGATTGGTTCAGCTGCGTGACTGGTTTCTTTCGGATCCGAACGACAGATAACTTCGGTACTAGTACTCTCTTATCTGTGGTTCGGATACAGTTGTCGAGATACCTAAAGGAATGGTTACCAATGCGACATTGTTCAACGAGGCATGGTCGCTTGGTACTAGCGCCTATTATTGACATAGTTTTTTTCTGATCCTTGTGATTTATGTGATTGGTTAATATTCTTTGACTTTGACAAAACGCAGTCTACGGATACCTGAAAGAATATGATTTCATATACCCATAGAGTAACTTCAATACAATACAATCATTTTACACGTCAGGAGAGTAATTACAACATAGGTAAATACATAGGTACCCGAGTATAATGTCTTACCTATCTAATATAAATATATTAATGTAGTTATTTATGATAAGGGAGGAGAAGAAGTTCTACAACTCGGGTACTTCGAGAAACTCGTCGAAGCTGTAGAACGTCTTCTCCAGCTCTTCACTGAAGACAGTGTATTCTTTCAAAACACATTATAAATAGTTTCGATGACTTTAATAATAAATCTTGCCAAGTATCTACATTAATAGAAGTCGAATCGGCATTTTGTGAATTAAATACGTAAATTATGTTCTTGTATTTGAATTGCCGTCAAACAATGTCCCTACCCTTATCATTACAACACAAATATTTGTTCTAGATAACAAACAATGTTTCCCAATGAACGTCAATTCATAAATAGTGTTTGAAGACGATAAATTTACCATTCGAATGATATTGGCTAAATAGATGAGGAAATAGGCGGACCGGTTGCAATTGTGTTGAGTGTTTCTGCCTCACTGAGTGCAATAGGCATGGTTGTGACTTATGTACTTGCGTTCCAACGTGACGTACCAAACTATATTTAAAGCTTTCGAGACAGGCATACATACCGTCACGCTATCTTTAAAAAGTTATTATTCAATCTTCTTGTAGTGTCACTAGTTCTTTCGAAACAGTGTGGTGAAAGGATTTTAAGGGCACCTCAAAGTTGATCCTATTGAACACCAACTCTGTTTTTTTTTAAGAATTTTTTTTTGGGGGTAGTTAGAGGAACGTTCAAGTACTTTTGGCACTCACATTTTGCAGTAACAATAATGATAATAATATGTGACAGGTTGCAAGCCCAGTGACAGCGCTGGCATTGCGCACATAAATATATTGAAGGTAAAAATCCATTGGTGCACGACTGGATTGAAATCCACGAACTAATATCAGAAGGCGGGTTTACTACCTCTAGACCACCGGTGCTACAAGTACAAGATGTTTTTCTCTTTTAAAAATTAATGTACCATGCATTCCAAGCCAAGAAGCATAAACAAAAAATAAGTAACTTAAATAAGTTTCGTTCTTAGCGCGTATCTCAACTTCATGGCATTCTCAACGGTTATCAATGTTAAAAAATTAAATTCAATATCAATGTTCAAAACCAGGTCAGATATTACAATACATAGCGTATCTATGTCGCAAAAACACCAAAATAACCTGAATTACATTTACCACAATAACAATTTACAGTTCTACTATTTTTTGTTGGCGGATTATTAAAATGATCAGAGTTTGCCTCGAGCCATGATTCCTCTTTTTTTCTCGACTTCCTGCGCACCTGGAGCGCACAGCACGTGCGCAGGCGCAGCTTTTTACAAGCTTCTAGGGTTCCGCACTCTGAAACATGATCCTTTATTGCGCAGACTTTGTTTATTCAGACATAACGTGCTTAAGTATTTATAGTTTATTTTTACTAAATAAACATGAAACAATAAATCAATACAGTGAAACTAAAAGGCTATGCAAATTTGCATATTTGAAAAATATTATTTATTGCATTTTAATTGTGTACCGCTTTGTTAATTTTAATTGTTAATCTACACCAAACTAACTACTAACCCACTTTCAAGAAATTGGTGTTCTCGCATTGTTGCTAAAGAGCAGACATAATGATTTGTGTAATTTTTTAAATATCAATGTCCTTACGAAAAAAGAATTTCTTCAACAAAAATAATATTACGGAGTGTGGTTTGGATGGTTTTTTGTAATTCTACTTTTGGCTTAAATAAGCATGGCAAAATTTTTGCCTTTTTGTAGTTTTAAGGCACTTACCTATTATTAAAAATTTTGTCTAATGAGTTTCTAAACCCTTTAACATGAACGGCATGTGGTAGGTGCCATAAAAACACCCTTGATAATAGAGTCATGCGCAGGTGAGATAGCAGCTGACAGTAATGGGGCTTTCATGTCTCCTGAGATGAAGAAAACGAATAAACAAACCCCTCAATAAGGGCTTTGTTCTATTTAAGGAGTAAGGAGGTTTGAAGTTCCGATGCTTGCTTTGCATAAGTACTCCTACATTATTCTTCTTAGAAATGTGTTTATTGCTGATTGCAGCGACGTAGTACAAGCTTACTTAGTTTGGGGCTAGATGGCGCAGTTCACAATGTTTTAAAAAAACATAGACCTCGTATGAATACGCGCAGACGAGACAAGATAGCAAATACTTTATTGCACTAACCAGCTTATAAATAATGGTATACATAAAAATCTTAACTATATAATAAATGTAATGGACGGTCTTATCGCTAAACAATGATCTCTACCAGACAAGACGTTGAATGGAATGGATTCATGTTATTTACCTACTAAGGGTATTGGGTTCGTGAAATTTTGATGCTTGGTGTGTACCAAAGAAAAATAAAGGAATATAATTACTTTTAGAAATTGCTTTCATCTAAAGTATTCTTTTCCTCATTGAATAACGGGTACAAGGTATTCATAATAACTGAAAAAAACTATTGCTCATATTCACATCTGTCTTTTAGATTAAACCATCCCATGAGATGACGAAAACATTTTTCTGAAAAGGGTTTTACGAGTGTATTCGATCACTTTCACTGCTGTTGTTACAGTTGTCGTGAGTTTGGGGAATCGTCTATAAAATATATAAAAATAGTTCTGTCTGTCTGTGGCACAAGCTGTGGCACGGATCAGGTCAGGGCTCAAGTGGGCCCTCGTTTTATGTTGGACTGAATTAGATTTGAAGTGTTAGGGGTATGTTTTTAGCTGTTTCTCTGGGGTTTGTTCGGTCAGACAAGAGTGTTTTGTTTGAAGCGTTTATTGCTACTTGTTGAGGTAGGTATGAATTTCAATTTATTTTTGTTGATAATATTTTACATATTAGATGTCATATACAAAAATATGTACAAAATCTATCACCAATGTGTCAATAAGGTACCGTTTATGCCGGTTGATATTTTATTGTTTAACTACCACATTATGGAAATCCTGAAACTAACGAATCAGAAAAGTGAAGATTATAAAATCAAAAGTACATGCACAGAAGAAAGCCAACGAAAAATGACTCTTATTACTAGGAAATAAAAGTGAGTCTAGCCTATGCGAGCCGTGTATCGTATACCCGGAATGCATGATCGAATCAAAAAATTATACGTTTTTGATTGGAATAAGCCTCATAAAGGTTCGAATAGTCTAACGGTGACCGAGTATAACCCACTTAGTTGTTACGTGCTAACCATTAGCACGCGCTCAGCACATTACGTCGTCTATACACAACCGTTACGTACTAGTGCAACAAAATGACTAGTGAGTGTTAAGGATAGGCAATTGAATGGAAGGGTGACGTGAAATGGGTCAACATCCTGTTTAATAAGTATTTGAAATATCTAACTTGAGCTTTTTGTGTGTATTAGTACCGTGTCTAGTAGTAGTAGTTGAATAGTGGTAGTGTGCGATGTATCGCCATTTAAAATGTCTTGAAGCCTTGAGGAAAGGAGCCTCTTTGTGGCGCATTTAAAATCTTTTCGCTACATTGCTTCAAAAGAAACTAGTGAGACAACAATAAGAAGAAGAAGTCTGGATAGATGAGGAGAACAATCATACGTAGATATTGTATTTAATAAGTAGTAACAGAACCTGCATATGGTCCACATGAAGTTGACCTCGGCCTATAACAATTGCCTTACAAAGCACGTCCATCAAGGACATGCCCTGTGGTATTGCACTGCAAAACGCTGAGACGTAAAGATTTAAAGTCTCATGTCCTTGCAATTGCACTCAATCCTTCAAATCTGAACACAGCAATGCGAGCAAACCTCATGGCAACTTGGGGTAATACTTCCCCGGACGAATTATTTCACAAAGAGCTATAGTAAAACTTAACACAATAATTACATGACACCTATAACCGTTTAGATTTCCTGTCTTCAAAACTTGTCGCCATAAAACCGTTGAGTTTCAGGCGCACTAGTCTTATTTGTCAGTGGTCTGGTTTATCATTCGCATGCTATCTTATCATATCACTCCCCCATTTAAATGGCTATTTGGCTTCCGTCCGAGCTACTAATCATAATATCTGTCCAGCGCGCGCTAGACAGACAGGACGCCACTAAATTGGGTGAATGAGGTGTGACGGCTCCGCAGGAAATTAGGAAATGGGAAGCACGCTCGATCGTGACGCTTTTTGTAGACGAGCTTATTATAGATCTGTGTTTCGGGTATCCGGTAGAACAGATAATCTGTTTTGATTGGACATATCTGTACGGATTAGCAGTCAGTGTAAGACTCGACACGCCCAGTACTAAAAGTTGGCACTGATACAACATGTGTATCAGTTTTACGTAAACTTGAAAGTCGACGCACGATCAAGCGATGACGGATAAGCTCCTTGTACAGTAAAAGACACAGTAATTCAGTTCTACTTTGATAGTTTTTTTTGTCGTCATCTCCGATCCTTTTGATTCTGGATGATAAATAGTGTGTTGATATAGCACCCTACGGATAGTTAAGGTTTTTGTGTATCCGATAGAATGTAATTGGCAAATTGCTTCCGTTGCACACACCTTCATTAATTGTTCTATTAAACTGCGTTTAAAATAAATGAAGTGATCACCTTGCGTCACCCCGACACCTCATTACGTAGACTTTCACAGTTAATTTCACAAACTAACACAGTCAAGCGCCATTGCGCGGGGAAGCTCGCAAGGCCGGCAATTACACAAATAACCGGAAAATCATGTCGAGCACCGGAACACGAGCTGCATACACGTGCCAACCAGTTGTATTCCAAGTATCTGGTACAAATTATTCGGAAGCATTCATTACGTGGGTAGCTTCAATCGACTTATGAAGACAGTAATTTACTACTTCATTCCATCACTGATAAGATATTTTTAAGTAACACCTGGTACAAAGAACCGCGGGAACCATGCTGAAAGTTTTCCCTATTCAAAGTCAAAGTCAAAGTCAAAATGTATTTATTCAATAAAATCACAAGGATCACTTTGAAACGTCTTAAAGCTAGGTGACTCTAGGTGCCAGTTCCACGCGACCAAAGCCTAGAAGAACAGGCAACAAACTTCCGGCTTGGTTCCTACCGTTATTTTGTATGATCCTTTTACAATGTAATAATATAATATATTATTGAAGTTTAGTGAGGCGTAGGCATACAGAAAAAGGTAAACATAATCAAATTTATAAGACAGCACACGCTACGCCTCAAACTAATAATACCTAATGCATAAATACAATCTATTAAATCAGAGAAAAATATCATCAAAATATCATTTCTAGTGTTAATTCATCTAGGTGAAGTCTGGTTAAGGAACAGGCACCTAACTTTACCCAGCTTTAAGATGTTTCAAAGTAATGCTTGTGGTTCAATTGATTAAATATATTTAACTTTGATTTTGCATAATAATAAAGAATTATCGTCTAGATAACAAAATTATTGAAATTCTCCAGAGAGTTTTCCTCTAAAACACAAACTTTCCTCAGCAGTCTATCACACCATTGGTCATCATCCGACATTTTGACCTTATCATCGCTCATTAATAGTCCAGTGTCACTCAAAACTAGATCATAAGACCTTGTAATAAGACATGTAAGAGCGGTACCGTCCGTGACGGCGCCAATGTCGCAACGTCACGGATGCGTTTGTAATCGTCGTGATCGATGCGTTGCGCTCTTGTTGACCTTTAGATAATCTTATTGAATTGTCCCTAATTTTATATGATGAAGAGAAAGGGAATCATGTAGCTTGTGGGTGGTCAAATAACCAAGTAATAAAATATTATATAATTAAATAATAATTGAATAAAAATTACGAAATTTCAACAGCATCCAGCCCCCTATGGCTCTTTTAATAAGAATTTCACATATTTTTATTCCAATTTAGAGGAAAAATGAATTTAAACAACTGGCGCCATCTGTGCTTCTTCCTTTGTACTTTTAAACAATAGTAGCAAACCTGCGCACTCACATTGAACTACGTGTGCGCATGATTAGTTCAGTGGCGCTGAGGCTCTACATTTTTTTTTTGTTTTTTATACGTTTGAGCTTATGTGATAGTCTAGGCTTATGTGATGATTGAAAAAAAATATATTTACTTATGGAAGAACGAGAACATCTAGGACAATAGACTTTTCATTGATTTTGGCTTGATATTGAAGAGATCTCCGTCAGCGATAAGACCATTGAACTTCGAGTTTATGTTCTGATGAGTTTATCTTCGTAGTTTTATGTAATGTTCTTTTTTTTGTGGTGTACCTACAATAAAGAGTTTTCTAACTATCGAGTTGGGTACTAAGAGGTGAAGATTCAGTGTTTGGCTACTACTTAAGATTGCGTACCCCGCAAGGTTGCACAGTACCGCATTCCTCTGCCATCCGTCCGGTGCTTTTTACGAAGTTCAAGTTCGCTGGAGAGAGATGACCACTTTTACCGGCACTTTCCTTCGCGGATGTCGAGTCTTGCCTTGCCTTGCTTGCTTTTTGTAATATTATAACGAGGTAGTTTTCTATTCAATGCGCTTAATAGACTATCCCGTTCTATTTTAAAACTGAAATACTCTACTAAAATATAGTTTGAAACAAGAAAATGTATAAAACTGTAATACATAAACGAAAGCGCGTTGAAGTCTTTTGTACTAAGAAATAGTTATCGCGAATTGTGTAGTAAATCTTTTTTTTTTAAGTTAGGGTCGCCGTCATCGAAATCGATGAGGAGGACTATATAAACTACTCAAAACAAAATAGGGCCCACCCGATAAAATATGATTAAAATTAAAATAATAATAAATACGTACAATATATTTCAAGTTTAATTTTAGAAATAGGTTATCGCATTCAGGATCATAAAAAAAAACATTACAGTACATTATTTTTGCCAAAAAAATTCAAGTAATGCGCGTTTTTACGCATTAACTTAAAATTACACGGATATCCAAAACAATACGTTGAAGACACGAGCACATTTTTTTTAAAACCGGTTTGTAGGGTTGCTTTAATGCATTATGTTTAGTAACGCGTAGGTCCTCCCCTATTGCGCACACACTCTCTGAGTCGGTTTGGAACACTCTCTATTAGGTGGATGACGTTTTCATTTGGAATTTGCTCCCAACACACTTTTAAAGCAGTTATCAACTCCTGTCGGCTATGAATTTCAGTGTGGTTGTCTTTCAGGCTTCTTTTCAACTGGTCCCAGATATGCTCGATCGGATTCAGGTCCGGACTCATGGCAGGCCAGGGTAAAACTGCGATACCAGCTTCGGAGATTGCACTTTGGGTCACTCTGGCAGTATGAGGGCGAGCATTGTCTTGCATCAGAATAAAGTTAGGGCCTACTCGCTGTGAATATGGGATCACATGAGGTCGGATGACATGCTGAACATAGCTGGCGGCCGTTACATTGCCCTCATCCAAAATCACTAGCTCGGTTTTGCCCATTATGCTAATCCCTCCCCATACCATAGTACTGGGTCCACCAAAGCGGTTGATTTCACGAATACATGGTTCTGTAAAACGTTCTCCAGGTCGTCGCCACACTCGTACGCGTCTGTCATCATTAAAAAACTTTACTTTACATTCATCTGTAAAGAGCACTGTCCTCCAATTATCCATGGTCCATTCGAGGTGATCACGTGCAAACCTTAATCGCGCTGCACGATGAGCTCTGGTCAATTTGAGCCGAACAACTGGCATTCTGGAACGTTGTTGGTCTTCATGAAGTCTGTTCCGAATAGTTTGGTCACTCACTCGCGTTCCAGTGGCGTCACGTAAGCGGTTTCTCAATATGCGTGCAGTTACAGTTTGCTCGCGACGTGCAGAGAGTCGGATGTATCGGTCTTCTTGGGAGGTTGTGGCTCGGGTTCTACCTGAACCGCGCCTCCTACTCACACTACCTGTCTCTTGATAGCGTTCCCACACATTTCGAATAGCTCGTCTAGACACACCTAAGCTTGAAGCTACCGATCTTTGCGAATTACCCTGCTGAAGCAAAACAATGGCTCTTGTCGCGGATTCTGCGTCCATGTGACGTCGAGAACCAGGCATTGTTTATGCAAACACTAATTTAATCGATAATTAAAGGTAAGGTTACGATAACTTCTTCGTTAGACACAACAAACACAACTAAGCAACAATGTAAAGGCACGCATAGATTCTGCAGTATATCGTAAGATTTTTGTTTTTTTGTCTACCCACTTAAAAACCACCCTAAACTTGGGGTTTAAGTGTTAATTATGATCAATAAATATGCCTACTTAACATTCCTATACTTCAATTTGCCAACTACTCACAAAAAAGAATGTGTCGGGCAAAATATCGAAATATTTCAAGTGGGCCCTATTTTGTTTTGAGTAGTTTACAAGGTGTTCCATAAGTTGTGTATATAAACTTCAGGGGGCTAAAGTACCCATCAATATGAACAACTTTTTCTAAGGAATACAAAAGTTCAATACCTACCAGGCTAAAATGTATGAAAAAGCTGTTTTTTTTTCGCGTTCACAGTGTTGGTTCCTTAGAAAAAGTTGTTCATATTGATGGGTACTTTAGCCCCCTGAAGTTTATATACACAACTTATGGAACACCTTGTATATATTATATGTGTATATTCATTTTAAACGTGCATCAAGATTAGCTTACCGATTACCAGTCCCTGTGTTTTCTTGGTAAGAAAAATGTTAATTGTTTTAATATGGAGCGAATAAAAATATATCGCCCGATGAATAAAATGAAATGGTGCCAATTTGCGGTTCGTCAAGGCTCAGTGCATGAGAACCGTGCGTTTCCTGGGAACTAGCCCTGCTTCCTGAATCCGGTGATCCGACAGGTGGCATGGGCACCGGACAGGTGGCTCGTCCTGAGGGTGGTTTCCGCAGGGCGCATTGTGGGATCAATGGGGCTGTTGAACCGACTCGGATTTAATTGACTGTGCGTGTGAATTATGTGGGATTCTGTCTGGATGTATGATTATTCTCAGGTAAATATTTTGTATTATTAACTATATAGGGGTGGGTGGGAAATTTTGAAAATATCAGAATCGTTTGTTGACAAAATAGTACTAACACGTTATCAATATATTGTTATGCGTAACAAAACCTATGTCAAATCAAGGCTATAATTTGTAAAGCTTCCGAATATATATTTTTTCTATTAAAACAAGAAAGCGAAAAGTTACTAGCTGTGTCACCATGATAGAGGTACCTTCTACCTACCTAGTTTAAAAACAAAAATTCGTTCCTAAAAACCGCTCTATCGCTCCATCGCTCCATCATATAGATAGGTAACTGAGCTGCAGTTATCACTTTACGCGCTAATCCTTAAACTTAGGTAAGAAACAGAAACGGTATCCAACTTAATTACAATAAACACGTTTACAAACGTAAGTTAGCTTCCACGGCGAAATCAAATGTAGTTTTTATTTTATTTTTATTAAAAACGAGATGGACAAGCAAATATTGAAAACAAAATCAAACTCACGATGCGTGTCCATCGGACAGGATTCCCTACCAAAGCCACCCTATTCCGAGTCCCGTAAACGTAACGTAACCAACCAAGCCCAGCCAGTAGTCAGTCGACTGTCAGCAAGGACACACGCGTCACCATGCTAGCTTCGATACCGATACCGGCACCACGCACGCGCCTTGCGTTACACCCCCATAACATCCACGTGAGTTCTCTTATTCGTTTACAGTGCATTGTGTTTAAGTGTTTTTGGTGAAAGTGCCTTGGTTTTGGTTGTAGGGCTGGTAGGGCGCAGAACCTGATTTTCTGCAATCCGTACATTCTGATGCATAACTTTATAGGTGTTGAATTGCATCGTTGCGATAGTAGAATGTCTGGTTTATGAAAGGATTGGGTTGTAGGAAGTGAAACGATAACTATGATGAAATATTTTTTCATAGAGTCTGCTCTATAGGTACCTACCTAAACTAAACATAAATTGCAGTGATGGGTTATATTTAATGCATACTAAGTAATATCCATTTCCTACAAATTCTCATGCTTGACACTAATTATTCTTAGCGGTAAATATGATACAGTTACATTAAATATGAATGCATCCTTTCTCAGTTATAAGATTACAAAAAAATGCTGTTTCGTTTTTTATGTTGTGAGAGGAAGTGGTCCCGGTGCGGCGCGCGCATGCCAATCCAGATTCTAAAGTGGATGTTGAATAAAAACCTCCTTTAAAAGGCTTCAATGATCGAAGGCATCTTGAAATACTTGAACTTCCTCTTCCTTTTGTAGGCATACAAGTTACGCAACTAAGGAACGTTTTTGTCAATATCTTTACAGTTTCACGCAAAGAATCATAAACTTAGTTGAAATCACAAAATTCTGTATTCTGTGGTGTTTATAGTGAGAGCAATTTGTATGCAAATAGGATCAAGATTTTCCCTTGCGCCACATTTCTGCATTTGAATAATCGTTGCATATCTAATGAATACTTTTCTCTTCCCAGACAACAATCAAAGTGTTCGCACGCTGCCTGCGTCCAGACATCGAGTACAAGACCTTGTCGGTGACATGGGGCACCCGCGCCCGCGAGGTGGTCTCCACACTCCTGGGGAAGTTCCGGATGAGGCATCGGGACCCGAGGCTGTTCTACCTGAGCATGGAAGTCAGGGTGCGCACGGCGGGGCTCCGGACCACTCTCGTGCTAGATGATGATGCGAGGCCAGCTGCACTGCAGGCGTGCCATCCGAAAGGATACTCTAAGTAAGTGTTGCTTTATTACTATTTTGCTACGGCTGCAAATTACCATTCATAATATTTGCAATTGTCTATTAGATTTTACTGTTCAACTCTAGGTAGGTAGGTACACTTTGGCAGTAAATAACTTGCAACTCGTAAACAACGTGACTGATTTTGTAGGTACGTATGTTATGTACCACCTTACTTATACATAGCTACTGTTCTTGCAAAACTACAAAATAGTTAAAAAAACATCTGAGTCAACAATGTAGCTAAACAGGCCAATGTAAATAGGTACACTCTCACATTACGTAAGCATTCGGTAAAATATATTAAAATAGTCAATGCTATTTTATATAATTACTACGTATTGCTGAAATTCTATACCGGTCTCTAAAGTTACAGGTTCGTATATTCTATGTTACTCGAGGTATTCAGATAAACATGAATATGTACATTAATTACCTGCCTATTCTTAACCCTCCATCGGTCATCACAACCTGTCCACCAGACCACCGCGGACGAAAAAAGATCCATTTTTGTCCCACTCTCTTCCGGCACGAGCTATTCCCGTCCCAAAACAACCGATAAAAGCTTAAAACGTGAACTCTTTACTGACCATATGGATTACGTTATTGTGTTGACAAGTATTGCGTAGGGAGATACGGATTAGTAACTTTAGATCTTGAAACGAAGGGGAATTTAAAAGGTTTTATGAGCTTTGTAGTCTCATCTCGACTCGATTCAGTGTTGTTTTTTCAATAAAGTTTTATGAAGTTCTAATGAATCGTAAAATTTTAGTAAGACAATAAATGGGATTATCATTTCATGGCGAGTTATTACGTGCTAAAATAATACACACGTAGTAAAACGGAATCTAACGGATCCAAGAGATCTAACGGAATGTCTACCATGCCTGAGAATAACAGTCGTAAGCCTATTATTTTCCAATATTAAACTTATTATTTAAGGATATTAAAAGATTCTACGTTCTTAACCGAAATTCAGTCTCTAAGCAAATTAGATACCTACCCACTTGAGCATTTCTTCCCGTCTCAAAACAATACATTACCAAAATAATAGCCATCCAATCCTGCTTTGCGGTTACCAGCAGGTGACGCGCTATCCTGTTGAAGCCGAAGTAAAACAACAATTTACCGGTTTAAGTACTTTGCAAGTAGGTAGAGGTACTTATTATCTCGAAGCGTATAATTTGACCCTATTGAATTTGAACTTATTTTGCTGCGCAGCTTGGAATGCAGCTGTAGTTTGTACGCTAATATTGGACCTATTAGACACACCTGCTGGAATAGAGTTTTTACTGCGTAATTGATCTACTGTTTCGATCGAGTTTGTCATAAAATGTGCAAAGATGATTGGTGGTCCAGCTGGAATCGATGTGATAGATGCATCACCTATGTAGGTCTATATGCTAATAGGTAGGTACATTGTTGCAGTAGAAGTCCAGTTCCTACCAACCATTTAAAAAATAATAACTTTCGTTTTTTTCAAAAGCTATTCGATTATAGGCACCGCGTTTTTGCGTTATCTGTACCCCAAGTATAAGATTTGCTTACGATATTTCGTTTTTCGTTTTACGTTTTCGTTCCGTGTATAATGCGGGTTTTGTATGAAGACGCGATATTGATACCGATACGGAACTTTACAAAACCCGCAATGAGCACGCAGCGAAAACGATTCGTTTTTGTTCCGTGTTCATTGCGGGTTCCGTATCGGTATCAATATCGCGTCTTCATACAAAACCCGCATTATACACGGAACTAAAACGTAAAACGAAAAACGAAATATCGTAAGCAAATCTCATACTTGGGGTACTGTTTTAGAAATTTTGTGTGCGTATACAAAATATATCTAGGTACCTTCTGAATTCTGATTCACGATTTTCTGGAATGAAGTACCGCCTACTATTACCTGTCTTATAATAGTTAAGGATATAGGTAATAGTGAATAATGTACGAGGTTACTTTAAAAAAAATCATCATTAGCACATACTTATAATAATGTGCTCCATTTCATATAATTTACCCAAATCTTCTGCTTTTTCCAGGTTCTCCCTTCAGATGCGCCCAGGCGGGCTGGTGAAGATCTACGACTCCGCCTTGATGTCGTCTTCGCAGTACAAGTGCCTGCTGACCAGCGAGCAGACCACGGCCGACGAGCTGCTGGCCATCCTACTGCATTGCTATGACTCCACGGAGGGAGTCGAGCGGTTCTCCTTGTATGAGGTAAGGGACTGTTCCCATTGATATTCCATGTGACTGATGTTATGTTTAGGCTAAATCTTTTCATTGGCAATATGCTTAGTTACCAGTTGAAAGATCTCAGGTCTTTTTCTTCTTTTAAGAGAAGAGAACGGCAGAAGTACACACTGCACTTTTTGCAAACATAAAAGTGGAAAAAACAATTGACTAAATAGTGCTATTATAAATTTCAGGTGTGTCCCTCCCAAGAGTACGAGAGAAAACTCCACCCCGATGACCTTCCCCTGCTGGTCCAGCGATCGTGGCCCACTGACACTGAATGCCACTTCAGGGTGCGAAGGAACCCAAGAGCACCGCCGCTACCCCCACGAACCCTCCCCGTGCCTCAGGAAACCACTTCAGAGGACGAGGAACCCGCCCGGGCACTCTCAGCCCTCTCCCTCGAGTCAGAGGGCGAGAAGAAACGATACAGCCCAGTCTACAAGTTCCCCAGCATCAGCTACTGCAGGGAAACAAAAAACGACTACCTGTACATCTGACTAGCACTCAGAATACAGAGGTACAGTCGACTCTTCGCGACCAAGCGTCGCCGGCGATCAGCCAAGACATTAGACAAACGACTCTGTGAAGTGTAAATATGGTTCAGTTTTGTAAAGTGTAAATATGGACTCGGGAGTAATCTCTAAAGTGTGAAACCAAAGAGAAGTTGGCTCGTAGCGAGATAGTGACGACATTTCAAAAGGTTTAATTATGTTCGAGCAATCGGCTGGATTGCTTAGTACCTATAGTTAAAAAATATTATTTTAGAGTACTTTGATCAACTGCACTCGAATACCTAATGTAGTTTTTCCATTCATGTCGTTCAAACTCTACATTGTTATTTTATCGACATAATTATTATTTTCTAGTCCTAACTTTTTGTCTAGGCAACAGGAATATGTAAAATATCCAGTGTTTAATAATTCACCTCACGATTTTCTGGTTGCAGATATAAAAATTGTATATAAACTTTGTAACATTGATTATAATTAGCTAGTAGACACCAAAGAGGCAAGAAGGCGAGAATATTAAATTAGGTTTATTTATCTGTTATCCATTATTATTTAATTTATTTGTGGACAAAGTGTCATCTCTGTACGTTGGATTATCATCGAATTTACTTCAATCACGCCTTTAATAAACTGCGATAAATTTCTAAACCCGTAGTTTTATTCGTAGATTACCTACCTCTTTATGATTATCTTTGCTTAGTCCCTGAGAGGATCCAACTGAATCTGTTTATCTTATCCCCAAAAGAAATTACAGATGAATTTCCGCTGTCTTGATGTATATTCAGAGAACCAAGTCTATTCTGTATTCCATCACCAAGTCGTAATATAATGCTATTGGGTATATACGTACCTACTACTAGTTTTAGGATGGCATTAAGTAAAAGAGTATAATGGCAACATAGATATAAAGTATTTTATTTACAAATGATTGCAACAATGAAATATAGACGATGCAATATAATTACAGAGTATGTTCAAAAAATGGGAAACGGATAATATCTAACGGTACTAAAATTATCTTTTATTTTAAAATTTATACAATCGCGAGCTCCGTACCGCGCGCGAGCTCGTCGGTACGCTAGCCTATAACCACAGAACACGCTTTAGCACAGAGAACACAAACATTCCCTTCGGCTTACTCTATCGAGACTATGCGATCCGACCGGAAGCGTGCGCCCACAATGTACACTCGCGTCACGTCCGCGCCTCGCTCCGAGTCTCCCGCGCAGCGCGCCCTCGCGCCTTCGACGCCGTCGACGCGGAGGGTCGCGGGGTAACTACTCAATACAAATCAATAACAAAATCATTCCCGACGTCTCGCCGCGATCCTCCGACGGTCGTCGCAAGCGTGCCACTAAAGCTCAGCGAATCGAAACAGCGTCCGGCGCAGAAAACGCTCAATAATAAAAGGACATAATACACGTAATCGAAGCGCCTCCGGGGCGTCGTCGCCGCAACCCCGGCCGAGCGACGCCGAAGCCTCCGCACCCTCGCATCGAAAGCGAATTCGACCCGCGAAGCGCGCCCAGCAAGCACTCCGTGAGGGCGGCCGGCATGAGGCGACGGCGTCGGGCACTAGCCGGGCGCCGCGGCACTAACACTATGTACAGGATGCAGTCAGAGGCGCGTCTCCTCGAAAGTCGGGGACGCGCGGCGCCCTCACACGGCGTTGAGCGCGCGGCGCGACGCCGCGTACTCGTCGGGCGGCGGCTGGTCGCGCGGGTCGCGCGGGTCGCGCGGGTCGCGGCCGCGCGGCGCGCGCTCCTCGCGGTACTCGTCGCGGTACACGTCCCGCGTGTAGTCGTGTCCGTACGCCTCGCGCTCGTACGCCTCCGCAGGGTCGGGGCCCGCGCCGCGCTCGCCGCGCTCGCCTCGCTCGCCGCGCTCCCCCCCGCGCCCCCCGCCGCCGCCGCCGCCGCCGCCGCCTCCGCCGCGTTCGTACTCGGCCGCGTATCCGTCGTGGTAGTCCCGGCGGTCGCGCTCGCGGTACGGCTCCCGCTCGCGGCTGTACCGCGGATACCGGTCGCGCTCGTAGTATTCCTCCTCGAGCCGCTCGGCGCGCGGCGGTCGGGCGCGCCCACCTGCGGGAATAGGCATCTATTAGGTCCCGAACGTTCGACCGGCCTGTGATCTAGCCGCGTGAGACATTCCCGGTTTCATGCTTCGACGAGCGCCTCCGACGCTTCGGCATGTCTCACGCCGTTTCGATCGGGATGCAGAGAAAACCAAACCCAAAACTCAATCGCATTCCTGAAAACCAACCGGGGGATCGACCTACGGCGCTCGGTTGACACACGGCAAACGGAAGGGAGCGTTAACGCGCACCCTGACTTACGGTCCGGTCTAGGAGACGATAGGGGGATCGATATCCCCGAAAGTTCGGACCCTGCCGGAGCAGGGCATAACCACCTCGGCCTCCACCGGCACGGGAGGGGCAGCAGCCGCAGGCTTCTTAGCCGCCGTCTTAGCCGCTGCTGCCGCTGTAGAGAACCACACCATCAACCATCACCGTCCGACAACGGATTCATCGTGGATGGTCTAACGATTGCGATGGAAACTGGTCTGGTCGGGATCGGGGAATGCAGCGAAATGCTCTATGAGATGCTTCATAACATGCGAGAACATGCTTCATTATAATATTCTTATCAAAACTCGTCCGCTAGCAGTACCTGAAGGTCTAGCGTCAGTTTGTTCTTATAATACCCATCAGAACCCTGTTAGCGGTTAGTAAGGCCACTTATTTGCTTGAATCATCCGACGATGACTGGAGGCTGAATAAGATCAAAACTTGAATCTGTTAGTTGAAGCGTCACTAAATCGTGGTTTAATCTCATTCAACCGACAACAGGAAAATCTCAGATTTTGTTCGAATTTGTTTCCAGTTTCGAAAGTTATACGAGAGTAAGCCAATCAGCCAAGCGTGTTAGAGTGGGGAGCCGCAAGAAAATGGTTGGAAAACCTGGACAGGGGGCATCGCCGTTTCTGCTAAAATGGCAAACATCTGGACTTATCTTCCGCAGCCTAGTGAGCTTGCCCAGATGCTTCGACTGAAATGAACGGAGCGGGTCAGTTGTGAACTGTGTTGGGGCAGAGTCGAGTGAGAGGAAGACATCGATATACAACACTGCTATGTTAGTAGACATTGACATGGCTGGGAACCAATGCTTATTGCAAGTTGAATGTATGCACAATGAGATAATTCCTGAAATAAATAAAGTTGGTACAAAAAGGTTATCAGGTTAGACAACAGGCAAACAGAACTTTAGCTATGGAAAATGCTCAAAGAACTTGAATCGTTCTCAGTAAACAAATATAGGGAATAAAGTCTTAAGACCAATCCATTGCGAAAGTGAAGAGCCGTCTTTCAGTAGTATGCAAGTTGATCCCTCTATAGTTCTGTTTGTCTTAGTGTGGTTTTGTTAGTTACCTCTGTCCCGTACATCTCTGTCGTAGTTGTTATACGAATCGGACCTCTCCCGATGTCCTCCCGGGTGTGCAGGGGGATCAAAAGAGGCAGTACACGTTACACAAGTAATACAGTCTTAGAAGAACTGGACAGTTTGAGAACGATTGAGTATAGGTACTAACATAATACCTAATTCAGAACAGGTTAGGTTATCGTTGTAGGTGTGCACTGAACGTTCGTTTTTAATTAATTAGCCACTTGAAAATACGAATGTACAGTAAATGCTGTAAGTACTAGATGGTAGATAGAGTCTCTAAGCAATGACAGAAGCATAAGTCACTGTGCTGGTCATTGGCTCATACGAACATACTTTTTATTGTCAACTTTACATACTCGCTTTAGGGATTGAGACCACAACCAAACAAATCAAGGTTTGGGAACAGAATAGCCTTTAACTGATTTCTGGTTGTGACACCTGTAAAATTATTGAGCCACGAGTCCTGGTAAAGAACTTGTCTTTTGTATTTTCATATTACCTTCAGCACAATTACACATTACTTTTACAACATAGAGTAGTAGATACAGAGCTAGGTTAGTGTGGAAGGAGGGGGATCCAGTACTCACCAGGCTGCGCGTGCTGTGCGTTGTGTGGATGCGGCGCGAGGTGCGGGTGCAGTGCGCGCGCTATGGGCACCACGGGCGGCGGGTGCGTCGCGCGCCAATACGTCTGCAAATACGGACCAATATCGTTTGGCAACGTGTAAAAAACTTACATGTCGCAACAGTTTATGCTGCTCTTGTTGTGTCACTAGTCCTTACGAAAAAGTTTGGTGAAAGGATTTTAAGTGCGTTTCAAGGTGGCTCCTCTAATTCTAATTCGTGGTGGAGGATTAAGATCTGCACGGACGTCCCGCAATGGGGTGTATTGTGCATTGTCCCCCTGCTAACCTCACCCCATCCAACTCCGTAAAATAGCGGAGAAGGACCTTGGATTGGTGGCAGCAATGTTCAAGCATCCCCGGTGGTGATTTGCAGATGAGAAGAAGGACCCGATCAGCTTCTGCAGCTCCTGTGATGCTCCTTTCGAGCACTTGACACATGTTATAAAATGATATGCCGGTTTCCTCACAATGTTTTCCTTCACCACATTTTTCTTCATGCGTCATGCATGGCAATGTAGATATTAATAGAAGTTAATCTTATGATATACTAATTTATTTGTTCAGCAGGACAAATCGACATAGGTGCAATTCGACTGGTATGTGTGATGGTCTCCGTGACACCATACTTCGGACAAAAACAAAAGCACTTACCTCTAAATATTCAGCAATGTGTTCGCAGGCGTCTTCGAGCTGGTTCTCGTCTAGCACTACGTCGAACATGTCGGGCGGACACTGGCCGAGTTTCTCTGCTGCCACCAGCTGCACCGAAAGGTTTTTTGACTGCCCCTTGCCACGGGATTTCACTAACCGAGTTAGTACCTGGAAAGTACCATGCTCTTTTACTTTTTGATATACAAGGAGTACATACTTCTTATTATAGGGTAAGGGTTTTACACTATACAAAATACTACTTCTAAAATCTGAACCGATGCCTAACTTCTAAGTTAGTTGTGGCACTGAGTTATAAATAGGCATTTGATATTATATTCGGCATTTATAATTAAAAAAGGTCGTAGTGTCTCGTTTCTGTCCATAGCAGTTTGATATAGGTAAAAACAAATGGAAATCTGTTCAAACAAACTTACGAGTTTAGTAGCTTATTTAGGAGTCAATACAAATGCAAAGGTTTAAGATGGTTCTACAAATAGTCCAGAACCACGATTAATACTAAAATTATTGCATGATAGGTTCCACTTACTTTTGGACTAGTTATTTTGAGGTAGACTATAGTTGGAGCTAGGGATGTCTTGGCGAGTTGTGAAGGATGGTTGATGGTGTCGCAATCCAGTACCACCAGTTGCAGGGTCCGTGCCAAGTCGAATATCCTCTCGATCTCCGCCTGAAGATACAAGATATTTAAGAACAATAGAGAATCAGATTGGTTTGTTTCATGCCAGCGTCAAAACCAGGTAATAAGTTACAAAAAAAGCATGCGTCTAGTTATGTTCTGTAAATAATTTTATATCTTGGGGTTAGGTTTCACACTGTTGTACTTCCAAGATGCTACACGTTTCAGCCTTTCGCTTAATTTAAGTGTGGGCGTAAAAGACAAAGGCGAACGATTCAGTCAAAGAATAACCCAAGCCGCTCTGAAACGTATTGTTTGGAAGTCTACTTTCAGCTATTTATTGCACACTCACAGAAACATTCCCAATTCAAAAACATATTAGTTACATCACGACGACAAGGAGTTAGTGTATAAAACGTTAGTTTAGTCAGGATTCCAAGCTATCAAAAGTAACTGGTAACACGCTCTATTCACATAACGGTTATTTGCACACATCAAAACATGTCCACTACATGGTTAATCATCGTATTCCTAAGCGGTTCATCCTCGCACCTGGACCTCTGCCAAGCAATTGTTCCTCGAGTTCCCTCTTTCCATCAACGGTTTCTTTGGTTGCTGGTTATTGAGCAGCGATCGCTTCGCCAGCGATATGTCTGCGGAGACCCTGGTGATGATGATCCTGGAACATACGGAGACATGATTACCTGGACCTCGGCGATGCAGGTGGACCGTGAGTTGGATCGCTCCATGATCGCGCGTTTCGAGGGGTTGTTGAGGAGCGACCGCTTTGCGAGAGAAATGTCGGCCATCACGCGAGTTATTATTATCCTGCAATTGGATTAGAGTTTGAAAACTGGTATTTACTTTATGAAAAGTAAGTAGAGTTACAGAAGTAGACAGGGAAAAAAGAAGTGTAGCTGCTAAGTAGGGTCTTTAAAATCGACATCTCTATGCATAGGCTATCGGAACGAAAGGGACTGATTTGGAAATAGTGTGAATTAGCGAAAAAAATGTGCAACGTCACTTCATAGGTAGGTAATGAAAAGGTAATGGTAAAAAATAGGTTTAAAAATCGTGCTTACCTGCTTTCAAACTGCTTAAACCACTGAACGAGAGGTCCTTGGGCCAAATTCAGGACGAAAACTAACCTTCTTAATAGCCAGCCAAGGATCATCCAGCGCTGACAGAAACGGTAACATTTCGTGCTCAAGAACAGAAATGCCATGTCACCATTAACTGAGTGTAAACTAAACTGACCTGCCCTCGAACCGCCGTTTGAGAAAGTCAAAGAGGGCTTTCTGCATCATATCGGTGACCTCATACCCCTTGAGCGAGGGGCCTACGATGACCACGGGTCGCATAGAAGGCACTACATCGTAAGGCGTACAGGCCTCCTGCTTCTTGAAGAATGGCTTCCGTTTCTCCTTTCCAGCTGGTAGGGCCCCGGCCGCGACCCCACGCCCCCGGCCTGTGTCTGATTCATCACCTGGAATTAAGATAGGATTTTTTCAGTGCTAAAGATACTACCAGCCAAAGACTCACGATTTAGTGGCGAGACCTACATAGCAGAAATGTCCCGCGTCGGCCAATCTTCAATGCCTACTTATGCCTACTCGAGGGTTCGTTAGGGGTCTGGTGGGGTTCATTATTTCTCATAATAAGGAACAGACGGAATAGTTGCTTTATTCAATTACGTCACAGGACAAGACATTTTATAATACTAATTATGGATATCGGTATATTAAAAGGTGGCTTACACATTCAGGTAGGCACAAAATACAGTAGCTTCAAAGATTCCCATAACCACATAACAACATTTATTACAAAATAACTGTAAATTGTTTCATCCAGCAAAGCAACGGTTAAAGGTTGAAAGCTGAAAAACACCATTCATAAAAATAAATAAATGTAATATAATATTATATAAAGAAATCAATTTTTCTTTTGAAAGCAATTGAGAAAAGTGATCATTGCTAACAAAGGAAAAATTTGTTAGTAAATAGGATGGTCATGCGAGATGCGATGAGTTTGGGTGAGGTTGATTATGTAAATAGCAAAATTTTGTAAAACAACTCTAATCCAAACAGGGTAGGGTTGAATTTACAACATTTCCTGGTCTACTAATGATAGAAATTGCTTACCTCGATCGAAGGAAGGTACATCTGAAAAAATTGTGTCAATGAGTGTAAGAATCATTAGCATTACCTATAGGTATAAGTACCATCTAATGCAATGAAAACCAGGAAATTATAGCAAATTCCACCAGATGTATGTATGAAAGAATGTTCAATGGACCAATGTTAGTACAAAGCAGTTATTCATTCCATACATACTCGTACCGTTTCCAACAAAACAAATACCGACTACTTGCTCAAAAACCAGCAAAATCATTTATTAGAAGAAATAGGTTTCACATTATACATCAGTTCACTACTACCAATCCACACCGAATTATAGAGGCAATTTTTCATGTTAGTAATTTTATATATTTACTAATAGCCTAAAATAGAAAAAGACGATAGAAAAAAAAAACACCAACTGCGTTGTACTTAAACCACCACACATAATATCTATAGGCACATTTAGCAACGTCACGCAAAATCCCTACAATTATTTCGATTGCTATTCGGGTTCAGTTCGGTACCGGTTTATTTATGTATTCCATATAGATATTTTGTTTGGTGGTAAAAAGCAATAAAAGCGAATCTTCACACGATAAAACAGAAAAAACTATGGTGAACAGAAACAGCATACTGGTCACCATTGTTTTTCTAAAGTTTTGAAATGGAAGAGCTACTGACCAGCAACCAACAGCATCACAGTATAGGCAACTTGAGTATAAATTATCATCAGGTGTGCTATATACATTTTCGCCAGACAAACGTTTGGCTTGATCAAGTTTCAAATTATAATAAAATAGGAGCAGACCAACGAAGGTATTCCTTTTTTAAGATGCCCTATACTAAAAGCAGACAAATGGGTTTAATACTGTATATGGGTCCTACAGTAAGAAACAAGGTCATTAAGCCTTAAAAAATAATATTAGTTTAGAAAATTTTGGATATATAAATGTGGCATTGCACTGTGTGATCCTGATCTTATAATATCCCGAGTTTTTTATTCAAGTAGGACTCAAGCGCGGATCCACCATTGTGGGCACGATGGGCATGTCCACATAATAGACTTGAGACGTTTCTCACAGAGGGCTCGCCCCACGTCTTGGCCCACGTGGGCTTTGAAATTATACCTACACAAAATTTTGGTCAGTGCTATATATGTATACGCATCTCCTTTGTAGGAATGCATTACATCGATCATGAGCGAGTTCATACTCAGACTCCTAATGGCCGATATTTGAATCCGCGCCTGTGACTTGAAGTCTGCTTGATATGGGGATGCGCTAGCCTGCACGCACCTGAATGATAAACAATGGATACAAGGGCCTCGTGAGTGTTCGTTGTGGCTGGTCAGCAAGTCGTCCCTGTAAAGCAGCAAGCATGAGCGCGGCGCGAGTACTGCGTGCCAGCATGGAGTGACGTACCGGGCGTGGGGGGCGTGCTACCTCGGGAGAGCGGCGGCGCGTGCGGGCGCTGCGCGTAGCGGCCGCGCGCCGCCAGCCCGGCGCGGACCGTCTCCAGCTTCACCGGCGACGGGATGAAGCCGATGTCGCAGCCCTCCTTCACGAGACGCCCGATCCACCAGTTGTTGTCGTACTTCTCCTGGAAGAGAACAAGTTATATCGAAATCATAGTTCATGGGTAAAGTCATACAGAACGAAAACCCGTTCTTGTTTTCTGTTAAGAACTGGTCTTAGAGGTTTTTAAATAAGGTTGGAAATTGACGCTGTTTTGTAAAACTTGATGCTTCGATGATGGTTCAGATCATCTTTAAGAGTTCCAGTGATGACGATAACAATAAGTTCATTGTAAAAATAATGAAATTTTCCATGTGATTTATTTATTATTTATTTATTTATTTATTAATAGACGAGCAGCTGTCGCTGATTGGTTGATCATGGAGCTAGAGTCTTGCGAGTACCGTCAGCTGTTTTACGCAATCCTATTGGTGATTGAAACATAATCTATTATCTAAATATTCTGGCTGTGTGATACATATATATATATCTATTTTAATCATATTTACCTTGATGTGGAGAAAATCTCGAACCTCGAAGGAGATGGCACTGCCATGCACCGGCGAGTCGTCGTCGAGTGTGCCATCGTACGAGACATTTGTACGCACCGCGAATGCCACTGGCTTCGACTGGAATGAAGAAAACATCTGATTGTTTTTTTTACAAAACTCTGGCCTCTCCAAAGATGAAAGTTAACATGGTAAATGAGTATTAGTAATGTAAAACGCCAGAATAAATCCTGGATTTCAATTTGAAGGTCCCGTGTCCAAGTCCTTCAACTAAGAAGGGACAAATAACCGAGCAATGAGAGTTGAGAACATTTTTGGGAATCTACAACAAACACCATCCAAATACCATAAGTATTATTATGGCACAGCAGAAAGGAGGTGGCATTTGAACCTGTACCCGCGCGTTGCCGACCGTAGCCTATCGTCAAATTCAAAGTCAAAGTGTATTTATTCAGTTGAATCACAAGGATAACTTTGGAACATCATAAAACTGGGTGAATCTCTATAGACTCTCTATATCGAGGTAGCCTACCTACAAAGGAGTTGTAAGATTCTATTCCAGATTGGTAGTATAAATCAATGTAGGGAAAATCAGGCTAAAAGTTCTAAGTAGGTTTTTGCTTCTATTTTTCGAAATAAAAAAACAAATAATTAGTTTTTTTTACAGTGTTCAGGGGAAACTTTTATTGACTCATGCCCTTATTTACGAGAAGATGTAGTTCCTGGTATGGGGTTTTAGATGGGGTAGGCTAACCCAGCACCTGTACCATCCTCACAGCTCAGTCAGCCTAATCCCACAGGAAAGGCATGGTCAATTTGCGCGGAGCTGATTTAGCCGAAGGCTTCCTTCACCGTTTGAGAGCATTGCGCACATATTTTTTTTTATACAGCTCGCTGATGGAACAAGCCGATGGCCCACCCGATGTTAAGTGATAACCATGACTATAAAAAAGCATTGCCTCGCAAGTCACGTACAATAGGAACGTGCCCTACGATGCACTGCCTTGCATCCATTAACTTGAGGCATACAGATGTTAAGCCCATGTGCCTGTAATTTCACCGGCAACTACACTCTTCAAACCGATAAACAGCAACGCTGCTTGGCGGCAGAATAGGGCATGGTGGTAGTCCTTCCCCGAATGAGCCCTTCACAAAGAGCTCTACTACTCTACTCTTCAATCTACAGTGCAGTGCAAAGCTGACTAAGCCGCGGGTTCCTTCACCGTTTGAGAGCACTAGCATTGCGTCCATAAATTTTTCAATTTGAAAAATCCAGGGGTCTAACAGACCCCGAAAACACGGCACATACTGACCCGTGCCTTATCCAGTTGTGAGAGTGCCTGCGCTTCCTTCTCGCGGCGCAGCGCCTCTTTGTCTTCGTCCAGCGACAGCTCCGAAGACGGCTGCGAGTAGTTTGAATCAGCTGAGCCCTGAAAACACAAAATGGATCTTATTGCATAAAAGATTAAAACCATTATATAATGAAAGGTTATGATGTTTTACCACCAGATAGTTTATTATTCCTATGTTGTTTGTGACCCCTCGCGTGATGAGGCGCTGATCAGCACCAGGCACAAAGTAGTGTATGGGTAAGAGCCTTTACAACACTGTTGTGCAAAGAGATTTCAGAGGGTGTTCACAATGCACGTGATTACGTCTACGTCTTATTTATTTTGCTTATATTGTTTATTGCAATTCTTATGTTACATGGCAAGGAATTAATGTTAAAAATGGTGATTAGATAATCCCTTTAGGGTATGGCAATATGTGGAGTAGAAGCGGGCCGAAGTTTGAAATATACAACAAACAGTTAATGGATTATAAAATTCGAAAACTGACCAATGTGGAGAGACGGAGACATTTGAATTATTGTAGCATTTTTTTACTAGTAAATATTTAATTTTATATTCGAATTTTATATCGGTTTCCATAATTAAATGTGAAAACTGTTCTCCAAAATTTAAGACAAAGCATAGGACACCAAAGATGACATTGTAAAGATCGCGGAAAATTGGTGGAGGGTTAAAGAAGGTCTCAAACAATCTTCTGGGAGGTCAGCAAAGATAACTGTAGGTATATTGAAAGAATCTATCGATCCACAGCTAAAGAAGAGCCTAGAAGCCGCAAAGCGCGTCGGTTGCAACCTTGGTACGTAGATTATAGATATTAATAAATATTTGCCAATAAAATATATTATTCAATCGTAAATTCTGGAATGCCATCTGTTCGTACTGCACTCTAAATCGAATGGAGGCGCATAAATTGCTGTGGTATATGACGAACCGTCTAATGCATGGTTTCTAATACCGCTATAGAGCTATTTCTGTAATATCTGGTTGTATTATGTTCTACTACTAATTTTAATCATACTTGCAACATAAAGTTCGGTATCGGTATCTCTATCGCGTCTTCATACAAAACCCGCAATGAACACGGAACATAAACGAAAAACGAAAAACCAAATATGAAAAACTAAATATGGTAAACAAAACTCATACTTGGGATACTTGAAGACAAAGCGTCAGGCGCACCCGATAGATCGACCGTTTTTAAATTTTTATTTCTGTGTGGTACCAACAAATTGGAATTTTAATCTGAAATAAATCGTTAGTGATCGTTATACAAGAGTCAATACCGTTGAGACGACGTTATTTTTCACAAGCGAAAATCTCGCGACTTCGTATTTATGGTGTTATTTTCTTAAGGGACTGACAACCGTCAAACAAAATCTCGCCCGCACATTTCAATATTTTTCATTGAAACTAATAATGAAATCGCAATTAACCAAGTTGTCACCACCTTAAAACCTTGAATCTCTCCCTGCACTTTCCAGGGAGTTGAATTTTGAAAATGAATTTCCTAGCGCACTCATACATAACTGTCTTAGCATTGTGATGTAAGTAAGTATGCGCTATATATAGTAAGTAAGTTAACGCCATTGTCCTAGAAATACTAACTTGGTTGTGCATTGAATATAAGTCAGCTACGTAACGACTTAACATATTTCGAAGATTAGATTTGTATTACGCAAGAAAATAGACGTTTCGCACAGCCACTTTCCTTGATAAATCCCATGATAAATTATAATCAAAAATACTAAACCTACCTTTTCATAAAACTAAAACTGCTTCAAAAACTCGGACCGCGAAACTTATTTAAATACATTTTAGATTCAATCGATAACTAGCGACCAAAAATCGTTAAAATTTTCTATTTTAGCTAACTAACTAGCTAAGATTCTTATGAAAAAGCACTGAAGCGAAATGCGGAAAGGCCGTGTGACCGCCCTATGTCAACAGTACGCAGAGACTGTGGAGTGCGCGCGCACCGCTCTGCACCAAACTGCAGTCGCCCTACGGAGAACTGAACGTAGACAAGCGCGCACCTGGCCAGAAACGATTATTGTATTTTTTTAGTCAGGTGAATTAAGTCTACCGGATTTTGGGGCTTCAATTTCATTGAAAGCTGTGTTAGTTCTCCCAGGTGCACCAAGTCTACCGTGCGTAGCACTTAAAACACTCAGGTGATTTACTACAGGTGAATTAAGTCTACCGAGTGATTTTTTAACTTTCGGGTATTATTCGCGTATTAATGTAGCATTGTTGGAAAAACAAATAAGATAATACGCAATAAATACCCGTGTAATATGGCAACAATTATGACGAATTTTTTTGATACGACTTATATTCATAAGTTATTTGGAAAAATTTCAAAGTATAGATGTATATACTAAACTAGCGGCCTGTCCCAGCTTCGCATGGGTGGATATACATTTTTTGAACATTTTAGGACAAACTTAGAACGTAGGTTAGAGTCTGGCGTGTACTTAGTTTATTTCGCACGCCCTTCTCCCTGAGTGAGTAAAAACGCGCCCCTTGGACGCGCGTTCACTAATAATATTTTAAAGCGAGCTAACATTTTTAATTTCGTCATATCTTTTGAATGGAATGTCCGATTTGTAAAATTCAAAAAGTAATCTATAGGTATTGAAACAGTCTTGAATACGAAATGATTTATTTGGATAAGGATTAATACCAAGGTACAAATAAAGAGCCTTTTCTAGCGGCGGCATTTCAATTAAATTTTTATAATAAAAGAACACTTATTGTGACATAACTATAATAGATAGACATATGCTGTCGCGACATTTTTTGTAGATGATGACGTGTTCTGCAAAGCCGTAGTACATTATTTTGTTCTATCATCAATAGTTTTCGCAGCGCACGCGATGTAAGGTTTTAGTTTTTGAAATCGGACCAGTAGTTTTTGAGCCTATTCGTTACATACAAAAATACAAACATGCAAAAATACAAATCTTTCCTCTTTATAATATTAGTGTAGATGTAGATGTAGACGAGTAAAATAACGTTATTTTCTTACGTGACTTGATAGGCAATGCTTTCATAACTTTTCGTACCTTATTTGTTCTTTTTTTTTTCCTGATTATTAATTGTGCCTTTAAAATTATTTTATGACATTGCAGTTCCCAATCATGCATGAAATAATGGGTGCATGTACTTGACTTGTGCTAAAAATAGACCTAAGCTATTTATTGACGTACATGACCGCAATTAATGAATAAATAAATGAAAATAAAAGTGATGCCATCTGCATGCTTGTTCTATTAGAAAGTAGTACATAGTTTACATAGTAAATTGCCCTCAAATATGAGTTGGCTTTGATGTCTGAATTTTCATACAGCACGTCTTGTATTACGCTAAGCGCTTGCATAGGCATTTGTCTATAGCTCTGAATCCATGAATGAAGGATTTATGACGACGTCGGAGGGAGAGGGGTAGCTTTAACTACGTCACCAATCCAGTACTAGTGACACTAGGTCCTGGATTGCTAGGAATTTAAGCAAGGTAGGTATTCGTTTTGAAAACACGGAAAAGTATTAGGTTTTGGCTGTAAAAATGATATATACTAATTATTCATGTGTATATTTATTTATTTATTTTAATTAATAATCACCTTTATTAACGTTATTTATTTATATTTATATAAATATTCGTGAATTGAAATAATGCATTAAAACCTTTCGTAGAGTTTGTCCGTAGACTGTCTACGGCGTAGATCATTGATTTTTGAAATAGTATTTACACGATATACATAGGTATATCCCCGTAAATAGCACAATAACTTGCAAAAAAGCTATTTATTTTTGTAAACACGTTTTTTTTCTAATTTTAGGTAGGTAAGTATATTAAATCTTTCCAGAGCTAGTATTACCAAAAGCCGTACAAAGAAAAACTAGCACAACAACGGATGACGAATGTCAAGAAGGCTTTTTTAGGCTCTTACACACAAGGTTGTCGACAAAGCCGGCGGGTTTAGCACCCGGATATAATGCTTGGTAAAGTTCATGAAAGGCATGCGTTTCAGAAAACCGCCGGCATTGTGTATAGGAACCTTTAAAACGCGAATAATTCTCCGTAGAGAATTATTCGCGTTGATCACAAATGTATCATATCATATCTATCATATCAGCTTGTTATTTTCTAATTGATAAATTTATATAATACATTATTATTGATTTAGGGTCATTGCCCATCTGTGGATTAGAAAAAGTATATAAGCAAGCAAAAACAGGCAAAGAAAACATGCATCAAAATTGCCTATAGTTTTATCATTAAGGAATGTTATTATACTATAGCACTTCACATCGGGCTCACGTAAAAGCTGCATTTGCGCTAGTTTACAACAGCTTTATCGCTAAACGGAACGTTTCTGGCTGTTACTGTTATAGATCAGTGACGGACGAAGTGGGTCTGCACTGAACTGAACTGAATTTTGGTATTATAAGGATAGTATAAAAACCGTAAAATAACCTCTTCGTTGCGTATTAAAAGCCAGCAGCAATATTTACTATTCTAAAAAGCTACGTGTGACCAAGCTTTATAATCACAAAAAAAGTGTATAAAAAATTGGATACACTTTGAAACTAAGTTTATTTTTAAACATATTAGTTGAAATCAAGGAAGCCAATTGAAATACAAAGTCAGAAATTATTTATTCAATTGACTCACAAGGATCACTTTGAAACGTCTTAAAGCTAGATGAATCTAGGTGCCAGTTTCACGAGTTCAAGCCTAAAAGAACAGGCAACAGACTCACGGATTGGTTTTTACCGTTCTTTTGTATGATCCTTGTTACCAAAAAATTATGATAAAGCTCCAGTGTGGTGCATAACGAACTTAGTGAGGTATATGCATTGCAAAAATTTAAAGGATATAGTAGTGGTCCTTACCCCAGTCCTTTCCAAGGGTTTGTAATTAGTCATTGGTGGTCACCAGCCGGCTGTTCGCATGCAATGCAACATACACACAACACAGACAATCAGACAATACATGCTACAATATTACATAACAAACATGCATAATAGTTTCTAATTTCTACGAAAACAGGGAACTCATACAAAGTATAAATTTAAGTCCACAAATAGGTAATTTTTAAGTCCACAAATAGGTTTTTTCCACAACAATATTGTAATATATATCAAATAATAAAAACGGAAATATTTATCAAATATTTTGAATGCTTGGAATGGAATTGGACAATTTGAACATGCACTAGGTAAAAACAATCTAATTTATAAGATTTCTACAACTACCTAAAATGCATCGAACGCACTACAATTCTAAATTTAAAAGCTCACCTTAGCTACAGCACCCAATGAGAAGAACTAAATAGTTTTATTCTCCTGTCAATAACTAAAAAAACAAAACTGTTCCATTTTCAAATTTGATGTGCACAACACGGTTCTATCCAGCCAGCTTCACATCCGGAGAGGTTGGTACCCAGGCCGCGATTGATCAAGGTCTGTAGCGCAGAGGTTTCGGCGGCAGCGTGGCGGGCCGACCCGTGACGTCATTCGCCCACGTTGCCACGATACGGCCTACTCTGTGCATATTTTACGCCCCGTTTTTGGGGCAAAGCCATCAAGCCGCTTATTTATACCCACTGGGTTTGATCCGTTTTTCGTGTTGAGTTAATAAGTTATCAGATTTTTAGGAAACGTACCGCGGACGGGGTCACGTGATTGATCGGTTTTTGAATTACCGTAAATAGATAAATGTTTGTTTATTAATTAATTTTTACTCATATTTTATGGCACCAAAAATTCACCGCGCGTATTTTATGTTTTTTTTAATTCTTCATGCATTTTCACTTCAAGAAAAAATATTAAACAGACGGTCCGACACATTACCAACCGGATGCCTACACATCAAGAACTGAGATAGATCGAACACTAACAATGAAAGCATTAACCAGACAAGTCAAGTTCATTCATCAATCAGATAATGTACGTACAGTGTACCGCAAAATCCATCGTAACAAAATCAACTTTATTGCCTACGCAATAAAGTTTGTTATATCAAGAAAAAAACGCTGTAAAGGAATAGTAAATGTTTGCGTGTCTATTTCTGTTCATATGGAGTTTCGAGTGTTCTGCAACTACTCTGTAGAACGTAGTTTATTATACTTCGAACCACTATAGTTATGAATATGATTTTCACAAAAAAACTAAGCAAGAACCTACAGTCTTATCATCACTAATACCGAATATCCTGTTATAAGTAAGACTTCCTAAACTGAAATAATTAAATATGTCAAAAGGTTCCTTTAATCTTTGTTATTGAATATAGCTAAAACAAATTAGGCTTTTTTGTCCTACACTACCTCTTTGTACCATTTCTAGTTTAAAAGATTATTTTTGAAAAATATATTTAAATAAGATTTAAACAATGCCTTTCGGGGAACTTTTAATAATTTATACCCCTATTTACAGGACTCTGTAGTGAAAAAAAACCACCTGTTCCTCATATCCCTACTCTCTCTCTCTTTCTTGTCGTGTCACTAGTTTCTTTCGAAACAGTGTGGTTAAGTGCACCTCAAGAGGCTTTATATTTATATCCTTACTAATCTATCCCTATTGGTAACAATTGACCGAATCAGGAAACACTGAACGATTTTTTTATAAGTATTCATATAGAAGTAAACAAATAAATTAAAACACAAACCGACGAAAGACTACATTAGGTTAATCTGCTTTCGAAAAACTTTAGAAGAAAATACCTATGGCTTTAAATCCATGAATATAATTATCATAGTTTTTAAACCTTTTGAAAATTTTAATATTTTAAAATTTTATTTATTATATTAGTAAGGATAATAATAAATTATCTTTATTTTTAATCGTTTTAAAATTTTCAAAAGGTTTAAAAACTAGGATATAAAGCCATAGGTATTATGGATTGGATAGATGGATGTTTGTTACTCTTTCACGTAAAAACTACTGAATGGATTTTAATGAAACTTACAATGAGCTTATACATCAGAATAACACATAGGCTACAATTTATAAAGATATTGTGGGACTAATCCTGCGCAGACGAAGTCGCGGGCACCAGCTTGTATAAATTAAAATAAAAAGCCATTTATAAAGCCACAACAATTACATGAACTACATCGTCCGTAAGGGTATGAGTGAAAAGTTACCCCTAACGTTGTGACAATCGATGTCAAGGCCAGTTTACTTTACAATTACAGAACAAAATTAAAAAAGTACAATAATAAATACACTTCTCATCGCTAATTATGAAAATAATATTTGCTGGTGTATTTTTTTTAAACAACTATCCTATGGAACTAGCATATGGCCCACCTGATGTTAAGTGGTAACCATCACCTATAACAAAGCATTAATTATTAACTGTAATTATATTTGCGTATTCCTCTTGTTAAAATGGGCGAAAAAGGTCACCATATATCGTATATGCGAACACGAATAACGTACGTACGATAAACGATAACGTACGTAAACATTTAAAGTATCTAGTTGTAAAAATATGGTCAAAGGCAGCAATGGCATATTTTATTTTATAAGGAAGTAAATACAGCAATAAAATAAACTGAGCACGAACCCAAAAGAAATCCAATAATTCCTCCATTTCCCGATTGATCCCAATGTTCGAACAGTGGCAACGACTATTGTGGAATGGATATTTTCGCTCCTAACATTGTTCCGTATGCGATTTGTTAACGTGGTACATAGGTTTAGCTATTTACATTCAAAACGTGAGTACAATCCTGGAAATAATCGTACAATCTCTCTCAGCTACAGCCTCAACGCAGAACGCCTAACTCTAAATATTATTTTTATGAGAATTACAGAAACTCTCAAAAACTCAAATATTATTGAGTTACTACTCAAATATATTTCTGCCTCATTTGAAACTAGCAGTTAGGTATTATGAAATTAAAACAATTTCCTGAATAATAGTTACCTAAAATTAAGGATAATGATTTTGAGATTAACTTCTAGAACATTTATCTGGAACGTAGAACTATCTAGAACATTAAAATCTAGAACGTTCGCAACGGTCTGCAGATAGCTCAACTGCTTCATATTCGTATTTTAAGAGTATTAGAGTACTTTGTGAAGGGCTCGTCCGGGGAAGTACTACCACCACGCCTTTTTCTGCCGCCAAGCAGCAACGCTGTGTTTCGGTTTGAAGAGTGTGGTTGCCGGTGTAATTACAGGCACATGAGGTTTATCATCTGTAAGCCTCAAGTTGATGGACACAGGGCAGTGCATCGGAGGGTACGTTCCTATCGTGCGTGACTTATGAAGTTATGAGGCAATGCTTTGTTATAGGTGATGGTTCCCACATAACATCAGGTAGGCCATCTGCTTGTTCTAACTAGTTTTATAAAAAAATATTTAAAATTAACGCAACAACTCGCCAGTTTGTAGATACTTTAGACCTAGCTTTAGATTCCGGGCTGGTTTGAAATAAACTGCCGATGGCCGATGAAATCATTACTCATACTGAAACTCGAAGGTCGGATTGTTCCTATTTTAATCGGCTGTTTAGCAAGATCAACACATTATTATAACACCAACAAATCGTTCAGTGTCTTTGATCTCAGATCAGCGATCTCTTCTAGACTTTTACCATAACGTTTAAAGAAACGTTATGGTAAAAGTCTAGAAGAGATCGCTTCCTTAGTCGTAAGATCGGTTATTATACAGTCAACAATAAAAGTAAATTATGATCGAACAAAGTTTCTAAAGTGTTTCGAATTATGATTGTAGTGTATAAAAATATACTATGCGCGCTGACTGGGCACGGTCGTGGGGGCACTCGATTCCAGGCGGCCATCCCAGGCAGACGTTACTAGAATTAAGTGTTTTATTTGGTACCCAAGCAACCTGTACAGTACAATGATAACTAGCATTTTTTTATTGAACTGTGTTTGAGAAGAGTACCTAGATTCAATCTTAAAAGTTATATTTTATAAGTTTTTTGAATTCAATAAACTCATTTTTTATCAAGGCATAAACATAACCAAACCAACCGAGAGGGCGAGGGTTGTAGTTTCGGGTTCCATTCGGTGCAGTTTTTCAATACTAAAGCAAATGCACAACTATAGAATCAATAGCTGAAAAGCCGCGGGAAAAGCCAGTGCGAAATGTAGTGGTTTGATATTGATTTTGGCACTGATTGGTAAACATTCATGTAAAAGATTACTGGGAAAATTACAGTTTTACCTGAACTTATAAGGTCGCGTATGTTATTTTTATTTTATTATTAATATTTATTTTCTAGGGTTTGGGCCTTTGCCCAACGATGGGACGATGCGGACTAAAAGCACCAGTAATGTTGTTTTTGTGTTTACTGTTTTGTGCACTGTTTTTTTTCGACTAGTGGACCTATGCATAGGTCACTGTCACAATTAAACTAAAATAACCCGAAACGCTTTATGGTGTCATATTGAGGGGGTTCTGTTAAGTGATCTATAACGTATGGAATACCAACTCTTACAAAATGTGGTTGTGTTAGATGTAATTTTAGGATGTACCTCTCCCTTAGACATCCATAGTAAGTATTGAGGATATAAAGAGTATTGAGTTAAGAGACCTAAGAGATCATTAGGGGATATCTTAATATAATTACAGGCACATGAGGCTCAACATATGTATGCCTCAAGTTGATGGACGCAGGCAGTGCATCGTAGGGTACGTTCCTATCGTGCGTGACTTACGAGGCAATGCTTTGTTATAGGTGACTGTTACCACTTAACATCAGGTGGGCCATCTGCTTGAACCATCAGCTAGATGTATAAAAAAATTCTACTGTGCCCTCAAATCAAATTTGTGAGGCTTATTATTTCTGTTAAACAAACGAATTGAGAACCTCCTCCTTTTCGAAGTAGGTTAAAAAGCATCTCCAGGGTCCTGTATCTATGACGTCACAACTCACTGCGTGCATGATAGCTGTAATCACTTATGCCACAAATAACCATATCTGCAAGCATTTCATTAGTTTTATCTAATCACTGGTAAACAACATCTTGTTGCTTATAAATTAAATACGTCATTGTGTACCCGCAGATGTGTAAAGCTGTAAAGCTTCTAGACAGACTTTTTTTTTCTACTACTATCCGATGGAACAACCAGATGGCCCACCTGAAAAGTATCTGATGGAACAAGCAGATGGCCCACCTGATGTTAAGTGGTAACCATCAACTATAACAAAGCATTGCCTCGTAAGTCACGCAAGATAAGAACGTCCCTACGATGCACTGCCCTGTGTCTGCGTTTAGCTTGAATTTACGGCATTTTCTAGCTGCAATATTGGCTTTTTTTCGATTCGATTCGATTGGCACCACACCGGAGCTTTATTTTTATATTATATTGTAACAAGGATCATACAAAAGAATGTTAGGAACTAAGCCAGTCTGTTACTTGTTCTTCTGGGCTTGGTCGCGTGAATCTAGCACCTAGCTTTAAGACGTTTCAAAGTGATCCTTGTAATTCAATTCTCAGTCTCACTTTCGCAAATACCGCAAGATCGTAGTTGAAAAATCTTTCACAAATAGTTGGAAAGCTAAACAGTTATACAATCGCAGAGGGTTTATTTATTGCCATAAATAAACCATGATAAATAAAAAACATGACACATTATCTACACTAATATTATAAAGAGGAAACATTTGTATTTTTGTATGTAACGAATAGGCTCAAAAACTACTGGTCCGATTTCAAAAATTCTTTCACCATTAGAATGCTACATTATCCCTGAGTAACATAGGCTATATTATATTTTCAAAAAAATCAGGGATCCTTACTAAAACTCCAATAATGTAACCCAAGGTGGAAAACAAAAACCTTACATCGCGTGCGCTGCGAAAACTATTGATGATAGAACAAAACAATGTACTACGATTTTGTAGAACACGTCATCATCTACAAAAAATGTGGCGACAGCATATGTCTAACTATTATAGTTATGTCACAATAAGTGTTCTTTTATTATAAAAAAATAATTGAAATGCCGCCGCTAGAAAAGGGTGTTTATTTGTACCTTGGTATTAATCCTTATCCAAATAAATCATTTCATAATTAAGACGGTTTCAATACCTATAGATTACTTCTTAAATTTTTCAAATCAGACATTCCATTTAAAAGATATGACGAAATTAAAAATGTTAACGGGTCCACGGGTCACGCTCGGGGTGCGATTTCACTCACTCAAGGAGAAGGACGTGCAAATGTATGAAATTAGTAGACGCGAGGGTCGAACCCACGGTCTAAGTTTATCCTAAAATGTTCAAAAAATTTATGACCACCCATGCGAAGCTGGGACAGGCCGCTAGTATTTTATATAGGAACATAAATATTGAGCCAAAAGTTAAACAAACAGAAACAGACTCTCAACTTTTATTCCCAGGCATGGTAGATATGATAGTACCAAGAGTCAACAAAAGATTATTTGAGGAAGTCTAAAAGGTGTAGTCAGAGATTCGTCCAAAAGATATCCCCAACAAATAAATATTATAGAACCTACTTTAAAATTAGTTAGTGTTATGAAAAGTTATTTAAGCGTCACACACATGCACCTTTAACTATTTTAACTCATTCACATAACATACGTCACGATAACCTTTTTTCACGATACGGCTCTTCCTTATTTTATATCTGGGTTTCAAAATAGATACTCCTGTAACTGACGACATCATGAGTCACGATACTGCTACTCATAGACAAAGAAGACCCTGGGTTTTGATCTGTCTCTGTTTTGGAGTTTCTAGTACCCTTAAGGCCTGTGTACCTATCTATACGTACAAATGTTGCGTTGTCAACATTGCTTATCCTTACCACTATTTCTTATCACACATTGTTAAAAATGGTGACAACAAGTATTGTGTATCTATTGACAGATTTTTCTAAGGCAACAACACTGTCACTACGGAAGCTTTCCATAAGATTGCGCGCGCACCTGCGTAAACAACTTGTTGTACCCGTTGCTCTGGCTGGTGTAGCCTATCTTGCGGGCCGGCTGCTGGTGGTCACGTCGGACCACCAGCGGGATCGCGTCCTGGTCTTCCGTGGTGAGGCATGCGACGGGCGAGGCGGCCCGCCGGACCGGCGACTGACTGGGTTACCGATTTTGGAACATCACGAATCAAACCGAAGCTTACGTGCGCGCGCAATAAACACTACGCGTGATCTGTCTGAGAGTACACGAAGTTCCCAAGTGCCAGTAGCGGCTAACTTCACTCGTGTCGCGAGCTCTGAATGGGCTGCGTGCGCATCGGATTAGCGATTACGAACAACTGGGTCAGATAGGATGTTTGGATTGTCGACGAGAAGGATCAATGGCATTGTTGGTTTGTTGGATGCTAAGTTGATGGTTTCGACTGATAAATCACTGACGCGAGGCGCAATTGTTTTTGCTATCTATTACAACAACTTTTAAAATGAAATTTTTGGATTTTTTGAAATTATCAATTTACATTTCAAGTATGTAGTCTTACTTGTAATCAGGTGTATGACTCGGTCCATTCGCATATATAAATTCACAAACGTTTCTTCGCCATTTTATTTCTAGCCAACTTATACAGTAAAATATTCATTGACATAGAACAATAATAATCCTGCAGTGTTCTTAAAGAATATTATAATTCGAAAAAGACGTTTACGAGAACCAGTCCCAAACAAAATTGGTATAAGGCCAGATGAAGACACGGCTATATCCTGAATAGTTCTATTACGATCCATTACATTGGTCCATAAACACGTACTAAGGGCTATTACATTTGCTGTTAACTCTTAATAAAGCGAGAGGAAAATTTGCACATTAATCCACGGTAAACATCATGATGTCTATAATACGAGTAATACTACGTATAGAAACGCTACTCGTTAAAACTTCGGCCTGGCTTTAATGTGGGTGGCAAATCAAAACCAAACTTTGGGTAACTCATTCAAAATCGCATCTGCTGCGGTTCAAATCACGGTTCAAGTTGTTTCGTACAATCGGTCAAATATACCGTGATTGGTAATTGATCATGTAGTAAGTATTGCAGTAAACCGAATACTAAATTGACCCGATTGGTCCATCGCTTGCGAACCATATTGTTTCATATCGTGCATGTGATTGCGAAGCAAGATTATATTGTTTGATGATGGTAACCACTTAACATTAGGTGGGCCAAGTGCTTATTCCATCAGCATGTTGAATATAAAAAAAACAAGATTTAATTAAGATGCTAATTCCAATGTAGACTTGGTCGCATAGATTCACCTTATTACATTTTAGAGTGATTCGTCTGATTTTATTGAATACACGGATCTAGGCTTAGACTTTGGTTCGGTGTATCTGAGTTTCACATCTATGAGATAGCTTTTACTCCATGTTATATTCCCAGTATTTACGCCCTAGACTGAGACGAACAGGCGATGAGTCATGTTACAAGCTGTTAATTGTTTGTAGGCTGTTAACACACGTGCTAAGGGCACGCATTAATGCGTTTTAAGGCGAATAAAAGGGCTAATGTACCTCTCGCTCGCACGTTTTGACATATTGATCATAAAATGTAAGCCCATTTTCGAAAATCGTAAACCACTATTTTGTGTGCACACAGTTAAGTAAACATTTCCTTTTTCCGGCTAGACAGATTTAAATAAAACGTAACTTATAGTTCGTATCATAGAAGAGCACGTTTTTTTAATCTTTCAATTCAGGGCAAGTATTACCGGCTCCGAGTGTCAGATAAAAATATTTTAATCTCTACTTTAAACTTGACAAAAACATGAAAAAAAAGACGCAACACAAATCATCTGATCGTTACCCTAAGATGGTAAAACACGCCCAAACTAAGCCTGGTTAAAATAATCCAAACTTCTCAGGGTAAGTTTGTTTTATAATCTTGCTCTTTCTAAAAGGTCAATTCAAAATGAGCCTTGGAAATGTACAAGAATTTCCAACAAGAAAATAACAATTGATTGGAGATACGCCTGCGTAACTGCTACGCTCGTAGCACGCCGTAGCTGCCGCGTAGGGGCACCACCTCCGTGGCGCAGTGCGTAGACCCCACGCAATAAGGTGACGTTTGCTTTGAGCGACCTAGTCGCGCGACTTATACTGACATGTCAGTAAACCTATATAGTAATTTTATCCGTTATTGCGAAAATAGTTGCATACGTTGAAGTACAATCTAAATATTGAATGTTTTTTTTATATTTTGCGGTTTTGCGTTTTTTCTTTTGTTTTTTATAAAGTCGCATTCACGCTTGTAATGCCCATGAATGCAAATGGCAAATGTCAATTTACTATAGGTTCAGTTTTTTGCTTTTATGTTTGAGAAATCGCGATGCAATGTGGAAGTCTCTTCAAGCAAGACCTCCATTTCGTTAAGTACCAGGAATTGACTGAATTATTGTTGTGACCTTTCAGTCAGCTTACTTCACGATAACAAATGGCCTGTACACTTGCGAGTGAATAGTTTTGCTTGCCTTTGTACACTTGCGTGCCACTGATCGCCATACAATCTACGTCGATACATGGAGATCAGCGTTGTGCGTGCCAAAAAAGTTTCGATTTCAATATTATTTACACGTAACCCGCAGGACGATTACATAAAATAAGCAGTAGCAGCGATAGACGCAGTATATGAGTCTATTGTTGCTGTTTCAACAATCCGAAAACTGATTCGGTAAACTGTGATGATAAAAGACCATTTATTTATATTATGAAGTCGGTTGAATTTTTTGTATTATCTACACTAATATTATAGAGAGAAAATATTTGTATTTTTGTAACAAATAAACTCAAAAACTACTGGCCCTATTTCAAAAAATCTTTCACCATTAGAATGCTACATTATCCCTGAGTAACATAGGCTATATTTAAATGTTTAAAAAATAAATGTCCATCCGTGCGAAGCCGGGACGAGCCGCTAGTTTTGTATAAATAAAAAAAATATGTACCGAAAGAATGATATTTTTATCCACACAATAAATTAAATGTACCTATTGTTTTAGGTGCGCAAATTTTTTGCACATGTGTGTATTTCCGGTGAGTTTTCTTAGCGTATTTTTGCCAAACTTGGCAACAATGGATAACACGCCCTGATTCGCACTGCGTTTGGTGTCATGGGCCAGTTATTATATGTATAAGTATAGTAAATACATAGATTCGTAGATACATACGTCTATGATTTATATCTACCCTACAAACAAGATACGACTAAGCCCTTTATTGTTATTTATTTATGAAACAAAATAAAATGTAACATACTAGTATAACTAAAAGCCAATAAAGAATTTTCATATTTGTTTAAAACTGCTAAATTAACTTCATTTTGAAAGTGAGCAATAAAATCTTCAGAAAATTAAATCAAGACTTCTACCCACGTCCTCAAGTCTTGACCAGTAGTCTTGCTTATTTTATTATTAAAGATAGTCTGCTCAGCAAAAATATAGTCTCCCTCTATCTTTCTGAATATATTTTATTTTATCTGTGGAAATCGTGTATATGCTTGTGTCACCCGTGGTACAGGCTTTCCCTAATGGGAACGCCTGTATCATCTTATCATATCAGAACGGGGATCATCAGAAACTTTCTGAAGAACATAAATACAATTAATTACTTTTGCTTGTAAATAAATAAACTTGGTATTTATAAAAAAAATTAAGTATTTGGTTAACTGAAGAGGTACGTTGGTGGTACATATATAATTTGAAGCCTTCCATATTCAACGAATACCCGTAAAGTTAAAATCTAGAAGTATATCGGCAGTTTCAGTCCCTTCCATTACCAAGCCTATCACGAACCTAGGCACGGCCTAATAAGGTTGCAGCCCTAAAGAAATTACCATCACGATCACACAAAAATCAACCTTACCCGCTCTACTTAAAGCCCAAACTGTCTGTAGCGGTGTTCAGTACGCGGCAAGTTCATAGACGCTGGGAAAATGAAGTTTAAGGTCGAGACCCTATTTCTTTGTAAGCGTTCGCCTTTTGTGGGTTGTCACCCACACAATTACTTTCTTTGTAATAAAGTTTTTGAGTAGGTATGTGTAATGGGGGTTTAAGTATTATTTCTGTACATTACTTCCGAAAGCGGCTTTGCACGCGTGGTACCTAAAGGTAGAGAAGAAGTTAAAAAACCTAAGAAGCCTCATAAGAAGGATCAAGCAAAAAATCGCTAGGAACCAAGCCGAAGTTTCTTGAGCTGTAACTAGCAGTAGATTTGACTGGTATAAAAGAAGTTTAAAAGTGATACTTGAGATTGTCTTAACTTTACCAGTTGAGCGCCTTCCGTGCTCGCCATTGTTCGGTAGCGCTGTAAGAATCGTCAGACCAGCATTTAGTCCATTCGAAAAAAAACCTTGTGATAGTACTGAATAAAGACTGTTTTTATTTGGATTTGGCTTCCGTATGTTATAGGTATCTATTTCAAGTTTTAACGAAATCGGACGAAGCCACGATCATCATCATTCAGATTTAGAATGTTAGAGAAAAGAGCTTATAACAGTTGCATTATCTCAAAGCACATTACCACCACAATACCAACACGCCGCGGGTATCAAACCCGCACCTGCACCTCAGCTGGTCTGTGAAGGTGTGTGCTGCGCATGCGTGTTGGTGCGATCGATGGGCGACGCGGTGGCGACGTCGATGACCCACTTGCAGCAGACGACCGCCCGCTGGTCGCGCGATAAAAGACGCTCAGATTGCGCTAGTGTTTTAGTCAAGTCCCCCTCGCAAGAGCCAGGCCAAAGTTTTTTTTTTTGGATTTATTATTTTTATTTGTTTATTTGATGACACTTTTACATAAGAAAATTAAGGGGCTGACAACTATCAAACAACTTCTCGCTCGCACGTTTCGACATGTTGAAAGATATAAAATCACTAAACTCATTTTCGAAAAATCGCTGAAACTGTGTGCAATGTGATTGCACACAAATTGGTTGATTGCGATTTTTCGAAAATGAGTTTAGTGATTTTATATCTTTCAACAAGTCAAAACGTGCCAGCGAGAGTCACATTAGCTCTTGTCTTCGCCTTAAGGGGCTGACAACTCTCAAACAATTTCTCGCTCGCACGTTTCGACATGTTGAAAGATATAAAATCATTAAGCTCATTTTCAAAAAATCGCAATCAACCATTTTGTGTGCAATCACATTGCACACAGTTAAGTAAAAATTTCATTTTGATCGATACAAGTTTTCCTACTTAAAAGTTTGCTTATGTACGAAAACTAGTAAAGCACACTTTTGAATAGGAAAACATGTATCGATCAAAATGATTTTATCAAAGTGATTGCACACAAAATGGTTGATTGCGATTTTTCAAAAATGATTTTAGGGATTTTATATCTTTCAATATGTCGAAACGTGCGAGCGAGAGTCACATTAGCTCTTGTCTTCGCCTTAAACCAAACTAGCCTCTTTCGTCCATAAAATTTGTATCAAGTTTTGCAAGGAGGGAAGGTAGACGATTAGTTTGGTTGGTTAGTCAAGTAGCCAGTGTAGTCGACATCAAAGTAAAAGATGAACAGAGTTTCAAAAGTCTTTGGCATGTGTAATTGTGATGGGTTTCCTAGACCACGCTAGAAAATGTATGGAATAGCAAATACTGCAAAGTGTGAATTTTTTTTTAATGTAACGCTTGGATGTATACCATGACATGACATGACTACCCCTTTAGATATTCTTAAAATATCTTGAGGTAACTGTTAAGGCGAAGACAAGAGCTAATGTACCTCTCAAAATGATTTTTTTAACCAAACTGTGTGCAATGTTATTGCACACAAAATGGTTGATAGCGATTTTTCGAAAATGAGTTTAGTGATTTTATATCTTTCAACATGTCGAACGTTTTCAACGTGCGAGCGAGAAGTTGTTTGATAGTTGTCAGCCCCTTAAGTTGTAACAGTTGTGTCTTGTTTAAAAGCGTGTCTATTACTTCCTTACAATTCTGGTACTTATAGCTAGCATTTTCCACGCAGACCTCACAGCTGTGTTGGAAGTAGCTCGACCTTCTGCGCTGTAAACCGTGGGTTTGATTCCCACCGAGAACAAACTTTTTTGTAGTGAACATAGATGATTGTTCTATATCTGCGTGTTATGATACATTATAGTCTAGTTTTTTAAAGGTTTCCTTTATTACTTGCTGATCAGATAACTAGATGGCCCGCCTGATGTTACGTGGTATATAACCTTAGCCCCGTTTTTTGTTTTATGCCTCGTAAGTCACGCGCGATAGAAACGTGCCCTGCGATGCACTGCCCTGCATCAACTTGAGGCATACAAACAAGTTTTACAAGGCAAGCTCTGGTAAGTTTGCGTCTAGATGGTGCTGTGTGGAAAGTCCACCAATATGAATATTATTTTTATTTATATTGCCAGTCATGCGCTCCATTACCGACTCACTACGGGTCAACAACCGCCTTCCTGAGCGAATACGGGAGTGTATGAGAAGGAATTTATACTTCTCACTATTGATTTTTTGAGGAAAGCATATGAACAAGCCAGATTTCAGGGTTGGAGAATGAATAAAATGACTAATGCGAGTATTAATTCAATGACAGGCGCATGAGGCTTAACATCTGTATGCCTCAAGTTGATGGACGCAGGGCAGTGCATCGTAGGGCACTTTCTTTTCTTGCGTGACTTAAGAGGCAATTCTTTTTTATAGGTGATGGTTACCACTTAACATAAGGTGGGCCATCTGCTTGTTCCATCAGCTAGTTGTATAAAAAAAAGATTTGAATCCGGTTGAGTACTAACGAGACTACGAAGAATATATGTGCGTAATGGGCTATGCTCTCCATCGGTGAAGAAAAACATCACGAGGAAACCAGTTAGTTTTTTCCTATGACTATCCCCCATAGACATACTCAACAAATCTTGAGTTATTACTAAGAGATCTGAGGAATATCTACTGTTGAACACAGCGCCATCTGCCTGTAGATCAATTCTCGTCTATAAATATTGTTGGTTATTCCACACTATCCATCACTATCAAGCTCCAAACTAAGCAAAACTTGTACTATGAGAACCAGATAGCTGAATAATCTAATCAATGGCTAATTTAAACTACTTACTACTACTAATTTTAACAGCGAAGATTAATATTAGTCAAATAGATGACAGCGACCGTAGCGCAGAAGACACTACGAATATAGAAACGGGGCATAAACTTAATGAAATGTCCATGAATGTTTATTTATTAAAATGTATATTTTTTTCTTATATCTCTCTCCCAATACGGTTGGTCACCGAGGGAGCAGTAGACCGCCACCCTCCATCAAACCTACATACAAAAAAAACTTTTGTTACACACAGAATGGAGCCAAAGACTGTTTGTATGACACATGGAAAGAAAAGTGGAATTAAAATAAATCATTTATAAAAAAAAGCCATTTTCGGACCCAGGACCGACAAATCTAAAGCAGGATGGAGGAGGCCCATGTCCAAAAATGGACATCCCAGAAATAAATATAATAAATTATAAATTAATGCATGAATCTACTTCTACTATAAACATATATAAAGCATGTCATTTAAAGATCATTTTAAGAATGATTGTGTTAATTAAGTACTTTTTGGGAAATAAAAGGCTTTATTATTGATCGAGTGAGCGAAGCGAACGAAGATCTTAGTTTCAACTTGGGCGATTTGGCATTTTATGTATGTATGTATGTATGTATGTATGTATGTATGTATGTATGTATGTATGTATGTATGTTTGTCTGGCGATAACTTTAGAACCGTTGATCCGATCTGCATGAAATTTGATATGTCGATAGCTTGTACTTGAGAAATTTACTGGTAAGTATATGAGTAAAATCGGATGAAGGGTTTTTGAGATATGGGGTTTTTTGAGGGGGCAAAAATAAAATAAATTACATAAAAAAATCAAGTTACATGTCATATGAAAGGGCTTTGTTTGGACATCCCAAAACAATTTTTACTTATTTTTTGGACGCTCGGTTTTTGAGATAAAATAATAAAAGTTAAATTAAGATAACCAGCGATCCAAGAGCTCCCATCTCTAAGAGTTTCGTTGGCATCAAGGTTTTTCTACTGGTCGCCCAGTTCCTTTGCTTTTTCTTATTTTTTTTTCTTGAAATATATTAAGGAGGTACTCAGTTCTCATAAAATGGTGACGACGACCAGGTCTGATGATGGAGCCAAGGTCTGTTCAATGGAACTCTTCAATAAATAGGCCAAAAGAGTTGGAACTTGGTAACCATACCAAGTTAGTAGGCGGTAGTCAGAAAAAAGTCCAAAGATAATGTTTGGACTTGCTTCTGACTACTACGTACTCAAAGTTTTGATGCGTTCGTCGGGTCGCATCACGAGATCTCAGTTCGGGGCGAACTACTAGTTATTATGTTTTTATATTAAAAAAATATTACTGTGTACGACTTCTTTAAGCTGATGATGAAGTTATATTTATTTGATCGAGTGAGCGAAGCGAACGAAGATCTTAGTTTCAACTTGGGCGATTTGGCATTTTATGTATGTATGTATGTATGTATGTATGTATGTATGTATGTTTGTCTGGCGATAACTTTAGAACCGTTGATCCGATCTACATGAAATTTGATATGTCGATAGCTTGTATTTGAGAAATTTACTGGTAAGTATATGAGTAAAATCGGATGAAGGGTTTTTGAGATATGGTGGTTTTTAAGAGGGCAAAAATAAAAAAAGTGACATAAAAAAATCAAGTTACATGTCATATGAAAGGGCTTTGTTTGGACATTCAAAAACAATTTTTACTTTTTTTTTGGGACGTTCAGTTTTTGAGATACAATAAAAAAGTTAAATTGAGAAAACCAGCGATCCAAGAGCTCCGATCTCTAAGAGTTTCGTTGGCATCAAGGTTTTTCTACTGGTCGCCCAGTTCCTTTGCTTTTTCTTATTTTTTTTTCTTGAAATAAATTAAGGGGGTACTCAGTTCTAATAAAATGGTGACAACGACCAGGTCTGATGATGGAGCCAAGGTCTGTTCAACGGAACTCTTCAATAAATAGGCCAATAGAGTTGAAACTTGGTTACCGTACCAAGTTAGTAGGCGGTAGTCAAAGGCAAGTCCAAACATAATGCTTGGAGTTGCCTCTGACTACCACCTACTCAAAGTTTTGATGCGTTCGTTGGGTCGCATCACGAGATCTCAGTTCGGGGCGAACTACTAGTTTATTCGTTATCAAAGCTTATATTCTACTTTTTGCTATACCACCGAGCAAACCCATGAATTGACTGAAATGAGAATTGAAACAGATGGAACTGCCATCTGTTTCAGTTCTGAAATTCTCATCTTCCAAAAAAGCGTAATATCGGAAGCAATTTAGGCCACGTGTGAGATTCAGAGCACCCATAGAATAGCGAAGACATATGCTTTAAAAGATATCTGAGGTACCCCAGAGAGGGCAGTATACAATTTGGCACATGCCATTGCTGTAGTTGGTATTCCATACGTGGCAAGCCCAGCACGAAAGTACTGCTGATTAGCTATTGAAATAAAGAAAATAAGCCCATGACTCTCATTCTCATGCACGTTTGTTTGTACAATCAGTAAAAGCTTAATTTACTTTGTTTGGACAGAACTGTGTATGGAATGCCCACTAATAGCACCAGCGTTTTTTCTGGCGAAAACTTGACGTAAATTGAACGACTTATGATGTATGCAAAAAGGTACAGAACAAATTTAGTAATCACAGGTTTATCAGCGATTAGCGGTTCTCAGATTGATTTCCAGTAGATGTTGACGAAACTATACCAAAAATAAATCATTTTTTTTTTTTTTTTTTTTTTTTTTTTTTATACAACTAGTTGATGGAACAAGCAGATGGCCCACCTGATGTTAAGTGGTAACCATCACCTATAACAAAGCATTGCCTCCTAAGTCACGCACGATAGGAACGTGCCCTACGATGCACTGCCCTGCGTCCATCAACTTGAGGCATACAGATGTTAAGCCTCATGTGCCTGTAATTACACCGGCAACCACACTCTTCAAACCGAAACACAGCGTTGCTGCTTGGCGGCAGAAAAAGGCGTGGTGGTAGTACTTCCCCGGACGAGCCCTTCACAAAGAGCTCTACTACTCTTACCGCTCTCATTACCGCTCTCTCTCACTTGTCGTGTCACTAGTTTCTTTCGAAACAGTGTGGTGAAAAGATTTTAAGTGCGCCTCAAGAGGCTCCTTCAAAGCACTTGACACATGTTATAGAACCTTTTAGGTTCTATGACATGCCGGTTTCCTCACGATGTTTTCATTCACCGTTTGAAAGTACTGGCATTGTACACATAAATTACCGCTAGACAAAAAAAAAGGGTATCAATGTTTATATGCATACTTGTCTACAAATAAAAACTACATCCAACTACGTGACAAACTGGAACTTGGCAAGAATCTCCTCTTCACAATCACAACCCAATCAAGGCCTTATAAACGCGAGCTCATTAAAAATATGGGGCGCGGAGACAACGCTAACCTTGTTGTGTATCGAGGGCCTTAAGACGCTACTCTCTAGAGGGAAAGGGTTGAGTCAAGTTATCAGCGGGTTTATAGGCAAAGCGATTTCAGAAACTACTGGAAACTATCATTCAGACAATGAAAAATTACTGAAAAAACGTTCAGGAAATCGAACTAAGGAGGGAAAAAAATGAAGGAGGGGATATCTGTGCGAGCTGGGGATGTTCAAATCGCGATGTGGGGTCGTTTTTCGAGACGTGATATTTAACTAAATCAAATTGAATATTTACTTCATAGAAAATATATAAAAAAAATATTCGATAAAATTATAAGGAGTACGACGTATCTTTAGCGTATGACGGTCTTCAGAATGCAAGCTATCTCTGTGCCAAATTTTAACTCAAATTCTTGGGGTAGCCGTAAAAACTTAAGTAACAAACAGACAGTCACTTTCGTATTGCTTGCTTGTCATGTCACTGGTTCTTTCTTGGCGAATGACCAGGTTGATATAATTGCTCTCCATCAGCGGGTTTGTTAATAGTTATAAAATGTTTATATTCGATTACATAATATCACAGCAGGAAGACAACGATGATGTTTACCATAAATATTTTGTTTCTCTAGAATTTTCTGGAAAACACAAGTTCATGCACAAAGAATGAGGAAAGTGCAGCTTTTAAAAACATACTCTTCAATCTGAGTCACAATACAGCTGAGGCCAAATATCCGAAGTGGCACCGACTGAGTAACTCTCCTCACGCGTCTTATGACTCATCACGGGATCAGCCCTCACATTCCGAAGCAACCATTCACTTTTCAATTCTAGCAGCGTTTTCGTATGGCGTTTTTGGTATCATGCTGATTTGGTTTACGGGATAGGCACCTTTTCATACATAATTAGAGGTATATGATTGTTATGATGCGTGCTTTATGCATACAGTAACAAGACGTTTCAAAGTGATCCTTGTGGTCAAGCTAAATTAAGACTAAATATTCTTGTTTATAGCATAAAATACATAATTATATCACTTGTTATGTTCACACTTAATATAGTGAGCATCAATTATTAGATACGTTTGATTCTGAATAGATCAGATCTGCATCCCCATGGATGAACATTATTATGGGGCAGATAATCTTTTATTTACGAAATCGCATGAAACTCTATAGATAAAATACTACTAGGTTAACATTAATAAAGAAGGAAGCATACGGAATGAGTCACCACTCATATAAACACACATAAATGAATAATTAGTTACCTAAAAACGCGCTTCCATGTGAGTATATGTGGTCGAAACGCGTAGATTTTTCCAGGATATATCCTTTTAGTAGTTTATACCTTTTTAACGATTCGGTTGAGGGCACGTGACGTCACGTGTTTACTGCTAAGGGTTTCAGTCAACGAAGGTACGCACTCAGGGTAAGAAACTACGACGATAGGAGATAAAAGCCAAGCCAATTTCTTAACACTCGCGCGAGAACTAAAGAAAAGAGAAGGTCGTTTAAAAGGAGGGAAGGATCTATTACCGACAAGAAAAATTTTAACAGCTTTATAACTTGGATCCCTAGTTTTTTTAAGAATGTCTTTCAGACACAGTTTTGTCCAAACATTATTGACAAGATATTAGAATAAGAAGGTGAACAGGCCACCGACGTTAATAATGATTTAAGAAATAATGTGAGTTCGTACGAGCCAATAAACCAACGTGCATTCACGTACATCATCATCAACGTCATCAACGTAATGCTGTAGCAACGGTCATTCACAGTAGTAACATATTTGTATAAAAGATTTGCATCGATATTGAGCAATCCTGCCTAAAAGACATAACTTGATAGCATGCACCATGGTTTCCCAATTGCGATACTACTACATAATTGAGTTAAATCAATGGTAAATAAGGTTCATAATCTCTGATACACTTTTAAAGTGATCCTTGTCATTCAATTGAATAAATATATTTCGTCTGTGCCAGCGGATGTGGGAATCGATGGACTCTTTTGGCATGAAGAGAGGTACGCACAGCCTTGGGGTACAGGGCCATAACTCGGTAGCCTTGATCTTGTGTAGGTAAAAAAGCTATGCAATTAACTAATAGGGCTTAAAACCCATAAAATTATGCCAAAATATAATCAATGCCATCTGTTATGGGCAGTGATGCATAGAGCAAGACCTAATTATAAGGCACTTAAAATTATTCATTTTTATAAAGTATGGAGGTTAGTGACGAGGGTGCATTTCAATCTGCTGAAAAAAATCAGTAACGTGTGGCATTGTCTTGAATGCATAACCCTGACACTCAAACTAATCGACTTTGACGACCTAAATAGCATCAACTGTTGAAGCAATGAACACCGTAATCTACACATTTATTACAATCGCATAGAAACCAAGCATTGTGTCCCTGATGCCCTACATCTTCACGCGCGGAAGAGTTCCTCTGTCGCCCGAGGGGCTTCTGTTTACCAACGGATGCACACAAACATCAACCTTAGCGCAAACACAACAACGCTTACAATCTAACTACCTAGCTCCTATCCACACATGAATGGAATCTCCAGCCAAACAAAAACCCATACGTTTATTTGTGTCGAGTAGTAATGCCAACAGATGTATAACCTAACAGTTGAGGATAGTTATTTACCCGCCGCCGGCCGATCTTGTACCGTGGCCGCCTGAAGTGGTCCATCGCAGCCTTCGTCATAAGGTCCACATGTCACTGTGTCACTGCCACTATCACTACACTAACTTTTGTCCATGATAATGTTTTCTTGCGGTGTGCGCAGGCGGGCGCGCACGGTGCGCGGACGACGGTCGCTGCGCGCTAAAAATAAGATGTACTCGCGAGGTTGGCCGAGACGTGATTGAGTGCTGCTACGTGTACACTGACGGCTGATGAGAGACGCTGCATTAATTCGCTTATCAGACGGCTCGTCAGCGGATACGTCACTCCACGGAATTTAGCGTTTTTTTAGAACATGTTGATTCCACTCATGAAACGAAAAAACGTTTATAACATGCGCTTTTACTTATTATGGTGGAAGGTAGACTGGAAGTTGATTTGGTTAGGTACACACGGATACAGATCAAGCAACACAAAGCCAAAGAAGAATTACGCTCACTATCAGATATAAAAGCCCACTTAGCGTGGGATAAGGGCAGGAAAATGATGACGAGGATATAAAAGCGAGTAGTGTAGGTATAGCCTGATGCGTGTCGGTACGTCCCTTTATTTTAGTTATAAAAATATTACCATACATTTTCATAGAATTGTAAATCTTCTCAGGCTAAAAGTAGGATTCTAAATCTGATCAGCAAAAGAATACCTCTCTGAAAAAGAATACCTACCTCTCTGTCCAGCATTTGGACAAAAGATGGGCTTTATTTGGATAAGGAATTAAACGCAATCTATACAGCAGCAGCAATATTCCCGCCCAACTGCAGTAATTCTCCTTTGCCAGAGTTTATTCCTACCAAGTTATTACTACTTCCCAATCAGCCTTATGTCAAGGGAATAAAGTGTAATGTGATTTAAATCTGGTGTATGTAAAATTCGAAAATTGGGCAATATGTTATAGGTTAGATTTGAGTAGCCAGCGGTTCCGCCTGGCGCGACATGATCAGAAGTGCTATTCTGACAACAGCACTCGCCTAAGTGAACGCGGAATCCGCGTTTTCAATTTGACATTCCGTAATACATTCACCCATCGCTAGAGCGCCACCCGCATGAATGTTTTGGCGGTGAAAATGCCTCGTGTTTAAGTGAGTGGATCCACTAGGTGACCCCGTGATTTTGTTGTTTACAGAATAGTAGGACTGTCTGCGGTGGCTGCTGGCAGGTTAATGAGCTTTTGTACTCCTAATAAAACTAGATACAGGTACTTAAGTAGGTACTTCACCAACATACCATATCTAGTATTCTAGCTTTTAAACCGGGAACCTAAGTTTGAAGTTCTTATACTTAGCAAGAACGGTCAAGTGCGAGTCAAGTCGTTCACCGAGGGTTCCTTACAGCAAGTCAATTATCTTCATAACTCAATAAAACTATCAATAACAATTAATAATTATATCTGTTAATAAATGAGCAAATCAACTCTTAATTTGAGGTATGGACTCTTGACCTGAAGTCTATAAGAACAGGGTCTGCAACAAGTGAATACTGGTGTTTACAGGGTGTTACTAGGTAGTCAAGATGACTAATAATCATTAATATTACAGACAGAATTAGATTTTCAATAAAAAAACAATGATATAGTCAGTTGCGTGGTATATGTGAAACGAATTTCCTTTTTATGAAAAAACTTTTTGATCCTTCAAGCAGAGTTCCATTTTCAAGTGTGACTTTCCGCGCCATCTACATCTATAACGATGAACTAAACGCTTTGAAAGCTTTGACGCGTTCTACGAAAAAAGTTCCTTCCATCAAGCATGTTCATTGTAGTTCACAGCGCGACGGATAGGTGGCATTGTACAGCCTTTTTAGTTCAAAAGTAAAAAATGTCTATAGATGGCGCTAGTAGTGGCTAACTGGAAAAATGAAGATTTTTCACATGGAAGTATTTCAGGAAATTGGGACTTAATTTTGGCATTTTTTATAAACGGCGATCATTCTTAGATATTTTTTTTTGTAATAAATTCCTAGCGAAAGTTTGTAAGTATGGATGGACGGATGGATGGATGTTTGTTACTCTTTCACGTAAAAACTACTGAATGGATTTTAATGAAACTTTACAATAATATAGCATTCACATCAGAATAACACATAAGCTACAATTTATAAAGATATTGTGTGACTAATCCTGCGCAAACGAAGTCGCGAGCACCAGCTTGTAAAAATAATAAATCAAGGCATTTAGGTATGTGCAAATGTGTCTGTGTACAATAAAGTTTTTTATTTAATTTGATAAAAGTTGACTTGATCACATATCTCCGATTCTGCTACATATTTACAATACAATATTATACAATACGTATGTAGTAGGTTAATTAATTCCTAGTTATTTGTCAAATTCTTTTGCGATGGCGGAAAACATCGTCAGGGAACATTATTATTGTATTATTATAGCAGCGACGTTGTGCTTGTCAAAGTCAATAAGTCAAAGTCAATAGGTATTTATTCAATAAAATCACAAGGATCACTTTGAAAACGGTACCTTATGGAATACCTGAAAATGCAGGTATGTCCCAAATGTTTAGACGTGTCCCTGACTGCCCCCCTCAAGATAAAGGATCTTATATAGGTTAAATACCAAGATATCTGATAGGATGTTTTTTTTTTTTCAAAACTACACAAAGTTTAATAACTGGAAAAGGATGCTCTTTAGCATTATGTTCGCCTATGTACCTACGAAACATTTTATTCCGTGCAATGAATAATTTACTATCTATGTCTAACGTGCTGAGAGTCGAGGGACGTACAGTGTTTGTAGTAGTAGGTAACTAATGCCTAATTCAGACGTAACAAAAATCTTACAATAATGACTCAACAATGAATGAAAGTCTATCAAACACAGTCGGCTCACGTTTATGTTATTTGGCGGCCTTCCAACAGCACCGCTGTAGTAGGTGCGTAGTGGCACCTACAAAACGTTATTTGCGCAACAACGTCAGGATTGAATATTTTTCTTCTCGATTGAGGAAAAGAATTTTATCAGGTACAGTCAACATCAGAAGATGATGGAGATTTACAAGTTTCATTTTTAATGTATTATTCCTTGGCTACAAAATAAAATAGACTTATAAAAACTTAAAAAGGATGATTGGTAAATATTTTTATACCTAAAAACTTCTTTTGCCGTACGAACGAAACAAGTGCAAAAATGTATGTCGCAAGAAACCTAGATCAGACGGGCATTGGAACACAGAGAACAGACGTTCTGAGAGAAGAGAAGATTAAGAAATGCCTATGGATGATTGTAGATGATGATTATGAACAGAAAAACCAAAAAACTTCACATATTGCAAAGTAATTAATCCGGTTCGAATCCCCACCCTTTAAATGAGCTTTTTGACATTTGGAAAATGTCACCAAGAGCTTTAAGACATTTCCAAGTGATCCTTGAGATTGAATTGAATAAAAACCTTTAGACTTTGACTTTGAATTATGTACCTACCCACTTCTCTACTACTAGGAGTGTACTCTGGCTGTTTGCCCGATGGCGCCAAATGTAACGGTTGTGTTGATAGATTACAACGCTCATTTTTATGATTACTTAATGTTTATAAAATGATAGTTCTTTGATGAAAATGATATCTGAATTTGTATTTTACGGTTTTCCAAAAAAGGTCTCACATACGTAACTATTTGGCTTGAACACACTCGGATAAACATTTGGGCCACTTTTAAATTTTTGATGGTATATTCAGTGCAAGCCGTGGGTTCCACCGTGAGCAAACAATTTTCTGTAATGAATTTAGATTTTTGTTTTTTGCCCGGGTGATATAATATATTATAATTATTATAAGTGTGTATTATTAGAACTAAAATTATGAGTATTATAAGCTATCTGGTTATCGTTACGGGCTAAATAGTGCTATGTGGAATGTCCACTGATATTTATACTTAAAGGATAATAACAATTAAACTGTTATATATTATTAAATCCTGCTTATTATAACACCGAGTAGGTACTACTAAATATAACTCTTTATACTAAACAATCTCAACACGAAACGTTTTTCATGAATCAATTCTAAAAATGTATTTCTAATCCTCTGAAAGCCTGAAGTGACATCAAAATTGAATCTCTAAACATCCAATTAAAGCTACACGCGATACCCATTGAGTACGTACAGACAGACAAGTCCTTCCTCCGGTATAATTGCCACGTCTGAAATAGACCAGTGTCGTTCACCCGGCGACATATTTGGTTAACTCCAACTTTGGATTGCGAGCAACACTTAGCTTTGATATGTCCCCGCTGCACGCTTACGATGTGTAAAGGAAAACGGTATATTTATAGATTTTTGTGTCTTTTTTCAGTTATATTTTAGGAAACAAATTGTTATTATGAACATATTTTTTTGCATATCTAATAGTTTTACAGAATGTTTCGTTCATATAATGATCTCGTTTTTGTGTGTAAATTCATTTATGAATAGTCAATATTTTTGTAGGTTTATTTAAAAGATGTACCTACGTAGAAATAAGAAGGCAGGCGAATTCTCTCTGCAGTAAGACAATCTAAGCCTACTTCGTTCTTCCAATATTTCTTTATACAACGTGTAACATAATACGCCTATAGCCCCGGAAGCAGGGTATTCTACAGATCATGAAAAATAACTTATGTTCTAAGACTTTGAAATTTCGAAGTTTTTCATTCATGAAATGCCTCTTAAGACGAAGACAAGAGCTAATGTGACTCTCGCTCGCACGTTTCGACATGTTGAAAGATATAAAATCACTAAACTCATTTTCGAAAAATCGCAATCAACCAATTTGTGTGCAATCACATTGCACACAGTTTAGTAAAAATTTCAGTTTGATCGATACATGTTTTCCTACTCAAAAGTTTGCTCTACTCGTTTTCGTTTGAGTAGGAAAACATGTATCGATCAAACTGAAATTTTTACTAAACTGTGTGCAATGTGATTGCACACAAATTGGTTGATTGCGATTTTTCGAAAATGAGTTTAGTGATTTTATATCTTTCAACATGTCGAAACGTGCGAGCGAGAAGTTGTTTGATAGTTGTCAGCCCCTTAAAGTTACCTGCAAAATGAAACTAACACAACATGACGCAGCCCTATTTGTAGCTGTTTTTTGACCTTTAATTGTGAACTGTACATAAAATTGGTAACAGAACTGCCACCAACTAGTAAACGCAAATAGGTCACGTACATATTATCAGGGTTGTTGCAAATTTCTGAGAAAATATTAATTTAACTTTTGTATAGGTATTTCGAAAAGGATATGTTCAACCTTTGAACACGTCAAAGTACAAAGTACGTTCCAGTGCTTGGTCTGATCACTTGATCTTTGGCCTTAAAGTGGTATTATGTTACACGTTGTATAAATGCAATTTTACGATATTTGGATTAAGAGATCACCCTAACAATAAATATACGGCAGTCTAAAGATTAATCGGATTGGGATGAGCGTTAAAATATATTTAGCATAGCCTTCTCATTTGTTCTGAAAAAATTACACAAACGGGAAAAAAATTACGAAGCCAGTAATGGGAAATGCCTTTAGTTAGAGAATTTAATGTTAGCAATTACTACTACTGTAAAGCGGTTTTTGTTTCTGTTTCTAAATTCTTTGGATAAATGTCTGACTATAACCCAAGTCAGACATTATTGTATCATATGATTTGAAAATAAATTTTGAAAATTGCGCGCAGCACGATTGGATTTTCCAACCACGTGTGCACCGGCGCACGCGCATGCCACATAATAAGTAGTAGTTGGTAGGCCGGGCGCGGTGGGCGGCGCACGTGGGCGGAATATAATGAGGAGCTACAACATTACACTCGCACTTCTCAGGGATTAATGAATAGAGAATTACTTTTACAGTCCGTTTTTATAGACGCTTAAATTATTTTGATTCATAGATGGCGTTGGTGATCTATCTGTGGGAACTGATTAGTTACTTTATGTTATAGGTTTTATTACGTCCAGTAAAAAGTAGGTATGAGATAGTGAATAGTGAAACGATTGTTACATACAGTACAATTAAAAAAACCTTTTTTTTAAACCGACTTCAAACTCACTGAAAAACATACTTAACACAAAATTTAGGCTGAAAGGAAACAGAACCATTATTCAAAATGAGCTGAATGTATTTCAATAAAATTTGTATGTACCTCTGAAGAAAAGCCTACAAAACTAAAAAAGAATCATATATATCAAGTCATAATTGGCAGAGTAATCGCATAACAAATATTAAAAAAACATACAGTTGAATTCTCAGTTCTTCCTCCTCCTATTTTGGAAGGTGGTTAACAAAGTTTGCAAATGGCACTACGAATAAATACACTTTGGCTTTATAGAAAAATAGTAAGGGTAGTTTTTGAATGCTATATTATGTTTTTCAGAGGAGTTATTTTTATAACATTTTGAAATTTTAGTACCTTACCTCTACAATTCCTTTAAAGCTAAACTGTACATATGTTTATTTATTTAGACAATAGTATGTTATTATATACTACGTTTTTTTTAACGGAACCTAGATCTATGTTACTAGACACTGAGCTTTGGTACGCTCCGAAACAAAGTATGATAGTTTCCTTCAAATCGATAAATTTTCCATTAACATTATATACAGTAACCACGCTTCAAATAACCAACAATAAAACACCTACGTTCAATCTCCTATTTATACCATTCAATTTGAAACAAACATCTAAAGCGAGGAGCAAGTGAGTGTGACATACCTACTATTATTTCATCTGTAAGTGTGACTCAGTTTCCCTTGTAAAGTTCCGAGAGAGGGCGCTGGCTGTGACACCTCTATTTCTAGCCGCTGCAATAACAGTACCAATGGTATTTTTATTACAGTCCCGTTTTATTTCAGCTTACAATTTGACAAAATAAAAATAAGAAGGGCCACGTCGTAACGCGACACGCGCTTTGCTTTCCATCGCCGCGCGGTCACGCACCTACACAGATTGTAGGATGGGAAACCTTCAATGGTTGCAGAAGTCCGTTTAAAATCAGTGGCCCTTTAATGAGAGTGCATTCACCTCGAAGTGGTTTTAATGTAGTGCGTTTTTGGACGGAACGTGTCGTTCGTTTCCGTATTACAGTTTTCAGAGCCTAATGGGCTGCGAGATCGCAAGCAACGACTTTGAAGATTAGTTTTAGAACTTTTTGTCGTAGTTTGTTTGATTTTGTCAATGATTTATTATAGTGACTTTTGGGCCTGTGACCATGTTGATATATCCCTATCGATGGTGAAAATAATTAGCGCACAAAATCTTAACCTGGAAAGAAACGCTTGAATAAAACTTTCAGAAGTCCCCTTTCAGAATTCCTATAGAATACAATACACTCCTAGCTATTACAGCCACATTTGCCACCTCAATAAGCCGAAAAATAAGGCAATTTTCATAAAACACCATCAACACCTCACCGACGGCCGTAGCGCTTCAGCGATACAATCGGACATAAACACGCCGAAACTTCCTTCCAACTCGAATAAATTTAACACCTGTCTCGCTGTCAAAACTATCCGAAAGAGCGGATTTATCGCCGCGTGCTACGTACATTACCACTTTAGTTAGAGGCTCCTTTCGTACCTTAAGACAGTAAGGGATGGGGAGAGGTTCGTGTGAATGGTGATCACGCAAGGCGCGACCGCACCTCGCAAGTTACTTCCTCTGAATAATTGCTGCCATCAACGATGGCAAATGGCAACGATTTCTTCGCCCTTAGGCCGTATTACCCACAAAGTGGGTTACCATTGACTCCCAGCTAACCTGCATGAAACTGCGCTTTGCACTAAAGAGTTCAGGAAAACTCTACGTCTGAAATTAAACCTGGATATAACATAAAATTATGTTAGACCCAGGATTAATTTCTGACGCAAATAACAATTGTTTACTGATAAAAACATGAGAAAATATTGTTTTTCTAAATAGTTGACTTATTAACTACGCACGTAATATGCGCTGTCACAATGTAATTAAAACAAAAATCATCCTACAAGTGGTTCTGTAAACTGTGATTGCAAGAGATGATATAGTTTTCGAAGAAGAAAGGACTATCAAGCAAGATAAAATAGGCGATGTTTATCACCTGAATTCAAGCTATTTCTGTGCCAAAGTTCAACTCGATCGATTGTTTATTAATGAAAAAATTACATTCAGGCAGATACACTTTTTAACTACCAAAGTGCATTAAAGCTTACTTATTTTACGGCATTCTTTTTTTAACATGAATAGAGCCTTACAGCCATACGTACTTACGTTTTGTTATGACTAAGGCTATTTTCAGTTTGATTGTTACGTGGTTTTGGAACGGCGCAAGTTTCTTTTATTGGCGCGTGCAAGCTTTTCGGAGGGAAATAGGAATGACCTGCTTATACACTCACGACACAATAAAATGTGATTGACGCGGTTTTCCTCATGTGTGAACGGTAAACTTCCTCTCAACAAGACATGATGAAGAAATTGCGTGTTTGAATTCAAACCTAATGATTTTTTTGATATACCAACCTATCATTATTCTTAAAAAGCTTCTTAAATCGAATAAATATCAATGAAATGGCACCTTGATTATCCTAGTATGTAAGATGTTTCAAAGATATTCATGTGATTAAACTGAATTAAGATCGATTTGATTTATATTTTTATTGCTAAAATTGAGTAGATATTATTTTGTAGATATCACGTATACGGTTAAAAAGCTTAGTGAAACAGTTAATTGCACCCAAACATCAAAATGAAGTTGTGTTTCAAAGTTTACCATATTTTTATGACTAAACGATTACGGCGATAATACTCATTTGATGCCTCACGTGCCCTCAAAATCATAAACAAAAATACTTTCTCCAAACAAGCATTAAAACACTGGAAAGGATAGTAAAACGGCAATAATATTCAAGTTTATTAGTCCATTTCTAATGGTATACAGCCAAGGTGCCAGCAGTGTCTATTTCACACAATACCGCAGTTTCGTACAAACTTATCCATGTAAGTATTGGAAGCACGCACTTTGCGTTCGGCTCTCTTTAGACGGGCAAGCTACTGGAACAGTTTACTGCCAGGCTTGGTCGCGTGGAAGTGGCACCTAGTTTTACAACGTCGTACAGTAATCCCTGTTATTTAATTGAATTTATACCTTTTGACTTTGACAGTAACATAAACGTTCAATAATGTTATATATATATATAAATAATAATAATAATAATATATATATAGAACCAGGAGCAGTCTAAAATGACACGGCAATGAACCTCAATTCAACAAGAAACGAAAGCTCGAACGTAGAGCTTTTTGGCTAATAGGTGAGCACATAGCGAATACTACGATCCAAAGTCTCGAATTTCTGTCTAAAGTTCGATGTATCTATACAACGTGTTGATGAAGTTATGTAGGCAAACAAAGAGCGTGTATTTAGACCAAGCACTGGAATACTTTGACGTGTGCAACGGTTGAATACATCGTTTTCGAAATTCCCATAGAAAAGTAAAATTAATATTTTCTCAGAAATTTGCAACAGCCCTGTCTGTGTACGTGTCAAGGTCACACGCACGCGCGCTTCTATCTAGGAAAGAGAAAAACAACGATAACCTACGAGATAATTTGAAATACTTACCTTTCGGTAGGTAGGTAGGTACGCCGCCAATCCCCTGACACGATATTTTTACTGGTTCCTATGGATTTTATCATTATTTACTGGCTATAATAACACTGGATAAAACTGGATTTTGGTAAGTTTGCGAGATTTCGCACGACACAGGCTTCAAACTTCACACTAAACCATTACCTCGTAGGCACTGCTCATACACACACTGACTGACGACGGCTTTTTACATAACAATCACCATTTTATCACGTTTGATGACATTTTCTCAACAAAACAATGTACAACAACGCACGTAAACACAAACAGGGTGACCATCTCAAAAGTGGCGGTTCTACCACACACCTGCCAAAAAATCTACCAAGCTTGACGATAAAAATACCAAAAATATGACTTCATACCATCTCCTTCGTGGCTACGGAATAAATTAAATACCTACATTACATTCAGTTACTATCTTTTGATCGTTTGTAACGGTTTGCAGTTATCTAAAACGAGATAGAAGTTGTTTAGAAACCAAACCAATAAAGGTAAAAAAGAATAAGAAGTTTCCAGTTCGGTAAAAAATAAATAAATTATAAATATTATTTCATTAAAAATTCAAACTAATAAGATTTTTCTTGAAATATTTAAAATCTGCCAAATGGCAGAAATCTGCCACAAATGGTAACACTGATCGGCGGCCGTCGGCCGTCCTGATTGGATATGCGTTTTTAAATGCAACCAATGACAGACAGGTTAGTCAAAGATTAAATAGGACAGACTAGACCCAAAATTGCAGTTGAATAATTTTGTCGTGTCAATGAACCACGGTGGTAAAGTAACATGTTACAATTTAAAGAACTATGAATATCATAAACATTGCTTTACGACATCTAGTAATCAAACAAAAATAAATATTCTATTAAATATTGAGTACGTAGCCACGTAGGTACCTAGTTACTGAATAGGTATTAGTACCAAAGATCTCAGAGAATGTTTACCGTGACTAGGGATTACAGTCGCGAAAATATTTCTTTTACATACCAAGATCTTTAAAAACAGCAACATCATTATTGGGTAGGCACATTACTAGGTAATTGGTGGCAGTTCTGTTACCTATTTTATCTACAATTGACAACTAGAGGTCAAAGAACAGCTGTAAATAGGGCTGCCTCATGATGCGTTTAGATTCATTTTAGATAAAAGTTTAAGAGGCATTTGATGAATGAAAAACTTTGAAATTTTAAAAGTCGTAGAACAAAAGTTGTTCGTTATGACCGGTAGAATATCCTGCTTTCGGATCCCTACAACTCTTAATAAACACGTTGTATATAGGTTACATTTTGGGAAATGTGCTCAGGAATTTCACGGTCTCATATCACTATCTCTTTTCCACCACAGGGCGAGACGAACGGCTCAGTACAATCCATGCTTGGTTAGTATTTCACATATTCGCACCAAGTTCTTATCGCGTCTCGATACTAAACACAGACTCCAGAAGACCAGTAAACCAAAAACAAAATTCTTGTACTGATTTGGCCTCGCAAGTGCAGAATTGAAGATTACGAAAGATGCGATTGATCTGATCAATCTTTAGAGGCGAAGCACTTTAAATTACCACTAGCTATCTAATGTCATTTATTGCAAAAGGATATTATGTGATCTTCAATTAGTTTTATCTCCAAGCTGTCAAGGTCTGACATCCTGATTCTCACGACTCATCAATTCCAACTATAATGAACTGCAATTCAATTACCAATTTAATTAATCCAAATCCATAAATCAAAACGAAATAAATTTTTACGCGGTAACTGTATGATTTAGTACATTACATAATACGATTTAAATCTTAGCAAACAGTTTTAAATTGTCGGCCAAGTGTTTATTTTGAGTTAATGGTGTTTTCCAACATAACTTATTTTAAGCGATAAATCCTCAGTATGGATTTATAATTCTATTTTAAATGTGTCTCTTCTAATGTGAACAACATCTGCAATGTGAAAATGTGATATTTAAGATTTGAATTAGTTAGAGGTATTATTCCTAACATCGACATTAGATCAAGTGAAATCCTGTCCATCCAAAGGTTGTCTGGAAGAGATCGCTCTCAGCGATAAGACCGCCCATTGTACTTCACTGAAACTTTTGAACTTTATTTTTGTTTTTAATGTGTTAAATGTCCTTGTGGTGTGCAATAAAGAGTTTTCTATATATTTATCTAGATTTGTTTTTAACAATTATAGCTAAATAAATAAATTTATATAAATATTGGTGGACATTCCTCACATCAACATCTAGGCCTAAACTAAGCTTTTACTTTATAAACCAGATTATTATACCAGATAATCACTACTTATATACTTTTGCTACCATGGCTACTATGAAGAGTTTGCTAGCAACGTAGACAGAAAAAGCTAAGATGGTATTCTACCGTATCATCCGTGCTTAGGGATTGCGATGAGCTGAATGAGTAGCTAAAAAGTAAATAATGGAGCAAGTAGCACCTCTAAAACGCGGCTTTACGCTAAAAACACGGTGGTACTGAGTTCAGCAATTAAGGGGCGGCACGCGAGGCGCCGACGTCCCCGCCACCTGCACCTAAAGTGTCCAAATTACTACGGGGATTTTTCACTAATGTTTATTGTAAGGTGCGTGGAATGATTCTATAGATAAACCACGGAATTTGGGAATTATTGGCGAAGTTATGGAATACCAACGAGGTAGGTAGGTAAGGAACTTACTTCCGAAATTATGTGCCCGCCAAAGCTCCCCTCATTCATCTCATCATTTTATTTATTTATTAGCGTATTAGCAACCCCGCATTCTGATTCTGGTTGCGGATTCAAATCCAGTCTTGTATCTCTGGATTTTTATACCAAAAAAAATATGATAGATAACTGCATTCACCTGTACTTGAATCAGAGTATGCCTATAAGTAATTCTATTTTCGTTATGTCTCGATGCTCCTACTTAGCGTTTTACAATTTCCTTTTGCAGTAGGAGCATCAGGACATGGGTGTCCCAGTGCTCCTATCAGTAGGAGTATTTGGTAGGAGCACGAGGAGGAAGCGAGTAAATCATGTACTAGTGTGTTATTTTATGTTTTTTTTATTCGTAAAACCAAAGTTTCACTGTCTATATTATAATAGAATTCTAAAGATTACTACTAAGAAGCTAAATAAAAAAGTTTGTGTGTTTACTAAAACGATGTTTTTTTTTTTTTTAATAAAGTTAGCTTAAGGAACAAGCAGATGGCCCACCCGATGTTATGTGATAACCATCACCTTTAACAAATCATTGCCTCAAAAGTCGCACGATAGGAAGTGCCCTATGATACACTGCCCTGCGTCCATCAACTTGAGGCATAATTAGAAGTTAAGCCTCATGTGCCTTTTTTTGTTTTTTTTTTTATAACACCAACTGATGGAACAAGCAGATGGCCCACCTGATGTTAAGTGGTAACTGTAGTGTATAACAATAAACGGTCGGGTGCACTCAATTCCAGCCAGCCGAACCAGGCGGGCGTTAGCGTTACAATAATCATCACCTATAACAAAGCATTGCCTCGTAAGTCACGCACGATATGAACGTGCCCTACGATGCACTGCCTTGCGTCCATCAACTTAAGGCATAATAAGATGTTAAGCCTCATGTGCCTGTAATTACACCGGCAACCACACTCTTCAAACCGAAACACAGCAACGCTGCTTGGCGGCAGAATATGGGATGGTGATAGTACTTCCCCGGACGAGCCCTTCAAGAGCTCTACTACTCTTAATTTAAGGCGAAGATAAAAGCTAATGTGACTCTCGCTCGCACGTTTTGACATGTTGAAAGATATAAAGTCACTAAACTCATTTTCGAAAAATCGCAATCAACAATTTTGTGTGCAATCACATTGCACACAGTTTAGTAAAAAAATCATTTTAATCGATGCATGTTTTCCTACTCAAAACTTTGCTTTACTAAATTTCGTACATAAGCTAACTTTTAAGTAGGAAAACTTGTATCGATCAAAATGAAATTTTTACTAAACTATGTGCAATGTGATTGCACACAAAATGGTTGATTGCGATTTTTCGAAAATGAGTTTAGTGATATTGTATCTTTCAACATGTCGAAACGTGCGAGCGAGAAGTTGTTTGATAGTTGTCAGCCCCTTAAGTAAATAAAAAATCTCAAAGTGATGCCAAGTGATGAAGGCTCCAAGTTCATTTTAGCTAAAATTGAAAGGCAACAATGATTACAAATAAATGATCTTAACCTTTGAATTTATTATGAGTAACGCGAAATAATATTTTATGCGTTTTGTTTTCGTAACTTTTTAAACAACTACCCGCTTATTGCTTTATTACCAATTAGATTCCAATCCAATAAAACTTTACAAAGATTATTAATTAATTTATGTACCTATACTGCAACACAGAATATAAATTAGGTAGTAAGGATGTTTTTCTATTAATTAATTACAAAATAATATTCCAATTACAGTAATTAACAATTATTATATAAATTAATTATATAAACAATCACCGACAATTAAACAATTAAACACCAACATTGTTTTGTGTGAAAGTTTTAAATAAATAAATGTGAAATTTAATTTAACTGGATATTATTTATTTATAATAATGACAATAATGATAAAAATAATGAATGCCAAGAAAATAAAAAACTTATGAATAAATACTTAATATCCACTAGTCACATTTATTTATTTAAAAATTTCACACAAAAAAGTTTACTGCTTCTTCTTATTTTGGTGTGGAGACTCACTCAAATTTTATTCAATCAATATGTTGCCACCTCAATAGCCCTATGCCCTAGCTCTAATGTAGTGCTAGGAGGACTAAATGTACTCCATACATCCACAATGAATGTATTAGCTCAATACTCAAAACTCAATACATTTATTGCATACACATGCTTTAGTTTTGGTACATACATAGTTGTTAGCTGTTTGTTTTTTTAATATTTATATAGCTTCGTTTCGTACTTAAGTTACTTAAGTACTGTAGTACTTCTAAACCAGAGGTGTAGGTACGATTACGGTGATTTTAATACATTGGGCAATTAATCCGAGTAGTTTCTTTTAGAAGGATCATAATAAACAACTCGGTCGTAAAAATTGTTATATTGTAACTGGTCTGCTGCTGGAATTGCTGATTTTATTATCCAAAGTAATATTTGGGTAATAAGTAGGTAACTATCTACCAGTTCTAATATTCTACGATTTTTTTTGACGCACGTTTATCTGTCAAGTTATAATATAATAAGCATTTTTTGACAACAAACAAAAAAAAAACTGTTTTTCACTATCTAAAGGTACGTATAAAAGTTCCTTTGAAATTAACTTTAATTACTTTTCAAAGTAGGAAAAATTATTTGGATCACAATAATTATATTGTAATGTTATTGTCCGTAACTTTGCAGGTTGTGATTTTTCATATTAACATTCATTTTTTTTTTTACATGCAAATGTAAAAAAAAAATAGAATTGTTCTCGCGAGAATTTATCCAACGGCTACCAGCGTCTTAAGCTTCTTAGAACGTCTAAGAAGAAGAACATCGTCACCAGAGTCAAAACAAAAATACAATATCATTTATTTCCATAAAAAAATGTGTGTATCCTATAAAATAGCAGACTCTTGTCTCTCTCTCTTATTTTAAAAACTGTGTTACAGTAGACAGTGCAAAACGAACTTACCGTTAGGACTAGATACTTCAAGTCAACCCAATTAAAAAAAAACACTTTCTTTTTTAGTCCCTGAGCAAAGCAGATATTTCAATTGGTTTATTACTCAATCAAATCTTTGGCGAATTTGCTCACTGGAAGTACTTTCTCATGATTGGATTTATTATATCGCAAATTGCGAGAACTCTCATCAAACTAGCTAGCTAGGTTCTTACAAATACCGACTGTAACATTAATAATATAAAAAAATATGGCGGACTTTCCACACGGCACTGTCTAGCCCCGTTTACCCCTAGTTACGAGGCAATACTTTGTTATAGGTGATGGTTACCACTTAACATCAGGTGGGCCATCTGCTTGTTTCATCAGCTAATTGTATAAAAAAATATATATAACGAGTTGAACTTCGTTCGTTTGTTTTTCCTGACCACTAGAATCTGATCTCATCAAGGCAAGAGGTGTCTTCTAGACTGTTCTGCTCCAACGTCGGCTACATTGTCGCTTGCCATCAGGTAAGATTGTAATCAAAGGATTTTCAAAGACTTCTGAAGGTTTGTCTGAGGACGGATTTACGGATCGCTCAAAGGTTTCACCACGAAAGCTTTCCTATAGAACCTCACAAGAGACGATTTTCTCCATGTGTTCTATGATAATAAGGATACAAAGCTAAATATTGTAATGATTGGTAACTTATTTTACCGTTTTGAACAAAACCTGCACGAAACTTTAGGTATAGGTACCTGAAACGTATGTGCGACATAAAAATTCACAAAATTTTAGACGAAGACAATTTTCTCTGTAAATTCGTGTAAACTCTGTAATTTATTAGATTTGAATACAGACGTGAGTACAGTTCTATTTTTGCTAGTTTGCGCACATTTCTTGTAATTCGTGTTTGTCACATTTTTACCGTCTGCACGTGCCGCCGCCATTTGTGAATTATAAATGATTTATCCAATGTTCAGCGTGTGATTTCTAATAATTATTCTCATGGTAAACAGTAATAAATTCAATCGCTTGAACACATAAATTTAGATCTCTCAGAGACACCACTGAATTTGAAATTAATAAGTAGATACGTATATATTTGAATGACTAAAATGTAGTGCTATCCATACAAAGAAAGCATTGCATAAGAAGCATGATCATGACCAGTTCATAAATAGTGACCGAATACTAGCACCTACTAATGTTTTCACCTCCTTCAACCATTTCAAAATAATCGTAACCGATGTATTTATACTGTGTCCACAGTAAAATTGTCCCCATTATACAGAGCGAGTGGCGAGTAGGCGCCACAGTACAATATATCACAGTAATAGAAACTCGAACATGTTCCCAACGGTTCGGGTAAAAAGCGAAAATATATCGTTCAACGTGAACGTGAATAATCGTAGACGAAATAAAAGTTTACAAAGTCAGAATAAAAATAGAGATGTGTGAAGGGAAAGGGCTAGAGAAGAATGGATGCGGTACTCGCTCGATACCACTAAGCAAAAAAAAATACCAATCACCTCGCAAATGATAGAAAATATATGAAATAACATGAAAAGTTTGATAAAAGTGTAAACTTTATAATGACTCAGATCGAATTACTTTAAGCAATACTGTTTAAAGTGTTTGTTTAGCAATTGCAAAATGAACTTCGTGATTAACTGAAGAACTGCTATAGCTAGGTCTAAGAGTTAATTTTTGAACCGTCCAAAGATCTTCACCACGAAAGCTTACAAAGGTCTACGAAAGCTTATATAATCTATAGAAACTCACAAGAGGTACGCCGGTACCGTGCGAGCTACTGCTCATTTAATAATAATTTAACATATTTCTTTACAGTGTTTACAAAAGAAAATCTCAAAGTCTTATAAAATTTATCTCCATTCATAACTTTTGGGATCTAATAAAATATCTGTATTTTGTCATGTTTTCCCTCCTGTTTTCGTAAATCAGTGTATGGAGTGCATCCACCCACACACGCGCGCATTCGTGGCGACAGTGTTGCCACACCGCACCGCGGAGTTATGTGCTGCGTCCGCAATGGGCCTACTTGCCGGCCATTTCCACTATTTATAAAGATTATAATACATACCGAAGCTGTTGTTGCCCAATAAAATACAAGATTAAAAGTTCTATACAAATATACGAGTAGGTAGGTATTATCTACTCGGAGAATATCACTACACAGAAAAGTAACTATTGCCGTCCATGTACGTACAGACAGGATTCTTCTCCCCCGAACTATGACAGCAAAACTAATATTGTTGATGGACGCAGGGCAGTACATCGTAGGGCACGTTCCTATCGAGCGTGTCTTGTGACGCAATGCTTTATAGGTGATGGTTACTTAACATCAGGTGGGCAATATGCTAAAAAAAGTACTTATGGCAAATATATAATATGGTCAAAAGGTATTTTTACACGGATCACTTTGAAAAATTTTAAAGATAGGAGAATCTAGGTGACAAATTCAAATGTCTTCATTTAGAACTACGTAACTTTCGAACATAACAGTAGTTACCACTGTTATTTTCCTTGGTTAGTTTGTGCTGTGTTGCAGAAAAGCAAACTGTCATAACTTCATAAGTAAACCTATAGGTAATTGCGTTTTATTATTACCACCAAGCAGCGTTGCTGTGTTTCGGTTTGAAGGGAGTGGGTGTCGGTGACATTACGGGCATATGAGACTTAACATCTGTATGCCTCAAGTTAATAGACGCAGGGCAGTCCACAGTAGGGCATGTTCCTATAGTGCATAAAGTCAAAGTCAAAGTCAAAATGTATTTATTATTCAATAAAATCACAAGGATCACTTTGAAACGTCTTAAAGCTAGGTGACTCTAGGTGCCAGTTCCACGCGACCAAAGCCTAGAAGAACAGGCAACAAACTTACGGCTTGGTTCCTACCGTTCTTTTGTATGATCCTTTTACAATGTAATAATATAATATGTTATTGAAGTTTAGTGAGGCGTAGGCATACAGAAAAAGGTAAACAAAATCAAATTTATAAGACAGCACACGCTACGCCTCAAACTAATAATACCTAATGCATAAATACAATCTATTAAATCAGAGAAAAATAAAAAAAACACAATAGTACAGACATTGCAGACATGTTAGCTGCCGATGGGCAGAGCGACCGGGACATCGGGCCACGCATTTTTATCAACAATATAGCTATCTAAAGTATAATAAGCTTTCCTTATTAGATTATTCTTAATGTACACTTTAAGCCCAGTGGCACTTTCTGGAAGTTTATTATAGAAGCGTATACCGTTCCCCATAAACGAGCCATTTACCTTTTGAAGTCGAAATTTAAGTATACATAATTTGTTTTTATTTCTAGTGTTAACGTTATGTGCATCACTCTTTTTCTTGCAAGGCAATGTTATAGGTGACCACTTAACACCAGGTGGACCATCTGTTTGTTCCATCAGCAAGTAGTATAAAAAGAGTGAGAGGCACGTCCAATCATTACATTTGATGCCCACATAATAATTATGGTAGCCCATTTTTGGTGTCCACATTTTTCCGTAGGTCTACTGATTTTCTTTGCAGAATAAATCCCAGTACTGATCCATAGACTTATATACTAACCACAAACAGATAGTATACCTACAACATCCAAAAGGATACAATAAAAATCTCAATACATTACTCATGAGAGAAAAAAAACCATAGCCACGTGCTTCCCGCGACGGAAACGAGTCCCGTTCGACCCCCCCCCCCCCCCAAGTCCTTAACCCCCTCCCCCTCCCACTTGTCTACGGTAGCTATTTCTAGTAACGCAGAGACACTTGCCTTGTACTTTACTGAATGTTTGGATGTGACTTTTCTTGACGTAGAGCTAAGAACGATGTAGAGCTGAACAATAAACATTTTCCATTTTTATTATAAAATTTATTATCGGTCTACATATTGTTGGGGTCGAACCCATAATCTAGCGCAGAAAGCGTACCTACAAGTTAGAAGTAAACGAAATATAATAATTTATTTGCGTTAAGTTATTATAGAGTTTTAACAAAATTATGAAGAACTAGCGGCCTGTCCCAGCTTCGCATGGGTGGACATAAATTTTTTCAACGTTTTAGGATTAAACTTAGACCGTGGTGGGTTCGAGTCACTTCTAACTCGCGCCTTGCCCGGGCCCGCGCTGGGTGAGAACGCGCCCCGTGACCTTATATTTTTAAAATCTTTTGAATGGAATGTCCGATTTGAAAAATTCAAGAAGTAATGTATAGGTATTGAACCATTCTTAATTATGAAAAGATTTATTTGGATAAGGATTAATACCAAGGTACAAATAAAGACCCTTTTCTATCGGCGGCATTTTAATTAAATTTTTATAATAAAAGAACACTTATTGTGACATAACTATAATAGTTAGACATATGCTGTCGCGACATTTTTTGTAGATGGTGACGTGTTCTACAAAATCGTAGTACATTATTTTGTTCTATCATCAATAGTTTTCGCAGCGCACGCGATGTAAGGTTTTCTTTTTCCACCTTGGGTTACATTATTAGAGTTTTAGTAAGGATCCCTGATTTTTTTGAAAATATAATATAGCCTATGTTACTCAGGGATAATGTAGCATTCTAATGGTGAAAGAATTTTTGAAATCGGACCAGTAGTTTTAGAGCCTATTCGTTACATACAAAAATACAAACATACAAAAATACAAAAATACAAAGGTTTCCTCTTTATAATATTAGTGTAGATGTAGATTAGTGTAGAAGTGTAGATATGCGAGAATAAAGATGTATTCTTTTTTATTTACGATGGAATCCATCCAGATTCTTTAAATACTTTGCCACAACAGCATACAAATATAAATGAGAAAACCGAAAGACATTTTACTCTATAGCTAATTAGTTTTACTCTATAGCTAATTAGTTAAACTAAAAATAGAACCAACTTGTGGTACAAATCGCGTAAATTGTGCAAAGCAAAAATTCATAAGAAGGTAATTTCTTTCAGTCACTTAGTTTCTCAGAGGGCAACTGGCCTATTTACTTACCTACTAACCAAGCTATGAGACCAGATATTTATGTATTAGTTTATACTTAGCTATTTGCACTAACGTAGTGTACCACCTGGTTCCACACGAGTTAGTCCTACTAAGCGTGCTACACCGTCGACCGCGTCATTGCGTGTCATCACGTGAGATAACCTATTACATGTAAATAGTTTATTTATGTATCTTGTAAAGTGAACGTCTGCGTAAGCATCGGTGCACGGTGTGAACAAACAGGTAATCGCTGTACATACCTAACATAGTATTGACAGCCTTCACAGCTCAGTTGGTAGTAGCTCTGCCTTCTGCGCCGTAGGCCGTGGGTTCGATCCCCACCGAGAACAAACATTTGTGTGATGAACATAGGTGTTTGTTCTCTGTCTGGGTGTTATATAATATTGTAAGAATGTATTTACAAAAAAAAAGTATATATGTATTATATCAGCTATTTGGTTTACATATTACAAGCTTTGGCTTAGTTTGGGGCTAGATAGTGCTGTGTAAAAAGTCCTCCAATATTTAATATTTTTTTATTTAATATTTATTCCGACTTTTGGCAACTTGTTTTTCGTTCTTCGGATTTTGTATTCCGTAATTCACATTCCGGTTATCCAATACTCAATACCCAATGTTCGCACTTTACATGTTGTACACCAAAATATGCAAGGCCTTCCCAGCAAAGTATTAGAGTTAGAATTATTTTTGAATTGTTTCAATATAGATATCATGTGTATTACAGAGCACTGGATATTAGAACTAGAGTTGCTCCCTTTTTATAATAAATACAGCGTATTGAGCTCTTTTAGACGCAAGAACGCTATACATGGCGGTTCTTTAATTATTGTAAATAATAACTTGAAATGCAGGGAACGTAAAGACATTGCAAATCTCAGTATTGAGAGGACTATTGAGCTGTCATGTGTGGAGCTGGAGCGGCACATCGTTGTGAGTGTATACCGTCCCCCAGACGCGGACTTCGCGTTGTATGAATCCACTATGGAAGAGGTTTTGCTTAAGACCTTCGATAGTAAAAAAACTTTAATAGTCTGCGGTGATTTTAATATAGATATTCCGGTTCATCCACTATCTGAGAGATTTTTAAATTTGTTTAAATGTTTTGATCTACACTGCTTGTTTAAAGACCCAACAAGAGTGACGCTAACAACAGCCACCTGTCTAGACAACATCTTTTGCAGTCATGATCCAATTTGTAAGTCTGTAGTTAAGCATTTTAGTTCCGATCATTACGGTCATAGCGCTAGGTTTGCTAATAAAATATCAGTAGACGAGGTCTTCACCTATCGGCCTATCACAGATAGCCGTACTAAAAAGTTTCAGAACAATGTTGAACTGAAAGTGTCCCTTTTACCATACTTGACTGACCCAAATGATCTTTTTATAAAATTGTCAAATTTAATAAATGAAGAACATAATGATACTTTTAAACTTAAAACATGTAAAACTAGTGTAAGTGTCAAGTTCGCTGACTGGGCAACTCCAGGTATTTACAAAAGTAGGAATAAATTATATGACCTATACGCTGCTAGGGAGTCAATGCTGAATGACCCAACGTTTATTTTACACACAAAAAACTACTCAAAAATTTTCAAAAAAGTATGTCACGCGGCAAAATCATTGCATATAAGAAATAAAATTGAAAAATCGACAAATAAAATTAAAGCAACTTGGAAGGTAGTCAATAACGAAACAGGCAAATCGAAGCTCGGTAATAAACAGATAAATTTAAAAGTAAACAATAATGTTTTTACAAAAAATTTTGAAGTCGCCAACGCGTTTGATAGTTTTTTCTCCAGTATACCTAAAGTTGTGACTTCATCCTTAAATTCCTCAGCTGCTGAAGCGACAACACTATTAGAGTCTAGCGTTCAAAAATGTAATAATATCTTCAGTTTTAAATTTATTAATGCTGATAATGTTGTCAAAACATTTAAATCCTTAAATATTAAAAATACTGAAGATCTATGGGGAATGTCTACAAAAGTATTAGGCGCTATTATAACTGATATTGCACCATGTCTAGCATACATTTTTAATAGATGTGTTGATGAGGGCGTTTTCCCTGATTTAATGAAACACAGTAAACTCATTCCCCTGTACAAGTCTGGAAATGAACAAGATCCTGCCAACTACAGGCCTATATCGGTACTACCTACGTTAAGTAAAATTTTTGAAAAAGTTGTTCTTAATCAGTTAATATCACATTTTAACGTCAACGGCATACTTCATGGTCATCAATTTGGATTTACTAAAGGTCGATCAACGACTGATGCCGGCTCGACGCTCCTGAAGCACATATATGATGCTTGGGAACACTCACAAGATGCGATCGGGGTATTCTGCGATCTGTCCAAAGCTTTTGACTGTGTAAGTCATGCCACTTTATTATCTAAACTTAAACACTACGGCATCCTAAACCGGGCTATTGATCTTATACAGTCTTACTTAACCAATAGAATCCAAAAAGTTGATGTTGGCGGTGAGAGGTCTTCTGGATCGGTCATTGATATAGGGGTGCCTCAGGGTTCGATATTGGGTCCTTTCTTATTTCTAGTTTACGTAAATGACCTTCCACCTTTTGTAAAAGATTTATGTGAAATAGTTCTATTTGCTGACGATACCTCTTTAATTTTTAAAGTCGACAGATTGAAGACTAACTTCGATGACGTTAATGCATCTCTGTCGCAAGTACTTAACTGGTTTACTGTTAATAATCTTTTGCTCAATGCTGGGAAAACGAAATGCATTAAATTTACTTTGCCAAATGTGGTTCAACGACCAACCAATATTGAATTAAATGGTGAATCACTTACCCTTGTCAATTCTACAATTTTTTTAGGACTTAATATTGATGCAAAATTGCAGTGGGGTCCACACATCAAATCACTTGCTGGTAGACTGAGTTCGGCTGCATACGCAGTTCGCACAATAAGATGGCTTACAGATGAAGCTACAGCTAGACTAGTATATTTTAGCTACTTCCATAGTGTAATGTCTTATGGTATTTTGCTCTGGGGGAAAGCTGCTGATATACAAAGTATATTTGTACTTCAAAAACGGGCGATACGTGCCATTTATAAAATGAAACCACGTGACTCATTAAGGGAGCGATTTAAAGAAATTAATATTCTCACAGTCATTTCACAGTATATTTATGAAAATCTATTATACACTCATAAACACATCGATAGCTTTAAGAAAAAGAGTGATGCTCATAACGTTAACACTAGAAATAAAAACAAATTATGTATACCTAAATTTCGACTTCAAAAGGTAAATGGCTCGTTTATGGGGAACGGTATTCGCTTCTATAATAAACTTCCAGAAAGTGCCACTGGGCTTCCTATTAGAAAATTTAAAGGGTACATTAAGAATAATCTAATAAGGAAAGCTTATTATACTTTAGATAGCTATATTGTTGATAAAAATGCGTGGCCCGATGTCCCGGTCGCTCTGCCCATCGGCAGCTAACATGTCTGCAATGTCTGTACTGTACCTACTATTGTGTGTTTTTTTTTATTTTTCTCTGATTTAATAGATTGTATTTATGCATTAGGTATTATTAGTTTGAGGCGTAGCGTGTGCTGTCTTATAAATTTGATTATGTTTACCTTTTTCTGTATGCCTACGCCTCACTAAACTTCAATAATATATTATATTATTACATTGTAAAAGGATCATACAAAAGAACGGTAGGAACCAAGCCGTAAGTTTGTTGCCTGTTCTTCTAGGCTTTGGTCGCGTGGAACTGGCACCTAGAGTCACCTAGCTTTAAGACGTTTCAAAGTGATCCTTGTGATTTTATTGAATAAATACATTTTGACTTTTTTTTTTTTGACAATACATTTATTGCTTACACATGGTTTAGTTTAGGTACATACATAGTTGTTGGGTGTTAGTAAGTATCACATGGACCCTGCATAGCGTATGGCAACAAGGAGGCAGGTCGAGGTTTTAAATTAATATGCGTATGGTTGGTAGACAGGTATAGTTACAGTAAAATACTCAAAACCTCTATGTAGGTATTATTTATTACACTAGGCACGAAAACTAAAATTTATATTCAGGTATTGGGAATGTCAAAGTAAATTAATTAAAAATAGTCAATATTTAGGTCAAAGTGATTCCAGCCGTTTTGTATGTAGTCGGGATAAGGTGTGAAAAAAAAAACATTAGTTCTCAGCACGCCCATAGGGGCGATCGACACCTGTACCCCAAGTCTCAGTTTTGTTTACCATACGAGTATTTCCTAACGTTGCCTTTTTTTGTGGAGATTCAATAAGCGCTTCTATCGGGTGTGCTGAGAACTCTCGAGTCTCCATACTAAAAAGGGCTGACGTTACGAAAAACTAAATACGAAAAATGGTAAACATAACTCAGGCTTGGGGTAAGTACTCCACCACGGGGTGCTAGGTCGGGTAACCTCATCGTGTTGCACCCTGGTAACACCATGAAACAGGCCCGCAGAGTTCTGCGGACGTGTTTCATGGCGGGCCGGTCGCCGGCGGAGGACTGGATTGTCTCTGGGTTGTTTAGTGGGTATACCGGGAGAGGAAACCCGGGGAGTCCCACATATCCCCCCCATCCTCCAATGGGGGGAAATGCGTAACGCATTTTTTTCAGCATTAAAACAAAATAAAAAGTACTGTCGGTTGTTGAACCCGTTTGTGATGCGCTTTAGGCTTGGTCGTATGGAACTGGAATCTAGATTCCCCTGGCTTAAAGATGTTTCAAAGTGATTCTCGTGATCCTATTGAATAAATATATTTTTACTTTGACTTTAGGTGTTCCATTACTGGAGATAGTGATCTTGGTGTACTTGTAGCAAGCCTTACAGTACAGAAGCTTTCTATGGGTTAGGCCATTTAAAAAATAAAAATATGGTATGCAGTGAGAAGAGTATTTAATAACATTGTGCCAGGTCTAGACATGCGTGCGCCGTTGTCTCGGCATGCGCCGTGTCGCGCCCAGCATCCGGGGCATGCGCACGCGCACAGCTGACTCATCGCAATCACTTCCTTTTATTTGCGCAGTTAATATTTTTATTTAATTCGTATGGATAAGTATATCATTTTTTTATTATTATTTAAACTAATAGGTGAGTTTGGTTGAAATCGATTACCATATAATTTAGTATTCAAGTTCTTTGATTTTGATTTTATAATTTATTTTGTATAGTATATTTATTTGATACATTTGTATTTTAGTAAAAAAAAATATAACGTATTTTTTTTTATATAACTAATTGATGGAATAAGCTGCTGGCCTACCTGATGTTAAGTGATAAACATCACGTATATACTATAACATAGCATTGCCTCGCATGTCACGCACGATAGGAACGTGCCCTACGATGCACTGCCGTGCGTCCATCAACTTGAGGCGCGTACAGATGTTAAGCCTTAAGATGTGCCTGTAATAAAACCGGCAACCACTCTCTTCAAACCAAAACACAGCAGAAAAAGGCGTGGTGGTAGTACTTCCCCGGACGAGCCCTTCACAAAGAGCTCTACTACTCTTGAAACGTATAGAATACTAACTACTACAAAATGTGGATATGTGCCAAATGTAATATTTGGACTTACTTTTAACTACCCCGCTTAGACATCCTCAAAGTATCTTTAGTTGGTAATTCGTACTAAAATATCTAAGGGGGATATCCTCTTTATCCATAAATAGGTATCTTAGATATCTATGGGGTTGATCCCCATAGATATCTATAATATAAGTTGTGAATCTGTTCCTGCTTTGTTAGCAAGAGAAAGCGTATGAGCATCGTACGAGTTTCGTTTATATTGATAATTATGTCCTGGTATCTGAATTATACATGCAAAAACGTTTAATTTGCAATTTCGATCCAAAAGACGTTTCACTTTCGAAAACACCTATTGATTAGTGACCTGTATGACTCAATCCACACATAGTCATTATTGTTTTAAATAATTCATATTAAGCGGCTGATAACCGTCAAAACCCGCTTGCACATTTCAAAATTTTTGTAGATCAATGAATTTAGCTATGAACAAATGCATGTTTCGGAAAATAATATTACAAATGTTCAGCAAGTCAGAGAGACGTCCAAATGTAACATTTTGGTACATTCAGTTCTTAACAGCTTCAGAAAAAATATAATTTAGAACCAAAAAAGTTTTCCCACTAAAAAAACTTTAATTGGTAGGATAACTTGTCTAGCGAGAAGTTGTTTGACGGTCGTCAGCCCTTTAAATAAGTTAACGCAAGATGACGAGTATGTACTTTACTTACTAATAGTAAGTAGTCGTTACACAAACTCGTGAGTAAGCCTATCCGGATGCAATTGATGTTACAAGTGAGAAATCTCGAGAACATTCTGAGGAAAGATGAGTAATGTTTCAAGTTGGTTAAGTAATAGTAATGTACGCGCTGCAGTATCTTACCACCTACTACTAAAAGTCATCACCTACTTTGGCATCGAAACTTCGTCAGGCTGATGATAATGATGACAGTACCCATAAAGGGCCGTTGTATTTTTTTTATAAAACTTTGTTTTATAATAGTTGGACTTTTTAATAAAATAAATAAAAAGTATTAGAATAATACAGAAACCACATAGTAAATGTACTATAAGGTGCCTGCCTACACAATCAAATCGAATGGCCACATACATTACACTACCCTATTCTTTAACTTATTTAAATTAACAAAACAGATTACAATCGAATTAGCAATAAATAATAGTTACAATAATGTTCATTCCAGATCTGGGTACCGACCGGCACCTCTTATAGCAGTATTAAAATAATATTATGAACTGTCAATTTTAGCAGTTGTGAAAACAATCTTGAAAACAGTTCTAGCTTCTATAAGTTGAAACGTCATCTAGTACGAAAATACTTGTCAGCTATTCTTTTTTATCTGGTTGTAGTTGAACAGACTTGATGACGTATATAATATGGTACGAAATTTCAGTGTAATATTATTTTAATACTGCTATAAGAGGTGCCGGTCGGCCCCCAGATCAGAGTTTTAGATCTAGATTCGTCAAATATGTGAATATGACACATATTTTAATATTGCGCTAGCAATATCTGTATATAAGATTTACGTAATTTTGATTGTAAATTTGATTTGTGTAACTTTAACCGCAAATAAAAATCATAGTCACTTTTTAATTGATATTAAACGCGCAAGAAAATGTTGAATCGTTAACTAGTCACAAAATTATTCACAAAATAATTTGGGAACTTCTCAGAACTCAGTGTCTCGTAATATTTTTAAACGAAAAGCTCATGACTAAAGTTCAATTTGTCACGACCAGGAGTCGACTTATTTCAGTACTTACAACAGGAAATAGCATTAACATGAAGTAATAGGTACTTTAGTTTTTCTATGTAGAATAGAATAGAATAGAAAAATCTTTATTTTGTCTGTTAAAAATTTACAAAAAAGCTATTACAAATTTGATGACAAAAAAGGCCACCACTCAGCATTTGCTGTAAGAGCTCAAGCCCTTACAGCGCTGGTTTTCAGTGGCGCCATAGTGAGTTGAGCAGCATCAGCTGCGACACTGTAATATTTTATTTCATAGAAATTAACCTAGGTACCTATAATAAAGTCTTACGTGTACAGTTAAAAAAAGTAATTATTATATTTTAAATGATGTTAGGAATTTTGATAGGATTTTTCTTTTTCCTGTCTGTCATATCCAGGGCGTTAAATTACCACTCCTGAAAACTTCAGGGGCTAAAGTACCCATCAATATGAATATTTTTTCTAAAGAACCAACACCATGAACTATATAATTATATATAGTGTATTGGAGTGGTATTTTTACACCTTGTATACATTTGAAAATACAAAAACAAAACTGTACCCCGAGACTAAATTGCGTCCTGTTTTGTGTGAGACGCGAGCCCGTTTTGTCAATCACGTTTTTTTGTATGGAGTTAGCTAAGTAGTGCTATACCACCGGTTCACCAACGCGCTTGGAGAGCACTGGTGGTCTAGTGGTAGTGGCCCCGCCTTCCGATCCTAAGGTCGTGGGTTCGAAACCGGTCGAAGTCTATTAAATATGTCAAGTGCTCAAAAGGAGCCTCTTGAGTCGCACTTAAAATCCTTTCACCACAGTGTTTCGAATGAAACTAGTGACACGACAGGAGAGAGACCAACGAGACGTTCAACCTGCGTCCGCAATGGCGTCCTCGATGTTAGACTGATGGACATGACGAGATATGATGACAGTTGTCAGTATCTACAAAACTGATCGCCACTGTGCTCGCTAACGCGGATGCAAAGCGAAAGCTTTAGTGTGCTTAGCGGTTTAGGTCATATTTTTGCGAGTGGTTAATTTTAATGACCTTTGTTTTACAGACGTTTCCAACTACTGTAGCTTTAATTATGGCTGTGTTTAATTTATGATCGCTACATTAGCCCCTGAACATACCACCCACATGTTAGTGGGTACAAATATCAAAAAGTCCTCGGAGATGCTTTTAATTAAAATAAATTAGGCCGATCGCTGCGTGCCGGGACACAGCTCGAGCAACATTTACCGAGAGGCAAAGAGTAGAGATTAGTTTGTATAGAGAGCATAGGTATACTTATGTCTAGAAATGGTCGATTTTCTTATTTCGGTCTTTTTGTGAAGTATTTCATTGTTTTTTTTTTAATACAACTAGCTGATGAAATAAGCAGATGGCTCACCTGATGCTTAGTGGTAACCATCACCTATAACAAAGCATTGCCTCGTAAGACACGCACAATAGGAACGTGCCGTACGATGCACTGCCCTGCGTCCATCAACTTGAGGCATACAGATGTTAAGCCTCATGTGCCTGTAATTACACCGGCAACCCACTCTTCAAACCGAAACACAGCAACGCTGCTTGGCGGCAGAAAAAGGCGTGGTGGTAGTACTTCCCCGGACGAGCCACACATAAAGAGCTCAACTAGACTTTTATGAATTTTATGAGCCATTCTAGAGCTAATCTGGACTCCAGATCCTGCTGCAGCTTTGTTTTGACTTTCCAGATTCTGAAGAGTCGAAACTACAGATCTTACTATTTTGTAAAACCCAGTTTCACGAACAATAAAATTTAATAATTTATGATTTATCTAAATATTGGTGGACTTACGATTAGTACGAACGATTGTACTTAATATTATAATTTCAAAGCTGGAATGGTTTGGGTGTTTGAAACAGAAATATAAGCCCTAGATTAGCGCTGCTTAATACGGATACCACATGAGCGAAGTCGCGGGCATGAGTAAGTTAGTATCAAATAATTTATTTCAGTTTAACCGACCACCAATTATCTAGCAATCCAGCCGCTTACTTATGGGCCAGAATAAATGGGCCATTAATGTTATACCCACCTATTTACGTACATTTTATGGACTACTCTGTGAAAGCACCAACTAACGCCTTCAAACTAATTTATACTGTGAAAAACATGCCATGTTCACGTATCTACCTACTTTATTTAACAAGCAAAACTATTGTTTTACACAAAAATGATATCTCGGTCAGATATGTTAAGGTTCATTATCTATTACAGAAAATATTTCAGATCTAAGCTAATAACTCAATTAAAGATTTGTATCAGTTAACTGAATAAAATCTTTTCTATGTGAGCGAAGCGTTTCAACCAATAGGACAACGCGCTGATGACGTGACGCTAATTTACACTATTCTATTGGTTTTTACAAAAATCCGCGCTCGTGGATATAATTTCCAATCGATGAATGATAACACCGCGTCTACACACACCAAGCAATACCTACAACAGTCTCAAGGTATAGATAATAATAGAGCAACGAAAAAGCATTCATACATTGATTGCTACACAGTCGACCGCATCATCACTTAACATTAGGTGAGATTGTGGTCACCTATAAGTGTAAAAAACCTATAAAAGTTACTCAAATAAACATTCATAGGTACCTAAAAATGAACATTGAAACAAAATCAAAACAAAATGGTTCAATGTGAATAAATCAATAACCACAAAATGTAAAGGCCTATGTAAACTATAGCGGGGTTATTATTTGCTTCACAGGCAAAGCGATGGTACGATGACAGACAATACCAAACACTTACCTTTGACGATATATGCGTCAATGTAGGCGAGGACTCCTGCGGAACAAACAATATCCCGCTTAGTATCAGTACTCAGATACATTTTAAACTGAAATAGCTTCACGACTTTGATCCCTAGGCTCGGTAGATGTCCTCTCAGATCTCTTGAGCACCAAGTACCACATAAGATTCTTTGAGGATGTCTATGTGGGTAGTCAGAGGTAAGTACGTCCGAATGTTACATTTTGGCATATACCCACATTTTGCAGTAGTTGGTATTCCATACGTGATAGGCCATCGTTGCTGCTGGAATAACTGGTTTCCTCACGATGTTTTCCTTCACCGTTTGAGAGTACTGGCATGCGCACATAGATTTAAAAATAATTGGTGCAGGACTGGATTCGAACCCACTTTACTTTACAATTAGAAGGCGGGGCCATTCCTACTAGACCACCGCCACTCTTTTAATATTAATAAATTCGAAAACAAGAGCCCATGCCATCAAAAAAAATTTTTAAACGAAAGCTGAAACTTAAGTGCTTTCAGGAATGCAATGAAATTTTGGACGTTTAAGCTCATTTCTTTTTACCTACTTATTTAGTAAGACGATGGATAAGAAAGTGAGATATCAAAGTGTAATAAATGTAATTTTTTGTCACTTTAAGTAACAAAAAACGCCGTAGATTCGAAACGTACCAAATGATCTTCATTTAAATTAAGGGGAAAACATGTACATCCTGTAACCAAAACTAAACCTCACTAACTAGGTGGTAGTTATTAGAATGAGCAGGCACTACCTATGGTCAAAGGTTACAACCACATTAAATTGAGTTATAATGATTCACGTTCATGATACGTATGGTATTATTTATTCAGGCAATAAAGGGTTCTTACAAGAATGACGCATCTGGTTTAACTTCAAAAAGTTCCGCTGTATTACAAATTACAAGTTCTGAATCACGATCGGCCTCGTACTTTTATTTTTCCCGGCATTTCTCAGGCCCCAACGAAAGCCGTTTCACAAGGAAAATAGCTACGACACGTCATCCATTCAATTCCTAGTAGGAATATCTTACTCTTATTTGAAATATCCAGGACAATCGTATAAGACAAACACACGAAGCTATCTATTCTTTGCTCATCTACAAAAATAGTAAGGTCCGAAAACTATCGATAAAAACTAGATACGTGCGCAATTATACTCGATAAATACAGCATTTAATTTTAGAACTATGTATCCATCATGCGAATTAGTAACACCAAAGCAAAACATCGCAAAAAGCGAGGCAAAAACAATGCGGGCCTTCAAATCGCATGCGCGAAGCAGCTTGCCAACAATAAATAAAAAACTATCTAAACCACTCTTCCTTTCCTAAATTATCCTGTCACGCTCACCTATAAAATGCAATTGGTTTTATAAAATTGGAACTCGTTAGAATAACCGCTTCGATTTCACATCACTGCGAAATGAGCTCTTAGCCGTTACAGTTACAGTTTAAATTTGAAAGGAAGCGCGATTGCAGGTTGTGTTTTGGTGTCAGGTTGCGCGGACAATAGGCGCACGCGCATGTACCTGCGCAAGGTGACCCGCGTGAAGGGCACGGGGCTGCCCTTGTGCACCCTACCGCCCCCTCCCCCCGGGCCCCGCGGGGTCCTGCATTCGCATGCATTGTCCGACACGCTATTACCGAAATGACCATTATGGCTACTCGTAGAGCTTGCAAAAACCATCGATACCGTGCTCTATCTAAATCAGTTACTTTTAAATCTATGCCCAAATGTTCTAAGTGAAAAGATAGCTAATGAAATTCAATTATCCGGTCTAGCAGAATGCACAAGCCATGCTGAGCTATAAACGAAAGAGTTCTTCCATTTTACTGCGGAGCGGTGATTTATCATTCTGTCACCGAAATGTTATTTATATACTTTACCTAATAAGGAACAGTATTTTTAACAATGTCAAGTTAATGACCTAACGGATGTGATTCTTAATCAGACCGATCTCTCTGTCTGATTAATTAATCACAATTGTAAACAAGGACAGTGTCATATTTTAAAGCGGCTGATGACAGCCGCGTGCACGCCTATTGATTTATTCGTAATCTGAATTGGGTGAAACAGACCTGTTCTATGAACATCATCTACAAAAAAAACCATTCATTCAGTAAGAATTAATTAATAGATGAACCACCCACACAATTTTTCTGTTTGTAATGCAAATACTAATTAATAACAAACATATTTCTAAATTACCATATAAATTAAGATATTATTCGTCTGTGGGATCTGGTATCTGCGTAGATAAATCTAAAATTTTAACGAAAATAAAAACTGTTCATAACAAATCTCTTTACAATATTAGTAATCATTGTGCTGATCAGAGGCTTAATCACGAACTAATTTGACGTTAGTCGCGTAAACGTATCGTATCCCTAACTACGGCAGAATAAGGTCGAATATCGAGCTGATCGAGTCTTGCTCCCCTGCATCCATATCATCATCATCGGGGATGCTAGAACATTGCTGCCACCAACCCAAAGTCCTGCTCCGCTACTTTAAGGAGCTTGCTGGGGTGAGGTTATCAGGGGGATAATGCACAATACACCCCACTGCGGGACGTCAGTTCAGATCTCATTCCCCCACATCATTAGAATACGTTAACACAACAAATTTCAGAATTCATTCGTGATCCACACAGAATCCAGGCGGTTTTTTATCGATAGTCGATAGCAAGCTTTTCCCCACACTACGCACGTTTGAACTGATAGTGCTTGCAGCGACAGGTGTAGGATTGCGAATCACAATCATAAGTGCTGTAAAAACTCGGTGATTGCGTGAGTAGATCCAGACGGACTAATCGCCGGCAAATGAGCAATCAACGCCAATCGACTGCGTACATTTTGTGAATTGCTGGCGTTATTCTTCAGCATACTTATACATTATCTCAATAACATTCAGCGAATAAATACAATTGGCGGACATTCCACACATCACTATCTAGCCTCAAACTAAGCAAAGCTTGTAAAGGAAACCAGATAGCTAATATACGGCACAGAAGGCAGGGCTACTGCCAACTGAACTATGAGGTCTGTCGAAAAGAATATGTAATAGTATCCCCGATAGTATCCCGTGATACAGACTTGTCCTAGTGCGGGGTCCATCAGCAACCCTTGTAAACTTCTGAAGAAATGAATACTGAAGTAAAATAGAATAGAATCCGGTATGGTTCACTTTGAAACGTCTTAAAAATTGGTGAATTTAAGACCTAGATTCACCTATTTTTAAGACCGCGTGTTTTCTTGATCGCGTGGAAATGGCTCCTAGATTCTAAGTGCCAGTCAGTTCCACGCGATCAAGCCAACCGACTTACGGCTTGGCTCCTAGCGTTCTTTTGTATGATCCTTGCGACAATTTATTATAGTTAAATATTGAAGCTCCAGTGAGGTATATATACCTATGACCATCACAAAATATAAACTAACAACAAATTAGGTTCGAATAGTCTTGTTCTGAAGCATTTCGACACAAAAAACCGTCTGGTATCTAGAGTTACCCTTTAAAATGTTTTATGCCCAATAAAGTTCGGAACAATAATTTGACCCTCAGTATTACATGCCGACTGATTTCTAACGAAACTTAGCCTGCAGGCAGGCGCGATGGCCTCAACACTTCATTGTTCTTCTGAGTAAGATCTAGTTTTGTAAGTCTATCTAGTACGATCTTACGTTTCATTAAAAAAACAGTAAAATTAACTATTAAAATTCAATAAAATCACAAGTGATCCTTTTGATTTGACTAAATAAATACCTTTTAACTTAGATTTTGACTTAGACAACCGTCAAACATCGCATATTTCAACATAATCGTAGTAATAGGTCTAAAATAACTGAGACAGTTATTAAAATGTGCAAGTGAGAAGTTCTTTGACGTTTATCAGCCCCTTGATGTAAGTAAGAAATCACTAGGTGAGTCAGTTGTTGAAATGAGAGAGCGAGAATTTTTTTGACCGTTATCAGCCTCTTAATGTTTATGTAACTACTGTGTAATTTGGAGGTTGCTGGTAATTACAGGCACATAACATGAGACAAAGCACTTTGTCTCAGATTTAGGCTCGGTGTAACACCAAATAAGACACGTGATTTACTTTTGTGACGTAATGTAATTATTGAGGTAACCGCTTAACATCAGGAGCGATGGCTCATTTGGTAACAATTTCATATAAAAAAATAACAGCAAAACATTTGCATCAAAAGAACTTGTTCTAGATAATAAACAGAACATTGAAAACACTATTTTGGGAAACACGGAATACATTAAAAGCATCGAGCTTCGTTTCTGTCACTTTTAATTTCAAGCAAGACAGCAAAGGAAAGCTCGAATGAAAAGTGCAAGGCAACGAGGGCGCGAGCAGGGCCGCAATGACCCAGTTACAGGGCCGTACTAAGGATGCGGATATGGGGGGAGATCCAACTGTCGCCCCTCTTACATACCCGAAACTAAGGATTATACAACTGTACCGCATTGGTTTATGTAACTGCTATGTTATTTCTACTGAAAATAAATAATTTGTAACTTTAGGAAAAACTTTTGACCAATAGCAACAAAATACGCAAATTTCGTTCCTATTGATAATATATATTTAAATATGATAAAATAAAAAAGATTTATTAATAATGAATGTATAATATTTTTTAGTTTTTACAAGTCTTTACCTAAATTCGAGCCCTAAGTCCAACAGCGAACAGGACCGTGTTTCGGAAAACGTTAAGCTACGAGGGTATATATTAGGTAGGCGACATAAAATACATGCAGCATACAAATCATCTTTCATACCTTGATAATCTTTTCTTAAACTACCCCCTACTATCTAGAAGAGAGTACCGCCCGTTTTACAGTTATTGTGTTATTTTTAGTGTACTGTTGTTTTGTTTGGTGTACCCCCCTCCCTAGCTACAACCCCGCGGCCGTAGACGAGCTTCCGGAGCCGTGCCCTCGCACCCCTGCGCCTCTGAATTGTTAAAGCTATGTTAATTTTAATCGAGGGTTAATTAGATTGTTGCTACACTGTAATTGTGCTGTGTTGAGATTTGTTGAAATATACCACGCCATAAACAGGCCATAGTCACTTACACATACTCTGGTATTCTTAACCATGAATTAGGAAAATATTAAGCTCACCAGAAGATACCAATTTCTATAAAAAATTATCAGTTTGAAGTCTTAAGTGAATTGTCAATTTTCTCGATGCATTTTGAAGTACCGTGATGGTTTTCCATGCACTATTGCAATGTACTTTATTTCTATGATATAAGATAGAAAATCCATTGACTTTGATATTCTTTAACGTGTACACCAGTGTGCGCTGGCCGTTTAGAATGCTTAGGTATTTTTAACATAAAAAAAGAGCAAAACCACACGCGAATGTAATGTTAATTTTGAGTTACAAGAAGCTACCTCGTTTGTTCTCATAAGGTATCCGATCACCTTTCATCTAAGATTTGATAACAAATGTCCATGAATTAAATTGGCACATGCCAAATCAGGTGCAATCTTAACAACCTTATTACAAAGCTGTAAGAGTGAAAGTCGTTTGGCAAAAGTCGCAGCTGACCATGCAGGTGGTATTGGGAATGATTTGTATGATTTTTTAGCGCATCCTATTTTTATTACAAGTTTCACATACGATTTTGACTTTTAAAGGTCGAGAGTAATTGCAATGTGTACAAACATAGAATTATGATTATTGTTTGTAACTGTTGATTTAGCATGAATTTAATAATAAGTTTAGGTATGTTTTATGAAGATTAAAGCAAAAAATAATGATATTTCCTTAAACTTGACGTTTAGGTGCTTGTAAACTTGACCCCACTAGAAGCTTTGTATTTCCTCGTTTGCACTTCGCCATCACTATAAATAAAATAAAGCAGTAGGTACTAAGTTCTTCTTCTTTTTCTAATTGTCTTGTCACTGGTATCTTTCGAAACAGTGTGGTGAAGAGATTTTAATGTTAAAGCAAAGTTAATGAAAAAGGGCTAAAAAATCGCGGAGTTTTATGTTTTTTTATTATTAATAAATAAAATAGCTAAATATTTTATCGGATCTTTTATATTTTTGGGATCTAACGAATTCATTGCTTTATCTTATACAGCTTTTTTTTATAATTGTGATTTAACTTCCAGTAAAACTGGCTAAAATATAAAAGTTACTTAGAAAACTTAAATTCGCCCTCACCCCAAGCGATGAAACATAAAAGTTGCCCTATTAAATGTTTACAGCCTTCTAAAACTTAATGCCGAGTGTAAGGGCGGGTCGGCGATAAAAACACTTTTGTTACTTTATAAATATATGTTATGATATAAAAATCTACATAAGAAATTGTTTTTATCACTTTTTGAATGATACTAACTCGTACCTGATTTTACAGTTTTTTTTTATTGCGCGATAGTTTGTCTATGTAACGATAAAATATTGAAAGCGGATCCTAGAAAATAAATTGTCCATTAAAACTTTACTGTGTCCAAGTGCAAAAATAATAGTCAGAAAATACAGTAACTAAATAAATAAAAGAGCTTTTCCTATACCTATACACTATTTAGATACATAGTGTCTCATGTGTCAATCAAAAAGCTTTATAACCTAGTTAATGTTAGTTTTTTTATTTTTGTACACAAAAATTACAAACCGAAAAAAGATGGACAAGAAAGAGTTTTCCATCTTTGTTGTTAATTATTATTTTGTAAAAGCAAAGTACATTGCATTTTTTACCAACTAAGTTAGACCGCACATCACTAGCGAATTCACTGGCAGAACTTTGTAAACCACAGTGCAGTGGCATTGTTTTTGTTGTTTTCGAACGGGTTAAAATGCTATTGCTCTTAAACGGTGAAGGAAAACATCATGAGGAAACCAGTTCGTATCTAATAAGGGCGATGGGTTGCAACCTGTCACGAATGGAATACTAGCTACTGCAAAATATGGGTATACGCCAATGTATAATTTGGATGTACCTCTAACTACTCTCCTTAGGCATTCTCAAAGAATCTTTAGTTAGTACTAAAAGATCTTATAAGAGAAAAATAATTAGGCGAGTAGTTCTAGAGAAGGGCCAGGTCAAGAGTACCCTAAACCGACGAGAATGTATGAAGAATATTATGAGAGTGAATGAAGCGAAAGAGTATGTAAGGACCGTAGCAAGTGGAAATCCGTGGTCTCTGCCTACCCCTATCGGAAACAGGCGTGATTTTATGTATGTATGTATGTACTAAACTACCTTAATGTAACATTTCCAGTTAAATCAGCTGTTTACTTTTCAAGTAAATTTAAAATAAAATATCTACCGTGCCTGTTAATAAAAAGTCATGAATCTGTTTCTTTCTTTTTCTCAAACGCTGGTATAATTTGACGATTGCCAAAAACGTTACCGGCCTACAAAGTGCAATGGTAACAGAAGAGATCTGGAAACGAACAACAAAAGTACAAGGCTGCAGACGGGAGGCGGGCCGACCACAGAAAAAGGTAACGAAACGAATAACGGCCAAAGGGTTAGGGCGAGACACAGCATTGCTGATTAGAGATTGTACGTTTTTCTGACTTTTATGAGCTTTTAAATTAAATGCAACTCTCAGCTTAGTAGAGAAGGAACATAAAGTTTTCTCTGCCACTCTCAAAAATAATCATAGATATCTCAAAACTTAATATCTCTAATACTATAAGAATCAAAGTCCTGACTGACTGACTGACTGACTGACTGACTGACTGACTGACTGACTGACTGACATATAGACAACGCACAGCCTAAACCGCTGGTCCTAGAGACTTGAAATTTGAGGAGTACATAGGTCTTATGGCGTAGAGGTGTACTAAGAATGGATTTTTGGAAATTCAACCCCTAAGGGTGTAAAAAGGGATGAAAACGTTTGTATGAAAAATTGTATTCCTTGAACCTACAAACTTGAAACTTGGAATACATATATTTCAAGACAAAAAAATAGGAAATACATTTTTAGTTTTTTAAAACTACCCTTAATAAGTGTGCTAAGGGATGTAAAAGTATGTATGGGAGTTTTTTGACCGATGGTCCTAGAGACTTGAAATTTGAAGAGTACATAGGTCTTATGGCGTAGAGGTGTCCTAAGAAGGGATTTTTGGAAATTCAACCCCTAAGGGTGTAAAAAGGGATGAAAACGTTTGTATGAAAAATTGTATTCCTTGAACCTACAAACTTGAAACTTGGAGTACATATACTTCAAGACAAAAAAGTAGGAAATACATTTTTAGTTTTTTAAAACTACCCTTAATAAGTGTGCTAAGGGATGTAAAAGTATGTATGGGAGTTTTTTGACCGCTGGTCCTAGAGACTTGAAATTTGAAGAGTACATAGGTCTTATGGCGTAGAGGTGTCCTAAGAAGGGATTTTTGGAAATTCAACCCCTAAGGGTGTAAAAAGGGATGAAAACGTTTGTATGAAAAATTGTGTTCCTTGAACCTACAAACTTGAAACTTGGAGTACATATACTTCAAGACAAAAAAGTAGGAAATACATTTTTAGTTTTTTAAAACTACCCTTAATAAGTGTGCTAAGGGATGTAAAAGTATGTATGGGAGTTTTTTGACCGCTGGTCCTAGAGACTTGAAATTTGAAGAGTACATAGGTCTTATGACGTAGAGGTGTACTAAGAAGGGATTTTTGGAAATTCAACCCCTAAGGGTGTAAAAAGGGATGAAAACGTTTGTATGAAAAATTGTATTCCTTGAACCTACAAACTTGAAACTTGGAATACATATACTTCAAGACAAAAAAATAGGAAATACATTTTTAGTTTTTTAAAACTACCCTTAATAAGTGTGCTAAGGGATGTAAAAGTATGTATGGGAGTTTTTTGACCGATGGTCCTAGAGACTTGAAATTTGAAGAGTACATAGGTCTTATGGCGTAGAGGTGTCCTAAGAAGGGATTTTTGGAAATTCAACCCCTAAGGGTGTAAAAAGGGATGAAAACGTTTGTATGAAAAATTGTATTCCTTGAACCTACAAACTTGAAACTTGGAGTACATATACTTCAAGACAAAAAAGTAGGAAATACATTTTTAGTTTTTTAAAACTACCCTTAATAAGTGTGCTAAGGGATGTAAAAGTATGTATGGGAGTTTTTTGACCGCTGGTCCTAGAGACTTGAAATTTGAAGAGTACATAGGTCTTATGACGTAGAGGTGTACTAAGAAGGGATTTTTGGAAATTCAACCCCTAAGGGTGTAAAAAGGGATGAAAACGTTTGTATGAAAAATTGTATTCCTTGAACCTACAAACTTGAAACTTGGAATACATATACTTCAAGACAAAAAAATAGGAAATATATTTTTAGTTTTTTAAAACTACCCTTAATAAGTGTGCTAAGGGATGTAAAAGTATGTATGGGAGTTTTTTGACCGCTGGTCCTAGAGACTTGAAATTTGAAGAGTACATAGGTCTTATGGCGTAGAGGTGTCCTAAGAAGGGATTTTTGGAAATTCAACCCCTAAGGGTGTAAAAAGGGATGAAAACGTTTGTATGAAAAATTGTGTTCCTTGAACCTACAAACTTGAAACTTGGAGTACATATACTTCAAGACAAAAAAGTAGGAAATACATTTTTAGTTTTTTAAAACTACCCTTAATAAGTGTGCTAAGGGATGTAAAAGTATGTATGGGAGTTTTTTGACCGCTGGTCCTAGAGACTTGAAATTTGAAGAGTACATAGGTCTTATGGCGTAGAGGTGTACTAAGAAGGGATTTTTGGAAATTCAACCCCTAAGGGTGTAAAAAGGGATGAAAACGTTTGTATGAAAAATTGTATTCCTTGAACCTACAAACTTGAAACTTGGAGTACATGTACTCGAAGGCAAAAAATAGGAAAGGCATTTTTCGTTTTTTAGAACTACCCTTAATAAGTGTGCAAAGGGATGTAAAAGTTTGTATGGGAGGTTTTTGACCGCTGGTCCTAGGGACTTGAAATTTGAAGAGTATATAGGTCTTATGGCGTAGAGGTGTACTAAGAAGAGGTTTTTGGAAATTCAACCCCTAAGGGTGTAAAAGGGTTGAAAACGTTTGCATGAAAAATAGTATTCCTTGAACCTACAAACTTGAAACTTAGAGTTCATGTACTCCAAGGCTAAAAAACAGGAAAGGCATTTTTAGTTTTTTAAAATTACCCTTAATAAGTGTGCAAAGGGATGTCAATGTTTGTATGGGAGTTTTTTAACGCGTGGTGCGATTGATTTAAAACTTGAAGTAAAATAATTTAAAATCACGTTTTCAATATTTTAAAACCACCCCTGCAAAGGGTGCAAAAGACTGACAAAGTTTCAAGGTTTGTATGGGAGATTTTTAAAGCGTAGTGTAATTAACTTAAACTTAAAGAAAATGTGTTCTGTGGATAAATAACAAAAAGACAGTTTGATTTTCGAAAACCCTAAAACGTTACCCTCCTTCGTTGCGCTCAAGTAAAAAGGATACAACAAGGCGTCAATGTTTGTAAGGAACATTCTAAAACGGGAATCTTGAGTTGGTACGATGAAGAGATCTTAGGGTATCTACCGTGCCTGGGGATCAAAGTCGTGAAGCTGTTTCGTTTCGTTTGTTTTTGGGGTAGAAAAGTTTTTAAAATCCTACCCTAATAATATACAAATCAATGCGAAAGTTACGATGTTTGGATGTTTGTGGCTCAATTACGGCTCACCACTTCAACGCGTGCGAAGCCGCGGGAACCCACTAGTTTTATAAATAAATATGAAACTCATAGAAATCTAAACTTTGGACGAGAATGAACTAAACACCTGCTACTAAGTAGGTGCTATTCAGTGATGCTCTAGCAAAAAATATATATGTAAAATGTATATTTTTTTAATATCTTGTAAATACTTGTATTAATAGTATTTTTCTTTGTAAATTAATGTAATATGAAAATAACATTGAACAATAACTTTAAAAGCTAACCGTTGGTTCTCCGGCATATGAAGGCGGCTTTATAAAGAAGTATTGCCGATGCCAAGGACGCCCGGTCCTGAAGGTGCCCAATGTGACCCAATGCGCTACATCCAGCCTTTTGCACGCGCCACTTTGTTTCCGGACTTAGTAATATCGAGTTTGTATGCTCAGGTATTCGCACAAATTTGTATTGAAAAGAAATAGCTTCACAACTTATTTATTTATAGCACTGACCATACATATTTGGGTATGTACCAATTGTAATATCTGGACTACCCCCATTGACACCCATAGACATACAAAGAATCTTAAGGTAAGTATTTGGTACCAAAGGATCTGACGGGATATCTACCGTGTTAGGGGATGTTAACAGGCTGACACCTGTCAAACAACTTTTTGTACGCACATTTAAGAAAATATGAAATTACTGAAACTGAAATGAAAAATCGAAAATAACCAAGTTTCGGAGAATATTATTATAAATTTTAGTATAAATTTCATTTTGATCTATTAAAGTTGTGTACTAAAAAGTTTGATTGAGTACAAATCTAAAAAATGACGTAAGACGTAAGTACGAAAACTTTTTGCTACGAAAACCTTATACGTGCGCCGTCTCAAAAATGCTGAAATGTGCGACAGAAGTCACAAGCATAAAAACTTAACTTATAGAAATTATGTTTTTCAGATACATCCTTTTCTCGACTATTTTTAATGGTCATTATTTTGCGTGTGGGCGTTGGACTAGTATTAATCTGTGAGTTATTCAATAGGTATTTGGGGAGTACAAATAGAAAGCAAGTTTATAGCACTGCTAATGTATGGCTAGAAATAAAATAAGACATTTAAGATAAGTATCGTTTAGTCGGATTTGTTTTCTTAATTAAGATTTACATACGCTATCGTTTTTAAGGTGAAGCGCAGTTTTAATGTAGCTTAATATTTTAGTTAATAAATCTTATTAATATACCATTAGAATAGAAAAAAAAAATAAGATCACAGGTTTGATCCCGAGGCACGGTTGATATCCTCTTAGGTTCCAAGTTCTCATTCAAGATTCTTCGACGATGTCTTAGGGGTAGTCAGAGTAGATGTTTTTTTTATAATACTTGGCGATGGAATATCAGATGTTCCACCTAATGTTAAGTGGTAACCATCAGCTACAACAAAGTATTGAAGTCTCACACGATATGAACGTGTCATACAATGCGCTTCGTCCATTAACTTGAGGCATACAGATGTAAAGCCTTATGTGCCTGTAATATATTCAGTATCTCATTTTATATGATAAGTAGAATCAGTGAAGTCTTAAAATTGTATAGTGTATTGAATAGGAAAGAAATGCCATCAAAATGCACGTAATCCTATACAAAACCCATTAGTGCACTTCGCGAAGACCCTTCAAATCGCCTCTCTCACTTGCACACTCACAAAAAATAAGTACCTAACACTGAAGCGCAATCCGATGCATTCCATACCCTTAGAATTACATCAAAACTTTAGCGCATATTGAAAATAGCCCCTATGCCGCTAGCCTTAAAGTTGAATATCAATTTATACAATAAATATTTTTTCAAGACGTTAAAACTATAATGTATACTGTGTCCAAGTGCAAAGGGTCTCAGCAAATCGACCAGCAGTACCTTCACCAAAACACATCAGGACATAACTTTTGTTGATCAAAAATCACATTTATTTTAATAGCTAAAGGATTTAAAATGGAGTGAGTGGATTAAAGACCAAGTGCGAAGGGTCGGCAATTCGGTTCAGTATTAATATAAATAACAATAACGACTCTGTCGGTCTTTAGAGACCTTTTAAAACATTGAACGGCTTTGACTGATGAGCTGGATATTATCTTTGAGGTTTTGTAATTTAAAAGCATTACTTTGTAGCCCAGTTTTAGGGTATTGCGTATTTGGGCTTGAAATAAGACCAACGTGTATATTGTTTATATGTTATATGTATAACACATACATAGTGAGAACAAACATCTATGTTCATGTTGCCTCAAGTTGATAAACGCAGGGCAGTATATCTTAGGACACGTTCCTATTGTACGTGACTTGCGAGGCAATGCTTTGCCATCAGCAATTAAAAAAAATACACAAATGTTTGTTCTCGTTGAGGGTCGAACACACGGCCTTCAGCGCAGAAGGCGGAACTGCTATTAACTGAGCTGTGAAAGCTGTCAAATAGATTGAGACGATATTGATCCTCAGGTGCATGGTTGCTCTTATTTTTTTTGGTTCCAAGTACGAACTCAATAGAATAATTACGAGAACAGTAGTAATTTCTGATCAAAGCAAACAAAACAAAAATAAAAAATCTAAGGGGCAAACAACATAACCTTCTCGATTAAATTATGGAATGATACAGTCTATACGCAAAAAGAATTGTTTTATGAGTGTTTAGTTTTCATTTCTACGTTATTGTCATGCAATCAATGTTAGTTGTTATATCAATGTTATTACATATGATAAATTCGGCACACACATTTCGAATTAGAATCTGATGACCTCATAATTGAGAAATACCGAAATCACAAAACCACCGTTAGCAAATAAACTTTTTAACACTAAATTTGCGCCCGCGCAGTTGCTCATTATAATTTATATGAACTCCATCTTAAAATGTTGAAATTATCATAAAATGACGATAATATTCTTACAATTGCCGATGTCATCGCAATCAAAGTATTCGAGTATGGAAATTTTACTCAATCTGTTTGTTATTATGGATTATTAACTTCGTGCTTGTTAAATGAAACAAGTTGGGAAATAGCTATTTGCATTTTATTAAACTTTTTGTACAAACAAGCTTGTAATGATGCGTTGGTTTCGGGTGTGTTCATTTATGACAAAAGATGGCAGCACATTACACTAAATTATTAAACTATTACCCTTAAACGCCTGTCGCTGTTCGTCATTACATTACGCATTGGTAAATCATTTTATCTTTTGAAAGACAATTAGTTTATAAAGAAAATGTTTTCGATCGCTTTTATGTCTTTATAATGAGCGTCATTCTTCTTTGGCTTTGTGTAGCTTGATCTGTAGTCGTGTGCAGACCGTTTAATCAAAAATACCAAATCCATCCAGAGATTAAATTATTTACTGTTCCTAGACACTTTGCGCATGAACAGTGGCGTAGCTATCGTAGGGCCACGTGGTGCAGTGCACCAGGGCCCCGGAGCTCAGGAGGGCCTCTAACCTAAGCTTTGAAAAGAGAGGGTCAGCCAGCTCTCGAAGCTACAAAACCTTGAGCCTGCACACAATAGTTTTTTTTTAATGATTTATTTTAAAGGTTAATATAAGTTCAAGCGAGAAGTGCGAGAAGTGAATGAGCGACAAGTTGGAAAGAGGGAGGTGAGGGCCCGATTCTTTCTCTATGCACCGGGGCCCTTGTACACCTAGCTAAGCCACTGCGCATGAATTTCAATTCGTGTAGAACAAATTGCTGAAATGAACGTTGTGTGAAATGCCTACTAATATTTATTAATTTAGCGTTTAAGTTGAATTTTGGTTTCCAGTTAGATAATGTACAACAGACTTATGAAATTCTAACACGAATCTTTCCAGAGTAAAACGGTAGTTACTTCTTAAAATGGGCTTCTTAAATGGCCGTGGGTTCGATCGCCACCGAGAACAAACATTTGTGTGATGAACATTGATGTTTGTGCTCTGTCTGGGTGTTATATAATATTATAAGTATGTATTTATATACATATGTATTATATCAGCTATCTGGTTCCCATATTACAAGGTTTGGTTTAGTTTGGGGCTAGATAGTGCTATGTGGAAAGTCTACCAATATTAAATATTCAATTCTTAAAAAATACTTCAAAATAAATTTAAAAATGTAAACTATTTACATACCTGGAAGCGGGTTATCAAGTTTTTTGTCTAAAGGAATCTCTAATCGTGAGGAATTGAAAGCCATTTGCAAAAGTCATTAAAGCCACAGTAGCTTCAACGGTTTTAATGAACGACAACTTGAGAGAAAGAACTTAAACGAATGGCCCACTATTGCCTAATGGTGTACATCTTCCCGTGATTTATCTCAGTGGCTCGTGTTGCAATAATCTCGTTCATTTATTATTGGTAGCCGAACTGATGCTATAAACTTATACGACTGATTAATTTCAGGTTACCATTAAAACTTCTTGTAACGCAACTTTTTAAAATTCAACGGAATGATCAAATGATTCGTGCGATACTCGATTGCCTTAATAGATATTACAGTTAGTTTTTTGTAGAGTCAGGCCGTTCTTTCCAAAATGAGACTATTATTTATTTATTTATCAGGGAACTTTTACATAAAACATTTATACGATTTGAGGGGCTAATATTATAGAGTTCATACCATACCCCTTTACTACCCCCCAAGAAGGAGGGATAGGGTTAAAACAACAACTGTCAAATGTGTGCCCGATCGCCAATTACACGTATAACGAGTATTACGAGTATAAGTATAAGTCAGCATTAAAGATAAAAAATGAAATAATGATTTAATTGTATTTACTTTAGAAATAAGACGCTTGAAAAACTCTGAAAAACGATATTGACTGCGTTGCTTCGTAGAACTAGTACTACTAGTATTTGTTCTGAGGTAGAATCATGTCTACCAACTATATGTATTATTTAAATCCTCGGCCTACCTCCATGTTACTATACACCCTATGCAGGGTCCATGTGATACTTACTAATACCTAACAACAATGTATGTACCTAAACTAAACCATGTGTAAGACATCAATTTATTGAGTATTGAGAACACAAGAAACACTACTGCTATATAGAGGTATAATACGCAAGTTTTTATCGGTGTGTCGAATGTATCTAACTGAAACTAAAAGGCTGGAGTGGATATCGACCGTGACTGCCGATACAATCCCGAGCATATTTCATTTTAAGGAATCATTTTAAAATCTTGATTATAATATTTATTGCTCGTTTTGTACGAATTTTATGGTCACTTGAGTAATAAGTTATTAAGATGCAATCAACACAGATGTAGGTACAATTATAGAAATACAAAAACTAATTTCATTAATAACGTCTTAATGGACATGTTAATCAAGTTACTTTAATTAAAATAACTAGTAGTTCGCCCCGAACTGAGATCTCGTGATGCGACCAAACGAACGCATCAGAACTTTGAGTAGGTGATAGTCAGAGGCAAGTCCAAACATTATGTTTGGACTTTTTTCTGACTACCGCCTGCTAACTTGGTACGGTAACCAAGTTTCAACTCTATTGGCCTATTTATTGAAGAGTTCCGTTGAACAGACCTTGGCTCCATCATCAGACCTGGTCGTTGTCACCATTTTATGAGAACTGAGTACCTCCTTAATTTATTTTAAGAAAAAAAAATAAGAAAAAGCAAAGGAACTGGGCGACCAGTAGAAAAACCTTGATGCCAACGAAACTCTTAGAGATGAGAGCTCTTAGATCGCTGGTTATCTTAATTTAACTTTTATGTTGTATCTCAAAAACCGAGCGTCCCAAAAAAAAAGTAAAACTTGTTTCGGAATGTCCAAACAAAGCCCTTTCATATGATATGTAACTTGATTTTTTTATGTCACTTTTTTTATTTTTGCCCTCTTAAAAAACCCCATATCTCAAAAACCCTTCATCCGATTTTACTCATATACTTACCAGTAAATTTCTCAAGTACAAGCTATCGACATATCAAATTTCATGCAGATCGGATCAACGGTTCTCAAGTTATCGCCAGACAAACATACATACATACATACATACATACATACATATATACATACATAAAATGCCAAATCGCCCAACTTGAAACTAAGATCTTCGTTCGCTTCGCTCACTCGATCAATTACTCTAATGAGTTTGTTTACTAATTTTATAAAAACTCGAGTAAGATTTTGATGATTTGACTCATTTTATTTAAATTTACAGTTAATAAGGTTTTTCATAAATCAAAATAAAAACGGTCTTTATTCAGTACAATCACAAGGATCACTCTGAAACGTCTTATATTCTAGGTGAATCTATCGCCAGTTCCTCGCGACCAAAGCCTAGAAGAACGGGCAAGAAACTTACGGCTTGGTGCCTAGCGTTTTTTTGTATGATCCTTTTTATAATTTTATTATGGTACCTACTTAATTGTTTAGTGTTTTTAATGAGTTGGAGCATAGATCAGTCCCAAGCTTTTTTGTCATCTATACAAGGTGTTCCATAAGTTGTGTATATAAACTTCAGGGGACTAAAAAAAACGCGAAAAAAAAAACAGCTGTTTCATACATTTTAGCCTGGTAGGTATTGAACTTTTGTATGAAACAGCTGTTTTTTTTTTCGCGTTCACAGTGTTGGTTCCATAGAAAAAGTTGTTCATATTGATGGGTACTTTAGCCCCCTGAAGTTTATATACACAACTTATGGAACACCTTGTATAATCAGTTATTTTATAGTAAGCTTTTGTACAAAATGTTTTTTTTTTCTTTAATGTACCAATAACGACTAAAAACATGACTTGATGTTATTGTTGTAATATTTTTCAAATGCGGCAGCTAGATCAATATTTATCGTTTTTTTTCTAAGCCTATAAACGGGCCTATTCGTGAAAAATAATTCCATAGACGAGTAGAGTAGTGTCGCTTCCGGTGCGATGTGGTATTAATTAAATGTATCGCCGATGAACTCGACCGATTAGCATACTCGCTCGCCACTTACCGACCGCAGACCAACGACTAAATTTTGGGCTAGCTTTGCTAGAAACGACCTTGTAGGATTCAAAATAGGAGAACATCACTGGTGGTTGAGGTAGCGGCCATCTTTTGTTTCTTAGGTCACGAGTTTTTATCAAGTTCCCAATTTTTTTTTGTAATTCAATTTGCGAATGTCAGTGCATTCAAATACCTTCAGCTTCATGACTTTGGTCCCCAGGCACGCTAGATATAATTATTAGTACGCTCTTAGTACTAACTTAAGCAGTGAAAGAAAACACGTAAAAAACTCGCGAATTAGCTCCGCATATAGGTACTTAGGGGAAGGTATACCCAAGAGTAGATGCAGAGCAAGCTTACCATTTACAGTCGTGGTCAATTAATTAGGGACACTCTCTAGTTAAACCAAATTGTGAATTTATTTTTTATTTTCCAACGAGTCTAAACAATATTCCATATCTCTTACATGTAAGTATAATTAGTCATTTATGTGCCCGATTATACAAACAATAACAACTTCTTAAACATTAAACCTCTTTACAGTAATAGCTGATAGATATCACAGTGCTACTTGTGCAAAGAATGCTGGCTGGCCATTTAATTAGGGACACTGAGATATTGCGTTTTATTTTCAAAATCTGAAACAATATTTTTTTTATTCCTTCTTCTATTGTTTTGTGGTAGTTTTGGCGGCTATCTAGATTTTTAAATTTTAAGTTTTGAGAATTATTTTGAAGTGAAATGGGCAAAAATATAAAGTTGCGATGTAACACTACGAAAAATTATCATGAAGTTTGTCGAGCGTGGTTGGTCATACCGAATAATAGCAGAATATTTAAATTGTTCAAAAACTATGGTATGCAATGCAGTGCAACATTTCAGGCGCAACAACACAGCTTTAAATGTGCCCTGAAAAAAAAGATCAAGAAAAAAAACTCCGCAAGAAGATAGAATGATAACCAGGTTAGCTAAGAAAGATCCATTTCTAGGCTCTGTTTTAATTAAACACGAAGGGTTTGGGGCAGACGAAAGAGCCGGTGTATCAGCGAGGACCGTTCGACGACGTCTGGTAGAAGCAGGGTTGTTCGGAAGAGTGGCTCGCAAAGTACCGTTGTTGAAGAAAGAACATACAAATGCACGTTTGGCTTTTGGACGTAAATATGGACATCGGACCTACGCCCAATGGCAACATGTATTATTGTCTGACGAGACCAAGGTTAATTTGATTTCTTCAGATGGAAGGCAATACGTACGGCGTCCTGTAAAAGTGGAAATGAATCCAAGATTCACAAAAAAGCAGGTGAAATATGGCGGTGGAAACATTAAAATGTGGGGTTCATTTTCTGGACGTACAGTGGGACCTGTGAGGAAAGTTCAGGGTAACTTAGACCAACATCAGTACAAGGCAATATTAGAGGAAACTATGCTTCCCTATGCTGAGGAACATCTCCCTATTATATGGACGTTTCAGCATGATAACGACCCGAAACATACCGCTCGTTCAGTCGAGTCGTTTCTTAACAGTCAGTCGGTATCAGTGCTAGATTGGCCAACAATAGCCCGGACCTCAACCCAATCGAGCACCTTTGGCACGAAATCAAGAAAAAGGTGCCACTTATCGTACCACAACTTTAGATGAACTTAATGAAGCTTTTCGTGAGGCATGGGCAAAAATTCCCGTCGAAACATGTCAGAAACTGATAATGTCTATGCCACATCGGTGTCAAGCGGTAATTACTCACAAAGGTTTTGCAACTGGGTACTGATTTTACCCGTAATAAAATGGAGTTGTTAAAGAAATTAAAATACTGCAGATTATTAGTTTTGTTTAACTTTATTTTTCATTTTACTTTACTGTCCTTAATTAAATGTCCAGCTACAGAATTATACCTTAAATTGAATGCATGGTTAACCTTTGATATTAAACACTTTTTTCTATTTATTTAATCTTTTATTTACAGGGATTTGTAGCATAATAATTGTACCAAAATATGCAAATAATAGTTACTGAGAAATCAATAGAGTTTTATATTTATATGTACATAACCGGTTATTGCTCTTCACTATCTTGAGTGTCCCTAATTAGTTGACCACGACTGTATGTTCCATGTACTTCCGCCCAGAGGCGGAAAGTGAAATTAAAAAAATACTTCACGTTGTACATCAAAACAGTCGTTGCGTTCGCCTCCATCAAGCTTTGCGTTCGCCTCTATCAAGCTTTGCGTTCGCCTCTACTCAAGCTTGGTAATTCTGCTTTTCAGCTCTCTGTGTCCGTACTGCATTTTACGTAAGCACACCAGTTATGTCCATCTCGACAACTAGTTTGGGTGTTTTATTATTTTATCCTAGATACCGAACTCTCGGCGCAATATCGGTTTCTAAACGCTTTCAACTATTTGATTACACACCGATATTTACATAATTGTATCATTTATAGTGACAGTCTATACAGCGAATTTACAGGGTTATTTAGTGCTGGTTACGAGAGAAAACAACTTTTTTTATTAGCTTGCTCTATCGGGTCGCGGAATTAATACTTTCCATAGCGAACGTACATTGAACTTTGCGAATTCAGTTTTATTATTCAATTAAAATTTCAACAGCGTTAGATTTTGTAGTTGTTTTTTGTTTAATCAAGCTTTGTACCGCTACGTAGAGTAAATGCATCAATTTTGTATCAATTTGCACAGAGATTTTAATGGTTTCAATTAACAATCAACCGACGCAGTTGACTTGTCCATAAACTAGACAAAGATTCTTTGTATTGAAGATGCCAAGGACAACGATCTTATGAACATTAATTTCAATCAAGACAGCAACTTTAGTTCGAGACGTTTTCTTAAACATTTTAATATTACTTCAGAATTGTACAGGCATAATACCATTCTCATTTTGACACAATAAAAATGTCGCTGTCATCTTTTACGCAGTTTAAAATCATCCCCAATTTGCTCAAAATTCCATTACCATTATCTCGGTGCGCTTAAAAAAAAAGTAAGTTATTTTTAGGGCAGCTTCCCCACATAGACAATGGCGTGCCATTATGCCGTGACAGTGCGCTCATTACCGGGTTTTTGCGGCTGTCTACGGTCTGGCATTGTTCGGCCGCGTCTACCTGTGCCTATCGTTAGATCGACCGTTCAAACTTGGAACGGGTAATGTGTTCTTATTTTGAATTCGTATTGTCTATGGGCGAGGGGATGGAATCGAAATAAAAATAACTAAGATGCGGTCACGTGATGCGTTAGTAGAGTAGGTAAAATGTAAATGATTTGACTGAATTGACTTTGCTATTCGGCTTTGTAGCTGTTATCACAAATCTACCATTGAATATTAATATGTCCATTTTATGCCAGTTTCTTAAACATAGTAAGGGAGAGCGGATAAGTATACCGTCAGTTTTTAAAATGTAAATAGGTATACATTGCCTTATTATCATGATAGCAAAAAGATGAGCGTTGTTTTCCACATTCCTGGACCATTAAGTATGAGCGTGAACTCACTAACTACCAAATACCATTAAGATTGCATATTTTAGGTATTTACTTAGATAGAAAATATTTTTGAAACCTTTTAAGTGCCAATCTTATTTTTTTAATAGATCAGCGTCAATACATAGTAATTTTCGGATGACTTCAAGAGAACTACAATATTCAATTGTAATGAAAGGCTTTACTTTTATGATTTCAATGACGCAACCAGAATCTCGGTAACCTAATCTAAGTAGATATCGCTAAGTAGGTGCTATAAACATTGACACCGACATTTCTTTTTTAAGGCCATTGTAAAGAATAATATCAGTAACCCACGCACACTAGCAACTAATGCCGAGTAATAAAATGAATTCCACATATAAATTCGGCCGGGTCGTCTTTTTTTGTCAATTAAAAATTACCGACGGGACTCGGCCAGGTACTCGATTTGGTGTACGATAATAAACCACGCGAAAGAAGAGTCACCCTCTCTTTCTAACACTATAATGTTGGAAAAGGATCGCCGTGATCCGGTAATGGATTTGGAATTATCGACGTGTAAAGTGATCAGATTTGATCTGGGCCTGATTGGATACCTACGTTGATATGATATTTGAAACTAGATACAGGGTTCAAACAGTTTAAATATATAGGAATCGTACCTGCATCAATTATTTTTTATTTTAGGCAAATGGGCTTACTAATATTTATACTATGGCAAATACTTAACTATTGTTGCACGAAGTATGCACAACCTATTTAACGAATAACACAAGTACCTAAGTAGATGTTTTGTTTTACTCTAGACTTCCATGATTGCTCTAGATTATGGAGTCTAGAATTTCTGCATTTATTGTAAAAAGCTACTACGAATTACAAGTTTTTTCAGGATTTATGAAACTGAAACAGCTACACTACTTTGATTCCCAGGCACGGTAGATATCCCCACAGATCTCGTAGTACCAAATATGAACTCAAGGCTCCTTGAGGACGTCTAAGGGGGGTAGTCGGAGGTACATCCAAACATTTCAGGATTTATAATGATAAAGATTATTTAAATAGGTACTTACTTCATGATGCCAATGGTGCTACTTAAAATACCAACGCCCAATTTGAATGTTTTCCACAGAGTAGTTAAAGTATAAAATTATAAAAATCATTCCTTTCTGGTACCCTCATCCCACAGGTAGATTGAGCATTGAACATACGAAGGCAATTAACTTTTGGGTACCTGCGTATGCGCATGTGTGCAATACGACCAGCATATTGCATGAGTGTGTATTGGTGTGTGCGTGTGTGAGTTGCACTTGCGCAAACACGGGGGTGTTATGGACACTTTGTATAACTTTAGGGTAAAAGATAAATGTGTGATAAAAGGAATTCGGAATTTATGTTCAGTTTTGAATGTTTTTATTCGGTATTAAGTGCATAATCTGATTCATGAATACTTACAGAGTTCGAATTGTGTTTCTGTTTAGAATGTGAGTACCTACCTACCTATATATTATGTCCTTTACAAACTTCTTAGTAATGGTGCATTATTTTACACATCACAAGAAAGTTAAGCAGTTCTACCAACCTCTTAGCTCTGTAGTTGGAAGTTTCGCCTGCGCTGTAGGTTGTAGGTTCGATGCCCGCCGAGGGCAAACATTTTTGTGATGAACATAGATTTTTTTAATGTGTCTGGGTGTTATATTCTATTCTAAGTGTGTATTTTCAAGAAAAAAATATAAAGTTATTTTATTAGGTCCATAAACATAGCTTACAATCTTTTTTTGAGCTTTGTTTAGTTTGGGGCTAGATAGCACTATGTGAAAATGATCACAGGTACGAATGTAATTAAAAATCAGTCGATAAACACGTTACCTTTTTTTTAAACCAGAATTTCTGCGCTGACGCGTCTTTTCAAAACGCATTTAAAATAAATCAGATAACATTCGAATTTCAAAAGCAAATTGACCAGACGAAAGTGCTCTCACTTCTACGTCTTTCACAATAGGATGTTGCAAAAACCGGAGTAGAGAAAAAACAGAGGAAAAAGTTATAAAAACTCAGCATGGCGGTATTGTGCACTGACATGTGGCAAGGATATTTGAGTTATTTTTGTTTTAGAAATTGTTAGCTAGAGATTTGATTTAATAATAAAGCTACCAACGATTGGGTATGGCGAGTTAAATCTAAGGAAAAATCTTCAGTACCTTTTAAAAGATCACTCCTCTTTTTAGGTAGGTAAATAAAATATATTTATCTATTAACTAAATGAATCATCTAATTTTACAATTTATTTACCAACGGATTCAAACAGAGTACCTACAAAAAGTTATGCTTAAACAGTTATACTAACCTACCAATATTTAGGTATTAGCGGAAAAGAAAACCGGAAATCAAATGCTGTGAGTATGTCGATTTTATTTACCTACCTAAGAAAACTGGCGTAAAAATCTGGAAATCACGCTTTGAGTCATTTCAATGTTGAGCGTAACATTAATTGTTTAAACTAGAGAAGGCATGTCTAAGGTTATGTAGAGCTTACCCAAAAAGCTTATGCTCTGATTTCACCATGCTGTCTTAGATTAACAAAGGATTAAAGAGCCGTTAAATATCTCAAAATGTAGGCGTTTGACATCTAAGGTTATTTAATTAAATTTAACGGCCTGTTAATCCTTTATTGGTAACTAACAGAGCATGGTGAAATCAGCCCTTAACTACAACCTACTACTGCAGCTTTGAAACGCTATAAAAACAGTTATAAAATATCAGTAGTCCGCATCGAATGCCATTGTAAAAACAAAAGGTAGGTGAGCCGTTTTCTATTTCCAAAATTACACCACCCGCGGCGGCTGTCCCAACTACCGCCAAATACTCGCAATTACCGCCTACCAATCCCGAAATTTATGCGAACAACTCAAATAATAGGGCGCCATTACTGATTTACGATCCCCCATTATTCTAAGAACGGCACACAGGTAAAAAACAAAAAAACAACAAAAAAAACTCACTTGTTTTAATATTGCGTGCAGTCTCAGTCGGAATCATGAGTCATTTATAGCGTAATCGAAGTGATTCAAAGACTAGACGCGAAAAAAATTATGAACTTAAATTGTCGAAGGCCGTGCGCTGCTTGCGGCAATTAAAAATAATTAGGGAGCGAGGATGGTTCTCGGAAGGTCCCGTGTCGGTACATTTACATATGGCGTTAGGCGGTCTAGCGGGGTGCGGGCGCACTGCGGGAGGAAACCTTGGCATTGCACCATGTGGTCACTGCTTGGCGTGCCTCGTGCACGGGAGCTTACTTGAGCTTTTTGCCAGTATTTAGTTATATGAAGAGGTTATTTCTGTCACAGAAACTTAATAGGACAGGATGACAAGATAAGCCGGAACCCTGGGGAATGGCACACAAGAGAAGCGAAACAGTAAATCAAGTTACAATGTCTAGTTTTTGTTTCTTATAATATTACAAGTAAGTCAAAAGGCAGGCTGCTGATTTCACATTGAAATAATTTAATAACGATCCCACTAATATATGTACTGTCTCTAAAACCATCCATCTTCTTATGACGTTTTTCAAAGATAAAAACGTTATAAGAAGACGAATAATATCAAATAATCCTATAATATCAAAGATATTTGAGCGGGCTATGCAGAAACGTATGCTATCGTTCATTGGTAAACATGACATTTTAAAAAGTCAACAATACGGTTTTCAAAAGGGTAAATCTACAACATTAGCCTGTTTCAATTTGACAAAAAGGATTATTGATGATTTGGATGCGGGTAAATGGGTAACAGCTGTATTTTTTGACATGTCAAAAGCTTTTGACTTTGTATCTCATGAATTATTATTAGGAAAAATTGAAAAATATGGTATCCGAGGACCAGCTCTAAAATGGCTGGCAAGTTACCTAGACAAGAGAATGCAAAGTGTAGAAATTTCCAATGTTGACATTAATAAAGATTTAAAGCCTGTCAGATCAAACTATATGCAAAATGACTGTGGGGTACCTCAAGGCAGTGTCCTGGGACCACTATTATTTTTGCTTTATATAAATGATCTTCCTGACATTACGCCTAATCCATGCACACTATTTGCCGATGACATTTCTATTATTATTTCTTCTAATTCTGACATTTATAATTATACTATTGACATTGATAATACCATTGATGCAATAATTTTGTGGCTTAGTAACAATAATTTAAATGTTAATCTATTAAAAACAAACTTTATACAATTTGGAACTTATGGGAAAAAACGTCAAAATCTTAAATTATCATATAAAGGCCAAAATCTTAATGAAGTCGACAAAACTAAATTCCTAGGCATAACTATAGACCGGCACTGTAATTGGAAAGCCCATATAGATGAAGTATGCCGAAAATTAAATAAATTTGTGTACGTTCTATACAAGCTACGCAAGACTACAAATCATAATACTATTATGACCGCGTACCACGGATATGTAACCTCTGTTTTAAAATACGGACTGGTTCTCTGGGGTAATTCGACTGAAATAAATAAGGCGTTTATAGCACAAAAAAAATGCGTACGTGCTATTGTCGGCATACCTCCTTGGGAATCATGTAAACCCGTATTCCTTAAGTTAGAACTATTGACATTGCCTAGCATGTACATTTTGGAAGCTGCTAAATTTGCCAAAGATAACTCTAGCTTATTTACAAAGGCGCGAGATATCTATTCAAGATGTGTAAGAAACCCTGACAGAATTGTTCTTTCTAGAGTACCCAGAACTACTTTATATAAAAAAAACTCTTTTGCTATGTGTGGACAAATATTTAATAAAGTGCCCAGTGAAATAAAAAACTTACCAATCAGACAATTTATAAAAAAGTTAAAATTATGGCTAATAGAAAAAAGTTTTTATAATGTTAATGATTTTTTGAATAATTGAACTTGTACACTGACTCACTAATTTTATTGATTTATTGACAATTTATTATGGACATCTTTATTATAATGTACCTAATTTAATTTAATGATAATATTATTTAATTGTACCGAAGTAAAAATTTGCATGCCAATGATTTGGTGAAATATGTGATACTACTTACCAACTAAGAACTAACTTCTAACCATATTTCTCGCAAATAAACATTTCATTTCATTTCATTTCATTTCATTTCATTTCATTTCATTTCATTTCATTTCATTTCATTTCATTTCATTTCATTTCATTTCATTTCAATAAGAATAATAGAAACCCTATATCGTCTCCCCTAAACGTGGTAAGGGGCAAATACGGAAAGGACCAAGCACCTACTGAGTACACTGCAGTCAGCAACCTGACGGCCAAGTGTGACAACGGCAAACCCTCCAATCATAGTGGAGGCCTGTTGATGATGATTAGGAGATCTACAGTCACGAACTTATTTATTTAGTATCTTGTCCGCTCCAACTCGGACCCCGACGCTAAGTATAAACTAAATCGAGCACGATTATGGGCAATAGTGATTGAAAAGGGTAAAACCGACCTGTATTAACTCAACCTTTTATTTGTAGTTTAAATCCGAATACCTCTCCTGTGAGCATAATGCCGGACCGGGGAACTACTTATTTAGGATTTGAGATGCATTTTCGATATCCTTTAATTTTATGATTCGATATTTGTAACTGTTATTATGGGTTTATTTAGCGCGGATTTGTAATTTGAAGGCGATGAATATATTTGATTGCGTTAAAACGGCATATTAATGGTTAATTTTAGGTATTCGAAGCAAAGCTTGTTCTATGGAAATCAGCTAGCTGCGAGAATACTTAATTAATTTTATTTCGTGACTACATATTAGGATACTTAGTTGGCTGTTTCATGATCGGAGTTTTTTCCAATATGAACTGTATATCACTCATTTGTTTAATCGGCCGCAAGGACCCTTTTTGGCAATCATGCAATCATGATTGGTCACCAATCTTGAGCATCTATGAGTACTCAATAACTGCGTAAAAACCAGGGTCACAACGACTAATTTGTGTTCAACACAGTCTCTTTGAAAGCATGCACTGTAGTGAGCTTTCAATAAATGTCAGTGGTGCAATGATAAAATATTTGAACCACATTCGCAGTTTCTTTTTATGTGTTGTTTTTTTAATTTGGCATGAGGCGTGAGTCATTCGGCTAGTGGGTCGCAGAAGTGCATTCTGATCCAAACAGGTTACATCTCAGTTTCATTCAGAAGGCTTTTGCTCGAGTTTTCCTTATAACGATCCCACATCCAAAACATCATACCTACCAGATTTCCACATTCAAATTGAGTCACTCGCTTATTGATTTCTAGGTTCACAATCACTTTACCAAAAGGGGTCAGAAGAATTTTATGGAAGTAAGAAAACGGTAGTACGTTTCTTGGTAAATATGGGATTCGAAATTTTACAATAATGACTGTGAGAAAGTCAGCCTGAAATGGCAGTCAGAATCAGTTCAATTATTCGTGAAAAAAAGATCACTGGTCGAAAGCATGCCTACCTCAACTAGAGAGCAATCCATAAACTGAAATTCCGATGATTGATCCTAACCCATAGCATACACTCTGGACGTTTGAAATGACCATTACCTGCTTAAAATATTTATCAATTCTCAATAAATAATTATCAATAAATAAACACCTTAAGATCAAGACGCAGCAGACCAACTGCTATTGAGTGTGCAGTGTGCATTTCAAATGTTTCACTTAACTGGTTCAATAACCTTTCCTTCAATAAGAAAATTCCCTCTCGCTTATTCTTCAAAGGCAGACAAGGGTGTATTCCTATCCCGCCCAGAGAGCGCCTAGTTCAGCGCACGCCGCCGTGGCTACGGAGGCTGCACCGGATCAAAGGCTGCACTCCTTTACAGCAATCCGTTTGCAACTCAATGGAGTCTGCATTTACGACGCATTTACACATGTCACAGATTGATTCTAGGACGGAATTGTAACCAGTGTTTACCGGTTTAAACCTGCAAGCAAACCAACTGTAAATATCATGGTAGACAGTAGGGTATGAAAGTAGGGCATGACTTTTCATAAAATAAAATTGAAAAAATCATAAGAATTCGTGAGCTGAATAATGAATCCTTATTGTTGACCAAGCTCGATTTAACTGAATTTTTAAGGAACAATTTGAGTATTGGAAAGAAAATTCACGACTACAGCTTCAGCTTTCAGTATGACTTTCTCAATCAAAACTTCATGCTTCGAAGGACACGTTAAGCTGTCGATCCCAGCTATAGCAGTTGTTCAGCCATGACGCTTTTGGGTGGTTCAAAAACTTCATCGCCAGAGTTGGTCACTAGCTTATACGTAGCATATACTTGTAGGTAATGCAGTCCTTTTTTTCTTCGATCCTGCGATCCTTTGCACCACCTTTGCCTAGTGGCCTGATAGAGGTCACTACTTTTAGTTGTGGAACTGTGTAACCAGCTTCATTTACTATTACTATTATTACTACTAGCCCATAGTCGAGCAAAGGCCTCCCCCTTTTTTTGATTACCATTTAACGTGGTAATAAAAATAGTTCTACACATCCAAAATCCAAAACCTGTTTTCTGCGTGTATCAAAACCCGCTTTCTACAACCGATTATACACCCTTACTTTCAAGTTACCCGTTCAACTCGATGGAGTCTGAATAGTTCCGCTTTGATCGGGGACGCAGACGTCTGAGTCTGTGTCGATTGAAAATTACTATTTTATTGTGTACTGAATCAGCCACTTGCAAGGCTGACGACCTGCAGTTTGTTTGAAGTCTGCGATATTGTTTGAGTTGATTTAAAGTTCGGAGACCCTTACTGATTTTCTATGATTTTCAGTATTATTAGCTGAGCTGAATCAAAATATGAACGCGAACGTGTCTATTAATGAGCTTGATATCAAGCATTAATTATGTAACTACCATTTAATAAGCTGAACGCGTGTCGCAGCTATTGCTGCTCTATTCACTATGGCGCTACTGAAAACCAGCGTTGGGCTTTTGAGCTTTTACAGCAAATGCTGAGTTCACTCCCGTTTTCACTCACACAACAAGAGACAAAGTAAAAATTTTCTATTAATTCTATTATGTGTATTCTAGGTGGCGAAGACGGATTTTAATAGGAGCTATATTGGATATTTTTGTCACAAACTTTACTTAGAATTTAAATAATAGTAATAAAATAGTCATAATCTAAATAAATAAAATAAACGAGTAAATAAAATAAATAATATAGCAATATAGTAAAGTGTTTACCTACTCGTAAAGCGTGAAGACGTTCATTCGTTAGCTCCACTCTAACAAGTATCATGAAACCATGGAGGTACTATATACATGAAACCATTACAATTTATAATGCATTCGTAAGTTTTCACAACTGACAGATGTGTACTTGAAGACTATAGAAAGATCGTCGTCATTGCCCATAACCGATTTAAAACGTAACTTATACAAAAACTTTTTATTTTTATACAAAATCTCCAACCGACTGAACCGAACGAACAATCAATAAAAGCATTACGCGTTTTTACAGTCGGTTAGACCACTAATGCCGTAAACTTAACGCGATTATCACAGTTCTCTAAGCCGTTGGAATAGAGTTCAAAGTTGCGCTTTGACATTTCGTTTCTAATCCACCATGAACGTAATGGATGGTAAATGCTAGGATTTGTGAATGTTTTTGTTGTGTTGTGCAATGTGCAACTACTGTATTTGAACCATTAAAAAGCTTAGAAGATTTTTTGAGCGATTTGTCTTTTTTATACGAAAAAGTTGTTTAGAATGACAATTCAGCAAACACTATAACATTTAAAAGTATGATGGTGGCCTTGGTGATATCGCTTATTCTATGGCCCTCCGACAGGTGTTGGGGGCCGTGGATGTCGTAAGAGGGACTGAGAGCCCCCACAGACAGCCCGCAGACACAGATAGTCTGCGGAGGTCCTAAACGGACGCACCAGAGGATGAGTGGTTGCATCTCTTCGGTACACCTAATATTGAAACTGCAGTTACTGAGCTTATCCAGACAGATGATGATGATGATATGAAAATTTACGTCTTACTTGCTACTAAAAACTGGTTTTTGCAGAAGTTAAGTTTCATAGAATTCTGATAAATAATGCATTGAGATTTGAGACAACAATGGCACTGTCCTACAAATATCCCGTTTGGCTGTAACTGAACATGATGCCGGGTGTGTCGCATCTTAAAATTCAGACATTCGTACCAAGCTTACGCATTTGGGTTGCTCTCAATTTGAATAGTCTTTGTAAACAGTTTTCTGGCTTGTTGTATACATAATATATCAATTTGAAAGAAAATAACGAAATCTATTGTGATTTTACTTCTTTGCACTGCACGTAAGATGTGTATTCTATGCCACTTGTTATTGGAACAAGCATATAACCCACCTGACGTGGCATACTTGCAGGTCACACATGTTCCCCTTCATCTACCCACATCCTTCAAACTAAAACAGAGCAACGCTGCTTGGCGGCAAAAATAGGAATGGTGATAGCACTTCTCCAGACGAAACATGCATAAAGAGTCCTACTACTTCTTTCTTTTAACGAGATGTGAATAGGTGGCCAGGTTACAGAGCATTTGGTTTTTTTTATACAACTGGCTGATGGAACAAGCATATGGCCCTCCTGATGTTAAGTGGTAACCATCACCTATAACAAAGCATTTCCTAGTAAGCCACGCACGATAGGAACGTGTCCTACGATGCACTGCCCTGCGTCCATCAACTTGAGGCACACATATGTTACGCCTCATGTGCCTGTAATTACATCGGCAACCACACTCTTCAAACCGAAACACAGCAACGCTGGTTGGCGGCAGAAAAAGGCGTGGCGGTAGTACTTCCCCGGTCAAGCCCTTCACAAAGAGCTCTACTACTCTTAAAAAAATTGTTACAGAAATATACCAAGTGAGGTGTCATATGAAAGGGTTCGGTTTGTACATCCCAATATCATTTCTATGTTTATTCTAGATCGTACAAATGTATCATTTTTAAGATACAATTGGTGCCCCAAGTAGGTAGGGTAGGCCTTGCTTGTTTGAGGCGTTGCGTTGCTAGTGTTGCGTGAAAAGTCCACTAATATTCATTTATTTACCAGTGGAAACGCTGAAAAACCTTCGTCCAACGAAGACGCGAGTGACAGCTATTACATGTACCTACGGGTAAAGCAAGTTCACATTATCCAGTTTGCAATTCATATCGGCGGCGCGTTCACTTCCATTTGCTATTCAATTGGCTGTATATTATGCCCGAGCAGTCCTGGCATCGCCACCGGGTCACTGCTCTGGACTCGGGGCGTGAAAACTAGCTGCTTTCAGGCTTACGGTTATATTTTATGGAAATGTTAATAAATGGGTATGAAAGACGCCTCACAGTTCAGGTAGTACGTATCTTCTATGCTGTAGGCCGTGTTCAATCCCCACCGGGAACAAGTATTATAATGAACACTAATATGTTTATTCACCATCTAGGGGTTACGTCGAGTACGTCTTTTAGAAACCGTGATTATTAAAATATGAAATATGATTTAAAAATAATGAAATTGTTCTTGTTTTTTTTATAATAAGTAAAGAGCAGTACATTTTTATTATAAGTATTAAGAAGTACATTTTTGATGTTCTTTTTTCATAATCACGGGCTCTGAAAGACATAAATATCCCATTAAAAAAACACATACATGAGAAATCGAACCCGAACCTATTTAACATCTTAATGTCTCTTAAGAAAGGTTCCTTTACTTCACACCTCATATAATTTGAAGACATGACATAAACTAAGCAGCCCTTACATAAAACCCCCATGTTGCAATTCACAGGCATTTAGCAGCATAAAAGTACGACCCTCTCTAGGCAGCGGCACCTACTTATAGCATCTGTACGGAGTAGCTCTTGTGTTTAAGTGTGCCACTGTGCAGTGACCCAGTTCTTCACAAAGAGCCCTGTGTGCACATGTCAGTGCCTAGACCTTGTAGCCATCTAGCCATATATGTATGTCATGAGCGCAGCTATTTTCATAAGTCAATGGTTGGAAGAGATGCCTACTTTTTCATGTGAAGATTAAACGGAAAAACTGAAACTGCTTCAAAACTTTTATTACCAGGCACGGTAGATATCTCTTCAGAGATCTTAGGATCAAGTATCAAGATTATTTGAGAAGTTCTAAAGGATATAGTCAGAGGTACGTCTAATTATTACATTTGGCATATATCCGCATTTTGCAGTAGATACCAAACTAGTAGATACGTTGCGTGACGTGACAAGGTTGCAAGCCAATCGCCGCTCCTGGATCTGGTTTCATCACGATGTTTGAGAACACTAGCATTGCACACATACATTTTTCTAAGTGAACAATCCATTGCTGCACGTCCGCATTCGAACCCACGACCTTACGATCAGAAGACGGGCCCATTCCCACTAGACCACCGGTCCTCTTATATTCATATCTATTGATATATAATAATCAACGTTCCTAATTGTTAACAACTGCATAACATTACGTGGGTCTGCTTGTTCCATCACTATTTCTCTTACACAAACTTTTTTCGAAAAACCAAACTGAGAACATCTTTTTATTGTAAGTCGGTTATAAGCAAGACAAGATCGAGTGCGCACAACTGTCAAGTCATGACGTAGGTAGTTGTGTCTGTTTATTTAGGACGGCCGATGCCAATATTCACAGTATTTACTCCAATTATATCCTCGGAATATTTACCCTGTGGCATTATGCGATAATGTATGGAGGACTCGAGTATCGTTGAATGTAGAGGGTAAGTGCTATGTTCAACGCAGGTAGTTCTGATAGAGCGGTTTATATATTCAATGTTATTGGTAGGTAGGTAGTAGGTAGATAGGGTGAGGCGGCTGATTTTTGATCTTTTAATTCAACAGCGGAATCTTGTTTTTGTAAGCACCAAAATTGTATTTCTAGGATAATGTCAATCGCCTGCAATAACATGATAGCTCTATAATTTTCAAAATTACGACATAATACGTTGTTACTTGTGTATGCTTCGGTAGATTTTGTCGTTGCTTTTGTATTCACTGTTGGAACAGTAATTAAACGAAAGTTATCATTTTTTTTCTAGTACATTCTTTGTAGTTTCTAGCAGGTCGTGACGTGATCCGGATAGGTGAGCTAGAATGGGTACCCACCGAGGGTAGAATACATCGTGGCCACTCAAGGACTAGAAAGGCTTTCACACAATCCATCCATCTTTTCTTTGGCCTTCTACTAGAGTAAAGACCAATTTTCTAAATTAATCAGTGTATAACCTTCTCAGACTAAGCGACCGAACAAGATGACAATCAGAATAATATCAAACTGGCCCAATCAGAACTAAATTCAGATTCTTATAGAGACTCAGAAAGCTCTGAGAACAAACGCTTTAAAACCAAGAGCCCTTAGTACCCGGAACAAGCATCCAAGCCATCTGACCTTTCCTAGACAAAGGCTCAATGAAAAAAGTGCACAAAAAGCGCAATGTCCACATGCGTCACACGTGCACTATAGCAAGTGCTGGTTCTCACGAGCGAACAAAAAGCGGACGTGATTTATCGACGCGAGCGAGCCGAATCCACCCCCGCTAGCTGACGCGACCCGTGCTGCTGCGGGGTTAGGTTGGCGCATTCGGTACTGTTTTAAACAAACTAAATTGTACAAATGTATGTGTAGTTAATATAAATATAAAATAGGCAAATACTCAATAATCAAAACATACGCGCTTATAAAAAATATACCGTGTGAGCCTATTTTGTCAAATAATCGATGAATTTGTAATTTATTAAATAAATGCATACATATTTGATTGATTAGTAGCATACATAATGGGCATTCCAAAGCATTAATTTATTTATTTTAATAATTGTAGATTCATCTCCCTTAATTATAAACGCTAATTTTATTCAGGCATTTGAACGCTTGGCTATTATAGGATCAATAAAATCGAAGCATATAGAGAAAATAAGCAAAATGTTAATTAACGACTTAGCACTTCATTAAGGTGCTGATGCAGAAGATACACTTTTATGGTGGTGTCTTCAAAACGAGAAAGGCCGTTATTGGTTTATTAAAAAGAAAACCGTTTTTATGGCACATAACTAGCAGCATAAATAAACACAGCAGCATTATTTAAGTTATAATTGATCAAATACTATAAACATAAAACAGTATAGTAGCATATTGAAACTACAAACAGAATTTTAAAGCGGAGAAAGCATTTCCAACTACATATAATCAAAAAAGAAATTATAGTTCATCAAAGGCAGTTTTAATTAAAATGGTTGCATCTACAATTTTTTCTTAAAGTAGGCAAATTGAGTAATTTTACACGGTTACTAATTCGACAGAATAGGACACAGATCTACGATAAAAGATAAATGTTGAAACTATAAAATATAATCATTATTTGTATATTGTAAACCTACCTTTTAAGCATCTCATTCATCTAGCGCTAGTTCAGGAGTCATGGCTTCAACAGACACTGTTTTTTGGTATACTCAATAAAACATTATTTCTTTCTTTCTTTTTATCGCAGCTTATTAGCTAATTACGAGCACCAAGGAAAGCGTGTTGACTCAAGGACCTTTGCATCAAATGCGCTTGCCTCAACGACATAGCCCAACACCCTCGCAGTCAAAGCGTTTTCGCGCAAAAACTCAACGCAATGTAATCACAATTCCGCGTCTCGACTGACTTCACGGGTCAGCATCCTGGTTTCCGACCACAATGAATTTAAAATCCTATTCTCTAGGGATTAGAGCTTGATATTAGAAATGCGTTTTCTTAAAAAGAAAAAATACGCGTTATAGAGAATAAATTGCACTTTTACAATTTTGTCTTTAACTATCAAAAATTACACTTTGGCAAGAAAACTATTGAGATTCTAACGGAAAATTATCTATGGAGTAAGAATTTGTCTAAAAACAAGATGTTGCGATTCATTCATAAAAGCTTAAGCTGACGCTTATAAATCAATCGTTTAAAATACAACGAAGAAATTAATAAAAAGGTTTCGGAAAAACTTGTAGATTATTTTTAGGATTCCGTCTTTCTTGCAGACAAAAGTCCGGCTAGCTCAAAACGGTCATCATGGAAGACCGCAGGATTCAGGAAATAAATATCTTCCTATCTTTTATAGACGGCCAATGAGTGGACTCAGCCGCACCATATTTCCTGAATAAGTGCGTTTGGGGCTCCCGTGAGAGGTGTTCAGTGCCGAGAGTCAGACTTCATTTCCTGTATTCTGTGGGAAGACAACAGAGGAATGGCATTTATTTACATTAAAACGGCAAGTGAAAAAACTCTTCGTAATGGTATTATGCATTGATGGGAAGGTATTAACTACTTCATTTCTTTATTGCGCTGAAGGTTATGCGTGTAATTTTAATATAGGTTAAACTTGTATGATGAACACATATATTTGTATGATGAACACATATATTTGTTTTTATCTAGTTGTAAATTATACAAGGTTTAAAAATAACACTCCTGAAAACTTCAGGGGGCTAAAGTATCTAGTTAAATACCTACCTAGCTAAAATGTATGAAACAACCGTTTTATTCGCGTTCACAGTGTTGGTTCCTTAGAAAAAGATATTCATTTTGATGGGTACTTTAGCCCCCTGAAGTTTTCGGGAGTGGTATTTTAAAACCCTGTATAGCACCCGTAGACTTTGCTAAGGCTGGGGCTAGATGGTGCTGTGGTGGTTTACCTATATTTACTTTTCTCTTCATGAAGAACTGATTGTTACGGAACACAGCGTCAGCGAATGCGATTCACCCTTGAATGAGTTTATTAATTAATTATTTAATTCCGATAGGTGAATGGTGAAATCTCGAGATATTATTTAAATTGATTGATTTATGAATCCGATCCCAATTCCATAACCGGTTGGTTCATTCAGGGTTCTAAATCAATGGATACAAACGTCTGTTTAGCTAAATCAATAGGTACTTTACGATACTTGTACCTTGACCTTTTAATAGAATAGAAGATATTTTATTCGGCACACAAACACTGAACAGCCTAACATAAAAAAATACAACAAAAAAATCAAAATACTCGTACATGCAAGAAACACATAAGTAGGTACCTAACACATTTGAAAAAATACTAATTAACGTAAGTAGGTAGATATTTTATTCATTTATTATTGTGAATGCATTTTGAGAGCCAAAATGGTCCTAACTCAGCCAAATGCTGTAATTTATGGAATAATTTTTCGCCTTTTCAGAAAAGAAAAATAAACAAAACCTAAGTAAATAAGTTTCATTTTTAAAAGTAATGTTAATGTATTTTTTTATACATAATCGTAAAAAAATCATGACAATACAGCTAGAAATAAAACTATTCACCAAAAGGGTCTACGAGACCCTGCAAATGACCTTCAAGCACTAAGTTATATTATTTAAAACCGTTTTAATAATAGTTTTAATAATGTGTTAATTATTTTTTTTAAATGATTATGATATGAAACTATCTTTGTTCACAATTATTAGCCATGATTTTCTCCCGATAGATATCTTATCAATCAATTTAAATTAACCTCTCTATTTTATGCTTATAAAGAAATTCTACAAATTCCAACACTTCATAGGATCTTATCCAGCATCTTTATTATGACGTCTTAAAATTATGCTCTTCTGAAAGCCATGCAAAATAGCATCTAGATAAATGCAGCAGTATGTGCCTTATGGTGCTAATAATAAGTATCAAATAACAACAAGCAAAAGAATGGTTGAAACACACCTATGTCTCAGATTACCAGCGAATAATTTGAAAGTTTATTGAACTTTGAACTCTCGAATTGATTATTAAATGGCGATATCGAGAAAATATCTAACTGTGTACATTCTTATTACTCGATGGCGCTTATTCCTTATTCAAGATGTTTTTTGGTCAAGTTAATGCCAGTGCTCTCAAACGGTGAAGGAAAACAACGTGAGATGGAAAATTCAAATGAACACAGTGCATCGTAGGGCACGCTTTGTTGTAGATTATGCCCTCATCAGCTAGCGGGCTAGCAGCTAGTTTCTTCAGCAATTAGTATAAAAAATATTTCAGTTAAGTTCAGATTTACAGGGAAAATATAAAAAAAATAAGAAAACATTTTGAATTTTTGCTATGTGCGTTTACTGTATGATCTCGTAAGTAATGTAATGGATACATCTTAATGCAGCCGACTGTTCATAAGCCAAGAAAGCTAAATGCAAATAAGTTTGGTCTCGTAAAAACCAAACCAAATAGTTATAAATCAAAATACGACTCATTATTCATTTAAATAATTCTTTTATCATTTTATAGATCACCAGATTGCGATGTTGCAAACGAACTAACACAAAATATATATTTTTATAGTTATTAGTCTGAGCTGAGCGCAATTTTATTATAATTTAGAATCATATTTTTGATATTTGATACTTTAAGTAATAATTAAATAGAGATTGAAATGTCTGGGATTTGTATAATTTCATAACTGTTTACTAATCATTTTGAGATAAATATTTTAAAGCATTTCCATAAATTCACTTTTATTATATCATTAATAAGAATAACTATTATTAAATGATTATCTTAAGTTTACCATTTTTTCAAATCGACGAAATTCAAAAAATAAGCTCGCGTTCTCACATCTACCTGCTTTGTTCATAATATAATGTTATGAAACAGAAATAATAGCAAGAAGTAACGACCCAGTGTTATATCCGTAAATATATGGCGAAAAAAACGCTACCTGTGACTCTAACTGACAAATATAACAAATACTATCACTGACAAACACTACAGCCTTAAAACGAGAGTGTTAGAGTTCAAATTTGTAACAAAACAATTGAAATAATTACATATTCAGTCTCAATAAAAGATCCTCATTGTATGCAATCGAATTTGTCCATCATTGTTATGCTAAATTACTTTTTATACCGAAGGATTAAAGGATAAATTCGTTTGATGCCGGGTTTCTAATAAGAAGGGGTCTTGTCACACACGATTTGAAGAGGCGATTGTAACCCAATATTGTGCACACGACTTTAGAAAAAAGTAAACGCAATATGTTTTTATTAAAGGATATCGCTGGTGGGCTGTCCCTATGTCAGTAAAATACAGATAAAATAACAAAGGGAACTTTGGATTCTGTTACAAATGACTTTTTGGTGAAAGGGTCGTGTCAGATAGTGTCTATTCTCTAAGATGCTGCATTACCATTACGTGCCAGATGCAGTACTAATAGCAGAAAAACAGAATTCAATTTATAAAATGTAACCAATAACATTAAAATGAAATGTTTGTTTATTGGCACAATAGGTACAGTACATTACAGATGAGACTAGCAGGCAACATTAACATTATCATCATCATCCACAGCCTGACTTCACCCACTACTGGGTATACGCCCTTAGTTGTGCCATCTACCACGATCCGGTGCCAGTCTAACCCATTTCCGACCTGCAATTTTCGTTATGTCGTCCACCTACCTCGCTGCAGGACGTCCCACGCCTTTGCAACCGTTTGGCCAACATTAACACTAATTTTCAATTATTTACAAAGAAAATTACAATCAATACAAGTATTTACAATATACGTCACGTAAAAAGAGCCTCAGAGGCCTAGGGAGGTAGGGAAGGAGTTGAAGGAGTGGAACGTTGCAAAAATTTAAGCTCAAATTTGCAATGAAAAAAGCTTCCGTTAAAGTATGAAACTTAGTTCGATGATTTAGTTTTCAGAACCAAACGCAATTTTTATATCAGTTTGGCCACGAAAGTACCAAATTTGAGTTGATATATTTAGGTAGTTAGTATAAAAAAATATACAATTCTTCATATTTTTGTGATTCACCTGTGACCGCTTTTTCTGCTCAAATCTAAAGCTTAGGCAATCTTTACACGGTCAGTTGGGCTTCATACGATTATCCAACCCGAAGAGATTAGACAATCGTCACAAGTTCATGTACTTCGGGTAATTCTTTCCACTCCGGTTATGCTTTTCTTTACCTTACATCAATATTTACCATCTATTTTAGTTGTAATAAACCTTCTTTTTGGGCATAATATTATGTACCTACATCTGAAAATGTACTTAGTATTGAAATCTTTAAAAAGTTAGTGAATAGTATTCTAATTATAATTCTTTTTTTTTTTGGCAAGTACCTAACTAGTTTTTTACGAAACAGTGTGGTGAAAAGATTCTTAAGTGCGCCTCAAGGAGGCTCTTTTCGAGCATTTCCATTTATTTATTTTATGCAGAGGACCGTATATTATGACTCGTTATGTCAATACTTAATCGAGACCGTAAAACAACATAGATATTGAAAATTATATCAGTTCGGAACTTGGACTGACACTGTTGACTGGCTGACTAAACTGACAGAGTTGAGCGTGTAGAAGAGGCTTTATATCAATCTCACGGGTAGAATAGATCGAAAAAATGTTAAAAGCATTGCTCGCAATACCCGGTACCTGACTTTAGCACAAAAAAAAGATGATTAATGAAGGTAGAAATTAAATGATTTCGACTCAGGTACTGTACCCTGGGGGTAAGGTGGCGATTTTTTAACCATTGTCCGCGAGATGCTTCTCCTGGCATTCTACCTTCTTGGTAATTATGGTTCTGTCATGTTTATTGTACGAATAAATATAAATCGTTTTGCTCCATTAATTAAAATTTGTTATTAGTGCGATGGAAATAAAATTTTAACGTTTGCGCTGTCGTTGTTTATTTTTCAATAATTGGTGCAGCATTTATAAATTTTGTCCTATGTGACTTTTCGTATCACACTGACATTTACCAACTAGCTTTTACTATTACATTTGTAGTATTACAGATCCTACTATAATTTTTTTATGTGGTTTTACTAACATTTATGGAATGATTGGCGTACCTATAGTCAATTACCAGAGATTCTAAGTTTCATCCAAATCGGTTTAGTCGTTACGGCGTGAGTTTTTTTTTTTTTTTTTTTTTTTTTTTTTTATACAACCAGCTAATGGTACAAGCAGATGGCCCACCTGATGTTAAGTGGTAACCATCACCTATAACAAAGCATTGCCTCGTAAGTCACGCACGATAGGAACGTGCCCTACGATGCACTGCCCTGCGTCCATCAGCTTGAGGCATACAGATGTTAAGCCTCATGTGCCTGTAATTACACCGGCAACCACACTCTTCAAACCGAAACACAGCATTGCTGCTTGGCGGCAGAAAAAGGTGTGGTGGTAGTACTTCCCCGGACGAGCTCTTCACAAAGAGCTCTACTACTCTTCGTGAGTGAATTACAAACAATCATTTAATCCTTTGTATCTATATCTATAAAAATAAATGCCACTTTTCGTTGTAATTTTATAACTCAAGAACGGGCTCACCTATCCAAACTAAATGTTTAGGCTTTGTTCGGATTATTTAGTAGATGGTTTATGTGAAGTTTGCACAAAATCGGTAGAGCGGTTCTTCAATGCGTGCGAAGCCGGGGCGGGCCGCTAGTTGATTATAAAAATGAATTGAAAGTCCGATAGGATAGTAGAATAGAAAATATAATAGGACCACCACCCAATTCTAAAAATCCTTTAAAAATATTTTATTTAAGTTTACTATACCGCTTATCTGATTATTTTTAAGAGCCGTAGAACAGAAGTTAGGTGCTAAAAAGACCAAATATATTTTATCAATAACAATGCGCACATACCATTGCTTGTAAAATTTTACAATCAGGCACGGCAGGTCGGTAAATGGTTAAATTTTATTATTCCGAAGCATATTGGTATACGCCGGTCGTTATTAACATGTATTCGTTAACGTACTTCGGATTTTTATTACACTTTTTTGTTTATTGTCGTGTGATTTGGATGTTAATACTCGACTGCAGGGGTGTACTGGGGTCTAAAATCGAACCTACATTTATCGTTTAAGGGAGTACCTAAAAAAGATTCGCATTCTCTTGTTGATAGAACAAGCAAATAACTCGGTGTTAAGGCGAATACAAGAGCGAATGTAACTCTCGCTTGCACGTTTCAAAATGTTGAAAGATAGAGCCTTAAGATGCTGACAATGGCAACAGCCAAGCAATAAACAATAAACCTTACAAATATCAACATTATTAAAGATCTAAAATTATTAAATAAATTTATGATAGTTCAGTTCACTAAGCTTTAAAGGAGAACTTCCTCAAAATCATGTTTTTGGTACGATAACTTCATATTCTTGAGAAATACAATTGTTAAACCTCACCCTTCAAACCATAATACGGCAACGCTGCTTGGTACCAGAAATAAGCATAGTAGTAGGACTCTTACGCGTCGTTGTCGCAAAGCAAAGGTCTACAATTTTAACTATTCTTTTTTACTTTGACTGTTACAAGAATACCTCATGACATACTGTGAAAACTGTATGCGTTTATTTACCAAAAATGGTAAAAAAATATTTTTTGCAATTATCATCGTTAGTACTTAATGTACAAGGTCACAAGCATCGACTACTTCTCGTATAGTAGGTAGGTTCGTAATAACGTAGGTGTCCAATACGTTAATTTATCGTTCAATATTTATATTCAATGATTTTCTGAATACGCCCACTGACAAACAACAAAATTTTTTACAATGCCAATCGTTGTTCGCAATACCGCAATACATCGTATCTACAATTATTGTAATTAAACCTAATCGTTGTATTTTGATGTATTGCAACTCGCTTTTTGTGAATGTAGTGTAGTTAGGTTAGAATCGTGAGCGGCGAGGGATTAGACAAATTATTGTGTTATACCGATACACGCGCAAAAAATATAAGTAAAACAGCTTATCGGTGATTACAGTTTGTTAGTGTATAATCAACGGCCAAAGTTTAAACGGCAAAAAGCTCTGTTTTATTATAATGCGATAATATGCATTTCGATCAAGGACGGTTAGGTACTAGAAGCTTCCGTAGTGCAGCGGGGCCAGCGGACGACTAACCAGCGGAGACAAATAGATGCGGGTTCGATGGTTGCAATTTTAGATCTTGTTTGATCGCTATGCTTAGCATGGAATTAATAGCATATAAGGTTTGGAGTTAGTAAATTATTTATTTCAAAAAATCCAAAACTAAAACTTTCAATGACGTTGTTTGAAAACGTTGTAGCAAACGATAACTATTTGTAGTCATGAACTGAAATGAAATTTATTGCATAAAATAAAGCTTTTGAAAGACATTTTGCTTAAGTTCAACGCGCTTAGGTATAAGTAGGTAGTAGAAGGTAATCTCACAGTAAAAGTCGCGCAAATTCCATTAATTTTCAAAATAATATCTTCACTATTCCTACCTACTTAAAATGTTGTGTACATTCGTGTCGCATGTCGGAAAGGTCGCTGTGTAACCCGACCCACCAGATGGCACGCTCTTTGCACTTCCGAAAATTAAAAAAAACGCTCAAGCCGACGAGCAAAAAGTTGAGAGCATTAAACATGTTCACGAAATGAGTTCCGTACACCTATAACATTGTTGTAAGCGTCGCGTCGTCGGACGAAAAATTTAAACATTTTTGACCGGCCTAATAGTTCTGCCTTTGGCGCTGTAGGTTGTGGAACAACTTTGCGATGAACATAGATGTTTTTTACGTGTTTGTACGTGATATAAGTGTATGACAAGACAAGTATTAGAATATTCTATCGGGTACTTATTTAGTTCCCATAGTAAAAGCTTTGCTTAGTTTGGGGTTAGATAGCACATATGGAATACAGTGTTCCATAATCCATATAGCGCAAAATCTATTTGTTTATTATCACTTTTTCAACTTATCCTTCCAAAAAAATAATAATTGGCAAAATGATGATATCATAATAATTTATTATCTGTGTATTTTTTTTTAAGCAGTGATTATACAAAAAAACACAATGAGCCAAGCCGTAAGTTTTTTTGCCTGTTTGATCGCATAAAACTGGCGCCTAGATTCTAAGACGTTTCTAAGTGATTCTTGTGGTTAAACTAATTAGGACCGTTTAAATTAAAATGTTTGGACATGAAATGTTATGAGAGTGAATGAAGCGAAAGAGGTATGTAAGGACCGTAGCAAGTGGAAATCCGTGATCTCTGCCTACCCCTATGGGAAACAGGCGTGATTTTATGTATGTATGTATATATGTTTGGACATGATAAATTACATATTTTATTACAAGGAAATAAGTTACGGATCCCTAAAATTCAATTAACATCAAACGTACTCAAACTGCATGTGTGGAACACTTGGCAAGGATACGCGTATAACGTCCATATGTTATTCACAAAAACTTTACCATCACCCGAAATTTGTATGTAAAAAAATATAACGATCTAGTTATTTGGAATGTGTGCTTTCGACAGAGTTAGAAAAATAATAAAAAATTCGCAGAAACATGTCAAAAATCTACCAAACAGAAAAGTAGAAAACAGAGTAGTTATAAAAAACAGAAACGGTTCACGACTTTGATCCCAGGCACGGTAGATATCCTCAGATCTTTTAGTTCCGGGTACCAACTCCAGATTCTTTGAGTATGTCTCAGGGTGGTCAGAGAGTACATCCAACCACTATTTGTCACATACCTACATTTCGCAGTAGTTGGTATTTTATACGTCGCCACCTCTAGAATAGTACCTGGTTTCCTCACAACGTCTTCTTTTAAATTGAGAGCACATAAATATTTCGAAGAGAAATATCCGTTGGTCCACGACTAGATTCGAATCCAAGGCTAACCGATCAGAAGGCAGAGTCACTCCCACTACACCATCGGTACTCTCAGTGAGTAGTTAACTATACAAGGTGTTCCAATACTTGAACTTAAAACTTCACGGGGCTAAAGTACCCATCAATATGAATAAGTTTTTTCTAAGGAACCAACACTGTGAAAGCAAAAAAAAAACAGCTGTTTCATGCAATTGTTCAATACCTAGGTACCTGGCTAAAATGTATTCATATTGATGGGTACTTTAGCCTCCTGAAATTTTAAGTACAAGTATTGGAACACCTTGTATAACTGTTTCACAGATATCTATGCTCGCCTCCTTATATTAGTACAATAGCTTAAAAAAAAATATTATTTTTTCCACGTAAAATTGTTTTCTAGACTAGCGCTCACTCGGAGAAACTAGCAAGTTTCTTCAAAAATCTTGTATTCATATCTTTGACCGTAATTTTGTTGCAAACTTTCAAAATCCCGCTCTCGATGTACGCCTACGCATTTTGCAAGAAACTAACCCCCTAAAACGGCCGATGATTTGTGTGTTGTATGTCAGTCGGAACTTTCATTCTTATAATGTAAAATAGTTGCCGCCCGCGACTTCACTTGTGTTATAAATAAGTTACTGGGTTGACTTTATTGGTTAAGTTATTTTTTTGATTTTTTTAGATAAAAAGTTATACAGTATTCCAGTGTTATATTTACTATATAAGTTTTATGTTTCACTCCAATCAGTTCAGTGGTTATGGCGTGTATGAGTCACAAAATTACGATGTTATGTTTGGATAAAACATAATACCGTAATTTTCGCATTTATATATTTTATGTAAAAAAAAGACAACGATGATGTCAGGAATCGCGTGATAATGCAAAGAGCTACTAGTCTGCAGCATTACAATTTACTCAATACTCAATACATCTATTGCTTACACATTGTTTAGTTTAGGTACATAATAGTTAGGTGTAGGAAAGTATCATAGGAACAAGCATTTTTCGACCGTTCATCGCGGACCTATGCGTAAGAATTTATATAACTTCACACTTTCTTCTTTGTGGACCAGACTGGATGAGACAAGCTAGACAAAGAGAATTATGGTGAGAAATGGGGGAAGCCTAAGCAATAAAGGCAACTACTATAACGACCGACATCATCATTTAAGCCCGTTTGTACCCACTGCCGAGTATAGACCTCCTCTTTATTACGCCACTCTTTCCGGTCCCTTGCGATTCTCATCCATCCATTCCATGCACAACCAACGGGCGGGTGATCTACCTCTAATTATCGAGCATCCTTTATCTCCTTAAATAAATATATAGATATAATAATAATGATCGCATAAAAAAATTGCAACATTAATATAATCAATTGAATTTAATATTGTAATAAATAGTGGAATTGTATTTTTATATATTTCATATCTTATTATTTTATGCACGAGTAATGTAATTTAAATATGAACTAGAATAGGCTTTTTTACTTTTACTTTTAATTTACTTATTTTCTGCATTATGAGGCTTGGATAGGCAGTTTAATGGTTACGACCAGCACCAGATGTCCACTATAAAAATATTACCATATCATTTTGATAACGAGCTACAAATCCAGCAGAGTAATCACCAGGCCATAAAATTTAAAAACAAACTTTCTGTATTTATAAATACAGACCCATCACTGTCTCTTAGAAAATAATGTTAATAGAATAAATTATACGAACACGGCCAAATCATCACCAAAAACCATTTACATGATACCATTAGCAAACATTCAATTTTTAGTTCTATCACGACCACCCTTAGCACCGGTTCGGACGTATTCGAAATTGCTAGTGAGTCGGTCGGAAATTCAAAAGCTACTAAGTGACGTGTTAGGTGCTGTTCTGGGACCCTGGTGTTCTAAGAGTTAAGTGAGTGCAATACGCTCAGTCGTACACTGCTAAATTCAGTCGGTGTTTTTTTATCGCCAGGTACACACAGATACGCATCAGGCTTTCAGGCATCGCTGCTCGCCTTTATATTCATGTAGTAAGCGTAATTTTTCTTCAGCATGATATAGCTTAATTTGTATCCATATGTAGAACAAATGAGGCACGTTATAAATCTATGCCCGTAAATTTATTATGGCATTTGCACTAGAATCGCTATGTTTTAATCAAAATGGGTTATCCAGTTCAATCACACGGTTCACTTTGAAAGGTTTATAAACTCGGTGAATCTAGCACCAGTTTCTCGCGACCAAAGCCTAGAAGATCATGCAAATAACGTTCAAACTGATGCTTATCCCTCAGTATGTCACAATGACCCATGTTTTGAATTATAGGGAAACTTACAGTTAGAAAGGCCGACGTAAAAAAGATAAATGATATAAATCTGACTCTCTGGCTTAATTAAAATCATTTAATCCGCAATCTGAATATATTAAGTCAAGATGTAGCCAATAAACCACGACGTGTGGAAACACACGGCTGGATACTGTGACCGTTCTCGACTGCACTTTAAATGTTGCACGCACAAGTAGAATTTTGAGATGATGACGAGTCAGACGACATAATAGTAGTTTAAATTGAAGAAACATTAAAAATATCTGAGCTTTTAAATTAGGTAGGTAAAACAAAATATGCTTAAAAGCACAGGTTTTTAAAGTAGTAATTATTACTAAATTATATTTTGTTAATGTTTTGTTTTAAAGTAGTAATTATAGTTTCAAATCAACTTTGTGTGGGACACACAAAATAACTAAATTTACTTCACCCCGAATTCAGATCGCGGGCGCAAATATTACTCGCGCGTTTCTAGAAAACGCTGCGTAACCGCTGCTTCTTTCCTACCGTATATTCAGTGATGAGACATGTTATACCGGTAATATGGCCGTAATAGTCGAGTGTTCCCGTCACTAGAATCAAACATTAGCATATAAATTAAATGTACAATCTAGAACACTGTTGGCCACATATGTTATTGTTGCACAAAAATGTGAGCGCATCTCCTGGTCCATGTCCTTGGAATGGCTTTAAGAAATCGAATACCTAGCATTCAACCGTACTAGAACGATGGAGAATCACCTTTAGCAAGCAATTTGAATAGCAAGCAAGCAATGCTCGCGTTTCTGAGTTCTTTTTTAAAAGGTATGGGTGATAGTGCAATAATGTGCACATGGGGTTTAATACCTATACGTCTCGCATTGCATAAGTACTTTATATCAAAGGTATAGGTGCCGGTGATATTGCAGGCACATGAGACGTAACATCTTTACTTCTCAGAGTGATAAACGCAGTGCAATGCCACGGCACGTTCTCAGTGTACGAGCTCTGTGAGTTAGTGCAATTATCGGCTCAACAACACACAGGGTAGTTCTGGCTCTTTTTCACAAACAATAAATTCAACTTTTCATTACTCTGCATTTTATTTCTGAGTGTATTATGCTGCTGTTTATGGAGGTCAATAAAACGTATTCATTCAACAGAACTGCATGGATAGTCGGTAAGGTCTTCTCCGAATCCTTTTCCATCTTTTGCTCCTTAGTGGGAGCAAAAGCGTCACTATCTCAAAAGCGTCGAGGTATCCTCGACACTTTCTCGGCCCAACCTTGACCCAATACCGCCGCATAAGGACATTTTTGAATGGGATGATACCTTAGATGTTAGATTCACCCCATGCCGGTACACTGGACCGACCAACTAATTGGAAAGTGGCCGGGTCGCCGGTCTACCGAACTACGCAATTAGACATGGAGCCACTAAACATTTAACGACGGTGTCATAAATATCGACGCATCTTCACAGCTTGTTTTCGATTGCGGTTATATACAAGGAAATTTTAATTTGTTTTTTTAATTAAAAGAAAATGATAATCCGGACTTTTGATTAGCCCAGATCAAGTATCGAAATTATTGAGATTGTAAAAGATGTTAGGCAAGTTAAATTAACGAATGGGTCGCAATCAACAGAAATTGTTTAAAATATCGGTTTGATGGAAACTTTCACCGCATTCGTTCTTTCATCATCCGTTGAATCTTAAGATCTTAGCCATGAGAAGACAACTAATTAGAAATTAGTACTTATCTATCAATTCATACTGAAATTAATTATATTGGTTAAGTAAACAGGTATACAGCTCAGCCTCAGGGGATTTTTTTTTCACTCATGCCTCTATTTCTCTCGTTCCTGGAACAGGGTTCTAGATGATCTTACAACGAATAGTTTCACTATATAATAGTTCTATAACATGTGTCAAGTGATCGAAAGGAGCCTCTTGAGGCGCACTTAAAATCCTTTCACCACACTGTTTCGAAAGAAATTAGTGACACGACAAGAGAGAGATATAACTATTCTCGTAATTCTATCGTTTACACTTTACAGTTACAGTACTGTAACAGTATAGTTCCCTACTGGATTTCATAAATTGCTCTACATTTCATAAGATGGAATACAACAAATTAAACATACATCCACATGTTTGTCCCTGGTAGGGTTGAACCCACTACCTACAGAGATACCAACTGAGTTGTAAGGCCAGAAAAGAAAAAAAAACAAACAACCTCGCGACTTTAATCCCCAGGCACGGTAGATATCCCCCAGATCTTGTTTTGAATCTTGTGTTTCAATAGAAATTGCTACTTCGTCCTTATGGACAGAATAAATAACTGTACTAGGGCCTAGGGTAAGGTTTCACATTAGTAGAGTAGATACGATTAGTATATACACCTAAGTAGATGCCGGTAACTATTGAAGTGTTAAATCCGATAAATCACCCAAAACCTGGTGGTTAATTTGTAGAGCAACAAAGTTATCACATTACCTGTCTTCCAATCTGAGATAAGATCTAAGGTACCAGAAATAAGGTTCAAAGTGTGATTGTTAAAAGTAAGCCTAAATTGGCAGAGTCGTTTTTTAAGTTGGTTTATGGATATTTTATAGAGGTATGTAAAATAGGAAAGTCCGGCGAAAGGTCTTGGACATATTGTTTCGTTTAAAAAAATAATTTATCAGCATTTAATGATGCACTCCTAGTTCAAACATTGCGTAAGAAAACGTGATTTATTGACAGAAACTTTGTTACCAGCGAATAAAATATAAGTTGTAAAATTAAATTCGTATTTATTTACTACCATGAATGAAGTTTTTAACAGTATTTAATAAATAATAAAAAAAAGGTCAAAGTTGTGTGTTATTTTAAAACGACGTCTAAAGTTATTTTTTTTATATTACTGTTGCGGATGTTTTTTTTTTTTTTTATACAACCAGCTGATGGAACAAGCAGATGGCCCACCTGATGTTAAGTGGTATCCATCACCTATAACAAAGCATTGCCTCGTAAGTCACGCACGATAGGAACGTGCCCTACGATGCACTGCCCTGCGTCCTTCAGCTTGAGGCATACAGATGTTAAGCCTCATGTGCCTGTAATTACACCGGCAACCACACTCTTCAAACCGAAACACAGCATGTCCTACGTGGACGATTTTTTTTAAATAAAATACTGTTCCCAAGTTAAGAGTCACTTCCCTTTCATAAAAGTTCGTTTAAAAATAGTCAGACCCTCCCTTCTTTTTAGTCTGGGGGTATAAATGGCGTTGCAAGTTGCATACATAATACTCGTAACTCTATACTGTACACAAGCATACAACATAAATCTAGGCGTAACTTAACAAAGTACAATGGGCAGCCAGTGGCGTAGCTAAGTGGACAAGAGCCCCGGTGCATATATAGAGAAAGAAAAGAATCGGGCATAAAGAAAGAGCTTTGTTAGCAGCCTCAAAGTTTTCTAGCTTCGGGAGCTGGCTGACCCTCTCTTTTTAAAGCTCAGGTGAGAGGCCCCCCTGAGCTCTGGGGCCCTGGTGCACTGCATCTCCTGGCCCTACGCCAATATGGGCAGTTTTATCGCTGACAGCGATTTCTTTTGCGGAAATGGTATCTGCCTTCTTATCGGATATCACGGTAACCGGTGGTCAGTTGGAACTGACGCAGGGCGCCTAAATTCACCAAGTTCTACAAACGAGTAGGCAAACTAAGAAGCACATAATCCAACAAATTGTAAGTACGTGCCTAAATCAAAAACAAAAATAAACACGTCTTTCGAAAGCACACATTGGTACATCTTCGATCAACTGACAGGAGAATAATTGAATACCTAGAAAAGCTCATTACCGGGTTAATAAATAAAGTCTAGCCGTGAGCAACATTAACCCATCGTAAACCCTGTCCGATATTAATTGTAATCGAGACCGGACCATAGGTACCCAACATGTTCGGATAAAGGGCCGTAAATAACACATGACCCGTGAATTACGAGTGTGTACGCACGCTTACGTAATGCTCAATGTTTTGAATTTTACTGTTTCAAATTTTAAAGATCACTAGTGTCTGTGTGACCGTCCAGAGTGACCATCAGAGTAGTAGTAGACAGCTCTCGCAGCTCAGTTGGTGGTAGTTCTGTCTTTTGCACTGTTTGTCTAGGCCATGGGTTTGGTACCCAAACAGAACAACCATTTGTTTGATGAACATAGATGTTTGTTCTCTGTCTGGGTTTTATAATATATTATAAGTACGAATTTACAAAAATAAAGCATATAATTATTATACGAGCTATCTGGTTCCCATAATACAAGTATTACTTAGATTGGGGATGAATAGAATGACGTATTCAGAGTCAAAGTCAAAAGAAACTTTGTTGTCAAAGACATATAGCAAGCTAGTTGCCAGTTCTACTAGAAAATCACAATCATCACGCCACAAATAAGAGAATACTAGTAATCACGCGGAAATTTAAGAAAATGTTATGAGTAGTCGCTTCGCATGAATATTTTGTCTGAATGCTTGAGATTTTGTGAGCGTGATGATAGATGTGTGTAAAACTTGTTCTCGTTTCTATGTTTTGACATTCACAATTCATTGTAATTACTAAGTTGTCTTTAATTACTGTAATTGGTGTAATACCGTTATAATTAGAGTAAATAAATAAAATCGTACGGTTTCTCATTCATAAATATCATTCTCATTCATATCATTTCACAGCCCATTCACTCGCACAGTTCGAGATAAGGCATAAGTGGAATTAAGGCTTCTCGAATATCTATATAGGTGATAAAACTGACTCACTCAAGCATGATCATCATTATCAGTCTGAAAAAGTCTACTGCCTCCCCCAACTTCGACTTCCCGCGATCTTTACTATGACATAATAGTTCTATCGTTTCTATAATAAAATGACATTGTGCGTAGTAAGACATGCGAAGATTTTTTAATGCAAGTCGAAAAAAAAAAATGTAATTGACACACAATTTTTTTTTGAAATTATCATGGTTATGAACATAATAATCATTTAAAACGTCACAAATCACAAATCATGGTAAATATCCCGTTTTAAATGAAAATTACAGACTAAAAAGTTTGTAAACGCTTTTATTCAGTTCGACCACAAGGATCACTTTGGAGTATCTTATAATCTAGGTGAATCTAGCGCCGGTTCCTCGCGACCGTGTAGGTATATTGTAGCATCAGTGTCTGCATTATTGAGTGGTGAATGAGTTCGATACGCCTTTCAAATATTGACATAAAAGCTATAAAATATTCCAAGTCTGCTTTTTCTAAGTTATTGTTCTAAATGAGCCGATTGCTGTGGGCAGACAGTCATGTATTGGAAATAACTCTTTAGCTGACTTTCCAACGATGTATTTAAGGCGAATACAAGAGCTAATGTACCTCTCGCTCGCACGTTTCGACATGTTGAAAGGAAGAAAATCACTAAACCCATTTTCGAAAAATCGCAAACAACCATTTTGTGTGCAATGTGATTGCACAGTTTAGTAAAAAATTCATTTTGATCGATACAATTTCTCCTTTTCAAAGTTTGCTTATGTACAAAAACTAGTAAAACCAGTAATTTTAAATCTTTCAACATTTCGAAACGTGCGAGCGAGAGGTACATTAGCTCTTGTTTTCGCCTTAAGTGAAATATGTATCTTATTACCATGAGGTCTAATTTCGGGTGATATATTGCAATGGCGATCGTGAAATAGTTTCGTCAATTCATGTTTGCCGACACGAGGAATGAAAGGTGTTAAATAAAATGTACTTTAACACTAATGTGTCAATTTTGTCGAATCTATATTAGAATATTTACAATTTAAGGCATAAAAATCTCTAGATCTAGAGATTTTGAATTTCTATTTTATGGCTTAGAAAAACTAGATATGAAATGTAGAGCAGAAATCAGAGCTACTAATTTAACTATGAGGCCAGTAACAATAAAAAATGACACTGTACAGTACATGTAACGAAATATTCCGCGTATTTTAATACTATTTCAGATTTACGAAACGATAAGCTCAGCACAAGGTGGGCCGAATAATAATAAAATATGGAATAGATGCGGAAAAGTGATACATCAATAGCATTAACTATTCGAGCAGTAAACCTCACCCACGCACGGTCCAATTGTGTAATACATACATACGGACACCGAGCCTACCATATAAAACGAAAAACGAAGATTCTTATAAACATTCTGAGCTACATTGCGCGCTATGTAAGATAGCCAAAACAAAACTGTGGAACAGTTACCGAGTCGCCCCGCAATGAAACCAAAAATACTCAATATGAACCTTAGATATCATTTCTCATGGTAGACCTGCAGATTCTACAATAGAATGGACATTACATATGTCAAATTTTATGTTTCCACTTTTGGTGACTTTATCTTGCAGTGATGTCATGTTTTCTAACAATGGCGTAAGTAGAATATATGGAAATGTCTTATTTTAAATCATGGAATCTAAGAAGTTTGTGGGAGTTATGCGAGAATAATTCTTTTTGCTCCCTGAAAGCAGTCATAATACGGTGGGACTTTTATGTCCAAGTTCCGTGAATGAATGCCACTTAAACACGACACTTGCTTTGTATCTGATAATACGAATACAACCAATATTCTATCTTGAATGTATCTGTAATTTATATAATACACTTAAATTTAAAAGTATAATAAAACAAATAAATATAGGAGGATATTTCACAGCACTATCAAGCTTCAAACTAAGCGAACCTTGTACTATAGCGACAGCTATTAGTTAGTATTTTTTTTTTTATTTACACTTTTGAAAACATTTATAGCATTAAATAAAAAAATGTAAACGCACGGGGATGTCTACCATACTTGGGGATAACACCGTGATCCCATTTCTATCTCTCCAGTAAAATAAGTCTTGCTGTAATCGTAAAATAAAGTTCATAATATCGATTATCCGAATTAGGGACGCGAGTAGCGATCAAACGAACCCAAATGGTCTTAAAATTAAATGAATATTTCTCAATCAAGTTGCCGAGCCCCAAGAGAGCTGATGAAGCAATTATCCGATCCTCCTCACTCTGATTACGAACATAACGACACCCGTCATCATTCTCACATCGACGTCATAATAAACGACAGTTTAACTTTAATACTTCGGAAAGGGCCACTCATCTCCAATTGGATTATCTAAACCATACGTTAATTAAATCACTGAGAAATCTGGTGATCTACTTGTAGTGGTAACGACACCGCTTTCTGATATAGCGGATTTGAATCCGGTCATGTGTCTATGGATATTTCTATTCGAAAAATAAATAAATATTAGTGGACTTCCCACACAGCTCAAGCCCTAAAACGAATTAAGAATGCTAGTTCTCTCAAACGGTGGAGGAAAACATCGTTAGAAAACTCGCAGCGGCCCCACCCACTGTATTGACCATGTTTTTACTGTGGCTTAGGCTGATAAAGCTATTTAAGCCTATCCTGTCCTAGACACTATAGCGTCTCGGAAAATCCACAACGTTTCTGGCATGCTTCTACTCGTATGTCAGAAAAGCCTCTATTGTAAGTTTCTTTGTCAATGAATGTTCATTGTCCAGCTTAAAAGACAGTTGAAATAGTTCAGTAGAGCTATTCCGCAAACAACAAAATCACGGAGAGTGGATCCGCGCTTACTTCGATCACGAGTTTTGCCTCACAGTATTACTGAATGCCAAATTGAAAATTCGCTGCGGATTCCGCGATCACTTTGGTGATTTTTGTAGACAGAATAGTACAGAATAGACATGCATGAAACGTCCGTATTTCACAATTCCAACGCATTTTGAAACATGGATGACACTATTACTAATCTTATGCTAGTTACCTAACAAACTGGTAAACCACTTAGATTTACATTATTGATTAGATATATAGATGAAAGTTACCGGGTCCTTGTATTTTTTGTTAGAATATAGTCATCGGTGCTAAATTATCCTATAAGGTCAAGTTTTGACACTTCTTTATGCAACGTAAGATACCTAAAAAAAAGGTAAGGTACGTAAAATGATTTTTAATTATTTACAAAATAAAAAGGGGTATTATCGCTAAGAAGCGAGATCTCTTCTTGGCAACCTTTGGATGAAGTAGAGCATAAAATTAGAAGGTTGGCTAGGGTGTACTATAAAAATAACAATATCATGGATATTATAGAAACATTGAACACCAATCATATTCAATTTTTAAGAGAAGCTAGCTTCTTAAAAATTCACTTAAATTTACTAATGAAAAATGATTGTAATAAAAGCAAACAGAGAGAGCAATCTCATGCATATTCATGAGTACTAAGAAATTTAAGGGGATATCGACCGTGCCTGTTTTTTTTCTTTTTACAAACTTAAAATACAGATCCACGTAATTATAAAGTGTCGTAAAGTCACTCAGCTGCTTTATTGTTCCAGTTTTTAATTAAAACCGTCAATGAAGACGAAAAATCACTACATTTTATGGACACGAAAAAACTATATAGCACGGAATTAGAAGCGGTAAAATAGTTTCGCATCTAATGAGTTAATTATTATTTGTAATAAATTTAATGGTTGATTAGAACTTTTGAATTTTATGTGATTTTAAGTGTTATTGCAAAGATTTTTAAGATACTCGTAAGTGGTCATTAAATAAGTAAATAAGAACTTTATTGAGTATTAAGAACTTTTTAGAGAAAGTACATAATACTCAAACTACATAATCTTTTATACCTACTAATTGCTATTATTTAATATATCCACCTAAAAATACAACACATATTTTTTTTAAATAGATCTTCTAATAGATTTCTTATATTTTGAAACAAAATAAATATCGGGCGACACTGCACACAAAGTCATCTGAGTTCCCATGAACCATATAGAAATGTTTGAAAGAAGTATAATAATGTATGTTTATACATATTTATACATTATACAAATAATTATACATCAGCCTGTATGAACACTAACTCCCACCCTAGGAATATCCTGCGCTGTGGGTACTTAGTTTCTTGCGTCACCTAGTGATGTTGCAAAAATAAGAATGGATAACGGTAATACGTTGAACAATGGTGCAAAATTTTCAGATATGTTGTCAAGAAAATAGATCAAGTTTAACACCTACATAACGTTGTCTTAATAATTCATCTCATTCCTAAAGAACTCCGTGATAAACCGAAAAACTAAATTAAAATGAATTAGGAAAATTACAGCAGATAATCAGTAAAATGTCCAGTGTCGGACAAAGTACCAGGGTAATTAACTAAATCCAGACCGGTTCCAGAGAGACTCAGGGTTGAACCCTATTTTAAAGCATGCACCAGTACAGCGCTGCGGTCTAATGAGAATTTTACCTATGAAACTTAAAGCTGAAAAAAATATGAAATTGCTTCTCGACTTTGATCCCCAGAATTTTCTGAAACCTCTAAAATTCTGAACTTATTTATTATAATATGTATGCACGTTTTAGACCCATTAAAGAAATGCTTAAATCAAATCAAATCAATTTATTGCTAGAAATACATTTTCTTATGATAAAGATGTAACAATTTAAAAAAAAAAAAAAAACTTAAAAAGGTCCTGAAGTTCAAGTTTCAATAAAAATGTATTCGATGATTATTTTGCAATACATTATGGTCATATTACAATTATAATTATTTGATTAGATTTTTTCTCAGGCAGAAAATGCAATTGTTACTAAATAGTTCTTCGATTTGATGCAAAGCATAGTTCTAGTTCAAAAGCAATGCTGACCCACGCTTTATATGTAGCCCGACTCGATAATAAAGATACGAAATGCTCATAAACAAGCATATGCCACATACCGACTTATCAATTTCAATTCTACTGTTGACAAAGATAAGCATAAGCAAGAGAGGAGACTAGTTACCACTGATTATTTACCTACCTACCAGTAGTGTCTTCAGGGAGGTAAAGGTTTCTGTTTTAGGACTTCTCTTACAACAAATTGGTAGTTCAATTTATAAAAAAGTGTAAATTATGGCTAATTGAAAAAAGTTTTTATAATGTACCTCGATTTTTTAAATAATTGAGTAATTGAATTTGTACTTAACTGACTTACTAATTTTATTGATTCATTGACAATTTAATATGGATTTTTTTATTATAATGTAATTTAATTTAATGATAATATTATTTAATTGTACCAAAGTAAAAATTTTGCATGCCAATGATTTCGTGAAGCATGTGATACTACTTACCTACTAAGAACTAATACTCAATATTCAATATATTTATTGCTTACACATGGTTTAGTTTAGGTACATACATAGTTGTTGGGTGTTAGTAAGTATCACATGGACCCTGCATAGGGTATGGCAACATGGAGGCAGGCCGAGGTTTTCAATTTACTAGTAGGTTCATAGGTATAGTCTTGCTTAATAAACTAACTTGGAACCATATATCTCGCAATAAAAAATGCCTATATATATTAATGCTAAGTTTCATCCCTATTTTAATTAGAAAAAGTCGCCTCTTTAGAGCGTATTCTGTTTTAAGTTAGTGTACCTATGTAAGTGGTTAGGTATTTAAATGTATTTTTTTAATAATGTTAAATTACGCTTGACGAGCCAAGGTTTTAATAGAGGTATACATAACAATATATTGTTAATATGTTAAATCTTTGAAAATTTTCAAAAAATGATTCTTTCTTATTCTATCAGTTCAGTGGTTAGGGAGGAATTGAGTAACAAACTTTCGCCTTTACATATCAGTAGGAAAAATATTAATAATTCAAATTATTTTTATGATGTCTCTAAAAGTGCAATGTATCTTAAAAGCTCGTGAGTAAGAATAAATTAATAAGAAACATAATCAAATTATAATTGAATTCGCTACGGTAATTAAAATGGCATTGCGTAATCGAACTGAGCTTCAACTAATTAGTTGCGTGGAACTGGCACCTAGATTCACTTAGCTTTAAGACGTTTCAAAGTGATCATTTTCTTTACTCACCCACCATCGTATTCTGTTCGTTCGTAATTTTGACAAACAGTCAAGGAAGCTTTATTCACCCAAACAATATTGCCAATATTGAATATTTAATAAGTTTTTAGTCAAGTCTGTCACATTTTGGCCGGCTTGTCATGTCTTGAAGAAATCTTCGAGAATTGTTTGCTTTTAAATCAGGATATGTGAATCCTGGTTGGAACCAAGATTCACATATCCTGATCCTGATCCAGGATTCAAATATCTTGGTCGCCTGATGGCGAACTTGCGGCTTGGTTCCTACCGTTAATATGCCTAATCTTTGACCGCAGGTACCGTAGTAAGCCAACAGGCAATTGGGCATGGCGCAAGAGCATTACGTATTCATACAATAAAATAGAAATAACGAGATGTCCCAAAACAGTCGACAATATATCTACATTCTACAATACTGTACGTACAAATACAGAGTGATGCGTTTACAAAATACAAAACAACACAATACAAAAATACAAAAATAAAGGAACATTTTAGGTAGATTTTATTTCTATGACATAAACTTTTTCATAGCTGAAGATTTTCATCGCAAAAATTACGTGTCGTGATCAACCCTAGATTACCCTATCCTAACATTTTTATTTAATTTTTCTATTCATTTATCAATAGAACTTATATGAAAGTATTTGTGTCTAGTACACAGAATCATCAAATTGTGATGTTCAGTTAAATTCAACATGCCACCACCCTGTATACGTACACTATGTAGCAACACGTTTACGAAACAGCTAAGCAGATAAATTCCACATTATCGCGGATGAAACAAGTTTTAATGAGGATTTAGTAAAAATATATTGTTTCTGCTCAAATAATTAGAATAATCTTTGGTATTTCCCGTTTAAATCTTACGAATTGGATATTATCGTACCTTTGACGCACGCACACAACTCGCATTAACATATTTATGCCTCGAGTTGATGGACGCAGACCATTGCATCTTATTGCATGTTCATATCGTGCGTGACTTACGAGGCAATGCTTTGTTATGGTTGATGGTCACTACTTACCATCAGGTGGGCCATCTGCTGTATCTAATCCATCAGCAAATAGGATATAAAAAAGTGCCTAATGTTTATTTAATACTTTTTTCTATCTTTCTAATGTAATACCTATTTAGCAGTACTTCTGACTACCCCTTAGACATCCACAAACAATCTCGAGTAGGTTCTAATAGGAAGAGATCTGAAGGGACATCTACTTTTTTATACAACTAGCTGATGGAACAAGCATATGGGCCACCTGATGTTAAGTGGTAACCATCACCTATAACAAAGCATTGCCTCGTAAGTCACGCACGATAGGAAGACTAAGTGCTCTACGATGCACTGCCCTGCGTTCATCAACTTGAGGCATACAGATGTTAAGCCTCATGTGCCTGTAATTATATTATATGTATGTGTTAGGTGTAATTCTTTTAAGAGTCTTCTTTTTTTTTTTCTTCTCTTCACCGTGTAACTTTGCGTTTGTTAATTTGTAACTGTTTATTTTTAATAATAGCACGCCAACATCATTTTCTACCTTTGAGGTTGGCTGGTAGAAAATGCTTATAGCATTAAGCCCACCTTTTGTACACTTAAATTTATATTTTTTGTGCAATAAAGTGTTAAATAAATAAATAAATAAATAATTACACCAGCAACGACCCTCTTCAAACCGAAACACAGCAACGCTATTTGCCTTGCCTGGGGATCGAATTCAAGAGAATGTTTCTCTTTATTCTATCAGTTATATGGTTCTCTTAGCTTTGCTTTGTTTTTCTGTTAATACTACTAGTTTTTTTTTTGTAGAAATCTAATTTTCTAGTACTCAATGCGTTTTGCGTAATCAATAATTAGATTTGATGTGTTTGCGCCTAGTTGGCGCCGCGGCGCGTCGTGTGAAATGTCCACCAATACTTATTAATATCTATTTAATAGGTAACTTAATGTAATTGGGTACGTAAAAGACGGAGGTATCGTCCAGTCCAGATTACCATCTAATTTCACAGACGACATAAAACCAAGAGGACGTCATGAGCGGCCAATAAAACCAATACCCACCGGCGCATTGCCCAATACCACCATCCAGATTCGAAGATAAACAGAGATCGCATCAAAACATTATAAAAATGTACTTTATATCGGTTATTATAGTACAATAAACATTTGAGGGGGAGTGCAGTTTACGAGAGGCCGCAAGACAATCCGATCTGATAATAGACTGTTAGAATGGTATAAAAATTGTTTACCGTGATGGTCGGGTCAGCTGCGCGGGATGAGCTCGCGAGCCATTTTATGTGCTGATGCTTAGGGTTACGTAGCGACAACAGTCATTAAAAAACCCTTCGTTATAAGGTGAAGTAAAAGCAAGTATTGATTTGACATTATAGGTGCAGTGTATTTATCTGTGAGTACGTATCTTACGGCCGATTTCTGAAAGCTCGATCAAAACTAATCGTATATCAAGTCGCTCGCCATTTCAGACATTTCATCGAATTAGATAGAGATAGCAAGTGACTTGACATCCGATTAGTTTTGATCGCGCTTTCAAAAACCGGCCGTTAGTGTAGTTAACTTACTAAGGTTGGGTTTAGTTAATACTTGGTTATGAGAACAGTTTTGTTTACATTCATAGATGGCCTTCCTAATTTGTATGTATTATTTATGTTTCAGATATTATTCACCAATGCGTCCACCAAGCGTGGTGTCTACAGCAACCTTTCCCCACATTGAGAGAGGCCTATGTCCAGCGGTAGTTTTATTAAAATTGATGACTTAGACAATAAATTGAAAATAATTAATTAAATAAAGCGTTTTCAAATAAAATTATATTGCCTCAAAAGCCCCAAAAGTAATTATCCTAGTGGGATTTGAACCCACGACCTTCCCCTTGTTAAGGGGCCGCGCTAACCAACTAAAAAACTAAAAATATACTAATATCTTTGTTATTTCCTTAAGTGTAGTAAACACTATAAACTAATTTTAAAAAAAAAATTGTTTGTTTAAAAAATAACAAAATTATTTACATTGCGTATAATAATGAATGTATTCTTTAAGCACAAACACTAGATGAGGAATGTCATCGTTTTATTATGAGTCTTAAATCTCCTAGGGCGCTATTAATCTTACACAAAAACATGTTTATGCTTCGGAACCCATTACACATATGACCTTTCCAGCTTAACGGCATCTTCGAATACCTCTCAAGATTCCACATATCAAAGTACACATCCAAGTTTAACCGTCCAACTAATTAACAAAACTAGGCGCATATAAAACGCTATGATCGTTAAAACTTCAATAAACCCCCGGTAAGTAGCCATTAACTACTAATAAATCCAACATTTAATACAACTTACAGACATATGTACGGATAGTTTTTTATTGACAAGGATATAAAAAAGTTCACACGTATATCTGTTATGTTGCATAAAATCGGGACGCTCGTATTGTTTGATTGTAAAAAGTTGATGTTACCTGGTTATGGCTCGTTGGTGAGCTGTCTGATAGAGTTTAGAAAGCTCGCCAAGTCTCATCAAAGTTAAATAAATATAAATAAATATGGGAGGACTTACCAGACAAGCACTATCTAGCCCCAAACTAAGCAAAGCTTTTAATATGGGAACCAGATAGCTGATATAATTCTTAAACAAGATGTTCCAATACTTGTGTTTAAAAACTTCATGGGGCTAAAGTACCCATCAATCTGAATAACTTTTTCTAAGTAACCAACACTGTGAACGCGAAAAAAACAGCTGTTTCATACATTTTAGCCAGGTAGGTATTGAACTTTTGTTTGAAACAGCTGTTTTTTTAAAGAGCTGTGAGGGTTGTCAATTTTTTTTTTCAGTCTAGGTGAATCTAGGCGTCATTTCCACGAGACCAAGCCATAGAAGAACAACCAAAAACTGAAGGTGTGGTGGTTACCGCTTCTACCACTCTGCGCAGTCCTGTATCAAGGGGAGATCGATAGTCCAAATCGCACTCGGATAACAGCTTTTGGGATATTTCAAATCTTTGTGACTCAAAACACTAATGCAATCAGATAAAAAACTTAAAAAAATAACAAGTTTTCATACACATTTTTACTACATTCGCTAGAGACTATAGTCTGAGAAAACTCATGGTACTTATACCCACCGTAGGCAAAATACATTCTTAATTGGTGAAGCAAAAAAACCCATTGACAAAACAAACAACTTAAAAACCAAACAAACAAGCTTATTTAAAACTAAACATTACTCCAATCGGTATCAAAAATGTTATACTAAAAGTAAATTAAAAAAGTTAGTATATCACATCTCGAATGAAACAAAATCCAGTCCCATAAAACATGTTATCATTTAACTTATTCAAAGTACACGATTCAACTTGAGAATTCCAAAAGACAGTACAGTACAGTTGCCTGCAATAATATGGTACCTCTTCATAATATACGTCATCACCTTTGTATTCACAATTTTTTTACAATATTGAGTAATCAATATGCATATAGGTATTGCCTTATTATGTGTGTAGGTTTATCATTATCAGGTCTAAGGACTAAGTATTTTTAGATTCAATACATAATGTACCCAATAAGAGTGTTGCAATATAAGTATGCATTGATGGTCTAGTGGTAGCGGCCCCGCCTTTCGATCGTAAGGTCTTGGGTTCGAAACCGGTCGTGCACCAATGAGTTTTTCTGTTCAAAAAAAATATATGCACAATGCCTGTAGGTACTCTCAAAAGGTGAAGGAAAACATCGTGAGGCAACCGGCATGCCGTAGAACCTAAAAAGTCCTATAACATGTGTCAAGTGCTCGAAAGGAGCCTCTTGAGGCAGGCGCACATAAAAATCCTTTCACCACACTGTTTTGAAAGAAACTTGTGACACGACAAGAGAGATAGTATGCATTTGGAAAATAAAATATTAGTACTAAATCAGCCATCTGGTTTCCATAGTACAAGGTTTGCTTAGTTTGGGGATAGATAGTGCTGTGTGGAATATCCACCAATATTCATTTATTTTGACGCTGCAGCATAGTTTAGAGGGTGAGGTATGCTCCCGGCTCTAGTAGTCATTACGTCATGCCGGGGCAATGGGGCGGCCTAAAACTCTTCGACAGTTGGCCACCAGCGCATGCCTTCTTATAATGCACGCGACTGTACAACGATACTTACCTCGTCGATACACGAAGCCTAGACATCGCGTGTGGTCCTCCAATTAAAACTTATTCTAATTTATATCGGCCGGCGCGTCGCTATCTAGATAATTTATCTGTACTGCTTGTTTCCTACATTAACGTAATGACTGAACTTGATGAAGTCTACTAGCTTTTGGTTAAGGAGGATCGACTTACGAATACTTTTGTATGCACGCAACGAGAAACTGAAACTAAAAAACAGCTTACAGACTTAGATCACCACACACGGTAGATATTGTTGCTTGTTCCCTCAGCGGCAGTATAAGAAAAAAAAGATATCCTCTTAGACTTTTTAGTATTGCACTATAAACCACGGTAGGTAATAATCATACTTACGAGTGAAGTATGATTATTTGAGAACATCTAAGGGTTGTTCAAAGGAACTTCTAAGTATTACACTTGGCACATACCGACATTTTTCTGTTATTGATATTCAATACGTGACAGGTTGTAAGCCCATCGTCGCGGGTTTCCCAACGATGTTTTTCTTCACCGATTAAAAATATTAACACTAATACATTTTTGCACGACTGGTTTTGAACCCATGACCATACGATAAGAAGGCTCTCTGTTATTAGAAGACCGGTGCTCCAAGAAATTGGACTGATTATATTCATGCGGTTTCTGGTGTTATGAGAAAAATAACGTAACACACAGATAGCCAACATGATGCTAAGCGGTTACTTCAACACAATTACTCACAGAGCACATTAGCTATAAAAAAAACGTGACATCATACTCAAATGAGTAAGGAATCGAAGAAAAAACTTTCCATCGTCTTTTTAAACATTAAACAGTTCAATTTCGACATTCGTATCATCACAAACGATTATTTTCTCAGAAAACTAAACTACAAACCAAAACTACCAGACAAATAATTAAAAACATAATCATCTTCGGAACTATTGCACAAACAGACCATTCAGACTCAAAAGCGCTGTACCGCCTAACCTTATTTCGAAGATTTAACTAATAATAGATACTGCATAGAACTGAAACTCCTTTATTATGTTTGTGATAGCTGGTTCCTGACGCTTGGATGCTAAAGACACACACAATATAAGACGAAGTAATTATAGAATTTGTTTGTATGTTCATTGCAAAAACCAATATATTCCAAAAAAACTCTCATTTTAAAAATACGTGTGTGATGCATTGTGCTATTAGTGCTTTTACCGGCACTTTGATTTTTTTCAAGCTTCATCATCCAAGTTAGTGCAATTTCAAGTTAAACGTTTGACTTAAAATTGGGCCTAATTAATACCTAACTTTTTGAATTTACCTTATAATTGGAATTTTCAGTAGGTACTTCAATGCGTGCAGACGAATTATAGACAAAGTGAGTATTTGTTTGTTGCACGAGGAATCCCAACAAACTGAGAAACAAAAAATACTGAGTTACAGTCCGTTTTACAAGTCTTGGCCCCTTCATTAAGTTTTTTATTTGTTACATGTTTTGTATTTCACTTATATGATTTTCTTCACCAAGTTTCATTTCTATCTCCTGATCTGATTAGCATATTCCGGTGTTTTTATTAGTTTAGTTTTTTTCCCCTGACCTGAGCAGCCAATTCTGAGTTTTTTATTAGTAATATGTTTTTTCTTTCAATTAGTTTCGTATCTATCCTTTTCTTAGCCAATTCCGGTGTTATAATTAGCCCTAAGAGCGGAGTCGCAGCGGCCGAGCTCATAGACATAAATCATGTGTAACAAAAGGCGCGGTCGCTCGCGAACCGCCGCTAATTGGCCGTCACATGATAGGTAAGGTGCAGTCTGATTGCAAACGAACAGGACCAAATGCTACATACCTTTATGATCCTTTTTTTAGGTAAGTACTGTGTTTGAGCTAGAAACGAATTCTGGTGGCGTTTAACTATATTTTTTTTTCATACAATCTTTAAAATATTTAATAGATATCGTATCGATTATTTATTTTTGTTGATGTTAAAAGACCACTTTTTAATTGAACAAAGATTTTGTGTTTGGAAAAAAGGTTGCTCCGAGATAGAGAATAAAAAAGAGAAAAATTGCGAAAGAGAGAAAAAAAATAACTAAATCTTTTTTAAACATATTTTTCATAATCTATCTTTAAACAAAACCAGATTTTTGTTTTTAAATCTTCAAAACCGGTCAATCTGCTCGTACCCCTATTTTAATCTTGAATGGTAGGTATATGAAGCGTTCTTTTATGAATCAGTTCAACATCACAATCACCCATCAAAAATATATTTCACTGAACGTTGCTTAACCTAGCTTATAGAAATAAAATCTGCCCGGCAAGCTTCACGAGCACATCTGTAACACGATGACCAAGCGATAAGACACTCTAGCGACCGCACCTTAAAGCTCATTATCGTACAAAGGAGCCAGCCGATAGCCCACCGTGTACGTACACTACAATACTGCGAAAGAACATAAACCAGCTTAACCTTACTTTTCCAAAGTCGTACACTCAACGACAAAAGTAAACAGCCAATATCTAAATCAGTAAGCAATTCACTGGCAAATTCAAATTTAAATTCAAAACTAGTCTCGTAGTTAGTTCAATCAAATGACGCTTATTATAAGGAAATAAAAGCGCGCAGTATATATATAGCTGGATGCGTAGTATTGTCTACCAATTGATATTCCGTTTACTTATCAATTTAAAATTAAGGCGAAGACAAGAGCTAATGTGACTCTCGCTCGCACGATTCGACATGTTGAAAGATATAAAATAACTTAACTGTGTGCAATCACATTGCACACAGTTTAGTAAAAAAATCATTTTGATCGATACATGTTTTCCTACTCAAAAGTTTGCTTTACTAGTTTTCGTACATAAGCTAACTTTTAAGTAGGAAAACTTGTATCGATCAAAATGAAGTTTTTACTAAACTGTGTGGAATATGATTGCACATAAAATGGTTGATTGCGAGTTTTCGAAAATGAGTTTAGTGATTTATATCTTTCAACATGTCGAAACGTGCGAGCGGGAAGTTGTTTGATAGTTGTCAGCCCCTTAAGTTAAAATCAATATTAAAAAAAAGTTGCCTCATTCTATTTTAAGTTAGTACCTATGTAAGTATTTAGTTGTAACATCTGTGAATAAAAGTGAAGATATTCATCATCATCATCATCCGCAGTCTGATTTAGCCCACTGCTGGGCATAGGCCTCTGTTTGCTCTTCCCATTTTAAACGGTCTTACGGCTGGTTTCTGATAGCTCGATCAAAACTAATCGGATGTCAAGTCACTCGCCATTTCAGCTATTATATCGAATTAGAGCAAGTGACTTGACATCCGATTAGTTTTGATCGGGCTTTCAGAAATCGGCCGTTTGGCTACCTCCATCCATTTACGCCCCACTTTTTATGCATAACAAGACATAATATATTGTTAATGTGTTTTATCTTTGACAATAGATTCTGAATCTAGACAATAACTGCAAACCTAAAGTTATTTATCTTCTTTTGCCACTGAGTGTACTAACTTGAAGTTACTGCTGTGTATCTGTGACTTGGCTATTAGATTCCGCGGCCTCGGGTTCAAACGACATTTTTATGTTTTAAGTGAAGTGATGTGATTTTCGGTATGTATGTAAAACGAAGACAATTATTTATTTCCAAATACTTTTAATTCGGATGTTTTTAAAGAGAGAGTTTATATTTGTTTGTCTTTATGCGCTACTGAGTTATTACTTAACATCAGGTGAAATTGTGGTTAAAATATTGCCTATAAAGTGTTTTTTTAAATATTATTGTAATATTAACTAGCATTGTTTTAAGTCACTCTTTGTCATTACCCATTGGTAAGAGACGGCAATAGTTTAAGTATTTTTTTATCTTTAAACATATTCATTAAAAATCCTTATTATGTACTTGAAATCAAAATTTTCATAACATTTTTTCTAAGCTTATTTAAAACATTAAAATATTGTTTTTTAAATCTACAATAGTACAGCATTACGTTAGTTATCATGAGTTCTTCAAAACATAATAAAACGAGTTCTACCTCTAATCAACAAGTAACAGTATCAATATCGACATCCAATAAAGCACCTCACTAATGCGCCCGCGCACCTCTACAGACGCTCACACACGCACACATAAGCAGGTATAAACCAAAATGTGCTAAGTAAAAAATATTATTATAGCATAATGTGCCATAAAACACCACAGTTTCGGAGTGTGGCTGCGTTTCTCAAACATAGTGCTACGCGCGTAGAGGGTCTACGAGCGTAGCATGGCGTAGCTGCGTGGCGCTTTCACTTTGGTATGACTTTGGCTTGCAAATTGTGTTATTTTATAAGTTTCATAAACATTCATCACACGCTTATTGAATGATTAAGTATACTTTATATATTTATAACAAAAAAGAACACAACGATACGTTGGTGAAATTGTTGGTAAACACATTAATTATGTACTTACTTGAAAATAATAAAAACTTTGAGCACCGCAAAGAAGACGGTACCGATAAACAATGTCAATGATTTCTATTAAAATCTTTCGGCATTTCGATATACGAATTAGAATAATGTCTGGGAACGCAGACCACGCAATGTGCAATAAATAAAAGATGGACAGCTACAACGGTAATTATTTTTAATCTCTATCTTCATTCGGTTAAGGTTTATTTTGCTATTGCAATTGGTATGTTTTGTAATAGGTGCATCCAAAGTTTAAGGACGCTAAATGATCTAATATATCCAATAATGTATGATGCTAATGTCTTCACCTACTTTGTTAGGCTGTATACACTAGGCGACAATCTTGATACTTATATATAACTTATACTTACGAGATATTTTGATTAATGTGTTATCTTCAGCAACATTATTGCTACCACAGGCTATATCTACTTACCTTTTTCTACTCTATAGCATTATAGTGTAGTGGTAGCAAACCTGCCACCCTATCATAAGGTCGTGGGTTCATCTGGTGTATTAATTAAATTTTCTGATCATTAAATATACTTGCAAAATGCCACTGCTCTAAAACGAGACAGTTCTAAAGGTATAACCATGTTTTTTTTATACAACTAGCTAATGGAACAAGCACATGACCCACCTGATTTTACGTGGTAACCATCACCTATAATAAAGCATTTCCTCGCAAGCCACGCACGATAAGAACGTGCCCAACGATGCACTACCCTACATCTATCAACTTGAGGCATACAGATGTTAAGCCTCATGAGCCTGTAATCACACCGACAAATACACTCTTCAAACCAAAACATAGCAACGCTATTTGGCGGCAGAAAAAGGCGTGGCATTTCTTATAGATTAAGCCGACTGGGAGAATTGCATAGCGCTACACTATTATGTATAATGTCTAAGGTACTACAAAGTTATTTATATTAGGGCACGGATGATTGCTCCTGAACCTGTATAAACTATCTGCTAAACTGTGAGGCAAGTTGTTGCGCAACAAATGTTGTTTAGTGAACCCCCGGCCTTATAAGCTGTAGTGCCTAATTGAATATCTTCGAATACATGTTATTACATCTTCTAAAAGTCTAGGTCAATTTCAATGCATTAATTGGTATCTTTTTATTTTATTTTTGTGTAATATATCATTTTAATTGGCAGTATAATCTTAAAATCTAGAACTAAGAAATCAAACGGGTTTTCGATAAGTCATCTTATTTTTATAGTATGTGTTTTACTGGCTTCGATGGAACTTTTCCGCGTAGCGACTGGCAATTATAAAATTATTAGAAAGTCACTCTTTGAGTTGATTTCAAAAGCAATAATTTATTGTGAAACTGTAAAATGCAGTGCTGATAAAAGCTTCATAGATAGACGTAATTATAAGAATATCAGGATCACAATGCTTATTTCAGCTCCCATTCAAAAAGTGTTTACGTTTAAGTTACATGTCATACTGATATTATTTAAAAATACGTCTGAAAATAGAAAAAGGAATACAATGCATGAAATGTTCCGTGGACGAATGATTGCTTCTCAACATTCAGCAATATTCCAATTAAGTGATTTTATACTCAGTTCAAACCGAAAAAAGTGTAGATACCTTACTACAAGATCGGGAAATACACGGCTCAAAATCGTTCGTCCTGGTAATGTAAGAGTAACATCCAGAAGTGGACTTATTCTGTCTGATCATGCATAATGCTTATGCAAATATAGTCAACCTCAATCATTGTAGTTAAAAGCTTGGTTTTTTTAAAAGCTAGACGATTTCTGATTTCTGAATTATATCAAACGAAACGAAACCTTGATGTGCCCATTTTCGGAGATTGCAGTTTACCAAACCTTAAGCTAGCAACCATTCGTCCATCCATAGTATACTGGCCACATTATTGGGATACGGCAAACATCTTAATAATAGTTAAAGTCAAAGTTGAAAGATATAAATTGAATTGAATCACAAGATTTTTTAAAGTCTCGAAACTAGGTATATTAAGATGCCAGTTCCACGCGACCAATCCTAGAAGAACAGGCAACGTAGAGACATTTGGCTTTGTTGTGTCATGCCAAGCTAATAATTTGTACCCCGATAATGTGTGCAGCAGTAGAAGCTAGTCCTCACCCAGTAAGCGTCGAGGTTGGGCTGCAGGCGGCTCTGCAGGTCGGGGTCGGAGAGCGCGCCGCGGCCCAGCGTCGAGACAGACGAGCCCGACGGCCGCTTGCTGCGCCCGCGCCTCTCGCCGCCCTGCGCACCGCATGCGTCACACCACTGGCCGGCTGACGACCCCACGCGATCACACACTTCGAGCCGAGTACCCTACTATACTGTGCTACCGCTGACTACTGGGACACAACTTAACTCGGAACTTGGATACCCTATAGTGCTACTGGGAAACCACACGACTTACACCAAATCTATGAGGAGAGACTGTCTGCTTCGCTGATGCTGTGTACAAATCTATGAGAAAGGCCTGGGTATTCTCCTTCACTAACCACAGGGTCAAACAGCTAAATAAATGGAGGTTACTAAAACCAACACCACCAACAAATCTCACAAGTGTAAACCTTTAAATATAACTCGGATTCTCCTTTATTGATAGGTTCAAACTGCTAAGTAAATAGAGGTTTCTAAGAGGTTTTTAAAAGGGTTAAAAACTAAGACAAAGGTGAGTGCTTGGATTGAGCGGAGGAGGTACTCTTAAACTATGGAACTATGGAAACTGGAAAGATCTGGGACCTTTGAATTCCCATGAATCTAAGAAAAATTCTGCAACTCCTACTTCCAAACTTGTAAACCAACAGCTATTTTAGGATTATATCTTGATAGGACCTGTTATAGGAATACATACTACATCTAACTATTCTAAGACAGAAACAGTTATAGAAGACATGCACAGGAGAAATGAAGTACGTTTGTGTCGAAGTGAAAGAAGCATCGAAATGTGTGATCGTGTAGCGACTAAAAGCAACTAGGTAGTTTTGAGTTAGTTCCAGTATTTACTAATAAATACAGACAGCACAATAATAGTAAATTAATAGAGATAGAAACAAGAAAATAAAATATATTTAAATATACAAATTCAGTACGTATAGAATAAATAAAACTGTGCTGTCTGTATGCACTTTATGTAGAATGTACAAAGTGACGAAATGCCTAATTTATGTAGAAAACAGTGAATATTGGCATCTTTTCAAGTTATTTATGCTGAAAAGTATTGTTACCAGCAAAATAAGGCGATAAACTTAAAACCTATACATAAGGTACTTTGTTTTCCGGTATGATGTAGTGACATCATACTAGAGGATAGAAGAGTAGTGACTCTTCCATCTTTACTGCTATCCTTATTTATTACTCTTATAGGTATTTGAGAAAATACTTTTTAACAGTAGTCGACGTTGAAAATAACACGTGCACTCACAATAAAGCGAGTATATACGTTAGCAGAAATAATAATTACGACTTAAAATATTTCGGAATAAGTATAAATCCATACTCTATTCATTTTTTTGTACAGCTACCTCAAACGATCTGCCATCACTTACGTGGCAAGTTTTACTATCAGTAAAGGCTATGGAGGGCAGTAAACGAGCACGAGAAGATTTACGGAGCCATTCGTTGGGAGAAACAAACGTTCGTCGATGGATAGCTCGATCCGAATGTTTACCCTTTTCACTAGTGATAAAATACGGTTGTGAAATTAATTTGTGCGGTTTGAAAACCTTACTAGTACAGAAAATTCGAACCTGAGATATTTAGAGGCGAAAATATTGATAGTGGAACTTTTTGGTAGACTGCCGTCTGGTTTTATTGTTGCAACAAAATAAACATATCTTAATGTGATTTTCGTCTCAGAGAAACTGAATAACAATAAAACAGACCGTTGACCCCAGACAGCCACATTGAATGAATGGTGTCAAATGAATACATTCAGTGAATTTCTTAACGTTTCCGGTGAGAATCATAAATGATATTCATAGGTGTGGCTATTATGCCAATTTTAATCCATATCGCGATCGGACCAGTTCAGTGATAGTTGAATCTAATCCGTAGTTATTGATTTGAGTCATCTTCAAAGGGAAATAACTGTATTATTTACATTGAAACTAGTCCCACGATATATATCGGCGTTTTCCATACCCATACCCATCTCGAAATGAGTGAACTGATGAGGATTATAGGATTATAGCATTTTGGCTAGTTTTCGGAAAGTGAGTCAGTCAACAATTGGAAAAACCTTTAAATAATTTGCAATCAATTCCATAATTATCTAGTTTTTGCTCGTACATTTATCGGCTTATTATTTCGCAATTCTATAAAAATAAATTTATAGTACACGTTCTATTACAAAGGAAATATAATACTAGTGATGTCATCCGACAAAAAACCGTTCAACTACAAGTAGGTACGCCGAAATGAAGAAGACAAAACGATTATGGCGACAAGACGAAACCGGTAATAAATAAGTACTCATAAAATACAAAAAGCCAGCCGGGCCCACACTCAGCGAATTATATCATTCAATAGGTACTCAGATTCATTACAACACTTATTGGCTAGAGAGCTAAAATAACCATTTTTGTTTAGGGCTAGTGATGTAGTTGTTAGAATTTTAGTATCGAGTTATCGATACATGTATAAAAAACATAAGAATTGTGTTCGAAATGTAGGTTTATCTGGAGTAATATTCAAGAATCTATGCAGAATCCAACACATACGTTGAATAGCGAACCCAGTATATCAATGCTAGAACTAGCATATTATTTTTGTTTACTACGTACTATTATGCTCATTTATAACCTTTATATAATTTGCATAACGAGCGCTTCTACTTTAAAACGTATATATACTTAGTTCCTTCCTCCTTGGTCGCTTCCAGAGTTGAAAATTACCTGCGAAAAAGAAAAAACTCATTAGTTTAGTAATTTAAAGTAAGGAACAAATTACAGGTTGAATTACTTAAACCACATGCACTTCATATTCGTCAAAATTGATTATATTGGTCAATAGTGCTAATACAATCGTTTTTATACAATAAATTCAATTTCACTTTCATTAAAATTTTCAACAGATGTTTAGTTTTTTGTATTCATCTTCGTCATTTAATTTAAGTACCAATTACCTCCATCGGTGCTGTTTGAAGGGGTGTGGTGTGATATAAAATATCTTAATAGGTACAGTTTTTTTCACAAATTCTTTCGAAACTGTGTGGTGAAAGGAATTGCAGTGCGCCTCAAAGATGAGTGAATAAGTTATCTACATCGAGCTATCGATAACCTCCGTCCCCTCACTACACTCAGAACCAGTTGTCATGTTAATTGCGGTACCAAATCCGTATCTGAATCATTTGAATATCCGTAATTTATGGCAGCGACACAGAGTATCATCTCTAGTTGCTATAAGTATTTGTGTTAATGTTCGCATACATTATGGCGACCCACACTTGGACCTCAATGCTTTTTGTATAATATTTCTTGATAAAATTTACCAAATTAGATATAGCAAGAGCGATTAAATGGTAATTTTATTTGAATGTCTGTGACATTATTTTGTACATTCACACGAGATCGTAACAAATATCAAAAGAAAGAGATCACAAGATCGAGTTCCAAGTAAGAAGGAATTACTCAATCGTGGACCGTGGAACTGGCACCTTAGATTCACGTAGCTTTATGATCAAAGTGATCCTAGTGATTCAATTGAATAAATACCTTTTCACTTTGACTTTGAAGCTACTTGAAAGAGTTTTAAATATGAACTATCGCTCTCAAACAACCTGTTTTGTAAGATTTTTAGAAAAATAAAAAGTTTATCCTTCCCTTTTCAAATGGCCAGATTTTGCGGATTGCGTGCTATATCACTACATTGGTGCATTCAAAAGTTTTTTTTTTACAACTTATAGTTTAAACGTTTGACCGCAATCTCAGCTGATGTTAAGTGAAGATGTGGTCGACGATGTGGCACGTTTACCTAGAAAATACCTATTCACTCTTCTCTTGAAAGCATCCAAATTATAGGCATTTGGAAAAACGGACGGTAAAGAATTCCATTCTTTGGCCGTACGCATGAAGAATGTTGAAGCAAAGCGCTTGGTGCGGCAGTTAATTTCAAACTCTAAAAGCAAAAGTATAATAAAGTAATTATGATTACACTTAGCAAATTCATTATATTCGTATGTGCACAGTCCATTAGACTAGAACTAGAACGATTATTATAATGAGGGTAATCCAGCCGCGAGGATGTAATGAACTAATTTATTTTAACCAGAAAAGATCGAGCTATTTGCCATGTTTAAAATAAGTCTTGTTTTTTTTTCGTAAACTGTAGGTTACGCTTTGACTTCCAAATAAAAAAACAAACTGTTTTGGTGCAAATATATGAATTCATTTACAAAGAAAATAACAATGAATATAAGAATTTACAAAATACACATTATACAGCTAAGCTATCTGCAGACCGTTGCGAACGGTCTAGAGATAGCTCAACTGATCCAATTCAGTGCCAATCAAAAGCGTTTCAAAGACACAGACACTTAACATCAGGTGGGCCATCTGCTTGTTCCACCAGCTAGTAGTAAAAAAAAAGCTGGTTGCATTGCCACAGTGAATGTTTATTAGTTTCTTTTAATATATAATTAAAGTGAGATCCAATTTCTGTTCTTTTTTTTGTGTCCGAAGAGAACAAAGTCAAAACTAATTATAATTTTAAGTAACTTTGAATCGGCATAGTAGTTAAAGGTCCACAAGTAATAAACACTCCCGTCTTTTGTCCAAACACCGCAAGCGACAAAAGCCGCCACACCACCAAATCCCATTGCATCACGTCACAAAAAAAGACAATAAAAGCAACCGTTCCATTTTTAAAACTACTTTTTTACCGATGTAACTTCCTCCGGTTTTTCGGCCAGTATCATGCGTATTTTTTCTTTTTTTTGTATTTACGCCTAGCACAATGCAAAGAATCATGACAGTAAAAAAAGATATGGAGCTTTTAAAATGTTGGATGTGACGTCCAATTTAAAGTAAAAAGATGGTTAAAGATCCATAGTAAAATAAAAGTATATTACTTTTTAACTAAGTAAGTAATCTAACAGGATAAAAAGACAAGTTAGTGGTTTTTATCAAATCAATTCAGATGGATCACTTTGAAGCATTAAAAAAAATACCTTCCCTATAAAACTCTGTCAAAAGGTACCTACACAATGCAAACTATTGCCATTGCCAATGACGGGGGTCATTTTAGGCAATATTAACATTTAAGCTATTGTATTTAAGTATAAGGTACATAATATCATACCGTTCTATTTCAAAATCTACTGAACCGTAAAAGGTTTTTAAGATTCCAAATTTAAAACATTTTAATTTTACCACACATGACGTAGAATTTAACGTCAAAATATGCTTCATCTAAAATCCAGCCTCATCCAAATGCAACAAAAGGGAGATTTGGTAACAAGATATGATATTTTGTGGCACGGGGGTGCAGGGGTGTGTAACGAGGAGTGGGGACAGGGTCAGGTGGATGCCATACGAATTGCCATGCTTTTTTTTTAATGTTTTGTCAAGTTAACGCAGAATGTAGCAATGACGATAATTTATTAAGGTTTCGTGCCAAACGTGAGAACCGCCGAGGTGCAATATTTGTGATATGTTCGATATTTTATGAAAGGAAAATGTTAGGGCCCAATGACTTTATTCAAATATTTTTTGTTCAAACAATACAAATAGTCAACGTTAACGTATGGTCCTAACAGCAAATTCATATTTTAGAGAATCCAATGTTACTCTTGTAAATCGATTTCCAAATTATTACTGTCAATTTTTCATACGAAATTAGATTAAATTATAAAAGAAATTTTGCCCAGCAGTCGGACGACATAGGATAAGAAAAAAATATAATTAAAAGAAAACTGTAACAAAAAGGATTTCAGTGAAGCTTTTGTTGATAGTAACAAAATGGTATAAAAAGCTTTTTGCAAAAACAGAATTATGGAAAGAGATCGGGTGTCGGCGACGCGTGCACTGAATCTTTGATACGTTCAAATTACTTTTTGCATTGCTTTTATTTAGGGCTGCCATGATAATTATAGTACTACTTTTTTATATTCTGTGATAAACAGCCAACATGAAAATGATGTACTTATTTGTTAATTTGAAGGAATATGATATTATTATTTATTGTCAATTACGTTATTTATTTACAACAATATTTTTTCACAATTATTTAACAACCTATTAAATTATAAGTAAACGAACTCTGTTTTGTGTCTAAGTACCTAAGAACCTTTTGGAAGGCTAGACTATTTTTCGGTTCTAAGTAAGTGGCAGCCAGCTAAACTTAGTTATTTTTTAAAATATTAAAACAGATACAGATACTTTATTGGTAAAACAAGTTTACAAGTCATGGGCGTAGCATAATTATAAATAATTATAATTAAAGAAAACATTATTGGATTGTCCTATCGTCTACATAGTCGCTGACCGAATAATAGGCTTTTTTTATTAAAAGCTTTTTAATTTATTTTTGAAGATACTGTCGGACGTTGCATCTCGTATCTCGTCCGTAATTTTAGTCTGAAGTTGAGCATACATTTTTAAAACAGATTTTAGCATCGACTTACTTGGCAACCCTACACAAACTGACAGGCACATCTTATCGCGCCATCTTTCCACCCAGATTGTTTATTTCCCTAAGTACAGTGCACAAATGCCTCATCCCACCACCACTCAAAAACTAACTCTATTCCAATGGCATAAAGATCAAGTCGAACGAAAATGTTATTGCGTTTTGAAGCATGTAGCTTCTTTGTCGCGTCGTGACGTTTCATTAGAGTTTCGAGATTAACTTATTTAGTCTGTGTGTCTTTTTGTGCGAGATGTTCGAGTAGGTACCTACGTCTCGGTTCTGTTTACAAAAACCGCATATGCCGTGTACCTACGTACTTACCAATTCTGTAGTTTATGGTTTTTTATTTGAATGTAAGATTAGGGTTAATCTTGCATAGCTAATAAATATAAGATTAATTGCCTGCTTAATTCATAATTTGTCAGATTTTGTTCATTTATGATTTTTAAATGCAGCTGTCGACTTTTCAACTTCCAAGAGGTGCGAGTTTGAAGACCACGGGGCATTAAAAACTAATAATGCCTTTTTTAATAGAAAAGCTGTTATTGTACCTCTTACCATACTTTTATTCGGGTTCCATAGTACATTCACGTGCAATAACATGGTTACACTTCATAATTTTCAAAGTTACCTTTACCTTTCCTTGAAGATTCACGTCTGGCAGAGTTTTATATTACTTTGGAGATCTACCAGACGTGATACAGAATAAATGACAGGTCTACCAGAAGTGGATTCAAAGTAATTTTAAAATAATGAAGTGTAACCATTTTATTGCACGTAACTGTACCTGCAAGCTTCAGTTGCTTTAGTTGTATTAAAATATGTACCGTCCTTTTTATTTTCGTACTGTACACCCAGCTTATCTGTCGATTTGGTTCTTTTATATTTATAAGGAAGGTTTTTGAATAATAACATTTTATTTGCAGCGACACATTCAGATCTCGTACTTGTGGAGTTGTTGACCCAAATTCAAGATCAAGGCAATGTCAAACTTCATTAATCCAATAGGGAGAATATTGGAGCACATCAAAAATTTTATATGAGTTTTTTGCGCTTCAATATCATTAATCAGCCTGAAGAAATATCCTCCCTTATACTAGGTATATTCAGAACCTTCTCCATCCATCTATTTCCTGACACGACAATCATTACAATGTTGTTGCATAGAATGCAGGCGTTCATGCTTAGGGCCGGTTTCACCATGCTCTGTTAGTTGCTAATCAAGGATTAACAGGCCGTTAAATCTAACCTTAGCTGTCAAACGCGTACATTTTGACATGTTTAACGGCCCTTTAATCCTTTGTTAATCTAACAGAGCATGGTGAAACCGGCCCTAAGTCTTCCGGTTCGTGACGTGCCCATTGCTACCTATATTTTGTAGATTAAAACTATTATGGTCTCTGTTTCGTTTTAATATTTTTTCATAATATTTTAAAATTATATTGTTTCTGAATAGACTTCTAACAAACCATTACTTGGACAGAGCCTTGTAGGGAAGCTGTAATTAGCAATACAAATGGAACAATAAGTGTACCGCACAGCGCCGACATGCGCAGGAGTTGGGCATAAATCAGACGCGCATGCGCTCGCGCACCTGCCTCGCCCGTGATCGGCACTTGCAATTATAGCGTGCAGAACCGAAGGTGACCTCAGAGGGCCACTAACTGAATTAAGTAACAAAGGGTAACTGAATTAATCAAAATCTAACATCCGGTTATATGTTTAGGCGTAATTTTTACAACTGACTGCTAAATCTAAAAAGCATCTGACGTATTTATGAGTGTGTATTTATAGTATTATAAACATAATTCGATAGAAACGTTATTATTTAAATTTGAGTAAGGTGTCTGAGAAAACGATTATTAAAAAGTCAAAGTAGAAAAACTAATTCAATAGTTTTAATAGTAGTAGAGCTCTTTGTATGTGGCTCATCGTTTTCTGCCGCCAAGCAGCGTTGCTGTGTTTCGGTTTGAAGAGTGTGGTTGCCGGTGTAATTACAGGCACATGAGGCTTAACATCTGTATGCCAAACATAGGGCACGTTCCTATCGAACGTAACTTATGAGGTAGTTAATGCTTTGTTATAGGTGATGGTAACCACTTAACATCGGGTGGTCCATCTGCAAGTTGTATAAAATAAAAATATGAAGATTAAATTCTGTTGAATCAAAAGGATCACTTTGAAACATTTACAACTATGTGCCAGTTCCACGCGACCGTACAAAGACTTAAAGACGACCGCACAGCATTTTGTTTAACTCTCAACTCAGCCCTAAACTAAGCCACGGATTGGCAATACGATCGAAACAAGGCACGCCAGAGAACCGCAAGTCCAGTGCCAAGGCCAGAGCCGCTCCCGCCGCGCCCGGCGCGCGCGCAATGTCAAGGGCACGACCCACTTACTGCGCAGCCTGCCGCCTGCCGCCTGCCGCCTGCGCATGCCGCCTGCCGCCTGCCCACGGGGCAGTTATACCAATAAAAACTATATTATGATTTTCTGTGAAAAAAGTGCGCCTCATAGAGGCTCCTTTCGAGCACTTGACACGTTTTTAGGTTCTGCGACATGTCGGTTTCCTCACGATGTTTTTCTTCACCGTAATTTTGACCAATCATCATAATCAGCCTAAATATGTCCACTCCTGACATAGGCCTTTCCTTTGTTTCCAGGAAGAACGATTCTGAGCCCTCCGCATCCATCGACTCCCTGTGATCCTCACAATGTCATCGGTTCATCAGGGCAGCTCACGCTTCATCTTTCAGTTCGTGGCCATTATTCGAGAAGATTTATATTGTATTATTTCGGCGCGCTTATATAAACCGATTTTTTTTATGTGTGGTTTGGTTATAATGTTTGCATTCGGTCTTTCGACAAATGTTTTCACATTATATTCTACCATGTAACTTTCTGATTCTTAAATTATAAATGTGAGCATAATTTCATTATTATTCCACTGAATCCAGAAAACATCGATGTATAAATAATGTTTACGCATGCATCGTCAACAAATTATTATAAAATGCTGACATTTTATATACTGCACTTTAGCAAACATTTTTATTAAGGTTGTATAAATCTTCACTACATTAGCTTTGATGCTAGTTTTAGTGACATAGAATTAAACATAGTTAGTATGGGATCGGGTGATGATGATGTAAAAAATCGGTGAAAATAAGATTTTGGCGAATTACAGAATATCAGATAGTTACTATGACACATAGAAACTACACTTGAATCTGTGTCACACTTTTGCGTGACACAGATTAAAGTTTAGTTATTATGGATAATAGTAATTTTCGGTGTAACTATGATTTAGGCGAATTACAGAATAGCAGATAGTAACTTTGTCACATAGAAACTACACTTGAATCTCTGTCACACTTTTGCGTGACACAGATTCAAGTTTAGTTAATAAGGATTATAGTAATTATCTGTTACTTGTCATAATAATTAATTATATTTCGATGATGTATTTGTTATTAAGTGTAGCTGTTTGGGATGGGTATTTTTTATTCAAGAATTTATACATAGTACTGTATTCCAATTAGCTGATATGATGATGGAGCCAAGTGCTGTATAATGTAGATCCTACATTATACAGGTGTTTGACTAGGTGTTCTGTCGGTGTGTGTAAATTAATTAAAATTCAATTTAATTAAGTATTTATTCATAAAGTACTATTATATTGAGTTGGTAAAATAATAATGAAAACATCAGTGGTGAAAACAGAATAAATGTTATAATATTAGTAATACTTAATATAAATTTTATTTCAGATAACTTAGATCCTTATTGTTAGTACATAATAAACTTAATGAACTATGTTAGGTTAGTATTTAGAAAAATGGTGATCCTGTGCTGTCATTACTCGCAAACAGTGCTTGAGGAAGGGGCTATCCTATTAATGAACAATGATGTCCAGGATGTTATTGGAACTTCCACTGACTCTCGTCAGCTGTGATGCCATTTTCTTATGCATGCAGGCAGCGAAACTGTCAGACCTCTTCAGCGGCACTGAATTTGTTTTCATAGAATTTGTGTACAGTAAAGTTCTCGGTCTTGTAAGTTTTTTTAGTTTAATAATGAATTATAGTGGTATTCACATCCACAATGAAGTGTGGTAGTTTGCTCTAGATTTTGAGACAGTAGGAGTTGGTGGTGGCATCTCATGATGTGGCAGTTACTGTTCAGGAAAATATTCAAGGTTGCAATAGGACTGTTCAGCAAATAATATAATTTTATGACAATGTTTTTAATTTATAGTACCTGCAAAATAATAAATAAAACTTTAATTATGAAAACAGGATCAATTTTATCAGCAGCAATAAATTTGTCTTTAAAGAAATTCGAGTAGGTACAGTACAATAATCTATCGAGTAAGGAGGTATTTACCTAAATTTTGGATGGAACAGCAGACTCTGTTTCGAGCTCTCTTGGTAGGTGTACCACCCATCAAAAATGTTACTTGGCAAATTGTGTAACCTATTGTAGGTTTTAGGTAAATATAGGCACCACAAGCTCGTGCTACATGTTACTCTATCTGTATCGATGAGGCTAACGCGGTGCAACCGTTTATATGCGTCCGACAATCAACATACATGCAATTATTGAATAGGTGTGCAAATCCAAACACATAAACATTAAACAATAAACAAACAAGTCAACGCCACGCCAGTTGCCAGCTAAATTTCCCTAAATATAAATAGCGTAAATTCAGTTTAAAAAAACGGGATACTCAAATTATGATAGATAACACTTTATTGTACACAAGGATACATCATAAATCTAGGCGTAAAATAATAAAGTACAATGGGCGGCCTTATCGCTGAAAGCGATTTCTTTCTTGTTTTAAGTGTAATCATTCTGTTTATTTCTCAAACTGAAAGTTATATACTTAGTTGATATAATATGACTAATAGATTTATTTTGATTCCTTATTCAGTTTCTCATAGGACTTTGTCAGAGACCACGAATTTCTACATGCTACGGTCCTTACATACCTCTTTCGCTTCATTCAATCTCTAAACATTCTTCATACGTTGTTGGTTTAGGGAAGGTAGGTACTATTGTCCTGGTTGTTCCGTAGAACGTCTGCTATCTGGTCGAGATACGTCTTCTGAGGTCTTCCTTCCCAACAGTCCCATTTATAGAATAGAATAGAATCTTTATTTTGTCTGTTAAAAATCGAAATTTACAAAAGAGCTGTTACAATTTTGATGACAAAAAAGGCCATTTACGCTTGCCTGATGCACCTGTTTCGTTAATCTCCTTTCATCCTTCCTTTCCACATGCCCAAACCATCTTAACATAGCTTTCTATACCCTCATCACTAGGTATGTCTTCTTTCACTCCACATTTTTCTCTAATCACACTGTTCCTCTATCACTCAAATTCACATCACACATATTAAGTAACGCTTTCATTTGTAATGCATTACTCTACTCTGATGTTTGCCCAACTTTTACTAGGTACCATACATTATTGTCGGCACGAACACCCCCCTATGTACAGCTATTCGTGCCTTTTACAGTTTCTGGCTGCTCATAAACGTGTCTTGTGCCCCATTCGCTCTATTTCCAGCAGTCACTCTCTTTTCGATATAATGTTCATGCTTTCCATGTTTCGCAAATAAAGTCCCTAAATAGTTCGATACAAAGTAGTAGTTCTTTTTGGTTCTCAAATTATGTAAAATAGCTGAAGTAGATTATGTTTATAATGCAGTTTGATTACCTTTATCATAGGCAAACTTGGAGTTGGCAACATTTACATATTATTTTGTTAGCAATCTTCTACTTCTTCTTTATTTTGTAGATGTTCTTGCTAACAATCAATAGCAAGCAGTTTGATAATTGACAATATGAAATGTCAGTTTTGACAGTAGAAATATCAGTTATGTCAAAACAAAAACTGAAAAAACAAAAAGTCCGCCATTTGTAAAATCGGTATAAATAAGTCCCGCCGTATTATTTTATATTTTGCCCTAACTTTTTACAAAATTATTATTGTTATCAACGTAGTACAGTGCTTATTCTATTGGCAAGTAGTATAAATAAGAGGAGCAAAAATTATCAATGTATAAAATATCATACACAGGGAACATTTTTAAAAAGTCGGTACGAACGTGTTTTCTCTTGTGTACATGTAGATAAACACTAAAAAAACAAATAAATTAAAAAAAAATGGCGAATTTTACGTCGAATGTAGAATTAATATTTTCTATTCTAACTGGTCTATCTTGGAAAACCGACGATCAGTAGATCACGATATTTTATTCACCTGCATATTCATAACAGTTTCAAGCTTATAAGCTCCCAATTAACATTCAGTATTCTAAGCTACCGTAAGTTATATAATTTTGATATTCCCATACATTTGAAGGTTTAATTTAACACATTTAGCGACGGTAACAAATCATGTGGTAATACTCTTCACACGGGATTATCGGAGCACGTACCATAAGGCCCACTATACACGACTACAGTCACTGGAACGACAGTGACATGACATTAGTAAAGTAATATGATGGGCATATTTAAGATTTTTAGATTACTTGCAAAAATGTAATGAAATGCTTTAATTTACCTGAACTATTTTAACATAAGGTCTTAGTCTAATAGGTCTCACACACTTCGTCGTCGACCGACATGCAACATAAGAGCACGAACGGCATTGTAAAGACCGCTAGACGTCCATGGATGAAGGCTCAAATAGCTCTAAATTTAAGAGTAGTAAAGCTCTTTATGAAGGACTCGTCCGGGGATGTACTACCACCACACCTTTTTCGGCCGCCAAACAGCGTTGCTGTGTTTCGGTTTGAAGAGTGTGGTTGCTGGTGTAATTACAGGCACATGAGGCTTAACATCTGTATGCCTCAAGTTGATGGATGCAGAGCAGTGTATAAGGCACGTTAGTATCGTGCGTGACTTACGAGGCAATGTTTTGTTATAGTTGATGGTTACCACTTAGTATCAGGTGGGCCATCTGCTTGTTCCATCGCTAGTTCTATAAACAAAATCGGGAAATGCATGTCCTGCAGTGGATTTCTGCAGGCTGATGATGGTGACTTTTTTATACTCTAGCGCAAGTCATAAAAGCTGCACCGAGCCACTATCCGAGTTTGCACCAACCTTAACGTGATAAAATTCAAATAAATACGAGCGGTACAAAACATTAAAGTATGATTTACAACGCAAATGAGTATGATGCCAATAACGAATTAATAAAATGAGTGGGTTTCGTTAATTGATGTAATTATCACTTATGCCGGAGAGGACTCAACACCACTTTGAAGTCAAAGTGTAGTGGGATCAATAACACTTCTTGAATTTTTGTGAAGTTGAATCGGTATCAATTGATTTTTAATTTTGTAGATTTGGTAGTGGAGGCACAGTAGTGCTATTCCGTAAACAACAAAATCACGGGGAGTTTCGCCTAGTGGATCACGAGCTTCACCTCACTCACGTTGGTATTTCCACTGCCAAGACACTCACGCGGATGGCACTAGTGACGGATGAATGTGTTATTATTAAAATGAATGAATTAAAAAATTGAATGAATGTATTAATATCGTAATTCGTATTTATTTTATTATCGTATTATCGTATCGCAATCGAATGCGTATTTGAAATCTCACAACGGATTCCACGGTCACTTGTTGCTGAACGAATAGCAGTTGCTATGCTCTGTTCATTCTATGTTAGTGATTGACAGGTAACGTTTGAGTGAAACTCTGCTATCTATAGATAAATATTACAAAAAAAGTGCAAAGATATTATTTCCGATATATATACAAATAAAAAAAAATACAAATTACAATTAGGTTTTGATTATAATTAAATTCAAATGTCTATTTTAAAGATCGCTAAACCTGCAAACCTATTTAAGTTGAAGACAAGAGCTAATGTGACTCTCGCTCGCACGTTTCCACATGTTGAAAGATATAAAATCACTAAACTCATTTTCGAAAAATCGCAATCAACCATCTTGTGTGCACATTGATTCAAAATTTCATTTTGATCGATACACGTTTTCCTACTCAAAAGTTTGCTTTACTAGTTTTCGCACATAAGCCAACTTTTAATTAGGAAAACTTGTATCGATCAAAATGAATTTTTTACTAAACTTTGTGCAATGTGATTGCACACAAAAAGGATGATTGCGATTTTTCGAAAATAAGTGTTGTGATTTTATATCTTTCAACATGTCCAAAAGGTGCGAGCGAGAAGTTGTTTGATAGTTGTCAGTACTTTTACAACGTAGTAGTTTTACATAACAATAGCTAACTAAATTTAAAAAAATATACAAAATATGCAGTAGGTACTATTTCAATAGTCTATGAAATGTATTCGAAATTACCATTTAAATTTGAATAATTTTTCAATAAAATTAAGCGTGAGTATGAAAATAAAAAAGAATACTCGTAAATTGTAGATATGACTACATCTTTATTACCTACTAGTGGCTTCCCGCGGCTTCGCACGCGTTGAAGTGGTGAGCCGTGATTGAGCTACAAACATCCAAACATCGTAACTTTCGCATTGATTTGTATATTATTAGGGTAGGATTTTAAATACCTACGTAGGTTTAAGAGATACCTATAGGCGAAAGTACCAATAATAGGTAGGTAGGTATATGTACTGAGTTTAGCACAAACATGACAAATACAACAAAGACAACCTTACACGGAAAGTATGTACTAATTTGTTCCTAGTTTCTACCCCAAAAACAAACGAAACAAAACAGCTTCACAACTTTGATCCCCAAGCACGGTAGATACCCTCAGATCTCTTCGTGCCAACTCAAGATTCTCGTTTTTAGATTGTCCCTTACAAACATTGACGCCTCGTTGTATCCTTTTTACTCGATCGCAACGTAGGAGGGTAACGTTTTAGGAGTTGTTTTCGAAAATCAAACTGTCTTTTTGTTATTTATCCAAAGAACATATTTTCTTTTAGTTTGAAGTTTTTTTTTTTTTTTTTTTACTGGACTTTCCACACAGCACTATCTAGCCCCAAACTAAGCCAGAGCTTGTAATATGGAAACCAGATAGCTGATATAATACATAAATACTTTTTTTTTTTGTAAATACATACTTATAATACCTATTATATAACACCCAGACAGAGAACAAACATCTATGTTCATCACACAAATGTTTGTTCTCGGTGGGGATCGAACCCACGGCCTACGGCGCAGAAGGCAGAGCTACTACCAACTGAGCTGTGAAGGCTGTCAATTACACTACGCGTTAATAATCTCCCATACAAAACTTGAAGCTTTGGCAGTCTTTTGCACCCTGTGCAGGGGTAGTTTTAAAATATTGAAAACGTGATTTTAAATTATTTTTTGAGGAGCATATTTACTTCAAGTTTGAAATCAATCGCACTATGCGTAAAAAATCTCCTATGCTAACTTTTACAGTCATTTGCACCCTTTGCAGGGGTAATTATCAAAAGTTAAAAACGTCATTCTAAATTATTTGTTTCCTAGTTTATTTACCTCAAGTTTTAAGTCAATCGCACTACGCGTTAAAAAACTCCCATAAAAACTGGGCATCCCTTTGCACACTTATTAAGGGTAGTTTAAAAAAACTATTTTTAGCCTTGGAGTACATCTACTTCAAGTTTCAAGTTTGTAGATTCAAGGAATACAATTTTTCATACCAACGTTTTCAACCCTTTTTACACCCTTAGGGGTTCAATTTCCTAGAATCCCTTCTTAGTACACTTCTACGCTATAAGACCTATGTACTCTTCAAATTTCAAGTCTCTAGGACCAGCGGTCAAAAAACTCCCATACAAACTTTTACATCCCTTTGCACACTTATTAAGAGTAGTTTTAAAAAACTATAAATGTCTTTCCTAATTTTTTGCCTTGGAGTACATCTACTTCAAGTTTCAAGTTTGTAGATTCAAGGAATACAATTTTTCATACCAACGTTTTCATCCCTTTTTACACCCTTAGGGGTTGAATTTCCAAAAATCCCTTCTTAGTACACCTCTACGTCATAAGACCAATGTACTCTTTAAATTTCAAGTCTCTAGGACCAGCGGTCAAAAAACTCCCATACAAACTTTTACATCCCTTTGCACACTTATTAAGGATAGTTTAAAAAAACTAAAAATGCTATTCCTATTTTTTAGCTTTGAAGTACATGTACTCCAAGTTTCAAGTTTGTAGGTTCAAGGAATACAATTTTTCATACAAACGTTTTCATCCCTTTTTACACCCTTAGGGGTTGATTTTTTTTTATGTTTTTTTTTTAATTTCATGTCTCTAGGACCAGCGGTTTAGACTGTGCGTTGTCTATATGTCAGTCAGTCAGTCAGTCAGGACTTTGATTCTTATAGTATTAGAGAAGATGAGCAGCAAGTTATCTCCAAAATATTAATATAACGATGAAACAAATAAAATTTACTAGTTGTTTTATTGGAAAAGTAACGGAACAAGCAGATGGCCTACCTGATGTTGAACGGTAGCCTTTGCCCATAACAATTGCATTATCTTATTTAAAATCAGAAAATGTTTGTAAACATTTTTTAACAGCAGTGTGGGAGCACCATTAGCCGTAAAGATGCTATGACACATTGTAGAATATTATTTTGCAGAAGGCATCGACCAAAAACAATCTAATGACAGTAACTTAAAACAAAAAGATGGCGCAAGCAGATGTATTGACATCTGCACCCCATGTGGCGACGTGGAACTAAATCACAAATTGTTGCCAATTTAGTGGTATCGAGCGTAAAACGACTCCATACGACCACCGTACGACCTGTGTCAAAGTCAAAGTCAATAGGTATTTATTCAATAAAATCACAAGGATCACTTTGAAACGTCTTAAAGCTAGGTGACTCTAGGTGCCAGTTCCACGCGACCAAAGCCTAGAAGAACAGGCAACAAACTTACGGCTTGGTTCCTACCGTTCTTTTGTATGATCCTTTTACAATGTAATATAATATATTATTGAAGTTAAGTGAGGCGTAGGCATACAGAAAAAGTTATGGTATCGGTCATGGGATCGAAAGCGGTCGTGCACCAATTAGGTTTCTGTTCAAAAATTTATGTGAACAATGCCTGTACTCACAAACGGTGAAGGAAAACATCGTGAGGAAACCGGCATGTCGTAGAACCTAAAAAGCTCTATAACATGTATCAAGTGCTCGAAATGAGCTTCTTGAGGCGCACTTAAAATCCTTCCACCACACTGTTTCGAAAGAAACTAGTGACACGACAAGAGAGAGACTAGATTTTTTTATACTACAAGCAAACAAGCGTACGGTTTACCTGATGGAAATCGATACCATAAGTGCTACATCCATCAGTCAGGTAGTGTCTTGCCATATTTAAGCCTGGACAGAATTAAGAAATCACAAAGTGCAACTATCATTCAGCCGTAGGCTGTCCACTTGTAAGCCAAAGTCAAAAAGTATTTATTCAATTGAATCACAAGGATCACATTGAAACGCCTTAAAGCTAGGTGAATCTAGGTGCCAATTCCACGCGAGGCCTAGAAGAACAGGCAAGAAATTTACGGCTTCGTTCCTACCCATCACGATGATCTTTGTTACTATATACACCATCTCACCAAGACCATCGAATTCCAGGGCAATCGACGTGCAGCCTGAGAGTAAAAGTCATGGGGTCGTTCTATCCAAGGTTCCAGTGAAAGTCCAATAAAACGAGATATCAATACGTATCCGAAAGTCGTTTATTATATCAACATGTAAAAGTAGCTCAAGCATCGCGACCCTTAGCTTCCCAAGCCGTTTAAACTAGACGAAAACACAGAACGGTTTTTTATGAATAAAATATCAATTGAAAATCCCGTTATTTAAAACCACATCTAAAAGCGTCTATTGATTGTATAGCACAAGTGGCATCACATGCGATATTACATTCCGTAGAGACTATAAGGCCCACTTTCCACGTCTCGGAGACTCCGGTTCCGCAATTGCGCCACATTTTTCTCTACAAATAAATGTCACATTCGTAACTCACAAACCGCATTAAGTTACCAAACGCCAATAAATAAGCGAGCTAACGGCACAACCAATAAGCGCATACATAGATCTGAATAAAAAATGCAGTACAGACGTACAGTTGGAACTGTTTAGATTATAATAAATATTGAAAATAATGTGTTTGGTGTCCGGCGCGACGCGGGTGTGCGACTTTCTATTGTGCTATTGAAATTTATTTAATTTGCTCAGAGCTAGATAGCTGACGTACGTTTGTTGGATAAACATGAGTTTTACCGCTCTTTAATCTACTTATAGGAGATCTGTTCGATTAGCATACAAATTAGTCTTCGTGTAGGTCACAGAAGTTTTTGACAAATTTTAGGTGTTCGGTGGAAATAAACTGGTAAAGATTTCATAAACATTTCAGGGTATTTGTGAATATAAGTTATTTAGAATAGATACACTCGTATATTGTTTCTAAGATATTAAGTGCGGTTTTCAGCATACATATTTTTTGCAACAAAAACTAATCTTCAAAGAGTAATAATAATCTACTACAACCACTCGTTTTAAAAGCTGCTTTGAATAATTTATAACTGACGCAAATCAATGAAACTTAGATTTCATAAGAAGTGGCGACCGTCTTTTCTACCGTTTAAATTAATTTGATTAAATATAAATAACATAGATTAGGATTGATTTTTATATTTTTATTTAATCAAATTAACTGTAAAGTATGGTACCCTTCCCGGTTTTTTCTTAAACTGCGATATGATTAACTGGAAGACTGCTCCTATCTTATCGTTGCATTAAGTTTGCCTATATGAACGACAAATCTAATTTTGTGTAGGTATCTATTCTACATCAGACGAGACGTTCACCGCTTTTAAAAGGCCCAAAGTCTTGATCCTTTCATATTATATTTAGATGTTTTTATCATCCTCAGACACACCTGCGTAAAAATTTGAATATGAATAAGCTTATTGTTAGTATATTTGCGAATATATACATAATGGTATTCAAATTGATCCAGATGACGTCTACCAGACCTATCCCAACGACATATTTAATTTCAGCACATAATGGCATTTACAAAAAATATTATACATAATACATTCACAGCGCTATCTAGCCCCAAACTAAGTGTGAAACTACGAGAACCTGTTAGTTAAATGGTTTACCAAAATACTTCTTTTTTTAACTTCTTGATGGACTCAAAATGATCCTTGAGATTTTATTGAATAAATAACTTTTGACTTTCAAATCAAAATAAAATTAAAAGTTATTTATTAAGACAATTACAAGTCCACATTGTTAGTAAAAAACTTAAGTATAGGGGTTAGTTCTTAATAACTAAAACAGATTTCGTCCTCTGGGAGAGCTTCCACACCAGGGGACACGCATAATTGTTTGCAATTTCTTTTAAGATGCTGTTGCTGCTCGAGCGCACTCTGCTCAGTAGTGAGGCCGTCTTTTTCCGCCAGATGGCGTCAAATGTGTCAGTGCGCGCATCGGCGAACATGCCTGACGCACTACAGAAGCGCGGGAGTCGCAACAGCGTCCTAAAAGCATTATTAAATTGGACTCGCAGAGCATTGTAAACCTTTTGAGTATGCTGAAACCACAGGCTCGCAGAGTACATGGATGTACAGTACGCTTTAAACAGAGTTATTTTAACGGCGTCCGTACATCGCGCGATCCTGCGGGCCAGCATATTGGCCCTGACTGACAATGCTCTGAGTTCCGGCTCCATATCGGCTTCGTCTTGCAATTTGTCGGTTACCAAATGTCCGAGGTATTTAAATTGAGAGATCCTCATAAGTGGACTACCGTAGATGGTGATAGCAGGAACAAAACTTTGACTTTGACTAGATGGCTTCGCTTGAATTAAACCAAAATTTAAAAGATTGCAATATTTTGGTTTATATTGTATTATATATATTTATATTTTGACAGATTTTAAGTTGTTGTGGGTTTTATTATGACAGGGCCCTTTGAAATACTTCTTTGTTTTTGACAAGTCTAAAGTAGAGATGGAAATATTTTTCTCTGACTAATAGCGTAACTCTGACTTGGTAAAAGCCGCCTTAAGACCAATTAATGAATAAAGGCTTTACTTACTGTCTAAAAAAAGCCATTATTTTAGTTTTTTTTATTTGCATGGATCATTATCAATTTCTTAGAAACAAACTAAAAGCTACATCAAAACCGTAGTTGTAGAAAACTTACTTAAAAATAATTCATAAATAAATGAATTAAAGAAAAAACAGTACAACCCGCAAGTTATAAAGAAAAGTGAAAGTCAAGAAGCACATCCCGCCAGGAAGAAGGAGCGAGGCCGCTCACGCACGTTCCCGTTGCGTAGGAGACCGGTTCCCGATGACGGGACCATTATCTGGGTTACGCACAACACATAACCCGCTGCGGGGTACGCACTAAACGGCTTACACAACCCTGTAGCCGAGGCAGATATACAGTTATTTAAAAACTAGCTGCAGCCCGCGGCTCTGCTCGCGCGATTGAAACATTTTTGAGTTCGTGAGGATCGTGAGGAAGCCAGTTAGTATTCTTACAGCGGCGATGGGCCTGCAACCTGTCACGTATGGAATACCAATTACAAAATATGGACATGTGCCAAAATTAAATGTAATGTTTGGACGTACCTCTGACTATCCCCGTTAGACATCCTCAAATAATCTGGAGTTAGTACTTAGTACTAAGAGGTCTGAAAGGATATCTACCGTGCCTGGGGATCAAAGAAGTGAAGCTGTTTTTTTTTATTATATTATTCGGTGGGATTTGAACCCACGACCTTCCTGTTGATACGGTTTATTAGATTCGATTAGACAGATTATTTTATTTTATTTATATATAGCGAAATGCCCACAAATATTATTTATCTACATCTACATCTACACTAATATTAAAAAAAATAATATTAAACTTTGTATTTTTGTATTTTTGTATGTAACGAATAGGCTCAAAAACTACTGGTCCGATTTCAAAAATTCTTTCACCATTAGAATGCTACATTATCCCTGAGTAACATAGGCTATATTATATTTTCAAAATAATCAGGGATCCTTACTAAAACTTCAATAATGTAACCCAAGGTGGAAAACAAAAAACCTTACATCGCGTGCGCTGCGAAAACTATTGAAGATAGAACAAAATAATGTTCTACGATTTTGTAGAACACGTTATCATCTACAAAAAATGTCGCGACAGCATATATCTAACTATTATAGTTATGTCACAATAAGTGTTCTTTTATTATAAAAAATTAATTGAAATGCCTCCGCTAGAAAAGGGTCTTTATTTGTACCTTGGTATTAATCCTTATCCAAATAAATCATTTCATAATTAAGACGGTTTCAATACCTATAGATTACTTCTTAAATTTTTCAAATCGGACATTCCATTCAAAAGATATGACGAAATTAAAAATGTTAACGGGTCCACGGGTCTCGCGCGGGGTGCGATTTCACTCACTCAAGGAGAAGCGCGTGCAAAAGTGCAAATGTATGAAATAAGTAGACGCGAGGCTCGAACCCACGGTTTAAGTTTATCCTAAAATGTTCAAAAAATTTATGACCACCCATGCGAAGCTGGGACAGGCCGCTAGTATATTATATATTTATAATAATCATATATATTATGGCGTGAACCAAAAACATGCAAGATCTAAACTAGAGTCCAACCGCATCCCAACCTTCATTTACCAAGAACTGATTTAATTGCAAACGCGAGAAACATCAAGGAGTAACCTATATTTATAAACTCATTAACCACTAGCCGTTGCTAATTAACTTCAAAGGGTTAGAATGTATTGCAATTACCCTTGCCGGCTAAAATTGCCTTGGAATCGAGCAAAAATAATAAAGTGGCAACACCGTCGTGTTCTGGGGGTCTACGCCGCAAAACTAATAAACACCGGCCAAGTGCGAGTCGGACTGGCGCCCGAAGGGTTCCGTACCATTATCTATAAAAACGGCAAAAAAAACACGTTTGTCGTGTGGTAGCCCCTTTAAATATTTATTTTATTCTGTTTTTTAGTATTTGTTGTTATAGCTATCACGGTTCATGAGATCATGAGAGACAGCGGAGTCTTAGTAATAGGGCCCCGTTTTACCCTTTGGTACGGAACCCTAAAAACGAATGCTAACATGACATTGCAGTGCCCAATAGGGTGCATTTCTTGACCTTAGCTAACATTATAAAGCTATTTATTAATGTACATGTCCCAAATGAATAAATCAATTGTATTTAGTTAAACATGTTTACTAAACTAAACTGAATTAGCGAAACATCATTTTCCACCGTCTGACAGTACGCTAATCTTGTTTTTCTTGTACGAGGCGTTATCATGATTAGCTTCATAAATGCGATTAGTGGTTCTCCAAACACGTTCGGTGATCGTTGTACAAGCGGCAGTAATTGTAAATACGAATCTTCCTCTGATGATTCTGTACCCGGAGTCTGAGTTTTGTTTTTCGTTTTTTGTTAAGGTTTCGTACCCAAAGGGTAAAGCGGGACCCTATTACTAAGACTCCGCTGTCCGTCTGTCACCATGCTGTATCTCATGAACCGTGATAGTTAGACAGTTGAAATTTTCACAGATGATGTATTTCTGATGCCGCTATAACATCAAATACTAAAAAACAGAATAAAATAAATATTTAAGGGGGTTCCCATACAACAAGTGATTTAGTTGCCTTTTTTATAGATAACAAGCTGGTGCCCGCGACTTCGTCTGCGCAGGATTAGTCACACAATATCTTTACAAATTGTAGTCTATGTGTTATTCTGATGTAAAAGCTATGTTATTGTAAAGTTTCATTAAAATCCATTCTGTAGTTTTTACGTGAAAGAGTAACAAACATCCGTCCATTCATCCATCCTTACTTACAAACTTTCGCGTTTATAATATTAGTAGGATAGGATGGTACGGAACCCTTTGTGCGCGAGCCCGACTCGTACTTGGCCGGTTTTTTTATTACGTCTGGCCTGATTTTGCATGGAGAGTCGACTAGTGCCTCTATCGGGTGTGCTGAAAGCTCAGACCCAGACCCAAACCCATATACAAAACCCAGGTTCACAATACGGAAAACCAAATACCAAAAACTAAAAGGTACTGGTAGACCCCCAGACGTTGAACGTACTGGCTGCAATGTTCGTCAATTACGGTTTCATTTCAACTACACACGATCGCACTTAGTGGTCGTCTCGAAATACACCGTCAATGCTATTTATAATAGTTGAAAGTTAAGTTCTAAACTTATAATGCAGTTTACATGTACGTGTGATTTGTACCTGACCTTGTCTACCATTTGAGGACAAAAGGAAGTAATACAGGATCATATTAAGGGGCTGACATCCGTCACAGATAAGAGAACACTAGTACATCCGTCAAATTACTTCTCGCTCGCACACTTCAACAGTTTGAAAGATATGAAATCACTGAACTTAGGTAGGTATTTATGAAAAATCGCCAAGTCAATCAACCAAATTATAATAATAAATATTGGTGGACTTTTCACACAGCACTATCTAGCCCCAAACTAAGCCAAAGCTTGTAATATGTACATATACTTATACTTTTTTTTGTAAATACATACTTATAATATTATATAACAAACAGAAAACAAATACCAATGTTCATCACACAAATTATGTTTGTTCTCGGTGGGGATCAAACCCACGGCCTACGGTGCAGAAGGCAGAGCTACTACCAACTGAGCTGTTAAGGCTGTCAACACACTTATTGCACACAACTTGGTAGTACTTTCCCGGAAGAGCTCTACTTGTATTTACGCCCTAAAATCAGCTGTTTATTGAACTCTGAGCATGACCTCAAGATCGACCTACGGATCGGAAGGCAGGGTCGTTACCACTAGTCACAGAGCTCTACAACACGTAGATACTCTTGATAATATCTATAAAACAATAACCATTAAGCAGGTAATGTCAGAGTATCTACCAAGGTGTCAAGCAAGTTGTACGGTTCTAAGCCGCGGATCCCACGTTAATCACCTCCATATCTCCGCAGCTCATTGCGATATCTCCGACATAAATTACGTGTAATAGCGGAGAGCACTAAACCTCACTACTCCATAGACGCAGAGCATGGATGTCCACGCACATCGCTTCGGTAGAGACGAATGACTTCTGACTCCTGTATCGACTTGTATGTTTTTGCTGTTTTTTGTCTAAAATTTGAGTTTTTTATCTACTAAAAACTCAATTTATACTTTGAGTTTTTAATTGATAATAATTCAGAAGTTACTTATTAGTTACTTACTTGTATAAAATCAATGTTAAGCAGAATTATAATGGCATAACATGTTTTTTTTCTACAAGGATATTATGTTGATAGTTACTTACTTTTGGAGCGCCACATCATAATTTGAACTTGTAATAGAACACAAGTAGTTCTATAACATGTTTCAAGTGGTAGAAAGGAGCCTCTTGAGGTGCACTAAAAATCCTTTAACCACACTGTTTTGTAAGAAACTAGTGACACAAGAAGAAGTAGCCAATTGTTCTTGAGACGGCCAAATAAATTTACTTAGGAATACCAAACGTCTTCTATACCTAATTCGGTTTTAATCCTTATTTTAAATGGATCATGATTATCTATAGACTACGTTTTGGAATAAGGACAAATTAGTTAGTTACATACAGTGAGTTATGAAAAAAACAACTACTGCAAATCGATGGGTCCCAAACGTAAAACTCGGACGTCCTTGAGGTACGTCCAAACAACCTCCCTAACACATCCTCAAATAATTGTACTTGGTAATAAGAGACCCGAGGAGATATCTGCCGTGAATGGGGATCAAAGTCGTAAAGCTGTATCTATTTTAATTTGAATTAAAAAAAAGCATCTCTAGATTGGCAAGCAGTTGGACGCTACGGCGTAAACTTCACTATTTCATTGAACCCAGCCATTCTGGAAAGGAATAAAAAGTGTAAACACCTCTCATAAAGGTGCCCACACAGGCTAATGAGACGCCGCCGATTTATGGCCGATAAATAATGTTAGTTGCACCTACCACTCGTAATGACCACATGCGCATGTCTGTACACGAAGGCTCGAGAAACTGTGAATTATTACCGCTTTAACTTTGAACTTCAGTTGATCTTTTAAGGCGAAGACAACTGCTAATTACCTCTCACTCGCTCCTTTGAACATTTTGAAAGATATAAAATCACTTATGATAAAGATAAAAAGATATCACTTAAGATAAAGATATAAAGATAAAAACTCATTTATGAAAACTCGCAATCAACCTAGTTATGTGTTAAGTACATTAGCAGTTGACAACTGCTAATGTAACGCTTCGCCATAACGCTTTTTGGCCGCCGGAGACTGTGTGCTATAAAGTCTAAGTCAAAGTCAAAAGGTAATCACTCAATTGAAACACACGAATAACTTTAAAAGGTGAATCTAGGAGCCAATTCCACGCGACCAAGCCTAGAAGAACAGGCAACATTCTTCGGGCTTGGTTCCTACCGTTCTTTTGTTACGCAGCATAGCGTTACGCAGTTAACTGCTTTTCCATAAACTTTTCATTCACTATATACACTATTCGCTCAAGTTCGCTGTGGCTCACCGTATAAGCTCCTTGCTTTGTTGGTGCTTCATTAGTTAAGAGATAGGATGGAAAAAGCAGGAGAACTATAATTCTAAGCCCTTCCTGAAATACCGCATACGTCCATTTGAAACTAGCTTCGAGTAAATATTACTTTCTCATCGATTCTTTAGATATCGTTGCAGAAATGTCTTGTGCGTCATGTTTACGTGGTCAGTGGTCACCGGTACTCTCAGTGCTAAAAGGGCTAATTGCATCAATAGCATCGTCGTGCGCGAACTAATAAATTAAACTACGATACCCCGAGCTATTTATACATCAAAAACACACAACCCGTCCACTCTGCACTTTGTGAATACCAACTCTACATCCGTACCACAAGGTAGAGAATAGTTTGAGTGTAAATGTATGTGAAATCGTATTGTTTTTTTCGCGTGGGCCGTCCTATTCTAGATATCAATAAATTTACTTTTTTCTCAATCAAATCTTTTTGCGTTTGCATTTATGCTAGTCGTCGTAAAATAACTTACGCGTAGGTTTTATAGGTTCCTTGGTATCTCAAGACAGTATATATTATAAATTATCTGATTATATATAGATGACAGAAAAGTTTGGGATTGGAAAAACTCCAACTCAATCCAAAAACAGTAATTTAGTTCTTGTCTTGGAATTTTTCTAAGCTAGAGTCGGGATGAACCCGCTTATACCATGCAAAAAAAATTCAAATGATTTAATTTATCATAGATATATGATAAATTAAATAAATATAGATAGTTGAAATAGATAATCGACAGTTTAAAATGTTAAGAAAAAATATTTCTCCAGCATAACTGGTTATTTTTAGGGGCTGACACCTGTTTGGTAGGAAAACTTGTTTGGAATAAAATGATATTTTGCTGAACTGTGTGCCATGACATTGCACGGTTGCATTGGTTGTTTTTTTTATACAACTAGCTGATGGAACAAGCAGATGGCTTACCTGATGTTAGTGGTAACCATCACCTATAACAAAGCATTACCTCGTAAGTCACGCGCGATAGGAACGTGCCCTACGATGCACTGCTCTGCATCCATCAACTTGAGGCATACAGATGTTAAGCCTCATGTGCCTGTAATAAGACCGGCCACCACACTCTTCACAACAGAAACCCAGCAACGCTGGGCGTGATGGTAGTACTTCCCCGGACGAGCCCTTCACACAGAGCTCTACTACGTTTATGTAATTCAAAATGTTAAAATGTGCGAGCGAGAGATATTATGACGGGTGTCAATCTCTTAAATTAATTTTAATTTCTTCGTAGATTATCACGGCGTTTAGTTTCAACTAGTTAGTAAGAGTTTTAAGAAATAAGTAATGTTTGAAATAAAGACCGTTTTGGACTACTTTTAATTTAATTATTTACTTCATTATCATTATTTGCAACCTATGTCATAGGTCTCTGCCAAGACGTGCCACTGAGTACATTATTTACTTAGTAAGTAACAATAAGAAAATTCATGAAAGTAAAGACTGATCTACAGAATCACTTTTTTGTGTAACTGTTTTATCTAGGTTAACTGGAAGACCCTTTGCAGCATTTAGGCCGCATATCAGTACCTACGTATTTTTGATTAATTAATGCAGTAATATAAAACTTTTCTGTTAAATATTAGGTACACTTCAAAGCGAAGTGATGGTTTTTTTCTCACTGCTCACAAGATTTATTGCATACCAATTACTAATTTACGTTTATTTTATTTAACCAATTTTAAGTGATTACAGTTTGGGTACATTAATTACCACATTACAACGCGTGTAGACAAGTGCCGTTCGAAGAAATGCTACCGTAACACTGCTATAAGGCACTGCACTGCACTGTCAGTGACGTGACAAAAGAGATACCAAAATAATTTTGTACACCTTGGTAGGATTTTAGTGAGACTATATTTTTTTATGAAGCCGATTTAAGAGTTTAAGAGTCTGGGTAACAACTACCACCATGCCTCTTTCTGCCGCCAAGCAGAGTTGCTGTGTTCCGGTTTGAAGAGTGTGGTTCCCGGTGAAATAACAGACCAATGTAAGATCTGTACTGTACGCCTCAAGTTGATGGACGCAGGGTAGCCGTAGGGGACGTTCCTATCGTGCGTGACTTACGAGGCAATTCTTTGTTATAGGTGATGGTTACCACTTAACAGCAAGGCCATCTGCTTGTGACATCAGTAAGTAATAAAAAAAAATAAGGCCTATATATGTTATCCCATATTTGTACCTACAATAAAATAATTTATTTTATAAAATAATTTGATAAATAAGGTGCAGTTTACTTACGTCAGCCTTCAGTCGTCATCTTAGCCACCGTCGAATTAGCATTGCCTGCGCTAGTCGATATCGTTTTATTTCGTTGCCGTATGTCTACGGACAGGTCTTTGAACTTTGGGTCGTAATTCTGCTTTGGGTATGTCCAAATAGGTATATACTTTGGTACATAAATTGACGCTGAGTCATGACCTCATAGCGAAATATTTCTTCAATTCTAGTAATTCTTAAGAATTAGAATTATCTGAGGACACAGATCATAATAAAATTACTCGGAATTACCAACTTGAATTTGCATGAATAAAAATATATTATTTTAATAAGATCTAGGATTCTAAACATGTTATTACAATGTAGAAGTAGTGGAGTTGGTTGTGAAAAAGTTCGTCCGCGGTACACACATTACGTACATGTACGGGTAGAACACATGGGTGTCATGCTACACAGGGCACGTCTTCGGAACTCGGTATTTTTGTAAAATCTTGCTTTCTTTAATACTAGTCTGTTTATTTATCATTAGGTAGGTACAATTTTGACGTGAAGTAATAAAACGATTGAAGGGCAGAGGACACCTCAACATCAGGTGGCTAACAAGCTTGTTACATCACGTTTTCTCAGCAAAAATCCCGGTCCAAAACAACATGGTTCGAATTTATTATCATCATACCTCGTGTTATTAGTCAACTAGAGAATGACCCTGAAAATCGCATAAAAAGTTTAATAAAGCTCTCCTAATTTAAAGTATGGTATCAGGAAAACTTCTACAAATGTTAAATAGATAGGTACTTTTACTGTGACCAAACAAAGAACACTCAGTCCCTCAAAAACCTACGATTCGCAAAACGATTATCCAAACTCTTTCATTTAGCAAACAAAGAAAAAGCATAACTAATAACAGTAAACGATTTAAATAACTTTAAAAACTATCGAGCGTGCGTCAGCGGCCATCTTTGTCGCATTTAATTGACAAAGAATAGTCGGAATAATGTCTGTCGTTTTGTTGGCGATGGTGCTGTGAACGGAGAGTTGGTTTCCGCGTCGAATTGTTTGAATACAAACTGAAGGTATGGAGTCGAACGTGTTAGATTACAAATATTAGAAAAAATAAAAACTTAAAAGGTTTTTTTTTATTAATAACAATATTAGAAACTGAAACTGCTTCACAACTTTGATCCCCAGGCACTGTAGATATTCCCTCAGATCTCTCAGTACCAAGTACGAACTTAAGATTTTTGAGGACGTCTCAAGGGGGGAGGGGGAGGAAGAAAACTGAAACAGCATCACGACTTTGATCCGCCGGCACGATGGATATCCCCATAGATCTTTTAGTACCAATTACGAACTCCAGGTTCCTTAAAGGCGTTTATGGGGTAGTCAGAGGTACGTCTAAATATTATATTTGGAACATACCCACATTTTGCAGAGTATTCTATACGTAGCAGGTTGCAAGCCCATCGCCGGTGTTAGAATACTATAACTGGTTTCTACGATGATTTCCTTCACCGATTAAGAGCACTGGCATTCCGCACATATTATTCTTATTTTTGATATTTTACGCAGAGATTTAACTGACTGGCGTTCGTGCAACCCGTTTACCAGTAAACTAGATATTTGACATAAGATTACAATATTTTATATTCGTCTGAGTATTTTTTTGCTTTCATAAACTGGCCGTTAAAGTGGCAGACCACTATGATTAGTAATTAAAATTTTGAGTCAAGCGTCTTCGTAAAAAATGAACGCTTAGACACAAAACAATGGTTTAGCTAAATCTTCGTTATAATCACGATTCAGATCACAGCCATCAACGCCAAAATCAGAGGTTATTGAGCAAAAAAATTACTATTAGACATCTCCACAGCATTGAGTCCTGCCGGCAAAACAATAGTCGATTCTAAGCTTTTTATTCGGCAAACTGTAAGGTCGAGGAATGTAGGCTGTACAGCATAATGAGGTCCTGGCCTGGGCGGACTAAGGGTGTAGTCTGCTGGGGGAGAGACCGAAGGCACTTGTTGCTCCGAGAAGGGTAACTAATGCATTATTCCACTCTTCATATGCGTACATTATTAAAAGTCTCAATTTATTTATAACTTTTTGGAGAATATAAATCTTCCTCTCTCTTTTCTCTCTTTAGTAAATCTTATATTATATTCGTCGCATGCATAACACGGTCACTGATGACCAAAGATGTAAAATAAAAATAGACCTTATTCAGTAACGTCATACAGGATCACTTTGAAACGTCTTTAAACTAGGGACCAGTTCCTCGCGACCAATATTCGTATACCAAATACATTTGAGCAAGCTTCATGAAAGTCTAGATTCAAGACTCGTGTTTCCCCCGTAATTCAAGCCTGAGTCCGCCCCGGCATCCTCCTAAATTTATTGCAGGACGGCTATCTTTCTCGGAAACTGCTGAATTATTCGGCAGCGGCTGTAGAGGTATGCGGGTTCGGTTCCCGTGTGCCGATGCACAGTTATGATCGCTATTCTTACGTAACTATTGTTCGCAAAAACAGATAAGATTTGTTGCGGGACATTTAATTGGAGTTTTTAGTATTTATGTTTGTGTTGTATGTAGAGAAATGTGCCGAGACGTTGTTGTTTTTCTTCAAGATTAATATTCTAGGAATTATTCCATAGCTCGAAACGAGCCATGGTAAGGCACTTTGAATTATTTGACTATATCTACCGTGCCTAAAGATCACATATTTATTTTCAGAAGAACGTTGCGTTTTTTCTGATCTTATATATTTCACAATGCAAGTCCAAGCAGGAATGGGTTTTCACGTTAGTCATCATTGGCATTGTACTAAACCTTCACATAGGCGATAAATAAATGAATTGTAAACCTGCCACAACAAAATCAACGGCTAAACAAAAACTGACCATACATACGTAATTGCGGACAGACCGACGGCTGAAGAAATTATATCAGTGGGTCAGACGGCCTTGTAGGATTCACGGAACGGCGCGCGCGCTTGTCCGACACGCCCCCCACCAGGCAGGCGGAGGGGGGGGCTTATTGACTATGATCATAGTGAGAAATGATGAGCTATAGTGTGAATGGGTTGCATGAATGATGAAGTTCGTGACGTGGTGGATGACTGATCGGTTTTGAATGAGCAGCTACTCCAATTCAAAGTCGTACAAACTGTAGATATATAATACCTGCTTGAAGAGATTAAGACAGCAAATTAGAATATCTATGAATCATAATCTAAATACGAGACTTTTTTTCTGCCACTGCCATCGAAATCAAAAGCTGATATTCATTGTTGACACACATCTACCTTCTTTACATACAAACAAACAGTTGATTCATCTATTGAAAAGTTCCTTTCACTTTTTCCTTGTCAGCAGATCGGGCCATCGTAAGCCATCTTCAGGTCTCCGTTATGGCCTTACGACGCGACGGCTTAAAACTGAAACAGCTTCCAGACTTGATCCCCAGGCACGGTAGATATCCCCTCAGATCACTAAGTACCAAGTACAAATTCCAGGTTCTTTGAGGAGGTCTAAAGGGGTAGTCCAAATATTACATTTGGCACATACCACATTTTACAGTAGTTGACATTCCATACGTGACAGGTTGCAAGCCCTTCGGCGCTGTAAGGTTACTAACTGTTTCCTCACGATGTTTTCCTTCACCGTTTAAAAGCTTAATGCTTAAGCTTATTGTGATGTGCTAAAGACGAAAGCACTCTGATAAAAAATGCCACACAAGTAGTGGTCACCTAAGTGGGTGACCACTACTGGCATTTTTTGTCGACAACACGCAGAAAATTGATAACTTAGTCGATCGGTGTGAATGGCCAAGCTACGCCACAAGCGCCAATAGATAAATGAAAGCTGTTGAAAACATAAAAGCAATTGTAAATTAAAGCATAAACCTGTCTTTAGCCAGAACATCTATTTGCTGTAATTATTTTAATTGCTCTAGCACCGGAAACATCACGACTTCACTAGGACCTTTTAAGGCTCCTCGTCCAGTTTTTCTGTTCAAAAATGTTTGTGCACAGTGCCCGTAGGTACTCTCTAAAACGGTGATGGAAAATATCTTGTGGAAACCGGCATGCCGTAAAACCAAAAAAAAACTAAAACATGTGTCAAATGTTCGAAAGGAGCCTCTTTGACGCGCACTTAAATAGAATCTTTTCACCACACTGTTTTGAAGATCTAGTCTAATACACTTAGCTTTGCAGTTTGGGGCAAGATTACGTAGTTTAAAAGTCCATTATTATATTATTATATCTCTTTAGGATGACTAAGATAATTTGCAGTATTTTGTGTTCCATACGACAGCAAAACCACCGCCGCCGTTGCCGTTGCTAAAAAACTAACAAACTTCGCCTTAACGTATCGCAAAACGGTCATTTGATTATACCTCTTTGTATTCACTTGGTTAATTGTAAATCTGTGTTTGTTAATTTAAACAAACGGAACTACAAGTAAGATTTATATCGTTGCCGTAATTGTAGACTATTTGCTGTTTAGAGGTCGTCGTTCTTGGAAAGGGGAGACCGTTGCTTCATTTGTGGGAATCGATTTGCATGCGTTGAGCGGTACGAATTCGATGCCGAAAAACGGTACTGTGCCTACGACACCAGTTTATGATATGGTGTTCCTGTAGTTGTATTTTTTTTTATTTCAGGTCCTTACAGCAACGTAAAGTATGGTGTTATTCATATACGTTGCTCAATCAATCAATCCGAACTTCTACATCTCGCTCCTACTTGTCTAAGTTGCAGGTAAGGGCCTCGGGTGTGTGACCCAACGCCCTGACATCTATTCGCAGGGACTACGATCCATGGGTCACGGGGCCCAGCCGGTAGCTCTTTCAGGCTTTTCGTTAGCTAAGATCGTGGCGTGCGATTGCTGTCTCGTCTTGGCGTGACGTTTGCTTTGTAACATATTATCCTAGTTTTTATTATATTATATTATTATATTATATAATAAAAACTAGGTAATAAAAACTATTATATTATATCATATTTCAACACCATCAGCGGAAGGAGCGACTGGTAATACGTGAGGCCGAAGGTCGCCATAACCCTTCATGTTCTGCCGGTCCATTTGATTCATTTTGATTGGTATACCGATGACCGCTGAGCGCTCCACTAGCTAAAATTACTGCAAAGGTGTTATGTCAGTTGCTGTCTGTTTTCGGTGACATAAAAGTGACAGTGTACTTTGTAGTTGCTATAAAATGGCGGGAAATATAAATAAGGGCCTTAGTTTAGAATATAGAAAAAAGCAATTGAAAATGATCACAACAAAAATACGTGATTGGCTGGCTAAAAAGACTTTCAATCGTTGATACCTACTAAATCAAAAGTAAAAGAGAGGCTCTAAACGGAACTCGGTAAGAAGATGCTGTTTTATTAATCCTCGCCGTTTTTATCGTAATGAATTAACATTTATATTCTATATTATTATATTCTTTGGTGAAATATTGACGGATTAAGTGTTAGGCTCAATGTTTGCTGGGCTATACTTTATTTCAAGTATTGCTCCATGTGTTTTGCTTGTTTTAGAAAGTTATGATAAAGTTTAATGGCAAGTTTCACGCTTAATAATTGGTATTGCTGTCTTGCCTTAGGGCAGACGGTGATGGATGTACTCGCTGGAGGTAGCTTACCAGCAGCTGTTCTTTTCTGAGTGCAATATTAGCTTAATTCTCACACCTATAGATATGTCTGTATAGTCGCCACTGTAGGCAGAGTTAGCGATAGCAATAGATTTCTCAAACTAGCTCCCTTTAGATCAGAGTTTTAAACAACATTTGAAGATATGCCTAGAATCATTACTATCTGTGAACCGCAGTTGCCATTTATTTGCAAAATTCAGAGAAAATGGGTATTGAATAACTGAAATAGTTGGTAGTGTTCCATTTCATCATCAACATCAAGACTGTAGAAGTCCATTGCTGGACATAGGCGTCCCCTAAACATTTCCAGGAAGAACGATTCCGAGCCCTATCCATCCACCGACTTCCGCGATCCTCACAATGTCGTCGGTCCATCGGGTAGGAGGGCGTCTCACGCTTCCATCTTCCAGTTAGTGGTCGCCATTCGAGAACCTTTACCAGAAGTTGCTCATTGCCACTTTCACTTATAATTCTGCGAGCTATGTCGGTTACTTTGTATATTTTATAATTTCTGATTCTATCACGTATTGTAACTAACCCAGCATAGCTGTCTCCATAGTCCGATGTGCGAATTCAAGATAGTCAATGAGTAAGTGAACAGCTTAAGGCGATGACAAGAGCTAATATACCTCGCTCGCACATTACGACATGTTGAAAGATATAAAATCACTAAACTCATTTTCGTACTATCGCAATCAACCAAGTTGCAAGTGCAATCACATTGCACACAGTTTAGTAAAAAATCATTTTTATCGATACTACCTACAAGTTTCCTACTCAAAAGTTTGCTTTACTAGTTTTCACACCTAATGCAAACTTTTTTTTTATAATTAATAGACTGTTCTTTGGCCACAATCTCACCTGATGGTAAGCGACGATATAGCCAACGATGGAGCAGAACGGTCTAGAAGACACCTATTCACTCTTGCCTTGGAGAGACCCAAGTTGTAGTGATCAGGAAAGACAGACGGCGGCAATGAGTTCCACTCCTTGGCAGTTTGCATAATAATCTTTTGAGTCACATCGGTATACCAAATGGAAGCATTTGGTATTATACAATAAAATTATACTAGGGCTTACCTGTGGGTGCGTGCGGTGCGGGTGGCGCGGGGGGTCGCGGGGCTCGGGCGCGCGCGCCGCGCTCATGCTCTAGCGACGCCGGCGCATGCCCAAGATGGCACGGTCGTCGCCGCGCTACAACAATACACCATTATTGTACTTACTATTCATCGACAAAAGAATCTAAATAAAAAAATCCAAATGTACAAAAGATTAATTATACTAAAGAAGAAGTAGCCGAATATGCCTTGCCTGAAGGAGTCCACTGCTCTGCTAAGTCCACTGCTAAGTCATGGGATGCAGGGCAATGCATCGTAGGGCATGTTCCTATTGTAAATGCGACTTGCGAGGTGGGCAAAAAAATGATGGTCATAGGCCTCCCCTTTACCTTTTCAGGAAGGATGATCCTGAGACCTCCCATTCACCGACTTCTCGCGATCCAATTCCCAAAATTCAAATTCATAAAACAAACCCTATAAATATTATTTAAAAGAGTAAAGTTCAATGTATTTCGACGGCTAAGATTTCTATATTTTATGTAATCAGCGCAATAATATGTTCCTAAACCGTCATTACAATAATTAATCATCCCGCTATTATGTGGAAATCTACAAAAATAGGCATTAACATTCACACGAGCGGTAAATAAATTAATTCTAAAACTATTCGTATTTCTCGTAATTCAAGATGGTCGTAATATTTTATTTTTTAATAAACTTTCTCGGCACACCCACCTCATTGCCGAATTTTATAGGAAAGTAAACATTAAATAATAAAATGCGTGGTAATAAATTTATTTGAGTGTAATTCATTTACAAACGTGCGTTGGACATCGAATCTTTGAACGGAGGTCAGGTCATGGAGACAAAATAATAACCATAGAGCACCCACCATAACAGCTCAGCTCTCGTAGCTTGTCCAAAGACTTCTAAAATAGTCCTTAGAGGGACACCTGACCACCTGGTGTGTTTGCCATAACATGTTTAATAGAAGCTTAGAAACGGTTTAGTTTGCTCTACTAGACGATAAGCACATAAAAACCTAAAAAAAAATTGAGAAGAGAAAATAAACAAATTTTACATTTACATTTACAAAAGATTAGATTAGAAAATTCTTTATTGCACAAAAGAAAGTACATAGGCGAACTTAATGCTAGTTAGCATTTTCTTCCAGTTAACCTTTGTGTAATGTGGAGTGGGTGGTAGTGCTTTTAGGATACAATAATGGGGAGAAGCGTCTAACTTTTATATAAATACAACAATACCTAACCTAAATACCTACTCAAAAATAAATAAATAAATCTACCTACCAATAAACTAGTAATAATATATAATACATATTATCAAGTAAACATAAATATATATTACTAGTGGCTTCCCGCGGCTTCGCACGCGTTGAAGTGGTGAGCCGTGATTGAGCCACAAACATCCAAACATCGTAACTTGCGCATTGATTTGTATATTATTAGGGTAGGATTTTAAATACCTATAGGCGTACATTACCTATATTAGGTAGGTAGGTATAGGTACTGAGTTAAGCACAAACATGACAAAGACAACAAAGACAACCTTACACGGAAAGTATGTACTTATTTGTTCCTAGTTTCTACCCCAAAAACAGCTTCACGACTTTGATCCCCAGGCACGGTAGATACCTACCCTCAGATCTCTGCGTGCCAACTCAAGTTTCCCGTTTTCAGAATGTCCCTTACAAACATTGACGCCTCGTTGTATCCTTTTTACTCGAGCGCAACGAAAGAGGGTAACCTTTTAGGAGTTGTTTTCGAAAATCAAACTGTATTTTTGTAATTTATACACAGAACATATTTTCTTTTAGTTTGAAGTTAATTACACTACACGTTAAAAATCTTCCATACAAAACTTGAAACTTTTACAGCCATTTGCACCCTTTGCAGAGGTAAGTATCAAAAGCGTCATTCTTAATTATTTGTTTCTTAGTATTTTATTCCTCAAGTTTTAAGTCAATCGCACTACGCGTTAAAAAACTCCCATACAAACTTTGACATCCCTTTGCACACTTATTAAGGGTAGTTTTAAAAAACTAAAAATGCATTTCTTTTTTATTTGCCTGGAAGTATATGTACTCCAAGTTTCAAGTTTGTAAGTTCAAGGAATACTATTTTTCATACAAACGTTTTCATCCCTTATTACACCCTTAGGGGTTGAATTTCCAAAAATCCCTTCTCAGTACACCTCTACGCTATAAGACCTATGTACTCTTCAAATTTCAAGTCTCTAGGACCAGCAGTCAAAAAACTCCCATACAAACTTTGACATCCCTTTGCACACTTATTAAGGGTAGTTTTAAAAAACTAAAAATCGCTTTACTATTTTTTTGTCTTTAAGTATATGTACTCCAAGTTTCAAGTTTGTAGGTTCAAGGAATACTATTTTTCATACAAACGTTTTCATCCCTTTTAACACTCTTAAGGGTTGATTTTCCAAAAATCTCTTCTTAGTACACCTCTACGCTGTAAAACGTATGTACTCTTCAAATTTCAAGTCTCTAGAACCAGCGGTCAAAAAACTCCCATACAAACTTTTACATCCCTTTGCACACTTATTAAGGGTAGTTTTAAAAAACTAAAAATGCATTTCTTTTTAATTTGCCTTGAAGTATATGTACTCCAAGTTTCAAGTTTGTAGGTTCAAGGAATACTATTTTTCATACAAACGTTTTCATCCCTTTTAACACCCTTAGGGGTTGATTTTCCAAAAATTTCTTCTTAGTACACCTCTACGCTGTAAAACGTATGTACTCTTCAAATTTCAAGTCTCTAGGGCCAGCGGTCAAAAAACTCCCATACAAACTTTTACATCCCTTTGCACACTTATTAAGGGTAGTTTTAAAAAACTAAAAATGCATTTCTTTTTAATTTGCCTTGAAGTATATGTACTCCAAGTTTCAAGTTTGTAGGTTCAAGGAATACTATTTTTCATACAAACGTTTTCATCCCTTTTAACACCCTTAGGGGTTGATTTTCCAAAAATTTCTTCTTAGTACACCTCTACGCTGTAAAACGTATGCACTCTTCAAATTTCAAGTCTCTATGACCAGCGGTCAAAAAACTCCCATACAAACTTTTACACCCCTTTGCACACTTATTAAGGGTAGTTTTAAAAAACTAAAAATGCATTTATTTTTTATTTGCCTTGAAGTATATGAACTCCAAGTTTCAAGTTTGTAGGTTCAAGGAATACTATTTTTCATACAAACGTTTTCATCCCTTTTAACACCCTTAGGGGTTGATTTTCCAAAAATCCTTTCTTAGTACACCTCTACGCCATAAGACCTATGTACTCCTCAAATTTCAAGTCTCTAGGACCAGCGGTTTAGGCTGTACGTTGTCTATATGTCAGTCAGTCAGTCAGTCAGTCAGTCAGTCAGGACTTTGATTCTTATAGTATTAGAGATCTATATATACCTACATATATTTATATTTATTTATTTATATTTATAAAGACTGCAGTATGTCCAAATAAAAACACGCTAAGAAGCAAAGCCGTTCCTTGCGTCGCGAGAAATAGACACCAAGAGTCATCTTGTTTATAAGGCGTTACATTCGTTCATGTGAGTTTATTCAATTTAATAATTCGATTTGCTGATAAATACGTTCATAGCTGATGACCACCAAACTCGACACCTGTAGGTGCAGCAGGCTGATCCACGAATAAATTTTGGCTTTTGTCACGTTAACGCATCCTAGCGATATTCGACCTTATTCTCTTACTGTTAGGGATACGATATGTTTACGCGGCTAACGTGAAATTCGTTCGTGTTTACCCCACAGTTGTTTATCTGAAGATGCGATCTTACGTTCTGAGCAAGGCGCACCTGAGGCATAGGTACTGTATCACTACTCTCCGGGTCAGGTGATGCTCTGTTATGTATAACCATTTGAAAGTTGTTTGTCCGGCGTACGATACTTATCTCGATATGTCGCCGTGATCTCCGATTGTGGGGTCAGCCATTTCACGAAATTAAACATTATCTGTGGTTACTTAAAAATGATGATAGAGGTGACGGCGATTAAAGTTCGCGTCTTGGTGATGAGTGACGAAAGATAATCTACGAAGATAGATTGATTGCTAACTCGTGGTTTACGCATAGCTCGTGAATTTTGTTTACATGCGTTTGCCGTTACTAATACAAATACTTTTCCACTTACTTTAAAACATTAAAATCAAGATCTATGAATTCAAGACTATTGTGTAATCTTTCGCTTGCTATCTGATTTAAAATCATTTACTTTTAGTGGGACGTTCGTGAAAAAGTTGGATAATTTGTCAACACCCTTAATGAACTGCTCATAATTTCGAATTTCAAATGTGAGTTCTATTTTCTGTACATCCTTTTCACGCTGAGAGTTACTGTCATTATGACAGCTGACAGCTTCCGTCGGCCAGTTACACTAGAGCTGTCAAAGCGTGAGGGGTGAGTCCGGATTGTAACCGAAAAGGGGTCAGGCTATTTTGGACGCCACTGCACTGCAGTGCTTCCCGCAGGCTGTATGTAAATCGGTCAAGGTCAGGTGGACCAGAATGAGCTGTCTGGAAGCCTAAAGGTTAATTAATCTGTCTGGTATTTGAACGAGAATAGGCTCCGGAACTGGGACGAAAGGTTGAATTTCGGTACATATTTTAGAATGTCTGATGTGACCGAAAATAGAAGGGAAGGGGTGTTCAGTATATTAACCCCTGAAATGAAGGAAATCGTTACACTGAAAATTAATAATGAACGCAAGACCCTTACGGTCTACCGCTTCCTAATAGTTAATAGCCCAGTTTAGTAGATATGTTCAATTAATCATGAGTTAAGAGATGCATTTCCGTAAAGGTTATACCTATCTTGGCTTAGTAATAGCTTAAATCTCAACAGGAAAAAGACTTTTAACCGCTTTTTCTTCAACTGCAATGTTCAATGAAAATACTGAAGGATGAAACAGGTATGACGCAGAGCAGGTAAGCTGCAATACGCATGCGCATACGTTTGTCCCTGTAATCACCGTATTAATGTTTTTTCTTGGGTGTTTTCTTCATTATCTTATAGTTATCACAAAGGTTATACTTAATATGGATAAATAAACAAATAAAAACCATTGTCAGAAATAATGAAGAGGCATACATGACGAAAACATGGGGACTTTTGCTATACTTAACTATAATCAATGCCAGAGAGGTTAGTCACACCCAAAACAAGTGGCTTTCGGTGATTTCCCACGGTAATGAACGTTAAAAAAGACCCAATATAGGTATACCATCTAGCAATTGATCAATATTGACGTGATTATGAGCAGAGCTACCCTCAAACAATGAGCTGTCAAAATACTCACATTTAAAAATAGCACAAAAACGTTATCACTGAAAATCCACTAGTTAAGCCACAACACGGTACAATAGAACACTACTTAACGATAAAATGCACTTTTTACCCAATTTTAACAGTTTTCAGGGAGGCCTGAAGGCAGCGGAGCCGTCTCACGATGACACTTGTCATTTACCGCGCAGGCTCGGTAATCTTCGTGGTATGTCGAGGTTTGTCGAGTTAGTTCGGTAGCGGTCGGGTTCATTCGGGTTGCTATTGATCGGTGTCTGAGGCGCCCGTCCGGCCGCCGCCGGTGGCGCCCCCTCGCGCCGCTAATGAGACCTGATGGCCATCCATTATTTAGCAGCCTCCAAGACTGTGCGGTGCGCAAAATTAATCGCGAATTTATTGATTTATTGCAAGAGAAATTAAAGATTGATTGGCTAAGTGAAGTTTGTCCGTTAATCTATTTATCAGTTAGGCCTCGATTCTAATACGTACGGACTGGCTGTCAGTCTGTACTATCTCCTAATTAAATATATCTTTGTAGGTTACTCACTACATCTCATCGTATAGTTTCACATTAACATTGATAAACTGATGATTTCTTATTGCACAGTGACATATTGAATTTGGTATAGTTCTCTTGAGTCTGGCAAGATTCTGACTGACCATCACTTCGACGGACAGAAGCCAGGTAAAAGAGCGGAGAACAAGAACTCACAGTTTATTACTCAGCACGTATACACAATATGATGAACTAAGAGCTGATTTCACCATGCTCTGTTAGATTAACAAAGGATTAAAGGGCCGTTAAATATGTCAAAATGTACGCGTTTGACATCTAAGGTTACATTTAACGGCCTGTTAATCCTTGATTAGTAATTAACAGAGCATGGTGAAATCAGCTCTAACTGTGTTTTGCTTCTGTACGTAGCGCGCAGATTAGGAACAGACATAAATACCATACATATTTAGTGCATAGAATTCATATTTAGTGGAGGTTTGCAGACCTTCCAAACATCAGGGCCGTTATTGAAAAGTTAAGTTCCATCATCATCCTGCGCTAGGTCACTGGCCAAATTGAGATATGGTGACCCTTAAAAAAACTAGGTATATGAGTGCTAATGTGAACTGTTATGTACGTTTTGCAGACTTCATGCAACGCTTAACAGGCTGACACCCGTCAAATGACTTCACGCTCGCACATTACTACATTTTGCATAAGACTAAAACTAGTAAAGCAAACTTTTAGGTATTAGAACCGTTTGGATCAAAATTATATTTTGCTGAACTGTGTACAATGTTAGCAGACAACTTGATTGATGGCGATTTTTCAATAAACAGTTCATTGATTCATTGATGCGAGCGAGAAGATTTTTTGAAGAAACATAAAGAAGGTACTCAATAAAAATAGGTACCGAGTACTCGAATACGCACTCGTCCCCATTCCGGTAGATCGCGTTATCGACGAGTTAACGCCCCGATGCCGGCAGCAGATCGAGTGCACTTGTTTTTCACTGTCTGCGAGGCTAATTGCGCCATTTTTCATTTGCGGCCCTTACCACCCACCACCCTGGGAGGTAAGGGGGCGCCCGCCCTGACGGACATAGCTATTCTTAGCCTTGACGGAGTATGAACGTTTTAACTAATTGAATGTGATTTTTTTGTAGTAATGAATTAATAGGTAGTCGTGTCTTTTTGTCTCTTATCTGTGAAATTGATAGGCTCTTGATAGCTAATAGAATAGGGGAGATATAGGCCACTGATCTAACTGAACTATATCGTTTGTAGAAGCAGAAATTGTTTTAATTTTTAAGAGTCGTTCCGAATTCAAAATGTCTTGATCCCATATTTCAATTCACAATAAATAGCCTAATTTAAGTATCAATTTTAAGGCTTAAGTAATTAAATTTAAATAGAAATTCAATTTTAATAAAAGCTTTTTAAGAACTCGTTCCATCGCCCTGCGTAGAAGTTATTATGAGGTGTTCGAATTCTAATAAGTATGTGAAGCGAAATTTTAATAGTTTTCTTAAAAAGTAACTGTCCCATAATGTGTTTAGATAAAGTGGTACTGTTAGTTTTATTACTGTGAAATTTGAGATGGCTGCATTTTAATGTAACATTACAGTGAAGATCGTAATATAAGATGTTACAAATAAAAAAACTCAGAAATAAAAACATTTTAAATATATTCAACAAAAGGTTACGATACCGTTTGACTATTGAAGAAGGTAATGTCTAGATATTTTTGCAAAAATAATCTTGAGTTAAAAAAGTTTATATTATTACTATACATAAAAAGTAAAATTAATTTAAATATTATAATTATAAGTCTTGGCAAGCGATACTATTTGATACGTTTCTTATTTTGCATTGAGTTTTCAATACAACTGTATCACTTTTCCCTTAATTTGTCTGCATAAATCATTTCAAAAATCCCAAATAAGTAGCCCGCAGCCATTACTATTCCAATATGTTTTACAGCCTCTGCCTATGTCATATCATATACCACCGGAAACATATCTCAGCTTTTAATGTCCCCGCTTCTAATTGGTGATACTAGTTTCTTCGGAGGTCTTATTAAGGCCGTCATCAGAAAATGTGGACAATGTAACGTAGCGATTGGAAGTAGCGCAACTGTGTAGCTGTCCACCAATATATATTTATTTATATTTTAGGGTAGTACTCTGGTTAAAATAAATGCAACGTCATCTATCTCCAAATAAATCAAAGCTGGCAAAGGAATCATGCGATTGAAATGCTTTTTTTATGTTAGCTACAAGGATGCTAAACGAATAAATAGTGATTTTAGTCAAGCCACTTTTACTTATTGGTATGGGCTTTTTATGATTATTGTGTTATAATGTAGATTGAAACTAAGCAAAAACTGTAGGACATTAAAATATGAGTTGAAATGTGACACATAAAGACAGGAGTCGCTAAAAATAAATGAATAAATATAAATATTGGTGGAAATTTCACACACCACTATATAACCCCAAAGTAAGCCAAAGCTTGTACTGTGTACCAGATAGCTGATACTTATATATAATTTTTTTTTTTCGTAAATATAATACTGATAACACCCATACAGAGTGAACAGAATGCTTTCCTATAGTTGAAACACTGTAACTTATGTACTATGCCACCAGTTTACGATGCCCATTCCAATATTGCGCGATAGTTGTGGTCTAACGGTTCAATGAATATAATTAGTGATGTACCAGTTCTGTTTTATTAGATGAAACTGAACATTATCATTTTAGAAAGTTATGTAGTTATTTCGGAACAGATATTGTTTTTTTATCTTTTGAGGTCAATTGAGATACAGTTCGCGGATATGATAATGTGATATGCGATACCATTAATAATTGAATAAATAGTTTTGAAAAAAATAAGGATTCGGAAAATAATTACTTATCCGACCCGAAGGCACGTTGGGTTTCGCAGTGAGTAGGAAAGTTTTACTAAGTATTTAGTTGGTAATTTTACGTAAGCATATTTGTGACGTAATTTAGGGAAACTTTTTCACATAAATAGGATCGTAAAAATCTTTTCAAAAGATTTTCTTGTTACACATTCGCTACGTCAATCTATTTCGACAATGTTTTATTCAAAACAACATTGATATTATTCAGAGCAGGGCTATTTCCAGATTATTAATAAAAGCAATGAATTCATAATAAAATCTGTCGTCTCGTGATAGTCTAGCGACCCTAACCAACCACCAGCACGGTCTGTGGAGAACCGGTCAGTAGATATTCATTAGCATTCGTATGACGTTATTGGGGCTTTATGATTTGTGCAATATTTGTGTACCAACTTTCTTATTTATAGGGTGGCCTAGAGAAACGAAATGTTGGTTGATATGAGTACTGTGATTGAATTTAAATTTTAACTTTTTTGATGCCTTCGAACTCGCATCTAGAACTAGACAACGATTCACCAGCCATTCACGCTAACAATTCGACATGTGGGTCTCATTTTGATTAGAATTTCTGTCGTAATATGTTTTATGGTTCAACAGCGCTCTACCTAGATTGTTTTATGAATCAGAGTCATTATGAAGAGTGTCGTTTCTTTTATATCACGACGTCAATTAACCTGCCTGTCCCACCCGAAACAATATCACGGCACTTAGCAAATAAAACATCGCCGCGATGCTCCGACAATAAGTCGGTAGATGTCGTGACGGACGAGCATTACGCGAAGACAACGCGAGGTGCGGCCCGGCCCTATTGACCGCGGTTTGCGCGTAAACACCACCCCGGAACAGGATCCATCCGTAACAAACTACTACTGTCATTCCCACACGCGCGCTGCACATCAACTCTCCGCTACACAGCTTTGAGGGAAGATCTCCCTGTGAAGCAGCAATGAATTGCGCTACCTCGCGAATAACAGTTGAATGAACTTTCGGCGGGCCGCAAGCTAACCTCTAGATGAGTGCGTACAAATCACGTTTCGCGCGAATCAATACTTAAGTTCAGGCGATCGCCCCCCTGCAATAAACAGTGGGGGAGTAGTTAGGGTCGAGGGGGGTAGGGTGAGCTATCGACCGCCCCTGCGGGCTCACCTGACCGTCACTAATCAGGGCTCATCCCGCGGACACCTACAGCAATTGTACGCACTTTATAGCGGCAATGTACTCTCGCTTGTCTGTGCGGGTGGGATTTGCGCTAATAAAGTCCATGGCTGTGTGAGTTGAGGAGACACTGCCACACCGCGACCCTATTCAAGATTATTAGGGTGCTTGTCTGTGGTAATCAGGGATCTTTATTCACATTTAGCGATGATGGAAACTACAATCGCTACGTTTTAATGCTTTAAAACTCTCGTTAAGTACTCGAAGAGACTATAGCATTATCCTTAGCTAATTTTGTCATGATTGTAGATTTGTCTAAAGTGCCAACGAAAACTTTGTAAGATTTTAAAACAGAATGAAAAATCACTCCATTTCCTAGCGAAAGCATAAGGAATAAAAGCAATCCAGAATGTTCAACTGAATCGACGCGATGGAATCGCAACGGCCCTAAATCTACTTCCCGCCGCAATACAGATTGTAATTTAGTCGCGGAAGTAAACAGAAGTCATGCTGTACGCAATCGCGCCATCGGCGGTGGGACGCGTGTAGTGGCGCACGCGAGGTGACGAAAATGAACCAAGTGGTTCCGCTTCCATTTTTATGGCCATTTTTTGCGTGATTTGTTCTTCTCTCATGTTTTAAACGCGGAACATACTAAGAAAATATTTATAAAAATACATGAAGACTTTTTGGAAGTTGTTAGATAAAACGTGGTGCATATGTAAAACATAGGTGCTATATGTGACACGTAAGACATAACTGAATCGAGGAAACCTATCTTTATCGATTCTGAAGTTTCTACGTTTCTTGCACCAGTTTCCTAGGCCACTTAAATTTTGTTCTACGCGCCGGAGTAAACTAATGCGTAAAGGATTTTCTGCCAATATCAAAATCAACTCGTGCAAGGTTATTCTATTGTTAACTTGGTACAAAGAGGTCTGAAGGGATATCTACCGTGCTCGGGGATCAAAGTCGTGAAGCTGTTTCAGTTTATTTCATTGTTCAGGGGGTATGCAAACCACAAAAGTCTTCAGGACAACCTTTTCCGAAATTATTCAGTGTGATATATTGGTAGTAACAGACAGACGGAAGTCATGTCTTGGTTCCGCGTGTTTCGCCCGCACGCAAGCCTCGAGGAAATATCCGTACGTACCGGTTTACGTATGAGTATGCCCTCCAGGTAAGCGTTTGTGCTTTACCTGTATAAAATACACGAACAGACGACATACGGACGCTGATGGTTATGACAACATGTTTAGTATAATTCAGACCATTTCTTCTAGGATTGTAGAAAAACCGATCATATACTATAAATAAATAACACAATGCAAAACAACAAAAAATCTTCTGAAGAGACGACGACTTCATCAAGTGTCTGAAGAGGTTACAACTAGATCTGCTCCTCTTCTATTCTCTAACAGAATAATGAATGTCCGGTCGAGAATGAAATAGACGCATTGACTGTCGTAGGTACCGGTGCTCGCCCAGCCAGCGCATCCAATTGCACTTACGTCGAGTGGCATAATTGATGCACTTGATTTATTGATGCCCTTGTCCAGATACAGTCAAGCGAGATTTGTGCTAGAATCAACTGGATTAACAGTCTCTGATTTCGCAAAGGCATGGCTTGGAAATGGACGACACCTGGCAAGGCAAGATGATGACAGGTGAAACTAGGCGACCTAGAACTGGGTACAGAAACGTCAACCGTTCCACGGACACAAGGGTAGATGATGTTGTGGGGGGAGCGTTTTGGTGTATGATCCTTCTTACAAAATTATGGTACCAACTTCATTTTATGTTCTTGGAATGAGTCGTAGATAGTTGAAAGAACGTGATGAGAGGGTAGTTCTAACAAAACAAAAAATTCTACGCGCACTATTCCAATTAACGAGACGCATTTACCCGTGAATTACCCTGCATGTCAATAAACATTGTAACTACAGAGCAGCCCCCTAACGCTCCCCAACTATAATCCATAAAGGGTTATCCACCCCCGAATCTGACTGAACCCTACTTACCTCAGAGTAATAATGACTAAACTATAGTAAATCCCAAGAAACCAAGCCGTTACATTCTTGCCTATTATTTTAGGCTTGATCACGTGGAATTGGTGTCTAGAATAAGTCGTTTTGTTTTTGTTGAATAAATCGGAATTTACTTTGGCTTTGGGTATTCCAGATAAAAATTATACTTGTATACCGGTAGCGTCAGTAACTAGATTTTCCTTGTACATGTCATCATAATTGATCTGATGCATAAAATTTTCCCAAACTAATCAGAACCTAGTAGATACAAATGTAAGGAAATGCTTTCGGACCTAATGGCAGGATGGAGTGTTAATCTCTAACCATGACATTTTTATTAGACGTTTTTATAAACCTACCTAGATTCGTTATAAATGATTTACGATTTATGACAAAATCACATACCTTGTCAGGTACCAAAGCAAATAATTAAAACGTATCATTGGTACAGTTTTCTTAAAAAAACCCAACCAGTAATCATCTTGCGAACCGGTATCATAATTCTCTGTACGAATAAATGAGGTAATTGTCAAAAGCATTCGAGTCAAGATCCACATTGACCTTGACGTTATAGCTCCGCGCGCGGGGCCAGAGCCGAGCCCTAGCCTGCCACCCTCGTTACCTGCAGCGCACGCAGAGCTGCCCTTCGCGGGGCAATTACGGCATGACTCGCCGATGCAATTACCACGCAAATTGAATAACGCAACGTTACCATTTGTATTATTAGTGAAACCGAAAGGTCAATAGTGATTCAAAAGAAAATAAATACCAAAATCTTTACCCAGTCACCCCGCTCTAAGGATAAGTCGTGAGTACAATCAGCATCAGCAATTGATAAGTTTTTTAGTACTTTGTAATCGAAATCTTTTTTCATAGAGATAGAAAGATACTTAGATATGAAAAAGTTTTCATTCGTAAAATCGTTTGTTTGCAATTTACTTTTGATGTTGACCACTGCCATGCGCAAAGCTCAGATTAGAAAGAAAGATTTGCAGTTCATGCGAACATCAGCTATAGAGCTGCTGTACTCGTAAGCCAAGAACCCTGCATCGCTAGATTTTTCTATAGTAAAGCCAGTTATTTGATACCCCACATCAAAGCATGTATAGGGTATCAAATAACTTACTTAAACTTGTTTCCAAGTAAGTTCTAAGACAATTAATACAAACGATGCTGAACAGCGTAGCTCAAACGAATACGAATGAATGTGCTGCTGAGATACGACAGCGCTCAATTTGCTGACCTGACACCTCCCCAATGTCTATTGCAGAAAATCTAAGCTAACCAGGTGCCGTACCAATACTATTCCCTAAATATCTGCTAAATTATAGAAAACATGTCAGTGTGAAATAATAACACTAACCACTATAAAAAAAACAAAGAAATACCTCAGTAGATATCCCCTCAAATATCTTGGTAATATCTTGGACTAAGACTACTAACTGCCGGTTTCTGAAAGCCCGATCAAAACGAATCGGATGTTAAGTCGCTTGCTGTCTCTATCTAATTCGATGTAATAGCTGAAATGGCAAGTGACTTGACATCCGATTAGTTTGGATCGAGCTTTCAGAATCCGTAGGACTGTCTGACTGACCGTAGATATAAGATTCGAAGGAGGTGCGTCCATACATTGCATTCACTATATATATGAACATTTTGCAATAGTACGTTTAGCACACGTACATTTTTAGTAAAATCCAGTTGTGCACTACCGTAGTCGAACTCTGATATAAGACCCAACGGTGTTCTATAAACTTAAATAAACTCTATAAAAGATTTATCTTTGTATTCGAAAACCAATTTTGATCAAGTGAAGCTGGTCACAGGTGCGGGAAGAAAAGTAGCCGAGAAGTGGAAAATAGAGCAAGGAACGGAAAAACTAGGTTGCGACGATTCACAGCCGATGGGAGGTCAGCGTTCGAGCTGTGACTTCAGGGTAGGCTGTGCTATTATTTATTACGATACACACTTAAAATATCCTAAATTATCTTCAGTATTTTTTATAGTTATTCAGTTTAACACGATACACACTTCAAATATCTGAAATTATGTTTTATTGTATGTACTTTTGTTTTCCACATGACAGCTTGTTATACAGATAACGGAAAGAGTATCTACTTAATACTTTTTTTATGTATTAGTATAATTAGTATTATTATAATATTCCTCAATAGAAAGTGCCAAATCTTATGCAGGGCAAATTATGAAAATTATAAAATAATAATACTCTTGCTCTATCATTTAAATAACGAGGTTTCTTATCGGCAAGAACTTTAGTGATTTTTATTTGTAAAAGAATTAAAAAGTTCAGCGTAGTATTTTTTTAGGGGAAACTATTTGTCTTCTTTTCAACGTATCTCTCAATTGTGAACCCAGTTTGAATTTTAGCACCGGCGCGGCGATGGGCTTTCAACCTGTCACGTATGAAAAGCCAACTTCTTCTAAATGTTGATATCGGCCAAATGTAATATCTCTGACTACTGCCCTCTTCGATCAACAAAGATCGAAGACTGTCCTTAAACACTTTTTAAACAAGCATACGGCACACCTGATGGAAAGCGGTTACCGTAGCCTATGGACGCTTGCAACAACATCCTGAGTAGGTACTTGGTACTAAAAGATCGGAGAGGATATTTACCTTGCCTGTGCATCAAAGTCATGATGCTGTTTCTATTTATTCATTTCTACGTGTCTAGTTTTTATATAAATGTTTATCTCATCGCCATTCAGTGGCTACGAGTGGTCGCGTAAACAAAACAATTTGTTATTATCATCGTAAACAATTCATAATGTGACCTTTCCAGCAATAAATACTTGTTTTTCGCAGCCGCAGAAGAGCCATTCCAGCCATCTCCATGTTTCTATTGAGATGCTTCAGTTTGTTATTTTTTGTAACGCATTTACAGATAAAGATTTTTTTATTGGTAACCTAACCTAACCTAAATTTCTAGTTTAAAGTTATGGAATAAGGTGGTTTTTTTTAGGTTTTTAGGTGTATTATTGATGTAAAACTCTTCTGATTATATGCTATGTCCTTGCCATACACATGTTTTTTGAATGCTACTTGCTTATGGAACAAGCAGATGGCCCACCTTATATTAAGTGGTAGCCATCACCTAACATAGCCTCGTAAGCCACGCACGATATGAACGTGCCCTAAACTTGAGGCATACAGATGTTAAACCTCATGTGTCTGTAATTTCACTAGCAACCCAATCTTGAAACCGAAACACAACAACGCTGCTTGGCGACAGAATTAGTCATGTTGGTAGTACTACGTACGAATGTACCTCATAGTGGTAAACAAAAATCAAATTAAAAGCTCAATTTAATAAAGTTTGAACGTTACTTCATAGATAAAACAATATTGTGGACAAACCGTGATACCTACTGTATATTATTGCTTGCGTGGTATTTGAATGCCCGAATAAAATATTTAACCTATACAAGTGCAAGAATTATTCCATCCAGACATAACGGTGTGATTTAGCCACAAACGTCCAAATATTTTCTCTTTATTAATTAATAGTAGCCAGTACGAAATGTGATTCAACTTTAGATCAGATCAGGTGGATCGTTGATTAATTAATAAGCACTCATCCACTAAAAGCAATACGTCCAATTATCCAAAATCAAATCTAATTCGAGGAGTGGTAATATTTCAATATATTTGCCGCCCTGTCTGACCGCCCGCCCTGCCCGCCTGCTGACTATGTCGTGTACTGTGGCCGGGGTGTGTGCCACTCACGCACCGGAACTCGCCCTAAAGCCTTCTTGTTTAGTGTCTGGCTGTACGTGGTTTTCGACGTATGAATATACTAGTGAACCCGCCCGCGCTCGCTACGGTCATTTTTTTAGGGTTCCGTACCCAAAGGGTAAAACGGGACCCTATGACTAAGACTCCGCTGTCCGTCCGTCTGTCTGTCCGTCTGTCACCAAGCTGTATCTCATGAACCGTGACTGTTAAACAAATGAAATTTATACAGATGATGTATTTCTGTTGCTGCTATAACAATAAATATTAAAAACAGAATAAACTAAATATTTAGGGGCTCCTATACAACAATCGTATTTTTTTTCCCGTTTTTATGGATAAATGGTACGGAACCCTTCGTGCCATTCGTGTTTATACTACTTACTGATGAGACAAGCCGATGGCCCATCTATGTTAGGTGCTAACCATCACCTATAAAATAGTCAAACACTATCTAAATTAAATTAAAAGCATCCAAGAAATGTATCAGCAATCTGCGAATAAATTATGAAGAATTTTAGCTTTTCAGTATGATATCAGGAACCCTGAGAGCACTGATGGTCTAGTGGTAGTGGTAGCCTTCCGATCCTAAGGTCGTGGGTTCAAACCCGGTCGCGTACCAATGAGTTTTTCAATTCAAAAATGTATGTGCCAGTACTTTCATACGGTGAAGTCAAAGTCAAAGTCAAAGTCAAAATGTATTTATTCAATAAAATCACAAGGATCACTTTGAAACGTCTTAAAGCTAGGTGACTCTAGGTGCCAGTTCCACGCGACCAAAGCCTAGAAGAACAGGCAACAAACTTACGGCTTGGTTCCTACCGTTCTTTTGTATGATCCTTTTACAATGTAATATAATATATTATTGAAGTTTAGTGAGGCGTAGGCATACAGAAAAAGGTAAACATAAGAAGGAAAACATCGTGAGGAAACCGGCATGTCGTAGAACCTAAAAAGTTCTAAAACATGTGTCAAGTGCTCGAAAGACGCCTCTTTGAGACGCACTTAAAATCCTTTCACCACATTTTTCGAAAGAACTAGTGACACGACAAGACGAAGAAGGAACCCTTACGTATTTTTGACATGTAGGTATTAACTTTTTAATTAAGTAGACAATAATTAACTATTTAGTGCAACCGCATTTTAAAATAATACGTATCACACTAAGCTCCTCGCCGCAATGGCACCTACATGCAAGTTGATAATTCTTGCCTCAAATCACAAGCAATAATTTCATAAGCGCCTTAGGCATTTCTCGGTAAGCCTCGTGAAATCACGCACGTAGATAAATGATTCACAAGTCAGGTAAATTCGCTTACCGAATGAGTCACTTACATTACCCAAGCCTTAAGTGATACTTATACATAATGTTTCATTGAGACCGGTCCGTATGGAAATTTCAAAACTCAGATATATTCTAAGGAACCCTGACGTCAATAAAGACGGAAAACTGCAATCAAAAATTTTCATTGCCTTTTTTGTGCCGTCAAGCAGCGTTGCTAAGTTTCGGTTTGAGGGATGTACTCTTATTTAAACATCTGTGTGCCTTCAGTTGATGGACGTAGGACAAAGCATCATAGGGCACGTTCATATCGTGCGTGGCTTGCCGGGCAATGCTTTGTTATAGGTGATGGTTATCACTTAACTTCAGGAGAGCCATCTACATGCTCCATCAGAAAGTAGTATAAATAAAAACCAATAAATCTGTGGTCAGGTCACCACTGTACAGCCTTCTTTAAACACCTAGTAATATCGGTAAAGGTATTGATTTGCTTTGCGTATTGCAATCACTGACGTCATCGTACTGAGAACCTTCAATTTACGCGAGTTGTATCCAATTTACGCGGATATACAAGATGTGAAATCTGATATTTTATAAGTAAATAGATTTATGACTAATGTTTGGGATTTTCCTCATGGTAAAATCTAGTTACAAACCATTCAACTAAGTAGTAGGTAGAAGAGGATTTAAATGTATTTACCTACCTACCTTCTTGTTACTTTGTTGAGAAATAAGGTATATTATAGAACATTCAGATGGTCCACTTCATGAAAAGTTTTATTTGTCAATAACAAACTTCACGGAGCACGTTCCCTGAGCGTGCCCTATGTGGCCTTGCACTGCGTCCATCACCCTCAGTCTTAAAGACATTGTCTCACGTGCCTGTAATTACAGTTGCACCATACCCTTCAGATTGGAAGACAGCAATGAGATCGTCACTGCTTGACGATAGAACTGTGGTAGTACAGCCTCCAACAAATCTTTCACAATGAGCTCCACCACTACAGCTAGTCAGATAATGAGGTGGTTATGTCAGCGTTTGGATGTTTTAATAATTATAATTATATTATCATACATTACCATAAGATGAGCTAGCCAATCAGGCACCAAAAGCCCATTCGTATTGATTAATTCTCTATCTGTATTCCAAATCAGGCAGTTAATTTTATTCCGAGTAGCTATGCATAACTATTCCAACTATATCTACAGCCTCTCACGTATAGCCAATGTCCACCATCCCTTTCGCACCACATAAAATCAACGTTCAATATTAGCAATAGTATCTCATAACCGCCGCACATCAATAACATTTGCACAGTCTCCCCAAACCCCACTTTCCCCCGGCCTCGCTGTCCAGTGGGGGTGAGGGGGCGCTTGGGCCGAGTGGGCCCCCACTCGAAGTGCGCACATCGGTTCAAATCAAAAGCTGTGTGAACGGTTGATGAAGCGAAAACTTCCGGTCTTGTTGATACAATGATGAGCATGGGTAGTTATTGCCAGTGATGGATCGAGAGAACCTACATCGTCGCAAAATACCAATTCTACCAAAATTATATTACTTCATAAAGTATAGTTAGGGCGTTTTTTTTTTAAATTGGTACCACGTTTCCCTCGATCGTGTTAAATATAAAATAAATGTAAACGTGTCGTTCGTCAAAATAGCAAAAATGCATAATTTAATAGTTATTTTTTATGTGAATCTCCAAACCAACGGTAGCTTTGCAGAAAATACGCAAGTACTAGTTCCGAATAAAAAATCCATCCACTAACACAATTTGGTTACAATCGATCTGTCTATGGGCACCGGAGGGAGGCAAAACTCCAGCATTGCCTCCCCCAGCGGTGTATTTTCTGGAGAGGATATTCAAATTTTAGATTTCTGGTTTCAATTTTCGTGAACCGCTGAAGTTTATGTAATCTTTCACAAATGCTGGCTATCTATACTATGAACTTATCAAGCTAGGTAAAGTTTTATTGCTATATAAATTTAGCTTAGCAGTAGTATAATTTAGCGTAGACTATCATCTTATATTTTTTACTCTTTCTACAAGTAGAGTATCATGTAAGAGTAGTATAAGCATAGTAGATTAAACAAAAATACCTACAAGATTTCAAGTCCATAAACCCAAGTTGAAACGACCTCTACAAAGCAAAACGAAAAAAAATATGTATGAAATGCACATAAACTTACAGTAAAGCAGTTGAGAAGAGGCCAGGCTCATTACAGCTTACTATTGCGTCTGACCCCCACTTCACCCTGAGGGAGAGTGGGGGAGTCACGTATGTGGGGACAGGGTAATGATGTTTCTGAACAAAACAGCTTTGTGTACTTCATAATAGACAAAAAATGGAGATGAGAGTTTTTGTTACAGAAAATTTGCGTATGAGACGCATAACGTAGATTCTTCTTTCTCTGATAAAACTACTTTTCATTTTAAATAATAAAAATAAAAAAAACGTAGTTTTTTTAATAAATTGATAAAACTACGTTTAATTTATTTTTAATTAATAAAAACGTAGTTTTATCAATTTATTTAAAAAACTTTTGTATAGCGTATACGTCTTGAACATTACCTAAAAGTGAACAAAAATTTCAATTTCAATGAAATAAATCCCAAAATGAAGTAACTGTAGGAAGACATTTGTCAACAACAGCAGTCACAGTGACGGATGAGTCGGCGATGACGCGCTCGAGGGGGCGCCACCCGCGGGGGGGGTGGGGGCAAGTGAGGGTAAGCGGGGGTCATCTTAGGCTCCTTGAGCGAGCGATGTAAACCTGCACTTAGCTACTTATGTGACTTGATAACGTGCTGGTCATTTCTTTTCTTTTTACCTACGAACGAACGTTTTATATCAGTTCGCGATTTGGGCGTAGATGTAAATGTATTTCTAGAAATTTCGTGACTTTTACTTATTCCACTCAGTTGACCTCACAAGGTTTGGATGTTACCTGCTATTAATAAACCTAACATGCTGCTCATCGAAAACTTGTTTTGTTTGAATCTTTCTCAGACCAAATTAGTTTCAATATTAGCTCCGTTAATCCAAATGGAAGATTCGTCTATAAAACATGCAAATATATTAAATAGCGTAGCATCCCATTGTAAAACGGTATCATAATAATAATTTATTATAATATGTATGCTAAATTTCAGAATATCAATTGGAAAAGTAAAGGCCGTTTGACCGATGTCAAATCACTGCATGTTGTGAGTTCGTATGCGGAAAATCACATTTGATGCTTAAACTACGATGAAGCGAACAGCTTGGCACTCCATTTTTAGCGGCCAGCGCGGTACGAAAACAATCGCGCACCGCACAGCGCAGTTACACCGATTACACTACAACTATCATTACGGCGCACTATTGATTCCTAATCCGCACTTCCGGATGTTACGTAACACCCCTGAAACCCCTCACCGCCCCCCCCCCCCTCCGACACCCCCCTCGGCCCGCACCCCTTCGCGCCTGCAAAGATTTACAACCGGCCAGGCCGTTCCGTTTGACGAATGATTGGCCGGCAGCGCGCTTGTTACAGGAAGCCTTTACGGATTGTTTTGTTTTCCCCGCTTTCGTTTTGCCCTAATGTGAAAATGTCACGTATCGGGGACAAATGTTCGGAGATACCAGATAGAACTGTCCTATTTGCGAGTATTCGAGTTACTTCCAATTTTACTTCTATATAGGTCAAAAGCAGTTTGGGCAGCGCTAGAGTACGAAATCGAAATCGTGATGCAACCTTAAAATTTGCGAGGTAGAAATATCTGAGCAAGTTAAGATTAGAATGTATGTCAACTAGCACATCGTCTATTCTGTAGGTAGTCCTATGCCCAGCCATTCAACGAGAGGTCGATACCGAGCATCATTATAGATTGCTCTACAGACTTAATAAAATAGGTCAGAAGCCAGTCCGCCATGCAAATCACAATATTAGCAGTGTCATGCAAACATTATACAGGCAAAAGGCACTTTCGAAAGCTCGTTTAAAATCGCGCTTCCAGTCTCTCCCACAGGACTCTGGCACAAAATAATAAAATGATGAGGATAAAAATACCTTCTATTTTTGTAGACCACAAGGTTTCCAACGGGGATTTGGCTGTGTTGGCGGTAAATAAGGACTTACTATTTTGAAGGATGTGCGCAAAATGAAACGTTTGCTGCAAAAATAGCTTGTTTGGACGAATTATTCCAGCGGGTTAATTATTTAAGAATAAGCAGTAGCGATAGCAATACCAGTTAACATGAGTCGTTGCTTGTTGTTGAAACAAATCTCACTACCCTATATAATTAGGTACATGCCGTCTAGCGTGAAAAAAGTTCGCTCACAACAAAGTCAAAATGCTTACCCTCCGACCTATATGCAATCACAATGATCACTTTAAAGATTTTTCTTTTTTATGTATTAAGAGACAGACAAACGGCACTACGGGCCCCCTGATGTTAATGGGTCACTGTCGATACGTTTTATAAACTAGAATGAATCTGGGCACCAGTTCCACGCGACCAAGCATAAAATAAAAGTCCAGGAAGATACCTCTTGGTCCACTATTTCGTAAATCCGCTTTTAGCTTGAATTTATAGACTGTCAAATAAAATAGACAAACAGCTAGTCTGTTATGCAAAATTGCAGGATTATTTAAACACATTATGCAGATAAACAATACACACAATTAAGTAATTAGCATACGCGAACTGAATTTATCGGTTTCTGATCTGCAAAGAAAGATATCATAAGATATTTACGAAATAATATCATATTATGCAACCATGCATAATATTAATCATGTTCCAAAGGCTGTATTTTAAGTATAGAGCGGGGGCGGAGATCATAATATATACCTATTGGAACAGATTCACTGCATATAACTTCACATACGTCATTACAATACTCAAGTACCTACCTAGGTACCTAGGTAGGTACTTGAGTGTGTACGTTACTTTTTTGTTTATTTTACGTAGCTCGATGTAATGGAGGGATTTTGCAATTCCTGTGATCGTAATCATACTTTTGCCATCAATCGTCGAATCCCAAACAACTCTAAACATCTCATCTTTTTTAACTGGAATTTCTATTATTCTTATCTAGCTACTTACTTCATTCAATAATTTTGTTTTTGACTGAATCATAAGCGTCAATATATTAACCACAAAACATCAAATAAAGAAGAATAAACTTTACAAGAGCTTTTCAAATAGATACATCGAAGAATCTGAGAGGGAAAACCAACAACGGTCAAGCAAGCGGAATGAGCGACTCCAATTGAACAGCACTGCGATGCGGAGTGGATCTCGTACGAGAGTGTGGACGCGGAGTAGATTCTGTCGGACGGATGTCCTGAAAGAGTGATGGTCGAGCGTGCCTAGGGCCAGCGGCAGCGGCAGCGGCACCGTGGGCGGCCGCTGTGGGCGTGCAAGCGAGCGCTGCACCGCCCCGCCCCCCGCGCCCCACGCTGTTTATTCTCGACCGTGCTGGCGCTGGCGGGGCGACACCGACAGTCGCCCGCGTGACGCGCCACCGATCACACGCGTGCGTCAGGTAACTCCCGCGGACGGACCGAGCGGTGCATTCGACGCCGGACATCACTAAATAATCACCGCGACGCATATTCGGCAACTATAACTTGTGTAGGTGTCCGCGAGAAGGGTGTAGGATAGATGTGGTGTGAATGCATCTCGGACGGGTGCAAGGCGCAGGCGGAGGGTCGCGGGGGTGGGTGCATGCTATGATGGACATCGTATTGATTTCTATCTGCCCGCTCCTCCCTTATTGTGGTGGTGCAGGGCGCTCCATCGATCGCTGCACCGGCCCTTTGAGTAAACGCCGCGATTCTCGGACCCTGATGGACGTTTTGCATTGCAGTGCTGACAGTGGAATTGAGTGCGAATCTGTTTTAGTGTTACGTCACGTGGATGCAAACTAGCTGCGTGAGTAACTTTTGCGCGAACTTAATTGCAATAATAATTGAGTGAGTTATTATTATGTACAAATTAATGTAATAGCCTCAATTATAAATTTTATTTTGTACAACAGTTTTAATGATTGGCAGAGTCCCTTACATTTTAATGAAAATATTTAATTGCAATGGAAGATTTTTTGTTAAATTCTCATTACTTTGAGTATTGCTATGCCACTTTCATAACTTTAAATTATATTTTCGTTAAATATTGAGATCTAAAAAGAAATTTATATGATTGCTACATTTTAAAGTTTTAGATTCCGGAAGGTATTCCGGCGCACAGGTTAATCTAACTTGGGTAGGTACAATAACATTTAAAATTATTTATAAACTAAGGCACTCAACTGCAAGTAAATAAATAATCGTAGACACCGCAGCCGACAAAACTTCCGCTCGAACGTAAAATTATGAATATTAATTACCTATCATTTCTCCGACACCCTTATTCGTTTGCACCAAATAAATTCGTACAGATGATGATTATGCGTCGACATGTTACCGCCTCGATCCGAACCGTCAACAAATAGTTTAATAATAACGAAATCATAAAACGTTTTAAATTAATTAATAACAGAACTTAAAAAAAATAACCTCAAATATTCCTTACAGAAAACAAAACACGCAATAAAAACAAACCAGCTTAAAAATATTCTACGTTCAAAAACTTAAACAGAAAAAATATCGAATTTCAAGCATTCGAAATTAGATCTGCGAGCACGCGCAGGTCAAAGAGCAATAGTTTTGTTGCAAAGAGAATTGACAAGGCGTTAAAGTGGCGGCGACAGTGGGCGCGCGGTTGGAATGCGCGGGATTGGATTCGTTTAGCGCGCGCGCACGCCCTGACATCGCAGCCGTGCCGCCCTCGGAACACCCGGCCATGGCGACCGACACCGGTGAGTACATCGCAACTACACTTATTTTAAATTTAGTCATAGTTTCAGCCACCAGCCACCATTAGTAACGCAATACATACAGAGATATTCTCTGACGCGTTAATGTTTAGATGTGTCACGGCATTGAAATGAAGCTCATAACGGAAAGCTCAATGAAGCAAACCCTTTCCTGGTTTTGAAATAGACACTTTACAAAACCAACGAAACGCCAGATTGGAATAAAAATAGAGTAACAAACGATACATGACTGACCGCATTCATTTAAAACCAAATAAATTGAGAGGCCAAAATATTTTTACGAAACGAGTGAATTGTTTACTAACAGAATGTATAGCGTGGGTATGCTTGTGTGGTGTCGTCCACCCGTCACACGTACGGTACATGAGTTCGTTGATATTCACCCTCCACCCTCTCCCACCCGCCGGTCCCTCAGGATCATCCCGCCAGGATCGGGGGATGAGAATGGCCACGGCTCTTGTTTAATGATGTTCCCGTCGTTTACTCAAGATTACACTTTTTTTAGATCGTCGTGTTTTATCCGTGGAATGCATTTTATTATAGACAGAATTAAGTACGTTTTTGAAGTCACTGCTTTTAAATTGATTGCTGATGTTTCTTAGTATTCATGAGACAAAAGTACGTCTGGTGTATAAGCTACAAAAAGACATGTTTGGTTGCTTGATGGAGATAGTAAGACCCAAACACACATCCATCCATTACTTGAACTCAGTAGAATTCAAGACAGTAGGTACAGTTAAAATAACACTTCTTTTAAAACAAAGTCTACAAATCAAAACAAAAAAGCGTTTGTTTCTAAAAGCCCTACAGTCGACACATAGTAAGTAACCCTCCCAGACGAGGGTGACGAATTCGTCAGACAGGGGGATCAAACGACTTGCATTCACACTCAAAATAACTCTTTGATATACCTCATTTATTATCGGGCGGTATTCATTCTCTTATCCCTAAATTCACTTTTATTTAATACGGATTGGACGTACATAGTTTGTATACTTTGATTGTGGAAAGCGAATAACAAACTTGGTTAAAAGAAATACGACAGCTGATGATTTAAACATGGGATTTGGTTATTCACAAGTCCCGTAAAGGGTATAGTTTGTTATAGTTTGGATATAAATAAACAATATTTGCAATTTTTTATCTATAAGACAGACATCGGTAATTAATATAATGGTTATTTGTTGAAAGTTAAATAACAAATTATTAACATTTCCAAATAAATTCATCGGTGGCCGGATACCCAGAGGTTAATTAGGTCCCTAAATCTTTAGGCCGAACCGCGACAATCGGAACATTTCCAACTTCAAAACTTTCAGCTAATTTTAAACTTTGTCGTTTCTAAATTTAAGTCGTAGCCATTTTCAATTTCGCCGACAATCTGACGAAAGCAGTAATCATAAGACGTCGCGGACATAAAATTCAAACGCTTTTTAAATAAAGTGTCTTTAAGATGGAAGATAAAATAAAAGCGGGCGTTTCGAAACTCAATAGAATCGATCGTGGCTTTAGGGATGGTGTCATAGCTCTGGCGAACTCAAAGGGGAGCATAATCCTACTTCGGGAATACATTCTGTTATAACTTGCTTACTAAGGAGAGTATGTTTGATATGCAGCACTGGATGCGTCAGAATACCTAGGTACAACATGTTTGCGCCACAGATAGCATTTATTCCAGTCTCCTGCACAGTTAAGGTTAAACAAACCACAGAAGTTATTGACACATGCAAAACTTCAAGATTGAATGGTAACAACAATACATTATGTATCGATCTGATTTGGGGTACGAGGCACGATTTCAATTTTAAAATCGCTCCCGTTGTTTCCGAGATTTCTTTTCGGTCGTGCGCAAATTCAGTAATGCATTCGAATTTTATTTAAATTGAAGTAACATCTGGGCCTATCCGTTTGCTCAGTAATATTAAAACTGCTTTGGTACAACCAGTTTTATCTTAATGTACCTACCTACAATTTTAGAGAATAATTTGTTTTGCGTCATCATTTATCTTTTTATTTAGTAACTAGTATTGATATCATCATTAGATGCTAGTTTATCTTGTGGCCATCCAATTAAATCAAACAGGACTTGTTTTTATCACGAATGTTCGTACACTATTGGCAAATATAAAAATATATCGGATTTGAAATTTGAAATTATTATCTCTGTTCAAAATTAAGTATAAATATCTCACAATTTTATTGAACACAGTCGCAAGTACATTTCGTTAGTCATAAACATGTTTAGACCGAGATCCTTGACATTTGGTGAAATATTACCTATCTTCGTATTTTAATGTCCATCTAAGTGCTCATCTGTTTCGAATCTCCGCATTGTAGTGCGATTACCGTTAAATGTCGCCTAGGTAAAAAAACGGATTAGATGACATGAGGATGTATTTGCAATTTAAATTAATCATAAATAACCGTTTATTGAGCTAATCTAAAAGAGCTTTTAAATTTTTATTTAATCGAAAGCTAGTTAAGTAAAATGAAAAGCAAAATGGCGTTTAAACTGTCTACAGCTGTTACTTTAAAACACAACGTAGGTTTTTTACTATGTCACGTTTATTCAAACTTAATCGCTGTTATTTGTGTTACTATTTTCTTTAACATGTATTATTTTCAGTAGTTGTTTTTTTAAATCCCCCTCTCTACGAATATTGAAGCGCTGATGTTTCAAAATACATGTCGTCAGTAATGGGTTCGATCCCCACTCAACCGATAACTATTAGGATATTAGAAGTCTTTCAAGCTAATCGAATTTCCATAACAACATAACATTCTCCTCAATTCCTCTAACACTATGAATGTTTTTTTGTAAACAGTTTAATACATATAAATCCTTACCTTCAAGTATGTTGGTCAGGCGGCGCCGCGCCTGGCGGCGAGCAGCAGTACTCGCTCCGCTGGAACGACTTCCACTCGGCCATGGTGTCGTCTTTCCGTCGGCTGCGGGACGAGGAGGACTTCGTTGATGTCACCCTCGCTTGCGCTGGAGCCACTTTTTCTGCACATAAGGTAAGAGTCAGAGCTTAGCTAATTTGAATAAAACAGATAATTGAAAGGTATTAAATCTTGTTTGAAAAAATTATGAGCAAAAACTTGCCTACTTCGAATAATATTCATCTTCCGGTCCAAAATTGTCACACGCTCGAATCTTCCATTGATTGGATACATATTTTCTTACGTTCCATTGACCATTTATTCCAGTATATGTATATAGTAGTATGTTTAACATAATGCCTTTAAGATATCGTAACAAATCGAAGCATTGAATTTCTTAAATTACTAAAACTGGAGCAGGTCATGGAATATTTATTGTGTGTATTTCGATAGGTGGTGTTGTCAGCTTGCAGCCCATACTTCCGCAGACTCCTGAAGGCCAATCCTTGCCAACATCCAATTGTCATTCTACGGGACGTTCATGACAAAGACATGGAGAGTCTGCTGAGGTAAATTTATTTCTAGATCACATCTATATTATCTTAAGTACGAATTTCGGAATTACAGGAATTCTTCAAATGATACTTTCAATTACAATATCCAAACTTTTGTAGGTTCATGTACCAAGGTGAAGTGCACATTGGACAAGAACAACTAAAGGAGTTCTTGAAAGCAGCCCAGCTACTGCAAGTCCGAGGCTTGACCGATGTGCCTGCACCCGGCCCTATTGCAACCATCGACCAGAAGGCTTCTCCGGTAAAACTTACTTACCTACTTACTTTACTTACCTACTTTATTATCCAGTACTATGTTGGGCGCCAAAATAATGTAAGCAACACGTCGGGCGCCAATTCCATAACCAACCAACCAATTAATTTATTAAAATAACATTAACTATTAAAAAAAAATGTTTGTACGAACTGTGACTTACCTTAGACATCCTAAAAGAATTTCGAGTTGGTACTTTTACTGATGAGGGAATATCTTCCATGTGACCAAACTCGTGAAGCAGTTTCTTTCTGTATTTTCTTTATAAATAAAAAATCATGATTACCTATAAGTACAATAGATCGTTCGCCTTATATTTTTCTGGTTGTCATCTAACCTCCTGTTTCTAAAACAGTCGGCATCATCATGGACGGAGACAGGAAGTGCGGGTTCTCGCGATGGTAGAGACGTACAGCAACGGGAAGGCCGCAGGTCTAGGAAACCTGATGAAGGGACATCCAACACTCCCCCACCGAAGCGAGCTCGGTCATCAGACTTGTACCAGGCGCAGTTGAAGTCCAGGTGAATACTGCTGATACCTCGTTAGATTAAGATGTCACTGTTGTCGTTTATTTAGAGCTATGTGTATCTATTATGAAAATGCTTTAGACAACAAAAATTAGAACCTCTCGATAATGTATTGAATAATGAATTATAGAGCTTTGTATTTATAAGTCCTTCACGCTTCTGGTTTAGGACGGAGCAGCTTCTATCGGTGCAGGGGGCCAGCCCTGAACGCTTAGGGACTAATGGCCACGAGCTCTCGCTGTTCGGACAGGCTATGGACACATCACAGACTCAGCATCTTTCTGGAGTATCTAACAATCTGGTAAGTACACAAATCATTTCAGGTTTTCTACCCAACTTCTTAAGCTACATTTAATTTTGGTATAGGTAATTTTAACATGCTGTTTTATTATTTAGTCTGGTGACGGCGAAGAGTCGTCCTCAGATGCCGGAGCTAGCGACACAGAGCCCGAGCCCCGCGCCAAGCAGGAGCCTATCGACTACGACGACCCTGCGACCATGGCCGGAGTCAACGGCAATCTGCCACATAACTTTCCCGGACTACTAAACTTGCCTGGTAATTCAACATCCTCACGTTATATGTTAGACAGACTTTGTCGAGGCAGATTGTTCATACTTTATTATTTTTAGGTTTCGCTGGACTGCCGGGACCTTCAACGGGACTAACAGACAACTACGGTAAGTACCTTAATTTCTCACTCAACCTATCTACGCATATGTCTCGATAAAATTGTGTAACGGAATAATTCAAGGCAATCAATAACCAGAACAATGAGCGATCCTTAATGACGGAGCTTATCGAATCATTAATTGCACATTATCGAGCCATGTACCCACATTGTAATAACACTAACAATTAACTAACAAGAACGACATCAAATAGCCTAATTTGTCCTGTTAAAACACTCGAACGTAGGATTCGGCCTCCGTTAAAAACATTGTATAACGTAGCAACCATGGAAGTTACTTAGGTAGTAAGGTCCCGAGATAGAGATAGAGAAAGAGTATCGATGTGTTGTGGGTGTGGCGCGCACTGAACGAGACCTCCGTCTGCCCCAGGAGCGACCTGGGCGAGCGCGGGCGCAGGCGCGGGCGCGGGCGCGGGCGCGGCGGGCGGCGCGTGCGACAAGGCGGGCGAGGAGCGGTACGGATACGCGGCCGCCAGCGCGTTCGCTAACGGTGAGCCGGCCAAGCCCTCCTGCCCCGAGTGCGGCAAGCTGTACAGCAACAACAGCAACCTCAAACAGCACATCCTGAACGTGCACGCGGCGCGCGAGCTGGCGCACTCGTGCCCCGTCTGCGGCAAGGGCTTCAAGACGCGCCAGTACATGCAGATACATATGAACTCGATCCACGGCGTCAAGCAGAGGAAGCGCGACACCCCGCCCGACAAACACACATACAATATCGCTTAACTCGCGTTCCGTGACTAACCGCCGCCTCTGTGTTACAGGGGCGGCTCTGGCGGGCGGGGTGGCCCTCGGCTACCGGCCGCAGTGTCCCCTGTGCGGGCGCGTCTACTCCTCGACCTCCAACCTGCGCCAGCACATGCTCAACGTGCACTCGCAGACTGACCGCGACCAGTGGTTCCCGTGCCAGCACTGCGGCAAGAAGTGCAAGACCAAGCACTATCTCATCAACCACCAGCTGCAAGCGCACGGCATCCGGCAGCGACAGAACTCCTAGAGACGGCGTCCGGTCGAGCGTGCGCCTGTGCTGCCCCCGCTCGCCGCCCGGTGGTGACCCCGACGCGGGATCGACGCATTTTATATTTTTTGAGAGTTTACCGAGGAAGATCGGCTCGACGGACGGGCCGGCGGCGGGTTTGCCGGCCGTCAGGTTCAGTAACATGGTGATATCGGCGTTGCAGATGCCGGTGCCGTGCCGGCAAGCGCGGCGCCGGGGGGCGGGGCGGGGGCGGGCGCGGTGCAGTGCCCACTGTGCGCGGCGCGGCCTGCGGGCGCGGCGGCCACGCGCCGCCACCTGGAGGCGCACTACCCGCGCGACAGCCCGCTGTGCCCGGTGGCGGGGTGCGCCCGCCGCTTCGCGCATCCCAACTCGGTGCGCAACCACATGCGCATCAAGCACCGCCGCACGTGGGAACAGATGAAGACCCTCAAGTGGAGCTGCGGTTGGGCCTCCTAGGTCCCGCCCCGACCCGCTACTTTACACCTTCGAGGATCGAAAATAAAACGGCTGTGAAACGAATACCGAGATGAATCTCGACGGGAACGGAAACGATGATCTCCAGAATGCATTTTCGTATGACGCTATCGTGATCGCGTGACGTTGTATAAAGCGGTAGATATAAATCGACTGAAAATTATTTTTGTAGTAGTTATAGACTGATATTATTTAAGGTTCATAAATGTAAGCGCATTATGACATGTGATGATTGGTGCCATTGATAGGATACGAAGTGCGACTGTAACTGTCGATCGTTCTGAAGACTTCCTAAATGTCTGTAACTTCCATTGTTGCTTCTACGCCATCTTTTTTACTTGTGATCGTCGTGTTGACTGTTGATCCTATGATTCATAAAAGTGTCCTTACATTTTTACTTCAACAACTTTTTCTGATGTTTGTAATTGTTGAGAAAGATTTTTCACAACGTTCATAAGTAAAACAGATTTGGCAATTGTCTTTCTATTTAGCTATTTAGGCTATGTATGGTGTCTCTTTGCTATAAGATTTTTTCTCTAGTATTTTGTAGCATTTAATCTTGTGTGTATCTTCCAATAAGTTCAGTACTTCCATGTGACCTCTTGTTTCCAATATTTTCCCTAAGCAAGGCCGGTATTATAAGACTGAGACATTACTAACTAAATAATTTAACTTATCTCCATCGAGATATTTCATTCTCCAATCTTACATACCTATTAACATAACATATGCCTTGCTACATACATGCTTAACTTATTGTACCGGTACTCGCAATTACTTTAGACCATAGATAAGACAATACGAAACAAAATGCCTTTGAAACGCAATAGTTAGGGATACGTTAACTTCCAATACATACATAGATACGTTTACCTACATAGAGAATTTATTTTCGAAAAGTTTGTTCGTGTTGCCCCATTGAGTGCACATCTAAAACATATCTAGTCAATGTAGACAAAACTTATATGATAATATGAAAAAAAAGTATTTTATGTGTAAATAACTCCATTCGCATATATTTTCAAATGAATGGAAATGAGGGATAACACCAAAAATAGATTTAAGAAACTATTATTATAATGATATTTATCCTTTGGAATATATTTTCAAGAACAACGATTTAGCTACGATAATATTATGTCAATATGTTATATTTTAACAGTAGCTTAGCAGTTATTTAAAAATGGTTGCAATTAGAGTTATATTTTTATATAAACAGAGTTATTTCCATTCCATTAGCTAGAATCACCTTTAAATTCCAAAAAATATTTTCATATACAAACACAGGTGGACACAGGTGGAGGCTGGATATAATAACACAACATTAGAAATTCGCTCTAAATTAATGCAAATAAATACAACTAAGATCCCGTTGGCGAAAATAAATATCATACATAATATACTTAATAACATAAAATATTACCTAAGCTAAAAATAGTAAAAAAGCCTTCAAAAATATATGCGATGGATATAGAAATTGTGAATGAATAAAAAGTATTGGTTAAACTTAGCGAGTAGAGAAATTGTTCCTGACGCCTGAGAGGCAAGTCGTATAACTTTATTATATAAAATAATTTTTAGGCATAAACATGTAAATTAGCAATTCAATAACCAAATGTTCATTGTGAGTAAACGATTCTAGTTGCGATCTGTATTAGTGATACGATATATACGTAATAATTTTTACCCGAAAAAATATCTGCTTATATAAATAAAACTACGAAGTAGAAATGTCTTGTGCTTTTACATTTTGTTGATATCTAATAATTAAGTAATCGATGCAAAAGGTAAGACCTATCACAAACAACGTTAAGCTTTTTATCAGTGTCTCTTGGCCGAGTATTGAAATCGAACATTCCTTACAGGGAACTGCCGACGGACTCAGGATTTGCTCCGTGTAAGGGCCACAGATCCAAGACCATGCCCTAAATGCGGGAAGATCTACCGCTCTGCTCACACCTTGAGGACGCATCTTGAAGACAAGCACACAGTCTGCCCTGGATACCGGTAAGCGCCACGATAATAGAACTTAAGTAGGTACATACTTCTTCTTCCTCTTGTCGTGGTACTAGTTTCTTTCGAAACAGTGTGGTAAAAGGAATTTAAGTGTCCATGCTAAGTTCCGGTAACGACCGACATAACACTAAACAAAATACATTTTAAAATGTTAATATATCCGATAAGCTCATGATGTACACAAAGACATTCCTTTATATTTATTGCGATTGACAACATTCACATGAAATTATAGAAGTGACAATCGTAACTCGACTCAAACAAACTCTAAAACTCGAGATATCTAAATGTTCTACTCTTCCAGGTGCGTGCTCTGTGGAACCGTGGCAAAGTCGCGCAACTCTCTGCATTCGCACATGTCGCGGCAGCACAGAGGCATCTCCACCAAGGATTTGCCTGTTCTGCAGATGCCGACGAGATTCGATCCGGAACTGGCCAGCCAGTAAGTTTCTTCATTTGATACTTGATAGGTCTGCTCTAAGAGAAGTGGAGTTCCAATAAACCAGTAGTATCTATATCAAAATCAATGCTACAATCGTTTGGATATTTTCAGACTCCTAGCAAAAGCGGGAGTGAAGGTGTCTCCAGAACAGCTGCGAGCTCGAGCATCCCCCACCGGTCCACGCCGGTCTGACATCAAGCTGGACGCCAAGTCTGCCGCTTCCGAGAGCAGCTCCATTTGTGGAGACAATGACAACGATGACCTCAGCCAGTCGCGGTACCAGGACGGCATTCCTGTCTCTCCACCTCGTAAGTAAAGCTGATTACACCTATCATTCATTTTATGTCTTTACTTTAACCGTTATCGAAGTGAGCAATCGCTGTCGAATCATTTCACACATCATTTACATGAATATTTATCTCCAGATATAAACAACCTGGCGAACACGACCATCACAAAAGTACCCGCAGTCCGCGCGGTCACCGCCAAGAGTATCGCAGACCTGCCGCACGGCCTGCCTCTCGCTGCACTGAAGCACGAAGACTACCCCGCCGGCTACGGAGGCAGCTCAGCTCTACTCGACACCTATCTGCAGTACATTGGTGAGAATATGCTTGGTATGTACGGTCATTTGAAAGTAACTTAACTTGCTTTTCAGCAACTGATAGTTTCCCAGCCTAACGAATGCGCGTCCCACAGGAATGAACGCGAAACTGGCACAGATGAACGCTCTACACATGGACAGAAAACAGTACGACGAAAGATCCCCTCAAATGGGCTCCCTTCCTCCGCCACCGACCAACTTAGCTCATCAGCGCTTCCTGAAGCAGATGCAGCGGCAATATACTGAAAACATGGGAAAACCTGACATCATACGCGATTCCGATGAACCTTTAGATTTAGGGAAGGAGAGGCAAAGGAATGATAGTATCGGCGAGACCGATGCAGAGAAACACGACAAGGACAATAGAAAGGACTATTACAACAAGGAGTACAACGACGACGACAGAAACAGGATCCTCTCTGAGCACGACCCGGAGCACAGCGGCGTGGACGACGGCGAGTACTCCGAGGACGAGCACAACAAGATCTCCTCATGAAATGAAGGCCACCGGATCGCAAAGGTGTGTCGAATTAGTCGCGTAGACTGCCTACTCGGTTAGGACAATGTTTTGTTAAAAGTATTTCAAACGGTGCTTGAGTGTTATGTTTTGTGGTCATTTAGCTGATTCGTTTTGTAATAACGGTTTATTGTTGACCCGTGGAATGTCGTTGGTGCCATTTCCGATATTATAATGTAAATTTAATTAGGGTTAATCGGTCGCTGATAGGTTCGAAACGGTTACTTTGCTGTTAGGGAGGATGCGAAGAATATCGTTGCTTTTATAGCAGATGGAATACGTTGTTACGGGTGTTTTATCTTACTGTTAAGGATACCATTAGTTGCAAAGGTACACGTTTAATGATCAGTTAGTGAGACGTTATTTTTGTAAGCCACGGTCCGCACGTAGCGACCTAGCTACCCCACGCACGTCGAGCCGTTGCGCCGACTCCTCACCCGTGAGATTGTTTAGTAGTACATGTATATCTAGTGAGTAGTGTTTTGTAATGTATATGTAAGCTCCCTGTCACGTAGTAGGGTCTTACATAGTAATTCCATCCATCTACCTCAGCATTTGGGCCAATGCGGCGATGTTATTGTAACAAATATCCACACAAATTGTGAATTCCATCCATCTACCTCACTTCAATAGATTTTATTTAAATATTTTATACAATTTATAGATATAAATAATAATTGTTTTATGCATTTTTCAGATTGCATTTATATACTATATAGAGTATATCGTAGATAAATATATGCAAGTCATTAGGTCATTGTTAGTGCTGCCCGTAGTAGTCGTTTGGCATTACGTTTGAATAGATCGCACTCACTACTAGAGGAACTTAGACTTGTCACCGTCGCCGTCGACGCGACGTACGATTGGTTGGATGTATCGGATATCAGTGAGCACACTAACATTGCTTAAAAATACTATCTTTGTATACGAACAAATAAAACAGAGCTTAAAATCATACTATTAATAAATAAAATTATAAATTGATATGTGCGTATACTGAATTCGTAAATTACAAAATAATAACGCGATAACTTATAAATTAACAACTATTAAATACTAATTTGTAACATCTCAATACAAAACTGAGACTGAAATATTTTTCAATAATGTATACCTTTATCGCGTTATCAACAATTATTATCGTCGAAAGTTCAAAATATGATATAATGCATTGTATATAAGTGAAGGTGATATATAAGTACATAATAAATAGTAACAAGAAGCAATAAATAAAGTATACCTTGATGTTGCCTTTGAATGTGTGTAAATAAATGTTTAGTGATGGTTTGTGTTGGTTTGTGGGCAAGTATATAATTATAAACCCTGTAGAGTACACGAGAAGGATTATTTCGTAGTAATGTTGTGGGCCGGTTACTTAAATAACAATTTACTGTGATTACATTCTCAAGTTAGCCTTCAATACTTATACATATTTTTTAGAGTACAATGTTATAGTTATTTAGTATATTGTAAGATTACCTTGTAAGCGAGTCACAAATATATTTACTTCCCGAAAGTTAGAGTTCACTAAGTAATGTAGAGCAATAGATAAAAGCATTTAACCTTTTATATGAGAGATATACTTTATGGATATATTGAGATATACCACTTTGCCATATGTAGCTCGTTAACGAGTGGACATTTGTAGCTTTTGGGATGAAGTGGTTTGTCTACAAAATTCGTAAAATAGATTTAAGTTGTACGGGTTGATTGAAACTTATTTTGTTAGTGTATTAGTGAGATTTGAAGAGTTATGCAAAGTTTTTTTTGTGAGAACATAAACTTGTTGACAGTTAACAGTGTTGCCATAGTGATTAATTAATTATTATTATTTTCGACTGTATATAAATAAGTTTTGATTAGATGATGAGTGCTTTATTCATAATTTGACTATCATAATAATAATAATAGTAGTATTTTGATTTAGATTCTATCACTCTATACTCATAGTTCATTTTAGATACTAGATATTGCACATCAGATTTATACAATAGTTACCAGAGTTATATTAAAGTAAAATATTTTATTCACTATATATTTTTCAGACAAATTATGAACAAAATATATAGATACTTTTGAATTAAAATGTATTATGTAATGTGATGACACAATTCGAAAGTATCGACTTGAATCTGCACTGTTAAGTGACGAACAGAAAACTACATAAGTATGTATGTATACCAGTGAAATATATTATTGTGAAATTAGGACTTTAAGTCGACGAATATGCTCTCTATTATATTGTATATTACTTACATTTAGTTACCTTCGTGAACTTTGGAAGTTCGATATTAGTTTTTTCTTTATGTTTGAATAAACAAGTTTACCTCATTAGCATGAAGATTCATGTAAAACATATTTTGTTTATTTACTTACCTACCTTACGTGACTTTGTGTTAAGTTAATATCATGTAGCCATTGTAAGACATAATTTCAAAAATATACTTACCCTATTAGGCTCACTGGAAGCAGATTTTTATTTAATTCTTACACTTTAAGGTATTTTTAATCATACTGGGGAGCACAAATTACTACGATTTTATTTGCACTGGGTAGCAAATTAATTCTATATATATGAATAAATAACTGTCAATCCACAGACAGTGTGACAGTGTGCTACCCCTTTGTCATATTAGTTTGATAATTAGTACAGTTAATATTATTTTGGCTGAAATAAATCCATTCCTAAACCAGTAAAATTATTTGCAATTCATAATTTACTTAACTGTTTTCCATAAATACCACACTGTTTTATTCTAGAATATTTAACCAGAATTTCTTTAAATCTTTTTCTGTTAAAAGTACTGTTGGGCTAGATAAAAGATTTGAAACACTATTTTATGTATGTATTTCTATTTTTGTTTTGCAACTGTGTCAAAGCCATACTGCATCTTTATGCATTAGTGTGCTAGCTGTACGATGCTTCACTACATTACTATTATACATGAATAATAAAATTGTTTTGAAAACAGAATTGTTTTATTGATTTTATACACCTAAAAAGCTTGGTTTAAATTTCTTAAGACCTATTGGGCTATTTGACCACAGGATATAAATATCCGTATTGTAGTATAGAAATAGTAGTTTAGCCAATGATTCATTTTGATTGTTGTGCCTGGGGATTACAGTATTAATGTATAAATTTCCATAAAAATACATAAGTATTCTATTATTTTTATTTGGAGCCTAAATGTCAACTAATATTTGTTATTTTAATATGCTTAGTGTGGTTCATGGAGCTAGGTATAATGATTAAATGAATACTAAAACTAGGAGTAAAAAATATATAAAACGGTTCTACTGAAAACAAAGTTTATTTAATGGAATCACATCAAGATTTTCCTCAAATCAATAATAATGTATTTCTTATAATATTTAACGCCTAGAGCTACAGGAATAAATAAAGAAGTACACATACTTAAATATATCACATGAAATACTAACTAGATAATCAGTGTTATGCTTATAGTACTAATACCTAATATTTGGACAAAAACTCGTTAAATTAGAAGCGTGGGTGAGTTTTAATTTATTTTAAGGTATTTGTACAAAAGTGTTTAAGACTAAGCTTTAGTGAAATATTACATCTATTTAGAGAGATATTTCGAATCGTTCGGAATCCCGCTAATCCTTTTTTATTTGCTTCTTCTTGAGAAGATAATGAATGCCGAAAATGGCGTTCATTCTGGAACAACAGATAATTCCTATCATTTATTGAACTCCGATCAGCTGTACTTATCTAGAAGTCCTGAGTTGGAGAAAGCCACACATTGCCAAAGTTTTGTAGACTACGCAAATATAAAGTAACAATTATTAAATCAGTACTAAAATACTGAACAATAGCTCTTATGAATAAGGTGAGCGTTGTCTTCCATTATCATAGAAGTTCATTTATTTATGAAATTTGTAAATTTAGAATAGAATAGAAAATATTTTATTTTACGACACAAATACAATGATAAAATTAAAAAACAAAGATACACAAGAAGACATATTAAAAAACATTATAAATATAGTGTCGTAAAAAAGTTTTTCATGGTTTTTAAGCACGAAAATATAAAAATGCGTTGCCTAATCAGTATAATGCTAAAGTTGCTGTGTTTTAGTTTGAAGGTTGTGGTTTATCAGAACAGAACTGCTAGGAAGTGTCTTATATATCTGTAAAGTGATACTCACAGAAAGGCCAAATGCTATTTCTTGCTAGCGAGCGCAATCCCGAGTCCCACAATGCCGCCAAGCGCGAGCACCGCGCCGCCGGCCACCGCCATGCCAATGAGGCCTTCCTTCTCCATGCGCTTGTTTACTTGACGCTGAAATCCAACAGAGTACAGATTACTAAAGTTACTAGTTAGACTAGTGGTTCGCCCCGAACTGAGATTTCGTGATGTTCGTTCCTGTCTTACAAACACGATATTTGGCCTCTGACTACCCCCTAACAAACTTGCAGTAACCAATTGTATCTCAAAAATCATAAATATGTCCTAGAATAAATAAAAATAGAAATGGTATTGGGATGTACAAATCAAACCTTTCATATGCACACACGCACACTCGTCATCGCTGACGTCTCACTTTTATTATTATGTATGTTAGTCTGTAAGGTATATATTTGATATGGACCATAAATGTAATTTTGTAAGTGTCTGAAATAAAATTTTATTATTATTATTATTATTTATTATATGACACCTCACTTGGTATATGTGTGTAAGATTTTTTTGCTTTGTTTGAAAACCCCATATCTCAATAAGCCCTTGTCCAATTAAATTCATATACCCATAAAAATTCATATGAAATTTATATGAAATTGTACTTGAGACCTATCGAAGTTTCGTGCAGATCGAATCAAAGAGTACGAAAATTAAAGTAGGTGGTAGTCAGAGGCAAGTCCAAACATTATGTTTGTACTTTTTTCAGACTACCGCCTACTAACTTGGTGTGGTAACCAAGTTTCAACTCTATTGGCCCATTTATTGAAGAGTTCCGTTGAACAGACCTTGGCTCCACCATCAGACCTGGTTGTTTTCACTATTTTATGAGAACCAAGTACCTACTTAATTTATTTCAAGAAAAACCTAAGAAAAAGCAAAGGAACTGGCCGACCAGTAGAAAAACCTTGATGTCAACGAAACTCTTAGAGATGGGAGCTCTTGGATTGCTGGTTATCTTAATTTAACTTTTTTGTTGTATCACAAAAACCGAGCATCCCAGAAAAAGTTTTTTTTTTTGGAATGTCTAAATAAAGCCCTTTCATGTGACATGTAACTTGTTTTTTTTTTGCCCTCTTAAAAACCCTTTATCCGATTTTACTCATATACTTACCAGTAAATTTCTCAAGTACAAGCTGAGCAAGTACCAAATTTCATGCAGATTGGATCAACGGTTCTAAAGTTATGGCCAGACAAACAAACATACATACATAAAATGCCAAATCACCCAAGTTAACTTAGAGATTTGGTGTGCTTCACTCACTCAACCAATTACTACTAACTAATTAAGTTCATAATATAAGATAGCCAACTCTTGCAACAGATATCTGGGCCATCCTAAGGCTGTCATGGCTTAACCTTTACACAACAAAACTTAACAATAGAAAAACAATAAAATAAAAGAGCTGTTACTTCCAAAGATGACAGAAAATTTACTAATTCTTGTTTTATGATCAAGAGATTGTTAAAGACAATTCAAATGTCATTGTACCTTTGAAAAGTGCAATAGGTATTTAAACACCTGTTCCTATGTGTTATCTTTAATAGATGAAGATACTGATATGATATGACAAGTCCATGATACTCATAACATCTAACAAAGTCCATGATAATCAACCTCACGTCATTTTCATTTGCTCATGTATTTAAAATGTATCTTGTTCATGGTAAATAGGTGCAAATAGTGTCACTACACATACAAATGTGAACATGAATAGCAATGTGATGTGCCACTATGAGGATTGCATACATTTGATATTTTTTATAATAATTATTTATATGTTTACAAAGAAAATAAATATGAATTATTATGAATGGAGCGATGTAACAAGCTTACCTCTAAGGCCAAGACTTGCTGGTTGGCTGGCTCAATCTCAAGGAAGGACTTGACATAGTGCAAAGCCTTGTTGTACTCTTTGATCCGAGCATTGCCAATAGCAAGGTAGAATAAGTAATCCCGCTTTCCTTCAGGATGTGAGTTAAACAGCTCTTTGAGGAGAAGAATGCCCTGCAATATGGCAGGTTGCAGGTTAGAATTAATTAGTATTTACAGAATAAGGAGAGGATGTTTACAAGTCGTATTTAGCAACCTACCTCTTTAAAAAATTAAAGCAAACATTATTTTAAATTAGATTCAATAACATAAAGATCTCATTCACATTAATGACAAAGAAACTAACCAGACAATGACCTTTGAACGTCACACCCAACAACTCCTTTTTCTACGTGAAAGTAAACAAAAGCACACCAAACCAACCTTCCGAATATCCGTCGGGTATTTACTCCTCACCAAGCACCACGCGTACTCAAACTGCGCCTTATGGCTCACATCGCCCTGGTGCAGCTGCTCGTGGAAAACCCTCTCGAATTTCTACACAAAAACGTGAAAAGATCAACACAATGCACAACGCAACCAATGACTCAGTGCCTTACCCACAACATTGCACAAAATTATTATTACTTGCAAATCTTCTGAAGATACGACTTCGTCAAGAACGTCTTCCATGGTAGATTGTGTTATGTGTTTTTATTGATCAAGTAATCCCAATTTTCACCAATATTCGCTGAATATTTAACAATAATGTTCTTTCTGGGCGAAAAGAAAGATCACAGCAAAATACATACAATTACACTTTTCAATTTTTTTACAAACTCATGAATGATTGATTGAAACCGCGATGACAGTTGCAGACATCCGTGCGTGTGACATTCAGACATTGACGTGACGATAGAAACAAAAAAACCCCTGCTAAAACTTATACCTAATTGTAAAAAATATTAGAATAATAGCTTGCACGACCACAGCACGAACTTGAACAAAAGGTAGATAATTTTCTTGGCTAGCAGGTTCATAGATTGGATTCGTTAGCGTTCTATCCTCTTGACATTACTTTTCTTCCGAAGAAGATTATTGATGATTTTATATTTATGTCAAAGTCAATCAGATGTTAACATAACAGAAGAAGAAGAAGCTCGCGGTGGTGATTTGTGTTTGTGACGTATGTTTACTTTTAGTGGGGTACTTTTCTTCGTTTCTTTGTTTGTCCATCAAAGAATCCTTGTGAAAAGACAAATAGCCTCAGTAAAGGCAATTCTACTGTTAAAATTCTAGTGACCTTCAACGCCACTCCATAAAAAGCTGGTTTCAAAATGCAAAGCGTGATCAACACCGTCAAGGGAACCGCCCTCGGTGTAGCGGGTTATCTGACACCGGTTCTGAAGGTCTATCTTTATTCTATACTTGGATTTTTAGGTATTCGGCATCCGCTGAATCAATGCACTTCACATAACGCTTTCTTGTCCAAATAAGCAAAGTTCAAATATAACTGATAGAAAGGAACCAGTTAACTGTATAGGTATTCTATGCCTAATATTAGTGGTGTAATCTGCTGATACATAATATTAGCGGTCCAGGTCTGGATGTTGTAGGTAGCACCAAAGTCACATTTAGTTACTGATAATATATTAGATACTGACAATACAGAGAAAATTTGTGTGGTGAATGTGAAAGAGCCTTTTTAATTTATATTCTTGTTTAATTTCTTTATCTAACCTGCTAAAGTGACAATTTTAATTGATAAGCGGCATAAAAATTAACTAAATATGGTTTCTAGGAGTCAAAGTTCCAAGAGACAGGAGTGCTGACTCCTGAAGAGTTTGTGGCAGCCGGAGATCACCTAGTCCACCAATGCCCAACTTGGCAGTGGGCTAAGGGTGAGGAGTCCAAAGTGAGGCCATACCTGCCAGCTGATAAACAATTCCTGATAACTAGGAATGTGCCATGCTATAGAAGATGCAAACAGGTATATTATAAATAAAAATTTAGGGTCTTATAAACTAAGTAGTAATGTTGTAAAAACATCACATGAACTTATAAGATAGGAAGGCATAATTTTTACAAGCTACATAATTCTGCTTAGGCCAGATTGGTTGCTTAATAAATAATTCCATATTATAAATAACAGATTGAATACTGTGAAGACAATGAGAAGGTAATTGAGGATGAGAATGATGCAGAAGGAGGCTGGGTAGACACACATCACTATGACAATGCCGGATCACCTGCTATTGAAGAGAAGGTAATAAGTCCATCTTATCTGAGATAAGTAAATTATGTATTTTATTGCTAAATTTTTTATGTTCACCTGTAGACAATAACCATGTTGACTGTAGTTGAGAAATATAAATTATATTATAACTGAGGTAATATATTTCTATTGGTATATTAAGCCAACCAACCACTTCAAAATCCAGGTATATGTGTCAAATTGATTAGGATGCACCTCTGACAACCGACCTTTGACATCCTCAAAGAATCTTGAGTTGGTATGAGTTATTAAAAGATCTAAACCATACCTGGGAATCAAATTCATGTGTTAGTTCAAGTAACCTTCTTATAGGTATGTGAAATGACCCTGGAGGCAGCAGATACTGGGGACAGTGATGGTGAAGGTGCAGCTGATAATGATGATGAAGAGGATGAAGAGGGAGAGGCTGAGGATATGGAGCAGTTCCAGGAGTCTGGGCTGTTGGATGAAGTGGATCCGGTAAGTCTAAAGAACTATTTTACTGGATGATGATTGGACTGGGCCATATTTTAGTGTCCTACACAACACATTATTTTCAGACACATATGGAAGATAATAGTAAAACACTTCTTTTATGGTTTCTTAATTGGCTAAACAGATGAAATATATTATTATATTAAAATATATATTATCTCATTATATTATTTGAGTACAAATAGGTAATCAACGAACTAAATACTTACTGGTTATCAATGTCATATTGTTTATGCTTTATCAGTGCACTTAGTTACAATGTAAATTATTGTTTATTTTAGTTATATTTATGAGGTCATATTAAATAAATAAATTATGATTACTGTCATCATTTGTAGGATCATCAGATTTGTAGGAAAACTTATAACTATCAATATTCTTGTAAAATCGGGTCTCCGTAAATGCTTAATCTGAATTGATTACATGCTTGTTGACCTATGCTTTTGAAGGGTTATTTCGTCAGCAGTTTAAGGGCCGGTTTCACCAAGCTCTGTTAGTTACTAATCAAGGATTAAAAGACCGTTAAATCTAACCTTAGCTGTCAAACGCGTACATTTTGACATATTTAACGGCCCTTTAATCCTTTGTTAATCTAACTGAGCATGGTGAAACCGGCCCTAAGTAGGGCTGCATTCACGCCAAAGTGTTTTGTGCAGTCTCACTTTTAGCCTAATTGTATTGAATCAAGTTGAGCATATTATTGGTTCTGTGTGAACGAAAAGTTATGATACATAGAAAAGCAGCAAACTGGCTGACACTACGTTTGGTGTGAACGCGGCCTAAGTCCCTATCTTTCAGGGGGTTTCCACCAATTTTTTTGTACATTACCCAATGTACTAAAAAATTGGTGTTGATTAAGTTAGATAGTGATTCTTGCAATAAAACGATTTTGTACCTTCCAGTCGACAGCACTAGCGCCCAGCAAGGAAGTGAAGCCTAAATCCGACAAGTCGAAGCAGGGTGAAGGCGATGAGATAGTGAAGACGAGAACCTACGACCTGCACATCACTTACGACAAGTACTACCAGACGCCGCGTCTCTGGCTCATTGGATATGACGAGGTGAGAATAAATAAACAATATATTGTATTTGACAACAATATCAGACTATTAGAAAGAATATTTTTCTATAAGAAAATATTATTTTATGCTAACACGTGCATTGCGCCGCATCCATTACTCGTGAGACGCAAAGTTGTTAATTGAAACATGCCTGATGAAGATGTTGCGGGAATCGAACTCGCACATTTGTGTCTCGTAAACTCATTAACATTTAATATTACAGGGGCGCACGCTACTGAGCGTAGAACAGATGTACGAGGATGTGTCGCAGGATCACGCTAAGAAGACGGTCACTATGGAGTCGCACCCTCACTTGTCCGGGCCCAGCATGGCTTCGGTCCATCCTTGCCGGTAACTCACCTTTGAAATATTAATTGTGACCCACGGGACACGCAGTAGATATTGGTATTACTCACGTCACCTAAAAAACAAGCCTAACCTATGCATTAGGCGACTTATGGGTATAATAGATGGTATGGGATGAAACGCGACGAGGGGTAACATTTGTCGTGCAACTTACTCATGCCTAGACACATCCCAGTGCCTTTCAGCGCTCATTACGTGACGAGTTATATAGCAGTAAAACACGTAAAGAAGGCTCCGACGGTCGACGATATCGCCGCAGGAAGTCTATGGTTGTATAGTATTCCAGGAATGTATTTTCTGGTAGGCAGAAAGCAGCAAAAAACGGTATTTAACTACAATAATATACCTACTTGAAAAACAGCAAGGCCGCCAATCACTATATTTGATCTTACTGTTAAGCCGAAAGTAATACTCACATAATAACACATAACAACCAGCTAAGCAGTATATTAATGTCTTTATTTGTTCACCAGGCATGCAGAAGTAATGAAGAAGATTATAGAAACTGTGACCGAGAGCGGAGGCGAGATGGGCGTGCATTCCTACCTCATAGTGTTCATGAAGTTTGTGCAAACTGTCATCCCGACCATAGAATACGATTTCACTCAAAACTTCACCATGAACTAGGCACCTGCTGTAGCTTTGCTTATTTGAGGTTCTGTCTATATACAAGGGCAACAGATCCTACTATTAATAGCCATGTCTTGAGCCACCTTTTCACCGAATCCTTGTGACCGATACATTGCTATTGGTCAATAAATGGGCCACCACTGCAATTAGTGAAAATATCAAACTTGCCTCTTGTACAGTCAGCACCAGAAGTAAATGACTTTTGAAGAATTTCTGAATTGCATATTGGATCTAATAATAGCTTTTCATCATAAAACTACTGTTATGGTAGAATTTTATCTTCTCAGTTTGATAGAGAACATGACATATTCACGTTTCATTCAGTTTGATCATCATTTTGATTCACTTTTGATGTTAACTGTAATTTACAAAGAAACGCAATTTGCTTAAAATAGTTGGGTTGAGGAAATAAGGGCAGATGCGATGGATTCTTATCCAAAGGGATGGAATTTTAAATATATGAACCAAAAACTCACTTTAATAATTTAACTTCGACTGCTCACCAAAACAGATGTACTATACTAAACGCGAATACTAATATGTTCATACACAGACAAGTGCTTGCTGTATGAAGAGTTGTTTCATGACATGTTCCTATGCAAAACAGCTATTAAATCCTCAAGTCCTAGTTTGGTTTTCTGTATTGCAAGCCCGGGTTTTGTACAGAGACGCGATAAGAACCCCCTATCGGGTGCTCTCGTGTCCATACAAAACTCGGGAGAGAACCAAAAACGAAAAAAATACTTGCTGTGGTTCTGTTAATGTGTTGGTGAACTTCTAAACTAAGGCCAGTCTAGAATCACAATTTACCAAAGTCTGAATGATCTTGCCCCTAGAAAAACGTTTTTTTTTACTGTATGCATGTTGCTGATGCTCCTTCGTCGTTTGCGCAACAGGTTATAGCTCGGAAAATCTTGCACAACGATCTGAGTTATCTGTATTAAGTCAAACACGTTTACCAAACTAAACAGAATTAGCGTAAACATCATTTCCATCGTCTGACAGTTTGCTAATCATATTTGGCTGCTTATTTTTTATTTTAGGCGTTAATAGTAATTAGCTTCCTAAATGGGATTAGTGGCTCGCTAAACACTATTACTGTTCGTTGTGCAAGTTGCCCTGTCGTTGAATGTGTGTGAATTTTGAACGATTAAATAGGCTGCCAGTAGCAGTCTGCAGCTACTTGTGCTTATACGGAAAGACAGGCGCTACAACGAATATTTGGATGTCCGCAACCGAATTAATTCGATATTCAGTGCTGACACCGTGAATCTTGTATTTGTTTGCGCGTTATATCGATTGGTTCAGGTAGTAGTCTATTCGTTTTTGAAATATAGTTAGATGCTGGCACAAAAATAAATGTGTATTATTTTTATATAGAGTAAGACTGTCATTAAAATATTATTAGGATCATTCCTGAAACGCCTTGAATATTATATTTTTGCATACTTAGAATTTATTATTAAAATATAGGTTCTTTAAATATTTGGTGCACATAATTGTATTTTCGTGTAACTAACTATTTGATTAATTTTATGTACCTATTATGTTTTATTTTGGCATTTCGTGTGTGTCGTCAAGCATACAAAGTATGGTTTAATGTTGAATACTCTTATATTATGATGAATGTAATATGCATTATCGTTTTAAGTTTTAATAAAACTGTTATTTTGCTACACATCTATTATTCTTATATCCAAACCTTAAATCCTTTTCAAAACTACCGTTCATGAGTAAGTATAATTTATTGATACATATCACTTGATAATAATATTATGTACAAATCACATTTCGTTTACAATCATCAAATATAAATAATTAATTACATACCATAAAGCCATTTGCACTACAAGCTAATTCTATACAGTAATATTATACATCAGTTTACAGGCGCAACAAAATTGTGATTGTATTAAATTTTCAAAATTTGAACTTTACTATATCATATGTTTATTATTTAGGGGTACAATTATAGTGTGTAAAGTGAAACATTAAAAAAATGTTTCCATAAAGCATCCCAGATGGCGCAGGCGGTAGGATTTAAATAAAATCAAAACGGTCTTTATTCAGTACAATCACAAGGATCACTTAGAATAGGGTATCGTATTTGAATCCTACCGCCTGCGTAATTTATTATGTTATCTGCGCTGGATCAATCGAACGAATGGCTTTTTTAGTTTACAATACAATGCCATCTAAGATTTGATTAAGAAACATTTTTTTAAGAATGTTATCCAATCTATTATTTCGGTCTACAAGACTAAATAGAACATATTTTATATTATATTTTGAATCTGAATTTATATTTTGAAAATTGTTCATGCAAGTTGTTTATTAACTATAATAGGACCGTTTTCTTTGGATCATATAAACACAATCACAGTAAACTATTAATTAAGACTAGGGCCTATAATCTATTAGCAACAAAAAACAAAAACAGCCTCACAACTTTGATCCCCAGACATAGTAGATATCCTCAGATCTCGGAGTACCAAGTACTAACCAAAGATTCTTTGAGGATGTCACGGAGAAAGGGGTAGTTAGAAGTTCGTCTAAACATTACATTTCACACCTACCCACATTTTGCAGGAGGTGGTATTTCATTCGTGACTGGCTGCATGCCCATCGCCGCTTCCAGAATACTAACCGATTTCTTCGCGATGTTTTCTTTCACCGATTGAGAGCACTGGTATTGCGCGTATAATTTTTTCGAGTAGAAAAACACATTTCAATATCAATTCTGTCATACACTCTTCACCAACAATCGTATCGGAACTAGTCCAGTAAAACTATACAATACAGTATTGATTAATTAAATTATTATTGTAAATAATACTTTCCAACATTTACAAAACTGTTCCAAAATATATTTATCTATAATTTTAAACTAGTATGACACGACCGTAGTGTGCCTGCAAATATTCAAACTAAAACTATATTCTTAGATTGTACTTTCACAAATTTTCTACAGTAACATAATTATATAATAATATGACCGCTACTATAGAAATTTTAATAAACTACTTAATTTGAATTTTAGGCTATTGAAATGTATTCTTTTCTTTATATTTTATTATAATTGTATGCAATTTTATTATATAGTATAGGTTATAAGTAGATGGTACTTATTATTATTTCAATATGCAACCTTTTTATGAATTTTCGATTAAAATAAAACAAATAGCCAGGTGGGTTTCTGACATCGTTGGCAAACAGGGTAAAGATCAAACGTCTTACTGCGAAACTGGAAGGATATCAAAACTTTGATCATAGTTTTAATAATATCAATTAATTACAAATAATAATTTCTCTATGTCTCTTTACAATAGAGACGCAAAGCATTTATAAATTATAACATTCCAAACGCTGATACATAATATAATCGTAATAATTTAAAGCATAAAATGTCAGTTAAAATTAATAATTTATAAAATTCGGCTAACAATGTGAAAAAGAGGGAATGTCTTCATAATTATGGATAACATTATCAATTACTCTAATTTTTCTTTCTCATTTACTAAATTCAAACATCAACTAATTAACGAAATAAAATAGAATAATTTATTTTTAATTGTCCAATCATCACCATTTATTCCATCTTAGGAAAACTTTCAACCATCTAACAAACGTCAAACATCTCATAAACATCAATTAAACTAGAAACGCTTTAGATAGGATAGCACCCGCAAAAATCGAAAGCGTGTAAGATATGGGACTGCCTTATTCATTTGTACAGTCGTTTCTCTCACTTTGTCACTACGTGCAGTGTTACATATATATATTTCTTCTTCATATTTCCACAACTATGTAGAGTTACTACAATGCGACCACGGAATACATAATAAACTGGTAACGTCCTTCATTCCGAAAGAGACGGTCTTTAAAAACTGGGTTAACCTCGAGTTCACTCTCAAGAAGACGAGTATTAAGACTTGTGGGGAACAATGCCGACCAGTCTAAGTAGAGCCAGCGATAGCACCTTATCGAGGGGATCCAGGGTTCCTCGTTGCAACCATTTGGGGATGGTCGTGCGTGCGTGGCTGAAGCCAAGCTTTTGAAGGATGTAGTCGACTCCGTACGGCTCTATGGACTTGCCCGCCCACGATAGTAACCTGCGGAGGAAACATATACTTATACCGACGCCCATCACAAGTGCGAGTGAGAGGTACTTCTCATTCGTACAGTGAGGTAATGTTTCTTTAATTTGGCGTTTGACAGCAAGTTTTCTTATTTACATCTGTCGCTTCGCAGGATACATAATTAAGGAGCGGCTTAGCAACCTCTAGCTGGTTGTGGTGTGGTAAAAATATTTTACATCTCTCAGGTTCGGTAAGTAGGTTCATAATACCTCCAAATGGGGCTTGTAGATGACTAATTAGCGCTCTAGGGTAATAATGTAGCTAGAAAAGCCCTAGGACGGTAAGTAATTAAAAAAAACTCTTCTTTCTTTCTCTGAATCTCTTCTTCTGAATCTCACCAAGTGACTAGACTTGTACACAGATGAGTGGTGCCGAGTTTCGCATCTATTTACTTTTATTTTTTGTTCTGTTATTACTAAAATTTTGCTTTACTTTTATTCTGTATGTGATCTTATTTTCTATGCCTACTTGCTACCTACAGTTTCATTTACACTTTGCCAACTCCCACACAACCCACACATTCAACACACACAAAATACACCCTTCACAAAACAAACTGTAGCTCGTTCTACACAAAACCGAGAAACCAACCTACCTCGTAAACTCAAGTATTTGTTCGTCGTTAAGTTTAGTCTGAAACCTTTAGCAACCTGTCTCCCGGCTCTGTGGTTAAGTCACGCTCTTTTTAATAATTCCAACAAGTCACGCAATGTACGTGACATTATTAATCAAAGTAATTTTATGCGTTAGTTACAATGCATGACATAGAACACTTAAACTCAGAGCTGGATTCTCTTGCGTTGGCTGAAGCAGCCAGAAGCGACTTGGAAGATGTTAACAAATACTTGCAAAAAAATAACTCACCATGTTCCCTTACTCTCCTTACACAAAACATTCGTAGTATCAACTGTAACATGCCTTCTTTTACCACTCTCTTGCAAAGATCTCAAATCTCCTGGGACATATTGGTGTTAACTGAGTGTTGGCTCCAATCCGCCAAACAGATACCTAGCATTGATAACTACAATTATGTCTCCACAACTAATCATAAAACCCAAAACGAGGGAGTTGTTATATACTTTAAAAAAAACATAATTGTGACGACCGAAGAACCTCAATTAAAAGACGCAAACTGCCTTATATTAAAATTATCTCTAGAAACATGCATCATCTCAATCTATCGACCTCCTGGTTATAACGATATCTCCAACTTTTTAAACTCACTTGACCAATTACTCTCAAATCTAAGTAACTATAAAAATATTATTTTGTGTGGTGACATAAATATAGACATAGTTTCTCAAACAAACGAAAAACGCTCTTATGAGTACCTTAATCTTCTTGCGAGTCATAGCATGCTATCCGGACACGACATGCCTACCCATGGTAGAACTTGTCTGGACCACATAATGTTAAAGACCAAACATAAAGCGACTTGCCTTGTGTTGAATACTTCGATCACTGACCATGAGGCTGTAGCGGTTGGTTTTAATCGTATCGGAAATATTGATTATACGAACAAACCCACTACTCGCACTGACTATGCTGGTCTGGACAACACCCTGCAAGAACTAGATTTACAATCCATCCTTAGTTGCACAGATGTCAATCAAGCCACTGATCTCCTCGTAACCTATCTTAAGAATGCTGTTAAAATTAATACTAAACCTACGAAAATCCCTATAAGAAAACGGATCAGTAAACCGTGGATAAGCGTTGGCCTCTTGCGTTGTATGAGGAACAGGGACAATCTGCATAAAAAAGTTAAAAAATACCCAGACAATGAGACTCTTAAATTGACATACAAACGTTACCGGAATTACTGCAACACGCTTCTTAAAAAGGCTAAAAGAACATATGAAAGAGGCGAAATCGAGGAAGCTGGTAGAAACAGTAAAGAGCTTTGGAATGCTATAAAAAAGATAAGCGGTTCCCATAAACCCAAAGATGAGTCATCTTGCATCCTTCTAGCAGATAACCCCCAAAAAAGCGTTAACACCATCAACTCATTTTTTGCAAATGTCGGTAAAAATCTTGCCGAACAGATCCGCTCTGTAGGACCTAATATTCCAAACCACACGGACTTCCGCTCCTCAACCCCGGTTTACTCGTTTCTAATGTTGCCTACTGATGACGTCGAAATCATGCAACTGATAAATGGACTCAGAAACAAATGCGCCGTTGGAGCTGATATGATCTCGGGAACTCTGCTTAAAAGGTACGCACATCTTCTCACTCCAGCTATAACCCACATATGCAACCTTGCTTTAACAACTGGAATTTTCCCTCAATCTTTTAAAGCGGCTGTCATCAAACCTATTCATAAAAGCGGAGACAGAGGCTGTGTCAACAACTATCGCCCCATTTCTATTCTCCCAGCCCTATCTAAAATCTTAGAGCGTCTAATCAACATACGACTAATAAAATTTCTAGAAACGAATAACTTACTCTCCTCTTCTCAATTTGGCTTCCGACGTAACAAATCAACCAACGATGCGGTGCATGAACTGGTGGACTCAATTGTTACCAACTTAGACAATAAAAAGAAATGCCTTACTGTCTTCCTCGATTTAGCCAAGGCCTTCGACACAGTCTCCGTCCCGCTGCTTTTGCTGAAGTTGGAGAGGATCGGTGTTAGAGGCCTTCCTTTGGAACTTTTAACCAGCTATTTGACCGACAGGACGCAGCAAGTTAAAATTGACCGATGGATTAGTGAGGAGGAAGTGGCCACTTATGGAGTCCCTCAAGGTAGCATTCTCGGCCCAACACTATTCCTCATCTACATAAACGACCTTTGCGATCTCCAGATTAGAGGTGGTAAAATCTTTACCTATGCCGACGACACCGCGATCTTTTTCACTGGTAGTAGCTGGGACAGTGTCTTTGATCTGGCTCAAATAGGCTTTAACAGGATTAGTGACTGGCTGTCTCATAATATTCTTACATTAAACATCTCTAAAACTAAATATCTTACATTTGCTTTCTCGACATTTCACCTCCCTTCAGTTAATTACTCAATTACTGCCCATAATTGCCCCCCCTTAACCGCTACATGCACCTGTCCTCCTCTCCAAAGAGCTGATAAAATAAAGTACCTTGGTATCGTAATTGATCAATCCCTTAGTTTCAAGCCCCACGTAGAGTTGCTAGTCCCCAGATTACGTAAACTCATATACATATTCAAGACCCTTAGGCACGTAGCAAACATCCAAGTTCTCAAGATGGTTTATCACGCCCTATGTCAATCGCTCTTAGACTACTGCATAACGTCCTGGGGAGGTGCAGCTAAGACCCACATTCTGGAAGCTGAAAGAGCGCAGCGTGCTATACTCAAAGTTGGTGCCAGTCTTCCCTTTCGGTATCCTACAGTAAAGCTCTTCCTAAAGTGGGACGTACTAACAGTCAGACAAACATTTATCTTACACACAGTTCTGAAAAAACACGCTGAAATGAAATACGACCCACTACTAACAAAGGATAAGAGAAGGAAGGGTAAGGTCTGCAAAATTCCGTCTTTTCGCACCAGCCACGCCCAGAGCTCTTACTGCTTCTTAGGTGACTACCTCTACAATAAAATGAACAGTTCCCTAAATATATATTCCCTATGTAGACCCAGCTGTAAAAAAACCTTAAGCACGTACCTCAAATCCCTTAACTACCTAGAAACAGAAAATCTTTTAATCACCATGTCCTAATACTACTCCATCATTCTCTCCCTAAATTTATCGACCCAAATTTTAACTTTTAACCATACCATATTTATACAATTTTAACCATAACCATATTTATACAATTTAATCACAAGGATCACTGTGAAACGTCTTGTAAGCTAGGAGAATATACATGTTATCTCGCGCACACACAGCACTCATACACATACTCACATACTCTCTCACTCACATATGCACACAAAACTCTTTTACACACACACTCTCTCTCCCACACACACTCTCTCTCCCACACACACACTCTCTCCCACACAAAACATCCACACACTCCCACACACACCCTTACATACAAATAGGTAGCAAGCAAGTAATTTAATATTTTAGGTTAATTACATATTAATTTAATTTAATTTATCCTTAAGCTTTTAATTTAATCTTTGTTTTCAAATACTTGTATGCTATTGTAGGTAGGTCTTCCTACAACAAGACCCAATGTGTCCGCTGAGTGGGGCCTGGTGACTTGTAATACAGGTTCTTACGAACCTACATCAAGCACCAGTCTTTCACAATGCATAAGCATTAAATTTATCTTGTTGTCGACTAATCACGGTTTCGGCTCAGTATTGTGAAAGAAAATAAATACCTTTTTACTTTACTTTTACTTTCAAAAAGTTCGCGTACATCTAACCATCAAACTGGCAATAGACATCATGCATTCAGCCCAATGACAAAAGAGGTCGCTTTGCTATTCAGCCTTGTCTTCGCGTGAGTATAATAGTCATCAATTTTAAATATCGAACGGCGAAGCTCAATTTCGATCTCGAAAAACAAAGAAAGTTCTTTACTTGATTCTTTTTAATGAAAAAAGGCGGGAATATAAAACCACTTTAAATATTGTTTATTCTTGTAAAGCCGGTTTTTTTATACTTACCTCACAATCGAGATGTAAAGCAGAATAGTTAGCTCGGGTGCACCAATTGCACCCTCGAACTCTCGGACCTAATAACCCTAAATATCTCGGGCTGCAATTGATGCCTTACAGCCCTTGGCTACTAATCTACTATTCCTGTTTGAATCACCATCGCCCACAACGGACAGCCCGTTTAAGTTCCTCATCGGACTAGACGCTGTCAGATGGACATAATAAGATATGCGAGTAAGCGGTGGTACCTGACAGTGGGCTCGAGATGCCAGGTGATGCAGCGGTAGTCGCGGTAGTCCTGCGTGACGAGCGGCGCGCGCCCCGCCGCCGCCGCCGCCTCGCCCCACGCGCCGCGCCCTCCTCCAGGCATCTACGTACAACGATTCTTTTTACTGATATTGCTACATATCGCTATTGATTGTTCTGAGATATTTAATCCCCACGCCGCCGAGCGCCTTCCCGACTCACCCTCTCCGATTCGCTTGCTTTGACTGATTTCATTGAAGTGGAGCGAAGATAATAATGCTAATAATGAACAATTAATAGCTCTAGGATCTTCGATTCTTCGAGGATTTTTTGTGTGGACACAACAGAGTTAGGCGACGGCATTAGTAAACAGACTCTCATCATCATCACGTGACTTATTTTTTTTTATACTACTCAACAATGCACATCAATGATCAACAATGATGGAACAAGCACATGGCCCACCTGATGTTAAGTGGTAACCATCACATATAACAAAGCATTGCCTCGTAAGTCACGCACGATATGAACGTGCCCAACGATGCACTGCCCTGTGACCATCAACTTGAGGCATACAGATGTTAAGCCTCAACTACACCGTAACTACACCGGCTACCACACTCTTCGACCGAAACACAGCAACGCTGCTTGGCGGCAGAAAAAGGCGTGACTTCTTCTAGCCACAACATTTTTTGCCTCCAGGAATATGTACTTACAAGTCTGTCCTTTTCCTTGATGTACGAAGAGATGAGGTCGTGCAGGAACAGGAACGCCTCGGCGTCCACTGACACGAAGATGTGGTCTTCGAATTCGGTGATAAAACTGCATTCCACTATCGGCTTTTCATCTAGTGACAAGAATTATCAAATGAAAATAAAAACTCGTGGTGATGCCGGCATAGAATAAAATAAAACCCGTTTATAACTTCTCGTGGTTGTCACATGCAACCTGGAGATAGGCAAACAGCAGCAGCTGAGTACATAACACTAACACTGCGGCCATCAATCCGCCTTCCCAGCGACTACGGCAAACCTCCTTCAATAAAGAAGGTTATAAAAACAGTACCTAGTCCCCGGCAGTTCTGCTTTTCCTAGCACTGGTGGTGGTCAGGGTATAACGGGATTCTATTTCTAATGTGGGGGAATAAGATCTGCATTGACGTCCCGCAATTATTGTGCATAATCCCCCCCGTCTAACCTCACCCCAGCGAGCACAGCTCCTTAAAGTAGCGGAGAAGGATTTTGGGCAATGTTTTAGCATCCCCGACAAGACCCGATAAGCTTCAACAGCCCCAATTTTGCACGGGATATGGATGGAAAAGGCTCAGAATCCTTTTTCCTAATAATGAACGGGGGAAGTTTATGTCCAACAGAATAATTCTTCAAGCTGATGATAAGGAGTTAACAGTGCTATATTTACCGTTCTCAGTAGGAGGGTTGGTCCTCTGTAACTGTTGAGTTCGTAAATGCAGCTGCAGCGAAGGCAGCGCGAATATAACCTCCCGCACGTGCTTGTCTTGTGTAGCTGCCTTCCTCTCTCGCTCCCTCTCGCGTTCTCTGTCTCGCTCAGTGCTGTTGGTGTTACCGGCGCCGGTGGTCTCTCGCTCGAGGGACGGGAACTGATCTATAGCTGGAAATTAGTTTGAATATTAGTCTCACTGTGTTACACTTTCCGCCAACTGAGAACTGGCTACGTCCTCGATCTAGCTTTTGTCCAAAATTACTTCCAATCCAAAACTCTAACAAATGGGAGCTCACATATTGGATTGAATTTTACTATTTTTGACTTCAATAAAGTTCTTGATCTAAAATCAGGATTCTTTAACTAAGTCAACAAAAAAAAAGAACGTTCTTTAATTTATTGTGTGGGTTATGTTAGGGATGTTCTTATAACTATAATTTCAGGTAATTTGAACCGACCTTGGCCCTTCACATAGATGTTTCAGCTCTGCCTGAAAACCAGCGCTGCTTGGCAAGGTGGATTACTTACTTTGTTAGGCAGCAAAAGCTGAGTCTGGGTCGTTTTGGCATACGATTCTTATATTTGTTTTCTTCTATGAACGTACCGTCTATCTCACTGTCAGCGAACGCGTAGCTGACCCACTCCTTGTGCGTCTTGAACTGCGGCGGGAACAGGCGCGCGCGCGTCATGCGGCACACGGTGGCCATGGACTGGTGCCCGCCGCCCCCCGCGCCCCCCGCGCCCGCCTCGCCCCCCGCCTCGCCCAGGCTCGCCGTCAGGCTATGTACCACTTGCACTTCTAGCTCTCCTGTGGAACATTGCATTTCACTCATGATAAGGCCATGTTATTTGCATAAACATGAACTAAATAACGTGTGCCACATGAGACACAAAACACATATGGCACACATGATACACACATGTGACACACCTGAAACACATACAGTCGTGGTCAACTAATTAGGGACACTCAAGATAGTGAAGAGCAACAACCGGTTATGTACATATAAATATAAAACTCTATTGATTTCTCAGTAACTATTATTTGCATAATTTGGTCCAATTATTATGCTATAAATACCTGTAAATAAAAGATTAAATAAATAGAAAAAAGTGTGTAATATCAAAGGTTAACCATGCATTCAATTTAAGGTATAATTCTGTAGCTGGACATTTAATTAAGGACAGTAAAGTAAAATGAAAAATAGAGTTAAACAAAACTAATAATCTGCAGTATTTTAATTTTTTTAACAACTCCATTTTATTACGGGTAAAATCAGTACCCAGTAGCAAAACCTTTGTTAGTAATTGCCGCTTGACACCGATGTGGCAGAGACATTGTCAGTTTCTGACATGTTTCGACGGGAATTTTTGCCCATGCCTCACAAAAAGCTTCATTAAGTTAATCTAAAGTTGTGGTACGATATGTGGCAACTTTTTTCTTGATTTCGTGCCAAAGATGCTCGATTGGGTTGAAGTCCGGGCTATTTGCTGGCCAATCTAGCACTGATACCGACTGACTGTTAAGAAACGACTTGACTGAACGGGCGGTATGTTTCGGGTCGTTATCATGCTGAAACGTCCATATAATAAGGAGATGTTCCTCAGTATAGGGAAGCATAGTTTCCTCTAATATTGCCTTGTACTGATGTTGGTCTAAACTTTCCTCACAGGTCCCTGAACTTTCCTCACAGGTCCCACTCCACAGGTCCAGAAAATGAACCACACATTTTAATGTTTCCACCGCCATGTATCACCTACTTTTTTGTGAATCTTGGATAAATTTCCGCTTTTACAGGACGCCGTACGTATTGCCTTCCATCTGAAGAAATCAAATTAACCTTGGTCTCGTCAGATAATAATACATGTTGCCATTGGGCGTAGGTCCAATGTCCATATTTACGTGCAAAAGCCAAACGTGCATTTCTATGATCTTTCTTCAACAACGGTACTTTGCGAGCCACTCCTCCGAACAACCCTGCTTCTACCAGACGTCGTCGAACGGTCCTCGCTCTTTACCGGCTTTACACCGGCTCTTTCGTCTGCCCCAAACACTTCGTTTTTAATTAAAACAGAGTCTAGAAACGGATCTTTCTTAGCTAACCTGGTTATAATTCTATCTTCTTGCGGAGTGTTTTTTCTCGATCTTTTTTTTCTGGGCACATTTAAAGCTGTGTTGTTGCGCCTGAAATGTTGCACTGCATTGCATACCATAGTTTTTGAACAATTTAAATATTCTGCTATCATTCGGTATGACCAACCACTCTCGACAAACTTCATAATTTTTCGTAGTGTTGCAAATCCGCCAAGTTGCGAACTTTTATTTTTGCCCATTTTTTTTCAAAATAATTCTCAAAACCTAAAATAAAAAATCTGGATTTTGGAAATAAAACGCAATATCTCAGTGTCCCTAATTAAATGGCCAGCCAGCATTCTTTGAACAAATAGCACTGTGATATCTATCAGCTATTACTGTAAAGAGGTTTAATGTTTAAGAAGTTGTTATTGTTTGTATAATCGGGCACATAAATGACTAATTATACTTACATGTAAGAGTTATGGAATATTGTTTAAACTCGTTGGAAAATAAAAAATAAATTCACAATTTGGCTTAACTAGAGAGTGTCCCTTATTAGTTGACCACGACTGTATATAGCACACATGAGACACATGTGCGACACATGTGCATATGTGCTTCATGCGTTCATTATTTTTATAAATTTCCAAATTCTGAAATGTGCGAACGAGAAGTTGTTCGACGGGTGTCAGCTTAACAACGCCTTTCAGAAAACCGTTCTTGAAGATACTATGTGCTGGGCCTATAAAACAACAGATAAATAGTCAATATAAAATAGATGAAAAAGCGTGTTTCCTCACCATCATCGTTGGCGACTTGTTGCGCCTCCGCCGCGAAGGATATGCACGGCTCCTTGAGGCTGAACAGCGCCCACGACTTGGCCTTGAAGCTGTTGCCGTGGAAGCAAGCCAGCGACACGTTGGTGCCGTGTAGCTCCATAGTGCCGCCTAGCACCATGCCTGACACACAATAGATTCACGTTATACCTAGGAACGGTAGGCGTACCACCAGATTTTCTGTACTCCAAGTCGGAGTCATGTCGCGTGTCACTTGTAGTTTTTGGTCACCGTGGTATAATTAAACGGTGGAATCAAAGGTGGGATAATGTAAGTTAGGAAGCCACATACCGTTTGCAGGCAAGGGGTTAGGCAGCGTTGACAGTTGCATGCCGGAAATGAGCTTTAGCACGGGCTGCCAATGTCGGTGGTGACGAAGTTCCGGTGCAGGCGGCGCGTCGTTAGATGGCGCTGTTTCTGTGAACGTATTACAGTTTAAACAATCATTTAATCCCATTATCATATTATTTATGACATATGTGATATTATGAGCAATTTATTTATTTATTTAACCAGAACGGTATCAGCCAATTACACTAATTAAAAACAGACAATTAAAAATGGAAACAAAGATAAAAATACAGATACATTAACAATAAAATGAATATTCAAAACAGGAAAAAACAATGTCAAAAACGAAAAACAGTAAGTATTTAAAATATAACAATAAAGGGAATAAGAAGATCACGCAAAACCATCCACCATCCACTAACCACAAGCGCACTGTCTTATAATAATAATTCAGTGTATAAAGCATGCCTCCGTCGCAGCGCGTATGAGGGAGGTATGATAAATACCTACAACGTTATTTTGCTGCCAATGTTGTTTGAGTGTGCGCTCATTTTTTGTTATTGTGTGATAGATTAATCGAGAACCTAGTGGTTAGACAAATCTTTTGTAAGACTTTAGACCACTACTGTAATAATATTTAAGTAACTTTGTATCCAATAAATAAATAACTCATAAGTCAACCTCTGCACAATTCATCCAACACCGGGGCCCTCTTTTTACTCTCTTTTAGCTCTCTTTTTACGTGACACAAACTGGGCCTCGATCACGAATACATAGTGACATTTTAGGCGTATCGTACCGATATCCGACTTTATTCTTCTGAAGTTAGGGATACGATACGTAAGTCAAATTCATTCATCATTAAACCCATATACTCACGTTCCCTCCTATCTCGCCTCGCGTTGGTGTAATTAGGATGCAGCGAGCTGAAGACGCGCTTGCTGGACTTGAACTGCTGCGTAAAGAACTCCTCGAGCTTCAGCTGCATCTTCAGCAGGTCCGGCGTGGTGCTGCGCGACATCAGGATCTGCAGCTGATGCCAGCTCAGCTTGCCGTGCGTCAGGATTATAGCTGGCCTGCTTACAAAGTAAATAGGTCAAGGGAAACAGAAAAATGTTGTTATAAGGACAGGATAAATGTTTCTCATAGGGAATGAGATCAAGGATATATTCATCATCACTTCAGCCGTAAGAAACCCACTGTTGAACAAAGGCCTCTACTATAGGTTTCCGGAGTGACCGATTTAGTAGCCCACGCCCACCGGTTCCCAGCAACCTTCACCTTGGTTCAAACTTAGGTTGTATTTCCATCTAGTGAGCCGCGGGTCGGCCACTAGCAACTTCGTCTAGTTCATGCTGGGGGATTAAGATCTACACTGACGTGCCGCAATGGGGGTATTGTGCATTTTCTCTCGGTAAAACTCACCGAGAAGGACTTCGGTCGATGGGAGTAATGTTCCGGCAGCCTCGGTGGTGATGGGGATGCCGGGAAGCGAGACCTAACTAAAACGGGGCTGCAGGAGGCCCCGTTTTAGAATAAAACGGATAGCGTAGATAGTACAGTAGGTACCTGTGCGCGGGGCGGTGCGCGGGCGCGCGCGCGAGCCACTCGTCGCGCAGCGCGGCGCGCAGCGCGGACACGCGCGCCAGCAGCACGCTGGTGCCCATGTACTCGAGGCGCAGCTCCAGTAGAGTAGGTACCTGTGCGCGGGGCGGTGCGCGGGCGCGCGCGCGAGCCACTCGTCGCGCAGCGCGGCGCGCAGCGCGGACACGCGCGCCAGCAGCACGCTGGTGCCCATGTACTCGAGGCGCAGCTCCAGCGCCGCCAGCCGCACGCCGCACACGTGCCCCGGGTTGCAGCCGGGCTCCTCCTCGATGTGCACTGCACACACGCACACATTATAGAGAGGCATAGGATGCGAGTGATGCGCGCGCGAGTGGGGGGTGCGTGCGGTACCGTAAGTGTCGATCTGCGCGAGCGCGATGGCGCCGCCGACGATGCCGGCGCGCGCGTCGAGCTCGGAGCCGGCCAGCGCCACGCCCACCAGCATGTTGCGGTGCCCCGTGCTGCCGATGCTCAGCCGCCCGGTGCACGCGAAGTCACGACTCTGCCAACTTTAACACACCCTTTATTGATCGAGCGAGCGAAGCGAACTAACATATTAGAGGCTATTTGGCATTTTATCTTTGTATTTTTCTCCGAGCATAACTTTCGAACTGTTGATCTGATCTGCATAAAATTTGTAGACTGAAGTCAAGAGACTGTACTCGAGAAATTCGCTTGAGTTTATAATGAGTTTTATCGAATAACAAGAAGTTATTGAGAAGTTGGGTTTAAAAAGAGGAAAGAAATTAGTTTTTCACAAATATCAAGTGCGGTGTACTATGTGTAAGGACTTTATTTGTAGATTTAACTGCAATATTATTAAATGAAAAATGTTTTCTTAGTTCATTGCAGAAGAAACTTAACTCTATGAACCTAGAGTTCAAAATGGCCACTTACCTAACGTTGCCCATGACGTTGCCCATGTTCATGTGCACATTGAGCTTGGTGAAGTTGACAGCGAACAGCACCAGCGTCTCCCACGCCGCGCTCGGAGACGGGGACGACTCTTTGTTGTCTATTAACGTAAAACATCACGTTTCAATAAAAATTTTGGCAAGTTTAATAAATAAATATTGGTTGACTATCCACACTGTCGTGAGTAAATGAAACGATTCGAGTGCTAGACAACAACTGGTTTATTCACGAGTTACCCACCTCCAAGTATCATACTAGGTATGACTACCCACAACATCTCCCCCACCAAATAATAAAAATAATAATAAAATAACTACACTTATTAATCAAAACAAAGTATAGGTAAAAATTTGTAACAAATAGATAGGCAGGCAAATAGGTACAATAACACTATGCGAGCAATCCTATTTCCCACCATCCCCTCATAAAATAATTAAAACTTACACACAATCATGTAAGTGTAATATTTTATTCCCAAAAAGTACCTATCTATAAAAATTATATAAAAAAATAATGTTTTTTTTTTTAAAAAAAAACAAGATTTTTATCAAAGAAAAAAAAAACCTTAAACTTAAACCTATTACAGTAATTATTAGGTACCTACTATACATAATACCTATCTAATAATTTACTTTGGGTTTTGAGCAATGCGTTGCGCCGCAATTTTTTTTGCTTTGCGTATAAGCGGCGGGGATGTAGGTACATTAGGTATTTCCTGACTTGAGTCTGAGCTTGACTCTGTATTTTTAATATCTACATCCTCGTTAGCGTCAGAGAATTCCTCCTCATCGCTCACACTAGTGTTTGGTGATTCTATATCAGGTTCACATTTGATAAGATGACGCCGGTTGCGTCTATATTTACCACCTGCATTAGTCTGGACAATGTATGATCGAGGAGTATTAGCCTGGCTCACCACTCTTGCCCTACTTCTATTTTTTCCGTCAATACAAACAACAGAATCACCTTCTTTTAGAGTAGATAAAGTTTTACAACGCTGGTCATAATACATTTTCACATTGTTTTGTTTGTTTAACATTTCTAAATGTTCTGATGGGTCGATTGGCTGTGGTTTTAGAATGGTTAAATGCACGGGTAATTGACAACGTAACCTTCGGCCCATCAAGAGCTGTGCTGGAGAACTCAAACCGTCCCTAGGTGTGTTTCTATAGTTCAGAAGAGCTAAATCGAAATCACCGTTACTCTGAATAGATTTTCTTAATAATTTCTTGACCGTTTGTACCGCGCGTTCACTTTTTCCATTAGACTGCGCATAGTTAGGTGATGACGTCACATGGTCGAATCCCCATGCGTTGGCAAAACATTTGAACTCTCGACTGGAATACTGTGTTCCGTTATCGCTTATCAAAACGCTGGGAATGCCGTGTCGTGAAAAAATATTTTTCATGCTTTGTATTACTGCATTTGACGTCAAACTATTCAATTTACAGACTTCCACAAAATTAGAATAATAATCAACCAAAATTAAATAGTGTTGCCTTTTGAACTCAAAGATATCTGAACCTAATTTATACCAAGGCAGCTCGGGAATCTCAATTGGTAGCATGGGTTGCTTAGCGGGTGCGTTTGAGTGCTCCTGACACGTGTGACATCTTTTCACATACATTTCTATATCTCGTGACATGTTAGGCCAAAACATGACTTGCCTCGCGCGCCGCTTGCACCGATCTATACCTAGATGACCCTCGTGGATAATCCTTAGCATATCGCCTCTTGCATTTTTAGGAATTAACACCAAATTATCCCTAAAAATAACATCATCCACTACTAATAGCTCCTCTTTCATGGACCAATAAAACTTTATTTCATTAGAAACATTATATTTATGGTCTGGCCACCCAGAATTAATATAATTTGATAACATTTGCAATTCTGTATCACGTTTGGTTTCCTTTTTTATTAAAGTCAGTTTATCGTTCGACATTGGTACATTTCCCACCATCATCTGTACCTGATACACAACATTATTATGCACCTCATCACTATATAAATCGGGAAGCGCGGCACGAGACAACATGTCAGCAATATACATATATTTGCCAGGCACGTATGTTACAATTAGGTCGTAACCTTGAATTCTCAATAGCATACGTTGCAGGCGAGCTGGGACAGACATCAATGGTTTTTTAAAAATGCTCTCTAAAGGTTTGTGGTCTGACTCCACGACGACCCCCTTCTGACCATAGACATACTGGTGGAAACGCTCACATGCAAACACGATAGCCAACATCTCTTTTTCTACCTGAGCGTATCTTTTCTGCGCATCTGTGAGCGTGCGCGAGGCGTACTCGATGGGGCGGCCGGCCTGCAGCAGCACGGCGCCCAGCGCGTCGCGCGACGCGTCGACGGATAGCACGACGGGGCGCGCCGGGTCGTATAGCGCCAGGACGCCGGCGCCCGTCACCGCCTCCTTCAGCCGGTCGAACGCTTCGCTTTCACTAGACTCCCAACGCCATTCACTACCTTTCCGCAATAGGCTAGTTAACGGAATAGCTATCTCAGAGTAATGCGGAATAAATTTAGATAAATAGTTTACCGCGCCTAAAAATCTCTCTACCTCTTTCCTGTCTTTTGGGGCTTTTAACTCTTTGATTGCTTTAATTTTTTCATAATCTGGCCTCATCCCGTTTGAGTCAAAAATGTGTCCTAAGTACTTAACTTCCTGAACACCTATTTTACACTTTTCTTTATTGAATTTAAGATTGATTTTTCTTGCTCTGTCTAACAGTGCCTTTAGTCTTGTATCGTGAATTTGCCTTGTTTCACCCCACACTACCACGTCATCAATGTAATTCTCTACTCCTTCCAGGCCTTCCAGAAGCTGACGTAGCTTCCCGTGAAATACTTCTGAGGCACAATTAATCCCAAAGGGAAGCCGCAGAAATTGGAATCTTCCAAAGGGTGTGCTGAAGGTACAAAGATCAGCACTATCATCATCTAGTTCCACTGTCCAAAACCCGGAATTGGCGTCTAAAACAGAAAAGAAACGTGCCCCGTGTAGGCGTGACGCCAGTTCAGATACTGTTGGAAGCTGAAAATGTGCACGTTGTACCGCTCGATTTAGTTCGCGCGGGTCTAAGCATATCCGGATGCCGTTATTCTTTTTAGCTACTAGGACTAGCGGGTGAACCCACTGTGTCGGATGAGTGACCTTCCTAATGACACCTAACTGTTCCATTTTACCCAGTTCCACCCCTAACCGGTCGTGAAGCCCGTGAGGAATTTTTCGGGACGCACAAATAACAGGTGGAACGGATCTATCAATAACAATATGATACTTTCCCGGTAGACATCCTAATCCCTTGAATAAATCATCATAGTTCGATATTTCGACTGACCTTATACGTTTAACTAATCCCAATAGCTCGCATGATTTCTGTCCCAACACACTACTGCATTCCATGTCCGCTACTGCAAACTTTAGTTTGTATACAATATTTTTGTATGACCAGGGTAAAATACAAATTCCTTTCAATGGTGTGACATCGTGCGTGTAAGATAACAATGGTATTTTCTTTTTGATAATCGATGCCTCATTAAAACCTAACTCACAGAATCTACGAAAAGACATAATATTATAATCGGCTCCCGTATCGAGCTTGAAATTTTCCGTACCGTTCACACATGAGAGCTCTTGGAACCAGTTCTCTGATCCACTTTTTCTACCCCCGACCCCAATAGTCGAAATATAAAACGAGTCATCTTCTGAGTCACTGTAACAATCTGCTTCTTCACATTCGACTTCGTACACTCGATCTACTCGACTACGACCACTGTTATTATAAGAACGAATTGACTTACAATTGCGAGCGAAATGTCCACGATTACCGCAAGTGAAGCAGCTGACGCGTCGCGCTGGACACGCATCGCCGCCAGCACACCGCGCGCTGCCACACGCCGCGCACAGAACCTGCACGCGGGGCGGCTGCGCGCGGCCCGCACCGCTGCTGCCGCCCGCGCTGCGCCCGCGGCTGCGTCCCCCAGCGCCGGCAGCGTAGGCGTCGGCGGCCCCCGGCCCCGACGACGACACTTGCGACGGGCGCTGCGCCCACGAACGCATCCCTCGACCGCGCGCCCTAAAAGCGACACTGTCGACATGCGGGGTCCCTTCGACGCCACTCGTGCTAGCCATTTGCAGTTCACTTTCCCGTGACGCCTCCACCGCCTGACAAATTTTCACCGCCTTGTCCAGGTTGAGCTCCTCGCATCTCAGTAACCGGTCCCTGACCGTAGCCTGACGAATACTACACACGATCCGATCCTTGATCAGATCCTCCTCCAATGTCGCGAATTCGCATTTTTTACTTAGAAGGCGAAGCGCCGTGACATACTGCTGAATCGATTCACCATCTTCTTGGTTGCGTGTAAAAAATTTGTATCGCATGAGTGTCACGTTGGACTTTGTAACGAAGAGACTATCGAATTTTTTTAACAACACATTTACGTCATCGCGTTCCTCTTCTTTCTCGAAAGTTAAAGTTTGATACACATCAAAACCATCCGGGCCAATAAGATTCACCAATAAACTAGCTTGCACACTTGAGGGCTCCGTGTGTACTCCTGAAGCCTTGACAAACAGGAGGAATTGTTGCTTCCATTTTTTCCAAGCATCGGCCCGGCCGACTGGCCCCCCAGCGCCGTCCATGTTTAATTCTGACGGCGGGCGAGCGTGCTCCATTGCTTTTGGACGAAAAACGCGTATATCACTTTGATAACAATGCTCAACTATCACTCGACACTGGCTAAGTCCTTTACTTGCAATTGTGATTAACTTTAGTAACTTTAAACATTAAATAATCATAAAACCGCTGTCACCATGTCGTGAGTAAATGAAACGATTCGAGTGCTAGACAACAACTGGTTTATTCACGAGTTACCCACCTCCAAGTATCATACTAGGTATGACTACCCACAACACACACAGCACTATCTAGCCCCAAACTAAGACAAGCTTGAAATATAGGAACCAGATATGAGTAAAACTGATGTTTTTTTCGTAAAGTAAAGTTTCGATTAGATGGCGGTAGTTAGCCGTAGTAATGGTAGGATTCAAACAGGTAATGCATTTTATTATGTTATCTTATTATGTTAATCAATCGAACTAAAGGTTATAAACTGTTTTGATAAATAAAGTTTCGATATATTTATACACACACTTGGTTTATGATTGGTATGGTCTTACCTTTTGGTTTTTGGAAATCAGTCTTTGTTTTCTCTCTTTGTGGTAACACCGGCGATACTGGCACGTTGTTAGAACTACTGGAACATAAAATAAAATACATAATGGTTTTTTTTATTTTTTATTTACTTATTTATTAAATTTTACATTGCCATTACAGTTAAATCCAAACTGACAATGAAAAACCTATCAAATTTAATGGAATTAAATTATATGTATATTAAATGGGACAATACAAATATCTAGTACTAATCCGCTAATTTAATCCTCCAACAAAATGTGGTCAACTCCCACAGCGCTTGGAATACTATCGAATGAAGATACTATGGAAAAAAACAATAGAATGCAAAGAGTCCATGAAATCAAAGTTAATAAGATCTCGACTCGTGTTTTGTCAGCGGAAATTTGCAATGTGTTATGATAAGATCGTCTACAATGGCGAGTTTTGTGTAGCTCGTGTTTTTTTATTCCCAAGTATAAATCAAATAAAAGCGTTCTTTATTGAGTTCAAACACAATAAGTGTTTTGAAACGTCTTATAAACCATTATCTTATTTTGAAACATCTTATAACCCAAGCCGAGGCGCTGACATGAAATCAATCGTACCAGGCGCGAAGGAACGCGAAGATCTCTCCCACACGTCGCATATCATCCTTGAATGTAATTTTGCGTGGTGACGCGTGCTGTATACTCACGCAGGTGGATGCGACGTTCGCTCGTGCGTGTGGCTGTGATGCAGGCCCGGGTCTCCGAGGAACATGCGTCGCACGATGGTGCGTCGGTACCAGGCGCGCGGGAACGCGAGGATCTCTCCCAGACGGCGCATGTCGTACTTGAAGGATGCGCTGCCAACGTCCACGATAGCTGTGGAATTGCAATGAGTATAGAGCGGCGAAGCTGTAGTTATATCAAGGCGTCTTTTCTTTCGGAAGTTCTTTGTAAATATTAAACAGACAAAACAAATATATCTAGTACTATTTCGCTAATCTAATCCTCGTTAACAAAAAATGAGTAATAAGTCTGAGTTAGAGCACATTTCACAGCATTTGCCTTCGTTATTAATGTGAAGTAGAATGACTAACCCCATAATAAGATATCAAAGGGTTAGAGGCGAAACACGTGTCGATATCTTATTAAATCTGATATGTTACACAGAGGCGGCAAAGGATCAAGCAGATAGCACTTCTGATTGACTTACGTTGTTTAGATTAGCGGAATTATACTAAATATTTCTTCCGACTATTTAATAAAAAAAAACTACAGATCACCCTTTCAAAGGTTCATGATAATAATGTCTTGATCTGCCTTCCCCAAAACCGCAAACGCAATCATAAATACTTACTAGAAAACCTGACAGTGGCCTTCGATTGGTCCTGGTCCATCTGAAAGTCCAGTTTCCTGGAGCGCGATAGGTGGAACTTGACGAACTCCACGTTGATGCTGAGAGAGTCCTTCCGCTCGGTGTCGGAGAGCGGCGACCACTGCGCCTCCTTGAGGCTGGACTTCTTGCCTCCGTACGGATGGAACATGTTCACCGAGAAGTCGGCCAGGCAGCCGGTCACACTGAGCCCTCCCATCGCTACTGCGGGCTCTGCCATCTCTCTGTAGATATTCATAATTCTTGATTGTAGCTTAGGCATTTTTTTTATAAAAGCTTTGAATAATTTTCATTTAAAACGGGATATCTACCATGAAATAACTCACAAAAGTCTGAATGTTTCATAGACTTCAGTTCGACCCGTGATGATCATGGCGCATGCCGTAATATCGGGAACCTATCAAACTCACAAATCATTTAAGCAAGTTACCGGATTCGAACCTACTGCCGATCGGACAGCAGGGTCACTCCCACTACCGCGCCGGTGTACTTAAGCACTAAACAAATTATAAATCACTAGCGCTCACCCCGGCTTCGCACGGTTATTGGGGGTTATCCCTAAGAGCTAGGCATATACCATCATTTTGATCTTTGAAATTATCAGTGTTTCTCTAGTATATTATGCATGTATTACACATCTAAACCTTCCTCTTGATTCAGTCTATCTATTAAAAAAAACCGCATCAAAATCCGTTGCGTAGTTTTAAAGATCAAGCATACATAGGGACAGACAGACAGCAGGAAGCGACTTCGTTTTATACTATGTAGTGATAATAATAATGGCACAAACTCATCGGTGGCCCGCTTGGAGCTGAAGACGATCTGCAGACTGGGCAGCTGCAGCAGGCACTCGACGCGCGAGGCGGGCAGGCAGCTGAAGCGGAAGGTGGAGGGCTGCATGTAGAAGTGCACGATCACGTCCACGGGGAAGGACGCGTACACGTACTGCCCGTACTGCGCGTACACGCCCTCTGCGCCCGCGCCGCCCGCGCCCGCGCGCTCTGCCTCTGTGCAATATACAACATCATCACTATGTTGTATAGGTGTTTCATACGCTTACGTCGATGTCAAAATGTATTTATTGAATAAAATCAAATGGATCACTTTGAAACGTCTTAAAGCTAGGTGAATCTAGGTGCCAGTTCCACGCGACCAAAGCCTAGAAGAACAGGCAACAAACTAACGGCGTTCTTTTGTAAGGAAATCACAAAGATTATTTTATGTCCCAAAAGTTATTACATATTTAAAAATCATTATAAAATCTACGACTTTGAAGGTCTTTCAAAGGGTTTCTTGTGATTTTACTGAATAAATACTTTTTGACTTTATCAAAGAAATCACAAAAAATATGTAAGGCCATGGGTTTAATCCTCATCCAGAACAATATTTTTGTTCTGCCTTTTCCATATTACAAAGACGAGGATTCAAATGGATCTTTCATAATTTTCGATACCATTTTTCAGATACCAAAACTCACCGGGTGTCGGAGTAGAGAACGCCTTGGTAGGTATCGGCTCGAGCGCTTGCTCCAAGAACTCCAAGATGTGCGGGCTGATGATAGTCTCTTCGGGGATGCTCTGCACTGTGATCCAGGCGAACAGAGCTGCCTTCTTGGACGCCATCTTGCGCAGCGGCGGCGCTAGGGACGGGAACGGCATCGCGGGGGGAGAGGCCGACTCGTCCGGTATTGTTTTGCTTACATAGTGCACCTGGCATAAAGAGAGAGTATATCAAATTCAGAAAAAATATTGAACTGGTCAGAGAGGTCTATACCCAGCAGTGGGCTTAGGCCAAGGTAATGTATGTTACCTTGAGCTGCAGACCCGGTACCCGGAACACGGTGAGGTCTAGCGTGGGCTGGTGGCGAGGATGCGGTGCCTTACGCCTAGCCGTGGGCGAGCCCCCGCTGGACGCGCCGCCCGCTGCTTCCGAGAGACCACCCGACGCGGATCGACCCACTCGCATTCTAGACCCACTGCGGACAAAGTTTGTATGAGTTACTTCTCCTCCAGACGGGTCACTAGCTTCTTTTGTATAGTGTGGTGAAAGGATATGAGTTACTAAAAACTGATATTGGATGATCATTAGCTAAGCTCAAGTTCAAGTTTTTCAAGAGTTGGCAAACGCCCACTATTTATGCTCATACTTATTTCATAGAACTAGTTTCCGAGTTGGTTTGATAAGAAGTCAAGAGAGTTTTCAATCTCTTCTAGGGGCGCTTACCGTCTTAATGAGACTCGGGATATCGGCTGCCCTAGCCAGTGAGCTAGCTTGGTAGGTTTGAGAGAAATAGGACGAATATTGTAGTATGGTTACAATAGCAGCTATAGATAGACTCATAAGAAGTTTGGCAGAAATAAGAATGTCATCATCATTATCCGTAGCACGACTTCACCCACTGCTGGATAGCCCTTTCTTAGTTTATACCATCTACCACGATCCTGTGCCAGTCTTTCCCATTTCTGACACGCGACTTACACAATGTCGTCGTCTATCCATCTCGCTGCAGGACGTCCCACGCCTTTTTAACCGGTTCCTCAGTTCAGTTGTCGTTCTACTCCACCTGTCATCACCACCTCTTGGACTACTATTATAGTAAGGTCAAACTATTTTACAAGGTGTTCCAATAATTGGGTTTCATACATTTTAGCCAGGTAGGTATTGAACTTTTGTACGAAACAGCTGTTTTTTTTTCGCGTTTACAGTGTTAGTTCCTTAGAAAAAGTTATTCATATTGATAGGTACTTTAGCCCCCTGAAGTTTTAAGCCCAATTATTGGAACACCTTGTATATAGAGCTGTAGACTTACATCTTGATGTCGTCGTCCCGCGACCGTTCGTTGGTGTGCAGCACGCACTTGCCGCTGCTGATGTGGACTTTCACGTCCAGCTCGAAGTCGATGTTAGGCTCCGAGGTCTTCGCCTTGGGCTTGCCGTCCGAGCCGTCGGATACCGGGATGCTAGCATAGAATATTAGAAGTCAGCATAGAACAATTCTTTATTTATAAAAAAATGGTAGTGAGGTACACAACAGTCTGGGAATTGATCAAACATTTGAGAAAGAAACACAGATGCAGCGTGATGCGAGCTGAAATGGTCCTAGTGTAGTATGGTAAGACTGACAAGCAGAGGATGAAGGCTACTGACACCCGTGGACAGGTGGTATACAAGTGTTCTATCGTTAGTTTGGCCAGCCTTTCGTATAACATAGAGATCTGTCGTTCTTCGCTGCTTGCTACCGCACTGGCATCTATCAACACTAAGTTCGATTAGCACCACACTGGAGCTTCATTATAATATGTAACAAGGAACATACAAAGAAATGGAACCAATTCGTAAGTTGCTTATTCCTCTAGGCTCGGTCGCGAGGAAATGGCACCTATAGATCCACCGAGCTTTGAGACGTTTCAAAGTGATCCTTGTGATGCAATTGAATGAATATCTATCGAGTGCGATGTAGCTGCATGGCTACGTTACCCGTGGTCCGGCTTCCTCCGGAGCTGCACCATCTGCAGGTCCTCGGGCCAGACGTCGGCGTGCGCGGGCGCCGGCAGCGAGCTCTGGCGCTGCACGCCGCCGCTCTGGAAGCGCACGCCGCGCGCCGCGCCCGAGGCGCGCAGCGACGCCGTGCGCGACGGACCTGGCGAACCGTCTCACATTCAATACACACACAGCTTTCGCTTTATTAACTATGCTATGGTATATGGAAAAACGGAACCACCTCGCACGACTTCGATTTTCGGACACGTTAGATATCATCTCAGATCTCTAGCACCGACTCAAGATTTTTTAAGGATGTCTAAAAGGGGTAGTCCAAATATTACATTTGGTACATACCTACCCACATTTTGAAGTACATTTTGTTACAATTATGCTATTCCATACAATTTCCTTCACCGATAAGACATGTTACAATGACGTCAGTGACGTTTAGTAATAAGACTCACCAGCTCTGGGCTCCTCGCTCTCCATAGAGCTCCAGCTGCCGCCTTCAATAATATCCGCGAGACGGTTGTCTTCTTCCAGTAACAGCGTTTCTCCCGAGTCGCCGATTGTGCCGGCACTTAGCAGAAGGTTCGGTTCAACCATCACGCTACAACAATGGAAATTTTTAAATTAGTTTTGCTCTATTTATGTAGTAGACTAAGATCAGCGTTAATTATCCCAACTTACTACAATCGATTATTTTATTGTGTCAATTGTCCCGAAGCGCAAATAATACAATAAAAAATTGTTTTTTGTGATAAATATTTTTTAAGAAAGCTGATAACTCTGTACTCTTAACTTTAGGTACAGAGTTATGTAATGAAAACAATAATTATAGTGACCGATTTTACTTTTAAAAATCCTAGACGAACTTAGATTCATAGTGATCATTGTGATCAATGTTATTCTACTGATTGAATACAGTTTTGTTTATGTAAAAGACACACAAACGGGCATCAACACTTGCCTGATGGTAAGTGGTCACCGACACCCATAGGCACCAACATTGCCTACCGTGAAGGGCTTTATTAACTTTTTTCTTGAGACTGTTCATTTTATAGCGAGAAGCGAACCTCTGATGCGCTGGAGGATAACTAGGATAACTACTAGGATAACTGCCTCTTCGGCCACATGTATAGATAATATCTTTACTAATGTAAAAATAATAAGTAAAAATCTAATAAGTAATATTCCTTCAGACCACCTTGGTCAAATAATTAAAATAGAAGCAAAAACTAAAAACGATGTATTAAAAAAAATTACTTTCGTCCCATTGACCATAAGTCGTTTGGAAGAGTTGAAACTGAACCTTATTACTAGACTACCAAGAATAACTTACAGTAATGATGGCAATTCATATTATAAATTTTTCTATGAATTTGATAACTTATTCAGTTCAATTTTCACACCCAAATCGAAAATGGTCTCTGGCGGTTCTAAATTTTGTGAGTGGGCAACAGCGGGTATTTATAAAAGCAGAGAAACATTGTACAACCTTTATAGTGAAAAACAATACAATTTCAGTGAAGAATTAAAAGAAAAAATTAAAAACTATTCTAAAATTTTCAAAAGTGTGTGTCGCATTGCTAAATCACAATATTTAAGTTCAAAAATCAAAACTAGTCAAGATAAAATCAAAGCTACTTGGAAAATAATTAATAGTGAGACAGGAAGAGTCAAGACACAGAACACCGTATACAACTTGAATGTTGGCGGCACCATCATTACCAAAGATGATGATGTTGCCAAAGCATTTGAAACCTTCTTCACTGACATTCCAGTCTCCACTACAAAGTCCTTAAGCTCTTCCCACATAATCGCAGAGTCATTGTTAAAAGATAACTTATCAGAATTCAAACAACAGTTTAAATTCGATTATGTGAATACTAATGACATCATCAAAGCTTTTAAAATGATAAATGTAAAAAAAACCACGGACCTCTGGGGCATTTCTGTTTTTGCCGTTAAACCTGTGATTGATATTATTGCACCAGATCTAGCTTTTATATTCAACCAATGTATTGATTGTGGCGTTTTTCCTGACCTTATGAAACATAGTAAAATAACACCCTTATTTAAATCAGGTAGTCATTCTGACCCCAGTAACTTTCGCCCGATATCAGTACTACCTACATTTAGTAAAATTTTCGAAAAACTTATACTCAATCAGTTACAAAGGCACTTTACTATAAATAACTTACTTGACAGTAAACAATTTGGATTTACAAGGGGTCGCTCAACCACCGACGCTGGTGTTGAGTTAATAACATATATTTTTCAGACCTGGGAACAGTCGCAAGACGCCTTAGGCATTTTCTGTGACCTTTCCAAGGCATTCGATTGTGTGCACCATGAAACGTTGGTCAGAAAACTGAACCACTATGGTGTTAGAGGTGTTGCTCTAGACCTACTCATTTCTTACTTAAATGGCAGAATACAAAGTGTTGACGTGAATGGAAAGCGCTCTCCGGGGTCAGTGGTAAAAATGGGTGTACCACAAGGTTCTATATTAGGGCCATTTTTGTTTTTAATTTACATTAATGATCTACCTCAAGTAGTAGATGATCACGAGATTGTACTGTTTGCAGATGACACTTCACTTTTATTCAAATTGAAAAGACGACAAACTAACTATGACGATGTAAACAATGCAATCTCTAGAGTCGTAAACTGGTTTAATGTAAACAACTTGTTACTTAATGAAAATAAAACAAAATGCATTCGCTTTGTACTACCAAATGTCCAACAAATAAATGCTGATGTAAAAATCAAAAATGAAAAAATAGACCTCGTGGATACCACCGTATTTTTAGGCATAACCTTAGATAATAAGCTTCAATGGGGCCCACACATAGGCAAATTGTCGAATAGACTTAGCTCTGCAGCATACGCAGTCAAAAAGATCCGCCTTCTTACAGACGTGGACACCGCAAGACTTGTCTATTTCAGCTACTTTCATAGCATTATGTCATACGGCATTTTGTTGTGGGGGAGTGCTGCAGATATTAACACCATATTTGTGCTGCAGAAGAGGGCTGTTCGTGCAATTTATAACATGGGTCCCAGAGAATCGTTACGAAATAAGTTTAAAGAAATAAATGTAATGACTTTACCCTGTCAGTACATATACGAAAATTTAATGTATGTTAGGAAAAATATTAATTTATATGCCAAAAAGAGTGACCATCATAATGTTAACACTAGAAATAAAGATAAGCTCGCTGTTCCCACTACTAGGCTCACTAAAGTAAGCAAATCGTTTGCAGGACAATGTGTACGCTTCTTTAACAAAGTCCCAAGTGAGATTCACCAGTTGTCGATTAACAAATTCAAAAACATAATAAAAAGAAAACTTTGTACAAAAGCTTACTATAAAATTTCTGATTATTTTACTGTACGCTCACTGAAAGCTTTCAGTATTATTATGAAGAAAGGCGACTTCCGTTTCCGTCGATTTCTAATAGTTTTCGTACTTATATACCCTTGTGGTTCCGGTCAAGTGGCGCCACCTGGCGGCCGCGCGCCATTTTGCTTCGTTAAATGTTCAGCGCCATTTTGGTGTCATTGGCGTTTTATTTTCCGTCGAAGCAACTTGTGTCCAGCGTTATCGCTGCGACGACCGTTGCATAAAATATTTTAGATTCTTATCTTTTATTTCGTGAAGTGAAATTATGTTCTTCGTACTGTGCAAAGAGGAAAAAACCGTGAGTTCTACCCTCTATACATTAAATGGATGACCGTGATCAATATTTTAACGAATTTTCGTTCGGATCACGTTCCTATAGTTAAAGAATTAACTTTTTGGTTACTAGAACGAATGTAAGTACAAACTTTATTATTTTATAGAAATAATAATTTTAGTTTGCAACATAAAGAATGTATTCTTTTTGCCGTAAACTAGTGACACGGGCTCTGCACGGGTAGATGATACTTTATATGTTGAGAAGATGTAGATTTTCTAGCAGGAGCTTTGTGATTCAATTATTGTTTTATAAGATTATCATGTTCTTGCGGTGAGGGTGAAAATTAAAGTTATAACTTTTAATAAGAAATTAAAGGAACTAGCTACTCCTAAAGCCCCCGTTATCATAATTTAAAAACCCCAGTTATCATAGACTGGGAAACAAACAAATTGGGAAAAATTTATGATATCTTACGTCACTAGCTTGTTTATTGCTTGTTATACAAGAAATTTAGTCTCATTTTATCTTTAGACAATAATATTGGTTATTTCTTTCTTGGACTATTCAAACGAGTACCTACAGACGTTTTAATTGTAAGAATTTGAGGAGTACTAAAAGAACTTTGTTCTTTAACTTCTGTTGTAATTACTTTATAATTCATAGGTTTTATTATATCGTTCTGATTAAGTATGCAGGTCGCCGATCCGAATGCAACGAAAGTATGATATCTTCAATAAAAAAAGGCAAAACCTTCGTGGCCACCCCTCGCAGGGGTAAGGCAAACGAAGTGTGTTGAGAGATTATATCAAACAAAGTATGATATCTTCAATGAAAAAGGTAAAACCTTCCTGACCACCCCTCGCAGGGGTAAGGCAAGCGAAGTGTGAAGAGAGAGCATATCAAACAAAGTATGATATCTTCAATGAAAAAAGTAAAACCTTCTTGACCGCCCCTCGCAGGGGTAAGGCAAATGAAGTGTGTCGAGAGATTATATCAAAGTATGATATCTTCAATGAAAAAGGTAAAACCTTCTTGACCGCCCCTCGCAGGGGTAAGGCAAACGAAGTGTGTCGAGAAATGATATCAAACAAAGCATGATATCTTCTATTAAAAAGGTAAAACCTTCTTGACCGCCCCTCGCAGGGGTAAGGCAAGCGAAGTGTGAAGAGAGATCATATCAAACAAAGTGTGATATCTTCAATTAAAAAAAGCATAGCTTTTTTGGGCCACCCCTCGCGGGGGTAAGGCATTTATAAAACTGTGTTCCATCGCATGGAACTCAAAGAAATACACCCTCGCGGGGAGGATGTGCGTTTTAATATTCCATCGCATGGAACTATAAACGTAACGTGAATATGGCCACTATTTCATATATAAAATGAATATAGCGAGGGTTTCTCGCTAGAGAAATACAATCAATGTAACAGCCGGCTCGCAAGAGTTTCGGGCGTTAATGAAACTGTTAATGACGTGGTACTTTTTGGGTTCTCGCTAGAGAAAACCAATCAAACTAACAGCCGCCTCGCAAGAGTTTTTGGGGGCGTTAGTGAAACAACTTTATAATGAGTGAACATAGTCTAATGGTTTCTTGCAACAGAAATCCAATCAAACATACAGCCGCCTCTCAGGGGGTTCGGCGTTTATAAAACTGTGTTCCATCGCATGGAAGTCGAACAAGCACACCCTCGCAGGGAAGATGTTCCTATAGCCAGTTGCTATTTGAAAACTGTCACTGAATAGTTACAAAGAGAAAGTTTAATTGGTTAATGAAGTCTCGCAACTTGATAAGGCTCAGGGTTTTAGGCTACTAAATATGGTAAGTACAAATATGACTTGTAATGTCAGTCTTAAACCACATGGTAATCACAAGGATCACCTTGAAACGTCTTAAAGCTAGATGAATCTAACTAAAAGCTAGGTGAAGTTAACGCTCTTCCACAAGGGATGAAAATGCGGGCACCAAACTTGATAAAAGATTATCGTATCAAAGCCTACGCCTACCTAATGTTGTAAAAGTATGACTCATTTTACAATCTATTGATATTCGTATCATAAGCATTTTTAATATAATTATGCATACTACTACCACTGTACCAGCTCTAGGTGCAATAAAAAAGTATACCCCTAATGCTTTCTGGGCCTAGGGTTCCTGATGGTTTAGCCCATCTTTTCAAATCTATGTTTTTGAAAAAAAAAAAAAAAAAAAAAAAAACCTAACCTAACCGTTTCAGGTACTGGCACCGGGTTTGTGTTTACGGGTTTCTAAATTATATTAACATTTTTATCATTTATATTTACTGGCTCAAACTTGAGATAATATGAATATCTAAAAACAGGTGCATCTCTACGATCACTTGTTTTGATAGTAAACGAAGACATACATTCATCATGAATTTTTGGATTACAGTCAAGGTAGTTATCATAGTAGAAACCAGTTCTCTACCCTCACAAAAACTTAATAGGACTTGTAAGCTCTGCCAGCCGTGTTGGTAATGAAGTATTTGAATACCTTACTAGACTACCCTACCCTACCAAAGGCGTTCTCAAAGAATGATTAGGGTACCGTTGCGTATCCTTATTCACAGCATCGCTACATTATCTAGCTCTGAAAAGTCTCTAAAGTATGTGTCAAATGGGCTTGGGGCACACAATATAAGTTGTTTTACGCTGCTACCAAAAAGAGATGCTGAATACACTCTTGCTAAAGCCAAGTTCATGTACCTACCTACTGCATCGCAGTGCACTTAAATACAGTGCGACAACTAAAGGTCTTTAGTCGCTTATCTACTTAAAGAAGGTATGAAATCAATTCTACTTGTGGAAACAACTTGTCACATATGAGAAATATAGAATCAGTCATGGTTAATCATTTTCATTATTTAATAGACTTCAACATGCACTTATCCTAGGCAAGTTCGAAAAGCAGGCCGCTTATTGATGTCATCACTACAGATGACGAGTGTCCTATGACCAGCCTATACGAACAGGGCTCGGGACAACGACTCAGACTCGTTTATTACGATATTTGTGTTTTATTGGATATCTAAAGTATCCCACACATACAACTATATATAAATATTATTAGTTTTGAAAACTAATAAACCTTCTCTTTTTTATAAAGCATTTAGTATTCCATGGAATTACCCACACACGAGGTGTTTTTAGTCTCAAGTCTCGGATCTATTCTTCATTATAGTTCCCGGTAGCAACTGCCTTTTTGATGAGACAACCTCAAAACTCGAGCTATGGTAGCTCCGTAACATGGATAACCCGTAGAAACTTCAGTCAACAAGGGTTTTTATTAATTTTGAATTAAATATGGAAATGTTAGTATAAATGTGCAATACGGACCGATAATTACTCCTACAGTTTACAACCATTAACTTCTTGGTGTAGCTCTTAAAACAATCCTTTAAGGTTACTAATATAAAACAAGAATTTCGCTGTGTTTTACAATGGACTAATATACTTCAATGTGACACTTTCGCATAAATGCTTGGTATCTACATCATAGCGTCATAGCCAAATATATAATATCTTAATCGTGAGATTATATTATAATCTCACGTTTTTGGATACTCAAGTCTGTAATGTTTTTTTCTCAGAAACAAAGTTTCCAGTTTATGACGTTGAAAAGTGTTTTTATTAGAATAAAATATAGACCGCAGTAATACTATACTATACGTCGGTAACTCAAATACCTTATCATGGGATTGGGAAAACCCATTAATGAAATAAAATTGTAAGATAATTAGCTAAGCCCGCATCACGCACTGTTATTTCAGGTTGGACCAAAACATTGTTTGGGACGGCCACTATTACAGTATTTCCAGATAGCGTTCGATCTGCGTGATCTAAGGATCGACTGAAAATTATTGAAATTAATGAGCAGTATTAATTCTTATAATATAAGGCATCTATTTGACGCAATCAATAGCTTATCTATGCTATCAAATAACATGGCACCTATTATGATTTATGATCATTATCATCAAATCAGCTTGAAAGAGTCCATATTTGGTCATTGGACTCCTCCACAAATTGTCCAGTCATTGGGATTATTTGCCTAGTCACTATGCTTGACGGGTTTTTTATGATTACTTATTTGATTTCAGATCAAATCGAATAAATAGTTAGATTTATTATGAATAATAAAGTTTAATCACAATTATACATAGCAGGTTGTAGATTCATCGTTGCACCCTTCTTATTGTGGTAAAATATTTTAAAAATCACATTGGCGCTAGAGTAACCTTGATCTTACAAGTGGCAACACCAGGCGATAACAAACAAATCTTCATAATAATACTGAAAGCTTTCAGTGAGCGTACAGTAAAATAATAGCAGCGTTTTACCTGAAATAAAACGCATATTAATTTACTTACCTCACTGAAAGCTTTCACTTTTATCTCTGCCTGCTGAAACTAAGCCAATGACACCAAAATGGCGCTGAACATTTAACGAAGCAAAATGGCGCGCGGCCGCCAGGTGGCGCCACTTGACCGGAACCACAAAAGTATATAAGTACGAAAACTATTAGAAATCGACGGAAACGGAAGTCGCCTTTCTTCATAATAATACTGAAAGCTTTCAGTGAGGTAAGTAAATTAATATGCGTTTTATTTCAGGTAAAACGCTGCTATTATATAGATGACAAAAAAGCTTGGGACTGATCTATGCTCCAACTCATTAAAAACACTAAACAATTAAGTAGGTACCATAATAAAATTGTAAAAAGGATCATACAAAAAAACGCTAGGAACCAAGCCGTTAGTTTCTTGCCCGTTCTTCTAGGCTTTGGTTGCGAGGAACTGGCGATAGATTCACCTAGTATATAAGACGTTTCAAAGTGATCCTTGTGATTGTACTGAATAAAGACCGTTTTGATTTGATTTGATTTGATTTTGCTACCATCAGTTCCACAGTTCACAGGATTGATTGAACCTTATCTACACTAATATTATAAAGAGGAAAACTTTGTATTTTTGTATTTTTGTATGTAACGAATAGGCTCAAAAACTACTGATCCGATTTCAAAAATTCTTTCACCATTAGAATGCTACATTATCCCTGAGTAACATAGGCTATATTATATTTTCAAAAAAATCAGGGATCCTTACTAAAACTTCAATAATGTAACCCAAGGTGGAAAACAAAAACCTTACATCGCGTGCGCTGCGAAAACTATTGAAGATAGAACAAAATAATGTACTAACACTAATATTATAAAGAGGAAAACTTTGTATTTTTGTATGTAACGAATAGGCTCAAAAACTACTGATCCGATTTCAAAAATTCTTTCACCATTAGAATGCTACATTATCCCTGAGTAACATAGGCTATATTATATTTTCAAAAAAATCAGGGATCCTTACTAAAACTTCAATAATGTAACCCAAGGTGGAAAACAAAAACCTTACATCGCGTGCGCTGCGAAAACTATTGAAGATAGAACAAAATAATGTACTACGATTTTGTAGAACACATTATCATCTACAAAAAATGTCGCGACAGCATATGTCTAACTATTATAGTTATGTCACAAAAAGTGTTCTTTTATTATAAAAAATTAATTGAAATGCCTCCGCTAGAAAAGGGTCTTTATTTGTACCTTGGTATTAATCCTTATCCAAATAAATCATTTCATAATTAAGACGGTTTCAATACCTATAGATTACTTCTTAAATTTTTCAAATCGGACATTCCATTCAAAAGATATGACGAAATTAAAAATGTTAACGGGTCCACGGGTCACGCGCGGGGTGCGATTTCACTCACTCAAGGAGAAGCGCGTGCAAATGTATGAAATAAGTAGACGCGAGGCTCGAACCCACGGTCTAAGTTTATCTTAAAATGTTCAAAAAATTTATGACCACCCATGCGAAGCTGGGACAGGCCGCTAGTCCATTATATAAAGTCAATTAAAAATTGGTATTTAGGTTATCCTCAAACCTACCTTGTTATGTTTGTCAAACCGAATGCTGGTAAAATGATGATGAGCCAACTTACCCTTCGAAGTCCTTCTTCTCTTGCGGCGGGGTGGGCACCACGAATGACCGACTTCGATTCGAGCCCAGTCCAAGCTTGCCTTTCGTTATTGAACTGGCACGGACACTTTGTCTTCTAAGCTTCTGAATCATATCCCTAAAACACAATGAAGCATTAAATATATCGGTGTTAATGCTCCAATGATGTGGAAACTCCTCTCAAAAAATCGCGTCACTTCAAAGAACGCTTCTTTTAGTAACCTGAGCAGAAGATACTTTATTGATATAAGTTAAATTCTCTCCAAAGCTGAATAGCGTTCATTATTAACTAAAATATTGTTTGAAGTCGACTTACCTTCTAAAGTCCTTGAAAACTAGCGCCTCAAGATCATGCAACCTTCTCATCTCATATTCTATGGTGGAATGGCTCGCTCCGAGAGTCCTCAGGTCGTTGATAATCTTGGCTTGCTCGTTCATTTCCTTCTCAATGAGCTTGGAGCGTTTCTTCGCGTCAATCGTATTGTCAAATACGAAAGCTGGGAGGTGGTCTGTGTATTTGCGGCGCAGGATTATACTCTCCTAGACAGAATTAATAGACAGTTGGAAATTACATGTGTTAAGATATAAGATGATGATGAGGTATATCAGACGTTATACCAAAGCGAAAGATCTACCAAACGTGAACATTTAATATTTAAATTATTTGAACTTAATATTTTTGAAAATTAAAATACCTGTGAATCTTTACTGTTGTCAGCTTCGTCATCCAAATCACTTTCATAGTCCGTTTTCGATGCGTCTTCTTCTTCAAAACCTGTAAAAAAACATCATCAGGGCTTCGTCTATTTACTGCAAAATATATGCCATTCTGTAGGCTTATTGATAAATTTAAATTCAGTCTTTGAAGGTAACTTTACCAGTAAGCATGGTGAGTGTATGTCCTAAAGCAGACAGCTGTTTGCCGACGTTCACGTCTAGATGTATGTCAACACCTTCCATTTGCCAGGACACGTTCAGGAACCATTTGGCGTTCTCTGAAATAAATACTAATATGAGATACCTGAACCAAAAATAATAATAATCTAACGACAGTAATTCCGAGTCACGATAAACCTGCCCTCAAATCTCTTGATAGATGACTTTGTAGCTCACGGTCACCTACTCAAGATCTTTTGTGAATGTCTAAGAGGGGTAGGTCAAAAGCACGTCCAAGCATTAAATACGGCAAAACCAAAATTTTGCAGTAGTTCCATTCGGGACAGGTTGCAAGCTCATCGCCACTACTAGAATACTGACTGGTTTTCTGGTTTTTCTAATGCGGTGTTTCACCGATTAAAAGTATTAGAGCTGATTTCACCATGCTCTGTTAGATTAACAAAGGATTAAAGGGCCGGTAAATGTGTCGAAATGTACGCGTTTGACATCTATCAGGTTAGATTTAACGGCCGGTTAATCTTTGATTAGTAACTAACAGAGCATGGTGAAATCCGCTCTTAACATTCGTTTTTTTCGAAAATTCGTCGCTCCCGCTAGACCTCCGGTGTTGCCTATCTGAACATGACTGTAGTATCAAACATATTAAATATCTACTGACACTTTCAGTAAGATTTACGGCCTTATGACAATCTCTCAAATGTTAAGTATTGCCATCTCTTACCAATGTGTAGTGGTAAACTTTGAGTAAGGTCTCAACTTGAAAAATTTTTACAAGTAAAAGAGCTTTGAATGTTGGTACCGTTGTGGCGGTCCTACTGCATACTTCATAAGTCCCTGCAGGTACGGAGGCTAGATTCGGCGGCGGATAGTCATCTAGCGATCCCTCGAAGTCGTCCGCGAACCTGAGTGGCCCACAAAGCGTTCCTTAACCCTTATAACTACTCCTTCTTACCGTTATGCTTAGCAGCAGCGGTTCTGCTGCATACTTCATATGTGCCCTCAGAGACCGAGGCTAGATTCGGCGGCGGATCGTCCGCTCTCGGCTGCCAGTCATCCAAGGAGGCTTCGAAGTCGTCCGCGAACCGAAGGCACAGGCCCACGAAGCGTCCCTTGGAGACGAGCGCGCCGGAGCTGCAGGCGGACACGGAGGTGGACTCCAGCGTGACGACGACGGCGCCGCGCGACTCGCCCTCCGCCGTGCAGCCGCCGCCGCCGCGGACCCACTTCGCCTGCACACACATTTGTTTATTGCACTTGCTGAGGGAACGAGCATATAAAAAAATTACATGTTTTTTTTAATTGGTGACCATCACCACTTACAAAATATTAGAGCATTGTCTAGCAAGTCATGCACTGCCCTGTGTCCATCAACTTGAAGAATACTGTTATTTAACAGGCAACCACATCATTCCAACCGATACACAGCAACGCTGCTGGACGATAGCAATAGACATGGTGGTATGATTACAAAGATTTAATATAGTCCCAAAAGTTATTACCCGAGTGGGATTTGAACCCACGACCTTCCCCTTGATACGGGGCCGCGCTAACCAACTGCGCCATCGGATTCTAATCGCACTCGACGAATAACTCAGGGACATGCTATCGTCGTGGGTTCAAATCCCACTCGGGTAATAACTTTTGGGACTATATTAAATCTTTGTGATTTTCCTTAAGTGTAGGTAAACACTATAAAAACAAATTAAAATGGTGGTATTATATCCCAAGAAGAGCTTTTTCTGCTATCTTATGGAGGCTTTATAAAGTGCTATGCTAGATGCCTCTTTCAGCTACGCTCGCGTTTTAGTGGTGATTGCTAACATTAATATTTAATGCTTTTCATCTTTTATTGGGTTCATTAATTTTTTCTACCCCATTCTCGGTCATTTTTCGGGTTACAAAATACTATATGCTAATAAAGGTAAGTGAATGCTAGTTTACAATGTATCAATATGGGTCTTACCATCGGCGGTGGATTGAGAGGAATACAGATACCAATGTCGTCTACATTCAGTTGTAGGAACAACATACTGAGGTGCGGCGTTACTTGACTTGTCAGTTGCACCTATAACAAACAAGAATTAAAATAAAAAGAAGTGCAATTTACTCGTTTTTTTATGAGATTCTCAAGTTTAGGCGTATATTTTTTATTGTTGTTTATTAAAATAATAGAAGAAAAATTGTTAGTAATAAGCTTACCTTTTCAAAGACTTGCTGCGTGGCCGTAAGCACCTCCTTATTCAAGTTAAGTCGCTTCTCATTCCAGTATTCGTACGCATTCTTATAATTCAGCCACACCAGTATCGCCTTGTCGACTGCTATTGGCTGGATGTATATCAGAGGACGCTTCAGGTTGATGAGAACAACCTCCTTGTCTTCCCCGCAGACTATCTCATCTTGGAATGCATTGCGCATCGCTAGGAAAAAAAAATATATTTATCGATTGTTTCCAAAAAATAACTTTCTTTTTATTTATTGATGATGATCCAAACTGCAAACTCACCGATTCTAGTATTGAAGAATGCGTACTGTTGAAACTCTGGCTCAGCTTCCTCGAACATCGCGTTACGTATCAATTGGCCTAAACTTAGATTAACATCCACCTAAAAGATAAAAAAAAAACAATCAAAACAAGTTTAGTTTACGAAAAGCAGTAAGTTAGAGTATTTCCATTCATTGATTTCATTCATTCAAAAGCGTTCATTTTATTTTAAGATTTTGACAGTTATGATGTGAAGTTTTAAACCTTTGAAAATAAAAGACGGTTGCAAGTCGATGAATTGAGCTGACTCAAAATTATTAGTCAGGTACCCCAAGTATGAGATTTGCTTACGATATTTCGTTTTTCGTTTTACGTTTTTGTTCCGTGTTTATTGCGGGTTTTGTATGAAGACGCGATAGAGATACCGATACGGAACCCGCAATGAACACGGAACAAAAACGAATCGTTTTCACTGCGTGCTCATTGCGGGTTTTGTAAAGTTCCGTATCGGTATCAATATCGCGTCTTCATACAAAACTCGCAATGAACACGGAACAAAAACGTAAAACGAAATATCGTAAGCAAATCTCATACTTGGGGTACTGCTCATCTATGACGGAGGCCTATGTCTCCCATGCCTGAGTTTATTATAAGTATATTTTGTTCTAGAAACCTGCGCTCGTGCAAAGAGCCTCAGCTCATGCGGCTCGGCGGGCTGAGGCACGTTCTGCACGCGATTGGAGAGCTCGAACTCCACCGCGCCCGTCTCCAACCGCACGGCAGAGTTGCTGGGCGTCGTCGCCGTCAGTTGTATTCTCTGCGAAGATAATAGTTTAATGAGTATTTATTTAGGAAAGGAATGAAAACAAAGGAAGTGACATAGACAAGGCTGTGCCCAGCAGTGAGGGATGGTACTGTGGATGATAATGAAGCGATTGATACGACGGGCTCATTGCTGTGATCTTCAGGTAAGGTGTACATCTACTGGTTGTATGTATATGGATGTATGGATACACACTTTATGGAAAGTACATTATACATTTCCAATATAATCAAATCAATCCAATAGAGACCTTCTATTCCTTTAAATTGCAGTAAAAATAATCATTGAAAACCAAATGAGACAAGATTTAGAGCGGACTGAGGCAAGTGATATAAAAAACTCAACTTTTTTAGATTGATGAACCCATGCTGACTTTTGAAACTAACTAAAATGTTATCATACCTTAATTCTGATAGTGAGCGAGAACAGTATCCTGCTGAGCGCTGAGGAAGAACCATCATCCTCGTTCCACAGCGGAACCGGTTTCTCTCCGCCGTACACTTTTTGGACTACCTCATTCACTTCCTGAAAGTAAACACGTAAAACGCGACTTTGAACACATTCTATGGGCAATTTTAGTGCTGCAAACTTATTTAAAGCGCCATAATCAAAATTTAAAGCGAAGCTAAATTAAATCAGCATGTCCTTATGCTCAACCGATCTAAACTAAGAAAACTGAAAAATTTTCAATATACATAAATATTCGTTCTTCTATCAAAAATTCGGAATCTTCTTCACTCATTCGTGTTACAGGTTATTCTTCTACACTCGCTCGGCGGCAGAAACGGGCAAGAGAGAGCCAAAGATGCTGCAGCCAGGGTGTGCATCCAGAGTGTTCAGAACCGCTTCTTAAAAGTACTGTCACAGTAGCCATGTAATCTCGCAAGCACGCACCTTCATGAAGACCTTCTGCACGAAGACGAGATGGTTGAGCAGGTCGGTGGAGAGCGTGTGCTCGAACAGGCCGATGTCGGCGGTGGCGGCCAGGTAGCGGCCGGCGCGCAGCACGGCGCCGGGCGGGGCGGGCGCGCCGCGCGCCGTCTCCTCCAGCAGGCGCGCGCGCACGCCCACACCCGGCAGCGCCACCACCGCGGCCGCGGGCAGCGCGCCCGCCTGCCCGCCCGCCTCCGATATCTGCACGTGACACACGGCATTTATGGCACCCCGTCAGATAATCTTGCCAGTCCAAAAAATAGTAGATTGTTTACCAAGGGAGCAAACAACTATTTTTATGGCGAGAGTGTTTTTTGAATCCAGAGCGGAGCGAAGGATTCTAGAGTAGAATCCCGAGCGTAGCGAGGGATTCTATAGTTGAATCCTAAGCGTAGCGAGGGATTCAAAGTACTTCACTCGAGCTTAAAATAGTGTTGCTCCCGAGGTGGACACTCTACTTTTTATCACCCTCTATGAGAAAATAACTTAGTGCAACTTATGAATAATCATAATCATAGTCACAAATACACGAAGTCACAAAGTCACAAAGTCAAAGTCACAAAGTCACAAAGTCAAAGTCACAAAGTCACAAAGTCACAAAGTCACAAAGTCACAAAGTCACAAAGTCACAAAGTCACAAAGTCACAAAGTCACAAAGTCACAAAGTCACAAAGTCACAAAGTCACAAAGTCACAAAGTCACAAAGTCACAAAGTCACAAAGTCACAAAGTCACAAAGTCACAAAGTCACGAAGTCACAAAGTCACGAAGTCACAAAGTCAAAGTCACAAAGTCACAAAGTCACAAAGTCACAATGTCACATAGTCGCGGAGTCACGGAGTCACATAGTCACATAGTCACATAGTCACATAGTCACATAGTCACATAGTCACATAGTCACATAGTCACTTAGTCACTTAGTCACATAGTCACATAGTCACATAGTCACATAGTCACATAGTCACATAGTCACATAGTCACATAGTCACATAGTCACATAGTCACATAGTCACATAGTCACATAGTCACATAGTCACATAGTCACATAGTCACATAGTCACATAGTCACATAGTCACATAGTCACATAGTCACATAGTCACATAGTCACATAGTCACATAGTCACATAGTCACATAGTCATGTATTTATTGTAATTTTATTTATTTTCATAAAACTAAGTAAAATCTGAATTTGAGTAAACAATTATGAACAAAGGTGGAATGCGCGTTTCACGTGTTTTTGTTTATTTTTATTTAGTTCAGGCGCTTTTTTTTTAATCATAAAGCCTGCTTGTTCATACAGTGTTCGTGATCTCTTTGGTGATTGGAACTTTTACTCAATAAGCACATTCCAAATTCAAATCACATTACCGCCCTTGGGCGGTAAAGTACTTTACCGCCCTTGGGATCAAAGTGCTATTTTGCTACCTGTTTTCGAAGAGCAAACTATCTATTTTCGAATTGATGTGATAAAAATAGTAGATTGTTTACCAAGGGATCAAACAACTATTTTTATGGCGAGAGTGTTTTTTGAATCCAGAGCGGAGCGAAGGATTCTAGAGTAGAATCCCGAGCGTAGCGAGGGATTCTAAAGAAGAATCCTAAGCGTAGCGAGGGATTCAAAGTACTTCACTCGAGCTTAAAATAGTGTTGCTCCCGAGGTGGACACTCTACTTTTTATCACCCTCTATGAGAAAATAACTTAGTGCAACTTATGAATAATCATAACCATAGTCACATATTCACGAAGTCACAAAGTCACAAAGTCCCATAGTCACATAGTCACATTGTCATAATCATATATGTATTTATTGTAATTTTATTTATTTTCATAAAAATAAGTAAAATCCGAATTTGAGTAAACAATTATGAACAAAGGTGGAATGCGCGTTTCACGTGTTTTTGTTTATTTTTATTTAGTTCAGGCGCTTTTTTTTATCATAAAGCCTGCTTGTTCATACAGTGTTCGTGATCTCTTTGGTGATTGGAACTTTTACTCAATAAGCACATTCCAAATTCAAATCACATTACCGCCCTTGGGATCAAAGTGCTATTTTGCTACCTGTTTTCGAAGAGCAAACTATCTATTTTCGAATTGATGTGATAAAAATAATCTTCCTGCTCTCTAAGGAGTGGGGTGACAGGTTTTCTTCTTCATGGAGAAGAAGAAGTGGTTGTTTTACCGCGCAGTGTAACTAAAAATTCCAATACGAAATTTCGTTTATCGTTTTTCAGAGTAGACCCTCAAGCTATTCAATCGCGCCAGAGACTCTTACTCTTTTAAGAGTAGTAGAGCTCTTTGTGAAGACTCTTTGTGAAGAGCTCGTCCGGGGAAGTACTACCACCCACACCTTTTTCTGCCGCCAAGCAGCAATGCTGTGTTTCGGTTCGAAGAGTGTGATTGCTGGAGTAATTACAGGCACATGAGGCTTAAAATCTGTATGCCTCAAGCTGATGGACGCAGGGCGGTGCATCATTGGGCACGTTCCTATCGTGCGTGACTTACGAGGCGATGCTTTGTTATAGGTGATGGTTACCACTTAACATCAGGTGGGCCATCTGCTTGTTCCATCAGCTGGTTGTATAAAAAAAAAGCCTCCTTTCAGTACTTTTCACTATTCCTCATAATTTCATTTAGTCACAAGCTGGTGCCCGCGACTTCGTCTGCGCAGGATTATTATTTCGAGTAGCTTGTATTAGCGTGACGTAGTACATATGTGAAACTCTAGCGATTTTGGCACCGCACGCCAGAATAGCTTGCAGATGGTAGATTTTTTCCTACTCACTTGACACTTATCGTCATATTTTGGACAATTCACACATTCTTACTAATATTATAAACGCGAAAGTTTGTAAGTATGGATGGATGTTTGTTACTCTTTCACGTAAAAACTACTGAGTGGATTTTAATGAAACTTTACAATAATATAGTGTTAGACGAGACCAACCCTGATAACAGTAATGACGCCGACCGACTATAAAAGGCGGGCCACAAGCGGCGCGCGCTCACTTCTTTTCGAGACTTTGTGCTATGCGGACGTTTTTCTGTTAACCTAATGTTCATTTGAGTTTTGTATTTTCTGGTGTAATTTTGTTGTTAATTTTGATATAAAAATAAATCGTTAGGCATTCTGTGAATTTCTTTTTAAAAAACTGTTTTTACGTTTTCATCCCAAAAATAGCTTATACATCAGAATAACACACGGAATACAATTTATGAAGATATTGTGTGAATTGTCCAAGATATGACGATAAGTGTCAAGTGAGTAGGAAAAAATCTACCATCTGCGAGCTATTCTGGCGTGCGCTGCCAAATCCGCTAGAGTTACACATACGTACTACGCCACGCTAATATAAGCTACTCGAAATACTAATCCTGCACAGACGAAGTCGCGGACACCAGCTAGTTCCTCATAGTTTCGAATTTGGTCGTGCACGCACGCCCTGTTGAAAGATTCACCCCGTATACCCTTCACATCCGACGAGTGCTTCTCTACCGACCTAATGCTTCGCTAGTTCGCAGTAGCTAGAGAGCACCGGTGGTCTAGTGGTAGCGGCCCTGCCTAACGATCCAAAGGTCGTCGTTTCGAAACAGGCCGTGCGTCGATGAGTTTTTCTGTTCAAAAAATTATGCGCACGATGCCAGTACTCTCGAACGGTGAAGGAAAATATCGTGAGGAAACCGGCATGTCGTGGAACCTAAAAAGTTCTATAACATGTGCAAAAGTAACTCGAAAAGGGCCTCTAAAGGCGCACTTAAAATCCTTTCACCACACCGTTTCGAAAGAAACTAGTGACACGACAAGAGAGAGAGTAGCACGAAAGTGTCACCTGTAGCTTAGTGACGGCGCTCAGCGAGTGTTGCGGCAAGTCGATCGTGAAGTGAGCTTTATTCCCCGTCACGCCCGAACTGTGGACGTGCTCCATCTTGTACTGCGCCTGTAGGGACGGCAGGAGGGCCGCCGTGATACTCAGGCTCTGGAACGAATCGAACCGTTAGATTCACGTAACCGCGTCAGGTAAGACGAGCGCTGGCATGGCAAGGCATGTATGAGCATGGGTTAGTTGTGCGGAAAATCCGAAAAAAGATGACGATATTTGCGACAATCACAGCAAGTTTTCTGTTTTAGATGTAGTATTAGGAAAACGGAAAGATCAGGTAAATTTTTCACAGAGTATTAGGTACTTTGTGAAGGGCTCGGCCGGGGAAGAACTCCCACCATGATTACTTCGGCTGGGGAACGGCGGATCCGATCGGATCTAGGATGCTACCCGGACGACTAACGGATTTTAAGGATAACACAGGTTATGATATAGTTGCATCTCTGTCAGTAATCGTTCGCGCATACCTGTACAACGAGCGAGAACTGCAGATGCAGCGGGTCCAGCAGCGTGGCCGCCAGCAGCGGCGCGGGCCGCGCGGGCCGCGGCGCGGGCGGCGGGCTGCCCTCCGACGAGGACGCCTCCGCGCCCGCGCCCGCGCCCGCGCCCGCGCCCGCGCCCGCGCCCGCGCCCGCGCCCGCGCCCGCGCCCGCGCCCGCGCCCGTGCCCGCGCTCGCGCCGCCGCTAGCGCCGCCGCGGGACATGCGGGACGATGTGCGCGTCACGCCCAGCTCCTGTACACATCCACATGGATTAGTTAATAATCTTAGCAGTGGAGTTAGTACCAAGTGATAACGCCAGATTCTATACGGACGTCTAAAAAAATTGTTGAGATCAATTTTGTAGACTACTACCGCAAGGCGACGCCCCACGGCCGGGGTTATTACCCCTGAGGTCGAAGCCAGGACAAAGTTAATCAACGAGGATTTTCCCTCTTCCTCTGGCAAGGGGGAATTTTGATTGGACAAGCTAAGATTTCTATCATAGTGTATGAAATCAAAATTCCCAGGGATTACTATCCCTGGAGTTGAGTGTCAGAGTAGAGTTAGCATAACGAGCCCTTTTCCTAGCCTCGTATTTCTATAGTATAGAAGGCAGATGGCCATTGTGGCGGCTAGCCACACACAGGTACTTGCAATCGGGCTGACGCGAAGGTTTTGTATGTAGCGTTGCCAGTCTTCTCTCCCCGCTCATTATGTTCAGACATGTAATACCTACTTTAAAGTGGAAATATAAATCAGTACCTAAGTGGAAACGGGCGTTTATCATTTTACATGTTCCTCTGAAGCTACGTGAAATAAAGTAGGGTATACACATTATATCATTGATCCCCTTATAGCCATCATTATTATAATCTAAATTCAGACTAATACTTTTTATACTTTTTTATTTCTTCTTACATAGCTAACCTATAAAGTAAAGGGTAGTGAGTACTGCCCTGTAAAGTAGATTAGTGAATACTGGTCTGTAAAGTGAAGCAGTAGCAATAAGATAGCGTACCTGCAAGGTGGAGGAGAGCTGGCGACTGGAGCGCGTCATGACGCCGTGCAGCGCGACGGGATGCTGCGGCAGGTCCACGCGCACGGCGCCCACGCTGGCCAGCGCCGCCGCGCCCACGCGCCCGCTCTCCCACGAGTACAGCGTCATAGACTACATAACATAGCGTACCTGCAAGGTGGAGGAGAGCTGGCGACTGGAGCGCGTCATGACGCCGTGCAGCGCGACGGGATGCTGCGGCAGGTCCACGCGCACGGCGCCCACGCTGGCCAGCGCCGCCGCGCCCACGCGCCCGCTCTCCCACGAGTACAGCGTCATAGACTACATAACATAGCGTACCTGCAAGGTGGAGGAGAGCTGGCGACTGGAGCGCGTCATGACGCCGTGCAGCGCGACGGGATGCTGCGGCAGGTCCACGCGCACGGCGCCCACGCTGGCCAGCGCCGCCGCGCCCACGCGCCCGCTCTCCCACGAGTACAGCGTCATAGACTACATAACATAGCGTACCTGCAAGGTGGAGGAGAGCTGGCGACTGGAGCGCGTCATGACGCCGTGCAGCGCGACGGGATGCTGCGGCAGGTCCACGCGCACGGCGCCCACGCTGGCCAGCGCCGCCGCGCCCACGCGCCCGCTCTCCCACGAGTACAGCGTCATAGACTACATAACATAGCGTACCTGCAAGGTGGAGGAGAGCTGGCGACTGGAGCGCGTCATGACGCCGTGCAGCGCGACGGGATGCTGCGGCAGGTCCACGCGCACGGCGCCCACGCTGGCCAGCGCCGCCGCGCCCACGCGCCCGCTCTCCCACGAGTACAGCGTCATAGACTACATAACATAGCGTACCTGCAAGGTGGAGGAGAGCTGGCGACTGGAGCGCGTCATGACGCCGTGCAGCGCGACGGGATGCTGCGGCAGGTCCACGCGCACGGCGCCCACGCTGGCCAGCGCCGCCGCGCCCACGCGCCCGCTCTCCCACGAGTACAGCGTCATAGACTACATAACATAGCGTACCTGCAAGGTGGAGGAGAGCTGGCGACTGGAGCGCGTCATGACGCCGTGCAGCGCGACGGGATGCTGCGGCAGGTCCACGCGCACGGCGCCCACGCTGGCCAGCGCCGCCGCGCCCACGCGCCCGCTCTCCCACGAGTACAGCGTCATAGACTACATAACATAGCGTACCTGCAAGGTGGAGGAGAGCTGGCGACTGGAGCGCGTCATGACGCCGTGCAGCGCGACGGGATGCTGCGGCAGGTCCACGCGCACGGCGCCCACGCTGGCCAGCGCCGCCGCGCCCACGCGCCCGCTCTCCCACGAGTACAGCGTCATAGACTACATAACATAGCGTACCTGCAAGGTGGAGGAGAGCTGGCGACTGGAGCGCGTCATGACGCCGTGCAGCGCGACGGGATGCTGCGGCAGGTCCACGCGCACGGCGCCCACGCTGGCCAGCGCCGCCGCGCCCACGCGCCCGCTCTCCCACGAGTACAGCGTCATAGACTACATAACATAGCGTACCTGCAAGGTGGAGGAGAGCTGGCGACTGGAGCGCGTCATGACGCCGTGCAGCGCGACGGGATGCTGCGGCAGGTCCACGCGCACGGCGCCCACGCTGGCCAGCGCCGCCGCGCCCACGCGCCCGCTCTCCCACGAGTACAGCGTCATAGACTACATAACATAGCGTACCTGCAAGGTGGAGGAGAGCTGGCGACTGGAGCGCGTCATGACGCCGTGCAGCGCGACGGGATGCTGCGGCAGGTCCACGCGCACGGCGCCCACGCTGGCCAGCGCCGCCGCGCCCACGCGCCCGCTCTCCCACGAGTACAGCGTCATAGACTACATAACATAGCGTACCTGCAAGGTGGAGGAGAGCTGGCGACTGGAGCGCGTCATGACGCCGTGCAGCGCGACGGGATGCTGCGGCAGGTCCACGCGCACGGCGCCCACGCTGGCCAGCGCCGCCGCGCCCACGCGCCCGCTCTCCCACGAGTACAGCGTCATAGACTACATAACATAGCGTACCTGCAAGGTGGAGGAGAGCTGGCGACTGGAGCGCGTCATGACGCCGTGCAGCGCGACGGGATGCTGCGGCAGGTCCACGCGCACGGCGCCCACGCTGGCCAGCGCCGCCGCGCCCACGCGCCCGCTCTCCCACGAGTACAGCGTCATAGACTACATAACATAGCGTACCTGCAAGGTGGAGGAGAGCTGGCGACTGGAGCGCGTCATGACGCCGTGCAGCGCGACGGGATGCTGCGGCAGGTCCACGCGCACGGCGCCCACGCTGGCCAGCGCCGCCGCGCCCACGCGCCCGCTCTCCCACGAGTACAGCGCCTGCGACTTGCCCACGCTCACGCGCACCACGGTCCTGCACCGCGCCAACACTCAAGTCTATAGCCGTCCCACGCGGGGAGCGCAGCCTCGCCGCCGACACGGCAGAAATAAGCAAGGTCAGCTCGGCGGAGAGGCTTGGCTTCCGACGTGTGGGATGGCTACAAATGTTTATTCGGTTCGGTAGCTTGCCAAAAAACAGAACTAGATGGCGCCTCTAAAGGGGATGGGGCGAAAATATATGGAGCCCAGTTCCTGATTTTTTTTTCCTGCTTAAATGTTTATTACAAACCTTTATTACATTTTGCTAATAGTTTCTCATACACTCATGCACATAGTACTTAATTTAACTCATATCATTGGTTGGTTTTCTTTCTTTCGGTTTATTCCCTAGAATCTAGGGCCTAGATATTTAGTATTTAGTATTAGGATCTATACCTATATCTACCTGTTTATTTCTTTTTGTTTCTTTGTTACATTGGCCTTTCCACCTCATCTTGATCATAACTTGATTAATTCTCTTATTAAAGAGTATATTTACAAATAAGTTATTAAATAGCACCATTCGCATTGCAATTAGCCGAAGCAGTGATCCCTTGCGTCTGAACACAAGTTTTCTACTTAGTTAGAGCAAGGAGTCAAACACTTGACTATGCAAGATTTACGAGTGCATCTTACTTAAAACTTTACTAAAACTTACTTAAGCCTACGTAAATGTTATGTGTATTTAAAAATATATGTAAAGTTGTCTAAAAATGTAAACCTTTTTGAAAGTAAATATATATATTATAATATTATTAGTTTAGATTACAATTATGCCCTATATTTATTGCAAAGCAGTGGGAATTATAAGTTATAGGTCATATAAAAGTGTTTAAAAAAAGGTTACACTAGTAGTTAATTTATTTCATGAAAAAAAAAAGCAAAGGAACTGGCCGACCAGTAGAAAAACCTTGATGTCAACAAAACTCTTAGAGATGGGAGCTCTTGGATCGCTGGTTATCTTAATTTAACTTTTTTGTTGTAGCTCAAACCCGAGCTAAGATATTCCACAGTACTCACTGATGATGAGGCGACTCTCCTTCCAGCAGTACGATCATGGATCGACCCAGGTTACCGCTGAGCGACCATTGCCGCGAGCGCGACGCCGATAGCGACGCTTGTAGGGACGTGATCTCTGCTTCTAACTTTAGCCCGGAGAGAGACGCTAACAGACGAGTTCTATGGATTCTGGAACAAAAGTAAGTGAACAAATTTGTTGTTACAAGATTTTACTATTGACGCAATTAAAGAATGTAATTCTCTGGTACAGGAAGATTAATGGAAACACAATAAACAACAGTTCGGTATAAGTATAGGTGTTGACTAGATGTTGCAATAATGATCTTCTTCAACCCATCGGACAATCTTTAAACAGTTTACGCGAAATTTGTGTAATTTATTTTAAGAATCCTATTGTTTCTTACTACCCCTCAAATATCTTCAAAGAAGCTTGAGTTAGTTGGTGGGAGAGATCTGAAGAGTTATCTACAGTAGCTGGGAATAAAAACAGTAAAACTATTGTTACGAGCTCGGGGTTCGTATGGATAGAAAATGCACAATAATAATCCAAAAGATAACTAATTTATTTCACTTCACTTAAAAAACACTAAAACACTACTTAGCACACTTAATTATCACTCAACTATCACTTAACTATCACTTCCAAAAGTCCTTTATCGTTTTCCGTATCCAGTTGTGAACTCAACTCAACTCAACTCAACTGACTGTCGTTCCCGCTGACTGGTTTTTATATACGACGCGGCTAACCCGAGAATGTTCTGGATCATACTAGACCATACTTGCATCTCTTTTCTACAGTGATAGCTCTCGTTCATTTCCTTCGATTGATTCTAGAACAGTAGTCTAGAATATTCGAACGTCTGCTATCTCTTTCTAGTAGTGCTTTTCCTTCGATTGATTCTAGAACAGTAGTCTAGAATATTCGAACGTCTGCTATCTCTTTCTAGTAGTGCTATCTCTTTCACTCCTATGCAAATATGGCTCTATAGTGAAATGTCCTTCAAAGGTCCATAAGGGGTCCTGAAAACGCCTGAAAACGGGTTTTCAGGATATTGCATGGATCGATGGGCAATAGCCTGAAACGGACTGAAAACATGTTTCAGGCGCCTGAAAACCAGGACAGAGCCTCTTCAGGGGAGGTGACAGAGCCTCTTCTGGCAACGGCTGAAAACATATTTCAGCCTTCTGAAAACACCTGTACGTCAGTCCGGCGCAACACTATTATATAACATGCCCTTTTAATATTACCATGTAGCCATAAAGTATATAAGATTGAATAAAATATTGAATTCTTTGCTTACCTGGCCACTCCAACGAGAACGATGCCCATATTAGCAGGCGTGGAGGAGGAGTTACTGGCGTTCTGTTCCCGCGAGCTCGGCCGCGCTCCGCTGCGGGGCCGGTACTGCTCCGGTAGCTCCGTGTTTACTGAGAACCTGCAGAAGGAGTTACGTTTAATTTTGAGGTACATATGTAGGCCAAAGAAAAGGTGGATGGATTATGTGAAAGATGACATGAGTAAGAAAAGACAGACAACAAAGATGACCGAATAAACACGAGAGCCCTGCCCTCTGTTTTGGTTCGACCCCAACCGAGAATAAATAACTGGGTGATGAACATAGATGTTTGTTCTCCGCCAGGGTGTTATTATATATTTTAAAGTATTACATCAGCTATCTGGTTCCCATATTACAAGCGTTGCTTAGTTCGGTGCTAGATAGTGCTGGATGGTTCAAAGTCCACAAATAAAAAAAAACAGTTACGTCGGAAGCGTTACCTATGCGTGATAGTCTCCGCATCGGGCATGTTGGCGTACAGGTCCAGCAGCAGATAGACGGTGCGCCAGCAGCGCGGCGCCAGCGTGCCCTCGGCGGCGTCGGGCGACTGCGCGCCGGGCGACGCGTGCGCGCGCGCAGCCCCGCCGCACGCCGCGCCCGCGCCGTACATGGGCGTGTGCCCGCCCTCGTTCAGCGAACTGTAGCCTGGGGGATAATACATTGATAATAATAATGTGTCATATCCTGCAATGAGTGACCGAATCTGGCGCGGGACCGAGATTAGTGGAAGAAATCGGGGAGGGTTTTTCCCAGCAGTAGGACATAAATGGTAGAATAATAAAAAAAAATATGTGTCTTTTGCACGCATCAAGCTATACCCTGCCCGATTTTATGTCCTTGTAGTAAGCGTAATTTTTATTTGGGTTTGTGTAGTTTGATATGCATCCGTGTGTCCTATCGCCCAAAATGCTCCTTACGGATTTTTTTTTTTTTTATACAACCAGCTGATGGAACAAGCAGATGGCCCACCTGATGTTAACTGGTAACCATCACCTATAACAAAGCATTGCCTCGTAAGTCACGCACGATAGGAACGTGCCCTACGATGCACTGCTCTGCGTCCATCAACTTGAAGCATACAGATGTTAAGCCTCATGTGCCTGTAATTACACCGGCAACCACACTCTTCAAACCGAAACACAGCGTTGCTGCTTGGCGGCAGAAAAAGGCGTGGTGGTAGTACTTCCCCGGACGAGCCACACACAAAGAGCTCTACTACTCTTACAAAACCACAAATATACCACTAAGGGTGCATTTCCTTCAGTATGTTTATGAATTGCATTGCATGTGATTTATAATACATTTAAAATACCAAATGTAAAAGGCGATAATAAATTAAAACTGTTAAATCAGCTGTAAAAATGCCTACCAAGTTTCCCCTTAACAGTTTTCCCAGTAGACCGGAGCTTCTGCGCGAAAGACTGCGGGCGCGACCTGGGCGGCTGCTTCAGCGGCTCGGGCGCGCGGTGCGGCGCCGCGTCCCACTTCGCCTCCGCGCCACCGAACGCCTCCTTGTCTATGGACGACTCGCTCACCAGCTTCTCTCTGAACTCCGACGCTGGGATGTCGGAGGGAAACGTCAGGGGGTAGGAGCCTTGGTCTGCTGAAATTTAAAGAAGCAATCGAGTAAAAGGAAGAAAACAAGTAAAGTCAGAGGCGAAAGGTATTTATTCAGTTGAATAATAAGGATCGCTTTGATACCTATTTTTTTTTAAATGCACTGTTTAATAAACGTAAGATCGTATGTTGAAAAATGCGTTAAAAAAATGTGCTCAAGAAAGTCGCCATACAGTTTTTTTGTACTATTTAACCATAGAGCTGATTATACAACATATAACAGCCTTCACAGCTCAGTTGGTAGTAGCTCTGCCTTCTGCGCCGTAGGCTGTGGGTTCGATCCCCACCGAGAACAAACATTTGTGTGGTGAACATAGATGTTTGTTCTCTGTCTGGGTGTTATATAATATTATAAGTATGTATTTAAAAAGTATATATGTATTATATCAGCTATCTGGTTCCTATATTACAAGCTTTGGCTTAGTTTGGGGCTAGATAGTGCTGTGTGGAAAGTCCTCCAATATTTATTTTATTTATTTATATCTTTTTTTTGGATATTTAGTTTCGTTGGTAGATCCAACATTAAATATCCAGATCGAAACATAAATGGTTGACGATTTTCATGTTCAGCTTTGGACTAAAAAGTAGTGTTACCTGATGAAGATGTGTGCTTATTCTGTCGATGTGAGATCTTGGTCTGACTCCGGAGCTCGATCTGTGTGTCCTTCACGTTTTGGTACATGTTGCTGATCTGATGCAGCAGCCTTAGCAACGGCATGTTCACCTACGAAATTATAATATGAATATTATAAGAGTCCTAAGTTGGTGCTGGAGAACGAAGTACTAAGAGATCTAAAGGGATCTACCGTGTCTGCGGATCAAGATCGTGAAGCTGTTTCAGTGTTTTGTCACTGTTCAACTGACAAGTTCATTTACAAAAAATGCAGTCAGTAAAGCCCCGGGTCGCAAAGCACATCTAGCAACCCAGCCTTACGATAAGTCGTAGAATTCAGTCGTACAACTATAGTAAAACATGTGCGCTAGTGTTTTCAAACGGTTAAGGAAAACCGTTGCTTAGTCAACTCCAAGCGTATTCACAATGTCTTTCCTGTGAATAAAGTCGTCTATAGGCCGAGAGGATGTTATTACTTATGGCCAAACCTACTCTAAAATAATGTTCCTGACACTACAGCGTTCCATATATAGGAGGCACAAGTGAAAAACTTGCCCCTGACTTTGTTTAAATCATCGTGAATTCCGCTTTAAAAAGGCCCTGAGATACGACAGTTTATTTTTAACAAAGACATACCTGCTGAGATATGAAGCGAATACTGATATTGAAGTTGAGCACAGTGCTGATGTGCTTCTTCAGCTGTCCCCTGGAGATGTAGAGCACATTCTGCCGCTGTATGAGCTCGTCGACCGCCATGTCGGCCACTTTCTTTAGATCCACGTCTATGGAGACTTTCTCGCAGAGGAAGGCGGGCGTTTCTGATGGCACGTCTATTTGGGGCTGGTTTCCTGTCGATATTGAGGTTATGAAAACCTGACTTCAATCTAATTAACATTTTTCTGAAGTACATTTTTTTAAACTAGAGTTGTTAAATAAGTTGTTACCCTGCAAAAGGATTATGCCATAATATGTCCTCTATTAACCAGTGGAACCACCAGCTTCATATGGAGTTAATACATATTTAATTGTGGTTAAGTGTGTCTGGGATCTGACCCTTGTGTACAACAAGGGTTCGATCCCAGACACACTTAGACACATCAAATCACAATATCACAGTTGTACAATAAATAATTCTTATTCTAAATTTGAGTATATTATATTAACATACTATTCATTTACTTTTAGATTCTCAGTTTTTATTATTGATAACCCATTCGATGTACACCGTTCACAGACCAATATGAATCTACATTTTGTAAGCAAATAGGAATAAGTAGGTAGGTAGTAACCGCGAGTGGATAAAAAGTACATGAACCCCATCTGTATTAACCTGTATATAATTTATTTTATTATATTTACTCGATCCTCAACGGCGCCAACGGAAGACCAGCGCAAGTTATTATAACTTGCATATGCTGAGTTGGGATCATTTTGCAACTGTCTTGGTTGTATTAATTGTCTGTGTTTTAGTTTATAAGTTTAATATGTTTCCACCTTTTGATATTAAGATACCTAGTTGCAAATAAACATTTGATTTGATTTTTTAATAAAGTTACTATGTTAAGGAGTAGAATAGGGTACCTTTCCCCTTGGCCTGGCGGCGGTCCCTGGCCGCCAGGTCGCTGACGACGATGTCAATGCGGAAGGCGTCCACCCAGGCCAGCAGCGACAGGCGCGAGCCCAGCGACTCCAGCACGGGCGGCGCGCCCGACGACCCGCTAGAGCCGCTCGAGCCGCTGCCGCTTTGGTTCTTCATATCTTTATATCCACATATTTTATTACAATTAAGAAGGTATTTGATATAGCTATTCTTCCATGTTTGACATGCGGCCAAACCTGGGCTCTAAGGAAGGAAGGCGAAGAAAAACTAGCTGTTTGTCAAAGGAGAATGGAGAGGAGTATGAGATGGAGGTACATTTTTACTTAGCGATACGGACCAAAATGGATAAGGACGGCAAGGGAAAGGTAGAGGTGACGGTAATCTAAAGTAGGTAATCGTAAAATAGTAATTAATTGTTAAAGGCGGCTGAATAAAGGCTTTTTTATTTTATTATAATAATCTTCTTCTTGTAATGTTACCAGTTGGATGTGTCACACGATGACGAATGATAGAGGAGTGGAAGAAGAAAACCTGTTGTGCCGACTCCACCTAGCGCGGGATAAGGGCAGGAAGTTGTTGTGTCACTAGTTCTTTCGAAACAGTGTGGCGATAGGATTTTCAGGGCGCCTCAAAGAGGACTTTCCTTTCGAGCACTTAACACATGTTTGAGAACTTTTTGGGTTCTACGACACGCCGGTTTCCTCACGGGTTTTCCTTCACCATTTAAGAAAACTAGGCACACAGTGTTTTTAACAGAAAAAATAATTTTTGCGGTTTTTATTAAAAATTAAAAAAACAATGGCCACTTATAACTGACGTACCATGCGTATGAGCAACTTGGTGCGGCGACACTCCAAGCGCGGCTAAGAACGGCTGGAACACCAAATGTGCGTCCAAAAGCATCAGAGAACCCTGAACCGGGTACAAACTGCACGCAGGAAGTGACGTCATGCCGCGGGGCGCCATCTTTGAAGCCGGGATTTTCTTGTTTCTTTGTTCCTAAAAAGTAATAGTATATTTTATAGCCGAGTGGTGTTTGAATCACATTTATAAAATGTAGGAAAAGTATAAAACCAAAATCAAGAGTCTGTGGTAGCATCCAGCACATGAGACTATTGTTCACTTCCACGATTCTCACTACTCTTTGAGTTTGTAGTGATAGTCGGTTTTAGTAGGTTCGTAGACATGCTTATATCAGAAGGAGAGGGGACATCCCTATTGGAGGTATATCGTAATAAAGATGGCGGACAACGCGAGAAAAAGATAATTTTGTAAATAAACCTGTAAACTGAGGAATAGCTGTATTTCTGGATCAACTTCGGCTTAACAACAACAAGAACTTTAATGTCACTTACTACTTTGATCGGTTCTTGTTTCGCCATCCATTGGTAGAGATCTTCTCTAGCGCGGTCATTCTTGATGTTCTCATCGCTGCCATGAGGGGAGTACAGCGACGGATTCGAACCCACTGTTGGCAGGTCTTCTTTCAATGTACCATAATCTAAAATGCATTAGAAACTCATTACATTCAAAGTGCAGGTTTTGCTAAAGCATGCTTTAGTAAGGGAGCAATGAACATGTTTCATATTCGTAGATACGTAGATGCGTAGATTTAGAGTAAACAAGAACAAGGCTTTTAAGTAAATATTTTTCGTTGGTGCTTACGTATAGAAAGAATACCTTAACTAGCATAAATCCTAATGACGCTAGAAAATTACAGAGGAGAAAGGCAATTTTAGCATAAGGGCTGGGACCACTTCAAATGAATTCCTTTTATAGGTATTCAAAAATTTCCGATACTTTTATGCTAGATGTTTTAATCACACAATAATTTTAAGGTTTGCATCTACAGGTGCCTTTGGCTACCGCAACGCATCTAGCAGGAAGATTTATTAACACAAATATGTGATGATGTGATGAGACTCACTAGCGATGGCGTCGTCATGGAATGCCGGTTTCCTCGTGGAGAAGGGCAGCGCCGGGAACACGAGACTGGCTCGCCCCGACTGCGCGGCCCGCACTGTTGTATGCAATGCTATGGGTTAGCTCAGGGTACTACTAACTAAATAAGCATAACGTAGCTATGAGAAGAGCTAAGCTAAGTGAGATTAGCTTAGCTCACATATAGCTGACGCAGCTTTTCATACTCACATACCTTAGTTTGTAGTCTACACACAAATATGAAAAGCTGCGTCAGCTATGCGAGCTAAGCTAAACTAACTTAGCTTAGCTCTTGGTCTGCAACCGCCTTTAAGGTTAGTCAAAGATGACATTGCAACATATGACTTCATATGAACATTCCAATATCATGTTTTATGACTCGTCAATATCGATATTCCAATGTCATGATTTATGATTCGTTGATCGATACACAATTTGATAATGTTAAAAAGATAGCAATAACGTGTTGACTCTTGGAAATCAGTGTAATCATTTCTCTGAAGTGTGTACTTACATTTTCTTGACTTAACTATAAATATTTTGTTGAATTAGATAAAACTGTAAGCCATCCAATTATAAATTCAAGTTAATTTTTCTAAACACCGCCATCGAAATCAATCTAACCTAAGACTAATCATGCAATTGAAGTAGGTACATAGACAAAAACAAAGAACATACAAATGTAAGGGAATAATGAATTCATACATTTTCAGTAGCTGCAAAAAGGAAATAATCTGCTATAGGACATAATTAAAGGAACATATTCCAATAAATTATCGAGCTAGTAAATCGATATAATATTATTTAATGTTTGGATTACATTCCCAAAAAACAAAGGCCACACATCAAGCTTACACACAGCAAACTTCTAGCAAGCGAATTTACAAGACACGGCATCAAGCAAAACTGTGCCGTAGCACAGTGCATACAGAGCACAATCTCGCATGCGTACGCACCGGAGGGCGGCGTGGAGGGGAAGGAATGCGGGCGCGGGTGCGCTGCCGCCGCCGCCACTTTACAGAACATTATACTTCATTAAGATAGCTTACGTAAGTACATAATGAGCTAGTGACGTCATGCCGCCCTAAGACCTTCGTCATGAATTAACTGCATTATAGCCAGAGATATATGTGTACGTTACACATAAATAAAAATGGCACGCTATGTTAGGAACACCATAAAACCACTTTGTTTATGAGACAAAGTCCATACAACATGAAATCTAATTCTGGTGGTTCTTCCCAGATCTGAGGTGCAGGGCTCATAGTGTTAATAATGTTGGTATGAATGCCAGTATTAAGGCTAAAATAGTGTACCTAGCAGGTGTATCAAGTGCTTGTTCCATTAGCAAGCAGTACAAAATGTGACGTGCCATATTCTTTACCCACGATATTATTTGTATTTTTTCATATGATTTGTGTCCTATATAATGCTATATTATTATTTCTATAAAGTATTATTAGTAAATACAGTGACTTCAGTCTGTTACACCATTTAATCAAAATCTTTAAACCACTAACCCAATGACGAAAGTTTGATTGAAAACAACACTAACCAGTATTCTCCAGTTTTTCCACATCCATGTTCAAAAGCAGACAGTTTTCATCCAAAGCTTCGTTATCAAGCTGATATTCTTGCCACCCTTCAACTGAATCCTGGACAAACAAATCTGAAGCTTAACTCTTCATCATAGAATGTTATTTCCAACGTATAATTTCACGATTTGATCAAAAAGCCAAACTACGCTTTAAGTCTGTGAAGAAAAGGTTAAAAATTATTTACCTCAAGTAGATCGGGCAAAGCGAATGTGACGTTAAGTGGTTTCATAACTTTACTCTTGTAGTTATGTTCCAGAAGCAGCGGCGTGTAGAGGATATTCTTCCATTGTCGACTGAGAACGATTACTCCCTAGAAGCAAATATAATTGTTAGTTTTTAATGGCATTTCACATCCTAGAAAACTTTTTTAAATTTAGAAATGTTTGTTTGTTTATGGTCCGTTTGTTAATCTCGTTCTTCGTCTCCAAGATATGGTCGCATGAAATTGTGATATTATTTTTTATTTACCTGTCTCAGCGTAGAAAGAGAAGGCAGATGCCGTTCAGCCAAGTCCGCTTGCACAGCGGCCGCATCCGCTTGCAGTGCATAGCGGAGCAGCACCGCGCATAGCTGAAGAGACGGCTCTTCGCGTAATTGTTTGGTCATTGGAGTGTGGCGGCCGTAACGACTCTGAAATAACGACAAATTGAAGGAAAATCAAGAACACGTTTTTTAATTTATAATTTGTACTCGTAGAAATCAACGTACCTACTGTGTATATGTTATGGCATAGTATCAAAGAAGCTCAGGATGGTCATGAAGCTAAAACATTTCCTAAAAAATCCATATTTTTCTACGGAATACTTCTGATCCCATCCGGCTGCGCCACGTAGTCTATCTGATGACAAATGATTGGCAATCTATCGCCTTGAAGAAACCGTGAAGAACCATTACAACCCGTCACGCCAAAAATGTCCAGCAGACTAGACGTACCATACTGAGCGGGAAATCCAAGGAGAACACAGTTCTAAGTACCTTAGGCAGAGAATGGTGATGGTGCAAGTCCAACGCAGCCGCCATAAGACTAGCCGCGGTGGCGGTGAGGCGTCGAGCGTGCGCGCGGTATAACGCGACCACTCGTATGCCGAGTCGGTTGCAAGGGTTCATCCACGCGTTTATAGCTGGAGCTGCAGTACTCAATAGATTCCAGTCAAGTCTGCAAGAAACACAAAGCATTATTATTGTATACGCTATACGATAGTTTTCTAAGAATTTCTACCTAGCACGGTAAAATATGCTTCTTGGAAAGTAATCAACTTACCTCGTATAATCGATCTTCTTCGTAATAGGTGTCCTAGGCGGCGCGGCAAAGTTGAACCACACAACTTTCAGATCAATAGCACAAGACGATGTGTTCGCGTTGTCTTTCACAGGAACTATGGTCGTTGTGCTGTCGTTCTGAGAGGGCTCTTCCGGGCCCGGCGTGGATGGCTCCGGGGGCGGCGGGACGGGGGGCGGAACCGAACCCAGATTGGGAGTACTGGGTTTGGAGTTAGAGTCCCTCTTTCGGAACAAATCCTCAATACCCGATGTTCTGCTTTTAGTAGTCTTTTCTTTATCAGGCTTCAATTCTTCGGCTGATTTGACAGATTCTCGGCAGCTTTCTGTGTCAACTCGCGTTGGTTTCTTCTCTTCGTTCGGTTTGTGGGATTGGGAATGTTTAGACACTTTGATAGATACCCCTTCTAAGCCGCATTCGAACATTATGTAACCTATTGGGTTGTCACTTTGTGGTTCGCCTGCTCCATTTTGACAGCACTGATTACAAAAGAGAATATATTTATTTATTTTATTTATCGAACGGTTTAATTAACCAATTACACTAAGTATGTACAATTTAAAACTCTAATTACTAATTTAACATTAAAAATTAAATAAAAATTAAGTTATGTTAGTTTAAGTACACAGACAAAAAAATAAATAATCATTACAACAATAAATTATGTTTATATGTTTTTTACACCTTTTGCGTGGTATCAACAAGTGGTATGTTAGTGCCTAATTAGAATAAAATACAATTAGAACTGACAAAAATTGCTCACCATATTCTCACATCCTTTGACGCATGAGTCGACCCGGATGAACTTGAAAGACACTTTGGAATGTTGGCAAGGGATTCCCGTTATAGTCGCATCCTTCAGTTGTGACGATTCGTTGCGTATTCTTCGCAGTTGTCCGTGGACTTTCCCTGTGACCAAAACTCATATTCAATGAAATCGGTTAAAAACATGCAAATGAGTTAAACATTTAAAGGTATACGTACCAACATTTAGAGTGATGGTTGTGTCTTCACACTGTTGTTGCGAAGTCTCAATATAAACGGGATCTCCTTTCTCTTGTCCCCTCTTTCTACCAGAAGTCTGCGCCGAAATCAGCGCTCGAGGACCTTTCATGATGCCGAAAGACTTCTTACTTCCTAACGCTCGTAAAGTAGGTCGGTAATACAGTTGTACAGATTCCAAGGTCTTTTTAGAACTGACGTATTTCGCAATTATATTTTCGATAGAAACACCGAACAGTGACACGCAAGTCAGGTCTTGAATGTTGTCTAACGCTGAGAAAGATATCATGTCTTCAACAACTGATGATTGGATGAAGATTATGTTCACTTTTGGCACGGTGACCGTTGCTTGTAGCTGATCATGAATTGTTTCTTCGTAAACGTTAGAACGGGGGATGGTAGCTAGTTTACATTTGTCGTCTTTGTCTTGGGCTTGGTTGCTCATATTCCGACCTTGCATCTGAGGCAGCCAATTCTGGACGTATTGCTTTTGTTTCAAGATATTACCATTTTCTACGGAGGAAATGCAAAGCAGCCGCAAATGGTTGATCACAGTAATGGGGTGGATGTTAGCCAGTATAGGCGTTAGTGATTCGACGAATTTCTGAGTGCTTTCAAGAACTAATGGGGTGAGCATTATGTCAATTTCTCCTCTCAGTTTGATGAACAGTCCACTTTTACTATCGCTCGTAGTTGTCGCTGTAGATGCAGTACTTTTCTCAGTAGTATTCTCCTGATTGTCTTGCACATTCTGTTGAACATCCCACCATCCTTGCGGGTAGGGGTGGGCTTTCACTTGGGAGTTGAAATGCGGTGCCAGATTGGAATACGGGCCATGCTGAGTTTGGCTTCCATCTTTCTTTGATAACAACTTTAGAATATTGACCTTTCCGAACTGTTCAAAGTTGGGTAAATACTTTTGTCCAACGTAAACTAGCGAACCATCATCAGCTCGTTTGAACAGTGGTAATGTATAAACATCGCTACCACTTGGTAATGAACAGGAGGACCAGTTTGAACATTTGTACTGAGGCAAGTTTTGCATGTAGCTAGCCATTAGTAGTGGAGAATCAACGATTTGCTTGTTGGTTTGCATATGCAAGTTGACTAGAGTCATGTCTTCTTGTGACGAAATTGCAGATATGAATGACGTTGAAGACATAGAACCGCTTTCAGAGTCAGGTGGAGCACCAGTGCTCATGTTGCTCATTGTATCTGGAATGTCAACAACTACCTCTCTTTCCGAACGCGGCATAGAGTTCGTCCATTTCTCAGAGGTTATGTCATTGATTCCAAAGGAACTCTTGTCCTTGTGATTGCTGTGACGAGATCCAAATGAATGTTTCAAACTGGATGACCGACTCGGGAACATATCCTCATCGGCCGAGAAGAAGGCTTCCGAATGATTCTCGCTTGTAATCGACATAGTTCTTTGAACTTCTAGTGGTAAAGTATCTTCAGGGGGCACTTGCGCGTTCAACGAATAATGCGACTCAGAAACACCAACACGCGGAGGCACTTTTGGTACAGTAAACGCATCTACCTCAGTTGGGCCCATTTTTTTTATCGGGTTTGGAGTTTGACTGGCTTCTTTCACTGCACAGCTCAACGCCAATTTCGAATCTGACACACTGCTTTCAAGTTGTGGCACATTCAGTACAGTCTTGTTCAATTTCGGTTCGCTATCGATCTTTGTGTTCCCCAGAGGAATATCGGCGATCAATCTGGAATATGGGATAGCATCACTTTTCGTACTTGAAATAAGGACGTTATTGCTTCCTTTGCATGAACTCGTATATGAGAATCTGCGTGTCAGACTTCGACGTTCGCCGCTTTGAGGTGACTTACTCAGGTTTTGAGGCAATGGCGATGGTATTAGCGTAGAAACATTCGTAGGCTGTAGGCACACGTTCAAGCTATTGTAAGGAGGAGTATGGAAAACAAGTTGTCCCGCGTGTAGCAAGCTTTGTCCGTAACCATACTCTCCAGGGATCGTCTCAATAACATTGAACAGCGCGACGTTGATCCCTTCCAGTAGATCCGATTGGCTTGGTTTCAAAAAGTTTTGACCGTTTCTATTAGTTCCAAAGAAAGCACATCCACCAGTACATCCACATCCCGAATTCTTTCCTTCATTAGGCCACAAAAACCACAGCCTCTTTGTCTTTTCGTCGTGTAGTTTCAGAAACTTTTGCTGTACGAGATGTAAGTTTTTAGGGCTTTGTGGGATAGATGAAGCCGCTTCTATCAGTAAAGGCCCTAGAGACATGGACCCTACACCAACCCAGTTTTCGTTTTCGGATTGTTTCGGTGGCGGTTGGCTGTTGCTACTGCTTGTTGAATGGTGATGTGTATTCGTATGTATATTTGATTGGGTATAGAGACCTAGTTTGATATTGGGTAGTAAACCCGTTATGCCTGTGCCGAATCCAGATCCGTGCAGATTGCAGAAACTAAGTCTGGCTGGTGAAATCCAGGTTTGAAGTGTCGTGTTTGTATCCGCGATGTAAATATCGATGAGATCTATGGCTACGCGAATCATTTTATACTTGATCTCATTGGCGGTGGGACAGCGATATTTCAGAGTAAAATCAGTTTCTGGGCACATGACTGTGTTCAAATCGTGATGGCAGTGTTTTACTGAATTCGGTGGGACGAGTTCGTTTTCACTATCACAAATGAGTAACAAAAACGTTTCCAGTGACGATATGACCTGATACATTTGGGGTAAGGTCAGTCGCCCTGTGAGTTGCCCTAGTTGCAGTTCCATCATCCAAGCATATTCCACAGTGTCCTCTTCAACGTTCCTGTTCATATCGCTGAAGAAACCGTTTCCTCGCAGTTGGAATGACGACAACATCAAGTGTCCTTGATATAGAGCTCCCGAGTTCATTGGGTTCGTACGCGATAAGTTATTCGCAGAAACAAGTATTGAAGGACTTAGTAGAAGCTGCAGTTTTGTTTCTTTGAATTTCTTGTCCATTTCTAAGCCGAACCTTTCTATCAACACCACAGGGCACGGTGGTTCGTTCTCACTGCAGTTTTTTACTAGATGAGCCTGAATGTCGTGGATGATGATGGAAACTGTGACATCTAAGGGTCTCACTTTTCGTGGGTCGAAGGGGCCTTTGCACGAATCCGTCGAGTCAGCCATCGATATATCGGTGTGCTGATTGATGCTGCTTTTGTCATTCAGCTTGGCAGTATTATCAGATGTCCAACTAAACGCATCCACGTTAGGAGTCTTTTGCATGTCGGTGAATGTTTGATCCTCGCCGAAAATGTTCTCAAGAAGGTTCATGAAGCTTGTTATTATCGTGCCGTACGCGAGCAGAATAGATGGTCCCACTTCTAGTTCCACGCTCACTTTGTCTGGCGCGAGAGTGGTCCTGTCGAAGTTATTTCCGTCCATAGCCCAGTTTATTTGTGGCTGCTTCCTCATTCGCGGTATCCTCATTGGAGATAGTAGGATTTCCTCTTTTTCGGGAGTAGTTATGTCAGCTTGCGGCTCCGGGCCCAAAGGTGGAATCGGGTGATAGTTATATCTGACACTGAGCGCCACAATAGGAACAGACCAGCAGTCCACCCAACCTTGGGATTTTACACATTTCCTTCTCCATTTCGATGCTCTGAGTCTACATGGGACTAATTTCATGTTCTTGTCGAGTGATAGTAAAAGTAATCTGGATGTATTTACTTCAGGTAAGTACAGGCTCATGTCGACAGCTTCACCCTGTACCCAAATTTTCAAGGGTATCACATCAGGCAAAAAGTCGATGAACGGCAAATCAAACGATACGTCTAGGAGATCGCCGCAAAACGCGACGTGGTTGTTTTCTTGGTTCGTCGAACTGCAGTCGATCCAGTTGTACTGATTGCTGATCGTAACGACTTCACATTCCTTGAGCAGCAGAGATATTTTCCAGGTGTATGGCACGAAATGCAGTATATCAGGGCGAGCTTTCGTCGCCCAATCATTGATTAAGTCTTGAAAGAAGTCGATATGCGTGTAGACGAGGTGTGCGGTTGCTTTGCAACCTGTCAAGCTCAGTTGCCAACACTGATGGTGATTCCATACCAGAGGATAGTGGCACTTCACTGTGTACTCCAAAGTCTCGCTCTCTGCAAAACTTCTGTATTGCAAACTCGTTGTGGCTTCTAGGTGGAGCAATTGACCAGTGATCTTCGTTGTATAACCATCTTGCAATACAATCCATGGTAAAGTAACCTCTAGGTATGAACCAGCACCAATGTTGATATGTACAGCATTCGTTTCCTTGTTTTTCGTGAACAAAATATCTATTGTCGCTTCATTTAGAGTTGAAAGTCGTATATCGAAAGATTGTGTCATTCTCCTGTCTCCAGGTTTCGGCTGCGGAGTAACCTCTAAATTCTTATAATTCGGAGGGAAGAAGAATTTAAAAAGATGGTCTCTTTGTCTATCAGCCCAGGGACCATAGCTGAAGTCTGTCCCTTTGCCGCACTTGATGTCCACCCCCCAGATTGGAGGAGCTGACTCCACAATATCTCCATTTACCAATTGTAGCAGAACAGGGTGTTCTGGGACCAACCCTGGCTCATCCATGTAAAAGTACACCTCAATATAATTTGAGCTCATGACTACGAAACCCTCCCCCATGTATCTCGGCGGTTCGTCAACCATTGACGTGTAGTTAGGACTGGGGGCGAGCATCACTTTGCAATTCTCTGCTTTGACTTTGACAAAATGCATGAGATGATCCAAACTGGATGCAGGTGGTTTTGTACTGTAGACTAGATGGGATTCCTCCACATTTATTGAGAGGGTAGTTGGGACCAAACGGTTACCGAAAACTACGCGACCTGTACAAATATCGATTTTTATAACAGGAATGAGATCTCGCCAAGTTCTAGCCATGGCGGCTTCTGAGCGTACTGTGTCCTGCGCTCGTCTTCTCTTCTCATTAGCATCGTTCATTGCCTTGTCCCTGTCTGTTGAGTCATCATCGTGTTCCTGTTTGATAACAGGCTCGAGATTGAATATTTTCTCTAGGTCATTGTAAAGGTCACACCTATTGAAGAAGTGTAGCTCAAAGCCATTCAGCATGATTGAAAGACGTGTGTCTGAGTGTGACAAATCTGTAACAATTAATAATTGATAGGTGATGTTGTGAATGTTGAAATTGTACAAGTCTTTGATCAATTTCTGTCCTGCTGTAGAAGTATATGGTTGGCAAGTCTAGGATATCTTGAAGTTAGACATTGACCCATGTTATGTATTTGACAGCTGATTATTGATTGATTTATTTTGTGGGTACTTAAATAAAAGATGATGATGAAGTTTTGTTATGAATTTGAAATGGCGTTTATCATTTAGGCCACAAAATTGTTTTATGTCATCGCAAAGACAAAGATATAGTGAAGTGGAGAAAAACTTAAGAAATTTTTTCTATGTCATAATCCTCAGCAGCACTAAATGAAGTGCAAATAAGGTTGTGAATTATCTACCGCATAGGGAAAATCTAACTTCATATTTACCTATATTTGCCGACCATACTGGACCCTGTTACTAGTTTTATAATCAATTTAGATACCTCCAATTTAGATAGATTATAAGAGTAGTAGAGCTCTTCGTGAAGGGCTCTTCCGAGGAAGTACTACCACCACACCATCAAGCAGCATTGCTGTGTTTCGGTTTGAAGAGTGTGGTTGCTGATGAAAGTACAGGCACATGAGGCTTAATATCTGTATGATTCGAGTTGATGGATACAGGGAAGTGCATCAACATGAGGCTTAACATCTGTATGCCTCAAATTGATGGATGCAGGGCAATTCATTGTAGGGCTTGTTCCTATTGTGCTTACCTTCTGAAACATCTTTAGGCACATAGGATCTCCACCATCTGAATATCAAGTAGCCATCCTGGATCCGGAGGGTGTAATCATAGTTTATGTAGACAATGTCACGGAACATTATCTTGCCAGAGAGTGCATTGAGTGTGAAGGAGCCTAAAAAAGAAAAAAATGTGTTTACTCACTGTGTCTTATACATATATGCCTTTATATAAATGCTTAATGCAAGGGCTCTATAGTCACTTTGGTGCTTCTAATCTATGTAGTCTATGTTGTATTGAGATAACAATCTGAGTCATGGCAGAAGTTGACATTATAATGTTAGTTAAATAATTGCCACCAGGGGTGGCCAGGCCATTTGTTCATTATACAGCAAATACATGACAAAGGCCTTACAGTTGCTTTAAAACTCTGACAAAAAACTAACAAAGTATCTAAGTACCTACTGCATAGAATATGGACTAAATTATCCTACTAATATGAAATAAGTTATGTAGGTAGGAATTTTAGGCCAAACTAGAGCACAGAATAAAGTTATAAATTTGTTGTTTTTTTCAGACAATACTAAAATAGTTTATACCTCACCATTATCATCAATGTTAAACCAGTTTAACTAAAAAATCTAATTCAAAGATCTGATGGAGCAACAATGAGTTACCTATGGACCTACTGGTACTGACACACAGAGCAATACACTTACCTATTTTGAAATTGTCATCTTGAAAGTAGAATTTGTTGATAAGCCTCGTCAGTATGTACCCGAGGACGCGGCTGTTGTAGTATGTTATGTATACCACCCATAACATTGCTGATATTAGGGACACCAACAACAGAGCGAAATTGCGATCCATCGTGATCTCCGCTATAGATGAGGAATTCCATCCCTGCGCCACCGGGTACTCAAATGACCCGGTATAGTTATCCCTAAACACAGTAATACAAAAAACCATTGTTTAAACCCGAAGATAAACACAGTAGCTACGCACATCAAATTGTACTTACATGGTGGCTAACACTAAGGTAACTGGAAATCTCACATCTTAAACTCGAAGTGAAGACTAATTAAGAAAACATTACATTCTAATTAGAGTACCATTCTTTATTTCACTACATACATTTCAATTATTCGTAATCTAATTTATTTTGTATTTTTTGTAAACCCCGACCCGTCTTAGACGTCTGCTGACTGACTGACAATTTGACATGACAGACGTGACAGTAGCATTCGGCTGCGGGTAAGGGCATCTAGCTGGCGCTATTTACCATAACCTGACTTTTACTCTGGAAGCTGAACTGACCAGTACCCCAAGTATGAGTTCTGCTTACCATATTTGGTTTTTCGTTTTACGTTTTTGTTCAGTGTTCATTGCGGGTTTTGTATGAAGCCACGATAGGGATACCGATATGGAACTTTACAAAACCCGCAATGAACACGGAACAAAAACGTAAAACGAAAAACCAAATATGGTAAGCAAATCTCATACTTGGGGTACAGACACCGAATTTATGTGCTCATTTTAGGCGAAAGTAGTTCCTTGTTATTGCTCCTCCAGAGAGTTAAGGGTGCCTAGTAGTTCAAGGGGCAAGGGCAGCCACGGCAGTCTGGTGGCCGCGCATGAGACTGTGCAAGAGCGCTGAGGTGAGTGGCACGGCTTTTGTCAGCGCGATTAAACTTGCGATGCCGATCGACGCGACGCTCCAATTGCACCACGTATTCCTCGACTTTGGTCGTCGGCCATCGTGAATATGCTATAACCTCTTAATCTACTTTCTAATGCTGAGCTTACAAAATTGAAACTGTGACATCTTGAGAATTTGATTTTTTTCACAAACAAAGGAATAAACTAATATTAAAATTGTAGCGTGTTACGTATATACGTACCTAGCTACATTCATACTTATTGTTTACACTCGACCCTTGTAAAGTTCGGCGACTGAAAAATGTTATTCAGTCTGTCGCTAGCATCAGCCGCAAGAGTTTGTGGTTCCGTAATTATAATCTTGCACTATGTAACTTAAATAACCGTTTCGTGTTAATTAAAAACTCACCTCTAAAATAAAATAAATCATATTATTAAGGGAATAAACCGCTAAATTGGTGACCCACCGACGTGATCCATTTTTACGGGTTTTAAATTCACGTATTATGTGATAACCAGTAAAAGTGGATAAACGAAATGCGATAGTGCAAGTGACTATTTTTATTAACTAAATTAAATTCAGTGGTTTGTGCCATAAAGTAGTTTCACAATGACTACCACCCCTGCTCACACCAAGCTCGACACGCAGCTTGGACCGGAGGATGCGGCGATGCGGCTCCTACGGCGCAGACGGACCAGGCGCAGCCATCTAGTGACAGACTCATCACCGCTGTCACCATAATGACAGACTCATCACTGCTGCCACCATAACGGCAGACTCATCACCGCCGTCACCATCAGTATAAAGTACGGCCACCACTATTTTTTACTATTATACATATTATGCTGCAAATGAATCGCCAATACCTACACATGGAGTGAACACAGTAACTCTAGGTCATGGCCTACGGCGCCCAATGCGCTGGACCTTCATTCGGGCAGATACATTATATACCTACTTATATGCTGCAAATGGAACGCCAATATATACATATGGAGTGAATACCAGTAACTCCAGATCTTGGCCTAAAGCGCCCAATGCGCTGGACTTTCATTATGGCAGATGTACTTACCTACAACGGTCAATTATCGGAGCAGATTTCCTAGCCAAAAACCAACTAGATATTAGTTGATATAAACGGCAGTAAACTAAAAGATAAGTTGACCGACCTTAACAGAAATACGCAAGTGATTTTAGAAGACGATTTTCCTACCATAAAAGTCGTCAATATCACAGATAAATATCACACTACTATTGCGGTATCCCGATAAAACTAAACCAGAATCGTTAAAAGCGATTCCCAAACATAATGTGCAACTATATTTGCACAAAGGGAACACCCGTATACAAATAACCACTTGCCTGATATCTTCGCCTACGAGCTATTATACAAAAGCCAAATCGAAGATACAGAACTAAAACTAAATATCATGCCTTACTCAGAACGAGAATTAATCAACAATACAAGCTCGTTACCTACGGCATTCCGAGAACAAGCTCTATCGTGTACCTACACATGGACTAAGCCACGCGCAGGAGTAACTGCAACACGACGCCTTATTGCTCAACGTTATCTTTGGCCCGGCATGAACAATGTTGTCGCCAAGTTCGTAAGAAAACGCTTAAAGTGTCAAAAATGCAGGTCCCAAGGCATACAATAACACGATTGGGAGAGTTTGAAAACTCAAATCGGACCACTGATACCATCGGAGGATTACACATATTGCCTCACTATTATTCTCGAAACGTCGCTATTTCGCTTGATAGGCTTAAACCAGCTTACGCTATAAACTACTCACCTAGCAATGCGACACCCGAAACAATGGTTTCTCAGAGTCCAACAACGTTTGAAACAACAGCACCATTAAGTACGCCACTTCTAACACTTCAGCAATCGAAGTTAATCGATCCGTCGAAATCTGATGTGAGAACAACAACACCAGTCATAACGAGATCCGGTCGCACGGTTAAGAAGACTGTACGGTTTGATATTTGACTCTTAAGTGTGTCAAGTATATACTTACCGATAGCGAACAACGAACGCAGTCATCAGCACAGCAGTCATCACTCACTCAGACCAAAGGGACTATGGTACTTACCTATTTACAGCAAATCAACACTTCAGCACCATGAGAACAAACGTATTCAAGTGTAAAGAGTGAATAAAATTATTATAAGTGCAGTGCGCGTTAATCGTGTCGTATCGTATAAAGATCTTTGTTCTAAAAATAGACTCACGCATTCCGGAATGTCAGTCACAGCGTACGTCATTACTACCATGAACTTTAAACCACTTCATTTTATTTTTTATACGGCACTGCCACAAATACGGGAGTTTCAGTAGTTATAGCAGGTGGCAGTTACCCTTAATTATTATATAATAACTATCATAAAACACTCTTCTAGAGTTATTTTAAAGTCGAGCCTGGCTATACAGGTGTACGCAAAAATTTTATGTATAACTTAATTAAGTATTTAGTTATTAACAAATTTAAAGTTTTGTTTTATATACTTTCTTATGTACCTACCTATATATTTAAAAACATTAAAAAAAATCTTATATTGAACTTTGTGTTATAGGTACTAAGTTGTTAGATTAGGAATTACATATACCTTCCTACTTATATTTTTCAATACTTTACCTACTTTAGTTTTATAGTGTAATTTACTAATGAATTTTAATGTCATTTACTGTCATTTTAATGTCATTTCAATTTACATTTTCAAGTAATTTTATATATTTTTTTTTATGAGGGATGTAGATGTAGCGTGTTACGTATATACGTACCTAGCTACATTCATACTTATTGTTTACACTCGACCCTTGTAAAGTTCGGCGACTGAAAAATGTTATTCAGTCTGTCGCTAGCGTCAGCCGCAATAGTTTGTGGTTCCTTAATTATAACTTTGCACTATTGTAACTGTATTAATCGTTTCGTGTAAAATAAACGAACATCTTAAAGTTAAATAAATCTTATTATTATTTAGTAAATATTTCCGCTAAAAAATAAATGATATTCTTCACCGAGTATTACCTCACTCCACCAGTCATTCACTTTCTTGCTAAGGTACTAGTATTCTCTTATCTGTGCCCGAGTTAAGACTGAAACCGTTTCAATGTATGGGATGAGGTATCTGTACTAGTATTCTCTTATCTGTGCCCTTGGTATAACTCATGGAGGTATTAATCATACTGGAGAGAGCCATAAGACTTACAACCTTTTACAACTGTGTATCAAACAGTGATCATCTATCTTTGTTCATCCCATGTAGCCTAGCTACGAGTAAAAGAAAAGAAGGTGTAACTTCACTCACTCCATCTCACTCACTCACTGTCTGCGTAAATCGTGGCCGTCTGTTGATGCAATGTTTTGATCTTGTTTTGACGTTCTAGAAAAAGTCGGTAGCAACATTGCCGTGAAGCGGAAGAAATTGTGAAAATTCTAAAGAATTATTATTGTCTAGGCAAAATATATTTGAAAAGGTGAAAGTATGTCTTGTGAAGCTGTGTTTTGTGTATCAAAAACAACAAAAGGAGGAGTTAAAGACCCGGAATTGTCATTTGATACGTAATATTCATTTTCTATTTTCATGCTAAAAAATACGTTTTTTCTCCCATAAAGACTGTAGGAATTACATTTTATTAGTACTAGTCATATTTTCCTATGTGAAAATGATGTAAACCCATTAATTATTGCAAAATAAAATGCATTGTTTTAGTCTTCTGTTCTAGAGATGTACTTCCACCGACCAATTTAGCTTTATCGATAATATTTAAGTTTCCGTTTTTGATATGAAATATCTAATGCGGTGGGTCAGACCGGCTGTTCTGTTGTAGTTTAAATTTTTCACACCTTATAGGCGTCTCGCGAGGGATCATTTTTTGTTAAATTTTACATTATTTTTTTAGGTTCTTAAATGCCCAGAATGAAGACGGGAGTGGATAAAAGCTGTTAGTCGTGAAAACTGATAGCCTACAAAATGTTCTTATGCATGGACGAAATGGCCATAAGAAATTGTATCGAGTGGGATGGACATCGCTCTCACGGTTAGGGCAATGTGGGAAACATTATTGACGATGATAGTGTTCCAGTGTCTATAATGGTTTTGGGCCTTCGCAATAAAAGTCAGCAACCAGTTAAAATTAAAAAATTGGATTCCAATTAAAACGCCTTTTTCATACATTTCTTTTTCTATCGATAGGTTAGTCAATGTTGTCCCTTCTCTAGTCACTCACGCGAATACATACAAACTAACAAAAAACGGACACGCCGAAAAACCGTAACACTACGTCTATATGATACTTAGTCTAAGGTATAACTGCTTGACAAGTTTTTTTAGGAATGGCTATAATAATCGAGTAACGGCTGATTTCTTAAAGCTCGATCAAAACTAATCGGATGTCAAGTCACTCGCCATTTCAGCTATTACATCGAATTAGATAGATATAGCAAGTGACTTGACATCCAATTAGTTTTGATCGGGCTTTCAGAAACCGGCCGTAAGCCTCTAAATTGTGGCAAGATAGATTTTATAAGGTGCTCCGGGGTAAGATCGGATCTGGGGTAAGATCGAATAAATCGAATATCTCCATAACGTAGGGTATTTTTTGATTCTGGGCAACATTGCCAGCAACGCCATTTTGTTGGGCCCATCCCACTAGCCGCCGCCAGTCGATCGGACCATCAGCGCGCATTTCATTCACTCGGATATGAAAAGGTACGTAAAATGTGAATTTTTAAGGATCCGGACTTACCCCCGGCAACTTTAATCGTAAATTCTGGTATAACGGCTGTGTTTTTTACGAGTTTTGTGGCTTATTATATTAATGTGGCAACTTGTTTGCTGATTAAAGTGGTCTAGACACGCTAGAACTGTATGTAGCCTGAGATCCGGTCTTTCCCCATCAAAATTTGAATGGGTAAAGTTCGGATGAATTCTGTCCGAACTTTCCCAACTGTAAAATATAAACAGTTTCTCAAACTTTAAAACTTTAATAAAAATATTTGAACTAAAAAGGCATTTGCTAGAGGTAGTGACCTACCTACGTCGCTCATTTTTTTTTTATTTTGTGAACCAATTTGTCTGTTAATAAAAGCTAAAAGCTGTATTATGTATGTACGTTACGTAATCCCCTGCACGCTTAGCTTGAGCACACTTTTAGCTATGGTGTGTTTGCTTCAGTTTATTTTATTATTTATTATTATGCCTAGAAACTATAAAAAAAATCTCTGCGGGCGACTTTCTACTCAAAAAAGAATTGAAGAAATGACTTTTAATAGAAATAAGTAATTTATGGTTAATAATTTATTAACTAGATCTAATTTGCTTCATTGATCAGGCTGGTTAGTTATTAAAACCAACTATGAGGTGCTTGCTAAACCTTTGTATCTCCGTATTCCTACCTAGGCACCATAGTTAGAGCGGAGGTGACAAAGTTTGAGAAACATAGAAACTTCATTTTTTCTGAACTGGGGTAACATCGGATTATAAGAATGAAAAAAACAATATTTTGCCTCTCACTTTTGTCGTTGAAACAGTATCTCGATAATCGATATTGATGCTTTATTATTGGATAAAACCGGATATTTTCACTATAGGAAGCTTATGTTTGGAGCTACAGAGGCGATTTTAGAATGTAGTCCGATGTTACCCCGTCAAGGTCCGATCTTTCCCGGGGTTTTATAAAAAATACTATCACTTTAATCCCCTATAACTCGGCCACCGTTGTGTTTAGAGGGTTATCGGATAAACCGATTTATAAACCTGTCTTTTATACAAAGCTCTAACTAAATTTTAGGTTCGCCAACATTTTCATAGTCGAGAAAAAAAATATTTTGCAACATACGAATGGTTTGCTAAAAAACCGTCCGGTCTTACCCCGGAGCATGTATTTTGAATCAATATAAATAATACGTTTACAAGTAATGAAATAAAACCCCCTGAAGGTTTAAATACAAATATTGGAACACCTAGTATATCACTATTATGCCACTGTGTAAGTTCACACTTTCTGTAAAATATATTATTCTCGGAAAGTGAACTCTGAGAAATAAATATCTTTAACATGAGACTTGAGACGCAGCGAGCGAGAAGTTGTTTGACGGTTGTCCCCCTCTTAACTTTACATCTCAGAGTGATATCTTTGGACGTGCTCTTGGAGAATACAATTTGTTATAGAACAGAAAGAGCAGCTCAAGATCAGGGAGGTATATTTCCCGTCAGTTTTTCTTATAAAAAATGGAGAAAAAGTAGTATATGTATTTACGAGCTTAAGATACCCAAGCCTGTATTTTATAGATCAAGGCCGACCTTCGAAGCCTTATTTAGGTTTTTATGGCGTCTCAGGCGGCTAGTACCTCATTCAAGATTATGTGTTCTTGATGTGCTGAAGACCTTACTAGAAATATCTTTGTAGTAAGTCAATAATATAGAAATGAAATGAAAATAGCCTCAAACGAAAATAGACTCACAGCTTTGGAAGAAGAAAAAAAAGAAAATTTGTCAAGTTCCTAACTAGTTATTCTATAGTAACTAGAAATAGTATAGTAACTAGTTATTGTATAGTAACTAGAAATAGTATAGTAACTAGTTATTGTATATTAACTAGAAATAGTATAGTAACTAGTTATTGTATAGTAACTAGAAATAGTATAGTAACTAGTTATTGTATAGTAACTAGAAATAGTATAGTAACTAATAATTGTATAGTAACTAGAAATAGAATAGTAACTAGTTATTGTATAGTAACTAGAAATAGTATAGTAACTAGTTATTGTATAGTAACTAGAAATAGTATAGTAACTAGAAATAGTATAGTAAGTAGTTATTGTATAGTAACTAGAAATAGTATAGTAACTAGTAATTGTATAGTAACTAGTAATCGTATAGTAACTAGTAATCGTATAGTAATTAGTACCTAACTAACTAAAAAAAAATACCTTCGTTCGTCGCAAAACGGACTATGATTCAGCAATAAGTTGGTTGCGAACTTTAATCCTACTGAACGGAAGATTTCCTCTCAGATCGCTTTTTTATACAACTTATAAAATCTAAACACCTGATGTTACGTGGTAACCATCACCTAAGAAAACATTGCCACGTACGTAAGTCACGCAGATATAAACCTGTAGGTCTAACATAAAACGTGATATTGGCGAAATTGCGGGCTACACTGCAAAGGCCACGCAAAGGCCATACCATGGAGTTAGGGGCGGCCATCCATACAAACAAGAAGAAAGCCAGAGAGTTCTGTGGACAAGGTCGACAACCTAATAAACTTATTTTTTAAAATGTTTTTCTTCTTGATTTGAAAAAGGAATGATGAATGAAGGAAGAAGAGCTTCATTCATGTTTGCTTTCGGCGCGCTTATATAAACCGATTTTTTTTTTGTGTGGTTTGGTTATAATGTTTGCATTCGGTCTTTCGACAAATGTTTTCACATTATATTCTACCATGTAACTGTCTGATTCTTAAATTATAAATGTGAGCATAATTTCATTATTATTCCACTGAATCCAGAAAACATCCATGTATAAATAATGTTTACGCATGCATCGTCAACAAATTATTATAAAATGCTGACATTTTATATACTGCACTTTAGCAAACATTTTTATTAAGGTTGTATAAATCTTCACTACATTAGCTTTGATGCTAGTTTTAGTGACATAGAATTATACATAGTTAGTATGGGATCGGGTGATGATGATGTAAAAAATCGGTGAAAATAAGATTTTGGCGAATTACAGAATATCAGATAGTTACTATGACACATAGAAACTACACTTGAATCTGTGTCACACTTTTGCGTGACACAGATTAAAGTTTAGTTATTATGGATAATAGTAATTTTCGGTGTAACTATGATTTAGGCGAATTACAGAATATCAGATAGTTACTTTGTCACATAGAAACTACACTTGAATCTCTGTCACACTTTGCGTGACACAGATTCAAGTTTAGTTAATAAGGATTATAGTAATTATCTGTTACTTGTCATAATAATTATGTATTTGTTATTAAGTGTAGCTGTTTGGGATGGGTATTTTTTTATTCAAGAATTTATACATAGTACTGTATTCCAATTAGCTGATATGATGATGGAGCCAAGTGCTGTATAATGTAGATCCTACATTATACAGGTGTTTGACTAGGTGTTCTATCGGTGTGTGTAAATTAATTAAAATTCAATTTAATTAAGTATTTATTCATAAAGTACTTACTATTATATTGAGTTGGTAAAATAATAATGAAAACATCAGTGGTGAAAACAGAATAAATGTTATAATATTAGTAATACTTAATATAAATTTTATTTCAGATAACTTAGATCCTTATTGTTAGTACATAATAAACTTAATGAACTATGTTAGGTTAGTATTTAGAAAAATGGTGATCCTGTGCTGTCATTACTCGCCAACAGTGCTTGAGGAAGGGGCTATCCTATTAATGAACAATGATGTCCAAGATGTTATTGGAACTTCCACTGACTCTCGTCAGCTGTGATGCAATTTTCTTATGCATGCAGGCAGCGAAACTGTCAGACCTCTTCAGCGGCACTGAATTTGTTTTCATAGAATTTGTGTACAGTAAAGTTCTCGGTCTTGTAAGTTTTTTTAGTTTAATAATGAATTATAGTGGTATTCACATCCACAATGAAGTGTGGTAGTTTGCTGTAGATTTTGAGACAGTAGGAGTTGGTGGTGGCATCTCATGATGTGGCAGTTACTGTTCAGGAAAATGTTCAAGGTTGCAATAGGACTGCTCAGCAAATAATATAATTTTATGACAATGTTTTTAATTTATAGTACCTGCAAAATAATAAATAAAACTTTAATTATGAAAACAGGATCAATTTTATCAGCAGCAATAAATTTGTCTTTAAAGAAATTCGAGTAGGTACAGTACAATAATCTATCGAGTAAGTAGGTATTTACCTAAATCTTGGATGGAACAGCAGACTCTGTTTCGAGCTCTCTTGGTAGGTGTACCACCCATCAAAAATGTTACTTGGCAAATTGTGTAACCTATTGTAGGTTTTAGGTAAATATAGGCACCACAAGCTCGTGCTACATGTTACTCTATCTGTATCGATGAGGCTAACGCGGTGCAACCGTTTATATGCGTCCGACAATCAACATACATGCAATTATTGAATAGGTGTGCAAATCCAAACACATAAACATTAAACAATAAACAAACAAGTCAACGCCACGCCAGTTGCCAACAAAATTTCCCTAAATATAAATAGCGTAAATTCAGTTTAAAAAAAACGGGATACTCAAATTAAGATAGATAACACTTTATTGTACACAAGGATTCATCATAAATCTAGGCGTAAAATAATAAAGTACAATGGGCGGCCTTATCGCTGAAAGCGATTTCTTTCTTGTTTTAAGTGTAATCATTCTGTTTGTTTCTCAAACTGAGAGTTATATACTACTTAGTTGATATATGAGTAATAGATTTATTTTGATTCCCTATTCAGTTTCTCATAGGACTTTGTCAGAGACCACGGATTTCCACTTGCTACGGTCCTAACATACCTCTTTCGCTTCATTCAATCTCTAAACATTCTTCATACGTTGTTGGTTTAGGGAAGGTAGGTACTATTGTCCTGGTTGTTCCGTAGAACGTCTGCTATCTGGTCGAGATACGTCTTCTGAGGTCTTCCCTCCCAACAGTCCCATTTATAGTATAGAATAGAATCTTTATTTTGTCTGTTAAAAATCAAAATTTACAAAAGAGCTGTTACAATTTTGATGACAAAAAAGGCCATTTACGCTTGCCTGATGCACCTGTTTCGTTAATCTCCATTCATCCTTCCTTTCCACATGCCCAAACCATCTTAACATAGCTTTCTATACCCTCATCACTAGGTATGTCTTCTTTCACTCCCCATTTTTCTCTAATCACACTGTTTCTCCATCACTCAAATTCACATCACACATATTAAGTAAGTAACGCTTTCATTTTTAATGCATTACTCTACTCTGATGTTTGCCCAACTTTTACTAGGTACCATACATTATTGTCGGCAGGAACACCCCCCTATGTACAGCTATTCGTGCCTTTTACAGTTTCTGGCTGCTCATAAACGTGTCTTGTGCCCCATTCGCTCTATTTCCAGCAGTCACTCTCTTTTCGATATAATGTTCATGCTTTCCATGTTTCGCAAATAAAGTCCCTAAATAGTTCGATACAAAGTAGTAGTTCTTTTTGGTTCTCAAATTATGTAAAATAGCTGAAATAACCCAATAATGATTGATTATGTTTACAATGCAGTTTGATTACCTTTATCATAGGCAAACTTGGAGTTGGCAACATTTACATATTATTTTGTTAGCAATCTTCTACTTCTTCTTTATTTTGTAGATGTTCTTGCTAACAATCAATAGCAAGCAGTTTGATAATTGACAATATGAAATGTCAGTTTTGACAGTAGAAATATCAGTTATGTCAAAACAAAAACTGAAAAAACAAAAAGTCCGCCATTTGTAAAATCGGTATAAATAAGTCCCGCCGTTTGCTTTATTTATTTATTATATTTACTTTACACCTGTTGCTAAGAAATATAATATGTTTGTTTCTTGTTGCTCGTAGTAATGAAATAAAAGATCTTTGAATCATGGCGGAGGCAAATTCAGAAACATCTCAAAATATAGCCGAGGGTTTTGATCCAAAATTAAGGTAGGAAGGAATGTTCTCTCTCTCTGTTTATAATTTTACATAGGTACCTAATTATGACCTGCAAGAAAAGGGATTCTAAGTTATATCAACATTGAATTCAAATACTTTCCAGATGGGTAATACCACACCGATTAGATTTCATGACATTCCTTGGAAAGGATGTATTTATGGTTGCTCATGACATCTACATAATATTTTACAACTTCAAGAATAATTCGGAGATGGTGTATGTGGCCAATAATGAGGAGGCGGGCGATGGTGTTGATGTTATAGCTGGTAGGTGTAGTTGCTATTACCTTAGACCAACGCTCGCTACAAGCTTTTCCTGCATGGAGAGACAACCTTGTATGGGTTACTGAGTGACTTGGGTGCAGGAGGCACAAGATTGATTGCTCTGTAAATATATGAAAGAGGTCTATGACCAGCTGTGGAAATCTTACAGCTGTAAATGATGGTGATATAGGTAGTTATAACTTACTTTAAGGTTTTCCAAACTCATTCATAGGTAGGTACTTAACCTATGAATGAGTTTAGGAAACCTTAAAGTAAATTTATTAATCAAGGTATAGGTACTATGATAATTTGTTTGTACTGATTTTCAGGTCACAAGTCCAACTTGTTTGCATTTGCCGAAAAGATCCATCATGGCAGGATCTTTATCATCACTTATCCAGCCTTCAATGTACTGGCTACGCTCAGAGGTACTTGCAATTTTATACACATTATAGTTAATTGGCTTTTTACTATTGCAGATAGGGAACATTTCTGAATATAAGAAAGCTTAAAATACCTTCTTTTTTTCAATCTACTTGTATGAGCATTGAGTTAAAGTTTGCTTGTATCAAGCTGACCAACTGATTATATCTAAAGAAAATAATGAATAATTTTTATATGGAATCCTTAGACAGTGACGTGAACAGATACAAGGGTCTGTGCATGATGGAGTGTGACTTGGTGGCTGGCTTCAGTGGTTTCCCCAACTACCTGCTGTCCATTTGGAGCTGGCGCACTCGACAGCGACTCATTTCTATACCTACTGGAGTGGTGAGACGAAACCTGATTTATATGTAAGTAGACACAGCATAAAAAATATTTTAAAGGAGGTCTACTTCACAAGTTGCGGTAGATAGTGCATGTATTGGATGCTGCATTATGCTGCTATAAGGAGCTTGATTAAAATCAGCATCAGCCTGCTCATCATCCCATCATAAGCTTACTGCTGGATATCAGCCTCCGCTTTTTTCTTCCTGCGTTCTTCACAATGTTTTAAGTTTATCAGTTGGGAGACCTCCCTACGCTGCGTCTTCCGGTTCGTAGTCTCCATTCGAGAACCTCTGAGGTAGTCTGTTCTAAGAGCTATTTGGCCTGCCGCTTGCTTTGAATGAAATACTCAACTTGCTTGGGTGATATGGGATGATGCAACATCTAACTTGAGGAACTCGAAAAACTATTGTGATTACTGTATCTCCTGCTAATATTTTATTAGGGCAAGTCATACCCACATGCTCCTCTGCCAGTGCTGGGGCGAAGGCCTGACCGTGTGGGAAGTCGCGCAGTGCTACAAACGTTGTCTCATCATGAAGAGGACCAAGCAGGAGGTCACAGGCTGGGAAGTATCCGAACCTCCGCTTGTGGCGGTGTGCTGGAGCAGTGAAGGGCAGTTGTATGCTGTGGATCCCAATGCTAAATTGTACAGTGTGAGTAATGAGTCTCATGCTGTTATGAACCTAATAGCCGTCGTCCAAGGTTCATCTTCTTTTAAAGTCTAATAAATACAAACCAGCTGAGCGAAAGCAAACGAACGATAAAAAGCGACATTCAAATCGTAGAGTTTCAGTGGACGGCTCTCAGGCCAGTCTAATTAAATTATTCCAACTCTCAATTATTTTCTTATTCGTAACTACATCATATCCATTCACATAGAGTAGCATTTCCCTAGTCATCCTAAACCCATTCCTTTCCTTTACTGTTTATGGTTCTTACAGGTCCTGTCAGATGGCATCGGCATGGTCACTAACCTGGAATGGTCGGACGATCTGAAGGGCCAGCACAAGCCATGTCTCTGCTCCTTTTTCAATGGACTTCTCATCTACGGACCGGACACTAAGCTTCGCGTAAGTATAATGCGGAAATCCGTAGAATGACCAAGATCACCGACTTAGCTCGCAGAACCGTTGGGGATGAAAGATTCACGAATGGCGGCCTCGATATAAGGCAGGGGGTCTTCCGATGGTGATGATGATGCTGGTAAACATTATATGAGTGTTGAATCCAATGTTGATCAACTACAATTTGCATATCGTCGCAACACCTTGCCGGATAGTGTACCTGCTACAGTTTAGTAAACAATTTGCTAATAATTAGTAGGTAATTTTTTTTTTAATTTCCAGTCTTTGAAAAAAACTGAATCCAAATGGAAGGTAGTGTTCACATACGTGCCTCACGAGGAAGTATCCCGGCTGGTCTCCAACTCCACCTGTGACGTAGCAGCCATGTGGACCAAGAACGGTCTGGTGTACCGACTGGCAGGGGAGTCGGAGGACAAGTTGGAGATTACGCCAATGTTTTATAAACAGAGGTAACGGCTTCTCGTTTCGACTTGAGTTTTTTTACTGTTAATAATTTATAAGGTAATCCACTGTGCGCATCCACAACCAGATCCAATCTTTTTAATATTATTATCTTCCTGTATCCTTCCACTGCTAAAAAATATCTACATAATCCTCTTCCGGTCTTTCATAAAAGTGTTACGGTCAATAATCCTATAAATTTCAATGTTACTGCAATATTTTTTTAATACTTTGTTTAAAAACTATTATGTGTTACAAGCTGGTGCCCGCAACTTCGTCTGCGCAGGATTAGTCACTTAATATCTTTATAAATTGTAGCCTATGTGTTATTCTGATGTATAAGCTATATTATTGTAAAGTTTCATTAAAATCCATTCAGTAGTTTTTACGTGAAAGAGTAACAAACATCCATCCATCCATCCATCCATCCATACTTACAAACTTTCGCGTTTATTATATTAGTAGGATATCGAAGGTTCCCTATTTCAGAAACATAAGGAAGATCCAGATGATAGCTCCTGACTTCGAGTATTTGGCGACCATCAACGACACCGGAGTACTATGCATTTACGAACTGCTTACTGGGAAATTGGTATGAATTATTTAGCCTGAATTGACGTAGAATGGATAAATTATGTTTCTGGGTCTGTCTTTACTTAGAGATGTCTTCGTGTTTCAGAACCAGCCCAAACATTAAACAAACAAGTCTAGAACAAAACTGAGCATGCAAATACCTTAATTACTTGTAATATACAAGAATACTATATATTTGTTGTCAATTCATAATACAAAGAACAAATATCTATGTTAATCGCACAAATGATAGTCTTAAATCTAACACTCTACCAAACCTATGGCACAAACGGCAGAGCTTCCCAAATGAGCTGTAAGGCCTGCAATGTATTGAATATCTGGTTCCAGGTGCTAATGAAGTTCGTGGAAGGCGAGGACATATCGTTCGAGGCGAGCCCCGTGGAGCCAGTCCTGGCTCTCTACGGCTGTGTGGGCAACAACTACGGAGTCTCTCTGTACCGGCTCGATGCGCCGCGTCTCACGCAGGTCTACTTACACTTCTTATTTTATGGCTTTTGTTACTATTTGTCAGATTCCGCTAACGTATATAGCCCTTTTTAACACTTTCACACGGGATGGTAGTAAGTTTATTTCATTTAGTTATTAGTGTAGGTAATCAAAATTATTTAAATTTTTATGTCGAAAAAATCTGATTCTTCTAGCATCAAAAATGTTTTCCTAGATTTAGCATAACATGTAGGTACCTAATAAAAAAAAATTGGTAGGAAAATTTGTTTCGATGAAAGAATATTTTTGCTGAACCTTTGTTTAATTTTATTCGCCAATTTTTTTTTTTTTTGCGATTATTAAAAACTACATACATTCAGTAATTTTAAAGCTTCAAAAATGTTTAAAAGTTCGAGCAAGAACGTGTGTGACGGGTGTTTCTTATATGGAATAAATTTTCTAGCAGTTGTTTGTCGCTCAGGTCTCGAAGATGTGCCTGACGCATCAGATAGTATCGAGGGTAGTCTTCTCCGGGACCGGGAGAGAGATGATCGCAGCTGCCATGTCTGCAGGACATATCTTCATTTTGAAGGTGAGACTAAAAGCACTTATACTACTAAGCACAAAATAGCTCGTACAAACGATAACCGCTGAGAAATATAAGTTCTCGAATGTCGATCTTGAACCGTAACCACCCGATGGGCCAACGTCATTGATAAGATCGCGGAAAGTCGGTGAATGGTGACGACTCAAATTGGTTTTTCTTGGAGACGTATGGTGCTAGGCCTTTGTCCAGCAGTGGACATCTGATGATGATGATGTTGTGACTATGGGCAAATGTGATATTTGGACGTGCCTCTAGCTACCCCTCATAAAGTCAAAGTCAAAAGGTATTTATTCAATAAAATCACAAGGATCACTTTGAAACGTCTTAAAGCTAGGTGACTCTAGGTGCCAGTTCCATAGACATCCTCAAAGAATCTTAAGTTAGTACTTGGTACTTAGGTAAGAGATCCATGGCCATGAATAGGGATCAATAGCATGAACTGGAGGAGGCCTATACCCGAGGAGGTTTCTTAACCGTGTGTAATGGTGATTATAACGCAGTAGTGCATGTCAGGTGTCGGTGCAGTACGAGCTGAGTCTCGTGCGCTACTCGGAGCTGGGGCGCGCGCTGGCGGACTGTTTCCTCATGCCGGTGGGCGGGGCCCTGCGCGCCTTCAGTCTGGTGCTCTTCTCGGACAACTATGCCATTGGTGAGACTTTTTAATACTACGTGCTCTTAAGCAAATGGCCCATCTGATGTTAAGAGGTTACCATCTCCTATAACGAAGCATTGCGTCGCAGGTCTCGGACGATAGGGATGTGCCCTACGATGTATCTGCATCCATCGACTTGAGGCATAAAAGATGTTAAGCCTCATGTGTCTGTAATTTCACTGGCAACCACACCCTTCAAACATTTGTCCGGGGAAAAATGCCTTGCGCTTACCCCTCCCAATCGAGGAGAGTAGGAGGGGAGGTCTGGCTCTCCGTCAGCATACCGACTGAAAACCCATTGATGTTCCTGCACTCACCTCGGTGCCAGTGCATCATCGAAACACTCGTCACAAGAATGTTCCGACACAGCATATAGGCAATAGATTGAGTCGCGGGCTCCCGGTTGGATTCTACCGCGGCTAAACACCCTCCGAACCTAACTAAACTATAACTGCGTCATCTTTGCGCCACCACGCCTTTTTCGGTGGCCAAGCAGCATTGCTGTGTTTCGGCTTGAAGAGTGTGATTGCCGGTGTAATTACAGGCACATGAGGCATCTGTATGCCTCAAGTTGATGGACGTAGGGCAGTGCATCATAGGGCACGTTCCTATCGTGCGTGGCTTATGAGGCAATGCTTTGTTATAGGTGAAGGTGGACCACTTCAAATCAGTTAGGCCATCTGCTTGTTCCATCAGCTAGACGTATTTAAAAAAAAACTTCACAGGAGAGAGAATAATCTGCATCAACGCTGAAACGGGCAAGGACAACAAGTTCACCGGTAAAATGCAAGGTCCCTACAGCCGGCTGCTGCCGCTGCGGACTGCAGACCACATGCTGGGGCTGCCACACTTGGCGCGGCACTTGCACGTGCTGAGGCTAGCGGCGGATGTGAGTCACCAACACCATTGGAGACAGGCTTTGGTAGCCAGGAACAAGACGTTTGAAAGATCCTTATGATTAAACATAATAAAGACCGTTCTGATTTTAGATTTTGATACACATTCCAAGTTTTGCACATATTCCAAATTACGAAACATTTTTTTAATTGGAAAAATAATAAGTATTTACACATTTTGTCGTTGACCGACATGAAATGTTTTTTTTTGACTAAAGACTTTGTCTAAAAATATACATGTTTCCCAATCTATTTCTGGATGATATTGGTGTTGACTGAAAACTCCCGACTTCAGTTTTCTGTGCTGAAAACTAAAGTTTCCTATCAAAGTAATTTTTTCCCATCCTGTTCTTAATAATATTACGGCTCACTACAGCCATCTAAGATTCCTTATGAAAACAAAATCTATATTCTGCAAGTATGTCCTCATTATCTTCTCTAGAAAGGCGTAACAGTCTCTGTGAAAATGGGCCCCATTATCGAGGTGGGGCACAGCATCAAGCAGTTCGACGGCTTCTTCACCGCCAACGCATTGCTGACTTTCGGCTTTGACGGCAACGTTATACTGAGGCAACCTGACGCACCCGCCGACTATGGTCAGTATATACTATTCATTTATGCAATAAACTGCGTGTAACTTAATACCCCTATTACCCCGGCAGCAGGGTATTCTGCAGGTCATGGCAAACACCTTTTGTTACACGACTTTTGTAATTTCGTAGTTTTTTATTCATGAAATGCCTCTTAAACGTTCCTCCAATATTAAACTAAACACACCATGAGGCAGCCCTATTCACAGTTTTGTGTACGTTCCGTGTGCACGTGACCTTGGTACGTAAACAGTAGCAAATTTCTGAGACTTCCTTGTCTTGATTAATAATAGCGCCGGCGAGTGATTCGGTGATGAGAGGTGTTTATTTCCAAAGAAAATTCCCCCTAGATCTGAAGCTGTGCACGAGTCATCGTTACGAGCACGGCGTGCTCGCCGCCGTCATAGACTCGGCGTGTTCGTGCGTCGCGCACTTGGCCGGGAACCACATGTGCGCTATCACAGCGCTCAGGAAGGAGAAGATGGCGCGTCCGAGGGAACCGCTCGATGAAGCACTGTTGAACGAAAGCGATAACACTATTCATGTTATCATGGACGATGACAGTAAGATATTGTTGTAACACCAGTATAGTGTGGCATAGTCAGAGGCCAACTTTGGTGACGGGATTTTTAGCTCGGCTAACGACTTTTTGGTTCATCTTTACGGGGTCACTGACCGCAGTTTTCACAGCTTGCCGTCCGGCAATCGTTGACCTCGGTGTGGCCAAGTGCGGTCGATATGAAGTTTCCTAAATACTTAAAAAAAAAAGACTATTACCTAGTTTGTACGAAATACTAATTGTATTCAAAAACTGCCAAAAATGCAAATGCTCTTTAACTGACCTATACTATACTCTACGAGCTATCTACTAGTGTCCGTTTGTAGTACTAACACTTAACAAATGTTTGAACCAGAGAATTACCTGGATCTCCAAGAAGAGAAGAAGGTAAGAGAAGAAGCGATGGACTTCAAGAAGCAGCGGGATGACGTGGTCCATGCCTTCGAGGCCGCGCAGTCGAAGCTGCTGGAACTCCTCGAGGAGAATCTTCTGGAGCCGCCGCTGCATCAGCTCTCGCTAGCAGAGTTCAACTTGCATTTCGAGCATAAGAAAGAGAGAAATAAACAAGTTGGTGACTTTTTCTACTATTTATTTTCCTGCTTGGGTCGTCTTTCGAAATTCTGCTTCGGATACCTGAAGCAGAATTTCGCAGAGCATACGCTCTTATGCATGCCTTTCCATATTTCTGTCAGGACCACTAAATTGGATTGGCAGCACACTGGAGCTTTATTATTATATATTTTGAATAAGATACTTAAAAAAACGGTTTATAACAAGCCGTAAGTTACTAGCATGCAACCAGATTTACCAAGCTTTAAGTCGTTTTAAAGTGATCCTTATGATTTAACTGAATAAATATTTTTTGACCATGGGGAAGTTCAAAATATCATTAAATCGCTTAAAAATACAAAAGCGGTAGGATACGACGGTTTTGCAACGAACATTCTAAAGGCCTGTTCAAATGAACTTGTACCTGTATTGACGTATATCTACACTAATATTATAAAGAGAAAAGATTTGTATTTTTGTTGTTTTGTTGTTTTGTTGTTTTGTATGTAACGAATAGGCTCAAAAACTACTGGTCCGATTTCAAAAATTCTTTCACTATTAGAATGCTACATTATCCCTGAGTAACATAGGCTATATTATATTTTAAAAAAAATCAGCGATCCTTACTAAAACTCTAATAATGTAACCCAAGGTGGAAAAAGAAAACCTTACATCGCGTGCGCTGCGAAAACTATTGATGATAGAACAAAATAATGTACTACGATTTTGTAGAACACGTCATCATCTACAAAAAATGTCGCGACAGCATATGTCTAACTATTATAGTTATGTCACAATAAGTGTTCTTTTATTATAAAAATTTAATTGAAATGCCGCCGCTAGAAAAGGGTCTTTATTTGAACCTTGGTATTAATCCTTATCCAAATAAATCTTTTCATATTCAAGACTGGTTCAATACCTATACATTACTTCTTGAATTTTTCAAATCGGACATTCCATTCAAAAGATTTAAAAAATATAAGGTCACGGGGCGCGTTCTCACCCAGCGCGGGCCCAGGCAAGGCGCGAGTTAGAAGTGACACGAACCCACCACGGTCTAAGTTTATCCTAAAACGTTGAAAAAATTTATGTCCACCCATGCGAAGCTGGGACAGGCCGCTAGTGATTAATATGTCTTTTGCGGAAGGTTGCTTTCCAGAATTATTGAAATTTTCTATAGTAAAGCCACTTTATAAAAAAGGCGACCGGAACAAACCAGAAAACTATCGACCGATAACATTGATTCCAATAATATCAAAGATATTTGAGCGGGCTATGCAGAAACGTATGCTATCGTTCATTGGTAAACATGACATTTTAAAAAGTCAACAATACGGTTTTCAAAAGGGTAAATCTACAACATTAGCCTGTTTCAATTTGACAAAAAGGATTATTGATGATTTGGATGCTGGTAAATGGGTAACAGCTGTATTTTTTGACATGACAAAAGCTTTTGACTTTGTATCTCATGAATTATTATTAGGAAAAATTGAAAAATATGGTATTCGAGGACCAGCTCTAAAATGGCTGGCAAGTTACCTAGACAAGAGAATGCAAAGTGTAGAAATTTCCAATATTGACATTAATAAAGATTTAAAGCCTGTCAGATCAAACTATATGCAAAATGACTGTGGGGTACCTCAAGGCAGTGTCCTGGGACCACTATTATTTTTGCTTTATATAAATGATCTTCCTGACATTACGCATAATCCATGCACACTATTTGCCGATGACATTTCTATTATTATTTCTTCTAATTCTGACATTTATAATTATACTATTGACATTGATAATACCATTGATGCAATAATTTTGTGGCTTAGTAACAATAATTTAAATGTTAATCTATTAAAAACAAACTTTATACAATTTGGGACTTATGGGAAAAAACGTCAAAATCTTAAATTATCATATAAAGGCCAAAATCTAAATGAAGTCGACAAAACGAAATTCCTAGGCATAACTATTGACCGGCACTGTAATTGGAAAGCCCATATAGATGAAGTATGCCGAAAATTAAATAAATTTGTGTACGTTCTATACAAGCTACGCAAGACTACAAATCATAATACTATTATGACCGCGTACCACGGATATGTAACCTCTGTTTTAAAATACGGACTGGTTCTCTGGGGTAATTCGACTGAAATAAATAAGGCGTTTATAGCACAAAAGAAATGCGTACGTGCTATTGTCGGCATACCTCCTTGGGAATCATGTAAACCCGTATTCCTTAAGTTAGAACTATTGACATTGCCTAGCATGTACATTTTGGAAGCTGCTAAATTTGCCAAAGATAACTCTAGCTTATTTACAAAGGCGCGAGATATATATTCAAGATGTGTAGAAACCCTGACAGAATTGTTCTTTCTAGAGTACCCAGAACTACTTTATATAAAAAAAACTCTTTTGCTATGTGTGGACAAATATTTAATAAAGTACCCACTGAAATAAAAAACTTACCAACCAGACAATTTATAAAAAAGTTAAAATTATGGCTAATAGAAAAAAGTTTTTATAATGTTAATGATTTTTTGAATAATTGAACTTGTACACTGACTTACTAATTTTATTGATTTATTGACAATTTATTATGGACTTCTTTATTATAATGTACCTAATTTAATTTAATGATAATATTATTTAATTGTACCAAAGTAAAAATTTGCATGCCAATGATTTGGTGAAATATGTGATACACTTACCAACTAAGAACTAACTTCTAACCATATTTCTCGCAAATAAACATTTCATTTCATTTCATTTCATTTCAATACTTTCTGTAGTCTTCGACTCTTACACAAAGAACATATTTACCCATTTCATAAATAAATCAGTATAACTATGTATAGGCAGAGCTCGAGCGAGAAGAGATCCGACTGAAAACGGAGTCTCGCATCCGCGCACAAGCCAAAGTGACGCTCTGGATCAAGAAGCAATGCTGGGACTCCATGCTCACGCCGAGAGTCAAGCTCTTTGCCATCTTTTCCGATTATCAGGTAACTTCAACCGAATTCCACTGCAAATGTCCAAGAAAACCTCTAATTGGCTCCTTAAATCAAAATAAGTGCTTAACATAATGTTAAAAAGCTGTATAATATCAAGTCCAAGAAATCATGCCATTTTTTGTCAAACTTTTCCGTGTGTACTTATAAGGTGGAAAACTACGCGGTCCTGCCCAGTCAGCGCGACACATGGCTAGAACTGCAGCAGGCAGAGGCTCTCAGGACCCTGGAGATGGAGAACAACGAGCAGGTCTTCAAGCCCTGGGAGGAGACGCCTCTGGAGTCCAGCAGCATACTGCGAAGCCAGACTCAGTGAGTATTCTTCCTAATGTTGACAACTAGCTTTTCTCCACAGTCGATTAGGCAGAAGCCTTTAAGAACCTGCAAGACCCTGCTGAATATGGCGCCAACAAGCATCTTTTCCAGTTGATGTAGATTTTATGATATCCACTTCCTGGTACGATGCCAGATTCAGTGTTTTCACAAGGTAGATATGTAGGTTTCCTTCCAAGCAGATCCACTTGTAGTTGGCTTATGTTCACTGTTCTACTGTTTGGACATCAACACGGTCTGCAATCAAGTTGTCATAGCTGTGCATCCCGCGCAGTCTCAGTACTCAAAATCTCAATACGGATCTTAACCTTAATCAGATAAACCTTAACCTTTTATCGGATTTGGAGTTAACTCCCTGAAATGCGGTTTTAATTTAGACGAGATAAATGTTAGATAATTAAACTCAACTGAATAATCACCTAACTGCCTCAGCCGGTTCGGTCGCTAGCTGCGCAATAATTCCTCAAAGTCCACTCTCCTCCACCAGAGTGGAAGCAGTGTCCATAGCATCGGTTCAGGAGGCGCGTCGCAGCGCTGAGAGCCAGGCTACTAGCGCGGCGCAGGCGCAGGCGCAGGCGGAGGAGGAAGAGGCACAGCCGCATGTGCTGGGCGGCTCCAACGCGCACCGCTACGTGTCCGTGTCGCCGCACATGGTGCCGCAGACCCTCGCCTGCACCTTCCTGCAGATGAACTGGCTACAGCACATCGTGAAGGTATGCCATCTGTAGCTGTTACATGCTTTAATAACTTTTCTGCAGATGTGTTGGGAGTTCATCGTAGAGATTAGTAGTTTCTCTAGGAGGAAGCCGACACTTCTAACCTTTAGAAAACGCATCCTACTAAGTAGCCTGCCCGAGCAGCACTTTCCTAGTACGATACGAACTGCCAAGCAGTGGTACAATTTTATTACCTACAATCGTCAGTATTTCCGGATCGCTGCGTAGGAAACGTAGGATTTTTCAAATTATATGTGAACAGGTGGATTACACCTAAGCATGCTACATCTCTGCATCTTCTCCATCAGTTGCTAATGCTAATAATAAAAATAAAACGAGAAACCAGCGGTACCTAAAATCCTCAACCTCAGCGTATGCACCAACAATGCATACGCGCTGGAAACTTGGTCTATCCAGACCATGTTTTAATTATACAATTGACAGTTGAATTATCTTCGGTCTGTTTCCGTCTGCTCAGCACGATCTTCGTGAGGTACTACCATCTGCAGCCAATATGACAATCGGCCCATTACAGTTGAACGTGCAAAACATGCGTCTGTGGTTCAACAAGCAGTTCGACGACCTCATGGCCCAAAAGCGGCGGGAAGTCGGCTTGGTCGAGGAGAGGAATGCACGGTTCAGATTTATCATCGAAGGTTTCTACCATTAACATACCAACACTTAATAGTTAGAACGTTTTCAGAAGTTTGGTAGCATTTTCACTGTAGTATAATGTATGTTCACCAAACTTTGTTATTTTTGATAGCACTGTTTGAGGTTTTGTTTCACATGTAAACATTTCAATCACACTATAAGGGTTCCCGCACGCTGGCCTCCGGTCACAACTACAAAACGCCGCCACTGGCATATTTTCTGTAGTTTTCATACGAAGCGAGCAGCGACGATTTGTAGCTTGTGGCGGCTACCGGCGTCAACCGTGTGCGGCGAGTTCATATAAAATGTATGAAAACTACAGGAAATATGCCAGTGGCGGCGTTTTGTGGTTGTGGCCGGAGGCCCGTGTGTGGGAACACTAAAATATTCAAGCCTTCTTGATTTTGCCTATAACAGCTCCATTACCATACACAGTAGTCCCTGCATCTGTATCTGTAGTAGCATCCCTGGTAGTATATTCCCTGATCACCTATTTACCCCTGCCAGTCCCTTTGTTTAAAGCAGACCCCTCAAATATGAAGATGGCCAATATCCAGCAGATTCCTTCTTCAGATGGCTTATGATGACGACTTTCCTTGACAAACTTTTTCACGAAGAGCTCTAAGCCCACAACAAAGGTTTCCAAATGAAGAAGAAGACGCTTGATGATGTGTTACAGAGCTGAACAAACTGTCTGATCTCCGCGGCAGCTTTCACCACCTCACCATCCAGATATTCGACCCTCAGTGGAAACAGGAGGAACTACCACAAAAACTCATCAAAGTGGAACCAGAAGAGGTCAGTAAAAATTGGATCGAATACATTTTGAATGAATAGTAGAGCCTGAAGACGAAGCGTAGGATGACCCGACCACCTGATGGACCGACGACATTGTAAAGGATCGTGGAAAGTCAAGCGATGCTCACGATGCTGTTTCAAAAGCTCTTACTACTACATGATTTATTCTGTGCTACTACTAAGCAAATTGTACTTCTAGGTAAAGTATTATTTTATCTATCATCAGTTAAATAGATAAATTGAATTCCCAGTGTGCCATCGAGCCCTACATCAGTCCAAGTCAGGTGGTGATACCACCACCGGACCCCGTGCCTAAGGACGACTTCAAGGAACGTGCCCTCATGGACATGATGGATGGAGTGCTGGAAAAGCTGTGGCATGAGGAGATCAAGAAACCTATCCCGATGCCGCAATGCATGGTTCGTAACATCCATTTCGTTGCGACGTTTAAAAGAAAGAAAAATAAATGTTTATCATTTTCTTAGGGTGGATTTTCTTAAGGTAGAGCTCGTTCTGAAGGGATCGACCTAAGGGGGAAGTACGACCACCATGCCTTTTCCTGTCGCCAAGCAGCGTTTCCGTGTTTAGGTTTGAAATAGTTTGAATCAGCAAGTAAAGTACATAATATGTTTGTTCTTTGTCTAGGTCGTATATTATAAGTATGTATTAAAAAAAACCATATAATCGCTTTGTTAGGTCCTAGATAGTGCTGTGTAGTGTACCAATATTTAAATATTTGTTGTCAGCTGGACAAAGACCCGGAGCACTTCAACGAGGAAGACCTCCGCCTGGTGTTCGAGTACGAAGCCAAAGTGAACCTGCGCAACGAGGAGCGCGACAAGTACCGCAAGATGTTACACGCGGAGTATGCCAAGCTAACGCAGCTGCTCAACGAAGGAATACTCAAGTTCAACCAGAGGGTAACTAGCACGATTTAAACTAATCTATCTCTATTCGGTTAAATCACTAGGATCGCATTGAAACGTCTTATACACTAGGTAAATGTAGCGCCAGTTCCTTGCGATCAAAGCCTAGAAGAATAGGCAAGAAAGTTACGGCTTGTGTTTTTTTGTATGGCTTGACAATACATGATGGTTTCATAGCTTACGGTTGCGAGGTTGACGGTGCACGCTTACTATATATATATATATTTTATTAGGTACTTCCTCAATCTACTTTTAAAATGTGTTTATAATGTGTTCGGAAAAACAGACAACAAGAATACCACTGTCTGGGTGTGTGCAACATAAAAATTTAAGCAAACTGATCCGAAACACCATTTTGTGCTCCAAAACTAAAATTACCTAAAGTTGGACAGAGCCGGTCACGTCTGTCGCTACCGAGTGGTGACCTGACACAGCCGGGCGGCGTTGCGGCAGACCACGCATGAGATGGCGGGACGAGACGCCTATGAGAGGGACTGGTGGAAATGGAGGGAGGCCTGTGCTCAACAATGGGACACTATGGGCTGACAGTAATAGAAGTAATTCAAAGTGTTTGTGTTCTGGCAGGTAAAAGAAATATGGCTATTAAAATTGACGGTGGACTCTGTCATCGGACAAGAGAACCTCAACCTCATGCGTCTTCGAAGAACCAACTTGGATCGCGTTGAAAACGCTGAGAAGCTGGAAGACTATAGGTACAAAGACATACAATAAAGATAGATGTGTAAATCATATTAACTTTATTGTGAATATATAGGTGGGAAATTCAGATGTCAAGTTTTTGTGATTTATGATATTCCAAATAACTTATGCAATTTTTATTTATTTTATAGTGTTTACCTACACTTAAGGAAAATCACAAAGATTTTTAATATAGTCCCACACATATATTTGAACCCACGACCTTCCCTTTGATACGAGGCCGCGCTAACCAACCGCGCCAAAATGTGGGTTTCAAATCCCACTCGGATAATAACTTTTGGTACTATATCAAAAATCTTTGTAACTTATGCAATGTCTGTCTAGTTTATTTAGGTTATCTAGAGAAAAGCTTAGATACACGGCACACTTTTATTATTATTTATACTTTTTTATTTAATACCTATTCTATTTAAAATTCGTGACATTTCTTATTATAGTTGCGTTAACATTTTAGAGGAAAAATATAGAAATCCGAAAGTACTAGAATTTAATGAAGTTCTTCTAGTAGACGTTCACCTAATTGTATTTAAACATTCCTCTCTGGTAGGGCTTGGATAGGTCGCTACGAGGGCGAGGTGGAGTCTCTCTCCCGCGAGCTGCAGTGCGTGCAGGAGCAGAGCGCGGACGTGCAAGGCGCCTACGACGCGCTGCAGCTGCGAGACAAGCACATGGAGCGGACCTTCAAGAACCACTTCGCTGATCTCTCGCCCATCATTGTGGACCAGTGCTACAAGTTCTTCAAGTCAGTTTACTTTAAGAGTGTTTATCGATCTCTAAGGCTCTTCGATGAAATGGTCAGCTGACGAATCCAACTTGGATCGCGCGTTCGGGATATTACGATACATCTTTTCGTCGCGAAACTGAAAACCCTGAAGATGAGTAAGAGAAGTAGAGTTCTTTGTGAAGAGCTCGTCCGGGGTAGTACTACCACTATGCCTATTTCTGCCGCCAAGCAGCGTTGCTGCGGTTCGGTTTGAAGGGTGTGGATGCCGGTGAAATTATAGGCACATGAGGCAATGTATCGTAGGGCACGTGACTTATGAGGAAATGCTTTGTTATAGGTGATAGTTACCTCTTAACATCAGGTGAACATTCACTTGTTCTAACAGCAAGAAGAATAAATAAAATAAAAATAAATTAACGAACCCAACTGGGATGGATAGCGTTCGGGAAATTACGCCATATCTACACGACGCGGATACCGCAAAGCTTGAAGACGAAAGTGTGAAATCAATTTACAATCCTGACGACGAAGCTTAGAATGGTCTTATGAACGTCATCGTGAAGAACGGAAAAAGTCGGAACATTTATTTCGATAAACTTCTAGGGAGGCGTATATCCAGCAGTAAAATTCCACAGGCTGATGATGGAAGATGATATATTTATAATAGTTGTAATTGAAATAAACTAATTGGTCAATTTGCTTGTCAGGAAACGTCCAAAATGGCAGCAACGTGCCACCATGATCCCAGTGATCCTGTACGAGCTCGCAACAGCGGTGCTCACCGGAATCAAACCTCCGCTCTTACACGTTGACTGCGTCGAGTTCTTCAAAGGGTACGTGATCTCTCCAAATCAACTTATACCTTATGTTATGCTTATGATAGTTATAAGCTATTATTGATAAGCAACCCATCTCAATAATGTTCTAGGCACTAATCACTAAACTAAACCCGCACTAAACCCGCAAAAAGGGAGTCTAAAGTAGCCCTTAGTATGAGGATGTGTTTGATCACTGTGTCATTAACCCCACTCGATTCATAACTTTATGAGAGAGCATCGGTAGTCTAGTGGGTGCGACGCCGCCTTCTAATTGTAAGTTCATGGGTTTGACTCTGGTCGTGCACTAGTGGATTTTTCCCTTCGAAGAAAGTGCGCAATGCCAGTGCTCTCAAACGTTGAAAGAAAACATCGTGAGGAAACCAGTTAGTATTCTAACAGAGGTAATGGGCTTGCAATTAGTGACGTATAGAATACCCAAGCACTTTAAAATGTGATGTGGTACCTCTGATTACCCCTTATACATCCTCATAATAATCTTGATGCACTTGAATTGAGATATCTGAGTGGCTATCTACCGTGCCTGGTGAAGCTGTTTCTGTGTCATATCTTTATATTGTAACGGAAAAAATAATTGTATATAACTTATTTTATGAGAAGAAATGCAGGTCTACCTGGTTTGTTGACCTGTTGGGTACGGTTCACAGAGTGGATCAACTAGATCTGATCAGTAACATGCCTCCGGTGATGGACGAGGGTCTGTGGGCCACCATGTGCAAACTGCGCCGCGCCAAGATTGAGAATGAAATACGGGTATGTTATTCCTGGGCCTGAGAATCCTAGAAGGAAGGGTCATTCTCTCCAATATTTTATAGTTTGGCTACTGTTAAAAATCCTGAAAACTACCCCTTATGTACTTATTAAAAAAAATATATATATAAGGAAAACTAGTAAAGTTTGCTTTACTAGTTTTCGTTTTTATGCAAACTTTTTAGTATGAAAACTTGTTAGGATCATAATGATATTTTTGCTGAATTGTGTACACAAAAAAATATTAACTTACCTTACCATGGCCTTCCTTACCAACTTTTTATTTCTGGAATCTTAATGTAGGTATATTTCACGGTCATATCTTTAACATTTATATCGGCCTAAGCTCATGTCAATAAAAATAATTTTAAAAATATAAGGAACATACGGAATATAGGTTCCTTATTGTGGTACAATATAGCATAGTATTAATTGGTCAGATGCGCGGCGTGGCACAAGAGATGGCGTACGCAGAGAGCGCCGGTGCCGTGTGGAGCAAGGCTATCCAGTGCCGCAGAACTCGGCTCGCGCTCACGCACGATAGCATTACGCTGCTGCGGGAGACGGGAGAACTCGCTGCGAGGAATAGGACTCTACAGGTAACACCTATTTTACAAGCTTTTATATAACTTGCAATATATGTAATTTCAGCTCAATCGGTGGAAGATATCTGCTTCCAACTTGAGTTGCAAGAACCCGAACAAACATGTAAATATGTTTGTTCGGGTTCTTGCAACTTAATTTGGAAGCAGATATCTTCAACCGATTGAGCTGAAATTTTGTATGCACGTTTAGTTTGGATGACAATGCATAAAGGGGCGCTTATACATACATACATTTTTTTTTGTTCATAAAAGTCTTTTGCCCTTGTAATGGAGTTCCGTTATTAGACCCTAGTTCTGTTATTGTTGACTTCAGATGTCAATTACCTTAACAAAGTATACCCCTCTATAAACCACCTACAGGATGCAATCGTAAAAAAGAAGGCATAAACATACAAAAAAAGTCTTTTTTGTAGCATTGCGAAAAAAAAAAATTGTAGCATTGCGAAATTGATTCAAAAACATCAGAAAAAACTTATAGTTTCTACAATTTTTTATGGATCCAAGAATGAAGATAATCATAACATAATGAAACTAAACAGCAAACTATTTACTATTGCTGCTTTAAATGAAAATATATCCATAGTAGAAATCAATGCAACCCCATTGAGTAAACTAGGTATGGAGTCTACCGCTGCAAGCATAGCTGCAGCTTTTATGAAGGGTGGAAACTGCAAAAATTTAGTGTTATTGACCAAAGTTGACGACAATGCCAAAAAAGACACTGTATCTACGACAAATTTTCAAAGCGTCGGGCTTCCAGGAGTTCTGAAATAACTCTTGGACATCAAAATGTCCGGGGCATCTACAATAAACAAAATGTTTTGGGACTTTTCTTATTAAACGAAAAGATCGATGTGATGTGTATGACGGAGACTTGGCTAGTCAATAACAATATAGGCGTATTTAATATAGAAGGCTATAATAAAACTTCCTCTTTTTGTAGAAATAAGCATGACCGTGGAGGATGCCTGATACTAGTTAAAAATAACTTAGAATATAAAGTGAGAAATGACATTTGCAAGATGTCCGAGGAACTTATATTTGAAATAGCTTGTATAGAATTAAACGATGCTATAATTGCAGTGGTTTATAGGTCACCCTCAGCAGAGATGGGCATTTACGTATCCAAGCTGGAGCAGTGCCTTGATAAATTGACATCTCACAACAACAAGACTATGATAATCTGTGGAGATTTTAATGTAAATTTTTTAAGTGATGACAAAAATTGTAAAGAGGTAATTGATGTAATGGATAGTTTTTTACTGAGGCAACAAGTGTATGATTACACCAGGGTAACATCTTCTTCTATGTCATGCTTAGACAACTTTTTCACTGATTCGAGTGCTACTAAAAATATAAGAGTGTTACCAGGTGTTCCATCCGATCACTATGCTCAAATTATTGATATAACATTAAACGTACAAAAAATAAAATCAGCTATTGTTAAGCATAGGAAGATATCGAATGTTAAACTAGAAAAAATGAAAGTTAGTTTAGAAAAACCTGTAACAAATTTAACGTTTTGCACTGACTATGATACTTATTTTAGCCACTTTCTAGAAAAGCTTGATGAGCACTTGCCAGTTGTAGAAGAAGGCCAAACTGACTCTAAATATTTTTATAAATGGGCCACTAAAGGAATCCTGATATCGAGGAAGAGGTTATTTGATTTATATGCACTCAGTAACATAAATGAAAATCTTGTCTTAAAATCTTATGTAAGTAAATATAGCAAAGTCTTTAAGAACGTATGTTTAATGGCTAAGAAAATTCATATTACTAATAAAATTGAAAAGTCTGTAAATAAAATAAAATGTGTGTGGCAAATAATAAAAGAAGAGACAGGAAAAAACAGTAACAACAGTGATAATATATGTGATAAAATCCGAGATGATAATGATAATAGAATTATTTTTGACAAATTTGACATTTCCAATTATTTTAATAATTATTTTGTAAATGTGGCAAATAACCTGACATCTGAATTAAAATGTTGTATTGACAATTCTATTGAATTTTTAAGAAAATATATTCCAGTCGCTAATAATAATTTCAAACTAAAACCAATAAGCATCCAAAAAGTTATAAATATAATTCGTAACATTAAATTGAAGAAATCAAACGATATTTGGTACATTACACCTTACTTATTGAAAAAATTGGAAGATGTAATAGCGGAACCACTTATGCACATAATTAATAAATGTATCGAAAATGGGATTTTTCCCGACAAAATGAAAATCGCTAAAGTTGTGCCATTACACAAGAAGGGTAAGACAACTTCTTGCAATAATTATAGACCAGTGTCTGTGCTCCCAAGCTTAAGCAAAGTTTTTGAAAAATATGTGGCTGAAGAATTAACTACTTATATTTTGGACAACAGCCTCTTAAACACTAGACAATTTGGATTTCAAAAGAAAAAATCTACTAGACATGCCATAATAAGACTCATGCAAGACGTCCTATCGGGCCTTGAGAGATCACATAAAACGTATGGAGTGTTTTGTGATCTTTCAAAAGCTTTTGACTGTGTTTCGCATGATATCTTACTTAAAAAGTTAGATCACTATGGTGTCCGCAACAAAGAATTGCAAATATTCAAATCATATTTATGTAAAAGAGAACAAGTCACGGAGTTAAATGGTGTAAGGTCAAACAAATGTATTGTAAAATTAGGTGTTCCGCAGGGGTCAATATTGGGTCCTCTGTTATTTTTAATTTATATAAATGATGTATCTGTAGTTTGTAAGGATATTGACATGGTCTTATTTGCTGACGACACTAGTTTAATTATTAAGGACAAAACGAATGATGGTCTTAGTGTTATACTTAGGGATGTTATGCCCAACTTAGAAAAATGGTTTTCGGTGAATAACTTATTACTAAATGTAAATAAAACACATGTTGTAAATTTTTGGTTAGGAACCAGCATATCGCCAAATACATCAGTACAAGAAACTTTACGGGATCTGTCGTTGCCCAGTACTGATCGCATGAAGTTTTTAGGAGTGTGGTTAGACTCAAAATTGACATGGGCGGTTCATATAGACGAGTTGACAAAGAAATTGGGATCAGCAACGTATGCTATCAAAAAAATTAAAGAACTAGGAGGTATTAAAGCAGCAAGAGATGTATATTTTGCTTACTTTCACTCTTTAATGACCTATGGGATAATGTTTTGGGGTGCAGCAGCTGACTCAAATAGAATTTTTGTACTTCAAAAACGTTGCATAAGATACATTTTAGGTATGAAAAAAATGGACACTTGTAGAGATAAATTTAGAGAGTTAAGTATTATGACCATGACCTGTGAATTTATTTACCAGAATATTGTATACGTTAGGGAAAATTTAAGTCAGATGACATTAAAACAGGATTTTCATAATTATAACACAAGACATAAGAACAATTTAGTGACGCCAGCTGTTAGACTAGCAAAAACAAAAAAAAGTTTTGTCTTTATGTCTATTCAATTTTACAATAATATTCCAATTGACATCAGACTTAAGAGTGACATTGAATTTTTTAATTTTGTTAAAGATAAACTGCTATCTAAAAGTTATTATAAAATTGACGAAGCTCTGGCTGATAAATTTATATTTTGTGATCAATTATGTGAGTGACTTACCTTTTAATTTTCTATTCCTATTGAATAGTGTTATTTTATTATTGTTTTTTAAATTTACCTACTTTTGTACTTATTTTATTTTATTGTATTTCTTAATGTTTTGTTATTATTAATTTGAATTATTTTTGTATTGATTATTTTGTTTTGACGTATCTAAGTACATGTGAAATGTCAAAAGAGTAATAAAGATTATGATTATGATTATGATTATGATTATGATTTTTTACCTAGTACTGCACACCCTTTGCTATACTCCAACCCAATTAATTGATCTCTATGAAAGCGATTTGCAGAGTCAATGTCTTCAAGTTGAAATGTGTTTTCAGCTAGTCCTGCCCGCGGGTCAGGTGGAGATCAGTACCACGGGTCACATGGAAGACTTCGAAGACGCCACGCTCATCCTCAGAGAAGACATCGAGAAGATCAACGCTGTCATATTGGTATGTTAAATCACTTTTTTTATACTACTAGCTGATGGAACAAGCATATTGGCCACCGAACACTTTCATCAGATGGGCCATTTGCTTGTTCCATCAGCAAGTAGACTTTGCCTTTTTACCTTTTTAGAGCGGAATAGGTAAAAGATTTAGGACGATACCTTTGCCCAACTGTAGGCCACATCAGGTTAAATAAAATAAACTATTATCGGTGCCTGGGCCAACTTTCAGTGGCAGGTTTTAACTTTTGAAATTTTGCTCCTATTTCATTAGGTATTTTCAATTCCTTTGCTTTTCAATTCAATAGAAAGTCGGTGAAATGAAGCTTCGCATGATGCGCAAACAAATGGAGTTCCGCAAGGGAATCTTGGCTAAGGAATGGGAGCACGCGCAAATGAAAATGAAGCTGCGGCATATGGAGGAGGAGCTGTACTCTTATCGAAGACTCAAGGTACGTAGCTGCTATCATTTATCTCTCAACATTCTTGAGGTTATTTTTACATGTGATTTGTAAAATACTGTGAAAGTGTTACAAGTAAAATACTATCGTCGGGTGTATTATTATCGACCTAAGGGTGGTGATACTCGACAAATCCGGCGTCCACATGGACGACCTGCGGGCCACTATGCTGAGAAGTAGGCTTGAGCAACAGACGGTGGAGTACTTCCTCGAGCACTGCCGGAACTGGGAATGTGCTAAGCCACGCTTCACTGCGATGCCCAGGCTGGCGCATGGGGGCCTGAGGGTCGAGGCTCGCGACGATTTCTCGCTGTCGTGGCTAGCCTCTACCATCAGGAACCTCCCCGGTCTCTGGTCTGGCTCGGAGGGGTATGACATCGTTGCGGAACACGCGTTGCCCAAGTATCAAAAAGGCGTAGTGATCGTTCCAGACTTTGAAGGCGACGGAGACCAAATCCGTAACTTTCTGGCGTTCTTCAACGACCACTTATGCCTAAACACCTGGCCGATTTTCGCTCACCGCGTACAAAGGGACAATAACACGACAAATAACGTCGTAGTGTTCGGTGTACCGGTGGGCGAGATCGAGGCCCTAAAAAAAGACAGGTGTCGTCTTACGTACAAGATGGCAACGGTGTACGTTCTTCTGAGGGAACCGAGAGCAGGGGACGTCAAGACCCCAATCGTGGCGCCCGCTTCGGGTCCGCCCTGCACTAGCAGTGGTGAGCCAGGGGCTAGCGTCGCGACCAGCGGCCTCGACCTCGGAATAGGGGAGGGAGAGCTCTCGCAATGCGAGATAGATTTGCTGCTGGGTGATGAGGGAGGGGAGATTGCGGGAGGCATTTCATGCCTGAGCATTCTCTCGCCCCCACCGCCCATGGATGCAGGAGAATCTGTCTCGCCGAGCGGGAACTCTCACTCCGACCAGTCACAATAGGGCAGTCAGCAATGACCGTCCTAAATTCCACCAAAACCACCCCACCCCCCCCTTTTTAGTAATCATGATGATGTTTAATAAGGTAACTCGGGCTGATCAACAAATCTCTAAAACCCCAACTCCTTCAGGGAATTGTGGGAAACAACCCGACAGGTCACACATCAACATAGCTAATGAGCTTAAGATCGTACAGGCCAACATTCAACACAGCGTCACTGGGTTCGCTGCGCTAAGAAGAACCCTAGAAGAGCAACCACACACAATAGCACTGGTCCAGGAGCCCTACATTGTCCGAGGTATAGTAAGCTTTAACGCCCTCCGGGGAAATGTATTCACTCCACCTTTGCAGGATAAAACTCGCACACTGATCTACGTCCCAAACACTATCAAAGCATCGATGGTAACGCACCTATGCACGGACGACCTCACTGTAGTAAAAATTGAGACTGGCTTACAAGGTAACCTTAACACTTTAATCATAGCATCTATATACATGGATGGTGGAGCACAAGCACCACCTCCTGAACTCGAAAACTTATTAATCCACTGCAAACGACTCAAAACAGAATGCATTATAGGTTGTGATGCTAACGCACACAGCACGGTATGGGGATGCCAAGACACGAACGAAAGGGGCAGAGACCTTCTTGACTTCGTTCTTAGGTACGACCTAAACATTCTGAACAGAGGGTCGGAACCGACATTTGTGACTTCATGGGCTAGGACCATAGTAGACGTCACACTAGCTACAGAAAATATCGCAGAATTCATAAATGACTGGCACGTGGCTACAAACGAAGCATCGTGTGCAGACCACAGGCGGATCAGGTTCAGCCTAAAGACAGGCGAAATTATCCCCCGCAAATATCGAAATCCCAAGAAAACGAACTCATGTCTCTACGTGGAGACAATGGACGCAGCCCTAAAAGAGCTAAATAAAACTGAACCCACAGCGATACTTACTCCATCGGAAATAGAAACAAGACTCGCATCACTGGTTAACAGCATGACTACTAGTTATGAAAGAGCTTGCCCTCTGATAACGGAAAGCAACAAAATAGCGCACCGCAAAGACAGATGGTGGAATAAAACACTCACCAAACTGAGAAAAAAGGTTCGCCACCACTTTAACAGGGCGATGAACACCGATAACGAAAAAGACTGGGCGGACTACAGAATAGTTAGACAGGAACTTAAACACGAAATAAGGCAAAGCCGCAACAACTCATGGAGAAAATACAGCAGCTCCATCGCGAGCCAAAGCGAAACGGCACGTCTAAGCAAAATACTCTCAAGTGATACTAAGATAAAACTGGGCACTCTCAAGAGGCCAGACGGGTCTTATACGACAACAGATAAAGAACAATTCGAGCTTCTGCTAAAAACGCACTTTCCGGATTGCAATCTTGAAGAAAATAAAAGCTGGGAAGCTGATAACGAAAACCACACCCCAAAAGAAGAAGACTGGGAACTAGCTAGAGCCATCGTCACAGAGGAGGCACTTTCATGGGCCATTAGAACCTTTGAGCCTTACAAAGCGGCTGGCACGGATGGCATTTTCCCGGCCCTTCTACAATGGAATCTCACCAAAATCGAGGCAACGCTTTCTGCCATCTTTAGAAGCTGCATTGCCTGGAAATACATCCCTCACACGTGGAGGGAGGTTAAAGTAGTCTTTCTTCCAAAACCCGGCAAGTCCGACTACACCCAGCCGAAATCGTTCCGGCCCATTAGTCTAAGCTCTTTTCTACTAAAGACCCTAGAAAGGCTTTGTGATCGACATATACGCAGCGGACCTCTGCTCAAAAATCCGATAAACAAAAATCAACATGCCTACCAGTCAGGCAAATCTACAGAAACAGCACTTCACAATGTAGTGCACAAGATTGAAACCGCGCTGGAAAGCAAACAATCTTGTCTGATAGCATTCATTGACATTGAGGGCGCTTTTGACAAAACAACTTTCCCGAGCATTGACAGAGGCCTGAGGAAACAAGGTGTGGAAGATAACCTAAATGAATGGATCAACAAAATTCTATCAAACAGAGCAGCACTTATAGAAAGCTCAGAAGTCACAAGATGCCTGGTCACCAAAGGCTGCCCACAAGGAGGAGTACTATCTCCCCTACTGTGGTTACTTGTAGCTGACGATCTACTAGACTCTCTAAACAAGGATGGGCTGCACACCATTGGCTATGCCGACGATCTGGCAATCATGATATCGGGGCTTTTCGAGTCGTCCCTATGCGAAAAAATGCAGAGGGCACTCCGGATCGTGGAGTCATGGTGCCACACCCATAGCCTATCAGTTAACCCTAGCAAAACAGAACTTGTACTCTTCACTCGCAAGCTGAAGCTGCCAAATCTGAACCTACCTTCCCTCTTCGGAACCAAACTGACTCACAGCAAAGAGGTCAAATATCTTGGAATATGGCTAGACAGCAAACTCCTGTGGGGCAAACAACTAGAACACACAATGACAAAAGCCACAAACGTGCTATGGCAATGCAGACGAGCCGTTGGCAAGGATTGGGGACTAAAACCCAAGCTTTGCTTATGGATGTACACCGTCATGGTTCGGCCAGTACTAACCTACGGTGCCGTAGTGTGGTGGCCAAGAACAAACCTAGTCACAACAATAAACAAGCTGCAACGGGTTCAAAGGCTCGCCGTCTCCCTGATCTGTGGTTGCGCAAAATCCACACCATCAGCAGCGCTGGATATAATACTAGGCCTAACGCCCCTCCATCTCCACATACAGCAAGAGGCGATGGCAGCAGCGTTAAGAATAAAATCCACAAATCAGTGGAAAACCAGTGGAAAACCGACAAACCACAGCAAGATTCTGGACAAGGCGATACGAGCCATCCCGGAGGCCCTCAATGGCACCGACAGAATAGCTACAACATACTTCATGAACAAACAGTACCAAGTAGAAAGTCAAAAGAAGACGGAGGATCCCATCTCGGTCTCCAACGTCTTCCATGTCTACACCGATGGTTCAAAACAAAAAGCCGGAGCGGGTTGCGGTTTCTACTGCCCCGAAACAGGGCTATCGCGCGCGCAACCACTTAGCAAAGCAACGACCGCCTTCCAGGCAGAGACCCTAGGGCTCTCCCTGGCAGCAGCAGAAATGCTTTCATCGATAGAGTCCGGAACATGCAAGGACACGAACGAACAGACACAAATAATCTTCACGACAGACAGCGCAGCGCTTATTAACGCACTGGGCAGATCGGACACAAGGTCAGCATCCATTGCACAATGTCACACTGCACTTCAAAATCTGTCTGGGAAATACAGTGTCAAAATAAAATGGACAAGGAGTCACGGCTCATGCACAGGTAACAATGAGGCAGACTCTCTGGCAAGAGAGGGAGCAAACCAGACACCGACAACAGAAGACATAGGTCTATGTAAACCTTCATCAACAGAGATTAAAAACAGGCTGAAGATGCAATCCCAGATGGAACATCAGAAACAATGGGAGCGCAGAACAGACTGCAAACATACGAAAACAATGCTTCCTGCAACAAACAGGCGCTTAACAAACATCGTGTTAAAGATGAAACGCGAAGACCTCAAGCTGATGGTGGGCATCATCACGGGTCATTGTGACCTCAACTATCATCTTCTCAAGACAGGAGCGACAGACAGTGACCTTTGTCGCGGCTGTCTACAGGAAAAAGAAACAGTAGAGCATGTGGTACTGCATTGCTATGTAACAAACGAAGCCAGATTCAAAACGGGGCTGCAGGAGCTGATCGAGTCTTGCTCCCCTGCATCCACATCATCATCATCGGGGATGCTGGAACATTGCTGCCACCAACCCAAAGTCCTGCTCCGCTACTTTAAGGAGCTGGGCTGGCTGGGGTGAGGTTAGCAGGGGGATAATGCACAATACACCCCACTGCGGGACGTCAGTGCAGATCTCATTCCCCCACCGTGAATTCCCCCACTATCGTCCGGTTTCTGAAAGCTCGATCAAACCTAATCGGATGTCAAGTCGCTCGCTATCTCTATCTAATTTGATGTAATAGCTGAAATAGCAAGTGACTTGACATCCGATTAATAGAGATCCGATTGATAGATAACCGTTTGATAGAGTTTTCAGTAACCGGCCGTAAGACTGTTATAACTAACAAAAAATTATAGAAAAAAAGAAATAATCTCACTTAAATCATCCCTCTCCTTCCTTCCTCCTTTCTTCCTCCTTTCTGCCTTCCTTTCTCATACTACTCTACTTATCTCGTACTCGAGGAATAATTATCTGGTAGTCATAGCAGTCATAGTTTTATTTGTTTTTAATAAACTAGTAGTTCGCCCCGAACTGAGATCTCGTGATGCGACCCGACGAACGCATCAAAACTTTGAGGAAGTAGTAGTCAGAGGCAAGTCCAAACATTATCTTTGGACTTTTTTCTGGCATACTAACTTGGTATGTTAACCAAGTTTCAACTCTATTGGCCTATTTATTGAAGAGTTCCGTTGAACAGACCTTGGCTCCATCATCAGACCTGGTCGTTGTCACCATTTTATGAGAACTGAGTACCTCCTTAATTTATTTCAAGAAAAAAAAATAAGAAAAAGCAAAGGAACTGGCCGACCAGTAGAAAAACCTTGATGCCAACGAAACTCTTAGAGATGGGAGCTCTTGGATCGCTGGTTATCTTAATTTAACTTTTTTATTGTATCTCAAAAACCGAGCGTCCCAGAAAAAAAGTAAAAATTGTTTTGGAATGTCCAAATAAAGCCCTTTCATATGACATGTAACTTGATTTTTTTATGTCACTTTTTTTCTTTTTGTCCTCTTAAAAAACCCCATATCTCAAAAAACCCTTCATCCGATTTTACTCATATACTTACCAGTAAATTTCTCAAGTACAAGCTATCGACTTATCAAATTTCATGCAGATCGGATCAACGGTTCTAAAGTTATCGCCAGACAAACATATATACATACATACATACATGCATACATACATAAAATGCCAAATCGCCCAAGTTGAAGCTAAGATCTTCGTTCGCTTCGCTCACTCGATCAATTATCCTAAGGAATAAATCTTTGACGATGACAAATGTATAGAGAGTATGTACGTGTATCCTCAGATTCCTAAGGAGCTGCAGCTGCACCTAAGTCGCAAGGAGCTGGGCGGCTCGGAGGAGCAGGACTACGTGCGCATGGAGAAAGAGATGGAGGCTTCCAAGATGTCCGTCAACAAGCTGCTCGCGGAGCAGGTGCAGCGCGTCGAGGAACTCGATGTAACTCTCTCCCACTTACGATTCCTTATTCGATTTAGTTAGCTTCAGTTTGCAATTGAATAGCACGTTCGTAAAGCCTACTGAACTACCCATCTGAATCCATGTATTCGTTCTTGCCTCTCGACAGCGCGATGATTGCGACGATTTAAGGAAAAATCCCCTGAAATCCACAGTTTTTAACTAGTTTGGAGATAGTTTGGATACCAAATCCTCTCAACTTCTCAGTCGTTGATGCAAAACGGTTGTCTGGAAACGATCGCTACCTGTGATAAGACCGCCGATTGTTGGACGAACCCACTGTAAAGTTACTGTCGTAACCTTATCCATACCACTCCATACTGTCCTCAAAAAAGTTCATATTATTATAATCTCAAGCCGTGTTCTCACATATGCAATAGGATCAAGATACATACATACAGGATATCCACTTTCTCTTGCTGTCTATCTTAATATCGTGCAATCCATCGACTAACGATATCCATGGAAGGTGATCGGGGAGTCTTATTCTACACTGGAACCTTCATTGAAATTGTATGTTATTCGCAGCTTAAGATAAACACAATAGAAGCGCAGGCGCAGGATCTTGAGAAACTGATAGCCACCCTCAACGTGAAGGTGTCTGAGAAGAGACTCAACGAAGATCCGTTGCAGCCCATTCGAATTAGAAGAGTCTTTAAGAAAAGGTTAGTCTCATCTCATCTGAAGTGCTATTCTGACAATAACACTTACTCAAGTAATTTGGCGGTGAAAATGTCAACGCGAGTTTTGCTAAGCTGGTCATCAAAGTGAGCGTGGATCCACGAGGTGATAGTCCCGGGATTTTGTTGTTTACGGAATAGCACTTCTAATCTATAAAATGTTCTAGAGTTACTCAGTTTGGGTCAAGATCCTGATATGTGAATTTTCCATCAATATTTATTTATTACGTCAGTGCTCCCAAACGGTGAAGGATAACAGCGTGAGGAAACCAGTTAGTATTCTAGCAGCGGCGATAGACTGGCCACCTGTCAGTATAGAATAACAACTACCGCAAAATTTGGGTATGTGCTAAATGTAATGCTTGGCCGTACTCATATCTATGACTTCCCCCAGTAGACATCCTCAACGAATCTCGAGTTGGTAATTGGTACTGAGGGATCTGAAGGGATATCTACCGTGCCTGGGGATCAAAGTCGAGCAACGGTTTCGGGGTTTTCTTTTATATCTATAATTCCCCAGGATGGAAACCCTAGTAATGAGGAGCCAGCTCATCCGCGAGGTCCAAGCCAACCACACCAGTATCGTACTGCTGCAGACAGAGCTGGAGCTGCTGAGACTCAAGACGTACCCCACACTAGCCAGCTTCCGCACTTTCATATAACCGGGTTTTTTTATACTACTTGCTGATACAACAAGTAGCCCTGATATTACGTGGTAACCATAACAAAGCATTGCTTCGCAAGATTTGCACCATATGGAACTTGCCCTGCGTCCATCAACTTGAGGCATTTGTAATGCCTGTAATTTTATGTACACTGACCTAGATTTTTCTATAACATTAAGCTAGGTTTCTTACATAAAATATCCTGTGTGGGAATGTAGTTTATTTTTGTTACCTGATTTACTGATTTGTAAGACTGAAGAGTAGTTGTTTTAAGTTTTTTGTAAGAATAAAATGCGCATTACGGTTGAGCTCGCTTATTAATGTAGATAATGAGCTGCTTGTTGTCTGTTTGTAATAACAAATATGTTTAGTAAACATAAACCCAGTCATTATGTTTATGAACACAAGAACCAACAATGGGAAGTTATTTAAACAATAAATAGTCTGATTCAAGATTATAAAAACTTTTATTTCAATAGACTACATTACACACAATACTGAGACTCAATATATTAAAATCGACGTTACCTACACTATAAATTTATCTAATTTTCAAACGGTATCTACTACAGCACCCAAAGCTCTTGTAGTCGATTCTAATATATTGAGCAGACGAGGTTACACTGAGTACACAACAAGTAATAAATATAAGAATTCAATAATATTCATTTCGGAGAATTCAAAATTATTAAATATTCTAGCGCGCTGGTGAGAATCCAAACAGCTATATAAACTGACAAATCATGCCTAGATTGACACTAGACAGAATGCCGAGAACCATTCAGTATAAATATCTTAAATATCGACTAGATGATCAAATTAAGAGGCTTACACCACCCGTACAACAACTTCTCCCGCGCACATTTTAATATTTTTGAAATACATATAAAATTGCTGAAATATTCGAGCGAGAAGTAAATTAGCGGTAGTCTGCATCTTAAATATAACATCCATGCGATATTTAAATACAATAAATGCATTAAAAACAGTCGCGCTTGAGTATACATTTTGCTAATTTAAGTTTATTTGCTAAAAACTATGAAAACGTAACATGAAAAAATAACGGACCGATTCAGTGAAATCAAATAAATTCAATTTTGACCGTATTTCGTTATACTTAGGATCGCGACTGTATAAAAGTATGAAATAGGCCACGTCTTCGATTATTTTTATCACAAATATTTTTCAAATCACATTTTGCCAATTTTATTTAAAAACAAATTGAATTACAATTCCTTAGTAGGTGTAGGTAGTACACCTCGATTAATAGAAAATTATTGTTAACACACATTATTTGATTAGTTATATTAACAATTTTCAAAACACTGTAAATTATAAACAAACAAGTGAATTAAAATTACAGTATTTTAAAAATAACTTACATTTCAATGTTATGCCACTACTGTGCGCATTCTTAATGTGGGTAATTATTATGAAAAGGACTTTCTATAGAGACGATACAACTACCGATATGTAGTAGTAAATACGAGGGAAGGATTTAACTTGAGCTGCTTACATGAATACTGATTTAGATAAGGAAGCTCTTTTAGCCCTTTGCCCAGAAGGCAGTCATCTAGCTAATAAAACAATTCCATCTAACTCCTAGGCCTTGCACCTCATGTTCTAAGTACACAAATTGGTCGAGACATTTGTATCGAATTTAGGGCCCGGTAGACTTAATTCACCTGGGTTAGGTAAATTTTTGTATAATATAATAAGAGAGGCCTCCCTTATTAGAAACAACAAGAGCAAGAGAGACAAATCCTAACGTATCCAGTCGGAAACTTTCCAAATATTTTGAATAATTTGTCTGCAGGTCTGTAACACTGCTGTCAAACGACACTTTTTGTGCTTAAAAGTGAAGTTAGCAATGATTGTCTATTTGAAGACTGCCGCGGACCTGTCGCGAGTTAGGTAATAGGCGAGGGGCGGTGAAGTGGGTAGTTAGAGTGCAGTCCGCTGGTCGTAGACGATGACCGCGTCCGCGTCCAGGAACTGGCTGTGAGACTTGCTGAGCGCGATGATGGCGGCGTGCTCGCTGCGCATGCGGTTCTTGTATTTCTTGCTGAGGCTCACCTATGTTTGATCGAGTGAGCGAAGCGAACGAAGATCTTAGTTTCAACTTGGGCGATTTGGCATTTTATGTATGTATGTATGTATGTATGTATGTATGTATGTATGTATGTTTGTCTGGCGATAACTTTAGAACCATTGATCCGATCTGCATGAAATTTGATATGTCGATAGCTTGTACTTGAGAAATTTACTGGTAAGTATATGAGTAAAATCGGATGAAGGGTTTTTGAGATATGGGGTTTTTTAAGGGAGCAAAAATAAAAAAAGTTACATAAAAAAATCAAGTTACATGTCATATGAAAGGGCTTTGTTTGGACATTCCAAAACAATTTTTACTTTTTTTTTGGGACGCTCGGTTTTCGAGATAAAATTTAAAAAGTTAAATTAAGATAACCAGCGATCCAAGAGCTCCCATCTCTAAGAGTTTCGTTGAAATCAAGGTTTTTCTACTGGTCGGCCAGTTCCTTTGATTTTTCTTAATTTTTTTTCTTGAAATAATTTAAGGAGGTACTCAGTTCTCATAAAATGGTGACGACGACCAGGTCTGATGATGGACCCAAGGTCTGTTCAACGGAACTCTTCAATTAATAGGCCAATAGAGTTGAAACTTGGTAACCATACCAAGTTAGTAGGCGGTAGTCAGAAAAAAGTCCAAAGATAATGTTTGGACTTGCCTCTGACTACTACGTACTCAAAGTTTTAATGCGTTCGTCGGGCCGCATCACGAGATCTCAGTTCGGGGCGAACTACTAGTATTACATTATTTAGGAACAGTCAGCGGAAGTTCATAGCGGTCAAAATTTTAAATAATATTTGAAGATTAAGATTAATTCTTAATTTAGAGACAAAAGGCTTATGAGAAAGGCTGATGGCTCGAAGGCTCGAAGGACCAAAACACAGTGCTAGTTAATTAAAGCGAGGTAAACTTTATGAGTAGATATCTTACTTTAGCATAGAGCTGCTGCAAGTCATCCTCCGTAGATAGCGGCCGCGGCTTTGGCCTCAAGAACGCCGGAAGAGACCTCGTCTTCAGCGCATCGATGTTGGCCGCGTTCTCTATTTCGTCTAACACTGTTAACAAAATGAAGTCTTGTGTAAGTTGGTTTGATGGAAACTGACAAAGCATTTACCTACGTCAGTTCTTCAGCATCATCAGAAGCCTTAAGTCGACTGCTTTCGCCGTAGATTTCTTTCCAGAACAAACTGTCCTCTTTTTTTTATCGAGTGGGCGAAGCGAACGATCTTAAGTGACAACTGGAGCTGACTACAGGTACTCACTGCCGCTGGAGGCGTACTGCAGTGCGTGGTCGCGCGAGGGCGGGCGGGAGGCGTGTGTGGCGTGTGCGTGAGCTCGGCACTCCGCGTCGCCCGCGTAGCTCGCGGGCCGCATGTGTCTCTGCACCTGCACCTGGACCTGATACAAGTGTCTAGTGTAGTGGGTACTACATGTTGGACCAAGATAGTTCAAACAACTATTTTGGTTCACCACACGCTATTTTCTAAGTAGCTAGTAGGACATTATTTGTCCGCTTGGAGTTACTATTCGAGAGCTGTGCCGATTTTGTCGTTTTCTTTTGTTTATTCAAAAATGAGACATTGCCTCATTTTTTGGTCCCGCTATCGCTGTTACTTGTTCTTAAATAATAGATCAGCTAGACATGCGAAGCAGACGAGTTTATTTTCAGGCTGGTTTTCGTTTCAAATATGTAGGTTATTTCTAGGTAGAGAGTGCATGCGGTTGGTCGCGAAATGATCATTTATTTGGGTAGGTAATCGGTATCTTACCTCGGCATGTTTTAAAACCCTGTAGCTGTCTTGATTCGGGTATGCTTGATTTTCTTTGATGACATAGTTATCTTTGAGATATTGCTCGTCTGGAAATTAAATAGACATGTAAATTTTTCTATGGTTCCTACTCGACATGGGACGGGGCCGCTACTGCGCGCCCCAAAATAAAAAATACTGAATATAAGTGCATTTCATAAATTACTTACCAAATGATTTCTGATGACGCGGCATTTGGCGACAGTAACAAATTACAAGTAATAAAATAACAACGCCACAAATTCCTCCAATAAGCCAAGTTAACCAAACAATTATAAGGCGACCCTGTAAACAAAATATTTATCATTACAACAAATTCTGCTTTCCGTCGAAGTTATCGATCCTATGCAGTTTGCGTAGGGTCATCACCTGTAGAAACATTTCAATTTCTAACAAGAAAACGAATAGCGCCTCTGCTTGTGCCCCTCCTAGAATTTATTCCGAACATTTTTAACTGGGGTTTGTTTATGTACTGTTTCACATTAAACCTACTCCTAAAAACTACTATATTAATAAAAAACTAAATCAATTTCATGTCTAGTGCCTAGTTCTTTATTTAAAACTTCGCGCTTGCGCACTACAACGCGCAAGTAATTTCGCTCGTTCAAAAATATCTGTGCCATAGTGACAGGTCACAAATAATTATTGCTTTAGTTATTGTTGTGTCTTTGTGAGGGCTAATTATGGTGCGGTGACTAAGAAGATTCTTAAATAAATGGTGCGTGCGATTTAATGAGTTATCTATTTTTATTATAGCATAGACGCATGCGATCACAAATATTGCGGATGATCTGTTTGCAGGTTATCCTTTCTTACTGATATTTCAGAACGAACACAACGAACGTCAAATTAAGCAACCATCAAATATAATAAAATGTCAATGTCATTGACCCAGAGATTGTTTTCGTTTCGGGTCCGGTTAATTTACGACCAAGTATTACACAGCCCGAAAATGTACAACCCGGAAAGCACAGCCTGGAAAACACGGCCCGGATTCCATGTACAAAATGTACATGAAATCCGGGCCGTGTTTTCCAGGCTGTGCTTTCCCAGCACAGTCGGGATTGTACAGCCAGGATTGCACGACCATGGATTCTGTGACCATGCTCTGATTGGTCGAAAGCCTATGCTCTGTTTAGATGCACTACACAGTAAGTATAAGCAAGTAGCACAGATTAAAAATTATATAAAATAAGAGAATTATTCAGAGATTAATGTTAGAAAAAAATAAAATTCTGGCACTTCGGCGGCCGCTGCCGCGGCACGCTCGCTTTGCTCGCTCGCCTCGTGCGTAATTAATATGTTTTAACATAACCTAACCAATCCGAGTCGGATCAACAAGTGAGTGAGTAAGTAATTGACGAGTGTAAACAAAGCCTAAGTTTTGGCATCAAAATTTTGGCTGCGTTTTATCGGGTCGTGCTTTCCAAAGGTGTGCAAAATTTGTACGGCTTGGAATGTACACCCTTGGATTACACAGCCATGGATTTCGCGACCAAATTGTACATCAAATCCGGGCTGTGTTTTCCTCGGCTGTACAATCCATGGTTGTACATTATCGGCACCCTTCGTTTCGACTATATTCGAATTTCGTTCGATTGAGCCTTCTCGGCTCGGAAGCAATCATATCGTGTTTCCTTTAAATTAAACTATTTTACGTTACGATATCGCTAATTCTCACTTAATAATATAGAGTAGCTTACAAAAATCTAATCTATTTCATTATCATCGAAAATATTGTGAAAGTTCAAACTTCTATTTCGTTCAACGACCCTCTTTTTATTATTTTTTCAGCTTTTCGAATGTACGAGTCGGTATTAATTAAAGCAAATGAAAACAATAATTTAGGTATCTAGTTACGAACGTTTTGTGTAGCAATTGATTGGATTTGTAAACCAAAACAAGAATTGTTGTCACAAACAGATAGACAGCCAGCCAGCTGATTGTGTATTCGTGTGTTTATCGGTATTTGTTGACCCCTGTGGCCTGCAACATCCCCGCATTGTATCGTACGATTCAGCTGCGTCACTGACGTGACGAGACACGAGCCCACTTCGCTCGCTCGGCGCAGTCGGCGCGAACCACTCGACTAGTTATGCGGTGAATCGCGGACATTCCCTCACGGACATTACGTAAAACTAGAAAAAGTAAAACTGAACTAAAGAACTAGACGCAAGTGCGCTCTTTATTAATATATCGAGAAATGTCTGGTACAAAATCGGGCTTCCTCATTATATTTATTTACAGTGTTCTAACACAAAACTCCTTGGGATTTTCGCCAGTTGTCTTCAGTAAGTACCTGACTATTCTAATTTGATTTAGGTAGGTACTTATGTTTATTTATATCTGAAAACTTAGTACTCTGGTATTTAGATTTCACACTATTAACTTGTTTTTTGAGTTCTCCGTTCAACTAGGTTTTCTCAAAATGTTATTTTTATTATGATAACTTATAAATGTCTAATTTGTACAGTTCCGGGAGATGGAGGTACCCAATTGGAAGCAAAATTGAACAAGAGCAATGTGGTCCACTACATCTGTGCCAAGTCTTCCAATGACTACTTCAATATCTGGCTGAACCTGGAGCTGCTCGTACCCTTTGTCATTGACTGCTGGGTGGACAACTTGCGTCTGGAATATGACAATGTCACTCGCACGACTCGGAACCCTGTTGGAGTTGATATCCGTGTCCCAGGATGGGGTAACTCTGAGCCTGTGGAATGGCTAGACCCTTCACATGATAAAACTGGAGCTTACTTCAATAACATTGCCGATTCATTGGTGAAGGTTGGATGGACGAGGAATTCTTCACTCAGAGGAGCTCCTTATGACTTCAGGAAAGCACCAAGTAAGTGCCTTTAAACCATGACATAGTTAATTTTTATAATCATTATGTTGTTATTATATATTTTGGCTAGCTTGCCATCATTTTTTGATACAAACATCATGCCTACATGATGTTTGTATCGAGAAATGGTGTAGAGAAACTTTCATATTGAATTAAAATCATCATTTCTTTCACAGATGAGAACAGTGAATTCTTTATGAAGCTAAAGATCCTGATCGAAGAAACATACACTTTAAACAAGAAGACCCCAGTCACGCTGATAGTTCACAGCATGGGAGGTCTTATGGCATTTCATTTCTTACGACTGCAGCCCCAATCCTGGAAGGACCAGTATATCAGGCGGATGATATCTATCTCCACTCCCTGGGCTGGATCCATGAAGGCTATCAAGGTTTTTGCTATTGGTAAGTAACATTTATATTTTTCATTTATGGTTTTCTATACTATGAACCCATTTTTCCAGCGGGTTCTGTATGGATGGACTGTGATGAATGAGCCCCCTTTTGGGCGTTCTGGGAGTTTGATATTTTTAGTTACCTACAGAAAAAACGGGCTCACAACACAACACAATACACAAACAAATAAATAGTGTAATAACACCAACATTATTTCATTACAACAGCGTAATAATGACATTTAATTAATGTTATAATAACGTGCGTCTGCGGAGAATAGGTACCTAGCATCATAAATGAATATGAATAATAAACCTCATGCTCTCTTCGCGCGAATTGTTTTAATATGAATTAGTTTCGTATTTAAAAACACATTGTTGGATATGGTGCAAACTTACGGCTTGGTTCATACCTACCGTTTTTTTGTATGATCTTTCTTACAATATACCTAATTAGGTACCTAATTAAAGGAAAAATAATAATTCAAAAACAATATTAAAAACAATGAAATCTCATATCATCAAAAAATCAGCAATACATATTAATACCCTTCTTTGACGTTATTTCATAACTTTTAGAACACTATCGAAGATTTGCGCGGCTTTTATTTCCGTACCATCAAGGATAACAAGATAGCGCAATACATAACTACATAGTACCTACCTAAATAGATACCTACCGTACTATTTGTGAAGAATATGTTCTGACTCAGCCGGGTAGGTACCTTTTTATTCAGCTAGTAGTGGCTTAATTACTTGGCATACAAAAAACGCTAGGAGCCAAGGCGTTAGTTTCCTTTCGTTCTAAGAACATTAATAAAAAATTAAAAGAATTAAGATCTTTTCAAATTAGTAGTATTTATATCAAATTAAAAGAAAACAGTATAGTAGGTATTCACTAAACGATGCCGGTTTCAGTCTCCCTCGCGTCCTCATTACGCTCATGATTTAGCTTGACACGGTTAATTCGATGACGAGACGCGTTTGATTTTGCTTATCCAATAGAATAATGTAGCACGTTTGTTATGGTAAACATAGTTTCAGATCAGAGTAATTCACTATTCTGAAGTGACTATCTGACGACATATTTAGGCATATCGACCTTATTTCTAGAAATAATAATGTACCTAATTTTGACCTTTAATAGCTAACAAAAACATAATCTTAAAACCTATCTCGAAAGTTATGAATGAAGTGAGTTTCAAATTCACGACCTTACATTTGCATAATAAATCTATACCTACTTACTAACATTATGCAAAAACTTACTACTTATATAATATTCATTATCTAATAGTACCTACATGAAATCCCAGCGTAATTACGGACGAAGACAGCTTGATAAAGAATTAAAAAGAAAATGAACAAAGGGTGAACAAAGAGCGCAAGATTCCATGCTTTGATAACATGGTTTTCTGTAACAAAGCATTGTAATATTTATTGAGTTTTATATTAGACATTTGGAAATTACGTATAGGGTCTGCAACACGTCTTGTAAATTGCTTCCACGGCTTTGCTGGCACATGTGTCCTCTTGACAAAATTTTGACTGTCTAACTCATGGAGGTACTATATACTGGAGGGAGCGATAAGACTTACATCCTTTTTCAACTGTGTATCAAACATTGATCATATATCTTTGTTCTTCCCATGTAGCCTAGCTACGAGTAAAAGAAAAGAAGATGTAACTTCACTCACTCCATCTCACTCACTCACTGTCTGCGTAAATCGTGGCCGTCAGTTGATGCAATGTTTTGATCTTGTTTTGACGTTTTTGAAAAACTCGCAGCAACATTGCGATGCAGCGAAAGAAATTATGAAAATTTTTAAAGAATTATTATTGTCTAGGCAAAATATATTTGAAAAGGTGAAAGTATGTCTTGTGAAGCTGTGTTTTGTGTATCAAAAACAACAAAAGCAGGAGTTAAAGACCAGGAATTGTCATTTGATACGTAATATTCTTTTTCTATTTTCATGCTAAAAAAATACGTTTTTTCTCCCATAAAGACTGTAGGAATTACATTTTATTAGTACTAGTCATATTTTCCTATGTGAAAATGATGTAAACCCATTAATTATTGCAAAATAAAATGCATTGTTTTAGTCTTCTGTTCTAGAGATGTACTTCCACCGACCAATTTAGCTTTATCGATAATATGTACGTTTCCGTTTTTTATATGAAATATCTAATGCGGTGGGTCAGACCGGCTGTTCTGTTGTAGTTTCAATTTTTCACACCTTATAGGCGTCTCGCGAGGGATCAATTTTTGTTAAATTTTACATTATTTTTTTAGGTTCTTAAATGCCCAGAATGAAGACGGGAGTGGATAAAAGCTGTTAGGCGTGAAAACTGATAGCCTACAAAATGTTCTTATGCATGGACGAAATGGCCATAAGAAATTGTATCGAGTGGGATGGACATCGCTCTCACGGTTAGGGCAATGTGGGAAACATTATTGACGATGATAGTGTTCCAGTGTCTATAATGGTTTTCATCATCATCATCATCATCAGCCCAAGAAGTCCACTGCTGGACATAGGCCTCCCCTATACATTTCCAGGAAGAACGATTCCGTGCCCTCTCCATCCACCGACTACCCGCGATCCTAACAATGTAGTCAGTCCATCGGGTGGGAGGGCGTCCCACGCTTCGTTTTCCTGTTCGTGGTCGCCATTCGAGAACCTTTATTCCCCATCGGTTATCAGTCCTTCGTGCTATATGACCTGCCCATTGCCACTTCAACCTGCTGATTCTGCGAGCTATGTCGGCTACCTTGGTTCTCCTACGGATTTCCTCATTTCTGATTCTATCTCGTAGTGAAACTCCCAGCATAGCTCTCTCCATAGCCCGTTGAGCGACTTTGAGCTTATTGATGAGGCCAATAGTGAGCGACCACGTCTCAGTTCCATATGTCATCACTGGCAACACACACTGGTTGAAGACTTTCGTCTTGAGGCTCTGCGGTATCTGTGACGAGAAGATGCGGCGTAACTTCCCGAACGCTGCCCATCCGAGTTGGATTCGTCGGCTGACCTCTTTATCGAAGTTGGACCTACCTAGTTGGATCGTCTGACCCAGATACACATAGTGGTCTACAACTTCGATGATATCGCTCCCAACATATACCGGCACGGGTGCGACATGAGCGTTAGACATGATTTTCGTCTTGCTCATGTTCATCTTAAGACCCACCTGTTGGGAGACAATATCGAGGTCTCTGAGCATCGTGCCTAGATCTTCCAGCGATTCCGCCATTATGACTATGTCGTCGGTAAATCGAAGGTGAGTGATGTATTCGCCATTGACGTTGATGCCATACCTATTCCAGGACAGCAGCTTGAAAACATCCTCCAGTGCCGAGGTGAACAGTTTCGGAGAAATTACATCTCCCTGTCTCACCCCTTTTTGCAGTTGGATAGGATCCGTGCTTTGGTCCTGGAGTCGGATAGACATTGTGGCTTTACTGTATAGACATTTCAACACTTCGATATACCGATAGTCAATTTGACATCGCTGGAGTGACCTTAGGACTGCCCAGGTTTCGACTGAATCAAAGGCTTTCTCATAGTCCACAAACGCTAAACAAAGTGGCTGGTTATACTCTTCGGTTTTCTGTATAACCTGCCGGAGCGTGTGGATGTGGTCTATGGTGCTAAAGCCTTTTCGGAACCCGGCTTGTTCGGGAGGCTGGAAGTCGTCAAACCTACGAGCGAGACGATTGGTAACTACTCTCGAAAACAGCTTATAGACATGGCTTAGCAGCGAGATGGGCCTATAATTCTTTAAGAGGGTGTTATCACCTTTCTTAAAGAAAAGTACCACCACGCTCCTGCCCCATGCCTCTGGCGTCGTACCCTCGGAGATAACAGAATTGAATAGCTTCTGAAGGACTTTAAGTAACGGCGTTCCGCCCGCTTTCAGAAGCTCTGTCGTTATTCCGTCTTCTCCCGGTGCCTTGTTGTTCTTAAGCTGCTTGAGAGCCGTTCGGATCTCGTATAGGCTGACGTCCGGGATGTCTTCCGTGTAGTGTCGAGTTAAACGGGCTCTTGTATCGCTAGTCGTGCTTGCAGCAGGACTATGCGATGAGGTGTATAATTGTCCATAGAACTTCTCGAGCTCTCTTAAAACTTCCGGCTTCGAGGAAACGATACTGCCACTATCAGTCTTCAGTTTTGTCAACTGACTTTGCCCAATAGACAGATCTCTTGCGAACACTTTCGAGCCTTTGTTGCGCTCTATCGCGTTTTTAATACAATTTGTATTAAAAAGCCGCAAGTCGTGTCGCATGGACTTGGAGATCTGTTTATTGAGCACGCCGTATATCGACATGTCCACTGAAGACTGCAGTCTCATTTCGCTGCGATCTGCTAGGAGTTTCAGAGTGTGCTTAGAGAGTTTTTGGGGTCTATTTTTGCGTTGAGTCTTATAGTACTCAGACCCAACATCTTGGACAATTTCCACCAGCCCGTTGTTTAAATCGTCCACAGTTTCGCATTCGGTGAGGCATTGGAAGCGATTTTCGAGTTCCAACTGAAAGCTCTCGGGGTTTTGGATTTGAACAGGACTTGGGCGAAGAGTAGACTTCATCAGACCGGACCGTTCAAGCTTAACATTGATATTCAATGAGCCTCTTACCATGCGGTGATCACTTCCGGTTTTCACCCTGTTGATCACAGAGACATCATTAAATATATGTTTCTTGGTCGTCAAAATGAAGTCTATCTCGCGTTTGTGTCCACCGGGGTGAAGCCACGTCCATTTCCTGGACGACCGCTTTTTGAAAAAAGAGTTCATCATGAAGAGTCCCTCTTTCTCCATAAAGTCAGCCAATCGCTGACCCCGTTGGTTCCGCTGTCCAAATCCAAATTGCCCCACTCTCAGTTCATCGCCGTTCCTCATGCCTAGCCGCGCGTTGAAGTCCCCCATCACAACCGTAAAGTGTGTTTTCGAGGCTTGTATGGCATTTGAAATGTCATCATACATAGCCTCCACTTCCTCGTCCGGGCGTTTTGAGTGAGGGGCGTATACCTGTATGACCTTAAGCGAATACCGTTTGGTGATTCTGAGTATAAGGTATATCACCCTGCTCGAAACGCTTTCGACCTTTACAATGTTGTTGACAAGGGACTTGTGAACGAGAAACCCGACACCGTGCTGGGACAGCTGATCTCCCTCCCGGTAGTACAATAAGTTGCCGGAATTCAGAATTATCGTGTCCTCCCCCTCTCTTCGGACTTCTGATAATCCTATGATATCCCAGCGCAACTTACTAACCACTTCTTCCAGCTCTATCAACTTCTCGTCAGACCTCAATGTGCGCGCGTTATATGTTGCCAGGGCCAAGGGTCGTATTTGGGAGTGGTAGCTGGGTCTCTGCCGGTGATTCTTAGCACCCCCTTTTCCGCCGTTACCATGACCGCCACCTGTGCCAGGAATAACGGAACTGCCGGGGACTGGGGGCCGTCTATCTATTGTGTTCATCATTGGGGGGGGGGGGTTTGCCATAGTCACCACGCTTGGCAGGCGGATTGGTGACCGCAGTGTTGATGATGTTTACTCTGGAAATGCTGCTGCCCATTTCCTGGTGTGTTCCCTTAGTCGCCTTTTACGACATCCACGGGAGGTGATGGAGGGGTCCAATTCTATGCCGGGACCACCACGGCTAATATGGCTGCTATAATGGCGGCTATAATGGTTTTGGGCTTTCGCAATAAAAGTCAGCAACCAGTTAAAATTAAAAAGTTGGATTCCAATTAAAACGACTTTTTCATCCATTTCTTATTCTATCGATAGGTTAGTCAATGTTGTCCCTTCTCTAGTCACTCACGCGAATACATACAAACTAACAAAAAACGGACACGCCGAAAAACCGTAACACTACGTCTATATGATACTTAGTCTAAGGTCTAACTAAACATCTACCATTCAATCACAATGTGCCACAGCGAAGCGTGGCAGGGAACAGCTAGTTTTAAATATAAATATAAACGTGTGTACAATATTTTTAATGCTGCGTTTCAGGCGACGACCTCGGCTCGCTGATGCTGCGCGAGTCCATAATGCGTTCGCAGCAGATCACGTGTCCGTCCCTCGCGTGGCTGCTTCCCTCGTCATTGTTCTGGAAGCCGTCGGAAGTGCTGGTCCAAACCGACAAGTTCAACTACACCATCGAGCACCTTGAGAAGCTCTTCAAGTGAGTCCTACCCTCAAAAATAAATTAATTGCTAAACAAATATTGCTTGACATTCCACACATTACCATCTAGACCCAAGCTAAGAAAAATTCATAAAATAATAATTACTACATGAATTAAACGTGCGAGCGAGAGGTACATTAGCTCTTGTCTTCACCTTAACATCAGGTTGGCCATATGATTGTTCCATGAAGTAGTATTAAGCTATCGGTAAGAGATGGCACTATTTTAAAACATTGGGAAAAGTAACGTACCTAGTTTTGGATCTTGCGATCCAAAACTTTGGAATTTGTCCCCTCCCTCTTGTTTTGTTTGCATATAACCAAAAAAGACAGAAACTGCCGTTCCAAAATGTTTTAAAATAGCCCTACTTATGACAGAGTTTAATAAGTTTCTTTTAATTAATGTTAATGGTGTTGTATGTAGTGACATGGAGCTACCGAACGCGTGGGAGATGCGCAAGGATGTGGAGAAGTACACGCTCGAGTTCCAAGCGCCCGGCGTGGAAGTGCACTGCATCTACGGATACAACATCTCTACTGTCGAACGGTGAGCTAGCTCATTTTGTTATTTAAAAAAACACCTTCACAACTTGGTTCCCAGGCACGGTAGATCCTCTCAGATCAAAATCAAAACGTTCTGTAAACAGTTCACAAGGATCACTTTGAAACGTCTTATATACTAGGTGAATCTACCGACAGTTCCTCGCGACCAAAGCCAATAAAAACAGCCAAGAAAGTTACGACTTGGTTCCTAGCGTAAAGATTCTTCGAGGATATCCAAGAGGGACAGTCAGTAGTACAATTTATTTTTTTTAGTTTTTACACATTTCAATGTAATCATTGTGATTAAATTGAAATACCTTTTGACTGCGTGTTCCAGGCTGGAGTACAAGCCGGGCACGTGGCTGGACGGGTACCCGGCGCTGGCCAGCGGCGACGGCGACGGCACCGTGAACCTGCGCTCGCTGTCCGCCTGCGAGCACTGGAAGAAGCCGCGCTGGCGCAGCGCGAACGCAGGTCTACTAACTTATATATTATTATATTTATTCCTTTTACACTATATTTGAATTTCACTGGGGACATTATGTTTGTATGCTAATTTAATTGTTTATTTTTATTTTGTTGCATGTTAGGTTAAGATTCGGACACGATTTGTAAGAGAACTGCTAATGAATTAAATGAAATGAATTTATCTGAAGACATGACACGGAATCGAAAAACTTAACATAGCCATTCGTCTTATTTTGCGACATGAATTCGGAAAATCCATTTCCATTTCATTGCAAAATCCAGATAAAAAGAGCATTGAATAACTGTAGTTGTTAATCAACTTTTATGACTGTACCGATAGTCAGTCGTAGTATTCAAAAAAATACAACTCTTAACTTGCATCATAATAACATTTACTTAAGTCTGAATGATAATTTGTTTGTCAAACAATAGCTTATCTTTCAACATCCTACTCACCGTGCCTAAACCTATTTACAAACAAAGGAAGTAGGCATCTAGCTGAAACTAATAATAACATAATGTTATGTTATTTTCAGGCAAGACCATCAAAGCAGTTCCGCTAGTCAACGCGGAGCACCTCAAGATACTCCACGACCAAAGGGTGATTGACTACATAGACATTGTCATGAAGAATTGAGCATGTACATTATAGAATATTGCATTCAATTTCTCGAAAACGTGCAATTTAACGTGTGTTGATAACAAATAGTATACAGCTTGGCAAAAAGACGAAACGGAACTATTTTGACATGCGGGTGTTTCGTATAGGTGCGAGCAAGACCGCATGTAAGTGAACGTCGTGACGTGGAAAGTGGCGCCCCTATTATTTTTGCCAAGCTGTACGCAGATACTTAACTTTGAAATCTAGACTCCACTTGGTATCAGGATTAATAGAAAATGTATAGTTTGAAATACCAGCAGGCAACCAACTCATGATCGGCCTGAATAAGTTCATTAATAGACACAGCCATAATTTTTCAGGAAAATTATTTGAAATTCTCTATCTTATCCAAAGAATCCCTGCGCGCCAAACAAAGTAAGGAATTAGGGATAATTTTAATGTATAATTTAAGTTGCTCAATGAATGTTTGGTGTAGTCTCTATTTGGTGATGGAGTAAGAATATAAATTACAAGAATTAGGGCCTGTTTCACAGTCTCTAGTATCCATCAGATAAAAATATTTCCGTCTTTGTTTAACAAGTCTAAAGTAGAGATAGAAATATTTATATTATCTGACAGCGCTACGCTTTAATAAGTTTTTTACGCGGATGAGCCGCGGCACCTTAATGTAATAGCTATTACAGCTAAGCTCTAGAAAGCTAAGTACTCATTAAATGTTATAAAAGAGTCGAACACAGGTAAAAAATCTAGTGGTTTTAGTCACTTTATCATGACAATTATATCTTAATCTTCAAGCTCTCTATTTAAAAATTATAAGGAAAAAGTATATCTTGTAATTAAGAAAATCAATTCTCCTACTAGTTAATTCAACTCATCTTTTAAAAAAATTTAGACTTAATTACGTTCTCGAACTATCTAGTAGCAAACGTCGGGGACAACTTTTTACTCGTGCCCCTATTTACGGGTCTACTATCTATAAATACACCCGTAAAATAAAATAAGTGGCGTAGGTACTGGTATCGCATTGCTGATTTAAATCAGACAAGCGTATCTTAATCTCGCTGGTTTGATACTTGTGGGTGGTATTTAATTGTAATTCTACTTATATTTTAGAAGTGCAATATCTTTGTTTTATTAATAATATCTTTAAATTAAATTACTCTTAAGAAACGTCTTGTGTATATTAAGAAACAAAGTCCGCTTTAGGCTGTGATAATACTGATAATTCTCTCTCTAGCAAATAAAATGTAAAGAAATGTTATTTTCCGGTGCAGTCTTTACAGACCAATAATACTTTTTTTTGTCAACATGTATGTACCTTCAGAAACAAAAGTTGAGTTTTTAAAACTCAACCCGTTACGTATATAAATTGTAAATATGCCTAGAAAATTGCGAATTAAATCTTAAAATATTTGGGAATTATGAAAATGAGGTAACGGGTTAGTTATTCAAGTTTTTAAATTGTCAAATATTCATGAACTTCCTTTACTGGCTGTACCAATTTTCTAATTATATTTTAACAATTGTCGCTAGCATAATTGTATTTATTAGATTGCTAACAGAGTACCTCCTTAATAAACTGTTGAATGTCTTACGATGCATTATATTTTCAAAACTCCTAACTACCGACGAGCACGTTTCAGATCTACTAAAATACCTATAGCCTCATCTCTCGAAAAATCCTCCTAAACAATAAAGGTCGGATGTAACCAGATATGATTAGAATCATCATTATTGTACTACGTAAAATTATAGAAAAAACCATATATAGTAGATATATACGGGATGTAGAGCGATAACCTATGCACAAATGCATATAATCTACCATAGAAACTTACCTGAATATTAGCAGAGTACCTACCTACTCGGAGTAAGAAATGTGATGATACAGATTGAAAGACAGTTTTTTTGGTAATAAACATGTAATCGAAACTTTATTTGTTAGCGCCCCATTGCCGTACAATTGATATAGGAATATTTCATCATTCAAAGAAAATAATTTGATCCTCGACAGATACGATTACAATCGCACCTTGATCTGAAGCGCATACCAATGCGTTTTATTGACGGCCATTCTGACATTGATGACAGGACGACAGGACCTGTCAGCGGCCACATGGTTGAAGAATAGTTTTGTTCTTCAGGCATTCTTACACCCTTTAGGAATTTCAGGGTATAAGGATGATGACCCTTGAAATATGATGATATGCTTGCATCCCTAAAGGGTGTAAAGAAGCCATTAGAATAGAACTATTTTTCATTCCCAGTATGAGCATCTAAAAGCTTTTTAATGATGAAATATACCCCTTAACACTTAGGTCTACAATGAACTTACCCTAATAGCCATATAGTATAATACAATAATATATAATTGTGAAATTAACTTGCAAGATACATACTCGTAGAATACAATAGTTACATAGAATAAACTTCTAATTTCTTGCGCTTATCAAATAACATTGATGATTTGATAGCTATTCTGTCACTACAAATTTTGTAAGCTATCAAGTGTCTGTCATCTTAGTGCGGGCGAATGTATGTAACTAGAATCGTACCCTAAGGGCTAGCGCATACATACAACTGTTGCGTCGACTAAACTGTTTCGTCGAGTTTTGTACTTTTCGTGATTTCTACTCAACTAAACAGTTTAGTTGATGGAAGTGCGCATACAATGGATTTTTTTATCTCCTCAAATCGACCAGTCTTTATTCAGCAACGCTCGAGTCAAGGTGTTTACAAACAATGTCAATTAACAAGAAAGTTTTAGTTTGTGCTTTGCTTTATAGAAATTTTAAGAGATAAAAAAGAAGATACTGTGTACTGTACTCAGTGATAGAAATGCTTTAAATCCGCTTCAAGACTGGCAGTCGCGGTCAGTCGCGGATCGATTGTTTAGTCGATGGTCTGTGCACATCAATACAATGCAATACAAATTGAGCGCTTGATCGATAGTTGTCCAACTTTTAAATCAAAAGCAAATCGATAAAGCTTTTTGACTTTTTTGTAGAGCAACTATCGAGTTGACAATATGTGCGCTTTAATATATTCTTTTAAACATATGATACACAACAAAACAGTTGATCAACTAAAAGTTGTATGTATGCGCTAGCCCTAACAGTGGCTTGCACAAAGCTTACTTTAAAATGTATAAAACTTTTACATATAAATACTACAATAGGTTACTAATTTTATTATAACAAGGCCAATATAGTCAGTAGCAAACATCAACCTTAGCAGAGATCTAGCTGGAAACTCTTTCTCATTCTAAAAGAACCTAACTATAAACTTCATTGCTTAATTTATTATACACATCGTGAATAATTTTTATCACTACACAAACATTCCAAGATCTACCAATCACAAATATTTGTCTTACAACAATATATAAATAAGCAAAATATTTACAAACAGTTAAAAAATAGGAAATAAGACTACATCTATATACCTAAGCTGAGTAGCCGAGCTTTTTTGGGTGGAAAATGCAACTCATTAATTTCATAAAATGTTAAAAATACTACGCAAACAATGATTTGATGTGCGCTAACTCACACGAGCAGCACAGCTAAGGTAAACCATGCAACGGAAATAAATCAGGAATAACAAAATTTAATTAATAAATGCTCATTTTCCTCATTCTAACTACATAGTTTCAGCACCACACATAGCTGACGAGGAATGAATAAACAATGATCCAACGCGTTAAGCCTGCGTCCGCAGTGGCGTTAACATCTACAAACAGCTGATCGCTACCGTGTACGCTGGTTACAGGTATGCTACACCGGTGCTATCAGTGGAATTTGAACTCTTTCGAAAAACAATAAGTTCAATTTGTCATCAACAAATCAAATGACGGTGCCGGCTACGTTTAGTGAAACCAACATTCAGCTTAATCATATCACAAATAAAGGTTTTTAATTTAAAAATTCAACGAACTACACAAGCATCCCTTAACGCGCTGGTTTGGCCCTTGCATTAATAATAAACGTTGTACGGTTAAACTTAAAATAACATATCACATTTTTAATTATAAAACAAAATATACACACAAATAATTTGAATTAAAATAAGTCTTAAACAAAACATGGGAATCATTTAGGAAGGATTTGGTTAGCAATACATTCATTTTGGTTCGTTAGGGTAACATACCTACCAAAATGGGATGTTTAAAATTCATTAATAATACACAGGATATAATAATTATGTTCAAGGGAATTATTTTTTATACTTAGAAATATTTATTCAGAGTACATTTCAGTACTTTTTAATAAAATATTCAACAACTGGCTTCGAATTTTCCTTAGCTCACTATTCGTTATTTTAATACTTCATACGATCTATAAAAAAACATCGTTCACCCAGTGAGGCATACACACTATTTATATTAGTCTTAGCAGTGATCTACAATGATACATAACGCATTTGCACTTAGGAATCGCCTTTTCATTGCAAAATCTTCACTTTACAGGAAAACCGTCCAATTGGAAATCACTAAAACAAAATAAAAAAATTAAAATAATGAAATAAAAAAAATGGGCAGACTGACTGAAAATTCCCAGTTTCCAGAGCTTCTAGTGTCAGAATTCTTGATCTTTAATAGTTAATAGTTAATAGCTATTCTGTTATTCTGTTCTTGATAGTTAATAGCTATTCTGTTAATAAGTTTTTGTTATTTCCTTGCTAGGTTTTTGTTAATATTGCATTATGTGACAGGTTGGTTGCAAGCATATTGCCGCAGCAAGAATATTTATTAGCAGCGTTTTACCTGAAATAAAACGCATATTAATATACTTACCTCAGTAAAAGCTTTATAATGAGAATGCATTTCCGTTTCCGTCGATTTTAACCAGTTTTCGTACTTTTTACACCAAGTGCTTCCGGTCAAGTGGCGCCACCTGGCGGCCGCGCGCCATTTTGCTTCGTAAAATGTGCAGCACCATTTTGGAATCATTGGCTTAGTTTCAGCAGGCAGAAATAAAAATGAAAGCTTTTACTGAGGTAAGTATATTAATATGCGTTTTATTTCAGGTAAAACGCTGCTATTAATGATACTGTACGCTCAGTAAAAGCTTTATAATGAGGATTTGTTTGTTATCGCCTGGTGTCGCCACTTGTAAGAGTTAGGTAACTCTAGCGCCAATGTGAATCTAAAAATATTTTACCACAATAAGTAGATAGGTAAAACACTGTAATGGCAACCTACAGTGTAGGTACAATATTAATAAAAACTTTATTTTACGAAAGTATACTATTTATCATTTGCTAATAACGATTCATTTATTACGATCACAACGTATTACATATTATCAATAATACAACTGATAACGTACAATATAGGAATAGGAACTAGCTTCCGTTTGGTTAAATGTACCGAATTCATTTATTTATATCAGATTTAGCTATGATCTGATACTAAATAAGCGATCGTAAGTAATCATAAATTACCTGCTAAGCATGGTGACAAGGGAAAGCTTTCCCATAGACTACTAAATCTGTGGAGGACATTGTCTGGCAATAGACCTCTTCAGTATGTTATTTCAGACGAAGTAAGGATGTTTAATACGTCAAACAGATGTATGATATTAATAGATGTGTGATATTAATTGTTGTCTTTTATACTTCTCAATATCAAATTCATTAATCAAGAAGATAATTTTTTGTGAATGCGATTCATAGATCGAACTCTAGAGGTGCTGTAATAGCAGTCCCTCTAAACAACGATTTGATCCTCCAGCCTGCTATTGACTGTGCGTGAAAAACGCTTAACAAAATCTTTTATTTTACTGTAACAAGCAAATTAAATAATTTGGCTGTGTTGCATAATTAAGTTATTCAATAATTAATGAGAAGGAATTTGTGTTAGCATGATCACTAAATTAATAATAGTTAACAAACATCTATAATTACTGCAATCAGTATTGAATAAATAAATGACAAAACTATTAAGTAGGTACCTACAAGATCTAATGTGGAATCATCAACTGCTAATATTATCTATAGTGATATTTTTTAGTCTTATTTTATTGAAACCACTTTTTGTCAACGTCTCAAACCGGAAACTTTGATTACTCTGACTCTCTACTTACTCTCTTCTCTTACTGACTTAGGAGTATCCTAAACGAGAGACCAAGAAAAGCGTCTGCATCGTAGCGTAAGAACCAAGCATTTATGTGAAAGTATCGAATGAAATTATTTGTAAAGTGCAAATCACAAAGAAATTATACTTATAATAATAATTGTGTGTTCAAAATTTCATTTCAGTGCTAAACAAGAAGTTAATAACGGTTGCAAACTACAGTCATGTTATCAGGGTATTTAAAACTATTTTTTTTTTTTTTTTTTTTTTTTTTTTTTTTTTTTTGTTTAAACAAAGATAAAAATAATTATTGGTCCGTATTCAATAATATACTAGCATTTGCTTACTACAAAAATTAAATCTTCTTTTATTAGAGGTTGATAATTTGATAGGAAAGGTTTTCCAATGTGAAAGGTGCTGCTAGAGCTCAAATATTGAGGTTAGCGCGTCAAAGTTTTACTGCGGAACTACTAATGAGTAATATTCCATTGACAGAAATAGGTCAGCCGCGACATTGGGGATAACCGGTGGTAGAAATACCCACGTGAGTGGATAGTCTATTGAATACTAAACGCATCGTGAAATAGAGTGATGGTTCCTTAGTTCTCAAAAAATATGCAAATAATATAATTGTAGGTAGGTTGAATGTCCTCAAATCTCAAAAATTATAATTGTAGGTAGGCTGCATGTGAAATTTCAGAGACAAATAAATCGATTACGCAAGTTGCCTACTTTATAAACACTATGTTTACAAAGGCTAGTTATAGATGCCACTCGGGATGATGGTAGTGACATAAAAATACGGCCTGATTTTCGAACTTGGACACATGCCAAAGTGTATTTCGAATGGTAGTAATCGTAGTAGTAAAGATACGTTATTTCCATTTGATTGACATGATTTGATTTCATATCTTCTGTTAGTAGGCAAGCGACTGCAGTACAGACTGGTCAGCATCTCTTTTTAGTGTAAATATTTTGGTAACCAGCTGATAGGATTGAGCAATATGGAGTGTACCTACTCCAAGACCATATATTCAAAACATCTTTTAGAAATCTGTCAGAGTTAGGTAATGTAGCAACGATTCTTTTAGAACGCCTGTTGTAGGGTAGGGACTAGTCTAGTGAGGAATTCATGAACTTTGTTAATGATGAACATAATATGGATTAAGTTTTTATGAGCACTGATAATTGATTTCTCAAAATTAATAACGACGCTTTGCTTTTTAATGTTTAAACTGTAAATTTCTTCGTCGTGGTGTGCCTAATCAAAAACAAGTGATCATAGTGATGCACAGATTTTTGATATACATATAAACTGAATCTGAGCCAGTAATACTTAATAAACGTAAAAAGTAAAAATTAACTCAACTATATAACTTGAAGCTCAAAAGCTAAGTTAAGCATACACTACCATTACCCAAACACCTAGGTTAGGTTTTATGTCTGGAACCTACAATACTTATTATACGTAAAAATAAACTCATCTATATAACTTGAAGCTCAAAAGCTTAAGTTAAACACACTACCAGTACCCAAACACCTAGGTTAGGTTAGGTGGTTTTTTTTTTTTTTTTTTTTTTTTTTTAATATTATTTCTGGCGCCAGCAATACCAGTACCCAAACACCTAGGTTAGGTTAGGTTTGGGTTAAGTTAGGTTAGTGTTGTGTAAAAAATGGCCAGAACTATCAGCTTTGGGTCCATAACCAGATAGGTTTTACTCTACAAAGTATGTAATGTTAAAATAATATTCATAAGAATATTAAAAATCATTATGAAACACATTTCAGCATATTGTTATTACTTATTTTTACAGCCAGCTAGGCGCTTGGCTAGGCATTTGATACGATAACTTTATCAATTTATTTTCTTCCATTGTGAGTGGAAGAGTAATAATAACTGTTTTGCTTATCACGTGGCTTATAACTGACTTTATGAGGTATTTATTTATATCTGTACTGACCATATTAATCTTCATTATTTAGCCATCTAAAACTTCTCTGAGCCTTAGGTTTTCACGATAAAGTCGCTAGTTTCTATTATGGAATGAAACTTTCTTATTTTCATTCATCATTACAATAGTGAGGGTTGAGAGATTTTAAATGGAAACTGGCTATAGGAACATACACCCCGCGAGGATGTACTTGTTACAGGCATGTTTGTGCTTTGAAAGGCCATCGCACAAAGGATCGCACAAATTTTCACGCAATGGAACAGTTTTGCAAACGCCTAACTCTCTCGAAAGGCGGCTGTATGCTTGATAAGATTTCTCTTGCGAGAAACCAACAAATTTAGAAAAGAAAGTTAGTTTACTAAAATCTCATCTCAATCACACGTGATTGAACACAGTTTTACTAACGTCTAAACCCCCTTGAGAGGTGGCTGTTAGATTGATTGGATTTCCTTAGAGAGAACCCAGCGTATTGAGAAAGCCATATATACTAATAGTTTTTACTAGTATTTAGTTCCACGCGATGAAACATAGGTTTTCAAACGCCTAACCCCCGCGAGGGGCGGCCAAAAAGGCTTTGCCTTTTTAATTTGACAGGATCAAACTTTGTTCACGTTCACCAAAAGCTACAGTTTCATGCGATGAAACATAGATTTTCAAACGCCTAACCCCCGCGAGGGGCGGCCAAAAAGGCTTTGCCTTTTTAACGTGACAGGAACAAACATTGTTCACGTTCACTAAAAGCTACAGTTTCACGCGATGAAACATAGATTTTCAAACGCCTAACCCCCGCGAGGGGCGGCCAAAAAGGCTTTGCCTTTTTAACGTGACAGGATCAACTTTGTTCACGTTCACTAAAAGCTTATACAGTTCCACCTGATGGAACATAGATTTTTAAAACGCCTAACCCCCGCGAGGGGCGGCCAAGAGGGCTTTGCCTTTTACCAAACTATGTTCGACATTTGGGTTGGTGACCCGCGAACTAATCAAAAGTGATATTATATTACTTATGAAAATAATAAAGTGGGTAGGTAGCAAAATTCAAGAAAAGTGATTCTTCAGTTGTACGATTCAGATAAGCCCAAGAAAAAAGATTGTAAATACATCATGCAATATTTTTGTTACAGATAAAACTAAATTTCTGTTTAATGCAGTTTAGTATAATGCAGTTAGTTTTAAGTCGTATTTAGGCATGTTAACGTAAGGTATCATACGTTTTCCCCCCTTCGTTTGTTTCCAAAAGTCTATGAATACCTGAAGTATGTGAAGTAGCTATGTGCAGACTTCTAGCCTAAGCACTTGTTTCAAACAGCTATGGGGCTATTTTAAAGCAGATAGATCCTTTCTGTCTTGATATTAAAATTTGTGATCTTGGACCTCATCGCAAGAACAATGATGTTATAATATTTCCCGCTAACCATATTAATAAAAATGGAATCCTGAACCTGTTATACACCCTGAACCTGTATTGACAGACTGGTTAGTAAAGAAAATAGAAATATAATTTATTCTGCAGGTTTCTAGACTTAAAGAAAAAGAGCACGTATGCTCGCAAGTAATAGTACCATACAGCTTCTGTGGGAAAGCAGAGGCTTTTATATCTAATATATTTCTGAAATATCTAATATATTTCTGAAAAATCAACTTTGTACAAAATATAATACCTACTAAATACACGTTCAAGTACCTAAACTGGTAATTTTTTGACTATGAGAACGTGATCCGAACGAAAAATCGTTAAAAAATTGATCACGGTCATCTATTTAAAATAAAGAGGGTTGTATTCACGGTTTTTTCCCTCTTTGCACAGTTTCACTTCACTTAATAAATTAAAATTTTCTTCATCTTTTAAGAATAAGATAAGATTTGAACATAAAATATTTATATGCAACGGTCGTCGCAGAGACAGCTGCTAGACACAAGTTGCTTCGACGGAAAACAAAACGCCAATGGTTCCAAAATGGCGCTGCACATTTTACGAAGCAAAATGGCGCGCGGCCGCCAGGTGGCGCCACTTGACCGGAAGCACTTGGTGTAAAAAGTACGAAAACTGGTTAAAATCGACGGAAACGGAAATGCATTCTCATTATAAAGCTTTTACTGAGCGTACAGTATCATTAATAATAGAATAATAAAATTAAATAATGGGATAAAAGAAAATAGGCATAGGATACACTTTATACTTCTAGAAGTAAATAAGGTCTTGCCATGTGATAAAAATACATTTATTTTATTAAAATTTAACATCCACATACAACTTAATAATTTGTCTTCCTTTCAACTTTGGGTTTTTTCTAAATAATGGACATTAGTTACTGAACTATTGCTCTATTTCCAGTCAAAAATCAGGTCAGTGGGATTATTATGAAATGAAGCCAGAAATATTTGAAATATATAACACTTCGAGCAAAAGATGTGCGATAAAAAAAAAACAAAGATAAAAAAAGCATAAAATGATGAACTTTACTCCAATATCCTAATGGGGTTCCAAACATGTAAAATTTCGCAAAGAATGATGACTATCCAAGCCAATGAGTGGATGAAGCATACACAGCCGTAATCAAAAATGATACTTTTCTTCAATAATCTAGTAGCATTTTTGAACAGGGCTATCAGAAGTGTTCAATCTGAACACATACACTCAACAAAATTTTTGAAAATCGAGATTAACTCCTTAGCATTTTATAATAATAATACTTTAGAAAATAAATAATGAAGTCCACAACAACATGACCACATTCACTTTTTAACAATCATACAGTCACAAAGACACACACAATAAAGATACATACTACACAAAAGTGTTATTTATCACCACTAGGTAAGATTCACAGCGGTTTGCAGTTCAAATCTAGGCTTCAGCAACGAATTACACTACCAAGCACCATGTCCAATGAGAAACTAAAATATAAATGAAATTTACGACACTTTTTTGTGTAAGTTGGTACCTATAGTAACTTACAAGTTCAGTTAGGGGGCGCCACCATCGAAACCATGTGAAACATGGAATATACGTATATTGACAACGAAGTGAAATGAAATGGTGCCCTATATGGTCAATTTACCAGTTAGGCCTTACCAATAAATTGTTTTACTTTGGCTGCAAAGCCTTTGGTTTGAGAGATGCGCGATGCAATAGGTGAACGGTTGAACCTATTTCTATGACGTTTCAGCATTGATCTCGTATTTATAGGTCAATTTGTTTTAGCTGTCTTATAACTGTACAGGATCAACACAGCCGTTATATGTTTGGTGATGTCCTCTTTCTTTCTTCTTTGTCTAAAACCGAAATATTTTATATATTTTTGTGATACGAAAAAAATTTAAATTTAGAAAACCAATTCAGTGCAACCTTCTTCAGTCTTAAGTTGTTAAACTTTTGTATCTCTCTGACGAATGACAAAAAGTGACAGGACTATAACTATGAGCTGTGTTTCAACTTGAGTAACGATTGTAAGAGCTCTATTTGTTAGAGTTTCAGTATATTTGTAGTTCAGATAAGATTGGATATAACTAATGCCCTCGTAGCGAGATTTCAGTAAGGGCCGAACCGAACAACTAGTTAAGCAACAAGTTTTCCATCGATTCACGAGACCGATAATTACTAGTGGGTATTCCATCAACATAAATAATGAAAAAAAAACTATTACTAAATTTGAACCAAAACAAAAAACAGAGCAAGCTAAATAAAACTGTTTAAAATATTCAGTTAGTTGGTAATTGAACATGATTCTTGGTGCTAGTGAAATTCAGATTGCTAATGAGAAGCTGTTGGGTACCATTGTTAACTACAAAATCTCTGTTTTCGAAGGATAAATTGTATGATAATTTCATAAAAAAAATAGCTTGACAGATGCTGACGTCAAACGTATGTCATTTTCATATAAATTATTTCCGCAGGCGTGTTCCGCAAACAGAATTCAGTCTAGCAGAAATTTTACATTTGTGACGTAAGATATCGCACCGCAATGTAATTTCATAGTTGTCGGTGTGTACAAAATTGACGAAACTTTTAAAACTGAAGGGTAAACTAACCACCACAGCGTAGCATCTACGAAGTTATCACAGAATCTACTAAACAAGAATGAAATATATGACGTAATTTTGAAATGTATACAGCGTAAACATCTCAGTGCAGGCGATCACAAACGTGAAATTTACTAGTGTTAGGCCTTCCTTCCCAGTTCACGTCGATAGGTTAGTCCTTAGTTAATCAGGGGACTAATCACGAACGACTTAAGTCACGTCAACGTATCGTATCCCTAACTTTAGAATAAGGTCGAAAGTATACGTTAAACGCCATAAATGTCAAACTGTATTCGTGATCGAGGCCCAGCTGCTTCACCGCGAAATTAAATAGTAATCTGAATCCAAATTTCGATGTAATTTTTTGCATTATTAAGGCCTGATTTCATCATGCTCTGTTATATTAACAAAGGATTAAAGAGCGGTTAAATATGTCAAAATGTACGCGTTTGACATCTAAGCTTAGATTAACGGCCTGTTAATCCTTGATTAGCAACTAACAGAGTATGGTGAAATCAGCTCTAACAATTCTATAGCATAATATAAAACCATTCGATATTAACTATCCCCTAGATAAGTTATCAAGGATTTGTAGTCTGCTCAGACTGCAAGAATTATCATCAGAGTTTTCCATCCGAATACCTATCATATCAGAATATATGTACGGCTCACACAGTACAATAGTGCAAAGTGTGCATTGTCCGGGAATCACGCGGCCTCCGAGCGACGCCGACGTAGTTAGTGACACAAACATCGCGAAACGACTACGTCTCTTTAATCAAGCTATTAATAAAACGCGGGTGTACATTTCGAAGCCATCTTTCTACTTTGTGATACATCAAATCCGGCTCGAAGGACCATTCGGGAAAATGCACCGGGGCATTATCACGACCGAATCCGACGCTAGTTGCGTGTACGCATCGCATCCGCAACCACAACAACATAAGTATAGACTAACTATACAGTGTGCACTACAGTGTACACAGTGTACACTGTGTATAGTTAGTCTATGACATAAGGTCGAATATCGCTAGGATACGTTAACGCCACAAACGACAAAATTAATTAGTGATCAGGCATCAGCTCGCACTATAATCTACCGAGCCGTTTTCGGCTTCGACACTCCGGCGAGCCTACCGGTGCGGGCGCGGGGCCCGGGGGCCGGCTAGAGCGCGAACAGCACTAGCCGGTACGCGTGGCGCTACCTGTGGAAGAGGTCGGGCCGGCAGTAGGCGGCCACGCCGGCCAGCAGCACGGCCGCCAGCAGGCCGCGCGCCGCGCCCTGCCGCCACCACGCCGGCAGCCGCGCCCACCAGCCGCGCGTTGCAGCGCGCCCGCGCCGGTTCGCGATCTGCCGCCGGCGCATTCTCTCCTCGTCCAAGCGGCGCTGCTCCTCTCTGCAACAAATATTACATACAAACATGCGTCCAAAGATAAACGGTAGTCAATTTCTAATCCAAGGGGGACTAAGATCTGCGCTGCACCGCAATGGAGTAATAATAAATAATAAAATAAATATTGGTGGACATTCCACACGGCACTATCTCGCCCCGAACTAAGCCAAAGCTTGTGATATGGGAACCAGATGGCTGCTTGCAGATGGATATACTACTTATATACTTTTTTTTGTCCCCTTGCCAACCTCACCCCGGCGAACCGAACTCCGTAAGGCCTACTCGAAAGTTTGCTTTTCTAGTTTTTGTACTTATTTGAACTTTGAGTCTGAAAACTTGTATCTATCAAATGTATTTTATACTAAACTGTGAGCTATGTGATGGCGCACAACTTGGTTGATTGTGATTTTTCAAAAATGAGTTTAGTGATTTTATATCTTTCAAAATGTTGAAATGTGCGAGCGAGAGGTACATAAGCAGTTACTGTTGTCTTCGCCTTAACGAAGCGGAGAAGGACTTTCGTTTGATGGCAGCAAAGTTCTAATATAGGTATTCAAAGTATGTATTTGTGAAAAAGTATATCAGAGAACTATTAACAGCTCGTAATCTTAACCAGTTATTAAAATGTAAACATATTTATGACGTTCACATTCTTCAGATAGATACAGAAAAGACCGTAGCCACTGAAGGCACTAAATAGTACAAAAACTCACTCTCTCCTCTCCAAGGCCGCCACTTCTTTCTCTAGATCCGTGGGGTCGTTCTCATCGTACAGCTTCTTCGCGGTCACCAGGATGTCTTCGAACGGTAAGTCATCCGGTAGCTGGAAATAACAAACAATCATAATTTAGTTTAATACACTTCTCATTATTTCCTTTGTGATTACACAATCAGTAGGTAAGTATTTTTTTTATTTTGATGTTCTAGTAATAATAATATACTTATAGTTTTATGATATCTTAAGCATTTGTGTAAACGATCCTCTGTCTACGCCCCTAAGATATCAGTTAAATATAAATAAATATAAATATAAATAAATATTCGTGGACATTCCACACAACACTATCTAGCCCCAAACTAAGCCAAAGCTTGTGATATGGGAACCAGATAGCTGATATACTACTTATATACTTTTTTTTTTGTAATTACATACTTATAATATTATATAACACCCAGACAGAGAACAAACATCTATGTTCATCACACAAATGTTTGTTCTCGGTGGGGATCGAACCCACGGCCTACGGCACAGAAGGCAGAGCTACTACCAACTGAGCTGTGAAGGCTGTCGAAGTTGTGACCTTTTTTTACTTAGTTTATGTACATACCACCAGAATTACTATTAACAATCCACCTGCTAACAGACACGCCGCCACCCTCATATTCGGAGTTATTTAGGATGCCGTCGATACATTAGAATACAATGGTCTACTTTTCATTATCGTGAGCCTTGATGACAAAACATATTTTTAATTTTCCAATCACATGTGAAGCAAAAGAGTTGATCAATGAAATCTAATGTGTAAACATAGGAGGGCTTCGTTCTCTCTTAAAAAATAGTACATAGTACGCACCCGACACACGAGTAGCTCGCAGAATCAGCAAGTTAAAGATGCAATGGGTATGTCATATACTACGAATTAAATCATAGCTCGAAGAACTGACAACCGGAATGCGAGACGACATCCTCGGTGGATCGAGAGAGCTCAGAATCGGTCTTCCTGGAAATGCTATTAATTTCCTATTTTGTTGTCTGGACTATGGACTAGCTCAGGGCTGAGGAAGAAAGACTCACCCTAGAGAGCAGACAATGCAGCATCGCCATGTCGCAGTCAGCGGTGTAGACCTCTAGCGCGCGGTGCAGCACCAGCGCCGCCGTCACGTACACGGGGAACAGCGGCGGCGCGCACAGGAAGTAGTCGTACAGACGGACCACGTCCGAGTACCGGTTCAGGCTGTGCCCGAACCACGTCAGGTACCACGGCAGCGCGAACATCGTGCCCACACCCGCTCTAAGACAGAACGTACTCTCCATCAGTGATCAATCAATAATTATAAATATTGGTGGACCCTCCACACGGCACTATCTCGCACCAAACTAAGCCAAAGCTTGTGATATAACGTGATATGTAATAGAACGAGGGATAGTCGATTGTGCGAATTTACGTAAAATCCAGTGCGTCTTGACATAACACAGTCACTTGGCCACCCTCCTCGCGAGCCGGTGTATCGTTTCGACCCCAAAAACAAGTTCATTCTCCAGGGCCAACCCTATCCAATCGTGTATCTCAATCGGCGAAGGAAAACAAAACCAGTTTTTAATATATTTTTATGATTTTTTGTCGGTATACGACCATGTCGACCATGTTAGTTCCATCATGCCCGAAAACTAAATGCTATACGTAACCAGCCCATATATGGACCGGTAGAGCATGTTAGCCACATCCGAGGTCGGAGCCGCTAATACGTTTTGAAACTGACTCATATCAATAAACGATCTCAAAATATGTCGAGTTGATACTTGGTACTAAGAGATCTGAGGGAATACCATCAAAGACTTGAAGGCTGTTTCTGTTTTAATATAAAACAAAACAAAGTGGGCAGATTCTTTAGCAGCCATGCTAGGTCGAACCAGTATTACGGACTGCTAAGATTCCTCCTTAGCCAATTTATAAATATTTTTGACTTGGACCTACACTTGATATAGGAATGGAGATAGGAGAATCTTTTAGTGCAAGGTGATAGGCGAATCAGAACAACTCGCCCTTCTCAGCTGCTTTATTGAGTACACACTGTTTTAAGAGTAGTAGAGCTCTTTGTGAAGGGCTCGTCCGGGGAAGTACTACCACCACGCCTTTTTCTGCCGCCAAGCAGCGTTGCTGTGTTTCGGCTCGAAGATTGTGGTTGCCGGTGTAATTACAGGCACATGAGGCTTAACATCTGTATGCCTCAAGTTGATGGACGTAGGGCACGTCGCTATCGTGCGTGACTTACGAGGCAATGCTTTGTTATAGGTGATAGTTAGTTACCACTTACCAGCAGGTGGGCCATCTGCTTGTTCAATCAACTATAGTTGTATAAAAAAAACTCGGATTCTCCTCTCTCGGTTCCGTCAGTTATAAGTTCTAATAGAGGGAGCAGTTAGTTCAACTCACTTATCCAAGTAGTCAGCCAGGTCCTTCTCAGCCCGCGCGAGCACTGGCAGCATGTAGTTGAGCAGATGCTGCGTGGGCTGCATCGTGAGCTGCATGAATGGCGCCAGGGGGGCGTGCGCGCCGTGCGACAGCCGACACAGCAGCGGGAACGAGGCCCGCTCGCCGCACACTAGCAGCAATGTTATCGCTACGTCGTGGTAGCCCTAGGGAGGACATAGAGTTTTACCTTTCTATCGTTCCGTCGTATATGATGTGTGTGTTATATGTGGTGTACGAGTTTTCTATATCTATTCGTCAAGTGGATAGCCAATTACTATTTGGTTCTCGTAATATCAATTATGTTTCGTCAATGTTTCCGGCATGTCGTAGAACCTAAAAAGTTCTAAAACAAGTGCTCGAAAGGAGGCGCACTTAAAATTCTTTCACCACATTGTTTCGAAAGAACTATTGACACGACAAGAAGAAGAAGAGTGATGTTTCGTGTTATTTGAATAAGTCTTCAGCATTACGAAGCCCGACGCCAGTGAAGACGCGAACTACTACGCGCGATTATTTTTGAAATCGGACCAGTAGTTTTTGAGCCTATTCGTTACATACAAAAATACAAAAATACAAATGTTACCTCTTTATAATATTAGTGTAGATTTCGAACCAATTCAATCAATTTCACAGATAATCCTAATGTTGTATTGACTGTTAAATCGTGTTTTGACAGTTAATGGTTAAGGGGATGCATAATCAAATATTTCTCGCTCTTATTTATGGTACTGGCATTTCATTAACTCACTGTTCGGCAACACCTATCGATAAGAGATGGCAAAAGCTTAATTTAAGTATTGTAAGGCCGCAAATGTGTAACCAAATGAGTTCTATTGAATCCGAATAATAGGAAGTTAGTTAAGAGCATGATATTATCATTTGAATAGGAAGTATTATCTCTAATTAAAAAAATTGCAGTTGTGATCTCGATCAAGGGGAAGGTCGGATAACTTTCGGGACAATATAAAAAATCTTTTTTATGTGTACTTATACCATTCTTCTTCGTATCGTGTCACTAGTTTCGTTCGAAACAGTTTGGTAAATGGACTTTACTGTATATAGGTACCTATTTATAAACGGATTATCCCAATTAACTTCTATTTTTGTGTGGTTTACTTATTTTTTTTTATCAATCTTCTCTTCTAGAATATTTTTTTTCTCACAGTCTGTACCCCGGTACCAGCTGGGTAGATTAAGTTAACATTTATACGTCTAAATAAAACTGCACCAAAACATAAACAAGTTTTAACATCAACATTCGAGATAGCAAGAAACATACCTACAACTACAACAGAGAATCACCTACATTGTTGTATCTTTATTGACACACGGACGCGTTGCGTAACAGATATCCGAGGACAATGGCAGTGGCATTGTAAACATGCCCAAGAAAGTGAGAGTACAGTAAGACCCAAAGATCCGTAAGCAACATCAATTTTTACAACTCAAAAACGAACAAATCAACAATATTTTTGGTTGATCGTTTAAATACATAATTTAGGTACGGGACTAGATTATCGCTGGGTTCGATAAAAGTGAAGACAAAGTTTTCCTAAAATCTCCATTTTTTTCTAGGAGCAAGCCAGTTTTATTTAAGTCTTAAGAGATGTTCTAATGAACTTTGATAAATACTTAATTTTGTTATGGGCTTACATTTAAAGAAGCTTATTTTATTTTTAAAAGCAATAAGTTGCATTGATGTCTGTCAGATTTCCGTCGCTCTCGCGAGCCTCTCAACCGACTTGCATGCCACTACATCTTAAACAATTTCTTAGACAGACTTTATAGCTTATAGCTACTGAGCTATAAGGTCTGTCTAAGAAATTGTTTGTTGTTTGGTAGTTGCTCTGCCTTCTGCTCAGCAAGGCAAAGAATTTTGAGGTGATATCATTCATCAGCCTAGCCTATTGCTAGATATAGGCCTCCTCTATACATTTTGAATAGAGGAGGCGTGATTTTGAACCCTGTCCATCACAATGGCGTCGGTCCTTCCATTAGGAGGGCGTCCCACGCTCCGTATTCCAGTTGCCAATAAATATTTGTTTATTTAGAAGGCCATGATTGATTTGGACGAAACTTGGAATATGTATAGGATAGGGTACCACGCGAGGAAAGCCGCTGGGAGGTATTAGAATACGTCATTACGCAAACTTCTGTTTGTTTATGGGTAACCACAAAAGTGTATCATGCATGTATCAATTCGCTATGTGTGGTTAAAGATATTTATTATTTCTCAATGAACAGAGTTCACTTACAGAGAATAATTAATATTACAGAATGTGTGTACACAGTGAAAAACATATAAAAATGAATATAAGTAAGACAAAAATCATGCTAATATAATGTCTTAAATGTGACAGTACATATTGAGAGGTAAGGATATCATCAAAGTTATAGACACTATGTATACTTTCAACTTCAACAAAGACCTGACTAATCCAACATGGATGGGCAGCGTTTTAAAAATCATGATGAAGACACAATTCTATAACCAGTATGCATTGCCAGTGATGACTTATTATAAAACTGAGACAGCCAATGCTCAAAGGGGCAAAACTAGCGAGTTGCTGGCCTTCCTGGAGGACATTGGGTGGCTGAACTAACAAACCAATACCCAAAAAGGGCCCACCAGCAGCCTAGTTGCGGAAATCAGTCCGCTCACCAAGCACCAAGTGGAGAGGAAATATCATTAGTGCTAGTAAAATGATCGAGATGTAAAGTTTTCTCACCTGGTAGTATTTTAAATGGGGATACTTCATGATAACCCTGAGGATCAGAACAGTAAGCTGATCCTGTAAAGCCACCCTCTGTTCATATGGAATGCCGGGCGGAAACCTTTTCAATGACCGGTTCACATCTAGCACCACCTGATGATGAAAATAAGAATTATTTTAATATAGAACTTGTATTGATTACTCAGTAATCAGATTGAAAATAAAGATAACAAGATAAAAAATAAAACCCTAATCTAAACTATGACTCACTATTATTTTGAGGACTCATATAATATACCAAAAGGAAATAAACCACTTTCAAGAAATCAGAGGGTATGTAATGACTAGGGATTGTAATCATGCAGCACTTTTTTATTTCATCTACACTAATATTATAAAGAGGAAACCTTTGTATTTTTGTATTTTTGTATTTTTGTATTTTTGTATGTTTGTATTTTTGTATGTAACGAATAGGCTCAAAAACTACTGGTCCGATTTCAAAAATTCTTTCACCATTAGAATGCTACATTATCCCTGAGTAACATAGGCTATATTATATTTTCAAAAAAATCAGGGATCCTTACTAAAACTTCAATAATGTAACCCAAGGTGGAATACAAAAACCTTACATCGCGTGCGCTGCGAAAACTATTGATGATAGAACAAAATAATGTACTACGATTTTGTAGAACACGTCATCATCTACAAAAAATGTCGCGACAGCATATGTCTAACTATTATAGTTATGTCACAATAAGTGTTCTTTTATTATAAAAAATTAATTGAAATGCCGCCGCCAGAAAAGGGTCTTTATTTGTACCTTGGTCTTAATCCTTATCCAAATAAATCATTTCATAATTAAGACGGTTTCAATACCTATAGATTACTTCTTAAATTTTTCAAATCGGACATTCCATTCAAAAGATATGACGAAATTCAAAATGTTAACGGGTCCACGGGTCAAGCGCGGGGTGCAATTTCACTCACTCGAGGAGAAGCGCGTGCAAATGTATGAAATAAGTAGACGCGAGGCTCGAACCCACGCTCTAAGTTTATCCTAAAATGTTCAAAAAATTTATGACCACCCATGCGAAGCTGGGACAGGCCGCTAGTTTAATATAATCAGAGCTTATAAAAGTGACCTAAAAATTACCCATATCGGTTTTATTAATATTTATAAATGAAATAAAAAAGAGCTGAATGCATAAACAACTTTGGTGAAAAACTGAAGTTTATCATCAAACAAAAAAAGCATTCACAATGAAAGCAAGCCGCTCACCTGATTATATTCACTATGCGTTGAAAGTTCATCTAATGATGGAGGCTTAGTCAGTTCCACCTGTGTCACTCCAACAAGTAATGGCCAAATCTTTCTCCGGAACTCATCTGTTACACAGAAATAACATTTAGAAACAATATTTCAGAATGAAACTGCGACTAATTGTGTTGTGATCCTCCTCCTCCTCCAAAATCCAAAATAATAAGAGTAAAATACTAACCACATATCAGACCTCCTTTACTAGTCGCAAACTGCTGCCATTGCTCCAAATTTACTGAATTTGGGTCGCTCAGACATTTCTCTATTTCCTTTTTTTTCTCAGTAATGTCCGGGTCCTCATACTCGATTTCTGAAAGGAATTGCATAGAAATGTACCTAGTAGCACAGACGTTCTTTCATTCTCAACGAAAGTTAGGCACCAACATGATTATCAAATATTATGTTACAAACAACTAGTGTATGGCGAAATTATGAAATGAGGAAGTAATTAGAAAGTAGTCGTAACTAATTGTTTACAATACCTTGGTCGAATTTCAGTTCGGAAGGCGTAGAAATGTCATCAATATTTTTGGCGTGATTCAATTCGAACGGCTGTTTCTTCTGTGTTGGAGAACAGTCTCCATTTGAATTACACTTATCGCCGATTCCGGTGTCCAAAATATTAGAATCCATTGTGGAAAGGTATAAAATATATCAGCAAAAACATTACATTACAGATTCAATTGTAACAAGCGAAACCTGCGAAAAACGGAGATAGATGACAACTGAATGAAGGAAAGAAAGAAGAGAAAAGTGATGTTGATTGATTGATGATGACTGTCAATTTCAGACATTGACATTTTTAATATTTTATTTTCTGTCAAACTTATCCTTGAAATATAGTTTTGGAAACGAAGGTTTCCCAATACTATTTTATTTATAAGCACTACCTACTCACTCAAATTCTGTTTTTTAAAGTCCAAGAAACTTTTGAATTCAAATCACTAAAAAATAACATATAAAAATTATGTACGTAAATCAGTGTTTTTGAATAATGTTGCTGAACGCATTTCGTCGACGTTCCATTCCACGCAATAGATACAACGAGTACATAACGTACTTTAATGAGGAATTGGTACGGTACAGAATTGCTTTATTTTTAAATACGAAATGTCAAATTTTGTCAACCACCCTGATTGAATTTTGTTTATATTATTCATAAAATATCTAAAAAATATACGTACATAACTAGTAAATTCACGATGGAAACTGAACCTGATCTGAACCAAGATGAAAATGTAAGGAAAATTGAAGACATCATAGATATTCAAAAAGCTAATGGATGTTTTTCTATGCGACAAGTAGCTTTTAATCTACCCTCAGATGCCGAAAGCAATGTTTCAGCAAGTTTAGCTAGAAGCTTAGAATCTGGTCTAACCAAAACTAAGTCTGAAAGATCATCAAAAAAGAAACTGAAAAAAATTAGATCTAAAAGTCAAAAAAGTCCCATGCCTGATGTGATCTCATGGCCCAGCGACTCCGACATCACTGTGCTGAGGATGAAGCTTTGCCTGAGCAGTGATATCAATGAGAAAGTTAACATAATTCCAGGAGACGGCCTCCATCAACCGGATGGTTCCTCAATGGTGAACCTGGCCACGCTCATACGGCAGTCGCAAACAGCGTCAAAGCACAACATCAACATTGAAGAGTACTTGCTGCCGTTGACTTCTTGGGAGGGAGATCAGGAACATGGAAGTAAACACCAAATCGCTGAAGAACTTTCAGCAAGTTCTCAGAACTTTCACAAGTTTACTAAAGAGTTGGCTGTTTTTGATGCAATCTGCAGCCGCAGCCGTGAAAAGGAGCAAGTTTGTTACAACGATAGTGAAATGCAATCGGAAACGAGCAAAAAATCTAAAATCGCAAGGTTTCTTCGCCTGTACTTCTGTCCGTGCTGTACGTGCCTTTACAAAATAGAAAATAGAAAAATTCGCAGAGAGCCGTCTGTTTATTCAACGCAACGTGCGGCACCTGCGGATTGATTATTCAAGTTTGGGTAGTTCCTACCTTCATCATGGTTGTAAAAATTGTTAAAGTGCTTTTTGAATTTGAATAAACAACGGAATTTACGTATTAAAAAAATTATGTACCTAACCTTTGATTTTAGTATGAGCAGACTCATAACAAGAGCGTTGACATTTTGCTATTTTAAAAACAACAGGCTTTTAGACGGAGAGCTAGCGACCAAATCGGTCATGTGGGTTCAGCTGTATTGAAACTCCGTTAGCTACTTAATTCCCTGAACAACCTTTAATAATAATGATAATCTTCGTGCTGGCAGGCCGCGGGCGGTGGGTGCGGGTGCAGTGGGGTGGGGAAAAAAATGAAAATAAAAGTGGGCTCAGCGACTTTTTTTTTAAACAGTTCTGTACTCCGTGAAAAAAAATTTGATTCAATTTTTTGCACAATTTTTTTCGACCGATTCACCGATATTTTTGCATGGCTATTTTTTTGGGGCTTACATATTAATTTAATCTCGCGTAAGAAAAAAAGCCAATACAGCTGAGTCCACACGAAAATTATTATTATTTTGGTATTTTTAATTAACGCTGGCAAGCCCTTCCCACCACCCGATCGATAAATTTTTTTTTTGGGTTCACAGGTAATACAGAGCAACTGATTAAAAAAAAAATAAGTCGCTGAGCCCACATTTTTTTTCATGTTTTCTCCCCACATAACTACACCCGCACCCACCGTCCGCGGCTTGCCGGCACGAAGATTATCGGAAAAGGTTGTTCAGGGAAGTAGCTAACTAACGGAGTTTCAATACAGCTGAAGCCACATGACCGATTTGGTCGTTAGCTCTTAGACTATTTCTTTTTTATAATTCCTTTGCGTAGCCTGTGAGAACACTGTCATTACATTACACTTTTCTGCAGTCTCATTTCGGCTGGTCATGTTTCTGCTTTCATTAGACACGTAGGTGTACGATACGGTCGCCCGAAGTAAAACACCTCACACCTCTTATTTTTAAATTAGGTAAGTACGATCTTTATTTAATATTCACATCTGGTAGACCCTTCAGACATTACACAAAATGTGTACTTATATATTAAGTGTGGTTGTAATGATAATATGTACAACTAGTGGCTTCCCGCGGCTTCGCACGCGTTGACGTGGTGAACCGTGATTGAGCCACAAACATCCAAACATCGTAACTTTCGCATTGATTTGTATATTATTAGGGTAGGATTTTAAATACCTACGTAGGTTTATGGGATCCCTATAGGCGTACATTACCTATATTAGGTAGGTAGGTATAGGTACTGAGTTTAGCACAAACATGACAAATACAAAGACAACCTTACACGGAAAATATGAATGGTGCCCGGCAAATCGATTCATGGAAACGACGAGCCTTTTAACGCAGCGGATGTTTTCGACGAGCGCCGCCTCGTTCACGAAACGTCGCGTCACTTTATATGGTTGTTCAAATTTCTGCAAGCGCTCTGTTACGTCGTTTCCCCCGATAGCGCGCCCAGTAGCGTCGCGTGGCTGATCTTAGAGCGTCTTTAGCAAAAGTACAGTTCACAACGTAAGCATATGGTTCGGAGCTTTTTCATTAATCGTTTAAAGCAACGAAAACAAGTGAAATTTCTTTGTAAAAATCAGCTTTATTAGCATAAAAATAACACACTTCTATGAATAATTAAAAAACAAAAGAAAAAAATAAATTGCCCCCCTTTTAATGAAAATAATATTTTTTTGTAATAATAATAAGCTGGCCCGCCAGCAATTTCATCCGCGTGGAATGCTAATCTTTTATAATAATTGCGTTGTTCACAAAATAAAGTCCACATGATGCCTCGTTGCTGAAACTAGTCCACTTACCAAGTACCTGTAGATTCCCTAAAATCTAAACACTACAAAGCGAAATTCAATTAACATAACCCGCTCTTAAGTCCCAATATTGATGTTAGCAATCCTTTGCAGATTTAAATTAGTCAGATGACTTTTTGTGGGTAGACAGATTTAAAGTTTTATGGCGTTAGCCAAATCAAAATCTTGTTATGTTAAAAATACTTACACATCTACACTAATATTATAAAGAGGTAAACTTTGTATTTTTGTATTTTTGTATGTAACGAATAGGCTCAAAAACTACTGGTCCGATTTCAAAAATTCTTTCACCATTAGAATGCTACATTATCCCTGAGTAACATAGGCTATATTATATTTTCAAAAAAATCAAGGATCCTTACTAAAACTTCAATAATGTAACCCAAGGTGGAAAACAAAAAACCTTACATCGCGTGCGCTGCGAAAACTATTGAAGATAGAACAAAATAATGTACTACGATTTAGTAGAACACGTTACCATCTACAAAAAATGTCGCGACAGCATATGTCTAACTATTATAGTTATGTCACAATAAGTGTTCTTTTATTTAAAAAAATAATTGAAATGCCTCCGCTAGAAAAGGGTCTTTATTTGTACCTTGGTATTAATCTTTATCCAAATAAATCATTTCATAATTAAGACGGTTTCAATACCTATAGATTACTTCTTAAATTTTTCAAATCGGACATTCTATTCAAAAGATATGACGAAATTAAAAATGTTTACGGGTCCACCGGTCACGCGCGGGGTGCGATTTCACTCACTCAAGGAGAAGCGCGTGCAAATGTATGAAATAAGTAGACGCGAGGCTCGAACCCACGGTCTAAGTTTATCCTAAAATGTTCAAAGAATTTATGACCACCCATGCGAAGCTGGGACAGGCCGCTAGTAAACCATAAAGGCGATTTGGCATTTTATGTATGAATGTATGTATGTATGTTTGTCTGGCTATAACTTTAGAACCGTTGATTCGATCTGCATGAAATTTGATAAGTCGATAGCTTGTACTTGAGAAATTTTCTGGTAAGTATATGAGTAAAATCGGATGAAGGGTTAATGGTTATGGGGTAAAGGGTTATGGGGTTTTTTAAGGGGGCAAAATAAAAAAAAAACTCCATAAAAAATTAAGTTACATGTCATATAAAAGGACTTTGTTTGGACATTCCAAAACCATTTTTACTTTTTTTATAGGACGTCCGGTTTTTGAGATACAACAAAAAAGTAAAATTAAAATAACCAACGATCCAAGAGCTCCCATTTCTAAGAGGTTCGTTGAAATCAAGGTTTTTCTACTGGTCGGCCAGTTCCTTTGAAATAAATTAAGGAGGTACTCAGTTCTCATAAAATGGTGACAACGACCAGGTCTGATGATGGAGCCAAGGTCTGTTCAACGGAACTCTTCAATAAATAGGTCAATAGAGTTGAAACTTGGTTACCATACCAAGTTAGTAGGCGGTAGTAAAAAAAAGTCCAAACATAATGTTTGGACTTGCCTCTAACTACCACCTACTCAAAGTTTTGGTGCATTCGTCAGCTCGCATTACGAGATCTCAGTACGGGGCGAACCACTAGTAATACTAATAGCGACAATAGGATTGCAACCTGTCACGTTATTTTAGGAAGACCAACAGCTTATTAAAACTTAAATTCCAAGTAATATAGGTTAACAGAGAAGCCAATTAGCGGTGTTTACAGAGTAGATGATAAAAATGCGAAACAAACAATTACGGCCTTACTTATAAAAAAAATATAAAAATCTGTCAGAACAATAATCTGTGGTTATAATATTATTGCCATCTTCATCCAGTGGGTAGTAACAAACAGTAACAGTTAAGTTTAACAATGCTAAATTAATAACCTATGTATACTAGCCTACCTACCTATAACATAATCAAAGAAATCACAGCTCAGCAGCCGCCGCGCCGAGCTCACACTCGTGCAAAACAAGTCTATTGACTTCTAATTATGTTGTGGAATACAAACACCTGCAAAATGTAAGTTTGTACCTACCATGATAATTACATAATCAATTGAAATTCACAGGCGAACCAAGTTTTAATTCAATCAGACTATTTGCTGAGGTGTTCCGTTGAACAACTCCTGACTCCATCATCAGATAGACTCATTGTCACCATCAGACACCCTTCACAGCTCAGTTGGTGGTAGCTCTGCCTTCTGCGCCATAGGCCGTGGGTTCGATTCCCACCGAGAACTAACATTTATGTGATGAACATGGATGTTTGTTCTCTGTCCGGGTGTTATAAAAATGTATCTTAACAGGTATACCCAGTGTCAGAGCAATCAGACTATTTTCTGAGGAGTTCCGTTGAACAACTCCTGACTCCATCATCAGATCGGCTTGTTGTCACCATAATACATCATAATCAATTTAACTTAACGGGCATACCAAGCCTCAATTCAATCAGACTATTTGCTGAGGAGTTCCGTTGAACAGCTGCTGATGATAATATAGAATCAGGGTCAATATTTTCAAATGCTTTTAATACCAATTCTCTGCGCTGCCTGTACTATCGTCGAAGGGACTCTTCAAAACAAAACTCGACTCAAAACAACGCGTCGCTTGGTGACGCGACGTAACGACACTCGACTTTAAAACAAGCACGACGAAAGAATCCGCTGCGTTAAAAGGCTCGTCGTTTCCATGAATCGATTTGCCGGGCACCATTCGAAAATATGTACTTATTTGTTCCTAGTTTCTACCCCAAAAGCAAACGAAAATGCTTCACGACATTGATCCACAGCCACGGTAGATACCCTCAGATCTCTTCGTACCAACTCAAGATTCTCGTTGTATCCTTTTTACTCGAGCGCAACGAAGGAGGGTAACGTCTTTATGTTATTTATCCACAGAACACATTTTCTTTTAGTTTGAAGTTAATTACACTATTAAAAATCTCCCATACAAACCTTGAAACTTTGGAAGTCTTTTGCACCCTTTGCAGGGGTAGTTGTAATAGTACATTGTTATCCTAGGGGTGAAAGTAACTTATTTAGGCCCGAGACGGGGTTTGGCGCCCGAGCATAGCGAGGGCGCCAATAGTTCGAGGGACTAAATAAGTCTTTAACCCGTGGTAAACACTGTGCTTTTCATTACGAATACAAGGAAAGTAAAAATAAAAACATGAATTAGCTAAATAAAAAATGAGTGAATTGTAGTAGATCCATGCTGCATTATAACCAAAGAGTTTTTATGTTCGATCGAAAAAGGTTAAAGTCCATGCCGCATTCTAACCATTGTAACCAGAATTTTTATGTTCGATGACATTTGATGTTATGGATATTTGTTGCTACTTATTATATTTACGAAAAAGTTTAAAATTACATGTTTTGTGAAAAATAAAGGGTTATAATATAAATTATATAACCTATTTAAAAAAATCCATTACAGTTTTCACTAACATGGTTGATTATGTATCTCTTTGGTAATAAACCTCTTTTGTTTACGAATGCCAACAGAAGTCACAATGTTGACATTCGTAAACCAAAGAGGTTTGTTTATTTTCCTAGGAAATGTAAAAATAGAACTAGTTTTTTTTTTAATAATTTGACAGCTGTCAGTTGAAAACGATTCTCCCTAGGGCTGGAAGTATTACTTTCAACCCGCTCCTCAGGCAACTTCAGACCTACTTTCAGAGTATGAGCAATGAAAAATATTGAAAACGTGATTTTAAACTATTTATTTATCGTCGACTGTCACAAATCTTGGTGTCATATTTGATGCAAGGCTCTGTTGGGTATCTCTTATAAAGGAAGTTTCACGTAAATTTTATGCTGCTCTTCACTCTATTATCCGTCTGAAGCACTTCCTTCCAACATCAACCAAAATAACACTGGTCAACTCACTCCTATTACCTATAATAGACTATGCTGATGTAGCTTTCTTGGATCTTTCTGAGGAATTACTTAATAAACTTGACCGCCTCTTGAATACCTGCATACGTTTTATTTTCTGTCTCCGCAAATATGACCATGTGAGCCACTACCGCGCTAAACTTAAATGGCTTCCCATCCGAGAACGCCGGAATTTACGGATTCTTTGTCTTCTTTTTTCTACACTCAAAGATCCCTTCTCCCCTCACTATCTTAAAACCCGTTTTCGTTTCCGGACTGACACACACGACAGAAATTTAAGGTCAGATGACAACCTCCTTCTCGATACCCCCCCACATAACACCTCCTTTCGTGGAAAGTCTTTTTCTGTAGAAGCTGTCAGGCTGTGGAATTCTCTGCCTTGTGAGATCAGAAAGGTTGAATCGAGGGAGCGTTTTAGGGCTCTGACTCGTGAGCATTTTCTCAAACAACTATAAGTAAGCATGACATTCTTTTTGTGATCAGGTGGTACATACCGTAGTACATACTTACCGACTGTATTAATGTAAACGCTAGTTGAAGACTGGAAAATTGTATGACGTTTTTTTTGTATTTTATTATCACATATATTATTATTATTATAGATATATATATTTTTTTGTAGTTATTAAGCTATTCGCTTGATATTTGTCGCACGTCATTCTATGTTTATACCTCTACTTAGGGGGGTTGGTAGAAAATGCTTGTGCATTAAGCCCTCCTTTTGTGCATTAACTTTGTGTTTTGTGCAATAAATGATAAATAAAAATAAATAAATATTGTGGAGTATATTTCCTTCAAGTTTGAAATCAATCGCACTATGCGTTAAAAATCTCCCATACTAACTTTTACAGCTATTTGCACCCTTTGCAGGGGTAGGTAATTATCAAAAATTAAAGTGTCTTTCTTAATTATTTATTTCCTAGTATATTTGTCCCAAGTTTTAAGTCAATCGCACCACGCGTTAATGAACTCCCATACAAACTTTGACATCCCTTTGCACACTTATTAAGGGTAGTTTTAAAAAACTAAAAATGCCTTTCCTATTTTTTTGCTTTGAGGTATATGTTCTCCAAGTTTCACGTTTGTAGGTTCAAGGAATACTATTTTTCATACAAACGTTTTCAACCCTTTTTACACCCTTAGGGGTTGAATTTCCAAAAATCCCTTCTTAGTACATCTCTACGCCATAAGACCTATGTACTCCTCAAATTTCTAGCCTCTAGGACCAGCGGTTTAGGCTGTGCGTTGTCTATATGTCAGTCAGTCAGTCAGTCAGTCAGGACTTTGATTCTTATAGTATTAGAGATATTTCTGTCATAACTTTTGGTTATTAAGTTACTTAGACGAATAAAAAAATAATTACAGCATCTACGTGAATATCTGTAAAAGTAATGACGTAATTTTGAACCATCTTTAGTGCATTCTTTAAATTGTCCCCGAACTTACCTGCATTGAGAACCCAGCCTTAAATCACAATGCAGACTTTTTAAAATCATAATAAATATTAGCTATCTTAAACGAAATCTCATTGTAACGAATAATGCCACTTACCGGATCTGTTACCGTATAGTAAAAATGAAATAACAATATAAGAAGGTATACGTAGGTATCTAGAGTATCTACCTACAGTACCTACCTATATTAGTAACAACTTACACTTAATAGCAATTTAAACGAAACCACGTAGAAACAAAATGTCTGAGTGGGCAGGCTTCACAACGCAGTATGCAGCGCTCCAGCACCAGTACGGCTTATGGTTATGGGTTCAACATTTCCACCATTTCTACTACATAGATACCTACGTGTTCAATCCAAGCTATAAGCAGAACGGAGGATTTATATAAATTGGAAGAGAAGCAAAAACAAAAAAAATTAAGTACCTATTTACATCTACACTAATATTATAAAGAGAAAAGATTTGTATTTTTGTTGTTTTGTATGTAACGAATAGGCTCAAAAACTACTGGTCCGATTTCAAAAATTCTTTCACCATTAGAATGCTACATTATCCCTGAGTAACATAGGCTATATTATATTTTCAAAAAAATCAGGGATCCTTACTAAAACTCTAATAATGTAACCCAAGGTGGAAAAAGAAAACCTTACATCGCGTGCGCTGCGAAAACTATTGATGATAGAACAAAATAATGTACTACGACTTTGCAGAACACGTCATTATCTACAAAAAATGTCGCGACAGCATATGTCTAACTATTATAGTTATGTAACAATAATTCTTCTTTTATTATAAAAATTTAATTGAAATGACGCCGCTAGAAAAGGCTACCTATTTATTTGTACCTTGGTATTAATCCTTATCCAAATAAATCATTTCATAATTAAGACGGTTTCAATATCTATAGATTACTTCTTAAATTTTTCAAATCGGACATTCCATTCAAAAGATATGACGAAATTAAAAATGTTAACGGGTCCACGGGTCACGCGCGGGGTGCGATTTCACTCACTCAAGGAGAAGCGCGTGCAAATGTATGAAATAAGTAGACGCGAGGCTCGAACCCACGGTCTAAGTTTATCCTAAAATGTTCAAAAAATTTATGACCACCCATGCGAAGCTGGGACAGGCCGCTAGTATTTAATAAACTAGTGGTTCGCCCCGAACTAAAATCTTGTGATGCGACCCGACGAACGCACCAAAACTTTGAGCAGGCCGCCTACTAACTTGCATAGCCGGGTACCGTTAATGAAATAGTTAACTTCGTTAATCGTTAATTCGCTACAAAAAGTTAGCTTCGTTAAACGTTAAAGCGTTAACGTTAATCGTTAATCCGTTAATATGTGTAAGATTGCATCTTTATATCGTTGCGTTAGTGAACTTATAAAACATGTTGGTTTAGGTTCTGGAAGTCAACAGGATAGGAACAACACAAAATACTTGTATAATTCAAATGTGTAATTTAATCGTCGGGCTTAAGGTAATGAAATGATCAAATGAAACAAATCTCTTCGCAGTTTTCTTTCTCACTCGCACGCGCCGGCAAAATGCGCCTCCGCCCGGCACTTGTCGGTGCCGTGCGGTAACTATTACCTAGGCATTGGATTAACGATTAACGGACTTCTGCATATTAACGGAAGTTAACGTGTCCGTTAAATTTTTTAAAAGTTAACTTAAAAGTTAATCCGTTAATCAAAATGTTAACTTCGTTAATTAACGATTAACGGATTAACGAGTTAATGCCCAGCTATGCTAACTTGGTATGGTAACCAAGTTTCAACTCTATTGGCCTATTTATTGAAGAGTTCCGTTGAACAGACCTTGGCTCCATCATCAGACCTAGTTGTTGTCACATTTTATGAGAACTGAGTAGGTACCTTCTTAATTTATTTCAAGAAAAAAAATGAGATGGAAGCTCTTGGATGCTCTGCGTTCGCTTCGCTCACTCGATCAATAAATTATTACCATATGTCAAGACATTGTTTGTTGAGCCGGATTTATTTCCAACTTTTTTTTATAATATTATTTCTCTACCACCTCTATAAAGGATTTATTCGGCACAATTCCGAGTATGTTTAGGTGACGACACGGACACAGTGAATAAAGAGTAGGTATTACTTACAGTTATTTATTACTAACCTACAGTTATTTATAAAGTATGTACCTAGTAGCGCTCTGTGTGTAGGGCTCATCCGTGGAAGTACTACCACCATGCCTATTTCTGCCATCAAGCAGCATAGCTGTGTTTTGGTTTGAAGGGTGTGGTTGTCGGTGAAATTACAGGTCGGTACATGAGGCTTAACATCTGTATTCTTGCGAGGCAATGTTTTTTCGTTACCACTTAACATCAGGTATGCCATCTTCTTGCTCTATCAGCAATTAGAAAAACTAAAAAAATATTTTCCTTCGCAAAACTTGCTGCATACGAGCCCCGACAATAGTGGTAAAGCTAAAAAACATTTTTGGGGGTGTTACTACCAATTGGTATTTTTACTTATCGTTGTAAAAATGCTGACTTAGACTTTCCTGTTGTAAAATGCATCTCATCATGATCTCATAACCTCATAATAACGACACTTCATAAATTATGTCTTTTACAATCCGCATCACTTTCGATTTTATAACGCAGCTCAATCAATTTATGAACCGAGACGTCTCGCATAATTTATTATTCCATACTTCCGAATCAAATCGCTGACAAAAGATTCGATCCAATTTTATGAAAACAAATTCGCATTTACTGAATTTGTTAGTTTCGCGTTGTGTTGCCAAACGGTTTTATATGGAGGTAGGTAGAAGCTGTTGTTTATTCTGTGTCGGTGCCGCCGCCGCTGCCCGCCGCGGTGCAAGTTATAAAGGCCAGAGAAAGCACTGTGGCCGAACAGTCTCGTCTCGCTCCTTCCTCCATATTGCTGTGAGACCGATTCGCGCCCTTTTTGACGTGCACAGTGTTGCATTTTTCGGGAAAAATAGTTTGGACATGGAAATGAGGTAAGTTTGTCTAATAAAAAATTAACATATTTTTTATTTGTATTTTAATTTTAGAAGGGATTTTACCAACCATGTTTTTTTTTAGTTTCGATCGTTTTCGGCGGCATAGAATAAAAATTAAAAATAAAGTTATGATTTTATGTTTAAAATAATTTGGTTTTACCAAAGTAAACGTTCAAATATAATCGTGTACGTATATAATTTGTATGTTTTATTTAAATTCTTATTACATCGTCTTATTTCTTTGTGTCTTTGTAGGTTTGGTGAGTTTTTGATAATTATTACATGCTTCAGGATTTTATAATTCTACTCCATTAATTATTTCTATTTTCGAAAAACCTTTCAGTGTCTAGGTATTATTTGGGTCTGTTAAATAGGCTATTATCTAAGTACTTAAATAAAATAATGAGTGAACGCTATATTACCTACTATGTAATGTAGGTAGTTTAAAAAATTCAACACTTTCGTTATTCTTCACTAAGTCATAAGGTCAAAGACTATGTCAAGAGTGGTAATGTAAGGAATTTAGACGGTCAATTATTTATTTACACTAATTTATTATTTATGATAGGTATAAGTAAAAAAACAAATACACAAATATTTTATAAACCTGTACAATAAGCAGAGTTCGATCTCCGACGCGACCACCGCCGGCACAGCATAAAAATTAATTGCCGCAGGCAATGTGCCCAAAAGCCAGACAACCTCTTTGGATAGCTAAAATAAATTTATTTTCCTACCTACCCACTCATGTACTATAAATAAACTTAATTCATTAATCATTAGAACTTCATCCTATATTTATTTCTTGCAGCTGTAGTGAACATTATTTATTTGTGCCTTTAACAGAGAAGAGACGAAAAGTGTCATGCTAAATTACGGACGGAAAATTTTTAAAGAAAATTTAACGATTATGCACTTATTTTTCCTGGCAAATAATCACATTGAACCTTCTTTAATATTTTACTTGCCTAGGTAGTAGCGTAGATACCTACCTAACCTAGTAAAGTTTCTAAACTTAACAAGTCATTGGAATATTTTGACTCAATTTAAATTTCGAAACGCTATTTAACAGATCAAATTATTTATGCTGTGAATATTGTGAAATAGAATTGTCTAAATAATAGACAATATTCTATCTGTGTTGGAGCTAGATGCAATTCAAGGTCGTTAGACGTAAAAAGTGTCTAAACGATTAAGCACGGACAATGTTCTATACTGATGATGAATGAATTAAAACTAATCGCCTGAAGGTTGCTTTTCACAGAGAAAAGATAATTAGAAAATACAAAGACATTGATTAATTACAGAAAAAAGTATCCGTCCGGTTCTTCAGCACGCGCCACGAACAAATCTAAAGATTTTCTTAACTGTTGCTTTAAAAACCGCGTTCTCTTTCTCTTCTCGGCGATAAATTTGAAAGCAACAAAAAAAACTTAGACTAACTTCACCCAAAGTAAAAGTATCGACTGTTCGGCTTATTTTTTTTTGTTGTTTTATAAAAAAAAAACTGTGCGAGTCTGCTCCAGTGACTGACGTATGCAATGCGAATGAAGAACAACATTTTGCTTCATTTTTGCAGGTTTCATAAAAATGCATGTATAAAAGTACATACGAAGTTTAAAAATAGAACCTCTTCCGCTACCGCCCCGCGCTGTTAGGCTAGAACTTTAATGAAATCGTCGTCGAACTAAAACATAACCAATGCTCTACATTAAGTCCATTAAAAGTGCATTACGTACTCGTAAATTAGGCATTATATTAGGGTTGAGATCTTCAATCCAGCTGGTTACTTTTAGTAGTAGGTATAAATCCCGCTGACTTCTTTCGCAATATCATAATAGTCATTAAATAATAAAATTAAGATTGTAAGTATTAAGGTTATACCTACATATTACACATCTTAGGATTTTAATGGCATAAATAAATGGACACAATTTTTAATGGATCGTAAGTAGGTATGTTGCTTGTTAAAAAAAAACAGCTTGAATCTTCAGTCACGGTAACTATAGCTTGACATTATTTTCAATGATTAAAAAAAACTACATGGAACACTTCGAGAGTAGCGCGTTGAAGTCTTTTGTATTGAAAGCGCGTGACGCGGCGGAAACCTTTAGATTTTTTACTAATACTGAAATGTGATTTAACTGAGTTGAGCCTTGTATTTTGTTAAGATTTATATTCTTTCTAATTTTCAATGAGTTGATAAATTTTGTAAGATGTTTTAGTTTGCTCAGTTGCTTCCAATCTACGCACTTTTCCACAAAAAGTAGCTAGTTAGTTACACTAGTTGTCACTAAGCATGTGGTCCAAATGCATGTATTTGCCCCAAATAATGCCCTGTGACTTTGCCTTTACATCAGTAAGCAAGTCACCCATGTCATCCATTGTGTTTACAACCGCCGCACCGTGATAATCTGAGTTCGGCGCGAATCCGTAACAATTACTTAGGTACTTACAAAGCACTCCTGTGTGATGTTATGACATGCTTTCGTCACTCGGAGTGCTTGGCTACCTCAGCATTCCATAAAAGAAGATTTTTGATATGGGCTGTGTTTGACAGTAAAATGGCACCTAAAAAAAATGGTACCTATTAAAAATTTTTAATATTTTTAATAGGTAATAAGACTTTTCAAAGTTAGTCAATTGAATAAATAAAAAAAAAAGAATATTTCACAGATTCTAAAGAAGACGATAAAATGATATTTCCAAAACAAAAAAATATTTAGCCCTTAGCATTTAACTTTGAGGCTTTATAGATTTTTAATGTAAAAGCGATGAAACAAGCAGATTCCTCACCTGATGTTGAGCGATTATCTCTGCCTATAGCATTTGTATTACCATAAAGAGCACGTACAACGTGCCATAAAAGTATAGATACGGAAAAACTCGGTCCTTTTGCATTCTAATGTAGATAAGTCTATCAAATGTAGGTAGTGGCTCTTTACATGGCTATTCGGTATTTACGTTTTTATTTGCTCGTATATTTGCCTGTTCGTCTTGCTCGTAAAGGTTGTCTGGAAGAGATCGCTCTCAGCGATAAGACCGCCCATTGTACTTCACTGAAACTTTTGAACTTTATTTTTGTTTTTAATGTGTTAAATGTCCTTGTGGTGTGCAATAAAGAGTTTTCTATCTTCTATCTATCTATCTCGTAAAAAAAATAGGCGAATAGCGTCACAAGTACACATCGTCATATTTGGAAAAATAAAACGTATAGCCATCTGAAGTGCCACCATAAAAAGGTACTTACATAAATTTTCAGAGCTTAAAAAGGCAAACGTTCATTAATTCATTGGGTTTTAGATGTAAGGATGGCTTGTGAAAGGCTAGCAAGTTTTCAATTTTCACACAGCCTCTCGGTTATGTAACGAACGGGACGATGCCGCAGCTTACTTAATAGTTATCCAGATCTTGTTCTGTAGACACTGTACAGCAATATTAAACGCATTGCTATTAATTCATCGCTGGGCTATATTGAGCCGAGTTAAAGAAACACAAGTTTTGTCAAGTAAACTCAGTTTTAAAATGAATACCCACGTTAAATCCTTTTATTTTACGAATGCCTTGTCAGTGTAATAAAATTTTATCTTCTTCTGTTTTATCTTCGATTCGAGAAAAATAGGAGACGGAGCGACGCGAGTGGCGCGTCACGTAGGTATATATGATTTGTGTAGATGTTTCATACAAGTACGCAGATTCATGTTTTGTATAGTGTTCCGATATACCAAAAATGTTACTTTATAATGTACTTTAAAATATTCCTGCTAGAAATTTCGTAGCACTTTTCGTAGGGGTGAGCGCGTTGGAATTTTTTGTTGGAAGCCAAGTGCGAGCATGTGCGAATACCCATGTATAATATCTACCTTTTCATATTATCTAGGTAGGTATATTAAGGTACTTTCGAAATAAATTATCATTAATGAATTTCAGGAACATTCCATAATAATTTGTCACAGTAGGTAATTATGACTGTTAGTAAACACAGGTAATTCGATTGCGTGTGGTAACACTATAAAAAACAACACATTACAATAACGTACATAATAGGTACCTAACTAATAAGTAGAATTTAATTAAGGAATGTCCGGAAGAAGTAACTTAGTTTGTACTTGATTTAAGGCAAAAGAGCCGATTTCTAAGATCCGAACCTTGGTAAATCGTAGAAAAATGTTTATAAGACAATTATGGTTTCGCAAAGGAAGGTATCGATAATTATTGTGTCAGTATTCGTCAGTGATATCAAAATTTCCAAATTGTGAGAAGGAAGTCAGGTACCTTAGTAAATAATGCCTAAAATTAACAATCTGGCCTAATAGGCCACGCAATTGACATAGGTACTTAGCTAAAATAGTTGAAAGTTTCTATTTGAAACCGTGTAAGATCCTGTTGGTATCACGAAGCGATTTGTATTGCAGTTTCTGTCATGAGTAGCCTGCTTATCCCAAATAACACATTTTAAACTTGCGAAACAAGTCATAAATCTATACATTTGCGATCGTGTGTGTAATTTAAACTTACAAAGGCCGATCACATGTAGGTACTACTCTCAAATTGCCTAAGAGCACGCGTCTGATAAATTCCCGCCATTAAGTGATGATGACACTGACATACAAACTTCATGTGACAGTGACGTGTGACGTTTTAGAAAGATGTACTAACCTACCCACCTAGCCATAAACCATAGTCATAGGACAAGTTATACTAGATCCTGAGTGCGTTGGCTAATCTCGGTTACGATGTATTAAAGTAGTTAATGATCTTCGAAATGGCGGAGATTACCTAATTGGAGTATTTAAGATTGGACATTTTAATTTAGTATGTTTCCTAATAGCTGGTGCAAGTAATCATAATCTCGTGTGTTCTGTGTCCCAACACTGGTTTAGTTAAAATATGATGTGAACTCGAGGTCAATAGCCTGGAGCCAATCGATACCTAAAGAACATCTCCACAATAATACCTTTCTCGTTTTGATATCTTTATGGATCTAAATCTTTAGCGGTATATCAAAGAGCTTTTCAATTGGTCGAAGTCCTTCAGTAAATTTTTGGTTAATAAAATTTTATTCCGCCAGTAAATTTTAATGCGTGGGTATCTTACAATGCAAACTTTTTGCACTTTTAAGAGCAAGGTTCCTGACCGTTTAGGATGTTCAAGGAGGAAAAATGTCGCAGATTTAAGAGTCATTCCCCTGTGTAGTGTCATCGCCAAAATTACAAATACCTGGGGAGACTCGGGTCACTGACTCCGCCTAACGTAACCTACCATAAATAACGCATGGGGTTACATTACGGTTCTTACTGATTTGTGTGACTTCTTTTGCAAAAAGCTGTTTTGCATGTATACCTAACATTTGCCCGCGGCGATTTATAACAAAGGCCTGCTATGTGGGAGGCTGGTAGGTAGGTGGACGTTGTGAAAGCCTAGTCCTTGTCCTGACAGAAGCAATTGTGCCATGCATGTCACCTATGCTTAGGTACCTAACTACGCACTGCACACCTGCATACCAATTCCAAAAAAGCTCTGCAGGGATTTAATTATGGACACTAGCACCGCGTGTTACGGTCTAACTGCGTGATAGTAGATTTTTAATACGTCGGTAGGCCTCTAGAACACTACCAGATAGTAACCTTAATGTGAGTAGCTGTAGTTGATAAGTTGTGATTTCAATCTAGGAGGACGACACTATTACCTACACTGGGCACTATTACCTGTGTAATACAGTCTAGTTTAGTGCACCACGTCGTGTATTTTAGATCGTTATATTGCTTGGGCGCGCCTTGTAATCGGTCACACATAATAAGTGGTCCACGTGTCGCGCTCTCTTGCCCCTGCGCATGTCTAACGACGGTAAGTACTTAGCTACAGTCTACATAAGCAACGATTAGCTTGCATGCTTTAAGTTGTAGCGCTCTGCTTATGCTCTATTATCTGTGGCTTAGTAGTTAGGAACTCGATTCGATAGGTACTGCTTAGTGGGTAAGCACCAACTAGGTACTTATCAGCATTTGCAAGTGACTTTTTAGGTATTGACTAAGGTATGGCCAATAACTTTATTGCGTTGATAATTTAACAGAGGTATTAAAGAATTGGTTTTAACATGAGCTCTGGTAGGCCACGACAATCTAAACCAATCAAGCATGGCGTGTGGGGTTCATAGCATTCTTCGGAAAGTTTGTAAAAAACCTTAGTACCTATTGAAATGTCGCGAACTTTTCGTTCCAATAAACGACGCAGGAGATGTTACGCAATGTGCAAAAGTGAAATCCGGATAAAGTCGCGTCGACACGCGACTCGATAGTAAACACGACTTTTGCTATAGTCACTGTTTGATTTACGGAAGCTATCCGGTCACTTCTCGGATTAGACGATATTTTACTATTCTTTCATTTGAAGTTTGGTTTTTATTGAGTATGCCCTCCTGAGTAACGGTTTCCTATAGACAGATACGACGGAATTTCGATTGCTACGATCCTGATCAACATGCCTCTTGTTTAATTCAGTCTCATTAGCATTATTCATACCTCATATAGAATTCAACCTGAGGCTTGCTCTAAAACGTATCCTATCTGATCGAGATACTGCGCCTCTTTCAACATTCATAGATGAATCAAGTCAATTAGGCGAGAAAAATTTCTTGCATCTATTCTCGTAGGTTAACATATTTGTACCAGGCTATAAGGAAATAAAAACCAAAGTTAAAAGATACTTAATTCCATTGTATTACTTTTTGTAATTAAGGTAGAAACACTTCATAATAAAAAAAACTTAAAACAAAAGTTCAGAAACAGGTGGAAAATCTATGTTATCCACAAAATTTATCTCTTGTAGATAACATAGTTCAAGGCCCTCCTCCCCCTTATTAGGTTGCAAGGTTCCAAATGCGTCATCTAACAGAAAAACTATTATATTATATATAACAATATAATAGGTAAGTAACTCTTTTCAGTTTTCTCTTTGTTTTTTTATGCCTGTTTGACTTGGGCAAATAATGCAGCCAGTCATTGAACTGCAATAGCTGTGTATGTAATTATTTGCACTTCCGTAAGCTCGATGCGGTATGTGCCAATCACTGCGTTATGACACCCTGACATAATACTAGAAGGCTGATTCCATCAGACACAGTAGTAAGCACAGGGGCCTTACAATTAAGTCTTACATAGAAGATTCTCGTTTTGCAAATCAATTTCTGTTTTTTATACAATGGAAAAACATTGACCGTATTATGTCAAATGACAACAAACCAGAGAATTGAAACGCAAGACTTCAGTTTCAGTTTTCAGTTCGGTTCGGTGGTGCTGCAGGTTTACTACTTGCTGATAGAACAGGTCGATAGCCCACCTGATGTTAAATTGGTAAACATCACCTGTAACAAAGCATTGCCTCGGATGCCACGCACGATAGGAACGTGCCCACCGATGAATTGCCTGTAATCTCACCGGCAACCACACTCTTCAACCCGAATCACAGCAAAGCTGCTTGGTGACAGAAATACTGCTATTTCACTGCCATATTCGAGTGTCCCCTAAACTCCGAACGACTAGGCTTGGTTACATTTTTCATCCACTAATTACTTCCCAACATATAAATACCTAGAAACCATTGTAATATGTATATTACAATGGTTTCTAGAATTTCTACCTAGCTGTAGCTAGATAGAAATTAAGGAGCATGAATGTTTTGAAAACAATCGAAAGCAATCGTTTTGTAACGGCTTGCCAATGTTGCGCTATTGGCAATGAAATAGCGAGTGGCACGACACCAAGCCACGCACTCTCGGTACCTACCGACTATAGGGGAACTAGCCACTTCATCATCAGCCGCAAAAAAAAACTACCGGATGATAATTTTATGGTGACGGGCGAATGTTCATCCAGGTTGGTGTACCTATTGCGAATTATCGTAATGAAGAATGCGATAGACCTTTGCCTTCTACATAGATTTACAGGACGAACAATCTTTAGCTTTTCTTCACCTGCCCTACTTTTTACTTTAGTTCACTTTTCTATCTACCATCTTACAGTCAGCGGGCAGTGGTTCCCTTTAAAAAATCGTAATAGATGATCAAAAGATTTGTGACAAAATAATAGTCACACGATGCTTCCTAAACTTCAGTGACAACCCTAAACTTTTTCACACTTGCTTATAAAATAAATCGTGCACATTGAGCCGCTGATCGGCCATGTCATTGCTTTGCGGGTCACTTTTAATCAAATTGAACAATATTAAATTAATCCTTTCAAGATTATATTAGGCTCATGGACGCGTTCATGTCATATTCATTACCTAAGTACTTACCTACTTACAAGAAACAATAGGTACTCAATCAGATTAGTTGGGCTTTAAGTTTATGAATTTAAAAATCTAAGTTTTAAAAATCTATACTCAATGAGTGAAAAAAAGGTCCCTCTAACCTATATAAGTAATTGAATTACTCGTAGATGAAGACAGCATCACTTTCTAATTATTGACCAATAGGTAGTCCAACCAGGCAGCTTAGAGAGCAACCACCGAGGAACCCATATTATTGAGAGCAACAGCTTTATTTGACAAGAACACTGCAGTCTAGTAACTGTTTATTGGTCGATACGCTAATGTTTCCATGTTTGTGATTCAGTTCAGTAGTTACTGATCGCTATCAGATGTTATTTGTTAGTAGGGACATGCTTGTAATGTAAATTTTATTTTATTTAGGTATATTATAAGAATTGCTTGTTTAATTTTGTTTCTTTTTCTTTTACGATTTGTAAAATTTAGGCGGCGGTAATTTTTTACCAATATGTAATAATAACGAATTGGAATTATTTGTGAAGTTTATGTAGTAAGTACCAAATTCAAATAAGTCGTAGATCAAATACCTACAAGTGAGCGTTCAAAGACGCGTCTATCGATTAATGCGACTCCTCATCGTTATCGCCATTTAGAAGCTTTAGGGCCGGTTTCACCATGCTCTGTTAGATTAACAAAGGATTAAAGGGCCGTTAAATATGTCAAAATGTACGCGTTTGACAGCTAAGGTTAGATTTAACGGTATTTTAATCCTTGATTAGTAACTAACAGGGCATGGTGAAACCGGCCCTTAAGGTAACATAAACAGTTAAAAACAAAAGGATTGATTTGGCTGTAACTGTAAAAATGATAATCAACGTTTTGATTCCCATTACTATTCTGGGTTCGCGGAAGGCACAACAATCATACCAAGTCAGCAGTGACATGATTGTTGTATGTTCGAGCAGTCTACATTACCATACTCAGTTGTCACGCATATACATAGGTAAAATACCTAGTACCTACCTGCACTTGAATTGTTTTATTGTATTGCGTAGCCAAAAATACGCAAGTTTCTATTTCACGAATGGATGATTTCGATGGAGAAAGCAGTAGATTGACGCTATACTTCGATTGTCATGTCTTGACCGACACTTTTCAGCTCTATTTACTGTTTAGCAAGTTTTTCTACAAATATTTAACGTTGATCAATAAAGTGAATTGGTATAGCAACAATTCAATTTGTGTACGCACGTTTATGCTGTTATAAAAGGTTAAGTTCAACAGCTAAAATATAAAATAAACTATACCTACTCGAAAACAAAAGTTCAACGGTGCTATAAAACGTTGGTAAGCACCTAAGTCCTGTTTCCTTATTTTCAGAATATCACGAAAAAAAGATTAAGTAATTAATTAATTACTTACCTAGATTGTGTAATTTATTTAAAGTTCAAATAAACTTGTTTTTTATAATTTATTATATCAGTTTTCATACCTAACTAGCTAGGTACTTTGCTTCTACACAAAACCTACAAACAAACAACACCTCTGTGTTTCATCATGAAGGTAGGTAGGTACGTGTTTTTTTAATGCATTCTTAACGTGGGTGAGTTTAGGTTAGGTCGGTACCTACTAGTTATTTTCATGAGAAAAAAGAAAAACAGCAGGCAAAAAACTAAATTCTGCTTAGTTACAGTAGATACAAGCACCTAGGCACTTGTAAAGTTTTAACTTTTAAAAGTAAACATTCAATTTTAGCCTGCACTTTTACAGCCGGCATTTCTCAATCAAAAGGTGATGTGCGCAGTCATCATACCAAAACTTTTTTACGAATTTGTCAATTTACGGGTGCCTCGGGAGGTACTCGTAGGCTTACTATGTCTCGATGTCATAAGCAATGCATCTCGCAATCAAAATGAGCCTATGATTGAAATGAACACAGCTTTCTTACATTAATAATTATGGCAAGTAAAATAACCCACATGTGACCACACCCTTCACGACATGTTGTAAGCTTACGGCATGTATGTGTGCTCTAGTTTATTTGATAAACAAGCTATGTTGTTGATGTAATTGATAATCTAGATCAGAACCTAGGAGCATAAGAACTACGCAGCAGTAAGTTATGGTTACTTAGGTAGTTATTCCAGCTGGTTTCATAATCAGAGATTCTTGCTTTGTTCGTGTTTATGATTCACACTTAATTGTACAACCAAATTCTTGGTAGTCGCTAGGGTTAGCTGGATCTAAAATTCATTCACGAAGATGTGTAATTTTATGATTCAGTACCTAGTAGTAGAGCTTTTTGAGAAAGATTTCGTTTGCCAACCAATAATGCTTGCACTGCTGTGCTTTGATCTGAAGGGTTTCGGTGCAATAACATTGAGTGATGGGTATATTCCATAAATGACAAGTCTTCGGTAACATACACATAGCGCAGAGTCTTACTGTTTATTTTTGTGTTTTAGACATATATTTTTTTTAATGTTAAGTAGTTACTACATTACTTCATCTACTTACCACCCAAATTGTTGAGGGTTAATAAAGCCTTTAGTCTTTGTTTCTTTCCAACTGCATCTATTTTAGGCCAAGGTGATCGCTCTACATAGTGTGGGTCAAATGTTTGATTAACCACTTTAAATATCACATTATATATTTTTTTTGTAGAAAGATATCCGTAAAAAATTAGCCTGGTGTAAGTTCTTTACCTTTTGAAAATTCTAGGACACTTGTCTTGTCTCCCAACTCAGTTACCCAAGATAGGCGCCTTGTTCTTGCATCAAAAGTTTTTACACACATTCCTGTCCTCATACGGCTGGACATGCGAGGTTTGATTGCGACCAGATTCCTCCTTTGCCTTTATGTGGAAGGAAGCTGTTTGTGTGGAAGTAAAAGTAACTGATGAAGCTATAGATCAGAGAGAGATGGGTAGAACAAATTAATCATGCCGGCTTTGTTGCCAACAAATTAGTCTCCAAATTCGGATGTAATTGGATTGTAGGGAATGACAGCGATGCACTTACGGACCCAATAATTATGACAGTGGTGTTTTTGTAAATCGAATAAAAACGCCTTATCGCCGTTGGCCGTTGACTCTCGAATGACTAACATGATAATCTCGGATTGCACACCGCAATAATAACTCAGCTCCTTCACACCTGACCCATAAGCGGACCAGTTCCTCATCAAATTAAATCTGCGGTGGAATTACACAACTGCCCTGTAACGTTATAGGAATTACTGCGTACTCTGTGGTGTGTCTGTGTCCATTTTGGAGAAAATGCCGCTATTGCGTAACCACACACACGTTTTACATGCTTCGTAGGTATTATTTAATGCGAATCGTAAATGTCACGTGTGTTGCCTACATACAGACAAACATTCAGGGCAGTAGGTACCGTACCTACAGAGTGTAAATGGAGACATGTAATATCAATAAAAGAAACAATTGGACACAGTCACCATGTATGTCAAATTTGCCTATGAATCTCCTCCATAAAATGATGGACGAAGGCTTGCTGTTGACATTTGTTATAGAGCTCTTAGGGAGAGCTTTTATCAAATATAACGTGTAACATAATTATTTTCTCAATCAGCACCTTGACGCGTGCAATTTGAAATTACATACCTACATGCGTAATTTCGTCGAATTTTAGTTCAAAGTAACATGCACTTTGCCGCCGCCCGTGGGGCTTACGTTACGACCGCCACAATGTCAAAAACTTTAGAAAATAGTACTATTTTATGGTATCTTGTAATTGTGCTTACAGTTAAAGAAATACCCTACTTGTCAGATCTATGTCAAACATTGTACAATATATAACAAAAATATAATTTTTCATATTTTATTTCTATCGACGTTTCTGTGAAAAATTGAATTTTCATAACTAATTTTACTCGTAGCTCTCATTCATAGATAAAAAGTTGTATCCTTATCTACTTAGTAGTAATCAAATCAGGCCACGGTGCGTAAGATTAGAATCTCCAAGTTCCGATGTTAGGTTTTAATCACGCTACATATTGGTTTACTTGGCATGGTCGAATGTTAGATCATGCAGATGTTGAAGTTTTTATGGTGATCAACGATCTAGATGTTGCCATATAATTTCCATACGAATATCCATCGTTCATGCACTATGCCGTCTTTATGTCCCAAACAATTATTGTCGGGGGCGAAAGCACAAGTTGTTTGCTGAACCATTCTCTCGCACTGTGGCTCGGGCCGCGTCACCTATCCCGCGCATTCTCACCGCACTCAACGCTCTCCTAGATGCTTGTCCTGGCTGTGATTTGTTTGTGGATGGCTGGATGAAAATATTGTCCGAATGTTTGAGATTTTGCGAGCGTGATGCCTAACTGTGTGTAAACCTGTCCTTTGTTTGTTGTTTCTGACATTTTGCTTTAATTATTACTAGTAGTTCGCCCCGAACTGAGATCTCGTGATGCGACCCGACGAACGCATCAAAACTTTGAGTAGAAAGTAGTCAGAGGCAAGTCCAAACATTATCTTTGGACTTTTTTCTGACTACCGCCTACTTACTTGGTACGGTAACCAAGTTTCAACTCTATTGGCCTATTTATTGAAGAGTTCCGTTGAACAGACCTTGGCTCCATCATCAGACCTGGTCGTCGTCACCATTTTATGAGAACTGAGTACCTCCTTAATTTATTTCTAGAAAAAAAAATAAGAAAAAGCAAAAGAACTGGGCGACCAGTTGAAAAACCTTGATGTCAACGAAACTCTTAGAGATGGGAGCTCTTGGATCGCTGGTTATCTTAATTTAACTTTTTTGTTTTATCTCAAAAACCGAGCGTCCCAGAAAAAAAGTAAAAATAGTTTTGGAATGTCCAAACAAAGTGCTTTCATATGACATGTAACTTGATTTTTTTATGTAACTTTTTTTATTTTTGACCTCTTAAAAAACCCCATATCTCAAAAACCCTTCATCCGATTTTACTCATATACTTACCAGTAAATTTCTCAAGTACAATCTATCGACTCACCAAATTTCATGCAGATCGGATCAACGGTTCTAAAGTTATCGCCAGACAAACATACATACATACATACATACATACATACATACATACATACATAAAATGCAAAATCGCCCAAGTTGAAACTAAGATCTTCGTTCGCTTCGCTCACTCGATCAATTATTACTTAATTTTTAACTGACATAATTATTTTTATTGTTATTATCCATACTTTTCTGACTCCGCTTTATTTTTCTAATTATTTTTCGTTATTTTAATTGTTTCTTAAATGTTTAATTTCCTCTATTTTTATGTATTAAATTCTTATGTTCTTTAATTAATATAATTGGTTGTATGTACCGTTTTAATTAAAGTAAAATAAATAAATAAAAAATAAAAATAATAATTATTTTCGCATCACGTTAATATAACTTGTCCAGCTGACTGGATTGGATTAGTGGCAATAAAGTTTACCGAACCGAAATAGCTGTGTAACGATAGGTAATATCATGCAATAAATGTTTTATAATATGCAATTTACATATCCTCATTTTTTTATTATATTTGCTGACTAAACAAACGATGGAAAGTGGTACGCACCTGATGTAAAGTGGTAATCCCAAACAAAGCATTACCTCGCAAATCACACTCGATAGGAACGTGCCCTACGAAGCGCTGCCAATTTAAAGCATACCTAATGATAATCCTCATCAGTCTTCAAATAGAAACACAGCAATGCTGCTTGAACGCGGCAGAAATAGGCATGGTAATAATCGCCGGATAAAAAGCACTACATTGTTTAATCTCAACTGGTTATTTAATTCTTCTTATTTCTTCTTCCAGATGGCAGTATCTCCTGGCGCTACTTCTTCTTGGAGTAGCGCTTGCTTCGGAAGAAGACGATAGTATACCGGACGCGGGGGTCGACGGCGATGGCGATGACGAAGAACTGGCTTTGGACCAAGAGGTACAGTCATATTTGACAGCCTTCACAGCTCAGTTGGTAGTAGCTCTGCGTTCTGCGCCGTAGGCCGTGGGTTCGATCCCCACCGAGGACAAACATTTGTGTGATGAACATAGATGTTTGTTCTCTATCGGGGTGTTATTTTATTTAAACGTATTTACAAAAAAAAGTATTCAAGTATTATATCAGCTAGTAGTACAAGCTTTGGCTTAGTTTGGGGCGAGATAGTGCGTGGGGAATGTCCACCAATATCAAAAAATATCAATGGGCAATGTAGGTACTCTATGGGTACTATAGTATTTACAATGTTGGATTACCTTTACTGTGCCTTTACTAGGTCATCACAGACAAAAGACAGGTAATAATGTTATGCTAAGGTTCCTTTTTAGGGTTCCGTACCCAAAGGGTAAAACGGGACCCTATTGCTAAGACTTCGCTGTCCGTCTGTCTGTCTGTCTGTCCGTGTGTCACCAGGCTGTATCTCATGAACCGTGATAGTTAGACAGTTGAAATTTTCACAGATGATGTATTTCTGGTACCGCTATAACAACAAATACTTAAAAATAGAATAAAATAAATATTGAAGGGGGCTTTCATACAACAAACGTGATTTTTTTGCCGTTTTATCGATAATGGTAGGGACCCTTCGTGCGCGAGTCCGACTCGCACTTGGCCGGTTTTATTTTCTTTTGATGCAGTTACGGAATCCTTTTAATGACCAAAGAAAAATAAATCGAAATTAAAATACCAATAAATAAATAAATAAATAATAGATTCAAAAACACAACGAGCGTCCTTTATTAATAGGGGTAGGTAATCTCTCTCATCTGATTGGTTGGCAACAGTGATTATTTAAATTGGCCAATGAGATGAGAGTTTGTCTTACTATAAATTGAAGCATGAAAAATTTTCCCAGCGTGATCCAACCGATGGATTCAACTAATTCTCTCACAAAAAAAAAACACAAATTTCACAGAGTTTCTCATACAAAAGACATCAACGCGCTCGCGTTACGAGGTGCTACGAGTTTTTTTCTAACATTTTGATTTAAATTCCTATAATGAAGGTTCGAGTGCCTTTCTATACTTTACGGATAAATTGTGGTTAGTAAATAATACTGAAAATTAGTGCTATAACCAATATGTTATCGGACATTATATTTAAGGCTATATAACTTTGGATCTTTAAGCTGATATAAAATCAATTTATTACCTAAATCTAACACATAAATCTCACTATTCGTCTAATCTTCTTCCGGCCACTAATTTATGAAGCTGAAACTGGCAGCCAAATAGTAGCAGCCAAACATAAAAATCCAGGGCCGAATTAAGACTTACGAATATTATAATTAAAATTTCTAAACTTATCTATTTAACGCTAGGTGTCAGTTCTAGCAACAATTGTGATACTATTTATGCCCCGACAGGAGCAAAAAACTTTACATAATACAAAATACTCCGACAACAGTTGTCTTCTTTTAGGAATTCTTTAGTTTTGGATTCTGCTCCCTCAAAATTCATGCTAACATCCATTAAAGACCTTCATTGGAAGGTATCCAGCAATTTCCAGAAAATTCTATCGTTGCAAGAGTCCAGGAAATCGAAAAAAGTTTTTTTTTTTAAGATTTTATAACTTTTGTTTTTGATTCTGCTCCCTTAAAATTCATGCTTGCATCCATAACAGACCTGTACTGGAAGGTCCCTAGCAATTTTCAGAAAATTCTATCGTTGCAGGAGTCCAGGAAATCGAAAAAACCTTTTTTTTAATATTTTATAACTTTTGTTTTTGATTCCGCTCCCTTAAAATTCATGCATACATCCATAACAGACCTCCACTGGAAGATCTCCAGCAATTTTCAGAAAATTCTATCGTTGCAGGAGTCCAGGAAATCGAAAAAACCTTTTTTTTTAAATATTTTATAACTTTTGTTTTTGATTCTGCTCCCTTAAAATTCATGCTTGCATCCATAACAGAACTGTACTGGAAGGTCCCTAGCAATTTTCAGAAAATTCTATCGTTGCAGGAGTCCAGGAAATCGAAAAAACCTTTTTTTTTAAATATTTTATAACTTTTGTTTTTGATTCCGCTCCCTTAAAATTCATGCATACATCCATAACAGACCTCCACTGGAAGATCTCCAGCAATTTTCAGAAAATTCTATCGTTGCAGGAGTCCAGGAAATCGAAAAAACCTTTTTTTTTTAATATTTTATAACTTTTGTTTTTGATTCTGCTCCCTTAAAATTCATGCTTGCATCCATAACAGACCTGTATTGGAAGGTCCCTAGCAATTTTCAGAAAATTCTATCGTTGCAGGAGTCCAGGAAATCGAAAAAACCTTTTTTTTTTAATATTTTATAACTTTTGTTTTTGATTCCGCTCCCTTAAAATTCATGCATACATCCATAACAGACCTCCACTGGAAGATCTCCAGCAATTTTCAGAAAATTCTATCGTTGCAGGAGTCCAGGAAATCGAAAAAACCTTTTTTTTTTAATATTTTATAACTTTTGTTTTTGATTCTGCTCCCTTAAAATTCATGCTTGCATCCATAACAGACCTGTATTGGAAGGTCCCTAGCAATTTTCAGAAAATTCTATCGTTGCAGGAGTCCAGGAAATCGAAAAAACCTTTTTTTTTTAATATTTTATAACTTTTGTTTTTGATTCCGCTCCCTTAAAATTCATGCATACATCCATAACAGACCTCCACTGGAAGATCTCCAGCAATTTTCAGAAAATTCTATCGTTGTAGGAGTCCAGGAAATCGAAAAAACCTTTTTTTTTTAATATTTTATAACTTTTGTTTTTGATTTTGCTCCCTTAAAATTCATGCTTGCATCCATAACAGACCTGTACTGGAAGGTCCCTAGCAATTTTCAGAAAATTCTATCGTTGCAGGAGTCCAGGAGATAGTAGCAGCCAAATCGAAAAATGACCTTTTTTTAAATATTTTATAACTTTTGTTTTTGATTCCGCTCCCTTAAAATTCATGCATACATCCATAACAGACCTCCACTGGAAGATCTCCAGCAATTTTCAGAAAATTCTATCGTTGCAGGAGTCCAGGAAATAGAATAAACCTTTTTTTTTTTAAATATTTTATAACCATTTCCTGGACTCCTGCAACGATAGAATTTTCTGAAAATTGCTAGAAACCTCCCTATGTAGGTCTGTTATGGATGTAAGTATGAATTTTGAGGGAGCAGAATCAAAAACAAAAGTTATAAAATATTTAAAAAAAAAAAGTTTTTTCGATTTCCTGGACTCCTGCAACGATATAATTTTCTGAAAATTGCTGAAGATCTTCCAGTGGAGGTCTGTTATGGATGTATGCATGAATTTTAAGGGAGCGGAATCAAAAACAAAAGTTATAAAATATTTAAAAAAAAAGGTTTTTTTCGATTTCCTGGACTCCTGCAACGATAGAATTTTCTGAAAATTGCTAGGGACCTTCCAGTACAGGTCTGTTATGGATGCAAGCATGAATTTAAAGGGAGCAGAATCAAAAACAAAAGTTATAAAATATTTAAAAAAAAAGGTTTTTTCGATTTCCTGGACTCCTGCAACGATAGAATTTTCTGAAAATTGCTGGAGATCTTCCAGTGGAGGTCTGTTATGGATGTATGCATGAATTTTAAGGGAGCGGAATCAAAAACAAAAGTTATAAAATATTAAAAAAAAGGTTTTTTCGATTTCCTGGACTCCTGCAACGATAGAATTTTCTGAAAATTGCTAGGGACCTTCCAGTACAGGTCTGCTATGGATGCAAGCATGAATTTTAAGGGAGCAGAATCAAAAACAAAAATTATAAAATATTTAAAAAAAAAAGGTTTTTTCGATTTCCTGGACTCCTGCAACGATAGAATTTTCTGAAAATTGCTGGAGATCTTCCAGTGAAGGTCTGTTATGGATGTATGCATGAATTTTAAGGGAGCGGAATCAAAAACAAAAGTTATAAAATATAAAAAAAAAAAGGTTTTTTAGATTTCCTGGACTCCTGCAACGATAGAATTTTCTGAAAATTGCTGGAGACCTTCCAGTGGAGGTCTGTTATGGATGTATGCATGAATTTTAAGGGAGCGGAATCAAAAACAAAAGTTATAAAATATTAAAAAAAAGGTTTTTTCGATTTCCTGGACTCCTGCAACGATAGAATTTTCTGAAAATTGCTAGGGACCTTCCAGTACAGGTCTGCTATGGATGCAAGCATGAATTTTAAGGGAGCAGAATCAAAAACAAAAATTATAAAATATTTAAAAAAAAAAGGTTTTTTCGATTTCCTGGACTCCTGCAACGATAGAATTTTCTGAAAATTGCTGGAGATCTTCCAGTGAAGGTCTGTTATGGATGTATGCATGAATTTTAAGGGAGCGGAATCAAAAACAAAAGTTATAAAATATAAAAAAAAAAAGGTTTTTTAGATTTCCTGGACTCCTGCAACGATAGAATTTTCTGAAAATTGCTAGAGACCTCCCTATGTAGGTCTGTTATGGATGTAAGTATGAATTTTGAGGGAGCGGAATAAAAAACAAAAGTTATAAAATATTAAAAAAAAAAGGTTTTTTCGATTTCCTGGACTCCTGCAACGATAGAATTTTCTGAAAATTGCTAGGGACCTTCCAGTACAGGTCTGTTATGGATGCAAGCATGAATTTTAAGGGAGCAGAATCAAAAACAAAAGTTATAAAATATTTAAAAAAAAGGTTTTTTCGATTTCCTGGACTCCTGCAACGATAGAATTTTCTGAAAATTGCTGGAGATCTTCCAGTGGAGGTCTGTTATGGATGTATGCATGAATTTTAAGGGAGCGGAATCAAAAACAAAAGTTATAAAATATTAAAAAAAAGGTTTTTTCGATTTCCTGGACTCCTGCAACGATAGAATTTTCTGAAAATTGCTAGGGACCTTCCAGTACAGGTCTGCTATGGATGCAAGCATGAATTTTAAGGGAGCAGAATCAAAAACAAAAATTATAAAATATTTAAAAAAAAAAGGTTTTTTCGATTTCCTGGACTCCTGCAACGATAGAATTTTCTGAAAATTGCTGGAGATCTTCCAGTGGAGGTCTGTTATGGATGTATGCATGAATTTTAAGGGAGCGGAATCAAAAACAAAAGTTATAAAATATAAAAAAAAAAAGGTTTTTTAGATTTCCTGGACTCCTGCAACGATAGAATTTTCTGAAAATTGCTGGAGACCTTCCAGTGGAGGTCTGTTATGGATGTATGCATGAATTTTAAGGGAGCGGAATCAAAAACAAAAGTAATAAAATATTTAAAAAAAGGTCATTTTTCGATTTGGCTGCTACTATCTCCTGGACTCCTGCAACGATAGAATTTTCTGAAAATTGCTAGGGACCTTCCAGTACAGGTCTGTTATGGATGCAAGCATGAATTTTAAGGGAGCAAAATCAAAAACAAAAGTTATAAAATATTTAAAAAAAAAGGTTTTTTCGATTTCCTGGACTCCTGCAACGATAGAATTTTCTGAAAATTGCTGGAGATCTTCCAGTGGAGGTCTGTTATGGATGTATGCATGAATTTTAAGGGCGCGGAATCAAAAACAAAAGTTATAAAATATTAAAAAAAAAAGGTTTTTTCGATTTCCTGGACTCCTGCAACGATAGAATTTTCTGAAAATTGCTAGAGACCTCCCTATGTAGGTCTGTTATGGATGTAAGTATGAATTTTGAGGGAGCGGAATAAAAAACAAAAGTTATAAAATATTTAAAAAAAAAGGTTTTTTCGATTTCCTGGACTCCTGCAACGATAGAATTTTCTGAAAATTGCTAGGGACCTTCCAGTACAGGTCTGTTATGGATGCAAGCATGAATTTTAAGGGAGCAGAATCAAAAACAAAAGTTATAAAATATTAAAAAAAAAAAGTTTTTTCGATTTGCTGGACTCCTGCAACGATAGAATTTTCTGAAAATTGCTGGAGATCTTCCAGTGGAGGTCTGTTATAGATGTATGCATGAATTTTAAGGGAGCGGAATCAAAACCAAAAGTTATAAAATATTAAAAAAAAAAGGTTTTTTAGATTTCCTGGACTCCTGCAACGATAGAATTTTCTGAAAATTGCTGGAGACCTTCCAGTGGAAGTCTGTTATGGATGTATGCATGAATTTTAAGGGAGCGGAATCAAAAACAAAAGTTATAAAATATTTAAATAAAGGTCATTTTTCGATTTGGCTGCTACTATCTCCTGGACTCCTGCAACGATAGAATTTTCTGAAAATTGCTAGGGGCCTTCCAGTACAGGTCTGTTATGGATGAAAGCATGAATTTTAAGGGAGCAGAATCAAAAACAAAAGTTATAAAATATTAAAAAAAAAAAAAGTTTTTTCGATTTCCTGGACTCCTGCAACGATAGAATTTTCTGAAAATTGCTGGAGATCTTCCAGTGGAGGTCTGTTATAGATGTATGCATGAATTTTAAGGGAGCGGAATCAAAACCAAAAGTTATAAAATATTAAAAAAAAAAGGTTTTTTAGATTTCCTGGACTCCTGCAACGATAGAATTTTCTGAAAATTGCTGGAGACCTTCCAGTGGAGGTCTGTTATGGATGTATGCATGAATTTTAAGGGAGCGGAATCAAAAACAAAAGTTATAAAATATATAAAAAAAGGTCATTTTTCGATTTGGCTGCGACTATCTCCTGGACTCCTGCAACGATAGAATTTTCTGAAAATTGCTAGGGACCTTCCAGTAAAGGTCTGTTATGGATGTAAGCATGAATTTTGAGGGAGCAGAATCAAAAACAAAAGTTATAAAATATTAAAAAAAAAGGTTTTTTCAATTTCCTGGACTTTTGCAACGATAGAATTTTCTAGATAGAAATTCGTCTTTTATAGATAGAAGCATACATTTTGAGGGAGCGCGATCAAAACCAAAAGTATTTTTTTTTTATAAATATACGTTTTTTCTATTTCCTGGACTCTTGCATCACTATAACCATACACCCATACATCATTAAGATACTATAGCTGACATATAGTTATAGAAATTTCAATTTTGAAATGGTATTTTCACACTTAGTCCGGCCCTGGACGTTTGGCTGCTACTTTTTGGCTGCCAGTTTCAGCTTCATCACTAATTTATATAATTAATCATGAATATAACAATCGCCTACATTATCTCGAATAGGTAGGTACGTATACATAATGCATTCACTTTTCCGTCGCTGATCGCCGCGCCGCGCCGTGGTTCCGTAGCGGAATACTTTCAGATGTGTGTCGGGATACAATGTTTTACTTTCGATTACCTCTGGTTTGTGGCAGTAACAGAAGTTATTGAGTGGTGGATAACCTGTCAGACTTCTTTATTTGATGCCCTTCGCGAAGTCTGCAAATCTTGGAGAAAATATCTGCAAATCGACTTCATTATTCGTTGCAAAATAATGTTTAAGAAGGTTGAGTAATGACGAGTAAATGAATCCGTGGTCTCTGCATACCCCTATGCGACAGCTTGATTGTAGTACCACACTGTTTCGAAAGAAACTAGTGACGTATGCAAGTATGAAACGTCGTCATCACCAGTACCTACCTCAAGTCCATATTTCTTAGTTTTTTGGATTTTTGTACTTATTACAGAATACGAAAAATCAAAAACTTACCAAAACATACGACAAAAAATCCGCCTAGAGGTTCTTAAAGGTATGGTAGATGTCAAACACGCCACTACGCAATTCCCAGTGATTATTCAAATTAAATGCTGATTCACTTGCTCAAGACATTCTGCCAACATTGTCCAACTTGCATTCTATGTCTATTGATCTCTATCACATTTGAATCTAAAGGAAACAATCCAGTATCCGGCAAAATGCCGGCAATGAATAGTGAATAGCGGTTCGTGACCGAAATCGAGAGTGTTACAATCTTGTAACAAGCTTCGCCAATGCAATTTTTTACACCGTTGGGCGTCAATGTCCCCTGCAAGGCCGCTGAGAGTGAAAGTTGAAAGCAAACTCATTAGTTTTTACTATCCTTACTTACACTTGCTTCATTTTCTTTGATTTCTGAACGAAATTGACATGTCCACGATTTCGCGTCGCGGCAGCTGGAACAAAAAAGCGCGCTCTACAAATTGCGCGAAAAACCGGTAAAAAGCTACAAAGCTCTAAATTATACAGAAATAAGGTGTAGGCATATTTTTTATCTCAGCAACTTAGTAATTAATACAGTTGCCTACATTAATAATATGCCAACATTAGATAAGCAATGGAAACGAGTGATCTACATTTGCAATCTCAATGTAAACACTATTCATATTTGCGTAATCGCGTGAGAAAAATTCACAGATCGCACGATTTATTCAATGGATGAAATTAAATGCGCGTGCATGATGTACGTCATCTACGTCATTCGAACACCCAACATTCTCATGACACTCTACGATCGTCTACTTATTAGAAACTAGGTACCTAGTTAGGTATTCGTAGTTTTTAGGTGATTGCGTGCATTGTGTTGCACTTGTACCTAGGGACTTAAATGTTCCATGTTGTCTTCCTCCGCCCAAACAGAAGCTCTTTCCCGGACCTCGGCTATTATATAATTCCGGGCATGTTCAATTACCTTCTACAGTGTCGCGTCGTTTCGCACGAATGATTCCATCACAATTTACAAGTGTAACTTTTTATCAATATTACACATTATCGTACGCTCCTATTGAAATGCCTTTATTGTGTCGATAATTACGAAAATTATATAATAACCGAATCGTTGGTCAGTTCGTAATTATTGTAAGAAGCGCTTTCACAACAACTGCACTGTAATGTGTTGCTTACGCTTCTAAGTAGGTAGGTACCAAAACAATTCGAATCTAGGTATACACATACACTCTCTCGTATGTAATGTGTGCGTAACGAGCAGTTTAGTCGATGATCATTTGAAATAAATACAGGTTATCTTAGGTATAGCTACTCACATAAGCAGGTAAAACTTTCAAGAACTTGTCCGTTGTGTGCCAGCGTTCCCTAAGGTACTTACTTGGTTCGTGTCAATGGTTTGGACTCGTGCATGTATAATTTATACACTTACTACCTACACAGCGGCCGTTGGCGCGACGCTCCTGCTACGCTCAATCAGACAGACAGACAGGTCTTGCTGACCTGATAAGGTCCAACATATACCTTCCTAATAATTGAATGCAATTCTTTCAGGAAACACGGAATTTGAGGCCTCGCGCGTACACCCCGACGACTTACAACACGCTGCCCAGTGGGTTCCGACCAACTCCGTCACTCGCCGAGCTGGCTGGCTACCAGCAGCAGCAGCAGCAGCAGCAGCAGCAGCATCAGCAGCAGCAGGAGTACGCGCCGCCGACCAGGCAACAGCAGTATGTGGAAGAGCAGAGACAACCTGCCAGGGCTCCTCATAGGAAGGTAACTTCTTTCTATTTACTTATCTATAACACTCAAGCGCGCATACCTACCTATCATTGTATTTTATTATGCTACTTGCTGATGCAACAAGCAGATGATTCACCTGATATTAAGTGGTACCATCACTTATAAAAAGATACTGCCTCGCAAGTCCCGCACGATATAAACGTACCCTACGATGCACTGCTCTGCGTCAATCACCTGGAGGCATCTACGGTTTTATTATTGGTTACCTAGTTGACACTTTTAGAATCTTTCCGCACAGTTTCGGGTGTAATTTCGCGGCAACTGCAACGCAGCTAGTCATCCCATTAGCAAGCTTAAATCTTCCATAATCTCATATCATCCCACGATAACCCAGAGCTAACTGCAATACTTGAGCAGGGAGCCAGCCTTTCTCTGCCTTTGCAATACGTGCCTTACAATACCTTACATAAAAGTTGGGAAAACCAACTCTGCAAATAAAAAACTAAACTTTTTCCTATCGTAAACCTTCTTTCCCAGCCTGACCAACGCCCAATCAAGTACCAACAGCAGCTAGAAGACGAGGAGTTAGAAGAAGAGGAAGAGGAGAAACCCGACCGCCTTTCCACCCTGCTGCAGCAGTCCAAGTTCAACTGTGTCAGCAAGCAGACCGGCTACTACGCGGACGAGGAGCTGAACTGCGAAGTGTTCCACTACTGCCAGGATAACGTGAAGCACTCCTGGGTCTGTCCCGACGGCTTCTCTTTCCACCAGGTAAAGCTTTAGTTATCTACAACATTTACCTACTAACTTAATATGACTTTTAGATCGAAAACTGCAACCAATGGTAAGCTTAATTAGGTCTACGCCTGCAAGACCAAAAAGTAATATAAAAAAAAAGTAAAGTGAAAAGGTATTTATTTTCTTTTACAATACAGAGCTGGGGCCTTATGCTCACTTCGAGCGAGATTATCTCACGATGGAGATGACGTCATATCTCGTTCAATAACTCGTTGACGTTGCGTCTCGCATGAACTTTGTATGAGAAAATTGGGGAGTGAGATGGTGAGAATGGGGATAAATAGTTATCGAACGAGATATGACGTCATCTCCACCGTGAGATATTCTCGCTCGAAGTGAGCATAAGGCCCCTGGAACAGTGGTCGACAACAAGATAAATTTAATGCTATTGCATTGTGAAAGACTGAACTTGTATTACAGGTATTTATTTTGGTTCTACTTGAGAAGATTGACGAATGAGGATATGAGATGCATGATTTGATTCTTGTTTTTTTCCAAACTACTTCTTGAAACGATATTTACTTCTAGAATTCACAGACCTACCTACTACCTATAAATATTTATTTTCAGGTTCATCTTATCTGCATGCCCCCGACCCACGAAAACATCTGCCAAAAGTCCTCAAAGTACCACTTCGTAAACGAGTACCTCTACCGACCAATCAACGAGGAGGAAGTCCAGAGGAAACCCAACGTATCTCTCAAGTACTCCGATAGGTACTACCCTCAGGAGGTCTACAGGGACGACAGATACGAAGAAGATGAAGAAGAGGTAATAATTGATCGTTATTATAATTATTTTTACAACGTTTTAGAAGCAAAAATTTCCAAAGAAATTATTTATATATTTTTTTTTTTTTTATTTATTAAATTTTACATTGCAAAAATCAAAACGGTCTTTATTGAGTTCAAGCACAAGCATCAATTTGAAACGTCTTTTAAACTATGTCAATCTGCCGCCAGTTCCTAGCGACCAAAGCTTGCAAGATCGAAACGTAGGTACACCTGCGTTTCTTTATGATTTGAGCCACATTTATTGGCTATTGTATTCTACCCTTCGATCAACAATCAACTAGATTCCGTGTCACATACAAAATCAAAGCTAAAAACTGTCCGCATGAACATTTACTTACACACACATAAACAGCTACATCGAACTGATTCAAAGGTTTTTAAACAGTTTCAAGTTTAACCTAATTACAACCATAAACCCTTGTAATAAAGTCACAAATCTTCAAAATACTATCTTACACTTATGATCATTCGTCAATTACAGTCGTCACATAGAAATTAAAAGACATAGGTTAAATAACATTTATTGTGTAATCAACCTTATGTTGCAACAAATAAAGTACTTTTCTCCATTATTACTTTGTGAGCTATATCGTTTCTGTTTGCTTCTTTGTATTTTACTACTCCTCACACACACTACAGGTTCCTCGATGGCGGACTTTGAATAAACGACAAAATATTTGTTTTTAATTGTTAACAATGATTTATGTATCGCAAAACGGAAACTGACATGTAATTACCGAAAAAAAGACATTCCTTCTGAAACCTTACTGTTTTAGGGGTTATTTTCGCAGTTTTAAAGCACACTAAAGCATTTTAGCACGTCTGCACGTTGGCTGTGATTGGAGCATACTAAACTCAAATAAGAACACAAATTTATTTGTGCTCTTATTTCTCGGGCCGTTTTTGAGCCCGTCACACTTAATCTAGGTTGATTGTTGATCGAAGATTCTACCATTCCAGCAACATCTTCTAGCTGTGGAGTTTAACGAATATATTCAATTGTCATTTTCCAGGAGGAAGCTCCCCGTCGCCACCAACCTGTCCTGCAGCAGCTCCAAGCCCGGCCCTCGCCGCGGCCGCAGACTCAGCCCCAAGTCTTCCGTTCCGCGGAGGAAGTCAATATTCCACTCGGGCAGAGGCGTCCCACGCGCCCTTACGACTTCGACTTCTAATCTAATCTTACACCAACTGAATGAACCCATAGCCAGTATTTCGGGTTTTTCAAAGTGATATTGGGGGTTCAGCCCCTGTTAGCTTATTCACCTGGCTAGGGCCTTGCTTCCTAGCCCCAATTTCGTCTATTACACGGAAACTGTAAATAAAGGTTTTAATCAAAGGTGCTGATAATCTATTGGGTTGTCTTCTTACTTAAGATAAATAATATTTATTTTTAAAGTTTGTAAAGTATTTTAACGAATCTAAGTTACAAATTAGTTGTAAGCTAGTCTTTGTGGTACTTAGAAGTTAGAACTGATTAAGGTTAATAAAAGAATAAAATAGAAATTGGTTTTTATTATAATTTATATCAATGTACTATTTTTTTAGTTCGGCGATGGCACTTTGTTCATCAGAAACGCAAACTTGTTTGCTGGAATATACACAGAACGTAATCTTAAACCCATCTTTAGAGAATTTCTATTACCTACCTATGTGAAATATTATTATCTATCTACATTATCAAGATGTTTTATACCTCATTTATGTCGCAATCACCCCAGCAAGTCCAACAAGTCCAACAACCCATGCAAATCAAAGCTCAAAGCTGTGCAGCATACAACCACTGCCCTAGTGGTTGTATGCACAGCTTTGAGCTATATAACAAAAACAAACAACGCAGAGAAAGAAGCGGAAATTGAAGAACACACACACACACACAAGTTACACTAAGAAAATGACGCTTGTCACAAGGACGACGTATAAGCGAGCAGTGTATAGTCTGATGTGTATCCGAGTGTACAGTCAGCTGCACTAGATTAGGCCAGGTGGTGCAGTGCACCAGGGCCCCAGAGCTCAGGGGGCCCTCTAACCTAAGCTTTGAAAAGAGAGGGTCAGCCTGCTCACAATTTTTTTTTAATGATTTTATATGATCACCAACTATCAGAGAACAGAGATTTAAGACTTTCAACACATTCGCCAAGCGTCCTCGATATGCATGTGCTGTTTGTTATTGTTATTTGGTAGTTTGGTTGAGTACTCCCGTAGCATATTGCATCAGCGATAAACTCACGTGCTTGACGGTCGTGAGATCAATTCGACAATTCCACCCGTCAACTTTTTAGATAAGTTTTAATCCCGATTCTTTCTTTATGCACAAGGGCCCCTGTTCACCTAGCTACGTCAGTGACGTAGCTAGGTGATGTCAAATGTCGCATGCAATGTATATTTACAGGGCAAACCTTAGACTAAGATAATATTTACCTCCATGGGGCAAACACTCAAAAAATAAGTTATCTAATCAACTGATTTTACGATCTTTGAGCTTTTGCCCTGTCCATTGCTATGCTGCGACACTGGTTAGTTACCATTAATTTTTTTTTTTACTTTAGCTAATCGAGAAATTATAGTTGTTTCTATTTAAGAAATATTTGTAACAATAATAATCAATTTGAAAAGAGTAGGTATTAGAGCTCTTTGTGAAGGGCTCGTCCGGAGAAGCACTACAACCACCATGTCTTTTTCTACCGCCAAGTAAACGCTACTTGGCGGTAGAAAAGGCTGTAGTATTTCGGTTTTATGAGTGTGGTTTTATAGTAAGTAGGTATTACAGACACATGAGGCTTAACATCTTTAAATGGTTGATGGACGCAGGGCAGTACATCGTAGGTCATCATAGTTTCTATCGTGCGTGACGTATGGGGCAATGCAATGTTATAGGTGTTGGTTACCACTTAACATCAGGTGGGCCATCTGCTTGTTCCATTAAAAAAACAGACTCAGAACACAAATTGGACGCTGTAGATATAACTTAAGCAGATGGGGATTAACGGCGAAAACAGAAAGCAATGTGCGTGTGCCCCGCCTGCAGTCAATGCCACACATGCTTGAGTGTCCATTCTGCCCCAACACCTGCATAAAGAAATACCTCAGGACCTGCACGGACAATGCCGTAGACGTGGCAACCTATTGGTTTGTGGCTGTATAAAAAAATAATCGATTCGAAAAAAGAAGATTAAAAAAAACTTACTGCTCCTTTGACACTGACAGACATATACCTGTGTCCTTGGCAGATAAGATGACGGATGATGGAAGACTTGACTTGACACTTATTTGTTATTATTTTGTTCAAGCGAGTTTGGAATTGGAATTAGCTTCAGACTTTTGATTAGAGAAGGATGAGATGAGAAAGCAAAGTTTGCAAATATAAATAAATTAATGGAGGAGATCGATCGATCCATCCAGTTAACAATTAATATTATTATTCGCAAACTGCCAAAAGTATTAGATAACTACGTAAGGCGAACTGTAGAACAGGAAGGATACAGGTTTACTTTGAGGAAAAGAAAGAAACTAGTAGTGACGGGAACGACCAGCATGCTAGTTGCACTGAGGCAAACTTGAGCTCGGTTTAAGTGCTTACTATAGAAGTTCAGTTTTAATACTAGTGTTTCAGTGTGCATGAACATTCGATATTGCTAGAACTACATCACCATGGAAGATTCAGACATTAAAGAGTTGAACGACACTGAATACAAAATATATCACGAATTGCTGATGCAAAACAACCATGGATCTTCTGCTTCTCATGTATTATTTTGTATTCTATTCACTGTACAATGCACCATCTACTCATGTGTCAAGGTAAAAAAATTTCAATATCAACAGATCTATGAATACATGGTAATAATACTGCCTCTAATATTGGCGCACACCATTTTATCTGACTATTTGTATCTACTCAACCTTTTAATCTTTGCCATATTACTGTGGGAAATAAAAGAGTATTTTTATCTGGCTTACATCAAAAAAGTTAGAAGAGAGAAGTCTTACCATCATAAAAGAATACAAACAATATCGGTGTTGAGAGGTTTGACTTATTTGATAACTGTTTTCTGCATACTAGCAGTTGACTTCAAAAGTTTTCCTCGAAAGTTGGCCAAGACAGAGAGGTATGGGTACAGTCTGATGGATACTGGAGTAGGATTATTTGTGCTCATAAGTGGCATGGTTTACAAGGACTTACCAAAAAACAATATAAGAAAAGTATTTTTGGGAAACATGAAGTTAATAGTATTACTTACAGCTTTGGGCATGGCAAGGTTTGTTTCGGTGAAACAGCTGGATTACCAAGAGCATGTGTCCGAATATGGTGTGCACTGGAATTTTTTCATCACTTTGGCTGTTTGTAAGTTTCTTTCTACCCTGTTATTGTATTATTCATCAGAAACAGACTCTTCAATTAGCACCATAGTTCAAAGCTTTATTTTACTAATAATCCATGAATTGATATTGTTTTCTGGTGTGCAAAAATGGGTGTTTGGGGATACACCAAGAGATTCATTATTGTCTGCCAACAGAGAAGGATTGTCTTCCTGTCTCGGCTATGTTGCATTGTATTTATTTGCATCACATTTAAAGGATGAGTTAACAAACAAACATTGTGCTTCAAACTTAATCACATACTACAATGGTATAAGAATAGATGTAACTTTTTCAAGACTGGTTGGTGGGTCTATTATTCTGTGGACTTTGACTTTTGTGTCCAATTATTACAGGCCTGCTTCTCGAACCTTGGCCAATGCAGGTTATTGTATTTTTGTAGAATCTATTTTTATAACTATTGTGTCAATGCTGTATTTCTTTGAAAAATACTTTCATAATGAAAAGGGTAATTTAGAAACGCCAAAGATTATTGATATTGTAAACTCACATGGACTATTTTATTTTTTAATTGCAAACTTACTAACTGGTGCAATCAATCTTTCCATAAGAACCTTGTTTGTCTCAAGTTCAACTACTTTTGTTATACTTAATATTTACATGATAGTAGCGCTTGTACTCACTAGGACATATGCTAAAAAAGCAGAAGAACTAATTAGATTTTAAAAGACAGTTCAGTATCGGATTTAATTGTTTTATTGGAACATAGATACATAGTTGAATAAAACTGCAGACAAAGTACAACCATGTTTTGGCACTAGATCTAGAAGAATATAATATAATTGATCAAAGATTTATTATACATTGTAAATGTTACTATGATAACATGTTAGAAAATGCAAATCCATTTTATTTCAATCAATTCAGCATAAAGTCTGTACTGCAAATGTTAGCATTACCATACTCATGGTTATAATATTTAATTGTTTAATTTAAAACCTAGATTTTAGAGCCATAGTCAGGCCTTAGTTTAAATAACATTCCAAAGTGCATATTAGCCTTGTAGATTATTAAAATAAGTATTATAATATATAAGTATTATCATAAAATACTACATATCAACTTTTCTACTCTAACTGTGCAATTATACTGCAAATGTTTACTTAGTGATATCAATAGTCATACATAAAATAGCGGTATAGCGGCTTATTACTCTCAATTCACATATGTTTGAACTGTTACAACTTGTAATGTAATAATAACAATAACCTTTTCATATCTGTGTCTGTTACATTATGAGTATTTATATGATGTAGCCATCCATTTTTAATAAATATTTGAAGCTTTTAAAGTTTTGCTCATTATCTGTAGGTATATTAAACAAAGAGGTAGGTAATTAATAACTTAAATCCATAATATACGGCAGCACTCGCGATATATCCGTAAACATTCTTGTGCCAAGGCATGTACGAGGGCGAGCCTGCGATTATCGGTATATTAACCACAATCAAAGCATCTTTGTGCGAAATGTCTGACGGTTGCTTCTGCCTCAGCATAATTTAAATAATTTTAAAATTGGTTTGAGCATGAGCCAGTAGGATTAGAAAAAAAAGGAAATAGCCTCTCTTTATTCTTCAGGCTTGATAGATATCCCTACAGATCTCTTAGTACTAAGTACTTGGGGTATTCAGGTATTACATGGTACATTTTTTTGCGTTAGTATTTTTTGCCATGCATCAATTAGGCAAAAGTGTGCGCGCCGAACGCAGATAAGTTTCGTCTAACGTCTTATATAAATTACAATATTCATTTTTAACAACTATTCACTGGATAGTCCTAAGACAATACAACATTATTTGAGACAGCTAATTGATACATTATCAAGTTCTAATAGGATAATGCAACAAGAGAATCAACATCAGTATAATCATCATAAGTATTCCACTTCTGAAAGTATACATGGATACGCATCAGGCATACACTGCTCGCTTTTATGTTTTTGTGGTAAGCATATGACATTTTTTACAACTTGCTGATGGAAGAAGCAGATGGCCCACCTGATGCTAACTGGTTACCATCACCTATAACAAAACTTTGCCTCGCAAATCACGCACGATATGAACGTGGCCTACGATGCACTGTCATGCGTCCATCGAATGAGGCATACCAGCAACGCTGTCAGTAATTTCACCGGCGACCCCATCCTTCAAACCGAAACATAGCAACGCTACTTGGCGGAAGAAATAGGCATGGTGGTAGTACTTCCCCGGACGGGGACGAGCCTTTCAAAGAGCTCTACTACTTCTACTTTAGCATAATTATATTTATTTATTATATCTTTACTACTGAATTCTTATATTTGAATGACATTTGCGTCGTGTTATTCTATTGGTACTACTACCCTATGTTTATAATAGTTCTTGAAGTATGGAGGTGCCGTTATTATTTTAATAGGTACCTAAAGACCTATTATTAAAAAGAGCTTAACTCTCCACCAAAAACACAGACTTAATAATATGTAAATAGATTTGAACTAAGGTAGGTACATACAATTCCTTTTCAAACAATTCCAGTAACTTTAAGTTAACAGCGGCACTTTATCCGAGATGCTCCAAGTTTTAGGCTGCCTGATTAATATTTTTGTACTAAATAATATTTTGGTTGTGCAAAATATGATAGAATACAGAAGGCCAATGGTTATCAGAATTGCGTAACAAAATAGGTATGGAAATCTACGCGGTGACCAAAATACTGTGTATCTCAGTTCTCTGGTGTAGTGGTCTGAAATTGAAAAATATTATAATTAGGTCAGTAAAATTTTATGAATATTTCGGTAGGTAAGTATAGCTTTTAGGGTCAACCTCTTCTGGATATAATTATGTCGAAGTACGATAGTCTCGCTACGAGAGAGTACGATTAGCGTAGGTTTAGACATTACTCACCAAAAACAGCTGCGCCGTATCCAATATCTTCAGTGCCCATCCTGTAGGAGCAAGTCGGAACATACACCTCATAGAGAACATCGCCAGGTACCACACTCAGCACTTCATTGTCCATCAGCAAGTGCGTGCTGCGGTGGGCTAGGTCAGAGTCTTGGCTCACGTATTTGGAGACATGTTCGTGGGCGCAGAAGTAAATGTCTGGATGGATTTCGTTGTTTACCTGAAAAAAGGAAATTTGAAAAGTTAGTTGGTGGAATGTTCGGAGCCCTTCGCCGGACTGTATAACTCTACCGAAACCGATAATTCTCCCACGGAGCATTACCTCACTGCATTCTCTTTTGTGCTAAGGTCTAACATAACGTGACATTGGCGAAATTACAGGCTACACTTTCAAAAAAATCCATTCAGCCAACAGAGACATTTAGGGATACCTTATGTAGGTAAAGTAGTACTCATAAAAACTGTGCTATTAAGTTAGCTTAAACTAAAATTATACCTATACATTTGTCTTAGTTATTTGGGGTTTTTGGTTAATACTGAAATTTTGTGTCATTATTAAAATAAAACTAAGTGAATAGTAGAATTGGTGAAATGATGTAGTTACCTGATGTCCAAACACATGCTTTGAGGTGATAGGAAAATGTGAAGCAACTATCTTATAGTCCCCATCTCCATCAGCCTCTTTAGGATACTCATGGGTGATACCATTAACTTTATAGAATGAAATGTTACGCCGTGTGATCACAGATGGCTGCTCAAATATCTTCTCAAATTCTTCTATTTTGTCGCGTTTTATTGGTTCGTTCTCGCCTCCAATGTCGTTGTCGCCCTGGATCCAGATTTGCTGTAAAAAAAATAATTGGGATAAGAAAGTTATTTTTAACTTTTAATTGGTTATATAAACACATGTTTTCAGTAGTGCTTTATTGTAATTCTTAATAATAATACAGTAATACTGTACTGCTTTCTTTCTGATGATGGTAGATCAGACAGCTTATAACATATAATGTACCTATATTAGGAATTTTCTCGTGGATGTGCAGGGCCAAATCCAAAATGTAATCCAATAGCTTCTTCTTCTTGTCGTGTCACTAGTTTTTTTCGAAACAGTGTGGTGAAAGGATATTAAGTGCGCCTCAAAGAGGCTCCTATAACTTTGTCAACACAGCTTCATTGAAAAAAGTTCATAAGTACCGATTGTAATTTGACGCTGACCGCACGCTCGAATTTCCGCCAAACGCGGATCATTCCAGAGCTCGGATTTCATGACCAAAGGCATATAAGCGGATAAAGCGTATTTCTTTGAGTTTTCTTATATTTTCTGATTTGGCCATGCACACCCACTTGAAAAATTTACCCTGTATAGGTATATAGACACTGCTTGACATATTTCAGGGTAACAATAACAGACTATGGAGCCTTTAGCCAGAGCTAAGTAGGTATCTTATCCCTTGTTCTACTGTTTTCACATTTAAATATGTGAAGTTTAGGATTATTCATTATGCACTCTTACCACAAAAGGATAGTTCAATTCAAAGATGCTTAGCAGTCTCTGGGCATATGCATGAAACTGTGCCATGGTGGCTTTTGAACCCTCATCCATCAAGTCTCCTAAATAAACCAGAACATCTGGCTTAAAGTGATTTGCTGCAACATGGAATGTAGACTTCAGGTATCTGAAATTTCAGAAATGTTTCATTCATCCTATGTCCCAAAACATTCAAATTGAGTATTTCTCAAACAGTATGTCCTAAGAAATCTAAGTTGTACCTACCCCATTTCAATTTTGTATGATATGTAGGTACCTACTAGGAGGTACTATTGCTTAAAATTCTGATCTCATACCTTATCTCAAGTAGTTATCAACTTTTACTGATATATCATGATAAGAAAAGATAAAAATATTTATAGTGTTTTTACATCTACAAAACATTAGAACCAGTAGGTAGGTAGGTAATAGGTACGCAACTAGTGTGCTTTGGAGACAACAAATTTGGGAATTTAAATTTAGGTATTTAAACTCTTACCGATCACTGTCCCAGGCGAAGATATAGTTCCACGGAGGAGGCTCTGCATAATTCCCTTGAATCTGAGGGTCAGCTATGAACAGCATTTTGGTGCATGCTGCTTCATCCTGGCACTTTAGCTCCGGCCAGTACAAAGGCTGCACGAAGTAAATAAACCATTCGCAGTAAACCAAGGCTCCTAGATAGGCAGCCACAAAATATTTCAGAGCAGTGCTGAAATAAAAACGTATATTATTAGTTTTTGTACTAGTTGGACTGACAAACGTTTGAATTACCTATAGTATACCTTCTTCTGAAATACATGGCTTCAGTTTAAGCACGCACGCTTCCTATCAAGAATTTCCCTTCCGCTAAATAAAATTTCCACCGGAACGGAACGGAAGCAAACAAAGTTTTCAGCTTTTCATTTCCAATCAATATCAATCAATTTTCCTAGCATAGAGTAGGAAAACTGACGTTCGTTTATACGCATTTTACTTGAGAAAATGAGGACTTCTTTTTTAATTTTTCAATACTAACTAAACTAAATCAAAATATATTACCCAGTCCCACATATCCATTAAAATTGTGTGTGTGTGTATTTTATTAAAATATTTTGAGTGAGAAGCTTCAGTCGATAATATTCGGCAGTAACCAACCCTTAACCATACCAACCATGTGATGTAAATAACGAACGACCGACAAAACAAACGCGTGTGCGTAAAATGAAGCGTAAATAAGTTAGATGTTGGTTGGCTGAGCACAGATTATAAAGATAAGATAAAGTAAAGAGGATTAGGGTCCTTATGCTCACTTCGAGCGAGATTATCTCACGATGGAGATGACGTCATATCTCGTTCAATAACTCGTTGACCTTGCGTCTCGCATGAACTTTGTATGAGAAAATTGGGGAGTTAGATAGTGAGAATGGGGATAAATCATGGAGGTACTATATACTGGAGGGAGCGATAAGACTTACATCCTTTTACAACTGTGTATCAAACAGTGATCATCTATCTTTGTTCTTCCCATGTAGCCTAGCTACGAGTAAAAGAAAAGAAGATGTAACTTCACTCACTGTCTGAGTAAATCGTGGCCGTCAGTTGATGCAATGTTTTGATCTCGTTTTGACGTTCTAGAAAAACTCGGTAGCAACATTGCGATGTAGCGAGAGAAATTATGAAAATATTTAAAGAATTATTATTGTCTAGTCAAAATATATTTGAAAAGGTGAAAGTATGTCTTGTGAAGCTGTGATTTGTGTATCAAAAACAACAAAAGGAGGAGTTAAAGACCCGGAATTGTCATTTGATACGTAATATTCTTTTTCTATTTTCATTCTAAAAAAATACATTTTTTCTCCCATAAAGACTGTAGGAATTACATTTTATTAGTACTAGTCATATTTTCCTATGTGAAAATGATGTAAACCCATTAATTATTGCAAAATAAAATGCATTGTTTTAGTCTTCTGTTCTAGAGTTGTACTTCCACCGACCAATTTAGCTTTATCGATAATATTTAAGTTTCCGTTTTTGATATGAAATATCTAATGCGGTGGGCAAGACCGGCTGTTCTGTTGTAGTTTCAATTTTTCACACCTTATAGGCGTCTCGCGAGGGATAAATTTTTGTTAAATTTCACATTATTTTTTTAGGTTCTTAAATGCCCAGAATGAAGACGGGAGTGGATAAAAGCTGTTAGGCGTGAAAACTGATAGCCTACAAAATGTTCTTATGCATGGACGAAATGGCCATAAGAAATTGTATCGAGTGGGATGGACATCGCTCTCACGGTTAGGGCAATGTGGGAAACATTATTGACGATGATAGTGTTCCAGTGTCTATAATGGTTTTGGGCTTTCGCAATAAAAGTCAGCAACCAGTTAAAATTAAAAAGTTGGATTCCAATTAAAACGCCTTTTTCATACATTTCTATTTCTATCGATAGGTTAGTCATAGTTGTCCCTTCTCTAGTCACTCACGCGAATACATACAAACTAACAAAAAACGGACACGTAGCCATGGGTAACTCACTCAAAAAACATGATCTGCAGCGCATCAGCTCATTTACAGTCTCGAGCCGGAGCCGAACCGCGGTTCAAACGGCTCAGAATTTCAGGACCAATTTATTTTCATGGTACCTTCAAAGACTTCAAGCAAGCACCGATAAGACTTGGCAAAAGGACTAGACGCCAAAACAAAAAAAAAACTACGATAAAAATAATTTTGTAGAAAAATAAACGAGTCTAGCGGAAAATAAACAAGAAAAAATCCGAGAATTTGTATGTTAGCAATAACTAATAAATATTGCTAACAATGTACGACGGAATGAAAAAAAATTAAAGTAAAAGTTCTACTATTCAAAATGAACCTTACTTGATTAAACGATAAAACGGAAAATATTTATGCAAATTATGACGAGCCTAGAACGCAAAATATCCTTAAATATGTATGCTAAAACGCGAGGACATCCACGGGCTGTTGCTAAAACAACTCAAGTTAATAATTCAAATTCGTAACCCATACCATTTAAAAACATGCTTTTCTAAAAAGAACCATAATCCTTCAATTCATCCTAACTCCACTCACTCACCCGCGCAGATATTACTTCAAACGATTCAACGGTTCGAGTACGTAGTAAACCTCCCAATGAATCAAAATAAATATTCTACTCAAACGGTTCAGGGTTCTGTTTATCATAAAACCACTCTTTGAACCGTTTGAATTGTATATCACATTTTATGAGTAGACCTGAGAACCGCTCCACAGATGAGCGGCTCCAAAAATGCAGCATTAGAAATTAGATCTTATTATCTAGACGAAACAATTCAAATTCATTTAGCAAAAATTTTGAGCCGGATATCTTTTTTCTAATATAGACCCTACCTTTCTAGGAATAAAACTTATATTAGGCTGGCATGAGAGCTGTTGAGCCGCCCCTAAAGAAATTGAGCCGGTACTGACGCGCTTACTACGGTATGAGCCGCTCCAAACGCGTACGTCCGACTCCTTCTACCCACGGCTACGGACACGCCAAAAAACCGTAACACTACGTCTATATGATACTTAGTCTAAGGGATAAATAGTTATCGAACGAGATATGACGTCATCTCTAACGTGAGATAATCTCTGTCGAAGTGAGCATAAGGCCCTAGGTTAAAAAGAGCCTCCTCGCAATTTTTGATACTGTAAAAATAATATGAGCTATTTCGCAGCAAACCTGCAGACTTTGTTTTTGTAACAAACAATAGACAATTTACCGATACATTAGAAAATCTACGAGTTGAAGACATTCCATTTATTTACTTACTTTTACTGTTTTTACTGAACGCATCCTTCGTTCGGCGATTTGACAGGTCAGGTTAGCTTTGATTTGAGTTACATTTTTAGCTTTTTCGTATTAGCGTATTTTAGTTTTATTTTGTATTTATCTTTGATTTACGCGCAGTAAATAACATCTATGTAGTCGTAACAGTAGCGCGTTTTATGCGTTAGATTGTATGTCAGTGCACTTACAGTGTTACATAAACCAAAGGACTAATCGTGTCGGCGAACCCGATGCATAAAACTACATAGTACGTCAATGAACGAATGGTGGCTCGATAATGGATGTAGATGCTCCTAACTTATTGAAGAGGTCCAGCAGCGCACCTTTGATCAATGAGGTGTCTTGCACGTCGCTGACATCGCCCACAACGAACGCCGCGCCCAGGTACAGTGCGATGTTTAGTTACGCCTCCTACGGGCTCCGATATAAGTTGTTGCTAGGCTGCTTGACTATTTTTGACAGCTGGTGAGGTTGACTGTGGGTGCTGTGCCCGTATTTAGTGCTGTTTGTATGCCGCATAAAGGTAAAACATGAATAGTTTGTGGATCATGTCTTGGGAGGATACATGGTTTTACTTTTCATTGGAATGTTGCATTATTGATAATGCACTGCAGTAATGAAGGAGCTGCATGTCTGTAAGTTTTTGTATACTCCTGTAAATCTCATAATTATTCAACCAATAATAAATTATTTAAAAACAAACAACACATCCTCAAATTAAATGACAAGGCCACCAAAAGGAATTTCAAGAGTGTAGTCTAATAATGCATAGTGATACTGCATATTATCAGTTTGTTACTAAGAAAACTCTGTTTACTTTAGTATCAGTGCTTATTTTAAAAATGATAAATGTTCAGTGATAATAAGGGAGGTGTCACATAGATAAAGTCAAGGTGCAGAACTACATAAATAACAATTAGTAAAAAAAATATGCATGCAGAATTTGGAAATAGCTGCATCAATTCTGCTTATCAACTAGTAATTTTTCTGTAGTAAGGAAATGTTTGAATAGTAATCCTACTTCCTACTAATATTATAAATGCGAAAGTTTGTAAGTATGGATGGATGGATGGATGTTTCACGTAAAAACTACTGAATGAAATTTAATGAAACTTTACAATAATATAGCTTATACATCAGAATAACACATAGGCTACAATTTATAAAGATATTGTGTGACTAATCCTGCGCAGATATAGTCGCGGCCACCAGCTTGTAAAGTATAATATCTAAAAACAAGTTCCTAACACTGAATTAGCCATGCAGAATCATTCATTGTTTGAAACTACTAATCAGTTATTGGCAATATTTGGTATCTTACTTAGCTATTTATTAATGTAGCTTGGCATATAATACACAGGTATCTTATCAACACTTTATAAAAATATACTGTGCTGAGAGCATATCATTTCTAATAAATTGCAGAACTTTTTTATAGGCTTTTACTAGTTAAAATGACTTTTGGAATCATTTAAGTATAACTTGACAGATAACGGGCAAGATATGCTAAAGGTCAAGAGCTACATACTTCATACAAATCAAATACAAAAACATGCATACAATAGGCTCACAACCGCAATCCCCAGGAATGGTTCACATCCTCATCTCTTACCACTTACCTAAAGAAAGAAACCATATTTATTTTTAAATACACAAAGATTGGATTGATAGCTACTGTTCAGACAGACAGAGTAGGTAGGTAGGTCTTATTAAAACAAACAAATAAAATAAAGTAGGTACCTACTTCATAGGTAGCTTAGTAAATAGTCTCTTACTATAACCAAATGGAAACTGGGTCCAAACCTGTCCTGTCCCATGCTGATTAGTATATCAAATAGGCCCTGACTCCAGTACATAGTCTTACCCAGTACCTACCTATCTTTTAAGGATGACTAAACTGCTATGTGCCAAATATAATGTTTGTTTTTTTTTTTTTTTTTTTTATACAACCAGCTCATGGAACAAGCAGATGGCCCACCTGATGTTAAGTGGTAACCATCACCTATAACAAAGCATTGCCTCGTAAGTCACGCACGATAAGAACGTGCCCTACGATGCACTGCCCTGCGTCCATCAGCTTGAGGCATACAGATGTTAAGCCACATGTCCCTTTAATTATACCGGCAACCACACTCTTCAAACCGAAACACAGCGTTGCTGCTTGGCGGCAGAAAAAGGCGTGGCGGTAGTACTTCCCCGGACGAGCCCTTCACAAAGAACTCTACTACTCTTAAATGGTTGACTTGGTTCTGACTATACCTGATAATTCAAATCAGAAGAATGTAATGTTGCATGAAAAACATAAAAGTACCTGATTTTACCATTACAATCACAGAATGTTATTTCAAAAGACACAATCGTGACTCAAATTATATTATTGCTTTAACGCCTGTCAATATTAGACATAATATTGTTTGTTTAATAATTGCCTTTAACTGTACTGTTTGTAAATGTTGAATCATAACTTTAGACAAACCGCTATACTTTGCATGTAATAAGCTATGTCTACTCAGCCTTTCTGCATCAACTGCTGGATATTGGGCCAAGCAATGAACACTCTTACTTCCTGATAAATTAAGAGATAATATTGAATCATGCCATCTAATTAGGAGGACTTTGGGTTGATGGCAGCAATATTTTAGCATGTCGGATGGTGATTTGGATGCAGAGGAGGATATAGTTGATGGTTACCACTAAACATCAGGTGGGCCATCTGCTTGTTCCATCAGCCAGTTGTATAAAAAAATAAGGCAAAAGTTATAGTCTTGAGTTCGTACTTGGTACTAACTAAAAGATCTCGAGGGGATATCTAACGTAACTGAGGATTAAAGTCGTGAGATTACTTATTTTTGTCATAATCTCACACCCAGGTACATGAGTTGAGAGAGTGTCAACTAATTACTTATCACTAGAGATCGGATATTCGGATGAATTAGAAAATTAAAATTTTGCTTTTGTCTAAAAATCCCGGGATCCCAGGAAATTCAAATTTAAGTGACAGGAATGACAATAATTGACATTCATGTAATTGTAATTCAGGGCAATTATTGCCCTGTTACAAAGTAATATGCTCCTCGGGGATACGTTAATACGTTATACTGCTAATACGTTACATCCGATTATTAATGCAATCCCGGGATTTTAATTTTAATAAAAGTATCCTAAGAAGCCGCTTCCATAATTTGTTAGCCAAAAATTAAGTTTAGGTAAATATGCATCCGATTATCCGATCTCTACTTATCAGTCTCTGCAGAAAGGTCTGCAGAATATCTTAGTCGCCTAAACTGCTGAGGTAAATACTAGTATTTATATTACGTAATTCTGTTTCAGGAATTCGTTTTTTAGTATGTTCTCGAACAATCCCTCAGCATCGCGCACGCGGCGGTACAGCGGCAGCTTTAGCCCCCTCACGCCGCCAGGAAACGTCACTGTGAGTTTGAACACCTAGCCTCATTATAATCCTGGCCCCAAACTAGGATTTCCTGTTGTATAGTTTCGTGTTTCCTAAAACTTCAATGAATAGATATATGCGCGAAATGAGACTGCATCTCGTGTAGCCAGTCGCACATTATTTGCAACGCCAAAAAAAACAATCGCCTATCACACTGGGTGCCGCCGTAAATTATCTCAGAATTATCGACCTCACATGTTTTCACCCAATCCTCATTTAATTGGAGGGTTTTCAGTGCAAAATGTACCTATAAGAAAATATTTTTGCGATTTCTGTCATTTCTAGTGGACAATTTATGGTAGGTATATCATCATCATCTTCCTGCCCTTATCCCACTTCATGTGGGGTCGGCACAACAGGTATTTTCTCTCTACTTCCCTCTTTCATCCGTCATCTCAGTCGTCACTCCTTTCTTACCCATGTCATCCTTCACACAATCCATCCATATTTTCTTTGGCCTTCCTCTACTCTTATATCCATCCACATTCATAACTAACACTCTTTTCGTTACATGACATTCTTCCCTTCGCATGACATGCCCATACCACGCTAACCTATTGATTCTCATTTTCTCAGTCACTGGTGCCACTTTCAAACTGCCTCTAATAAACTCATTCCTTATCTTATCCATTCTCATCACTCCACACATCCATCTCAACATTCGCATCTCCGCTGCATGCATTCTTTTTTCATCCGTGCCTTTTGTGGCCCAATATTCCGATCCATACAAAACGACAGGTCGTATAATCGTTCTGTATATTTTCCCTTTCAGTTTTAGGGGAATTCTTGTATCGCATGTTGTTCCTGTGACTTCTCGCCATTTCATCCATCCTGCACAATTTAAGGTATACTCATACCTTAAATGGTCCCATAGAGTATTTGATGGCAACCAAACTCTTCAAAGCGACTTCCCCGGACAAGCCCTTCAGTTTGCAAACGTAGCTCTGAAGTTGACCGATTATACGTTGCGTTGTCAGAACTCGTGGGGTCCGCGGATGGCGCCGCGCGTGAACCAGCTGCGACTGGAGGAGTGCGCGGACGTGAGCAACACGCGCGAGGTGGCGCACGAGCGCGAGGTGCACTCCGCCATGCAGATGGGCCAGTCCTGCGAGGATCTCACGCTGCTGGCCAGCGGACCCGCCAACTCGCCCACCAGGATACCCAGGTAATCACAACTACCGAACTTCTACTGCCGTTACCTATGCTTGCAGGTATTGAGGGCCAGAGGACATCATTAAAATTCCACCACAGGACAAGTAGACGCATGGCCCAGTACCATCCATACCTGGTTAGCATGCCACCAATTCGCACGAAGCGCTTTGCTTCAACCTTCATTATGCGAACCGCTAAGGAGTGGAACTCATTACCGTCGTCTGTTTTTCCTGACCACTACAATATCAGTCTCTTCAAGGCAAGAGTGAATAGGTGTCTTCTAAACCGTTCTGCTCCAACGTTGGCTACATCGTCGCTTACCATCAGGTGAGATTGTAGTCAAAGGACGGTCTACTCATTGTAAAAAAAAAAAAATGTTCTGTAAGTTAATGATTTTACAGAGAAATATCCACCAGGTAATGATCTTACAGAGCAATATCCACCGTGGGTATGCCCCCTGTGGTATTGCATTACATGTGCCTAATTATTGAATCAAGTCTACAAATCGGAACACAACAATGCAAGCACTGATATCAACTCACTAAGATCCAAGGTTATACCATCAGTATAAAAACCGTCTGCCACCACGCGGTGGCAGACTGTAATACTTAATTATGTCAATATGCCCCGCGTAAGAAATACCTAGTAGCACACGCAAAAAAAGGAAGGTAAATGGAATTAAAATGAATGACTACTTTAAATAAATATTTAAATACCAGCAAACTTACAGATAGTAGCAGAAACCTTACGAACTGTATGAAAGAGAGAAACTGTTCATGAAAGAGAATTTCATCATCCTCTGTAGACCTCTGCGGTCCTCTAGACGCTCAGACGCAGATTTCTAGCAAGAACAATTGAGTCTTCTCTCCTTCAGACCTTCCACGGATTTCATAATACCGTAGGTCTAGTTAGGGGGGCGTTATACGCTTTGTTTTCCAGGTCGTGCTTGCCATTTCGAGAACCAGAAATACACCAGAATTCGTCTTTCATAATTTATGTCGCCAAACTCATTAAATGAAACTAACCGGCCACGTTTCTCCTTCCAGGTTTTCCCCCGTAGTATCCCCCTCCCCGACCAGAAAGTACACAACGAGACGGAGTCTCTCGCCCATCGCCATCCGAGCCTCCAGCTTCAGCCCCGTGAGCCGGCCCAACTTCCTCGGAGGAAAGAGGAGATGCGACGAAGCCGACTCACCACTCTCCAAACGAATGTGCACATCGGACAGACTTACCCCGTCTACCCCCGGCACGCCGGACTCTGACTCCCTAGAGTGCACGTTCAGGCCCGTCTCCCCCCGAGCTCAGCCGATGGAGTCCCCTCATGAACAACCCCGAGAGAACCACAAATCGCCAAACCCCAGCTAATGTTACGGGGAACGAATTTTGACTTGTAATTTTTAATTGCGTGGATAATCGGTGCGTTTAATGCCTACGCTCTGATTTTAACTATCGCTTTAAAGTTTGTCAAATTGTGTGACAAATACGACAATCGAGCGACTCGAACGCTTGTAAAGTTACTAGAGCGTAGGCGAAGGCACCCAGTTGTGACTATGTTACGGGTTAGTCACTCTGTTCTATATCCTGTAGATCTAGTCTAGAACATAGCCTGCGTCACGAAAGAAACGGGAATTCCATTAGCGCCTGTACTTCGTGCCAAGAGTAGAAAACAGTTTAAAGCAATATAAATTATTTTCAACGCATTTTCGTAAGATGTGATTTAGGAGCAGTAGTTTTTCGTTTCAATCCGTCAAAGATATTTACCGTAGGCACGAAGTATAGGTATGTTACATGTAGCGTAGCTGTGCTGTGAGCGTTTATTTCGTGGCGAGGTTAGCCTTCGTGCGAATGTACTACGAGTAGCGCGGTATTTATTCAGCTTTTATGAATATCTGGAGTTTGTTAAACGCTTAAAATTACATCTCAAGGTTCCTGTATCGGTTCTTATTGTTAGCTTAGCGAGGGCTCTGTGTGCTCTCTTATTGTATAAATATAGGGTGTATTGTGTTTGTTCCTATTTAAAACGAACTTTATAATCTCTTTTATCGCGCGGCAGAAGCAGAACAAAATCCAATTCCAAGGAAATTGATCCATAAACCATATGAATAAAAATGTATTTACATGACGAAATTGGTATTTTGTCAATGTTGATTTCATATTTTGATACCAGCCACATTTTGTGCCTTGTGAATTACATTGTAATTTCTTCCATATTTATTTTGTTCTGCTCAAGGAGTGCGTCTTTTGAAAATGTATTGCTAAATTATCTAACAGGGGGCCGGGTTATTAATAAAAGCTAATAGTGTTAGTGTATTTCCATACAAATACATTAATGTTAAGTATTTACCTAATGCAACTCGGCCCTTATTTAACTAGTTTATTGCAGTTGGTAATATTCAGTCTCTCGAATTTAAATGTTTGATTACAATATCATATGATTATGATAACAAAAACAGTATCTGTAAAGTGACAGTAGGAATGACCGCGATGCCATCACCCTATCAACAGCCAAAGTATCCAAAATTGTAAATATAGACGCGTTTGTATAAAACGCAGTATTGTACATATTAGTAACTGTTAGATTTATAAATATCGTAGCCATGATTCGCGTGTCGATAACGCTGTGTATGATTTGTGTATGAGTCTCGTCATTTTGTATATTGAAAGGTTTCCATTATTTAATATTTAAGTATACCTACTTACTAGATTTTTTAAATTCATCTATATCTAATCGAAACGATATCCGTAGAGGAATTTGTAAAGGGCTGATATCATAGTTATCATATCCATTAGGTACTACCAATAATAAGTATTGAATAGTCTAGGCACATTTTTACTACCATTTTTTTATTCTAATACCAATTATTCTGGGTAGCTTTCCACTTTACATACACCTAGATATTGTTTTTATTTTATTACTCTCAGTTAATATATTTTTAATAAACAACTATCTTATATTACAGTTCAAATTGCGTGTTTGGAAACTAAAATGAATCAACCTCAAAGTTTACTTTTTAGTGGGAAAGTTAACGAGAAGCTATTTAAATGTATGATAATAGATGTTCGAATGAATTGATTTTATGCTACGTTTTATTGCGAATAATTATCCGCCGATTTAGAAATAAGTTCAGAAACAATAAGTTTCTTGTAATTTTACCTGTTGGATGTAGCTGCAATCGCCTTAGTTTTGAATTTATAAGAAAGCTTCCATTTTTAAAACTTGCCTAATTAATAATTATACCGAATCTAAAATATGTGAAATGCGCCGTCTAACTGACATTCCCATAAATTGATATATCTATCCACATCGTAAATCACCAAAACCACATGTTTATTGGATGTGATCCTGGATCAATCACGATTGTGGCAACATGATTATAGATAAATCAATTTAGGGATTGGCAGTAAACTACATAGTTGTGATAGTCACTATGATAGCGTAACCTCGTTTTAAGATTACCTCGTGAAGTGTACTAAGTAGGTATTTCATTTCTGTATTTTGTGCAAACATTGATGCGATGAGGCTTCAGAGTGACGATCATTGGATGAACGCCAGACGAGTCCCCTATCCTTTCCCTCCTCTGTAATATTTTTTTTTTTTTTTTCATTATTTTATTTATGGGTTGCATTTACCGTATTAAATGCCTATTTTCGCTTGGCAAGGACTGGCCCCAGGTTACTGTAAAGAGCGGCACCGCAAATACAAACGCGATCTTATCAGATTCGCGCTCCACTACTACACGCCCCGTAATAAATAATGAGATTTAACTTTGATCCTACCTAAACTATTGATGCGCCAATTCAATGATATGGTTTTGTTCAGCAAATCCTTTGAAAGCAGACTTCCAATGATTGTTCGAAAATGTAATAATTCGTGTTTTGTAACTTTTATAACGTTGTAGGTAACAAATTTGTGGTCAGAATCTGTTGACTGCTGAAAAACAATTTGTTTCTGGAGGGTGATTAAATCACAACACAAATGAACAACTTTGTTTTATTTCTAGACTAAGATTAGGTATAGGTGACAAAGTAATGGTAGACTAAGTGAGTACCTGTTTTACCATTTCGCGTAATACTATCCGTTTGATAAAAAAAAAACACGACTTCAAAAATAAGTTTTAAATATTTTTATCCGAGTATGTACCATAATTGATTAATTAACTATCTACATGGCGTTTAAGTAGAACAGCTTCTCTACTTACATCTTTCACTTGTGTTAACTATTGTCGATTGACTTTGCTTGTGAAGGTGTTTACTACAAAACATTATCACAATGTCAATAAGGAAACAGAAACGACAAAATACCAAACCAAAATCACTTTTATTTACAAGTCAAAGAGTTTTACATGAACTTTGTATAATAAGATTACAAAATTATCAAGAAAAAACAGTATTCAAAGTGAAATTAATCTAAAACTTAGCATTAACGAACAACATTATTATAACATTCCTTGTACTCTTTAAAATGTGATAAATTACAAAACATAAGACAAATTATGGGAATAATCTCACAATAATTACTATGTAAATTAATTATATTAAAACATTACAAAATCCATTAATAATAACTACATTTAAAAGAGTGTAGCAAAGCTTGCCAAGAATACATACATGTATAAAAACGTCAGCATCCGGCGCTCCGTGTTGGTGCGGCCAGCGACAAAAATATCTGGACACTTGATTACATTTACTCACCAATATTTGGTGTGCATTTACAGAGAACAGCCACTTTTGTCACTGAGCACACCATATCCATTCATTACAGTTGAATCATACTTATTAATCTTCTTTACAAACTTACCAAATTGCCCTAAGTAATTGCAAAAATAGACATTTCAAATTAAAAATGATTAAGCGTACAATTGGATCGATTCAATCCTTAATTATTATTACAATAAAATTTATAATAGCGCTAAAATGAATAAAATCAAAACTAAACCTTCAAGTTTTCTAGATGATATCTATTATTTTAACGAAAAAATACAAAAAGGCATCTAACTACACATTACACATATTTCAAATTAAAACATATGTAAGTACGTATACATAAGCTAAAAATAGTTCCTAACTAAACTATAGGTAGGTAAGTCGTAAAAAAATTCAATTCTAAATTATAAAATTTACAAAGAAAACAATACAAGTTTCAAATAAATTGTAACGCAATATGTAGGTAGGTATCTACTTATCAGCGTTGCCAGATTTTTTTTACAGGTCGGGATTTTGGAACTTTTTGAGTGAAAAAAAGCGCGATTTTTGCGTCGAAAGCGGGGCATAGTGAAAAAACGCATATAATCATTTTTTTTTAAATATTATCTTTTTATTTGAGTTCAAATTACGTTTACGTGACTATAGATAGCAAAAATAGCCATAGAAAATGTATTTTAATAAAAATATTATATTTTAAATCAGATTTACCCTATCCTTAAATAGTTGTAGAGTCGTCGTCGAGTTATCCCCGAAAAGCGGGACATTAAATTTTGATTAAAAAATCGGGACGTCTGGCAACGCTGCTACTTACGTACATTACACACATTCATAAATGCACTTGGGAATGTCCTTAGAATGTAGAAACGACCACAAATCTCGTAAGTTCCGCTGGTTCCCAACTCTGGTGACGGGTTTTGAGCACACAACCCTCCGTCAAGGTTTAATACTATAGTGTGAATCAATTGTTTTAATCAACTGTTTACCAACATTGGAAATAACAGTTCATTTTAACTTAACTTTAATTGATCTTGATAATAAAAGCTGTTATGTTTACATCAACATCGCGGTAGCGTTTTCCGTAACTGTTTCGAAAACTTTGTCCGCGAACCCGTAGTAGCAAATAAACCCATTGATCAGCTTTTAAACGTTACTGTCACACCTCTAATTGCAGAATTCACAACTTAACATGCCCTCTAAAGCACTGAATGGCTCAGATGTAAATGCATACGATGAATCAATCCATCTAAATGGCGAAAGCGCTACGTTGCGTAACTTACATGATCTGTTAGGAGCAAGCATGTAATACCATAAGCGCAGTAATACGGTTTCAGGACATTTAGAACCATTATGAGATTGAAGTTGCTCCCATTTTAGGAAACAATACTTACACATAACGACGCGACAGCTTAACAAAGCAGTCAAGCCAATTTAAACACCTATACATTGTACTATAGGAAGACTACACTATAGACAAAACAAAGCGAGAGGAGGGCGATAAATAGTAATGGAATGCAGCATTTGGATATTTATATTTGGTACAAATTCTAGGTTGAAAGACTGCGATTTTGGTTTTAATTAAAAAATTTTGCACAATCAATTTAAACTAAAACCCTAAATAAGGATCATTGGACCACTGTCCTAGTCTTTTCGAAATTGCCATGTTCATGGCACAATATAAGAAAAATATTTAAGGTAATTATACCAAAAAATAAATCGTCTTATAAATTCAGTCTTAATTTACCGATATTAGTAAACTTTGCATAAACAAATCAAACGGTCAAAGTCATGTTTAACAATTAGATGTTAATTCTAAAGTACTAAATTTATCTAGTTTTTCTACTTATGCATTTCTAAATTGGGGTTATTTGTCTAATAATTTTTGTTCTAAACGCATTAACGCGTAATTCAGAACGCAATTCTACCGTAATATGTAAATTGATAACTAGTATTGATTTTGTAACTAAACCTACTAACGCAACAAAGTCAAAACCTACTTACAATTATTACTAATAACAAGCCAAATATCTACAAGCCAAAGTGGCACCTTACTGTAGAATGATTTCTATAGTTCTTGTACAGTTCACAAGGTTCTATTAAAATACATTCTGAGCTTTGTCAAATTAAAATCTCACTTCTATGAAATAAGATTCAAAATTGAACGTCAGAGGAATCAAAATTTCTACTACAGCTCAAGGTTCTTAGCGCATTCACCAAAAGCCGACTCGGCGACCTAAGACAGTACTTTTCATAGTAAAACTTTTAATTAAAATACATTTCCAATTGTTCTGTAATGTGTAGGCAGTTACACAAAAAACAAAGTAGCCAAATGTACTTTATACATACAAAATTTCGCAAATTGTCATAATAACACAAGTCAATAAAGGATTTAGATTGCTTCAGGCTACAGAAACGAGTTTGACTCAAAACGCTACTTCTCCTATTGAGAACATTACGAAAACCCTAAAAGCGAATTGGTAGCTATGAATATTCCTTGAATACAAACTTTTAAATTAGGCTGGTAATTTTTATACATAAAAACAACAATAAATATAGCAAATAACAAGAAAACAATTGTTGATCGTGAGTTTTTGAGCGTAGGTCATCTCGTGAGTGTAGTCTTTTATGTACACGCAAAATTACAGAATTCTGACCCACCTTAGTAAATTCCTCGCTAGTCGTAAAGTGCCACCGCACGTGTCTCAGCTGCTGAGAACAGTGTCTTCGATGAGGGGGACCTTAGCCACTTCAAAGAATATTGTGTGCGAGTATTTGTTCCTAACTGTGCTGATTGCTGATTTCGGTTTCTTGTGCAAAACTGAGTTCTGGATTATCGCGATAGGAAGAATGTCTTTTAGGGAATATCCTGGAATTCACAGAAATAATCAATTACTTCGTGTGCATAGTAAGAAATAAATTATTATACGAAATTTTATTGTCATAAAATAACTTTTCAGTGGATCCAAGTCTTTTTATAAAAAACTTGGAAATTCCACATTGGTTCACGTTCATTGACTGCAATTGTGATCTAGGCTTTGTCCGGTCATAAGTTGCAGACAATACATTATGTGTAGCTAAGAGACTACGCAGGATTCGCGTCATTGAACTGGATGGGAAGTCAAAGTCAAAGTCAAAATGTATTTATTCAATAAAATCACAAGGATCACTTTGAAACGTCTTAAAGCTAGGTGACTCTAGGTGCCAGTTCCACGCGACCAAAGCCTAGAAGAACAGGCAACAAACTTACGGCTTGGTTCCTACCGTTCTTTTGTATGATCCTTTTACAATGTAATAATATAATATATTATTGAAGTTTAGTGAGGCGTAGGCATACAGAAAAAGGTAAACATAATCAAATTTATAAGACAGCACACGGGACATCATCATCTCATCAATCGGTCATATCAAGTAAGGGTATGACCCTTACTTGATATGACCAAAATGAAGGAGTTCACTTGAGAACATCTCCTGACCAAATCTGCGCCCAGCCTATCGCAGATTCGAATAAATCAATAGTAGATTGTTTACCAAGGGAGCAAACAACTATTTTTATGGCGAGAGTGTTTTTTGAATCCAGAGCGGAGCGAAGGATTCTAGAGTAGAGTATTCTAAAGTAGAATCCTAAGCGTAGCGAGGGATTCAAAGTACTTCACTCGAGCTTAAAATAGTGTTGCTCCCGAGGTGGACACTCTACTTTTTATCACGAAGTCACGGAGTCACGGAGTCACGAAGTCACGAAGTCACATAGTCACATTGTCACATTGTCACATAGTCTCATAGTCATGTATTCATTGTAATTTCATTTATTTTCATAAAACTAAGTAAAATCTGAATTTGAGTAAACAATTATGAACAAAGGTGGAATGCGCGTTTCACGTGTTTTTGTTTATTTTTATTTAGTTCAGGCGCTTTTTTTTTAAATTATAAAGCCTGCTTGTTCATACAGTGTTCGTGATCTCTTTGGTGATTGGAACTTTTACTAAATAAGCACATTCCAAATTCAAATCACATTACCGCCCTAGGGATTGGGGCCGTTGGGATCAAAGTGCTATTTTGCTACCTGTTTTCGAAGAGCAAACTATCTCTTTTAGAATTGATGTGATAAAAATAGTAGATTGTTTACCAAGGGAGCAAACAACTATTTTTATGGCGAGAGTGTTTTTTGAATCCAGAGCGGAGCGAAGGATTCAAAGTACTTCACTCGAGCTTAAAATAGTGTTGCTCCCGAGGTGGACACTCTACTTTTTATCACCCTCTATGAGAAAATAACTTAGTGCAACTTATGAATAATCATAACCATAGTCACAAATTCACGAAGTCACAAAGTCACAAAGTCACAAAGTCACAAAGTCACAAAGCTACAAAGTCACAAAGTCACATAGTCACATAGTCACATAGTCATAATCATGTATTTATGAAAATAAATAAAATTACAATAAATACATGATTTTATTATAGATTTTACTTATATTCCACCTTTGTTCATAATTGTTTTTATGAACAAAGGTGGAATGCGCGTTTCACGTGTTTTTGTTTATTTTTATTTAGTTCAGGCGCTTTTTTTTATCATAAAGCCTGCTTGTTCATACAGTGTTCGTGATCTCTTTGGTGATTGGAACTTTTATTCAATAAGCACATTCCAAATTCAAATCACATTACCGCCCTTGGGATCAAAGTGCTATTTTGCTACCTGTTTTCGAAGAGCAAACTATCTATTTTCGAATTGATGTGATAAAAAGAGTATTTGCGTACTAGTCTCACCGGTATAATAGTGCAGGGTCGGCGTCCAGGTGCCCAGCGCCTTCATCCGCAGCGCGAGATAGAGCGCCGCGGCCGCCATCTTGCTGTCGGAGTGCTCCAGCAGGCCGTACTCCAGCAGGCACTGCTCCAGCACGAACCGCGCTAACGTCAGCGTCGGCATCGACACTCGGGCGCACTGGAACATATTCACAACATTATAGTTTTTTAGGCGAGCTTATGACCTTTGATAGTGATTATCTTCGTCATAGCTTTATGACCTACAAGCTTCGATCAACAATCAACTAGATTGCGTGTCACATACAAAATCAAAGCTAAAAACTGTCCGCTTGAACATCTACTTACACACACATAAACAGCTACATCGAACTGATTCAAAGGTTTTTAAACAGTTTCAAGTTCAACCTAATTACAACCATAAACGCTTGTAATAAAGTCACAAATCTACGAAATACTATCTTACACTTATGATCATTCGTCAATTACAGCCGTCACCTTGAAATTAAAAGACATAGGTTAAATAACATTTATTGTGTAATCAACCTTATGTTGCACCAAATAAAGTACTTTTCCCCATTATTACTTTGTGAGTTACATTATTACTTTCGTTTCGTTTTGTTTCTGTTTGCTTCTTTGTATTTTACTACTCCTCACACACACTACAGGTGCCTCGATGGCGGACTGGCGGAATAAACGACAAAATATTTGTTTTTAATTGTTAACAATGATTTAAGCATCGCAAAACGGAAACTGACATGTAATTACCGAAAAAAAAGACATTCCTTCTGAAACCTTACTGTTTTAGGGGTTATTTTCGCAGTTTTAAAGCACACTGAGGCATTTTAGCACGTCCGCACGTTAGCTGTGGTTGGAGCATACTAAACTCAAATAAGAACACAAATTTATTTGTGCTCTTATTTCTCGGGCCGTTTTTGAGCGCGCCACACGTAATCTAGGTTGATTGTTGATCGAAGCCTACAAGTGTTATCCCGAGCGATTTTGTTCACGTGAAGCTATTTCCAGACAAACTTTGAAATCAATTTTAACCACTTCGGGTGTGAATTTATGAAAGCAGTCTCTTATAAGGCGCCTCCACTCTTTTTTTTTTATACTACCATCTGATGGAACAAGCAGATGGCCCACCTGATGTTAAGTGGTAACCATCACCTATAAAAAAGCATTGCCTCGTAAGTCACGCACGATAGGAACGTGCCCTACGATGCACTGCCCTGCGTCCAACAACTTGAAGCATACAGATGTTAAGCCTCATGTGCCTGTAATTACACCGACAACCACACTCTTCAAACCGAAACACAGCAACGCTGCTTGGCGGCAGAAAAAGGCGTGGTGGTAGTACTTCCCCGAACGAGCCCTTCACAAAGAGCCTTGTTGAGACCTCAAGGCCTTGTAATTTCGGATACTTTGCAATAAATGAGTCGGTAAGTAGACTTCTTGTTTATAGATTTAATTGCATTCCACATTGTTATTTACATAAATGTAAGTGAATGTCTACTCAAGAGTAGACATTCAGTTATGACTAACAACGCATACTCACCCTCGCATACCGGCGCAGGAAGCGGTAAGAGAGCGGCACACCGAGATCGAAGTCGACGACGCGCAGAATGCTCATCTCCATCTTCAACAGTTGGCTGAGAGAATACGCGCCGTCGCAGATGTACAGGAAATCATCCACCAGCGGGGGAATGCGCTCCTGGAATGGTGACATCACATCATCTACGTTATTTGAAAATACATATAGCGCCGACAAGTTGAGGTGTAATAGGTTAGCGTGGTATGGGCATGTCACGAGGGCGGAAGAAAGTCACATTACGAGAAGAGTGTTGTAGATATGGCAAAAGAAAAGATGGATGGTCTGTGTGAAAGATGACTAGAGTGAGCACTGAAATGTCGAATGATAGAGGAGAGAGTGGAAGAAAACCTGTTGTGCAGACCCCACTATAAGCTTAGTTCGCCTTCGCTACACACCAAGTAACATGCATGACATCTCTAATACTGCTATGTATAAAGCCATATTTCATGTTCAGTTCGACACGCGTACGGGTTAGATTACCGCTCAGAAATGAATGTTTACACTGTACATTGTATGGTGCTTCGGTACTCTACTCGTTCAGCTCGTTCTATGTACAATATAGAAAACGACGTCACAGGAATAACATTACAAGATACATGAATAAACTCAATATTCTTTGACTGGATTCGTAGTGTGATAAAACGGTGTCGCATAAAAGCGGGCAGAAGATAAATGTTGATAGATGATGAAAATAACATGTTGCTAACAAAGCATTTCCTAAGCCGCAATGTAGGACGACGTGGCTTTGTTGTCGACGACTGGATCTGTCATTGAAGGGTAGCCGGAAAGGCCTAAATAATGGCACGCGCGCATTTTCATGAAATCGTTTCTAATTTTCCGAGTAATCTAACAAAACTTCTACCCTGAGTTTTACTTCACCTTAGATAACTTACATCAAACTTAGAAGCGATGAACAGCGCCGAGGCTCCGAGCAGCTGAAGCTCCTCCTTGGTCAGATGCTGTTCCAAGGTCTGCTTCCGCGTAGACCTGGTCAGGAACAAGTCCACCAGCTTCACGGCCAGGTATAGCGTCTCGTGGTTTAGCTCGAAGCTCTCTTGGACCTCCACCATCCAGTCTACAAGGAGCGCTCGCATCCATTGCGTTATTCCCTTCATACGGGTCAGGTAGTCATCGATGGGGAACAGACGCTAAAATAAAGATGATAATGAGTTTCTGCATAAATACAGGAGCTATTTTAATTAACAAAAAAAAATATATGTGGTAACGCCAATGCTCACAAACGAAAGAACATCTCTCACGAAAAAAAAAACCCGTTGCTTTTTGAAGCTAAGTCTTTATTACACGTTCGTATTAAAATGCCGCTAAAATCATGCAGTCTTTGCCTTGTCACAGAACGCTAGATGTAAGCTAGCCTAGCCTTGGGCTATTAAATATTGAAGATAGAGATGAGCCTAATTTATACAAGAAAGGTTTCGCAGTTACAGGTGTCAACCATACACTGCAGATGATTTTTGGCAGTTTCACATAGATCATTTTCATGTCACCACTATGAAAAATTCATAGGATTCACATCTACCTACACTAGTCACATAATACAGATACCTACCTCTCTGCCCTTCAAGTAGTTGAAGATGTCCATAGCATAGTGAGACACTTGGAACGGATCATTCCAATTCTCGAGATCAAAATCGGTGATGCCCGGGGGCGCCTTGTGCGGCGCTTCCGTCTCCTCGTCCAGAGAACGGTTGGCAGTGTCATCTAGGTTCACCTTGTCAAGCTTCTCGCTTATTGTCTTGTATTCTTCCTTGGTAGATTCGGTGGGGCTGCTGTAAATGCTGTATTGGTAGGTATTCACGGAAGAGTATAATCGCCTGCATTAAGATTGTAACACTTCTTAATTTATTAAATTATTTTGTATAAACAAGTCTGGAAGATCTGCTATTGCTTATGTACCTATCTGGGAGCGCGGCAACAATTCAAGTCAAGTTCTTTGATAATGTCCGACTTGGAAGTACATTTATTTTTTTATACAACTTTCTGTTAGAACAGGCTGATGGCCTATGTTAAGTGGTAACCATCACCGATAACAAAGCGTTGCCTCGCAGGTCACGCAAGATAAATGAGATCGTGCAGTACGTTTAAAGCCTTTAATTTTGAACAATTTATTTTATTCATGTTTGAGTATTAACGGTTTTTTTATCCAAATCTCAAAAATCACTTCAAGAGCTAGGAAAGTAATTTATTTAAGAGTGAATTACGGGCTTTTCTTAGGCACGTGGATTTGGCTGGCATGCGTGACTCATTACGTTTTAATATCCCGCGCGCGCAATTAAACTTGCATGATATCTACTAGTTAAGTGGCCTGGTGAGCTAGCCTAAGAGCTGATTTCACCATGCTGTTAGTTACTAATCAAGGATTAACAGGCCGTTAAATCTAACCTTAAGATGTCAAACGCGTACTTTTTGACATATTTAACGGCCCTTTAATCCTTTGTTTATCTAACAGAGCATGGTGAAATCAGCTCTTAGTCTGGTGACGAAGGTTTTAGACGGCTTTACAGTCTCCATGACCTCTGCATGATACTAAAACGCCCTTCATGCAGTCTCTCATTACAAAATGAAGGTACACTTCATATTTCCTGCCTGTCATACGCAAAACGTCTAGAGCATCATCCAAACGAATTGGCTAAACATTTAATGCAAAATACCACTTCATTTAAAAGACTCAAAAGGAGAGCCCCTCAAGACCTAGTAATAGGAATAAAAGAATAATAATGGAAGCACTATTGGGCGTTTTCCATACATGTCAATGCAAAGTAAGAGAAAAAAAAAAAAAAAAACTAAACTCTAGCTCAATGCCCGCACGGGCAGATTGCAAGACACAGAGATTTAAAAAAAAAAAAAAAAAAAATCCTGCCTGTAATACCAAATTTATAAATACCTATTCAATCAAGAACATGTTTTGTTAGTAGGTAGTTAACTCTCAAAACACTTACGTAGTTTCTAAAGCTGTCATGTAGAGGGAAGGTTCACCAGACATATCACTCCTGGCTGATTTCGCGGAGTTTGAGCTTTGATTCTGGTCTTTGGCCTTCTTCTCAACATTCTTGAGGATACCATTCTGAGCTCTGGTAGCCACAGGTTTGGGAGGATCTTTGGCAAAATGCTTCTGTACAGATTCAATAGCATTTGAGGCAACTCGCTGTAGTGTTTTTGTTTTCGAGGTTTTGCCGTTGACAACTGTCTGTGGTTTGATGCTCTAGAACCAATAATATTTATAGATCAATTTGTGTGGGAACTAGAAGCCTTAAATGAGATAAAAAAAAAGGTGGCACTTTAAGTAAGATAATAGTTATTTGTCATCTAAGATATTTAATTAGTTTTTTCTTCTACAACTAGCTGATGGAACAAGCAGATGGCCCACCTGATGTTAAGTGGTAACCATCACCTATAACAAAGCTTTGCCTCGCAAGTCACTCACAATAGGAATGTGCCCCACGATGCTCTGCCCTGTGTCCATCAACTTGAGGCATACAGATCAACCAACACATCTCGTAAGAGACATCTCAAATAACTTCAATTAAAAACTAAAGCCACATACCTAATACCTATATAATTTTAGTTTCTACTCGTGTAATATTTATAGTACTGTAAGGAAGCAAAATCAAAGGTCAACATTTCAATCATGACAACTTTGAGATCACAAATATTTGGGTCAGTGGGCTAAATGATGAAAATGATTGGATGATACATAAAATATATAGCCGGTTTCAATAATCATGTTAATTATTCTGAGTGGCTTTATCTATATTTAAGTTTTTTTGTCCAATTCAAGCATGTCAATAGAAAATTATGAAACTTCTATCATCACAAAAATACACAATTTTTATTAAGTAATACCTAAACAGTTGGCACAGTTTAGTCTTAAACAGAAAACTTGCTAGTTTTTGTAAGCATGTGATTTTTGCAAATTAAGGTAGGTAAGTTCAGTGACCTGTTAAATATCATCCAATTTGCATTTTACTGAACTCAACCACACAACATGATTGATTGTATGATGAATATAGCATTACAATGTTAAAACAAGGATCAGACATGTCTACCCTCAACGTAATTAGCAAATGAGAGAAATAAACCTTGACTGTAGGGAGCATTTTAGTCTCCACAGTGACCTTCTTCAGTACCATGACCTTGTCTTTATCATGGGGAGCGCAGGATTTATTGAAGGCGTTGGTGATATCCCCAAACGCCGCCCTCTTTGCCGTCACATCTTTCAAGGGGCTGTCCGCCTTTCTTTTGTTCGGGATTTTATGATTATCCTTGTGATTCTTCAGAGAAGCTAACTGCTTACTCCTCGTCGTGATCCCATGGCCCAGAAAGCCATTCAGGTTCTCATTGACGCCGATTGGCTTGGATGCCAACCTTGTTGGCGCCATTATTTATTATTGATAAACTGAAACAATACTTAGATGTCACGTGCACTGTTTCAACGCCGTGTAAATATAACACCAGTTTTAACGATCGCATTACCTACTTACAGGCATGAATAAAAAATGAATAAAGTAAGTAAACAACACAACCGTTGAAAATGTTCACGTCTAACGATCAAAAATGGAGGCAAAACAAGCGAACATCAGGGCAATATTTCAACGACATTTTTGTACGATACTTACGTTTAAGAAACGGCAGGCGCCGTTTTGAGTCAACTTTTAATCACTGTAAACGTTGCACCAAAGATGATTATTCTAAAACGTAAAATACTTCATAAAACTGATAAATTCACAAGACACCGGACAGATGATGAAACGTCTTCAAAAACCGTTGAGCCGCTTTTGAGTTTTGATTTGATTTCTTTCTTTTTTTTGGCATTTGCCTGGTTGGTCGGCGAACGGACCAATCGAAGCCCTTCGGCAAAATTTACGTTCCAATACACAAAAGTTGCAACATTGTCATTATCTAAAAATATTTCTCAAATGATATTGGTGGGTGCCCTATACTTTAATAATACCTCAGTAAAACAATTTATTTATGAAATCCCGTTTGAATGATAAAAAAAATATCCTCAAGGGGTACAAAAACAAATTGTTATGGCTAGCCAAAATAACTTCACAAGATTGAATTTTGCGTAGATTGGAGCGTTGATTTACAAACTGTGTTCCATAGATCTGCAGCACTTTGAGCATAAATCAAAACTTGGACCACAACTAGCTATGTCACAATGACAGCCAGACCTTAGACATGATTAAAAAACGTTCAGTACTACGCTCACTCATTCTTGCTTTGCTTTGATCCGATACAGCAGCAAGCAGTAATACTGTAATAAACGCACGATGTTGCGGGGATGTAAAAAGATCTAATCAAACGACAGAGTGATGCTAAATAAGGACGACTCTCCTTTCTTTGTGACCTTCGTAGATACATTCTATCTAACATCAGTGTTTTTTGGTCGTATTATGGTTTATTGAACGTATCACACCACACCACAACAAAACAAACAAGGAAAGAATGAAGCAAGCAAACAAAACAAGCAACTGAAAAAAAACCTGAAAAATTGACATTGAATATTATTATTAATATTGTTGTATTTCTTTTTCTTTAACAACGTTGTACAGCAGCAGCAGGCAGTGTCGTAGTGATTATATTATCATTGCCGGCACGGTAGTCACATCACAAGTCACACAATTTACATACCATGTTGGGTGCTGTAAAACTTACGGTGAATGCAACTCGCGAGTTGACATGCTTTGCCTACATCAATATAAAATACTGTACAAATGCACAAGAGGTTTGTAGTAATCATTCTGTATTTGAATATAAAGACTTATATTCTTCAGAGCCTATTGTTCTACTATTGTTCAACCTGCTAGTAGTTAAAGTGGTTCGCATCGAACTGAGACCTCGTAATGTCCGCGACCTAGCTCCAATCTTACCTGACCTATGAATTCATTGAAATTGTAGCAAATGAGAGCTAAATAGCTATATTTATTTATACTTTATTGTTTCATTTATGTCATTTATATCTATGTATCCCTAAATAACAGTAAGTATTAAATTATGTAAACCTTTATCAGGTCACAGTCCAAAGTTTTGAGAGAAAATGTCCCACAAGTCCAAATGTTTTCAACATGTCCTAACGCTGTTTGCCTAGTTTATGATATGTCCTGCATAATAAAAAGGGGGCTTATTACATACATAAATATTTATCAGTCTGTTTTAGCTGCCCTTTGCCCCAACCCCTGTTGAGTCCATAATAAATAAAGAGCTTTCTCCCCGCATCCTGACCTTCAGATAGCTTAGAAAATGTATTGGCACACATACCACATAGGTACTATTTGAAGGCAAGACCACAGTTGTAGACTGGTAGTGGTCATCCAGACCACTACCAGACTGTGGACTGCAAACCTATTTATATTTTATCAAAACTATTGTTTAGTTTAATAATTAAATACATTTCTAGACGGAATGTGTTCGAGTCCAGGTGGGAGAAGAGCTTGTGTACCTATGGGCTGTGTTCCTGAGCAGTGTCCCTGAAAGGTCCATCATGATCAATCCACTGTACCTCAGACTGCTCAAGTTGTCACTATTCCAGGATGTGTATGTGTGTTCAGCGCACAATATTAGATCGATGGATACTTTGTTAATAGAAGCTGATAGTTTTGAAGATCAAGTGATTTTGGTAAGTAATTAGGTTAGTATTTATATACTACTTAATCAAAGAATTAAGAGTCCATAACCCTTCAGTTCTCTTGTTCCAAGGTTACCAAGTCTATGGTCCCTGGCGATTGAAATTGTGAGCATATTTATTTTTTTAACTTCAGATTATAAAATTTTTAATACATACTTCAGTATTTGAATACTTCATAATATTAAATAGATAAATATAAATAAAATAGTTTTTTTGATTTTATATTTATTTCTTTTTACAGGAACACAACCAGGCACAACTTCAGACTGTTTTCTTGAACCATGTGAGGCTGGTGGTAGCCAATCAGAAAGCAGTTGTCTGGCTCTCCCCTTCCATTCCCATTGTGTTCACCCCCCAGCAGACGGGAATCTTAGTCAACCACACCAGTGTTGTTGTAAAATTGATTGACGAAAGTTCTCTAAAATCTAAAAATAATATCACCCCTCTGCTGAGCCCAATTGAAGAAGAAGCAAAAAAAAACTCGTACAATGCTGCTAAGGGGTTACTCCGTCCATTATTTTCTTTACCTAAAAGGATGGCTCTAAGAGCATTGCCCATGGAAAGTAAGAAGGATGGCAAGAAAGTCTTAATACACCCATTTGTAGTGTTCATGCATGAAGATTTGGTGGAACCTGAGTACAAAGATTCCACTCTATTAGTGGCATTAATGAAAAGTCTACCATCTACAATTACAAGCAATAAAGAAGAGGTTGATAGTGAAACCTGTTGGCAGAATGAGATATGTGTAAGAGTTGTAGCCGTCAACAGTGTTGTATACAGAAGCTTAAGCAAAGAAGTCTACAGTGAATATATACCCACAGTTCTGATACCACATTCTCTCAACGAAATTATAGATGTATACAAGGGGACCATGGTAATGCTGACATTCATTGACAGCAAGACACTGCGGCCACCGGAAAGTATTGATATTGTAACATATAATAGAGCAAATCAAAATGAATGCCCAGTGGCTCTAGTAGAAAGATTCAAGAGCACTGTCATGGATTATTTACACTCTGGCGAAGTATTCTTAATGAACCATGGTATTGTTATGCAAAACAGTGTTCTGTCAACTGGGTATATAAAATTTAGGCTCGGCCCCAATGGGCTAGCATATACCACACTTACAGAAGATACATTCAAAAATTGTACAGTATCAGCCAGAAGTCTGGACCTGATAGATATGAAGATGCGCAATCCAAATGTGTCAATGACTTATGATTACAAGAGCTACTGCAGAACCATAAAACCATTGGAGTTGCTAATAGAGAAAGTCATGTCTCACATCTACTTTGATATCCATCGAGGAGCTCGATTCAATAAGAGTTCAGATCTAAAGAGCAGTATTTTAGTGACTGGTAAGTTTTTATTTGTTTATTCAAAAAAGTGGACACCGGAACTTTAAGTGTTCCTGAACTGAAATTGGCCCATGATATTGTATGCAAGTCAATCTAGAATAGAACTTATGATCTTCAATGGTTGAACAGATTATCTTGAATCATAATAACTAAGTACATTCCCAATTAAGTCTTTTGACTCAAACAAACACGACCCACAAAGAGTCTCATAGACACACTTTACATTTACAATTACATTTACATTTAATAACACTCCTCTGATTGCGTGGAGGTTTAAAAAATAGATTGTCAAAATTTTAATTTATCATTCCAGGTCTGAGCGGCACAGGAAAGTCCACATTATGCAATCTAATAGAGAAGGAGATCTCCGTGTTCTCATACATCCTCCAGTGTCGCCCTCTCAAGGGACGGAAGGACATAGGCCGAGTGTTCACTAAAGCTGTTATGATGTGTTCCAACCACCACCCTTCTTTGCTGATACTCGACGATCTGGATGCCTTATTACCGTCTAATATGGAGGGACTGTCGCCGCAGGATATCGCTTTGTACAATGGGTAAGTTTTTACGGACCTTGCGTCTTCTTTATGTCAGTCACTCATAGTAGAGCTTGTGAAAGATTTCGTCCTGAGTATTTCTACCACCATTCTACAGTTGTATTTCTACCTTGCTGTGTTCCAATTTGAAGGGTATGGAAGATGGTGCAATTACAGGCACTTGTTACTTGTATTGGTCTACTGTATCCGCATTTAGACTCTTAAGACGGTCCATCCATAATTATAGGCACATAAATCTTGACCTTTACGGCTCAGAATGATGGATGCAGTGACAACAAGCACATTCTCATTTCACATGCTTTGTGAGTAAGTTAAATGCAATTGTTATTGGCAGAAGTAACCTCAACTTATGTAGGCCATCTGTTTGTTATCTGGTTTCAATTCTCACAAGTCACCAAATCTACTTTGTTCAAGCAAACATTTATCGTGATAACGCTATAAGTTGGATATAGGTACAATACATAGCACACAGCAGTTACAGTTAGCAGTTGAATTGCAAATGTCTGTGCTTCCGACTGGGCAAAGCAATGTCATACAAAGTTTTTTGGTGAATTGGCAGTTGAGTGGAGGACAAATCGCGTTTTGGGTCGAACGATACACAGCAGTACGATGCAGTTTTCTCTTATTTTAGGTTATCCTGGATGTAACTTCTTCAACAGTTTAGTGTTATACAATAATTGTTTACAGGCAAGCTGTTGAAATAAAGCAAATCTTGTTCTCATTCCCCGGGGTGTCTATACTGATGACAGCCCGTGTGGTGGGAGACCTGCATCCGATGTTCAGAGTGCTGACCGGACAGCCGCTGTTCACTGCGCAGTTTCCCATGCCTGAACTTAACCAGGTACGAGAAAGAGAGAGATGTAGGTAAGAGGACAAAGAAAATGTGCCACTAGCTTAAATTGTTTGCCTAAGCTTAACTTTGTTGCCTGATCTTCTAGGCATGGTGGAACTGGAAACGTGGAATTAGGATTTAGCTAAATTCACCTTCAAGACATTAATATGTGAACCTTGTGATGATTAAAATATTGGTGGACATTCCACACAGCACTATCTAAGCAAAGTATAGATAGTGCTGTGTGGTACTTTATTATACACAAGGATACCTCATAAATCTAGGCGTAACTTAATGAAGTGCTGCCTTATCGCTAAATGAGATTTATTTCAGGCAACCTTAGTGCAAAAGTATGTACTATACCAGATAGGTGATATTATACTCATATCCTTTTTATTTTTTGTAAATACACACATATAAAACAATATCGCACTCAGACAGACAACAAAAATCTTTGTAGATCACACAAATGTTTGTTCTGTGTGGGGATCGAACCCACGGCCTACAGTGAAGAAGGCAGAGCTAATACCAACTGAGCTGTGAAGGCTGTAAGGTGTGCTAATTCCCCTTCTGGTTTTTTATTGTCTAGATAAATATGCATATAAGTATTTATGCTTAGTAAGCGATGATTCCGTTATGATCAGCGAATTGTCTATCTTCTTATCTCTATTCTTCATGCAGCCAAGAATATTAGCTAATTTATGACATCCATTAAATGCTAGGTTTTCTGCCTATCGATTCCCACCCTTATCCACAGGATGATAGAGTCCAGCTGTTCAAGCACCTTCTGACCCCATACATCCACAATACGTTCTTGATTGATGTCGATGACGTCATCCGCCTTGCTATGGACTCCAGTGGATATTCCTTCAGAGAAATCATGGATTACTTTGGAAAGAAGTTGTATGCTGCTGTTAAAAAGAAAAGTAAGTTCCATTTGTAACTGGCTGCGGCCCTCGGCATCGGTAATGGTAAAAGGCGCAGACAACCGTCAAACAACTTCTCGTTCGCTCATTTTAACATTTAAAAAAATAGGTTATGAAATGTCGCAAACAATCAAGTTCGTAAAATAATAAAGATTAACAAAAATAATATTTTATTCCAAAAAAAAATTGTACCATAAAATCTATTTTATGAACGAAAACTTATAAAATAAATTTTGTTAAGCTTGTCGGTAATATAAACATATTTAATTTGTTATTGTTATCACAGACGCAAACCCCAAAGGGCCGAAGCAGAGGATCGTTGTGGACGTGACGAAGGACGCAGACGAAGCCAAGGCGTTCGATATCTGGGGCCCTCTCGGAGGCCTGGGCCCTGTGAAAGAAAAACTTAATGAGTGCATATTCTGGCCGGTTATGGTGAGATTTTTAAAAGAATTAAAAAAAAGATACGTTCATTTAACACACATATAAGAAGAAACATAGAAAATTACTAGGTGAATATAAATCAAAGATAAAAAGAAAATTTGTAGTCACAAAAATAAACAGAATATGTCAAAATTTGTCCTGCTCTGTGCCTCGTGAGGTTAAATCGCAGCGTATTATGTTGTATTTTATTAATATGTTGTTATTGGCAGTATATATTTGAATCTGTCTTTTAGTATTTAAATGTACATTTGAAAAGTAAATGTTGGCGGAGATTTTACACAGCAGAGCCATCTAAACAGATCTTCTTCTATCAAAACCAGCAGGAAACGTCAGTGTCTTTCTTTTTTGTTTTTAAGCAAACAAATCAAGAGCAAGAAAAAAAATCCGTAGTTTCCGATAGAATAGCCTACTAATGGCCGTAATCATATTGGTCGCTGAGCGCTCCGTTAGCTAAAACGACAGATAAGTCTGCGGTTGCCTCTTTTGACATGAAAGTGACAGTGACAAGTATACTATAAAGAGCCTCTATAAAATAGCGGTGAATATGATTATAGGCTTAAATATTTTCTCGTCTTATACAGCCTATTAACTTAAATCCATGTTATTACAGTACCCAGCGCTGTTCCCGTCGCAAAGCTGCGGAATCCTGCTGTACGGCCCCCCGGGCACCGGCAAGTCGCTGATAGGCTCGTGCCTGGCGCGGCTGCACGGCTTCAACATGATCACAGTGAAGGGACCAGAGCTGCTGTCCAAGTACATTGGGCAGAGCGAGGCCGCTGTAAGGGAAGTCTTCGATAAGTAAGTTTGATACTTTTATTTCCATAAACATCAAGAGTAATTAAACTATAAATAAATAAATATTGGTGGACTTTCCACACAGCACTATCTAGCCGCAAACTAAGCCAAAGCTTGTAATATAAAATATAAATATAAATATTGGTGGACTTTCCACACAGCACTATCTAGCCCCAAACTAAGCCAAAGCTTGTAATATGGGAACCAGATAGCTGATATAATATATATATACTTTTTTTTTTGTAAATATTTACTTATAATATATAATAACACCCAGACAGAGAACAAACAACTATGTTCATCACACAAATGCTTGTTCTCGGTGGGAATCGAACCCACGGCCTACGGCGCAGAAGGCAGAGCTACTACCGACTGAGCTGTGAAGGATGTGAAACTGTAGTTTAGTTACTCTTTTTCACCGCAATTCTTTTTAGTTTCTATTCTTCCAAGGTTGTTTTGCCTAAATATGTTTCTGTGTGGTGAACAATAATTAGTTGTTTATCTACCTATCTATTTAGCCTGTATGCACCCACTGGGTATAGGCCTCCTCTTTAAAACGCTACTCTCTCCGGTCCTGTGCCAGTCTTCGCCATTGCCGCCCAACTTCTTCGACTATATCATACGACCATCGGACACCCGTCCGATGGTCGGATGAGGTCTGACTCGTGGTCGCTGAGCGTCTCTTGGCCACTATTCCTATATATTGGCAGCCTTCACAGCTCAGTTAGTAGTAGCTCTGCCTTCTGTGCCGTAGGCCGTGGGTTCGATCCCCACCGAGAACAAACATTTGTGTGATGAACATAGGTGTTTGTTCTCTGTCTGGGTGTTATATAATATTATAAGTATGTATTTACAAAAAAAAAAAAGTATGTAAGTAGTATATCAGTTCCCATATCACAAGCTTTGGCTTAGTTTGGGGCGAGATAGTGCTGTGTGGAATGTCCACCAATATTTATTTATTATTATTTATTTATATCAATCAAAATGGTCTTTATTCAGTTCAATCACAAAGATTACTTTGAAACGTTTTATAAACTAGGTGAATCTAGTGCTGGGTCCTCGCGACCGAAGCCTAAAAGAACAGGCACGAAACTTACGGCTTGGCTTCTAGCGCTTTTTTGAATGATCCTACTTTTATTATATTATGGTACTTAATTTTGAGTTTTTGTAATGATTTGGAGTTAGTTCAATACCAAGCTTTTTTGTGATTTTTAAAGGATTTTTGTAATAAGTTGGAGCTAGCAATCCCAAGCTTTTTGTGTCAGAAAGGGTTCAAATCCCGGTTCATAGCTTTTAGCATTTTATAATATTACATGAAATAATATTAACAGTAGTATGTTTTGTTTTCAGGGCAGATATGAAGCGTCCATGCATACTATTCTTCGATGAATTCGACAGTCTGGCTCCCAAGTAAGTTATCAACTAGCCTAGCGAGTTAAGTGCGCCTGGCTATTATTCCACGTTATAGGCATATTTGGGCGAATATTCATTGCGTATGCTAATGTGAGGGAATGTCTACCGTGCGTGGGGTTGCAGTCGATAGTCATAAATATTATAAGGACATTTTTTCTTTAACTAATATTCAAGAAATCTTAAACCAAATTCGCCTAAAATGCAGCTTAGTTTTTTAACCTACTTCAAAATAATGACGGAGGTTTGATACCTCCGTAGAAGATATTATGAAATGTTTTGTATTCCTCAATGGCAGGATCTTAGTGTTCTTTAACCGTGACATCTGTATTTTACAAACCTACCTAGATTCACAAAGAATAAATGATATTCCGAGTTGATATGTATGACCTTATTAACGCATTTAAGCAGCTACTGATCAGTAAGCAATATGCTGAGCTTAAGACCCATTTGCTGTAGCATACCTCGATTTTCAATGTCGATTTTTAACATTGTTTTGTAATTATATTTTTTCTCTCTTTTGTTTTTCTATTATGTATAGTTTTAATTAGTGTAAATGCCTACCTAATTATTAGATGCTAATAAGTATAATGCATTTTAAATGTAACTACTTTAAGTGGATACCTAATTACCTACTAGACTAATCTTAGATTACCTATTGTGAATTTATTATTTGCAATGGGTGGTCAAGGATGGCTATAGGAATAGTATTTTTGTAGCCATATTCTATGCCCGAAATGTTTAGCCTGTTGAAGCAAAAATACATGCAAATACATACATATAAATGATTCTTATTCTGTTATGATGTATTATTCTTCGTATATGTGTATTTCATTATCATGTTTTGTATGTTGTGCGCTAGTAGTAAGTAAGAGTAGTAAAGCTCTTTGTGAAGGGCTCATCCGGGGTATTACTACCATTTATTGCCTTTTTCTGCCGTCAAGCAGCGTTGCTGTGTTTCGGTTTGAAGAGGGTAGTTGCCGATGTATTTACAATCACATGAGGCTTAACATCTGTATACCTGTATATCAAGTTGATTGGACGCAGGGCAGTGCATCGTAGGGAACGTTTCTAGTTTCTATCGTGCGTGACTTACGAGGCAATGCTTTGTTATAGACGATGAAAAAAGCGTTAGGAACCAAGCCGTAAGTTTGTCTGTTCTTCTAGCCTTTGGTCGCGTGGAACTGGTATTAGAGTCACCTAGCTTTACGACGCGACGTTTCAAAGTGATCCTTAAATAAATTGATATTGGTGGACTTTCCGCACAGCACTATCTAGCCCCAAACTAAGCCAAAGCTTGTAATATGAGAACCAGATAGTACATTCTTATAATATAAAAAACACCCAGACAGAGAACAAACATCTATGTTCATCACACAAATATTTGTTCTCGGTGGGGATCGAATCCACGGTCTGCGGCGCAGAAGGCAGAGCTACTACCAACTGAGCTGTGAAGGCTGTGAATGTGAATCCTTGTGATTTTATTGAATAAATACCTTTCGACTTTGACTTTGATGGTTTCCACTTAACACTTGTTCCATCAGAAAGTTGTATTAAAAAATAAAAAGATGTTTGTGTATGTCTGTAGACGCGGGCACGACTCGACGGGCGTGACGGACCGCGTGGTGAACCAGCTGCTGGCGCGGCTGGACGGCGCGGAGGGCGGCGCGCGCGGGCCCGTGCTGGCGGCCACGTCCCGCCCCGACCTGCTGGACCCCGCGCTGCTGCGCGCCGGCCGCCTCGCCACGCATCTGCACTGCGACCTGCCCACTCTGGTATATTTTTTTAATTTTTTTTTTAAGTTTAGCGTATGACATGCGGTACCCTAATATCATTACGATCTAGCCAGGTAGGCTAATGAGTAATTTTGTATTGACTTAATTTTATACAAATAATATTAATAAGAATGTGTCCATTGGCACTTTTCTTACAGTCTACTTAAGGCGACACTTTGTTCTTGTGTTCATAAAAAGTAGCACTATCACTACACAATATTAGGTTTATCACTGCACTAACTCAAAAGGTTTGGTTCTTTTGAGTCTTCTCACTTTGTCTGTGTTGTCGAGGAGCTGGATGGCCTCGACGTTCACGTGGTGAAGAAGTCTTTTTTGGTGAGTTTCTGCGTATTTCTTAATTAATTTATCAACGAACTCAATCTGGAGGTCCCGGTGTAGGTCATCGTTTCTCACGTACCAAGGTGCATTGACAATACCTCTTAGTACTTTATTTTGAAATCGCCGTATTATTTGGATGTTGCTTTTAAAGGTACAGCCCCATAGCTGTATACCATACGTCCATACTGGCATCAGGACTTGTTTGTACAACAAAAGCTTGTTATGCACTGACAGAGCGGATTGCCTTCCAAGCAGCCAGTACATCCTTTTGTAGCGTAATTCTCTCTTCTTTAACTCTGGTAAATAATAGTCATCATCTTCCTGCCCTTATCCCACGCTGCATGGAGTCGACACAACAGGTTTTCTTCTTCCACTCTCCTCTATCATTCGTCATCTCGCTGTTCACTCCTTTCTTACTCATGTCATCTTTCACACAGTCCATCCATCTTTTCTTCAGCCTGCCTCTCCTTCTTAAGCCATCCACATCCATACCTAACACTCTTCTCGTAATATGACTTTCTTCCCTCCTAATGACATGCCCGCCGATGCCACATAAATAATAGTATGTTTTGCAATTAGTGAATAAAAGACGGATTTAAAGCGAGGGCCATAGATGAATCACGAGCAAGTGAAGGATTCTATCGACAGAATCACGACCGTAGCGAATGATTCAAGTGTTAGAATCCTGAGCGCCGCGAGTGATTCATGGCCCTCGGTATAAATTTGTTGTATTCAAGAGTTGCATACTATACTTTATACAATGACTACGAGAATAATAAATTTAAACAAAAATAGGCTTTTAATTAAGAAAAAAATAATTAAAACAGTTTTTATTCTAATATCGAACAATCAAATCTCGAGGAGTTATTTGCCCAAGGAGTTTGTATGTCGAGTATTCTTTGCACAAGGAATTAGTATCGAGTATTTTTTGCGCAAGGAGATTGTATAACATTGAGATGGAGGTCAAATGTATTGGTATGTTCTAAATTCTTTTTTTCGTTTTCCGTATCGTCAGGCCGTTTTTGTATGCAGACGACAGAAACGTGATCGAACCCACTGTCTACAACCCAGAAGCCACTACTACCAGTGCTTCTAAAATCTATTCTACTACGTCATGAACAAGACCAACGCAATTAGTACCAAGTTTTTATTTTTTATACATCTAGTTGATGGAACAAGCTGATGGACCACCTGATGTTAAGTGGTAACCATCACCTATAACAATGCATTGCCTCGTAAGTCACGCACGATAGAAACGTGCCCTACGATGCACTCCCCTGCGTCCATCAACTTGAGGCATACATATGTTAAGCCTCATGTGCCTGTAATTACACCGGCAACCACACTCTTCAAACCGAAACACAGCGTTGCTGCTTGGCGGCAGAAAAAGGCGTGGTCGTAGTACTTCCCCGGACGAGCCCTCTTAAAGATCTCTTCTCTGCAAGATCTGAGCGGATATCTACCTGGGGATAAAGCCGTGAAGCTGTACCAATTTTTCAATTAATCATAAAATGCATTGTTGGAATACCAACTACTGCAAAATGTGGGTACGTGCCAAATGTAATGTTTGGACGTACCTCTGACTACCCCCTTAGACGTTCTCAAAGAATCTGGTATTAGTAGTTGGTTGGTACTAAGAGATCTGTGGGGATATCGAGTCTGGGGATTAAAGTCGTGAAGCTGTTCCAGTTTTTAAATATATTTATAAAATGCATTGTTCACAGGACGGTCGTTTAGAGGTCCTACGAACCTTAGCCAAGGACTTCCACATCCGAGAGAGCGTGGAGCTGGACCGCGTGGCGGAGGCGACCGAAGGCTACTCGCCCGCCGACCTCAAGTCTCTGCTGGTCACCGCTCAGCTGTCACGGCTCGACTTGGAACTCTTGCAGGTTTCCTCCGTAAGTATTACTTTTGAATCTATCATACATACATACATACATAAAATCACGCCTGTTTCCCATAGGGGCAGGCAGAGATCACGGATTTCCACTTGCTACGGTCCTTACATACCTCTTTCGCTTCATTCACTCTCATAACATTCTTCATTCATTCCCGTCGGTTTAGGTTTACTCTTGACCTGTCCTTGACCTCTAGAACGTCTGCTATCTGATCGAGATACGTTCGCCTAGGTCTTCCCCTCACAACAGTCCCAGTCCCAGTCCTCGCCTGATGCACCTGTTTCGTTAATCTCCTTTCATCCATCCTCTCCACATGCCCAAACCATCTTAACATACCTTTCTCTACCCTCATCACTAGGTCTTCTTTCACTCCACATTTCTCTCTAATTACACTGTTCCTCACTCTATCACTCAAATTGAAAATGAATCTATCAAATATAAACTATTATATATTCAGGTTCCTGCTTATATATTCAGCAGCTCAGTTGGTAGTAGCTCTGCCTTCTGCGCTGTAGGCCGTGGGCTCGATCCCCACCGAGAATAAATATTTTTTGACGAACATGTAGATAGATGTTTGTCCTCAGTCTGGGTGTTATTTACAGGGTGGATTTTTGAGACGGGGCAGTAAAACCAGGTACCTTAACCGTGCGGCGTGCCCTCGAGCTCCTTGGGAGCTCGAGGCATGGGTGCTCGCCAGAGTGTACGAGTGGACGGCGGGGCGTAAGGCGCTCGGAGAGCACCCTGCCCCGGAGGAGCGGGAGGCCAAGGAGAGGCTAAGGAAGCCATCGTCCAACATTGGACGGTGGACCTCGCCTCCGCCGCGTTTGGCCGCCGAACATTGGACGCTCTCGGGCCGGTCCTGCAGGACTGGCTCGAGCGGCCCCACGGCTTCCTCTCGTTCCGTCTGGTGCAGGTGCTATCCGGGCATGGCTGCTTCGGAACGTACCTGCACCGAATCGGAAGGGAGGGAGCCCCGTCGTGCCACCATTGTGGCGCGGCGGAGGACACGGCGCAGCACACCCTCGAGGTATGCCCGTCGTGGGCCGAGCCGCGCCGCGGCTTGGTGGCGGTAGTGGGGCCAGACCTCTCGCTTCCCAGTGTGGTGAATTCCATGCTGGGGGACGGGAGGGGCTGGGCGGCGGTCGCCTCCTTCTGTGAGGACGTGATGTCCCAGAAGGAGGCAGCGGAGCGCGCGCGGGAGCAGGACCCTCTCGCGCCGCTGCGCAGGCGGAGGAGGGGTAGAAGGAGACGTCTTCTTCCCCCTCAAGGTGGTGAATAGCGAGAGATAGGCGTGGAGGCGCCATCTCTCGCATTGCACTGTTCGCCACCTCCGTCGGGCGGGAACGGCCAAGCACTCGTGGTCGTTCCCGGGCCCCTCCCTGCAGGGGGGGGCGTGAAGGCCCCGCTGTAAAGGCGGGCGGTCGTCGGCGGGGGACTGGAAGAAAAGGCTCTGCCGGTTTCCCAGTTCCCCTCCATAGTAGACGACGCGGGAGTGCCGCTGGGTTATTTAGTGGGTATACCGGCCCTCATGGGCCGGGGAGTCCCACATATCCCCTCCATCCTCTAATGGGGGGGAATGCGTAACGCATTTTTAACAGCGAGAAAAAAAAAAAAAAAAAAAGGTACCTTAACCGTTATAGTTACATGGAAACTCTCATAACTTTTTGAGATATTCTGAACGACATTCACATATTTGGATAGGACAGTATGAAATAAGATTATAACACCAGACAAAGCACAAACATCTATGTCCATTACAAATGTTTGTTCTCGGTGAGGATCGAACTTAGTCTACAGTGTGAAGGCAGATTTTTTTTATAATACTTTTGTTACAAAAGTAGTATGTATGTATTTATTTATTTATTTTAATTAATTAGTACGGGATATTCCAATATATTATAAGGTAAGCCATTTGGCTTACAGGATGTTTAGTGGTTACCATAAACTATAACATAGCATTGCCTCGCAAGTCACGCACGATAGGAACGTTCCCTGCGTCCATCAGCTTGTGGCATACAGATGTTAAGCCTCATGCGCCGGTAATTTCACCTACAACCACATCGTTCAAAACGAAACAGCATCGGTGCTTGGCAGAAATAGGCATTTCTTTAATCGTTCTTGTTTTTTTTATTTTGTAGACTGATGACGATGACGAGCCTACATTGGAGACTGTGGTGATAACCAAGGATGACATTAAGCACGCTTTAGCGGACACCAAACCCTCGCTAAGCAAGGAGCAGAGGCAGTTCTACGATGCAGTGTAAGTAATCAGTAAGCAGCATTAAGCTGAGTTACCACCATTTTGGCTCACTAAATGCTGGTCCACAATAACATAGGATTGAATATATATGTACCTAAATTAATTCATTATTATTCTTCCTACCTACTTATGATTCTTGTATGTTTCAGTTTTTTCTGTTTTTTCGTTAATGTTCACGTCAAGTCTACGATTTGTATCAGCGAGTCAAAGTCGAAAGTTAATATCACACACACAAGGATCATATTGTATGATCTTGCACGAAAGCAGGACGAAAGGAACCAAGGCGTAAGCTTGTTGCCGACAGCCTTCACAGCTCAGTTGGCAGTAGCTCTGCCTTCTGTGCCGTAGGCCGTGGGTTCGATCCCCACCGAGAACAAACATTTGTGTGATGAACATAGATGTTTGTTCTCTGTCTGGGTGTTATATAATATTGTAAGTATGTATTTACAAAAAAATAATACATAAGTAGTATATCAGCTATCTGGTTCCCATATCACAAGCTTTGGCTTAGTTTGGGGCGAGATAGTGCTGTGTGGAATATACACCAATATTTATTAAAAAAAAAAAAAGTTCTTCTAGGCTTGGTCGCGTGGGACAGGTACCTTGAAGACATTTCAAAATGATCCTTGTGATTCAATTGATTAAATACCTTCTAACTTTGACGTTGATTGGAAAACATAGCTCAAGATCGCGATGTCTGGAAGGAACGGAGTTCTTTATTTTTTTTTATACTTGCCTGTGGAACTAGCATATTATGTTAATTGGTAACCATCACCTATAACAAAGCATTGCCTCGCAAGTCACAACGTGGCCTACGATGCACTGCCCTGCGTCCATTAACTTGAGGCATACAGATGTTAATCCTCATGTGCCCGTAATTTCACTAGCACCCTATAAACCAAAACACAGCGCTACTTGGCGGCAGATATAGGCATGGTGGTAGTACTTCCCCAGACGACGAGTTCTTCAAAAAGAGCTCTACTATTATAAGTTAAAAATTTTAATAAATTATATTTATATTTTGCTGCATTATTGTTACAGATATCGTCGATTCCGCGGTGAAGGCTACCCGCAAGATGAATTGTCTAACAACGCGCTGCAAATATCGTCCGCATACGCCCCGCTTAACCCAAGGATGAGGGTCACATTGGCCTAAACCCACTTGCATTAGTGATTCTAGGGATGACCGCCATTTTTTTTAGTACAAATCTTACCTGAACTATTAGGCTATTGATATTTTTAACAAAATATGTGAGCTCACGTTGTTTTGATTTTATAATTTTACTATTTTTATCATAAAATACGTCGTAGGTCGTGGGTTCGATCCCCACCGAGAACAAACATTTGTGTGATGAACATAGATGTTTGTTCTCTGTCTGGGGGTTATTATATATTCTAAGTATGTATTTAAAAAAAGTATATAAGTATTAAATCAGCTATCTGGTTTTCATAGTACAAGCTTTGCTTAGTTTGGGGCTAGATAGTGCTGTGTGGAATGTCCGCCAATATTTATTGTTTATTTATGAACTAAGCTTACAAGTTAATGGTATACTGGTAGATACTGCTATGGGTTCTAATCCCGGATAGGGATTTCGGTGACTGAGGCTTTGGTCAATCGAAAAGTATTATAAAAGTGATGAGAAGTCGCCAAAGACTATGGAACAATGTGATGGATTTTGATGGAATCTTGTTAAAAAAGTTAGTTTTGTGCGAGGGAGAAGTAAGTTTGTACAAGATGCCAGCCAAGGCGATAGAAAGACAATCAATTATTTAATCAAGTATAATTATTGTAATCTATGTGTCCCTTGTGAAATGTAACTAAACATTCCTAAGACTGATACAGTCTCCTAAAGTCACACATAATATTAATGTTCTGTGTGTCAGCTTCCCAGTAAATGTTAGATTTAAGAACATTCGTCTGTAATTTCTTTTGTAGTTTGGTTAGTTTATTTGACTGTTTGCGAAACGAAAAAATATAAGTACAATAAAAATACAATAGTAATAATAGTAAGAAACATTTTTGGGACCGAATTTGGTAAAATATTGTTTAAACACAATATTTTAGGCCTGTAGTTCAGAACGTAATTTTACAAGTGGCAGATATGTGGACATGAGTGTGACTAGCACTGAACTCACCAGGGTGTCGATTCTCTAGACAACAAAATCACGGGGAACTTCACCTAGTGGATCCGCGTTCACTTAGTCTTTCCACTCGCCATAACGATCACGCGTGTGTTGCTAGTGATGGGTGAACGTATTACAGAATGCCTAATTAGAAACTCACCGCGGTATTCGCCGGGTGAATGTTTGTAACGGAATAGCACAGCAGAGCTGTTGTCTAAATCATGTTTCGTGGTCTAATTAAATGATCATCATTATTGGGTATTTTTTAAATATGGCAGCATATCACAAGTGAAAACTACGGTTGTAAAGTTTTTAATTTTTAAAATAAGCGCACAGTTTCGTTTATTGTATATTTTGTTCCTTAGTTATTGTTTGTTATTATTTATCATTGTTTTATGGGTTGTAAGTTTTATTTTAAGTCAAAGTTATATTATAAAAATTATAGATTAAGATTAAATGGAGCCAAAGTTCTCTAGTTCTAGTCGGTGTATGTTAAATGTTATTGATAATGATAATGGTGTAAAAGAGAGGGCATGAGCCGACAAGGTGTTGTCCCTTTCTTGCTGTAGTGAAAAACGCTATTTTTAAAGCTATTTAGGCTTACACGTAGTCTTTATTTTGCAAATAAATGGTGGTATGCCTTAATGTATTTTTTGCTACATAATATTTTTATAATATCTGTGAAACCTTGATGTAATCTTGATGTTTGTAAATCAGTAAGTTAAAAACTAATGAAGTTCGAGCTTAGACAGCCACTGGCAGATCTACTATAGATTATGTAACTTTGAGAATTCATATTGAGGAGAAAAAGAAAAAAGACAAGCTAATTTAACTAAATAATGTAAGTTATAATTGTGGACTAAAAATTTATAAGTTTACGAACGGTAGCTGCCGCTTTTGAATGTCTTGTGTGTTATTTATGATACCCGTTTAAACAAACATAATCGAATACAAAATAAATATATTTATCTCCAAACGTCTTTTTATTTATTGGGGGTATGGAAATAAGAATTCCTATCTTCCTTCCCTTATTCCACTTCATGTGGGAAGTTTAACATCGAAAGTGCTCGAAGGGATCCTTTCACCACACTGTTTCGAAAGAACTAGACAAGAAGAAGAAGAACATCGAAAGAGTTTATTCAACCAAATCGCGAGTAAAACCGCGTTGGTTCCTTGTGTTTTTTTTTTCTGTTTCACTTTAAAAATACTATTACACCAAATTTTTTTTAGGGTGTCTGCTTTACAACATTAACTCGTACAGTCAGACGTAAGCATGAAATTTTTAAGTAGTTATATTTCTGACTAGCCCAGAATTGGACTTGAAGCAAATCATTATTTTGATACTATACAAGTGTTCTAATAATTGTATTTAAAAACTTCAGGGGGCTAAAGTACCCACCCATATGAATATCTTTTTCAAAGGAACCAACACTGAAGACGAAAAAAAAAAACAGATGTTTCATACAAAAGTTCAATACCTACCTGGCTAAAATGTAGATATGTAACAGCTGTTCTTTTTTGTCGCGTTCCCAGTTTTGGTTCCTTAGAAAAAGTTATTCATATTGATGGGTAAATACTTTAGCACCTTGTAGTTTTTAAATACAAGTATTGGAACACCTTGTATTGATAATCAGGTGTTTCCTTACTTACTCCATAGCTCATTTTTTGTTTATGATGATATGGAGTTATGAGAGTTTTCAGCACGCCCGATAGGGATAATCGCGTCTCCTTACAAAACCTGGCTTGTATAAGAAAGCTTAAATACCACTGTTCTCATGGTCATGACTTATCGCGATCCGTGTAAAATTCAATATAACCGCATGTGTTTGTGGGAGATAGGTCTGTCTTTCAAACCGCGTTTTCCTGTTACCCAAGAAATGTCGTTTCTACCCATATCTGCTAAATCTATGGGAAATCATACAGCATGATAGTACTTTCTTGGCTCTCTGGTTGAATTCAAGATAACAGCTAAGCCACGAAACTTCGCGTCTAATTAACCTTGATGGGCAAACTTTTATCTACATCGCGTCAAGAGGTGATTAGCGCGCAGCGGAGATTAAATATCGATACCATCTTAAATTGGAATTACCGAGTTATAAGTATGTGCCTATAATAGCTAGAGATATTTAAAGATACACGCCGTTTCAGGTCGTAAAGCTACGAGTCTGCGAAGAACAAATCTTCTTTCATAGGTGGTTATGAAAAATTATGTAAATGGAGCACATACGAATAAAACTGTCTTTTAATTATTATTTTTATACAACTAGCTGATGGAACAACCAGATGGCCCACCTGATGTTAAGTGGTAACCATCACCTATAACAAAGCATTGCCTCGCAAGTCACGCACCATAGGAACGTGCCCTACGATGCACTGCCATGCGTCCATCAACTTGAGGCATACAGATGTTAAGCCTCATGTGCCTGTAATTACACCGGCAACCACACTCTTCAAACCGAAACACAGCAACGCTGCTTGGCGGCAGAAAAAGGCGTAATTGGGTACCTACCACAAATTAAATCAGCTGTCTATTAAATGCTGGAAAAGAAGCGTCAAAGTCAAAGATAAAAGACATTTATTCAATTGAATCACAAAGATCAATTTGAAACGTCTAAAGCTAGGCGAAACTAGGTAGGTATATACTCTGTAGCAAATGGAGAGAGCATGAATTTGTTTTTCATATATTAAAAACTTGAACACAGTTTAGTTTGCATTTCAAAGCGTGTTTCTCGGCTCTACGTTACGAAAAATCAAATACGAAATATGGTAAACAAAACTCAGACGTGGGGTACAGCTTGAGGTATTTTCTCTGTGTTATGTTTTTTTTCGTATCTCGTTGGGAAATTAAGCAACCGAAAGGCGAAATAAATAAATTAATAAGCGAATAAATTCTAGTTGTGAGATAGAGGTAGGTACCCAGTCCTACAGGGCGGATGTTTTGAATGGGACGATAATTGGTATACCGTCTTAAATTTTGCAAATAATTGTATAGTCTGTGGTAGTTATTTACAGATTTTTGAAAATATAGACTGTTAACAATAAAATATCCAATTTACAGGACACACTTTTATGGTGCCAATCGATCAGGTTTTTAAGGATTACTTGCAAGGCGTGCCTGGTCAACCTATCCATTTAAAAACGAGCTAGATAAAATATTCTTAAAGCCTAAGGGATATAAGTAGATACTTACAACCATATTAGGTATACATACACACTGCAGTATTCTAGCATCACATATCTTACAAGTTAGTATCACAAGTTGGTAACGAGCGAGTCTAACTTATCTCCGCAGAACACGGAGTGTTTCAGTAAATATGGCTTAATTCATTAACAAGCCGCCACACAGCGTGCTACCTATTAACTGGTTCAAACTTTACAAGATGGAACGTTGTGCTGCGTGATTGGACTGGAAGAGTCAGACAGATTTTTGTTTGCTTATTTTCCTGGTCAAAATTACAAAGGCATTTGTTATTAAAATGGATTACTTTTAAACGAATTTTCTGTAAAGGGGGCAATCAAAGAACGTGGGGTTATTGTGAAAACAGATGGTTTAGTCATTAGTGGGAAAAACCAGAAAGGGGGGACCAACCGCGAATAGACCCAATCCAGGTGCCAGTTCCACGAGGCTAAAGAACGGTCTCCACCGCGAGCGGAGCGGAGCCATTAAGGACTCCGTTTAACTCGCAAGAATAAAGTGCATACTTGTATTTCCACCAACAAATAGTCGAACGGAAAGGACTGAGCGAGCAGAAAGTGTTGAAAGCTTGAAAGTGAGCTCAGCTCTTCTTCCTTTTGCAGTGGAAATCAAAAGATAAAACTCTTTGTTGGTTGAAATGTAAACCTATTTCATTAAAAAGCAGTCCGTTCCGCTAACCATTTCTCGCTCATTACCCTTTCGCGGTGGAGACCGGGCTTAAGCCTAGCAACAAACTAAGGGCTTGGTTCTTTCTATTATTTTGTATGACATATTGATACATTTGTGAACAATATAATATTGATGTAAGAACCACGAGTACTTGGGAATCGTACTTCATTCGAAAATACTGTCCAAGGCATTATAGTGTCTCGTTATAGGCATGAGCGGCACAATATATATTTAAAAAGGCCTTGTGAAGAGGTAATAGAGTGTTTGTGAGTATATAAAAAGCCAACAAAGGTCTAAAAGGTAATCGTTTTATCTCTTAAAACACTTGCTACGAGATTACTACGTCATGCTACGACAGCTACAAACTCTCGCTACGAGAATTCTACACCACCGTACCTTAGTGGCGTAGTATTCTCTTCGCCGTGTAGCCATTTTTCTCAAGTTGGTTAAATTATAATTAACGTAGGAGGTATTATTATTTATTATGTGGTAACACGATGGATTTCTAGCGAGTTTTGGCCTAGAATATATACTAAACTAGCTGCCACCCAGCGTTTTACCCACGGCATTTTTCCCATTGAGCTCGTTCGTTCTTTTTACCTGTAATTTATTTTTTCTCAAAATATTTATTTTTTATTTTATCCTATTTGTATACAACTATAGAACAACCAGTACTGAGTACAGTTTGGTTTTTCATTTTTCGTAACGTATTTTTATCCATGGAGTTTTATGAGTTCCAGCTCGCCCGATATAGGCGCTTATCGAATCTCCATACAAAAAAGGTCTGACTTATCGAAAAACGAAAAACAAAACTCGGACTTGAGGTAAAGATGACCAGTGGTAACCATCACGACATGCACGACAATGTTGTGCAGTTATCTACACTAATATTATAAAGAGAAAAGCTTTGTATTTTTGCATTTTTGTATTTTTGTATGTAACGAATAGGCTCAAAAACTACTGGTCCGATTTCAAAAATTCTTTCACCATTAGAATGCTACATTATCCCTGAGTAACATAGGCTATATTATTTTTTCAAAAAAATCAGGGGTCCTTACTAAAACTCCAATAATGTAACCCAAGGTGGAAAACAAAAACCTTACATCGCGTGCGCTGCGAAAACTATTGATGATAGAACAAAATAATGTACTACGATTTTGTAGAACACGTCATCATCTACAAAAAATGTCGCGACAGCATATGTCTAACTATTATAGTTATGTCACAATAAGTGTTTTTTTATTATAAAAAATTAATTGAAATGCCGCCGCTAGAAAAGGGTCTTTATTTGTACCTTGGTATTAATCCTTATCCAAATAAATCTTTTCATAATTAAGACGGTTTCAATACCTATAGATTACTTCTTAAATTTTTCAAATCGGACATTCCATTCAAAAGATATGACGAAATTAAAAACGTTAACGGGTCCACGGGTCACGCTCGGGGTGCGATTTCAGTCTCTGGCGTGCAAATGTATGAAATAAGGAGACGCGAGGCTCGAACCCACGGTCTAAGTTTATCCTAATATGTTCAAAAAATTTATGACCACCCATGCGAAGCTGGGACAGGCCGCTAGTTATAAATAAATTGAATTTGAAGAACATGCTCTACTTTGCACTGCCTTGCGTCCATCAACTTGAGGCATGCAGATTCAAATTCAATTCAAATTCAAATTCAATTTATTAATAATAACTGTACAACATTACGGACCGCGTCGAATGCGTTATACTAGCTAAGTTAAAACTATTAACGAACATTAACTTAATGAGATCATATAAAATAAAAACTTTGTAGCAGGAAACAAATAATTACACAATCAACATAAATAAAAATCAAAACAATAAAATTAAATAATATAACCAATAAACATCTGCAAGTAAAATTAAAATTAGAACGTATTAAAAATAAAAGATATAATAAAGTATTGCACAAAATCGTTACCTATGTTATTGAGGGACAGTACCTACTGTAATTAAAACTAATTACCTGCCTATTTACATCTCTAGGGTCTCACAGAAACTCAAACATGTTTCCTCAATGACTTTCCAATCATCCGCAAACACGTCAATCTGAGGATGCATGGTGATAAGGTCGTTCAGTTTGCGTTGGGCTCTGCAAATCGGTGATTGCTGACGTGACACTGTGCGCGCCCAAGTGACTGCAAATAAGGGCACTCTTCCAGTGCGGAATCTGGCCCTGTTCTCTGGTACATATAATTGAATGGCTTTGCTCAGTAGCTTAGGACAATCAAGTCGACCCCGGAGTATGCGCCATAATGTTAGAATTTGGTCATTAAGTCTTCTAGTTTCAGCTGAATGTTAAGCCCATGTGCTTATAATTTCACTGGCAACCACATTCTTCCTTCAAGTTACCAGTGATAAATGGGTCTTTTCCAGTGAGCCCTATACATCGTTGTCCCGCGAGTTTCGTCGCTCCCGCCTCGAGCCGCGAATCACCGCTCAATCTGAATTATTGTGCAACTTGCGAACTACCTAATCTTAATCAACTGCACGGTAAGTTTTTCAATAAACCACGCTTATCTGTCAGGTAATAAATAAACGGATAATTATTCACAAGATGTTGTGGTTTTCACTTAGTCGAGTTACGTGTAGTGATATGTTATGACTTATGATAGATTTTAGTAAAAATATAGGTACAAAAAAATCAAAATCAAAATCATTTCGAATAAAATTGCTTTCTCTAGGACCTTGAACCTCCAACTCCAACATAAATATGACACGCGCCAATCACTCCGTATTCAGCGCTCCAATAATAAAAAAATAAAAGCCCTTTGTAATATTAAGGGCTGTTTCTAAGAAAACGTAATAAAAATAAAGTGGGTGCCAAGGTGGAATTAAGGCCCTTGTGTCCGGAGTTCGCGAAGAAAGCGTTTTTATTCGGCTTAAAGTAATTATTGTGTTTTTGTGAAAGAGTTTGTTAGTCGACCATTCAGAGGCAACGCGGACGCTCTGCCAGGGGCGGGCCGAGGGAGACATTCGATAAATATTTTATTCTAATCTATTTTGGAGTTGCCGTAGGGTAGCTTGCTTGGTTATTCAAAACTGATCGACTAAGCTCTACTTGTTTTTGTAGACCTACTTGTTTGGATCAAAATTCTATTTTAGTTTTTTTTTTAATTTTTAATTCATACTTATATTCAGTGATTTTATATCTTTAAAAATGTTAAAATCTTTATGTACTTAATGTTAAAATGAAAAGAGCGAGAAGCTTGATGGTTGTCAGTGTCATAACAAGATTTATACGTGTACTTAGTTTGTTATTAAAAAAAATATGAACTTACCTAAGTTATTTTGACATCAGTTATCTTAGTTAAGAGAGTGAATGAAGCGGAAGAGGTATGTAAGGACCGTAGCAAGTGGAAATCCGTGATCTCTCCCTACCCCTATGGGAAACAGGCGTGATTTTATGTATGTATGTATGTATGTATGTATGTATGTTATCTTAGTTTACTTTAGGGTTAGATAGTGCTTTATGAAATGTCCAACAATATTAATTTATTTTTATAAAGTAGGTAAGTAGGTACTTCTCGAATCCGTGTCTGTTCAGAATATTCTTGTTTTCCCGGAGTTTTCTCAGCTTTTCTTCGGGTTTTCTTTCGGCGCCTTAATTAGCTCATTCAGCCCCGCCTCACCCTAATGATCTTGTTTATTGAAAGCACTTTTATATTTCATTTTCAACTCAGTGGAGGCGTTTTGGATAATTTGTTCGACTTTCACTGCTTTTCGTTGTGTGATAGGTAACAACTATTGATGCATGAACTTCACTAGGAACTTATTTAAGTATTTGTAAAAACACATAATTAGGTAAGTACCTACATTAGTGTAGTGAGGTACTTGTAAGTACCTATCTAGCTAATACCATAGAAGAAATAATATAGTAATTAATAACAATAAGTATAACTATAAAACCTATAAAAATCTTTTAAGAATTAAAATGAAACAAAATGGCAGAAAGAAAATGGTGGTGTTTCAATTACTATAAGTCAGCTGTTTGCTTTTCACCTTGAAAGAAATGTTGAAGACAAAACGTCACCGCGTAGCAAGGAGCGAGCTATCTCCACCTGAACCAGACGTGACCGTAAAAGAAAAAGGGGGCGAAGTCTTGCGCGGAAGTGGCGCTGATAAGCCGGCCGTAATGGCGCCGACGATAACGGTTCCCGCCTTTTTCTCCCGCCAAAACAGCGCGCCATTGTGCCGCAGAATGGCAACACAATGACTACAAAGAGGTCGCACTCACACTGCGGACCAATAAATTTTTTGTTGCCTTTTCACGCTTTTATGCCAGTTTTACGGCTGAATCAATTTCAGAGCTGAAGATTTCTCATTTATTCTGAGAGCCTTTGTAATGAAATCGTTATAAAAAGAAGTCAATTACTGGTTTAATAAGAAACGAGGTGGTCTCGTTTCGTACAAATTTCGTTGCTACTCAAAGATTTCTCTCAATTTTCCGGCGAATGTTAAGAAAATTTGTTAATAATGGACCCAAAGTTATTAAAATACTAATAATACATGTTCGAGTGCGCTCCATTTGAGAGTTTAATAAAATTTTAATTGACATGTATTAAGTTTCTCGAGTAAATTATTACGTGGCTGGCTGCCCGTGCTTTGCTTCAAGAACATTAGCACAGGGGGAGAGGGCGGGCGACACATTTTTGTTTTTCACTCGCATCTGAGACAGAAGGCTCCAACCCAATGTGTTAGAAAGAGACAAAGGCAGATGCACACATTGCCTTTGTTAAAGTGCAAAAATAATAGAGAGAACGGTCGTTTATCTCTTTTTATGGCGGGCGCTATCTTTCCGCCGACGCTATTATGGGAGACAATTTTGGCGCGAAAGAAAACTGCTTATTACTTCTTATTCTTGAAGGAAAATTTCCTTTTAAAAACTGAAACGTTGTAACGAGCTTCATTGGAGTTCCGGCTTAGTGTTTCTCATTATCATTTGATTTTACATTACGACCGTTATTTGTGATATAAAAAGATTTGAAAATACGTACTAGGTACGATTAAATTTATCTTTCTCTCTTCTATACTGTAACTTAAGATGTAGCTTCTTTCAACGCGAAGTACTCATTATAGATAGGTAGTAAGTACCTAAAAAGATTTCACCCTATGAAACTTTGATGGAATCCAGGTTACTAGGTACTTAGATATTGTGGTAGTAGGTACTACCTCGCCAGTCATTAAATGGGAATTAAAAATCTTGGCATTTGCAAAATATAGAACGTGTTCCAAAAACATATGCCAGTTTTTTTACTAAGTACTGTCATTGGTGTTGCTAAGTACTTGTAACCATTAAAACTGGTTGAAAATGTAAAATCTGACTTGTTGATACCTTCTTACATACTTAAAAACTGGTTGAAAACGTAAAAGTAGAGCTGATTTCACCATACTCTGTTAGTTGCTAATCAAGGATTAACAGGCCGTTAAATCTAACCTTAGATGTCAAACGCGTACATTTTGACATATTTAACCACCGTTTAATCCTTTGTTAATCTAACAGAGCATGGTGAAATCAGGCCTTAGTCTTGCAGATACCTTCTTACATACTTGGTTACTTACATAAATAGGTTCTTTATTTTGGCATATACGAATCAAGTCTAAATATGGAACAAGAGCATATTCGGCTATGCAGAATATGATCTATCTATCTATCTATCTATCTCTCTACCTCAAAATATTCTATTTCTAATAATGCATTTAAACTAAAGTAAAAAAAAACTTAACTGCGACTATGCAGTACTTTAAAATAAACTTTTGTAGCTCTACCTATAATTATTTTATCGTCTATTTGACATGTTAATTTCAATCTATGAATGAATGAATGAATGAATGAATGAATGAAAATGCTTTATTGTACACCTTACAAACGAACAAAATAAGAAACAAATAATTACAACTATAGATATGTACAATGGGCGGTCTTATCGCTAAAAAGCGATCTCTTCCAGACAACCTTTGGATGGAGAGGAGCCTATAATAAGATGGTTGGTTTGGGTGCACCATAAAAATAACATGGTAAAATAATAAAAATTATAAAACAACATAATTATGTACCTACATAAACTAGCTAAACATACAAAAAATAAATAAAATTACATACATACTACATTCTATGAATAAATACATACTAATATACATAACATATTATACAATATATATATTATACCTATAACAAATCAGATGATGACGCAAATCATGTCTCATGATAGAATTTCTTGACTTCAGCTTTAAATACTGCCAGTGAAGGGGATCGCCTTATGGAGACTGGCAATGAGTTCCATAAACGAACAGCTTGGACGGAAAAGGAATCAGCATAGAAGGAAGTTCTATGCACAGGAGTTTTAAGGAGGAGGTTTTCTGAGGAACGAAGAGTTCGTGAGTTCTCACAGTATAAGAACTCGAAACGTTCCTTCAGATAACAGGGAGTGAGAGGGTTGTAGAGGATGTTGTGGAGAAGGGAAAGGATGTGAGTATTCCGGCGAAGGCGAATAGGGAGCCACTTAAGTTTAGCTCGAAACTCGGAAACGTGATCATATTTCCGGAGACCAAAAATAAACCTTATGCATACGTTTTGGAGACGCTCAAGCTTATCGAGCTTGTCCTCCGTGATGTCAAGGTAGCAACAATCAGCGTAGTCTAACACAGGGAGAAGAAGAGATTGTGCAAGCGCAATTTTGGTAGCTGTTGGAAGAAAGTTACGCAATCTCCTAATCGAGCCGGCGGAAGCAAACAGTTTTCGGCTCACAGATTCGAGTTGTGAGTTCCACGACATGGAGCTGTCCATAAATACTCCCAAGTTTTTAACAGTTTTACTGTAGGGAACAGTAATGCCGTTAAATTCAAATGATGGTAGTGCTTGCCAGTCGATTTTTGAGATTGTGCGAGAGCTGCCTAATATGGTGACTTGTGTCTTTGCGGGATTTACACTAAGTCCATAGGCCTTACTCCAGTTGCTTATTTGACCGAGGTTGCGATTGATGCTGGCAACGGCATGAGACAATTCACCAATCGGAGCTTGGGTGTATATTTGTAGATCGTCTGCATAGAGGTGGTAGGAAGAAGTGAGTTGTTGAGAGATAGAATTTATAAAAAGGGCAAATAAAAGAGGTGATAAAACGCCACCCTGCGGTACGCCAGCAGTCGTACAGCACCATGACGAATAGGAATCGTCAACCCGTACTCGCTGCCGGCGCCCGTGCAAATAGTTGCGAAACCAGTCAGTCACCGATGGAGATATGTTTATGGAGCGAAGCAAACCTAGTAAGATGTCAAAGTCAACAGTGTTGAAAGCATTACTAAAATCAAGTAATGACATAATAGTTAGGTGTCCGTTTTCCATACCCGATCGTACATCATCAGTGATCTTGACGAGTGCAGTCGCAGTACTGTGACCGGGGCGGAAACCGGATTGGAGAGGATTAAGAAGATTATTTGAGAGAAGGAAGGAACTGAGTTGGTTGTGGACAAGGCGTTCAAGGACTTTGGAAAGGAATGGTAGAATGGAAATTGGGCGATAATCGGAGAGGGTAACGGGTTTAGACTTCTTGGGAAGTGGAATTACCAGTGCTTCTTTCCACAGACAGGGGACAGAGCTAGATGATATAGAAAAATTTAGGATATGACAGATCATCGGAAGTAATTCATCGATAATAGGAACTAACATATTCCGACCGATGTTGTCACCTCCCATAGCGTTAGATGCAATTGACAAAACGCTCTTCCTAACATCACATGCGGTGAATTGACTAAAGACAAAATCAGGATAGTCAGGTGTTGGCAAAGAAGAAAGGAAATTAAGGGTACTAGTTTTGTCAATCAAATCGATCTTGCTTGAAGACGAAAAGTGGTTATTTAGAGAATTTAGGTCTAGATCTTTTTTTGAGATTAAGTCGTTACGAGACTTGCCAACACCTAGTGTTCTTAAGAATTTCCAGACTTTTGCTGGATCTTTATTGGATACAGAGGCATGAATATGGCGGCGTTGCGCATCCCTACACACTCTATTGCAGCGATTCCTAGCTTGATAGTATTTTTTTTTATTGACATCGCTGGCATTTAGCTTATATTTAATTTTATAAGCTACTTTTCGCTGCATCAACGATCGAATTTCATCGGTAATCCACGGAGCCGGAAGGTGTTTCATTTTAACTGCACGGATTGGAGCATGGACGTCAAAGAGTTGTGTGACGATGGAGTTAAAATGAAAAATTTTTGCGTCTATAGTGGTCGCCTCCCATACTGGTAACCAATCAGCTTCCTGAGCATCTCGCTTTAGTTTCTCCACATCCATGTTACCGAAATTGCGCTGCATAAGAATTTTGGGCTTAGGTTTAGGTGGACGAATTTTATAAGAAAGAAAAATTAGGTCATGGTAGGAAAAAGCTTCAGCAGAGCATTGTCCATGCTTGGTGACATGATGAAGAGAAGAAACAAGAATTAGATCAAGAAGAGAAGGAGTACAATTAGGAAAATGGTGTGTTGTATTAAGAGGGAGAACGTGCATGTTGCTGGATTTTATTATGGTCTCAAAGTTAGAAGAGCGGTAGTCATGCTTGATAAGGCAAGTATTGAAATCGCCCATAATAATTGTGTGACCATATGATGGCAAAAAATCCTCCAAGAGTTTTTCAAAAGATGAGAAGAAGTTAACTCGTAAGGAATGACTATAATAAACTCCGAGAAGAACTTTAGTATGGTAGAGCAAGATTTCGATAAAAAGGTGTTCGCCTGCGTTAGATGGTGGTGGCTGTGCAGACATACTTACAATCGAGAAAGGAATATTAGCACGCAGGTATATAGCTACACCGCCACAACCACTACCAGTACGATCGTTACGGATCAGTATGAATCCAGGAAGTGAATATGAAGTAGAGGGTAAACAAGGTTTTAGGAAAGATTCGGAGACTAATATAGCGTGAAGGTTTTTTATATCGAAAGAAGCCAGCATATCCGGATAGTGAGCCGGAATACTCTGGGCGTTGATATGGATAACATTAAAGCTGTTAGAACTATCAAAGTTTGCCGTTAAAGTATCCGCCAAGGAAGGCATACTCTTAAAGCTGTCATCACTACTAGCACTATCTGACGAGATCGACTTAAAATCATCATCACTAGAATCGTTCGAGGGCTGTAACATATTATATAAATAAAATAATATAAAATAAAATGAATAAACTTATGTCCCTAAAAGATACCTATATAATTTAGGGCGAAAAAAATAATAATTACATATTACTACTCCACCCGCCAGTTGGATATCTGGGAACAACATACAATTTTTTATTAAAAAGCTACAAAAACATTCAGTAAATTAACTAATTACCCCATGTTTAATATACGTGCGTATGTAGGCATCGGTCTTCCAGAATAAAGTTTAACAAAGTAGAATTTAGAATGTAACAAAAGCAATATAAAATTAAGGCCAAAGGACTAGTGTCCAAAACGAGAAAGTAAAAAAAAAAAAGAAAAAAAAATATTAAAAGAGTTGCATTGACATGACATTGACATTATCGTGTATGTTACATTCCCCTCGGTATGACATCTATCAATAGTTTTGATTCAAAAACGATCAGAAAAATAAAGCGGGTGTAACTAATTTTGAGAGCTAGAGAACCAAAGTACTAGAAACTAGAACCTATAAATACCTATCTACACTATCTATACGATGTCCACAATGCGCATAGCGAGTTATGACCAAATGGCGTCTTCACTTCTTGCCAGCAGATGTGCCGGCCCGCCTTGCAGACGGAGCTCTCGATTCCTTAGCGGGAGGTGCGGGAACCGTTGCAGGCCGCGCTGGCGCTGGCGGCGCCGCCGTCGTCGGTTTACGAGCGTCTGGCGACATCAATTTGTTGAGCTCACTGATGCTACAGATGCGATGGCGCGCGCCGTCAGGCCCGATTACATGAATGAGGCCGTCTCGTGTCCAGCAATTCTTTATGCCGAAACGCTCTCTCGCAGCCATAAAAGCAGCGTGCCGAGGCTTGGTTAAAAATTCGGAAAGGGTTATGTTTGTACCTTTAAGGTTGGTTTTTGCAAACCAAACCTGGTCCCTCATAGAAGTATCACGAACCTTAACCAACAGTGGCCTAGGCCTGTCTGCTCCCGAAGCTCGCCCCATCCTGTGGCACCGGCTAATATGAGCACTAGTGAAGTTTGCCACTTTTAACTTTGTGCGCACGGTCTTCGTTATAACTTCAGCTAGGTCCTCTTTACTCTCTTCGGGAACTCCATGGAACAAGAGAATCTTGCGTCGGCTACGCATCTCCTGCTGATCCACTTCGTGCGCAAGAAACTCCATTTGCTGCTGGAGAGCCTTGAGTACCGCAAGAGAAAATGCTTTGAAAGCAGCATAGTCTGCTGCTATGGCCTCTACAGTCTCTCTCGTTCTCTATGTAATCTCGTTGCTAAATAAACATAGCAACGAGATTATTTGTCAAATACTTCAAGTATGTATATATATATATATATACCTATACCTACTTGATGTACTTATTATATATATTAGATATATATACCTATGCTACGAAGCAGATCATGGTTGAGCCTATTATACACTCCAAGAGATTATATTATCTTTGCTCCAAGACAATTTGCGCCGTAGGCCGTGGGTTCGATCCCCACCGAGGACAAACATTTGTATAATGATCATAGATGTTTGTTCTCTGTCTGGGTGTTATCATATATTATAAGTATGTACCTATTAAAAAAAAAAAAGTATTTATGTATTAAATCAGCTATCTGGTTCCCATATTACAAGCTCTGGCTTAGTTTGGGGCTAGATAGTGCTGGAAAGTCCAATAATATTTATATTTATTTATTTCTGTTATGGGTTATATACAGAAAGTGATTTAATTGAATTTAATTGTGTACATTATTAAGTCAAGTGATCGCCACCGTGCAAGCTGACACAGACTCAGTATAAAAGTATTTATTTGGCCTTCGTTATAACAACAACAAATAAAATAACGAGTTTCCCAATATTCATTATTATAGGTACCTACTACATTTGTATGAATGTATCAAAAACACAAATCGTGTGGTCTCCTCCAGTACTCATTGTGGTCCATTCTTCTCGTTTCTTATTATCGCTGAATTAGATCCAGCAAATGGATTAAGCGCTAAGTATTTACTTATCGTCGGTTTAATCTGAGTTCGGTGTTACGCAAACAGTCGGGAAATTATACGTCTGGAGCAGGGTTGCCAGGTGGAAAAAAACACAATTGAATAGTTGAGAATGAAATTTATTTATTTAGTGAGCTTAATTATGTTACTTACTTACATTCTGTCACAGAATATTATTGCATAGGTCAATATAATTATTTAATACATAAAAGGACGTAGTAAGTAAGACGAACAATTTGAAGATAAAAACAGACTTTCTTAAAAATACTTACTTATCGACACAGCACAACGCTGTGTGAAGTGTATTTTAATTTTATACCACTTAGCAAAACTTTTTTGTAGGAACCACATTACTGATAGAAGTAGGTACCTACTTATATTTTTTTGAAACACAATCTAAGGCACAGAAAGAACATAATACATAATGTTCACTAAACAGCCACAATAAACAGTCTTTGTAGCAGAGGATGTCGATATATTGATCGTTTTTGTAGGCAAAATAAGCACCTACCTATGTAACAATGTCCAAGTAATTAATGATGTCTACATAATTTATATAATTTACGTCAAATTACAACTACATAATTTACACATATTATGTAGTGTACTCGTAAATTATAAAGGTGACCAGCAAAAACGCAAGTAGAATCGCGTATCAAAGCTAGTATCTATGAAAAGTGCCAGCCCTAAACTCAGTAACTTATTTTACAATACAGTGATCTTGTGATGGGGAATTAAAATGTATTCAGCTGTTGACTATTTTACAGGTGAATTTATTTTTAATGAGATAATTGTTGATTTTAGAACTCCTTGTTATCAGAATCAAGATACTTAGTCTTTATTGTAAACTGTTGCAAGTATAATAAGAAGGTACATATTGCAAACAGTCTGCCTTATTCATATGATACTGACAGTACTCAAGACACCTCAAGTTGATGGACGCAGGGCAGTACATCGTAGGTCACGTTTTTTTTATACAACAAGCTGATGGAACAAGCAGATGGCTCACCTGATGTTAAGTGGTAACAATCACCTATGACAAAGTATTGCCTCGTAAGTCACGCACGATAGGAACGTGCCCTACGATTCACTGCTCTGCGTCTATCAACTTGAGGCATACAGATGTTGAGCCTCATGTGCCTGTAATTATACCGGCAACGACACTCTTCAAACCGAAACACAGCGTTGCTGCTTGGCGGCAGAAAAAGGCGTGGTGGTAGTACTTCCCCGGACGAGCCCTTCACAAAGAGCTCTACTACTCTAAAACTCGTTCCTATCGTGCGTGACTTACGAGGCAAAGCTTTGTTACAGGTGATTGTTAGATGATTACCACTTAAAATAAGGTGGGCCATCTGCTTGTTCCATCAGCTAGTTGTATAAAAAAAACACTGATGGTCATCATCATCAGCGAGAAAAAGTGCAATGCCTCTTACCATTCCCAGGCAGAACGATTTTAAGTTAACCCTTCTTTGTCGCGTGGAACTGGCGGCACCTATATTCACCTAGCTTTAAGACGTTTCAAACTGATCATTATGATTCATATATACCTTGACCTTACCTATCTATTCACCGATTACCATCTGGTGTGGAGTCCTACGTATCATCTTCTTCTTCTTCTCTCCATTTATGGCTCCTGTCTGTCATTCGACAATCTTGCCAGTGTCAAGTGATTTGTATTGAATGAATACTTTTTAGTCAAGTCAGTCCATAGTCAAGTCGGCCGTCATTTGTTTTGAAGAAAATGGTGGCGGTTTTCTTCTAAACATTGGAAACATTTTCGGACAAATCAGGATATCACATAATACACTTTCATTCCAAATGTTTACACTTTGTGCTAAGACCTCAAGTAATGTTGGTTAATATACTACCGAAATTACACAACACAACTCAAAATAACACTAGAAAAACAAATAAAATGAAAAAACTATGTTGCTTCCCAAAATGTCAGAAAATGAATTCCTACGTATCATCTTCCAGTTCGAGGTCAGTGTGATACATGTTTCACGCTCATGACTTTTGGATATAAACACAAAAATGTCAAAATGTTTTTTTTAATTATACCTAAGTAACGGCCTTTCTACAAAAAATCTGTCAAACGATAAACTATGCTTAGACTATTGCCATCTTTTACCAAAGCGTAATGGGAAATAGAGACAGCGCTTGTTTTAAGCATTAATTTTTAAACACCATTTTATAGTATGAGGGATAGAGTTTACTTAGTATACGGTTATACGAGTAAACGAGTACCTACATATATGAGTATACTTAGTACTTTACTTATTAATAGAGTCTTCTAAATAGGGGAATGAAATGAGTAAGAAAAGCTGCCCTTGACGCTGTAAAGATAATCTTCTTACTGTACCTACATAGATGTATTATGCCCGTTTACTTCAACTTGCCGTCCATCAATTCAATCAAGCTGCTTATATATTTTTACCTTTCAAGTAGACATATTACTTAATCTTTCTCTCCAATTTATTTAATTTAAGCGGCTGTTTACACGTTGAAGTGCCGTTAAACATGTTTACCCCCAATTCCGACATGTTTACATAATTGCATAAAGAACGTTGAGTAATTTTAATCAACCTTTAATTCCATTTCGTGTATTTTACCACTCATGTAGGCTTTCAATAAATTGGTTTGTCAGTAATAATGGGCAAGCAATTGAACTATTAGTATGTATGACGTCTGCTCACGATGCACAGTTTGATATTATTATAGTCTATGGTATGAGATAAAAACCGGCCAAGTGCGAGTCGGACTCGCGCACAAAGGGTTCCGTACCATTATCTACACTAATATTATAAAGAGGTAAACTTTGTATTTTTGTATTTTTGTATTTTTGTATTTTTGTATTTTTGTATGTAACGAATAGGCTCAAAAACTACTGGTCCGATTTCAAAAATTCTTTCACCATTAGAATGCTACATTATCCCTGAGTAACATAGGATATATTATATTTTCAAAAAAATCAGGGATCCTTACTAAAACTTCAATAATGTAACCCAAGGTGGAAAACAAAAAACCTTACATCGCGTGCGCTGCGAAAACTATTGAAGATAGAACAAAATAATGTACTACGATTTTGTAGAACACGTTATCATCTACAAAAAATGTCGGGACAGCATATGTCTAACTATTATAGTTATGTCACAATAAGTGTTCTTTTATTATAAAAAATTAATTGAAATGCCTCCGCTAGAAAAGGGTCTTTATTTGTACCTTGGTATTAATCCTTATCCAAATAAATCATTTCATAATTAAGACGGTTTCAATACCTATAGATTACTTCTTAAATTTTTCAAATCGGACATTCCATTCAAAAGATATGACGAAATTAAAAATGTTTACGGGTCCACCGGTCACGCGCGGGGTGCGATTTCACTCACTCAAGGAGAAGCGCGTGCAAATGTATGAAATAAGTAGACGCGAGGCTCGAACCCACGGTCTAAGTTTATCCTAAAATGTTCAAAAAATTTATGACCACCCATGCGAAGCTGGGACAGGCCGCTAGTCCATTATATAACGGCATATATTCCATACCACTATATAACGGCAAAAAAATCACGTTTGTTATATGGGAGCCCCCTTAATTATTTATTTTATTCTGTTTTTAGTATTTGTTGTTATAGCGGCAACAGAAATACATGATCTGTGAAAATTTCAACTGTCTAACTATCACGGTTCATGAGATACATCCTGGTAACAGACGGACAGACAGACAGACGGACGGACAGCGGAGTCTTAGTAATAGGGTCCGTTTTACCTTTTGGATACGGAGGCCTAAAAACGATAGGGAACAATATAACGCTCAAACCCAGGCCGTAAGTTTCTTGCCTGTTCTTTGCGAGGAATTTGATTCATCTATTTTATAAGACGTCAAAGTGATCCTTGGGTTTCAATGAATGAAAATATAATAGTTTTTTTTCATTTGTTTTGAGATAGTTTATGTCTAAAACGCCACCCGACTGTTCGTTCATGAACTCACAAGACGAAGAATAACATTTAAGAAGTTCCTTTTCTAACCTCTAAATACTAGTAGTATTTAATTGATTTGGCACAACTTCAAGGCAAAAAAAACTTTGGCTCAAGATTATCTATTACATAGTCAAAGTCAAAAGGTATTTATATTCAATACCTACAATCATAAGGATTACTTTGAAACATACAGGATCGCACTGTAATTATAGGACAATGTTTTAAATGGCATTAAACCAGAGTAAACTATAATATAGACAATTTATTAGTAGGTACTTATATAATTTTAAGTTAGTAATGCCATTTATACAAAAGAACACAAAAATCTACATAGATTTCAACATAAACTTAATTTATAGGAGATATCTACCGAATAAAGCTTTTATACTAACATTTGGTATGTAAGCAATACAGTCTGATGCCGCCTATCCCTGAATATATTTTATTTTGTGCAAATTAGATTGTCTCCACCACCTCACAGCGAACACCCAATGCTTATCCACCGTGAATCATTGAAAACAAATTGAAATTACAATATGGAAACGATTTTTAGGTCTTAAAATGTACTTTTGTGGATGATTTTGTGAATAATTCTAAATTTAGTTTTATGATTAGCCTGAGGCGACCTGCTTGTGTGATATATTTACTTTTGAATATAAGAAATTGTGGAGAAAACTAGGACAGACCTTTGACTGTGGGACAGTGTGAGTTACTAAAAACAAGGTATTTATACGATTAACATTAAACTGATATTATTTACTTTTTTTTTATTATAGAACTGTGACTGTAAATGATATGTGTGTAGGTCTATTCCACAGAAATATATAATGCGTGCTTACTCTAAGCCTATCTTGGCATAACCTATGTGATTCCATTCCTCTCCAATAACATTCACTTCATTCGAGACGAATCGATCGACGGTAATGTAATTTATAAAAAAACCTCACCGTGTCAAGTTTTATATGAAAAGTAATGAGGTTGGCTGATGGCAGCCAGAGAATTCGCCTTTATCACCCGAATTGTGATTCTATTCTCAATGTAATTCATTTGAATTTTTATTCCTGAAACCCACAATTTATACGACACCGAGCGTACAAATGTGCAAATTACTATTTTTAAGAAAGAGTTTTTTAAAACTAGGTGGGTAATAGAGACTTTCTTCAATAGGTAATTCAGTCTCCCATAATATCTAATAGGTTCATATTTTCTAAGTACTCGTTCTTGAAAAAAGTAGAGAGGGTAAATATTTTTCCCACATTTTATAATATTTTTGTATTTCTTTCCAATACAAATAAGTAGGTTTAAACTGCACAAATATTTCTTACTTAATTTATTTTATACTACAAGCCTAGAACATGCAAATTAATCTTCGACACTATGTTGCTGCAGAATATACAACTAATGACTAACGTTGTCGCTGTAGACAGCAAAATTACCAGCTGACAGGACACAAATTTAGCTAAACCAAGCGCCCCAGTCTCAGCCTCCTAGCGAAATTAAATGACGCTGCAGTAGCAAAGAAAATGCAATCACCGCCCGGTATATCCGATGCAAATCTGAATTTCCGAGTCACTGTGCCCCGCTATTCCTTACGCTAATAAAACGTGCACCAAACGGAGATGCTGTTTCGCCCGCTGATGAACGCCAAATGACGTTATGACAGCGCACGCCGCCATTTAACGCCTATTTGGTTCCAATTTCAAATCTTCCGCGCGCTCCCCTGCGGTTCCGGACATTGAATCGAGCATAAATAATAGCGTTTTGTTTTTTAGAGCAAATCATTTTCGGCCAGCAATTTTTGTAAGTTTTTCTGCATTTAAAAAGTTTCATTTTTAATTAAAATGTTTCCACCTTTGACTGTGTATGCTTTTTGGACTAAACCCTTCACGTAAGAGTATCATCCAAATGAAATTTAGATAGGCGGCTCTGTCGGTTTGTGAATAAGAGAAAAATAGGAATAAAAATGTATCGCTTTGGGCTGGAAAAGAAAATGAAAGAAATCAATATGACTGAAACAGCGGACTAAGCCGCGGGCATTCCAACAAGAATCTGAAATTGTGTTGTTTTTACGTTGTGTTCGAGTTTCAGAGAGATTTAGATAATGAAAAATGTTAGTACATGTACTTACAAATAAATAAACTCCTTACATTGGTATATGAATAACGACTATGAAATATAAAACTTGTTGTATTGTTGCATAAGTATGAGGTGTGGAGGCTTTCAAACATTTTTTTTTTACATAATATGTTTTAAAGCTTTAATTGACAAAATGATGCATTAAAACATATTATTATTTATTGGCGCCCAACACGGGTCTTATACCATGTTGGGCGCTAAAACGAACGCGTTTTCTAGAGCTGGAAAAAGCTTGTGTTACTTAAATTTAAAGTTCATAATAGTTGAAGCTTTTTCATGCAACGCTGTCCCCGACCAGTTCTTTTATTCGGAGGCGCGATTGCTCTGCGTTCGAATATCCGATACACGAATATCCGTTCTGCCATTTTGGCGCGCTGGCGGCCGGAAACCCAAGGATATAAAGTTTCGCACGCCTTTCTACCCGCCGCGACACTGTTCAATATTTTACTCTTATTTACTGCTATTATTTATGTCGGGCATTCTTCTCGGGGAAACCAAATCTATATTGTCTGTTGGGTACACTGGTATTCGGTTTTCTTTATTCGTGCTGAAAGGTGCTAACGGCTAAAATAGAAATTATAAGTTGTTTAAAAACACATTTGCACATGGATATAGAGGTATAATGTGTTTAGTGCTCAGTTACTGGCCAAAAGTTTTTGGCTATTTAGTTTTCTCGCCTTTAATTCATTGCCTATTACTTGGATATTCTGTTGGTTTAACCTACCTATACTAAGATAGATACCGCAATGGTCTGTAAACAGCTCAACTTCCGGGGAAGTACTACCACCACGCCGTTTCTGCTGCCAAGCAGCGTTGCTGGGTTTCGGTTTGAAGATTGTAGTTGCCGGTGTCATTACAGGCACATGAGGCTTAACATCTGTATGCCTCAAGTTGATGGACGCTGGGCAGTGCATCGTAGTGCACGTTCCTATCGTGTGTGACTTACGAGGTAATGCTTTGTTATAGGTGATGGTTACTACTTAACATTACAACACTTACTCACAACAGGTGGGCAATCTGCTTGTTCCATCAACTATTAGTATTAAAAAAATACATATTGTAAACTAGTGGCTTCCCGCGGCTTCGCACGCGTTGAAGTGGTGAACCGTGATTGAGCTACACCCAAACATCGTAACTTTCGCATTGATTTGTATATTATTAGGGTAGGATTTTAAATACCTACGTAGGTACCAGGGATACCTATAGGCGTACATTACCTATATTAGGTAGGTAGTTATAGGTACTGAGTTTAGCACAAACATGCTAAATACAACAAAGACATTCTTACGCGAAAAATATGTACTTATTTGTTCCTAGTTTCTACCCCAACAACAAACAAAACGAAACAGCTTCACGACTTTGATCCCCAGGCACGGTAGATACTCTCAGATCTCTTCGTACCAACTCAAGATTCCCGTTTTTAGAATGTCCCTTACAAACATTGACGCCTCGTTGTATCCTTTTTACTCGAGCGCAACGACGGAGGGTAATGTTTTAGGGGTTGTTTTCGAAAATCCCTTCTTAGTACACCTCTACGCCATAAGACCTATATACTCTTCAAATTTCAAGTCTCTAAGACCAGCGGTCAAAAAACTCCCATACCAACTTTGACACCCCTTTGCACACTTATTAAGGGTAGTAGACATAGACATAGACATAGACAATCATTTATTTACTACTTAGCACACAACATACAAAACATGATAATGAAATACATAAAGAAATAATAATAAATCATAACAATAGAAAAAACAAAAGGGGATAAAAAAACAAGAACAAAACGGTAGTTTAAAAAAACTAAAAATTTCTTTCCAAATTTTTAGTTTTGGAAAACATCTACTTCAAGTTTCATGTTTGTAGATTCAAGGAATACAATTTTTCATACCAACGTTTTCATCCCTTTTTACGCCCTTAGGGGTTGAATTTCCAAAAATCCCTTCTTAGTACATCTCTACGTCATAAGACCTATGTACCCTTCAAATTTCAAGTCTCTAGGACCAGCGGTCAAAAAACTCCCATACAAACTTTTACATCCCTTCGCACACGTATTAAGGGTAGTTTTAAAAAACTAAAAAATGCCTTTCCTATTTTTTTGCCTTGAAGTATATGTACTCCAAGTTTCAAGTTTGTAGGTTCAAGGAATACAATTTTTCATACAAACGTTTTCATCCCTTTTTACACCCTTAGGGGTTGAATTTCCAAAAATCCCTTCTTAGTACACCTCTACGCCATAAGACCTATGTACTCCTCAAATTTCAAGTCTCTAGGACCAGCGGTTTAGGCTGTGCGTTGTCTATATGTCAGTCAGTCAGTCAGTCAGTCAGGACTTTGATTCTTATAGTATTAGAGATAGAGATAGAGATTAGAGATACTTGTATTCATTGTAATTTTTTTTGTAATAATGATATAATTAGATGTGAATAAATACCGCCTAAGAACATATTTATTAGAATTCTTCATTCACAAACATATTCGCCAAAGCTTTAAAAGCTAAGCTTCCCCACACTAGGCTCATGTTTTCATTCATTCAGATCGTTCTATTCACGCCCAGTGCGGCGTGGCTTGGTCACTTTGTGGGACACTGCTGTTGTGTTTTTATCGAGATTCAATGGCTTTTCGCTGGATGTGACACCAATTATACATTTTATTTAGATCTGTTGAAAATATGAAATGTATTAATATTGATCCTTGCGCACAATTATAATATTTATTCATAATTATCCAACTAGCATGAGCGCTGTAATAAGAGGTGTATATTGCGTAAAACATTTTGTAGAAAATGTATACCTAAATTTCTTTTAATATTAGGTAAAGAGAGAAGCGTAGGTACCTACTTTTTGAGTAATTTTTTTACATCCAATATTACAATAGTAGAACCTTTAGGTATATATAATGTTCCAACGAGCAGTAGATTATGGGCTATGTTTCACAGGTTATATTACAAGGTAATAATTTATTTCACAGTATGTCTAACTTAAGTAACTTTAGTAAGTTCGTGTAGATAGCTACTGAGGTGACAGTAGCCGCCCCATGTATTTTAGAGAATCATGACACCTTCCCATATACTTGGACAGTAGCTCTCTATGGAGTAGGCGTGTGGGCCTGCAGTTCACCGAACTACTCCTTCCAAAATCCGCACGTCCACGTTCACAAGCCGATATACAAAACGCGAGCGCCCGAGACTTTTATACTTTTATCCGATTAGGCCTCCATGTATGCTTATGAGTCCTTTGTGTGCCTGGGAGCTTAATCGCGAGGCGCCTTCGCGCGGAAGGCTTAGAGGAGAAAGAGATTGCTGAAGGACGCTTTTACAGATTTTGTCAATGCATAATAGAAAAATCACAAAGCTTTTCTTTAGTAATACAAGCAAAGAAGAAAATACGTTTATTTTTTAAAGCGATTAGGTGTCTGTGAATGTCAAACTCGCTTTCTACAATAAATATTTTTATTCGTCCTCTAAATATATTATTACTTCTGATGCGTCCTTCTCAAACATTATTTATAAGGTCTTAAAAAGAATTGTCGTTGAAGTTTTGGAATAACGCCAGGTGACGGAAAATATTGTGCGGAAACCAGTCGGTATATTCTAGCAGTAGCAATGGATGGGCTTTGGAAAATACCCATTACTGCAAAATTTGGGTATGTTCAAATGTAATATTATACATACGTCTGCCTACCCCCCCCGCATCCTCAATGGGCGGCCTTATTGCTATGAGCTTCCTGATGACTGAGTTGGTATCTACCGTATCTGGGATTAGAATCGTGAGGATTTTTTTTAGCAATAGTAAGCACATACATATAAACGATATTACAATAGAATACAACAAACTTGAGAAATCATAAGTTGAAATTTGAAAATATAGTACAGTGCGTATGTCAGTTCTATTCACTTGTAAAATTTACATTAAAACCACACAAAAGCTAATTAAAACTACCAAAGAGCACACAACAAAACAGAAGGTCCACAGTAACTCAATTACACGCCCACAAGTCGCAATAAAGGCCCTCTATCGAATTACCCGCGCTATTATGCGAAGAATCGTCACAAACGAACCATTGTTAAATACACTAGGTGCCATTGTCTGTGTTATCGCACCACGTCGGTTTTTGCCGCGCTCTTCCGTCGGCCAATGATCGTCGCACAGAAAGGACAGTCGGCTTTTATAAACAGTTGTAAAAATGTTTTGAGCCGTTTTAATTTGGTTTTTTTGTTTGTACTGTGGATACTGTGTATTTGAATTTTTACCGATGAATGTCATATAAGGTTTGAAATATAATTTTTACTTTCGCTTTATTGGGTTCCTTTATATGTTCTATCCCGTTTCTAGTATATTTTCGGGATAAATAGTAGCCTACAAGCTAATCCAGGTAAGCTTAGGGTGTGATTTCGCCACAAACATACACAATATATCGTAATTTTCGCATTTATATGTTAGTAGGAAGGAAGTGAAATGAAATGAAATAATGAAATGAAATAAAAGTAAAACCTAATAACCTATTTAATACCTTTTCGTCAGCTGCAACACACAAACGTATAACGGTCTTTATTATGTTAATTTAGAAATCTTATAATAGGTATAATTTAAAATTATTGTTCATCTTTTTATTTGTGCTTTTACTTCAATATCTATTTCTGTGTGTTTATTTATACAACAAAATAATTTACTTTCTATATATCTATCAAAAACAACTACCTACTGAAAAACAAAAGTGACTCACAGATGTTTTCCAACATTAGGCAATCGTCTCTACCATTCCAAAAATGAATAATCATAACAATTCACACCCGTCATTGACTGTCGACCTCTCGCCCTTACAAAACCTTATCGCGATATTTGCTCAGTTTTTATTTTCTTCGATACTCACATAGACAAACACTGCCCCGTTCTGTTATTTTAAACTTTAAAGTCTGTGTATTAAGGTAGACTTTCGTGTGTGTTTTACACAAAGGGTGGAGAGTATTGTTGGAGTCTAGAGTACAGTCAGAGAGGAAATAAGCTTCTTTGTGCGACACTATCGTATCGTATCGTCAACCGCTTCCTTTCTACAGATTATTGTAGACGTTAGTGCAAATAAAACTTATCTATGGCCGACTTTGGAGGTTTGGTATTGAAACATTGTAGTTTTAACATAGTTGCTTTTGTGTTTATTTTTGTGCTTGAGATCACACACGTAGTACTCGTATAAAATTAAAAATATGCTTACAATTATACTTCTAAATATTTTTAACTTTATTGAATAACCGAAGAGTGCGGAAAGTGAAATATACAAGATGTTTAAAAGGCCGTAGGTAGGCCTCAACTACTACTACGTAATTTTAAGGATATCATAATAACTATTCACAACAAAATATAAGTAGATATAGCGCTTTTAAATAAAAAAAAACATGTATTGCAGTGACTAATAATGTGATTTACTTAAATGTTTACCTAATAAAAAAAAAAATGGCAAGGTGGATATCTCCTCAGATTTTTTAATACCAAGTAATCACTACAGATTTCTTGAGTCGAGAAGGGTAGTCAGAGATACGTCCGAATAAGTTGCAAGCCCAGCGCCTTATGTAAAAGAGATCTTCTATTCCAAATAGGCAGTCTCTCAATTGGATGATATTGACAGCGGACTATGCCATCATCGAATTGAATATCCAAGAAATCTCGACAATAACCTGTCATTCGAGAACTGGTCGTGATAGCGCCAATTTCACTCTACCGATCGACAGAATTGGAATGACCCCCAATATACGCCTTTTATGCCAGATTATGGTGCTCAATAGTGAGGTAAATGGAGGGTTTATTGACCTCTTTGTTTGAGGGCATGGCCCTAACTGCTACTTTGGAAGATGGGATTGTCACGGTGAAGTTTTAGCACTTGATTTTTTATCAACATGCTTTTTCAACTTTATAAAAGAGTTTTTTTCTAAGACTAACAGAGGTCACTATCATTATAATTACCCTGAAAACTAAACTGCTGGTAAAGGTCTTCACCATATATTTCCAGGAAGAATGATTTTAAGCCTTCTCTGTCCACTGAATTCTCGCTCTGTCGTTGGCTCATAAGAAACGGAACGGCTTCTGGCTAAATTAATTGTATAAACTCAGAATACAGAAATTTATTGATAACACATGGTTACATGTTGTTACAACTTCAAACATATTAGATCTATTATTATTAGTTATTGTCACACACAGGGTACTTTTACCAAGCACATGCCCTATATGCCAGTCCACTGCTACCATCACTGTATCCTTAACTACACCTGCACCTTTCATAGCAATGCACTGCTCGATAGGTTAGTATTTTTTAAATATTTTTTTATTTTTTTTAGATAAATTCACACAGAGCTATCTAGTCCCAAACTTAGCAACAATTATCCTTTGGCAAAAAGGTTTTTAGTAAACATATAAATGAAATAAAAAATAAAATGAAATACGTTTATTTAACACACACATTAGAGAGGAACACATAATAGAGAAGTTATCAGATGAATATAAAACAAGATAAAAATAAAAGAAGAATTTTTGTTAAAAAATAAACAAAATAATTATGTCAATTAGTTCTGCTCTGTGCCTAGTGAGGTTAAATTGGTTCTATCTCAGCGTGATGCTACCCCTGAACGTGGTGCATGAACCACGTAAGGGGTAGCGCTGGTTTTCAGCCATATAATACCCGGATACAAAACAAGCATCACTCAATACATAAATGGGATTGAACCACCTACAACGCAGAAGGTAGAGTTACTACCGACTGAGCTATGCTGTGCGGTGAGAGAGAGTAGTAACTAGTAAGCCTCCATCCTTCTAATCCTATATCCTTGACCAGAATCGAGAACAACAAAGTACCTTCCTCGTATCTGACCGATATAGGTACATAATCAATCGGGAACCGAACTGGAACCCTTCAATTCTGATTCCGGGGGCATGGCCGGCCGCTCCGGGCGTCGCAAACAAATAACACGGCACTGTGACTACAGAAATCTCTGTGATTGAAAGCGGGGACGTATTCCGTACTACGATGGCCGATAGAGATTTAGTTGCTTTTAGTTGCGTTTAGATGGCTATGGCATCCAACTTTTGACAGACTTCACAGCTCAGTTGGTAGTAGCTCTGCCTTCTGTGCCGTAAGTCGTGGGTTCGATTCCCACCGAGAACAAACATTTGTGTGATGAACATAGATGTTTGTTCTCTGTCTGGGTGTTATATAATATTCTAAGTATGTATTTACAAAAAAATAAGTATATAAGTAGTATATCAGCTATCTGGTTCCCATATCACAAGCTTTGGCTTAGTTTGGGGCTAGATGGTGCTGTGTGGAATGTCAAGCAAAAAAAAAAAAAAAAAAAACTATCAAAGTATTATATTCGCGAGGAACGCTAGATTCACCTGTGATATTTGTGATTGAACTGAATAAAGAGCGTTTTCATTTTCTAAATGAATACCTTATTTGAACCCATTGCAGGAACAGGTAAGGTACAGGAAGGCTATTGAGGTTATTTTTAATTTGTTATACTGCTATTTTATTACAATATAGAATTTTATATTTTAATATTTTTATAAATGAATTGTAAGTACCTACATAGCTAAAATGAAAACTTCAAGATTGATTATGTCAGTTTATCCAAAAAAGTCAAGAAAATACAATTACAAAATTACAGTAATAATAATTACTAGTATTTTAATAGTAACTTATTTTTAAAGTATCGTATAGTAATATATATTTTTAAGGAAGCTGGATCTTATCGATATCGTAGAAATTATTCTAATCAATAAAATTATGTGACGGAACAACGAACGAAAAAAATACAAAAATGTTCCGTTCGTTGGAAAAAAAAAACACCCGAGTAATATTACATATCTAACAATCGTAACGTTATATATATCTAACATACAAAATTGTACGATGTACACGTAATAGCAGCCACTCCAGAATGCAGGGCACGCACGGCACAGCGCAACACAAAGGCGTCAAATTTGCACGTCGCTCGCCGTTTACGCGACATCCAGCATTCATCGCATTCATGGACTGTATACGAAAAATTGCCATTATGGACCCGCCCGCCATGACACCCGAGCTATTGTACGGCCTAAAGTTATTTTTAGCAGTTTTTTGTTGAGCAATCTAGTTAGTTTTGATAGTTCGAGATTGGGAATAGCTTCGTAGTTTGTCGAGTGGCTTAGTCAGCTCCTATTGAATACTTATATGCTACTTAGTGAGGAATAGGTAATAGATACATAGCCAGCTACACAAACACGAATTTGACCATGGCTTTGTTTGGCAGGCCTCATAGTTCAGTTGGTGGTAGCAGCTCTGCCTTCTGCGTTGTATGTTGTGGCTTTGATTTGAGTGGACTTATATTTGAGTTATGATCATAGATGCCAAATTTTATAATTTAATATAAAAGGTACCAAAATACCAGGGATCAAAATCTTGAAGATGTTTTTTGCCGTTTTCATGTTTGTTGTGTCGTTGTAAATTATTGTATAGATGTATTTTAAAAACAATGGAATGTCCATTACTGCGTTTGTGTAGGCTGATGATGATCATGATAAAGTGCTAAAGTAAAGCAATTAAATTAAAAATTAAATATGTGTTTAAAATATTGATAAGTAATACTATTACTTTTTAATTTTCCCGTACAATTTTCAATCTGTCCATTCGCGGCCGCAGGCGGATGCAACGAGGGACGCCCACTTCTTCTTTTTGCCTGTTTTTCATTCCGGTGTATTTTTCAATCTTGCAGCTTACCTGTGTATAAATAACTTTGCTCCTAGGGAAAATCAGTTTACGTTGATTGAAGTTTTTATTAAAATCTAGCATCATTTTGATCTTTTATAACATCACATAATTATGTATCGTAAAGCGTTGTAATACTCAAGTATCCATAAAACAATATGGAAAACGGTAAAATAGTTACCACTAACGATCATAGCTACGAAGTTTGCTACGAAGCGTAGCTTCTATGCTACGCCACCGTAGTGAAAATCTACGCATTGAATTGATACACTTTTAGATTGAAAATAATGTCCTATATTTTCACCCCCTTACTTATTTATAAAACTATCTGTATTAATCAACCCACTGGTAAGCAATGGCAGTAGTTTAAACTTTGTTCATCTTTATTATAGAATAATATACATACACCATATAGTGGGATCTAGTGGGAATGACTCTGCCTTCTGACCGTAAGGTCATGGGCTCGAATCTATGTGCGCAATGCCAGTACCCTCAATCGATGACGGAAAACATCTTAAAGAGCAACAGCAAATTTATTTTGTAGCCAGATTTTTCGATATTCAATATCACCTCGCCAAGAAACATCATTTTCAGATAAAAGAGCTATTATCGGATACAAACCGCGGTTCCAGAGCCACCGTCGATTTATGACGCTGTAATAGAACTCGTCGCCGCCTCCACAATTAGTAGCTAAAGGGTGTTTGTTTATTGGGGGTCGGCCTAGGGTGACCATGACCATGTTACGTGCTGAGATTGTCTCAAGAGATTATAGTATAGGGTTCGTCAAAAAGGCCGTTTAAATTGTTTAAAGAGCCGGCAGTGTGCCTGTGATGAATTTAAACAAATCTTCGAAACATGCATAGAAACCATTTTAATGCATGTCTCGTAAAGTTATGAAGTGTGAACTATCTTATTGCAGGTAGACTCTACCACTATTTTTAAGTAAAATAAACCTTTTTTTCTCTTTGTTCATTCTCTTGTTTACATAATTATAACCTCGGAATATGAGGAACATCATAAATATGTTGTTGACTATGGAAATTTGTGTCATCGTAATCGGCTTGAAAAAATCCAGTGCAGTGCATAATGTCTATCATATGCATCCATTTAAAACTCCATTTCCATCCATTTTAAACTCTTTTCTTCCACATAATTCCACATAATTACCGCGTTCTTTAAAAATTCGTCGTTCCATATATTGGCGTCTTACGCTCGTCTTCCAGTGTGTGGTGACCATGCAATATCAATTATCTACACAACGTTATTAATACAAAATTAAAAGATGTCCTTAAAAATCGGGTACTTTAGTCACCCTACAGTTTCGCCGCAGGGTCTCGCTCGCTCATCTAAATCGCTTAACGGGAGCGATCTCATACATAAACTGTGATTATTGTCTTTTTATTACAATATTTAATTTTGCTTATTTATTGAGTGATGATAAAAATCGAGATAAGAGAATTTATTGATAGCTCGTCATTTTTGCTAAATTAAAAAACGAATGGATTATAATGTTTTTTATTCGACAGAAAATCTTGTCTAATGTAAATTTTAAGGTGAAAATAAAAAAGAAATACAACAGAATGTTTCATCTTTTTTTTGCACATAAATATATTACACTGTCTGTGTGTATATGAGCTCCGTTCACTGGAGTTGGGACGCATAATATAATTATTTATTTTTCCTTTCTTATAAATAAATACTAATTATGACGCGTAGTCTAAGATATTCTAAGAATGCGTTACTTCTGGATGGTAAAGGCACCAAATCGTTCTCACTTGAATGTAGTTTTAAGAGGGTGACTTCTTCAGGCTGATGATGATTGAGGACAGCACGCATAAGCAGGTAATACAAAAAGAGTATTAGAAAAGGATTGTCCTACAATCGGTGGTCTTAATGCAGACAGCGATCTCTTTACAAAATACGTTTATCTTAACTAAACCTCTTAGCTAAACATGGAATTCATCATACTATTTTGCATCAACGACCGCAAAGTAGAGCAGAATTTGAAATACAATACTATATTTCGGGAAAGTGAAAGTTAAAAGACATTCAGTTGAATAAAAAGGATCACTTTTAAGCTTAAGATAAGCTAGGTGAATCTAGCTGCTAGTTCCACGTGACTAAGGCTGCGTTTCCACCAGAGATGTGCGATAGAAATGTGTCGTGCGAGGATGTCTTGCTGTGCTTTGAAAATGTGTAGGGGTTTCCACCAAAGCTGTGCGATGAAAATGTGCCTACGAGGATGTGTAGCGGAGCTGTGAAAATGCGCATTAATGTGTCGTGAGAGGATGCGTTGCGAAGCTGTGAAATGTGTCAACCCTCGCAACCTCGCAACTTATCCTTCTCAACACACATTCCTCGCAACACATCCCTCGTACACATCCCTCGCACACAGGCCGCGCTTGTATTGTATGCGCAATGACCTTTGCATTGTTGGCCGGCAATTTCGCCAATGTCACGTAATATTTTAAACCCACAGGCATATTAGGGAAAAAGCCTTAGACCGAAAGAAAAAACAAAAAAGACTCCACGACTAAAGAAATTGTCTATGCCTAAAACAAGTCAATTTCATCAGTAAGTCGACATCTGCCCCTTTGTTACATCGAGTGTTTATTCGCCGATAATCGAGTGTTTCGGATTAAAGTACGCCCCTCTGTTTTTAAAGAACCGCTTCGCTACCTTTTCGAGTGCTTTGAGCACATGTCGTCATCCATTCTCGTTTAATCCGTGTTATGAACACCAATAGCACAGATAGCACAGAAGTGCTGATAGGCTGTGAATACGTTATTAGATCTTTAAATTTCTTTAAAATTCAAGAGTGTTTTTCAATTTTGAATTTAGAATTTCATTTTATTCAAAGAGCTTTTAAACTGTAGTAAAAATGTAGGTATGTGGCATCAAATCGTTTGCAATCAGAAGGATTTCTTTCCTATTTAACTGGTAACTACTCTATCATACTACTCATATTCTATCAGTCCTCGAAGATAGACACTGGATATGGAGCTTTAATATATTATTGTTAGTTAGTTTGCTATACACTTCAAGGAAATTTGGATCGATAATAGAAATTTCGATTTGGACCTTCAAAATGGAATGGTGATGATTGTAGGTGAAAATAAAATAGACTCACGAGATTAATGAACTGTCTTCATAAAAATTGAAAATAGGTACCTAATTGAGTTTGGACGGAACCCTGTTCACAATTGTCTGTTTTTTTATTGTTCTGTTAAGTTTTGGGCAAATTTCCATAAAGCAATCTCGCACAGATGCAGTATTGAAATAAAAACAAAATATTTCATATATCTTTATTTGATTTAAAAAAATAACTTAAAGTATTAACATAGTTTCAGTTAAAGCTACAAATAAACAAAACTATAAAACTAATTACAACAAAAAACGTAAATTCAGTTCAACAATAAATTCGCATTTTCAAAATGTACATAAATTCAAACAATAATGCGTATCGGTGGAAGCATAATATTTGCCTAAATTATAAAATATATTGCAGAAGAATTATAAAATCCATTTGATAACAAGCAAAATAATTAAACTTAAAAATCAACTTTATACTAATGCTGAATGCCAATGCCAAAGTCATAATTTGCTCTCATAAAAGTTAAACATTAAAAATGTTGTTATAAAGTCATAAGTAATAATGTAACAAAAATAGGAGGTACTTACATCAATCATAGCTATTCAAGACTTAATACTATAACCGTAACATCATTACTACATTTATTTACATATTTCATGATTACTGAATATTCATTTTATGATAAAAGTTATAAGTTATTCATAACAAGAACAAAAGTCATAACTATTAACTACTATTATGTCATTAGAGAGAAAAAGTTTTATAATGTTAGAATTGTTTGAAATTCGAAACGAAAATCAAACTTAAACTAGTAGTTCGCCCCGAACTGAGATCTCGTGATGCGACCCGACGCGACGAACGCATCAAAACTTTGAGTACGTAGTAGTCAGAGGCAAGTCCAAACATTATCTTTGGACTTTTTTCTGACTACCGCCTACTAACTTGGTATGGTTACCAAGTTTCAACTCTATTTGCCTATTTATTGAAGAGTTCCGTTGAACAGACCTTGGCTCCATCATCAGACCTGGACGTCGTCACCATTTTATGAGAACTGAGTACCTCCTTAATTTATTTCAAGAAAAAAAAATAAGAAAAAGCAAAGTAACTGGCCGACCAGTAGAAAAACCTTGATGCCAACGAAACTCTTAGAGATGGGAGCTCTTGGATCGCTGGTTATCTTAATTTAACTTTTATTATTTTATCTCAAAAACCGAGCGTCACAAAAAAAAAGTAAAAATTGTTTTGGGATGTCCAAACAAAGCACTTTCATATGATATGTAACTTTTTTTATTTTTGCCGCCTTAAAAAACCCCATATCTCAAAAACCCTTCATCCGATTTTACTCATATACTTACCAGTAAATTTCTCAAGTACAAGCTATCGATATATCAAATTTCATGCAGATCGGATCAACGGTTCTAAAGTTATCGCCAGACAAACATACATACATACATACATACATACATACATACATAAAATGCCAAATCACCCAAGTTGAAACTAAGATCTTCGTTCGCTTCGCTCACTCGATCAATAAAATCAGAAAATTTGTGAGTAGTGTCCTAACTTCGTAGGGTGCAGTTCATTTACATTGATGATAAAATTACTAGTTCACCATCTATATTGTTAGCTCTATGATATGTGACTTATTCAAGAGATGAGTCTCTACTATCATACTTTTATGATAAATTGTATTTTTTTACACAATATATGCTTCAAAAGTTAAGTACTTATTTGACTTATTTTAATACACTGGCTATCGCGAATAGAGTGATAATATTTTTTATTCCGCGTCAATGATCAAATAATTCAAGCTTCTTTTGGTAGTTCATAAAATTATTAGGTTAAACTTTGGGTTTATATAGTTTATACGTTTTATTTAAGGGGGTTTCTCCGTGTATAATGTCAATCATCAAAACCTTAAAAACACATGCTCCAAATCCACATTTTCGTATTCAGTCTTAAAAACTTCAGAATGTCCAAAATCACAAGATAAAACATCCATACCTAACCCTTTTTTTCACAATAACCACTATTCTACATCCCAAAAGTTTTAGTGTTCACTTTGTATGAGAGGTTGTCCCGATCACTATGGTCTTTCAGTCTTACACACTATCGGGAGTATTGCTCTCTCGCTCGAGCTCCTGCACCGAGGTGGAGGGGCGCTCCCAGTGCGCTGGCCAGGCGCGCGCCGGGAGCGCCAGCGGCCTTCATATGACGTGCTGCGGGGGCTCTTCGTCGCTCTTCATGAGGACGTAGGCGACGGGGCGCTTCAAGTCCGCGGGGGGCGAGGGGGTGCGGCGCGGGGGGCAGCCGCACGGAGACAGGGCACTGCTGTAGAGTGCGCTGCTGTACAGAGCTCCACCGTAGAGTGCCTGGATAGGAAGAGTTCTTTGAGATTCAACGGCTAAAGGACGAACATTTTGATTAAAAGAAACTGATATTTAGGCTCCGATTTATCTGTGCGGCTTACAAAATACAACATTCAAACTCAATCAGTAGCTGTATACCTAACCGTGAGACCAATGGAAGCGTTAAAAACATCAACATCATAAGTACCTGCATATAATTTACCTGGAGATGCGCTAGCTCAGCGGCCAGCTTCCCATCATCGCTCGGGATCTTCGCGAACGGGTAGAAAGGGTACGGCAGAGGTGGGAACAGGGCCCTGCCCAGATCTGGCTTGTCCATCATATGGTGAGGCATAGGTAGCTGTGACATCGGATGCGGCATTTGGGGGGTCACCAATCTCGGTACTGGAGCCATGAGGTTGCCAATACCGAAGCCGAATTTGGGCTCTTTCTTGACGAGCGCTTTGGGCTTCCGCCGTGGACGGTATTTGTAGTCTGGGTGCTCTTTCATGTGTAACGCCCTGGAGAGAGAATATGGAATAAGTGATACTGTTGACATATTACATACTGGGGTGATAAGACACCTTCCGAATACTCAAGGGACGTGTAGAGCTATCTATAACATCGACCAGTACTATTAAATAAATATGGAATTCTCTTGGAATTGCATTTGTCTGAAAGTCGAAACAATTTAGTAAAAAAAAAGTTTAATTGTCTACTATTAGCTAGCGATACATTCCGTACAACACACTGGTATCGTGTATTGTACGCAATACAGTATAAGCGAAGGAAATAAAAAAATATAGTTGACAAACCCTATTTGCTTTGTTTTCAAATAAAGCTGAAAAAAGTGGTAACATTTTGTTATTGATCATTTTGAGCTGTAACGCTTGAACAGATTTATACAAAATTAATTTACAATCTACTAATAAGTAATTAAAGATTAAAATTATGAACAAAACGTGTCAATGAAATGCGTCAGCGCTACATAGCATTATTATTTATGCAATAAAGCGCGCAATTGTCGAGTACAGCCGCCCTTAAAACAACAATGTCGACTCAACAATGTGCGGATTATTGCATTGTGTTGGTCACAATCGGGTATCATTTGCCCCATCACTATGTACACAGCGTGCCACACAACACTGAATTCAACTCCTGTATAATAAGGCTCAGTTTTGGTTGCAAGGTCTGGTTGTTGTGCCGTAATAGTGCTGCGCCAGCGTTCGACACTGCGTCCGATTATGCGCGCATTGTGACAGAATCGCGCGATTGTCAGCGAGACGATTGTAATTATTCGAGTGGACGCCGAGAGTTGAGGTTTTCGATCACTGTTTGTGTACGGCCGATTGCAATAGAGATATTCATCTACCGAGATGTTATTCCATATTTTCGATTTGTGCAGTCATTTTTATTTTAATAATAATATACTAATAATACATAAGTTGCTTGTAGCTGTTATTTAAGGTTTACATTCACAAACATAATATGAAAAATTGTATTAATTGATACATACACTACTGTTACCTGTGGTCTATTCGCCACATAACTGATTTAATAAATCTTAGTCTTCCACGATACGGGTTAGGTTATGCGGAGTCCATTGCATTTGAACCTTGTATAATGTCAATAAGTCAGCGAAATAAGTAGATAACTGGGCGGATTATTCTTAATTCTTTATTGCACACAATACAATATACTTATAGAAAAAAGACAGAAATAGAGGACATGTACAAAGGCGAGCTTAACCAAAGGCTATAGAGAGAGGTGACTATTGTCGTAGTGTAGGTAGGTTTGTGTGCCATACAAAAGATATAGACTAAAAATAAGTAAATAACTAAAAATTAATTGCAGCGTAAGTCTCTTATCTCTGTATCTAGTCCATATCAAGTCTACAAAAATAAAGGTTTCTAAATTTTAGATTTTCCTACAAAAATATGAAAAGAAACGCTTTAAAAATTAAAAACATGAAAAGCTTCCTTCAGGGTCAGAAATTCAACAAAAATGCCGCTGTTGTTGCAAATGTCAACAGGTGTAGGTAACCGCTTACCATCAGATCGGCCGTTTGCAGTTTGCCTAACTAAGACATACTTTTTACATGCAATTATAACGTTTTTAGCTTTAATTATAAGTCTAGCAATATAGCGGTAAAATTAGATAGTATAATATGAAGTATCAGTAAACTGAATTTGTGGACTTTTGTATTTCCTGAGTCATATCTTGATTCAACCATTTACCAATGAATAGAACCAATTCTCAAAACGACAAAAAAATAAGTTCGTCGACCTCCCTATCAATTACTTTGCCATCAAAATAAACAAGATAACACTAGGAAAACACAATATCTTGCCCAAGAAAAAACTGTATCTCCCCCGATAAGTTTTTTGGTGCGATATTTTTCTTTGGGCTTAGTTAATCGAATTCAGTAAATAGTGATATCATTCGATACGTCGATACGAGCTGTTTGGTTATTGAGTACGATACAAATAGAGCTGTGTATAAAGTTGATGTGGAATAAAGAGTAGCTGTTATAAGTGAGCACACACAGGAAATAGATTGAACTTGTTTATGAGTCAAATCAGTATTTTTGGAAGTTCAATACTTTAAGCGAAAACCAAGGTTTTGGCTGGGGTGCCTGTTTGTCTGAAATAACGGGTATTTTTCTGAATCATGCTATTGATTTAATTCATGTAAATTCAAAATCAGACGATAAGAGGTAGATGTCATGATGGTATGACTTGAATAACCTTGGTTTTTATTTGTGGTTGCTCATGAAGCATTTTAATCATGGTAAAAAGATCTAAACATGAGTCTAAACGTCGTAGGCACTGCAAAGGGTCGTGACCCCTTGAACTGTAGCTATCCGTTCTGTATTTTGTGTGTATGTCAAATAAGTGTATTTTCTTTCTTTCTTTTATGAATCACTTTATCCTTTACTATTTTTCCGCTACCTGAATCTGTTGTCGAAGACGTGTATTGCTTCACAGACCTTCACGTCGAGAGAAGGGCGGATATGGTCGGAACAACGTCGGGCTTCGGCCTTGTAGTCTCTTGCCTTTGCCTTTTTTTAAACACAATCAAATTTGATTGTAGTAGGTAGTGAGGTTATGGTTCGTTTAACATTTTGGCGTGTTTAGCCTGGATACTGCAAAATACCAAGATTTTTATATTTTTATCTGGCTCTTATTAGTTTTATTGCAAGCTTTAGCATTTATTGTTCATTGTTTTTCATTCACAATTAGTGCTCGAAAGGAGCCTCTTTGAGGCGCACTTAAAATCCTTTCACCACACTGTTTCGAAAGAAACTACCGACATGAAAAGAAGTTGAAGAAGTCTGTCACATAATGAGTTTTTGAGTAAATTTGGCATTTCATCAATATCTGTAAAATATATTTTTTTGGACTGTCCGTTATCCCCGGCCAAGCAAACATGCATTGATACCAAACGATCAAATAAAGACGATAAAAAGATATCAATTCAAACAGAGGAGCGCCTTTTGACCATTGTTGACCGATAAGCAATAAGAATAAATAAAGAATTGAGAAATATCAATAGATCCGGTGAAGCACCGAATTTGAATGAAAACCTTTTGAGTTTATAGCGTTTAGGTGATTTTAGGATTGTGAAACGGTGTGATGAACGGAAAATAGTTGCTTGTGTCGAAAAAAAGTATGCAGTATGTAATATAAATTGTTAAAACGAAGCTAAAATCATCCAGTTTAACATTTTGTAATTATGGGATGAGACAATGTAGTTATAAAGGTTTGATTTACGCAAACTATCTCAGTGCTTATTTAAATTTCAATCCGTTTAGCCATGACAAACAGAAAGACATACCTACTTTTGCGTGTATAGTTGGTATGGATTTCACAAAACAATTTTATCAACTGGACTGATTTTCTGAGATTTTTGCGGGCAGTGGATTCAGTGGACCGGTGGAGATTGTCTCTCCAAGATAAATAAATTAAACAATGGAAATCATTACACAATGATTATATAGACTCCGCTGTCCGTCGGTCTGTCCGTCTGTCTGTCCGTCTGTCACCAACCGTGATAGTTAGACAGTTGAAATTTTCACAGATGATGTAGGTATTTTTGTTGCTTCTATAACAACAAATACTAAAAATCAATAAAAATATATATATACACATACTAAATATATATACATATAAGGGGGCTCCCATACAACAAACGTGATTTTTTTGCCGTTTTTATAGATAATGGTACAGAACCCTTCGTGCGCGAGTCCGACTCGCACTTGGCCGGTTTTTTTAATATTATGCACAGTAGAGAAGTTTGGATAAGAATATGGTCAGATTTATAACCTATAGTGGAACGAACATTGGCATTGTAACAATATCCACAGTAGTCAAAAAAGAAGAAGTTGAAGTTGACTGCACTGCTGAACGCAGAAGACTTAAAGCCCATTGACACATGACAATCACAATACACAGATAACTTTCACGAAAGGCGCCGTGTCCTCCACATTCAAACAACATTATCGCAGGGTGCGCCTATATCAATGTTAAACAGAATGCGAGCACAATGTAGCTTTGTATTCTTCGGACTAAGAGTCCTTGTGTACAAGTACGGATTCAAGTCTAAGCTGATTGCATTCTGAGTTCTAGTAATGAATAAAGTGGAAACAGAAGCAGCTTCTCGACTTTGATCCCCAGGCACGGTAGATATCCCCTCAGATCTCTTAGTACCAACTATTGATTATTTTGAGGATATCTAAGGATGGGGTGCTAGGTCGGGTAACCTCCTCGTGGTGCACCCTGGTAACACCATGGCGAGTACTGCGGACGTGTTTCATGGTGGCTAATAACCCGACACGGTGGGCCTCTCCGCGTGTCCCTCTGTCTAGCAGAGGGCACAGTGTGATGAGGCAGGGTAGACCTACGGGTCTACCCAGGCGGTAGAGCTCGCGCGAGAGACGCGGAACTTCTCGCGCCGCTCATGGTGGTGAATAGTGGGAGAAGACCTGGAGGGGCCTTCTCCCGCATTGCACATATTCACCACCCCGTCAGGCGGGAACGGCCGGGCACTCACGGTCGTTCCCGGGTCCCTCCCTGCAAAGGGGGGGGCGTGAGGGCCCCGCCGTAAAGGTGGGGGCGTTGCGGGGGCCCCGCTGTCATAACGGGCCAATCGCCGGCGGGAAAACCGGGGAGTCCCACATATCTCCTCCATCCTCCAATGGGGGGGAATGCGTAATGCATTTTTACCAGCGTCAAAAAAAAAAAAAAAAAGGATCAGTCCATGGTATGTCTTGGAGGTAGGTGTATACATAATATATATTTGGCACATACCTACCCTAATTTTGCAGCAGTAAAGAGTATTAGAGCTCTTTGTGAAGGGTTTATCCGGGGAAGTACTACCACCACGCCTTTTTATGCCGCCAAGCAGTGTTGATGTGTTTCGGTTTGAAGAGTGTTGTTGCCGGTGTAATTACCGGCACATGAGGCTTAACATCTGTATGCCTCAAGTTGATGGACGCAGGGCAATGCATAGAATGCATGCAATGGGCATGCAATGCAAAGAGCTCTACAACTCTTCCTTTCTTTATTCTTCATCATGAAAGACTATGGGATAATATCTGCAGCTGTGGACTTAGTAGACTACTTATGGTGATTATGTGTTCTTCTATTCTTCTAGACTTGGTCGCGTGGAACTGGCACCTAGATTCACCAAGTGATTCTTGTCATGATTCAATTGAATAAACACTTTAACTTTGATGAATGGGCCGAATAGTTTAATAAAAGCAAAGCCACAATATGACCAGTTATGTCTTGCAACCGCATTTGTTGGTCATCTAGTTAGTGCGCAAATAAACTATGAAACAAAAAGCTAATTTCCAAAACTAACCCTTCACACTAGTCTCTACACAATAGGATAATTAGATTTAACAAATACGAAGCGACGTGGAGTGCGCTCGGTGTGAATCCAACCCTTCCAAATTAATTCTTAGTTACTGAATTGGATTTATACAGAGATGTTACACTCTTTTTTCGCTATTATTTCAATTTAATTCATTATTGATATACCTCCCGCACTAAGCGTTCTGCTTTTATTTGTAGCGGATAGCTAAAGATTGGAATTTCCGTTGCCTGTTTATTCGTTTTTTTTTAAACTTATAGGTAAAACGTTTGACCGCAATCTCACCTGATGTTTAGCGATGATGCGGTAGACGATGTGGCTTGTTTACCTACAAAATACCTATTCACTCTTTTTTTGAAGACATCTAAATTATAGGTATCATAGTAAAGTAGAAGTAGTAATAGCTCTTTGTGAAGGGCTCGTCCGGGCAGCGTTGCTGTATTTTGGTTTGCCAGTGAAATTACAGGCACATAAGGCTTAATGTTATGTAATCTGTGTGCCTCAAATACCTGTCGTGATCCGTAATATCTGTAAGTTGAAGTTATCAATTTCTCATCCTAACTGAATTGTTAATGTACTTCTGTTCTAAACTTATCTGTATAGTCAGTGACAAAAGTATCTCCTGTTTGCGATTTGCAGTAGAGTAGAAACACTCAAAATAAGAATAAATCAATGCGGTGTATCCACTCTATACCGAGCTGATCTTTCAATGAGTTAGACGGGAGGCATAAGCTTATTTTTATAGCCCTGGCGACCCTCGATAGCGCGCAGCCCCCAACAATGCAAGATATTATTACACCGCCCAGATAATTGTCTGGCCCGACCGTACAATGGCCAGATTAAATTGATTTGTAGCGATTTGCGCGATTTAGTGACGGTGATTATTCTGCGATGAGCCGCGACGCTTCTAAGTAGGTAATGGATGTTGATAACGACCTGCGGAAGTTGCTGAAGATTGGGATTGACTTTTACACGAATAATTTTCAATAATATATTATACATTATATATTATAATATATGATACACTTTGCAATCCTTGATGGAGGAAGGAAATAGACGCCTACTTAAACTAAAACCACAGATTAAACGAAATATTTATGATGATAGACGTTTTTAAATTGAGTTTAACATAATATCCTTTTAATTAACACGCAATAAAGACGATAAACATCCGGATCCTTGGTCTATTTACATTAAGACGCAGACTATCGTTTATGTACACATGGACCCGCATCAGGCTATACACTGCTCGCTTTTGTGTCCTTGTAGTAACCGTATTTTTTAAAAAGCTTGTTTTATTTACTGAAACCGTGAATAAAAAGCACTTTTAATCACTATTTTGACGCTTATTTTATTCACTGAAAACAGTGAATAAAAAGCACACTGTTTTGGTGTTTGAGTTTGAGTTTGGGTTTAGAACACACGAATAAATTCCACCTCCATCTTACTAAATGCTATACAACCTCCTTGTGCAATAAATACTCTAATTCCTTGTGCAAAGAATACTCGACATACAAACTCCTTGTGTAAATGACTCCTCGAGATTCGATTGGTCAACATTAGAATAAAAACAGTAGTCATGTTATAACGTATAGTGCAAGTCATGAATAAGACGATTTTATATCGAGGCTCATGAATTACTTGCGTCGCTCAGGATTCTAAAACTTGAAAGTCGTTAGAATCCTTCACTTGCTCGTGATTCATATATGGCCCTCGCTTTAAATCTGTCCTTTATTCGCTGAGCTTTGGTAATGCTGTTTCACAGAAACTTGGTTGTATTTTACAAACTTTCATTTAACTTGCAATGTATGAAACTATGTTTGTTTGGGTGGAATCTTGCAACTCAATTTTGTTTATTTTGTTTTTGTGATTTTTTATAACTTCATTCAGTGATTTTATATTTAAAAAATGTGGGAATGTGCGAGCGCGAAGTTGTTTGTCAGCCTCTTAAGACCACACCACAGTCGCACCCCAAGAGAGAAAGTTATGTAACCCAAAAAATTCGTTTTTGTTTCACACAGATAAGGAACAGAATAAAAAAGGTTTGATACCGTGACAGGTGCAGTGTTGTTTCTTTGTGGGATGTTTGCTCTTAGATATAAAATCAAAAAGATAATGAAAAGATTTTAACTAAATAGTGTTTATGGTAGTTGTTTATTTAAGAGATTAACTATGAGACTGTGGGAGGTGAAGATAATTTTAATTAAATACGAATGAATTTTAATGATATCACTGGGAATGACAAATAAGGAGAATGCTGACGATGTGTGTGTATTAGTCTTGTGTCCCGGCGCTGGGTGTTTTTTTATTTCTATGTAAGTCTTATTTGAATTGACCTATAGACAATTTCACAACACGAATTTTATCTGCTTTATTTTATATTATCTAAGTTAATTTAAATTTTATTAATTCTTTCATTGTTTTTTTTATTATTTTTTCTTTATCCACAAGTCGGTAGGAGGTCAGTGACCTATTTCAGGTAAAGTAAAAGTCTTGTGTTTATTGGTATTATAACAATTCAGTGTACCTAGTGTGCGCACTGTAAATCCTTTCACCACACTGTTTCAGCACATAGACGAAGTGTACCTACCTACGTACGATTACATGACATAAAGCCCCTATCAATAGTAATTTAGTATTTTATTGGTTATTTCTCACAACAGGAAACATTTTTTTTTTTAAATGGTGTTTGAGTTAGTATTGAGAAATAAAACTTTTATACATTTAAAGGTTAATAGGTATATTCATTCAGTTTTCATTGAAATGTAGTAGGGTATATTTATATTTTATAAAAAACATACGAAAATATATTTTTATGTAACGTTATGCCAATGTATTTTCAAAAAAAGTCATAACAAATGTTATAAATGTTACTTATTATGAGAAATGAGAATTTTAGATAATAATTATAAAGTACTTAATAGTTTAGTTTATTTTACTTTAAATTCTGGCCGTTGTTATATCGTCAATAGATAGACGATACAATATTGCCATCTCCTAAAGAGTACTGAGAGACAGTTACAGGTAATTAAGCAATGCTCGAAAAGTAACGACCGCTAATAAATTATCTTCTAGAGTTCACTCATTAAATTAGGTACGTTGTTGGATTGGGTGTGCTTATTTTTTAATATACCTACATGAAAGCTTATCAAATAAAAATATGCGAAAGGCCAATTGCCAATGATTCTAATCCTCAGACAAAACATAAAAAAAAATACGAATGAAACTTGGGAAACAATTAAGATTGAAAAAGGCACTCACCTCAACCTCTTTGCTTCATCAATAAACGGTCTCTTCTCCATCTCTGTCAGCAGCTTCCACTCGGCGCCAAGTCTTTTGGAAATTTCTGAGTTATGCATCTTCGGGTTGTCTTGGGCCATCTTGCGGCGCTGACCTCGCGACCACACCATGAAGGCGTTCATCGGCCGCTTAATGTGCTCATTCGGTGGCTTTCCCATAGACATGATGGATTTTAAAAGTTCTAACCTCATAAAATATCAAACTCGTTTGTATAAAACACTAATTTCAATTTTCATTTTATTTATTAATATTAAATTATTTAAACGTATGCTAAGATGAATAACAGAATTTAAATAACAATTATTTTATTTAGAGCGTCTCCGATTAGAGGTGTTTTCCGCGCGCGTCATGAAAAGCTCTGCGAAAGCTCAATGCGATGCTTTTCTTGCTAGTGTCATGTTCAAGCGAGACCTCCGGCATCCCCCCTCGCTCCCCGTCTAGCTGGCCAATCAGCTTGCGGCGTGGGCGGCCGCTGGGCGACGATTGGCTGAGATATCGTTTGTCTCGCACGCTCGCAACAGGTACCCGGCGAGTTCTTGTTTGCATGTTTATTAGGACGATTAATTTTTTCTTTTTTTTAACCGCAATCTTGGCGAGGGAGAGAGCGTAATCGGGATTCGCTTTAGATGCATGGAGCAATTTTGTTTGCTGTTAGGTTTAGTGCACGTTGAAGTAGCGTAAACTATTATTAGATTGTATTATTTTACGAGAATGTTAGTTTGATTAAATATGATTTTTTCTCAACTTCTTTTATATTATTATATTGATGACGACTTGATTTTTTTTTCTTTTTTAAAACGACTTTCGACTTCTTGAAAAGGTTTCGAAACCGTAATAAGCTATTTAAAATACAGTAGAAAAGTGAAAAAAGTGGGTCACTAATATGAAAAAAAAAACAACCCATAAAGTATATGTGTAGTTTTTTTTATTTTGAGTGGAAAGAATAGTAATTATTTCGTTATACTGTTGATCTAAGGAATTACCTACAAAGTAATGTGTGCATTTATTTAGGTATTATTGACACTGATTTAGATCAGATCTATATATCTAGATCGTTTGCCGAAAGTTCAACTGTTTTATCTGGATTTTGCATATATCTAAAAACTTGTATTAATTGTAATTTCCTTTGTATATAAATGTATTCATACTTATACTTATTTTCCATTCAACTCATGCAATTACACACACACTTGCTATGCACGGTGGGTGTGTATTTGCATGATACAGGCGGTCGCAAACAATCCTGCCTGAATGCCCACTAATGGACACCTATTCATAATTACTTGAGTTGGGCAGAACTGCTTCAGTGTCGTGTGGACCTTACACCGCTTCACTGACTAAATATAAAAAAAATACTATTTAAACATTGAACTTCATTTTGCGACAGAACTTAAACTGAAATAATATAATGAAATTAATAAAATATCAAAATTATCCATTATTTGCGCTTTGGCTGAGCTGCTAAATTTTACATTGTACTTCGCTGTAGTTTAAATTAATTCTTAAATGCTATGTTATTTTCTTGTGGTGTACAATACAGAGTTTTCTATAAATATATCTATCTCTAAATGTGGGTGTGTACCAAATGTAAGACTTTGACGTAGCTCTGACTTCTTATGCATCCTCAAAAAAAATTGAATTAGTACTTGGTACTAAGAGATCTTGAGGGAAATCTACCGTGCCTGGGAATAAAGGCCGTGAAGTGCAGTTTCTTTTTCTGTGCTTTGACTTTGTCTTCATAAATAAGAAATGAATTTGAAGTAATTTTCTATTAAATTTTCACAGCTCTATTGATAGTAGCTCTACCTTCGCCTTCTGCAGTTGCGGGATCGTTTCCCACCCTTGATCAAAGTTTTATTTAAGCATAAAGTCTATCATTATTCTATCAATTATGTGGTTCCAATAATAGTTTTAATTAGTTTCAGGCTAGATGGAGCTGTTTAAAATCAACACAATTTTTTTTATTGATTTTACCACAAAAAAAAACAGAAAGAGCACAGTATAACCAGTTATATAGAGGTAGAAAACAAGAATGTAAAAGTATTTTAAATAAATAGGTAATGTTTCTATCAGCCATAAAGTTTATAACCGGTATTTTGGTAACTTTGTTGTCACCATTCGAGGCAAGCGCGCGTGAAATTGAAACAGAGCGTCCGCGAGTGATTCACTTACCTGTACCGGAGTGGTACAGTTGCGTGACAAAGTGGTAACGTATAACTACAATAAAACTGCGCCAGTTACCGCCTGATCAAGTGATCAAACCTCTGATCAGCCAATGGCTGTGGAGTGAACATGATTGCCAAATTTTATTAGGTTGATGAATGAGCAATCACAACAACCACGATGTTCGATTTGACAATTGCTAGACAGGGTATTTCAGCCATATTGTGCGTTCCGGAACTTCCGGAACTGAAGTAGTGATACAAATTATTATTTTTCTGAAAATTTTGTATTTTATTAACTTTCGTGCAACTCGTTTCTTTGAGTTCTCTCTCTCTCTCTTGTCGTGTCACTAGTTTTTTTCGAAACAGTGTGGTGAAAGGATTTCAAGTGCGCCTCAAGAGGCTCCTTTCGAGCACTTGACTCATATTATAAAACTTTTTAGGTTCTACTACACGCCGGTTTTCTCACGATGTTTTGCTTCACCGTTTGATGTATGGCATACTGGCATTGTGCACATTCATTTTTGAACAGAAAAACTCATTGGTGCACGGTTTCGAACCCATGACCACTAGACCACTAATGCTCTCACTAGTTCTTTGAGTTGAAGTTAGTATTAAAAGAACGAACTACACGGTACAAATGAAACTACTTTTATTCGTAAGTTTTTTTTATATTACTTGCTAATAGAACAAGCAGATGGTCCACCTGTCCACAAGTAGGTGGTAACCATCACCAATAGCAAAGCATTGCCTCGCAAATCACGTACGATACTATGCACTGTCCCGCATCCATCGACTTGAGACATACAGATGTTAAGCCTCATGTGCCTGTTATTTCACCGGCAACCTCACCCTTCAAACCGAAACACAGCAACGCTTCTTGGTGGTATAAACATGGTCAATGAAGAAATAAGTAAATTAAAAGTTTTGATCGCCCTCACTGCTCAGGGTTCGATCCCCTCTGAGAACAAACATTGTGTGATGAACATAGATGTTTGGTTTCTATCTGGGTGGTATCTATTATAAGTATATATTTACAAAAAAAGTATATAAATATTTTTTTTTTATAGTGTTTGCTACACTTAAGGAAATCTAATTTTTTTATAATTCTCTAAATTTTATTATCCGTGTAGTATTTGAACCCACGACCTTCCCCTTAATAAATAAAAAATAATGTTGTTAGGATAGGTGATACAAAGTATTCCGGTACATCTAGTATTTATTTATTTTTGTTTTTCAGTTTTAGTAAGTGAATATTGTGCAGCACTGTATCGTGTTATGTACCGTTTTGCCGCTCCGCCGCCTCGCCACCGGCTGAGCGGCACAGCCTGTGTTCATATCAATATCTGAATAGATTATGTTGTAGGGATATCACAAATACATTGTGATAGGAAGCTGGCTAGCCCCGTACATGTATGATGAACGGAACGCATGATGTGTACATCTGTGGTAAGAATGAGTGAAGCGTGGTGCGATTAAGTGAACGGGAGTATGGGGACTGAACTGGATGGACGAATATGTTGTCTTCAATTCAATTCTCTTGTAGGATTCCAGACACAATAGAAAATGCATTTTGTCTCGCGTAGACCGAAACATATTTCGGTATGTGAGAGGTTAAGAGCTGATTTCACCATGCTCTGTTAGATTAACAAAGGATTAAAGGGCCGTTAAATATGTCAAAATGTACGCGTTTGACATCTAAGGTTAGATTTAACGGCCTGTTGATCCTTTATTAGTTACTAACAGAGCATGATGAAAGCAGCTCTAAAACGAATATGATACAAAACAGTGAAAAAATAAAACGTGCCAGTTTACCTAGAAACTGTTTTCATTTAAACCTCGGCCCACATACATACCTCCATATACATACCTCTATCTACACTTCTACACTAATATTATAAAGAGGAAAACTTTGTATTTTTGTTGTTTTGTTGTTTTGTATGTAACGAATAGGCTCAAAAACTACTGGTCCGATTTCAAAAATTCTTTCACCATTAGAATGCTACATTATCCTTGAGTAACATAGGCTATAATATATTTTCAAAAAAATCAGGGATCCTTACTAAAACTCCAATAATGTAACCCAAGGTGGAAAACAAAAACCTTACATCGCGTGCGCTGCGAAAACTATTGATGATAGAACAAAACAATGTACTACGATTTTGTAGAGGTAGAACAAGTCATCATCTACAAAAAATGTTGCGACAGCATATGTTTAACTATTATAGTTATGTCACAATAAGTGTTATTTTATTATAAAAAAATAATTTAAATGCCGCCGCTAGAAAAGGGTCTTTATTTGTACCTTGGTATTCATCCTTATCCAAATAAATCATTTCATAATTAAGACGGTTTCAATACCTATAGATTACTTCTTAAATTTTTCAAATCGGACATTCCATTCAAAAGATATGACGAAATTAAAAATGTTAACGGGTCCACGGGTCACGCACCGGGTACGATTTCACTCACTCAGGGAGAAGGCCGTGCAAATGTATGAAATTAAGTAGACGCGAGGCTCGAACCCACGGTCTAAGTTAATCCTAAAATGTTCAAAAAATGTATGACCACCCATGCGAAGCTGGGACAGGCCGCTAGTGTTCTATACATTTAAACATTGCTTCAAACTTCTCCTGTCTTCTTGTCGTGCCACTAGTATCTTTCGAAACATTGTGGTGAAAGTATTTTAAGTGCGCCTCAAAGGCCTTTAGAGCACTATTTGTCACTTCCATTTTTTGTCCTGTTACAATTGCCTATTAGATTAGAATAACATAAAGCCTTATCTATTGAAGTATTACACGGGTATTTATCGCGTTTTACCTTTATTATTTTCCTGATGTTTCGGCAATAAACGTAAAACGCGATAAATACCCGTGTAATATTTAAACCCGTGTAAAGCTTAAAAAATACTAAAATATTATTTATTAAATATTAGTTATGCAAGGTTATGCAAGTAGCCTTGCCTATACCACTGTACCTATGCCACCTTCACAGCGTAGTCGGCCTCATCCACAGAAAAGATATAGCCGGTCGTGTGGAGCTAAGCCGCGGGCTTCCTCACGATGTTTTACTTTATCCTTCAATAATGTTTCAAATAAAACAGTCTTGTCGTTTGCCTCCAATCATTTCAACTATAAGTTATGTAAAAGATCATTGTCTGAAATAAAGTCTCTCAATTTTATTGTCATGCCAGAAATATAGGTGAACTTCAAAGCTGTAATGAAATGGGAACTAGCATTTCATTACAGCTTTGAAGTTCACCTATATTTATAGGTATACTTCATATATTTATAATTGTATATTTCATACCTGTAAGTGTAAGTTTCTGAATAAAATTTGAAAATTTATTATATTTATTTTCCACTTATGTTCCCTCTTTCTATCCGGTGTAAAGGTACCTGGATGAATGACGTCACCAATGCATTCCATCAACGAAGCCGCGTCCACGTCGCCACGTCACCACGTTGGAACGAAGTTACGTTTGTTAACGTATCGTTCGCAGCTATATTTCCAGAGGGCTCCGATGTAACTGAGTTATCGGCGGCCGATGTAACAGGATCGATGGTTATTAATACGATACTAGAAGATTGAAGTTTATTTTGTCTCTGCTTTGCATTTTAACTAGACATTTTGAGTTTTTTATTGAAGCTACCAATTTTATAATTAAGCGAACCTTTATGCATACATTTAACGCTTTGACAGGAAATAAATATCGATGTTCATATCATATACACTTACATGCCTATTTTCATTGAAAATTTAACCCATAACCTAGGGGATGACAGTCACATTCCTCTTTCAGTACTTTATAATACTTGATTTAATCACAGTTTGATGAGAACTAATATACTCCAAAAGACAACAGTGAGCTTCACACTTAAGTGAGGGTATAGTAGGTAACTAAAGGGTAGTATCGGAAGGGTAAGTGGCGCACAATCCTCTTGCACGCACACGGACGATATTGTAGCCGCGGGCTACGCTGCTACGCCGTAGACGTGCTACGAGTACTTTGTTTTAATTCACACTGGCTACTGTCCGCAATTTTACTCGGATAAAAATAAATCTGTATTTGATCATCGTCAGCCTGAAGAAATCTATTGCTGAACAGAGGCACCTTACATTTTCAGGACACCTTTCATTTCACCTTACACATTAAACGACTTCCCGCGATCTTTATAATAATGGTTGTGTTTGATCTCTTGATTCTCTAATAAATAATATATAAATGAGACAAAAAAGTCTCAAAATTTCGATCAAGATGTTTAAAAAAAAACATCAGCACAGCCTTCACAGCTCAGTTGGTAGTAGCTCTACCTTCTGCGCCGTAGGCCGTGGGCTCGATCCCCACCGAGAACAAAAATTTGTGTGATGAACATAGATGTTTGTTCTCGGTCTGGGTGGTATATTATATTATAAGTATGTATTTACAAAAAAAAAGTATATAAGTAATATATCAGCTATCTGGCTCCCATATCACAAGCTTTGGCTTAGTTTGGGGCGAGATAGTGCTGTGTGGAATGTCCACCAATATTTATTTATTTATTTAACTGTTGTTGTAAAAAAAATGTTACAACAAATTATTTATTCCATCTATCTATTCAGCCTGTATGCACCCACTGCTGGGTAAAGTCTTTAAAGCGCCACTCATTTATTAATAAAATATCTATATTTTTATAGATTTTTGTGACAAAAATGGTGCTGCAGAAACTACAGTGCTGGTTACTCTGGAATCTCGTAGCGGTGGCATAGAATCGAAACTATAGCTGTATTGTATAGTCGCCAGTCTATGCCAGGACCGCCACGGCCAGCTGTGGGACTATAGGACTGTAGGAGATGAGCAGCATCTTCTAAGTACCAAAACTTCAAAAATAGAGCCCCAATACTTCGGTCAACAACCCACCTGCTAAGCATAGTATGGTCTTCCATAAGCCCTCGGCTAATGTCCAGTAAATGGACTTAGAGCTGATGACAAAACTGTAAGTACCAAGCCGTTAGTTGCCTGTTCTTCTAGGCTTGGTCGCATGGAACTGGCACCTAAATTTGCCTAGCTTTAAAACGTTTCAAAGTGATCCTTGTAATTCAATTGTATAAATACCTTTGGACGTTGATAACAAAAGAGAAAAGTATGTTAAGTCTAAGGAGACTTCATCGTAATAATCATATTATCTTATCTTTGAGAAACGATAAAAACATTTGTATTGTATTATATTAAGTCTAGTCTCTGATATATTTACAAATATCACATGATATACATTTCAACCCTTTTTTATTTTTAAATCCTACAGAAGTGGGATAGAAAGGCACAAAGCGCGAGTATTGAACGGGAAATAAAAATATCGTATCAATAGTGACGTAAAGAACGGCGGGAACACATGAGATACAAACCCTAAAATTGCATTAGAGATACTTTTATGCCTCCAAGTAATGGACGCTGTGCATCATAGGGTACGTTCCTATCTTGTGTGACTTGCTAGGCAATACTTTGTCATAGGTGATGGTTACCACTTAACATTAGGTTGGCCATCTGGCCAACCTAATGTTAAGTGCTAAGTGGTAAGTGGCCTAGTGTTAAGTGGTAACCATATTTTTTAATGATTCATTTTGATCGAATAAGCAGATGCTTATTCGATCAAAATGAATCATTAAAAAAACATACAGACATAATCAATGCTCCGTAGCTTGATTATTCTCAGTGATTTTGAGTAGGCCAGATCAAAATATTTACGTATAAAACATGCGTATTTTTATATTTAGTAATAAAAAAAAATTATACAACTAGCTGATGGAACAAGCAGATGGCCCACCTGATGTTAAGTGGTAACCATCACCGAAAACAAAGCATTTCTTCGTAAGTCACGCACGATAAGAACGTGCCCTACGATGCACTGCCCTGCGTCCATCAACTTGAGGCATACAGATGTTAATCCTCATGTGCCTGTAATTACACCGGCAACCACACTCTTCAAACCGAAACACAGCAACGCTGCTTGGCGGCAGAAAAAGGCGTGGTGGTAGTATGTACTTCCCCGGACGAGCCCTTCACAAAGTCTACTACTGGTAAAATTATTGTTATAAGCATGTGTTGAAACAAAATTTTATACAAAAATATTTAAATAATATAAAAAATGGACAATAAACAATGACATATAAGCGAACACATATACACAGCCTGATGCGTGTATATGTGTTCTAATAGGTAACAAGATATGACCAATCTACAAATATTTCTTTTTTATTTACTCATCTCTTGGGATGTATCTTTGGATGTAGCACCGTGTGACTAGCATCCATAATATTGCATAGAGGAATGAAAGCGCGCTCTTCTATTCAATAGCATTATTTGTGTTTGTCACTCCCTCGATTTTTCTTTTCAAATAAATAGTAAGTTTGACTTACTTTGAGTTTGTCACTTATTATTTTGTATCGTAAACTTTACTTTTTTTATTACGTATGCCTGAACTGGTTAAACTTGATAATACTCAAAATGATGCTTTTAATTGAATATTTTACTTTTAAGAACCTGTGCTCTTGGAGGCGCACTTAAGATTCTTACACCACACTGTTTTGAAAGAAGGTAGTGACAAAAAAAGACGAAGAAGAACCGGTTTATTATTGTACTGGAACAACAGCCAATGTGGTTTTTGCGAGCTATATTAATGTATTATATATTAACCTCAATTTGCCATAAAAACTATATCTAAAGCTTGTACTATGTACGAGTATACCAGATAACTGTTAAATAACTTAATTATTTAGTTTTGGAAATTTATATTTCCTGCCAGTTATCTTTCAGTTAATGGAGCGCTCAGCGACCAAGGCCTGAAACCATTATAGTATAACAACCAGATATAGAACAGAACAGATCCAGGTTCATGACACACATTTTTTAAGAGTAGTAGAGCTCTTTGTGAAGGGCTCGTCCGGGGAAGTACCACGCCATTTTCTTCCGGCAAGCAGCGTTGCTGTGCTTCGGTTTGAAGAGTGTGGTTGCCGGTGTAATGGCACTTGAGGCTTAACATCTGTATACCTCAAGTTGATAGACGCAGGGCAGTGCAAGGTAGGGCATGTTCCTATCGTGCGTGACTTACGAGGCAATGCTTTGTTAAAGGTGATAGTTACCACTTAACATCAGGTAGGTCATCTGGTTGATCCATCAGCTAGTTGTAAAAATGTTCGATCTTGGTAAGAATCAAACCCACAACACAGAAGGCAGACCTGTGAGACCTGTCAAAAGGTGGGTAGTATTTAAACATTACTACAGTATCCTTTATCAGCGAGCACCAACAAACAAAATGGCCATAATAGTGCCATTAACGTGGACTCCTTGGCAAGAGAACATAAATCGTTATAAACATAAACATGCAGAACTCGACCGATTCCACACATAAAACTGAGGCTTAAAACTCGCAATAACAATAAGTTAAGACTTAAGGCGCATTTACAAGCTACGATGTTCTCACGAATCTCTCTCGCGTTTAGGTAAGTGTAGGAGGAAGGTGGGGCGTCGATTTGCGAAATCAAAAAAGAGCGGCCTTACTACAAAAAATCTGTCAAACGATAAACTATGTATAAAATATTGCCATCTCTTCGGCAGCCTTCACAGCTCAGTTGGTAGTAGCTCTGCCTTCTGCGCCGTAGGCCGTGGGTTCGATCCCCACCGATAACAAACATTTATGTGATGAACATAGATGTTTGTTCTCTGTCTGGGTTTAAGCTTACATAGTTAAAGAATAATCGTAATCCACAAACTCAATCTCTTTTTAAGTTCTGTAATAAGTACCTATAATTTTTATTAGTTATAAGTTTTGAGAAGCGCACAAGCTTGATTTACGTTCATACTGTAGATTGTTACTTTCTAGGATTAAATCAACACTGGAAATTGTAAAAATTTAACATATTTAAGTACAAATAAAGATATTTAAAAAAAAAAAAAAAATCTCTGTCTGGGTGTTATATAATATTATAAGTATATATTTACAAAAAAAAGGTATACAAGTAGTATATCAGCTATCTGGTTCCCATATCACAAGCTTTGGCTTAGTTTGGGGCGAGATAGTGTTGTGTGGAATGTCCACCAATATTTATTTATTTATCTCTTACCAATGCGTAATGGCAAACAGAGACAGCGTAAATTTTAAGCGTTATTTAAATTCTTGCACCATTTTATAGTATGAGGGTAGATGTATATTGACAAAATTAAAAGGAGTAATAAAACATCTGCCTTAACATTGATAACATGTCATACAGTTATAAATTTGGCCTAGAATTTGGCTTTGATTTTCGTTTAATCCTTTCCATCCAAAGGTTGTCTGGAAGAGATTAGCGATAAGGCCGCCCATTGTACCTAATTATTTTTATGTCTCTATTTGTGTTTTTTTTTGTGTACAATAAAGTATTTATCTATCTATCTATCTATCTAGAACAATTAAAAGGTTACATATTATTAATTATTGTTACGTTATTTTTAGCTAGAAAATGTTGTTACCTTCGGTTTTTTTATACAACTAGCTAGTGGAACAAGCAGATAGCTGATGTTAAGTGATAACCATCATAAACACAAAAAACCACAAAGCATTGCCTCTTTTGTCACGCACGACAGGAACGTGCCCTACGCACTGCCCTTCGTCCATCAATCTGAGGCATACAGCTGTTAAACCTGATGTACCAGTAATTTCACCGGCAACCACACTCTTCAAACTGAAACACAGCAGAGAAACAGAATAAATTTAAGAATCGCTTCTTTATGCTGAACTGGCTTTATTAACGGCGTTCTAGTTCTTAGCGCCATTCAAAGTAGACAGCATTAGATATTTACAAAAGAGTTTTGTCAAGTAGGACTAATGGTAGTATTGGGACAAGTCAGTACAGTACGGTGCCAGTTGTACCATCAGTGGTACTAGTGGAACAAATCGGTGCCAATTGTACCATCAATGTTACTGCCTAATGGTACAAGTGGTCCGACGGCGACAAGTCAGTACAGTTCGGTGCCAATTGTACCATCAATGGTACCGTCTCATGGTACAAGTGGTCTGGCGGCATTCCTTTGGACTGAGGCTTTGTGACAAGAGATGAATATAATTGTGTTAGGGTTTTAGTTTTTATACAAGAATCTGGGCTAACTTTTCTTCTACTTATAGCGGCATTTATAATATATTATTTTAAGACACTTTAGCAGTTACATCGTAATTGAGCAACAAACAATCGAGCAGTGTAAAAGTCCCGCCGCCCGCCCGCCTTACGACGTTAGGGCGGGCGCTTTTTGTATTTTCCATTATGGCTTTATACCGTCTTATTTTCATAAATATGGCGGTTTAAATACTCCCTTTTATGTGCAGTCGGGTGATTTACAAACTGTCTGTGTCGTGGTTGCTATCGCTTCTTTAGAATACACTTTGTTGCTTTTTAAAATTATGTTTAAGCTTGCTTCGTTTATGTAAAGAAAGGAAGAGATAAAATACATTTATTTCACATACACACAAAATACAGAACGGATAGCTACAGTACCTTGGTCGGGATGAAAAGTAGCGAACATGGTAATCCAGGCTACGGACTATATTTGCTCTAAATTTAATCCCGATCGGTTCAGAGTTGCGAGTAGGGCGTGATTGAGCCACATCTAAATATAGTTTCTAATTCAACTTTCACATTTGTATGTATGTACCTACTTGGTATGGCAACAATATGGTAAGTTAAAAGCAGTGCTTTATTAATCCTTAAAAATTGTACCTACAAAACAACTAGAGGTATAAAAAAACTACATTTATTTAAAAAAGCATATTTAGGTTTGAAAATTTGCATAAAAATGTATAATTATAATCTAATAACAACAACGTTTTACAATAATTATATATTTGGAGCTTACAGTGGTGTTAATTAATTATTTAATTAATTTTAATTTTCTTTTTCATGAAATGATTTGTTAGACATCTTCCGCTGAATCGTTTTTCCGTGCAGTAACTTTCGGCGTTCGCGTTTTTCCGCGATCTTCTTTTTTCAACTAGCACAATTTCTTGGTCCGGCTTTTATGTAATAGAGAAAATGTATATTCGCTTTTGCCATCTATTGCATTTTTCGGCGATCTCTTTGTTTCAACTAGTATAATTTCATAGTCCGGCTATTATGTAATAGCAAAAATGTTTAATCGCTTTAATCATCGATCAAAGGTTTTCACAATCGTGTTATTTTAAATTATTAAATTACACACAAGAAGATTTATAATTCAGTGTTATTTACAAATTCAAATTTAAGTAAAAAGGTTTGAAATCGTTTGTATGAAAAATAGTATTCCTTGAACCTACAAACTTGAAACTTGGAGTACATGTAGTCTAAGGCTAATAAATAGGAAATTCATTTTTAGTTTTTTTAAATTACCCATAACTAGTCGTTCGCCCCGAACTGAGATCTCGTGATGCGACCCGACGAATGCACCAAAACTTTGAGTAGGTGGTAGTCAAAGGCAAGTCCAAACATTATGTTTGGACTTTTTTCTGACTACCGCCTACTAACTTGGTACGGTAATCAAGTTTCAACTCTATTGGCCTATTTATTGAAGAGTTCCGTTGAACAGACCTTGGCTCCATCATCAGACCTGGTCGTTTCACCATTTTATGAGAACTGAGTACCTCCTTAATTTATTTCAAGAAAAAAAATAAGAAAAAGCAAAGTAACTGGCCGACCAGTAGAAAAACCTTGATGCCAACGAAACTCTTAGAGATGGGAGCTCTTGGGTTGCTGGTTATCTTAATTTAACTTTTTTGTTGTTTCTAAAAAACCGAGCGTCCCAGAAAAAAAGTAAAAATTGTTTTGGAATGTCCAAACAAAGCCCTTTCGTATGAGATGTAACTTGATTTTTTTAAAGTCACTTTTTTTATTTTTGTTTCCTTAAAAAACCCCGTATCTTCACCCTTCATCCGATTTTACTCATATACTTACCAGTAAATTTCTCAAGTACAAGCTATCGACTTATCAAATTTCATGCAGATCGGATCAACGGTTCGAAAGTTATGGCCAGACAAACATACATACATAAAATGCCAAATCGCCCAAGTTGAAACTAAGATCTTCGTTCGCTTCGCTCACTCGATCAATAAGTGTGCAAAGGGATGTGAAAGTTTGTATGGGAGTTTGTTTGTAGGTATCTCTTAAACCTACGTAGGTATTTAAAATCCAACCCGACTAATATACAAATCAATGCGAAAGTTACGATGTTTGGACGCGTGCGAAGCCGCGAGAAGCTGCTAGTAGGTAAGTAAAAGTTGAGGTAGAGTTATGGACAAAGATTTATATTTAGGAAGTCTAGAATATTGTTTTTTTTTGTCATTATGTTTTATTAAACTAATTAAACCATAAAATATCTTATTCATTTAAAAATAGGTCGGTTAAAGTGAGTAAGAATATGTCTGCTTCTGTGTGGTTTCTATATTGGTCCGACAAATTCATTAGAACCAAATAACTTTACGATTGGGGCAACCTCTCGGTAACATTCCATACAGAACGTAGACTTGTACAGTGTACTATCTAGTAAAGTTCATTTTATATTATAGAGCATGCTGTGGTTGCCTATAATTGAAAGAGCACCTTATATGATTCAAACTGTATGGAATTTATTGTAATTTTGTGTATCTTTTGTTGGTAATCCTAAATAAATAAATAAATAAATATATAAAGACAAGGAATTATATTCCCGTACATTTAGTATTACGAAATTATGCTATTAAAAATAAATACGTCAGAAAAAATATGCGAATTAGAATACGACCAACTAAAACATGATGTTGAGAAAATTTGCTATTCAAAAAGTTGCGATAGATGGCAAAAGCGAATATACATTTTCACTATTACGTAAAAGCCGGCGGACCAAGAAATTGTGCTAGTTGAAAAAAGAAGATCGCGGAAAAATGCGAATGCCGAAAGTTACTGCACGGAAAAACGATTCAGCGGAAGCTGTCTAACAAATCCATGAAATGACGTCACATCTTAATCAATATGTTTCAGTAAAAATATTTGATATTAATAAATTCAGTTACGCTATCGCCAACGTCCATACCACGTTGAATACACCGGTTCTCGTCCGATCACCGAAGTTAAGCAACGTCGGGCGCGGTCAGTACTTGGATGGGTGACCGCCTGGGAACACCGCGTGTTGTTGGCTTTTTGCATCTTAATTGTAATTAATTGGTGCTTCAAAACTTAACCTTAATCAGATTAGTTTTTGCCGTTGCTGTCATTGTCATTGTCATTGTCTGTCTACCTGTAAATGGTCACATCATTCCTTTCCTGTTTTAATACTGAATACTTCAAGGGTAGGTTTATATTCAGACTCTAGTATTCATTGAATACTTTGACGGAGCTCTTTCCCAAATATCGTTCAGTAACAAATCTAAAATGGGAACATAACAAATTTATGTAGTGAGAGTGAGAGCGGCGATTTATCATAAGCATCATCATCCACAGCCCGACTTCAACTGTTGGTATGCCCAACAAATGTGTACCTTATCCAATTCGGACATCAGATTCACGAATTTATGTATTTTTTATAATAATTGCTTTTGGATTTAGAATGTCTTTTGTGTTACAACCGAAAAGTAATTCTTGTCCACGGCTGGGCGGAGTTTGAATATTGTCAAAACAAAAACGGCAAATAAAAAATCTATGGTTTGGTTTGAAACACCAATTAAATAGATAAGGAGCAAAAAGCCAACAACACGCGGTGTTCCCAGGCGGTCACCCATCCAAGTACTGACCGCGCCCGACGTTGCTTAACTTCGGTGATCGGACGAGAACCGGTGTATTCAACGTGGTATGGACGTTGGCGAATGGGAGTTTGAATTTATTTAACTCTAATATTTCTACTGAAAGGTGTGACGTCTCATCGAAAGGTTAAATAAAAACTAAATGATCCCGTGCCTGTCTAACCCATTTCCGACCGGTATCATTGACTATGTCGTCCACTCATCTCGCTGCCGGAAGTCCCACGCCTCTGTACTGGTACCTAAGCGGTGCTTTTTACCTACCTAAAAATTATGCCTGCAACAACAGATGACAAAAGATTTGAGAAAAAAAATACATGGCTTGAAGACAACGATATTATATCAAAATTGCAGTCAAATAATTTAATTAACTAAATTTTTATAGGTAAATCGAGTTATTACAATTATATATTTTTAGCTTTTATTTTACTTTCCGATATCATGACGTGACGTCACATATTTCCGGAAAAATACTAGTATTAAATAAATTCAGATTCACTAACGCCAACGTCCATACCACGTTGAATACACCGGTTCTCGTCCGATCACCGAAGTTAAGCAACGTCGGGCGCGGTCAGTACTTGGATGGGTGACCGCCTGGGAACACCGCGTGTTTGTTGGCTTTTTGCTCCTTATTTTTATTTAATTGGTGTTTCAAACCAAACCATAGATTTTTGTTTGTCGTTTTTGTTTTGTCAATATTCAAACTCCACTGTCAATATTCAAAGTCCATCCACCCATGGACAAGAGTTCCTTTTCTAATGTAACACAAAAGACATCCTAAATCCAAAAGTAATTATAAAAAAAAACATAAATTCGTGAATCTGATGTCCGAATTGGTTAATGGTACACATAAATATTGATAAATATGGTTCGCAACGAGGAATACATTTTTTTCCGAAAATGTTAAGTAGGAGCCAAAATAAATGAACGAGCCTTGGACGGAAATGTTTATATGCCTATGTTGAACCAATGCACCACCGATGGACGTTGCATTGGTTAAAAAAGGGATAAATTTATTATTTGCATCATAATATAAATTATGACGTGTAACTCATGCATGATATGACGTAACGAGAAAAAAGTAACTTGTTAATTATGAATTAGGGAAACTATTTATGAAATTAATATTTTAGCTCGGGAAATAATTTCAGATTATGTTTGCGATAGGTATACCTACTCGTAGTACTCGAGCGAGAGTGATTTGTAAACATTTAATTCAAACTAGGTACACTGAAAATTTCAGTAGGCGGTTATGAATACAAATCTATTAACTAGATTTACTTTTCTAAATTAATTTAATAAAAAAGTGTAAAAGCCAACAACACGAGATGTTCCCAAGCGGTCACCCATTTAAGTACTGATCGCGCCCGACGTTGCCGGAGATGGCAGAATCCTCCCCTAAGAGGCCTATGCCCTACAGTTGAAGTCGGGCTGTGGATGATGATGATGATGTAAAATCGCCGCTCTCACTCTCACAATAAAGATTTTTATTTTACCATTTTAGATTTGTTACTGAACGAATTAACAAAGTCTGAATATAAACCCACCCTTGAAGTCTTTAGTATTACAATAGGAAAGGAATGATGTGACCATTTACAGGTAAACGGACAATGACATTAACAACAACGTCAAAAAAAAACTGATTAAGGTTAAGTTTTGAAGCACCAATTAATTAAAATGAAGATGCAAAAAGCCAACAACACGCGGTGTTCCCAGGCGGTCACCCATCCAAGTACTGACCGCGCCCGACGTTGCTTAACTTCGGTGATCGGACGAGAACCGGTGTATTCAACGTGGTATGGACGTTGGCGGTAGCGAAACTGAATTTATTAAATAAATTATAAAAATTAATTATGATTATTTAAGACGTAGAATCGACGATGAGCGAATATTTAATTTTGTTAAATACTAACTAACACAATAATAGACTGGTGTAGCTATCTGAATTAGAAAAACTGATTTACCCTACATAAAAATATTCAATGCATACCAAAGTTGGTCACGACTTTAACCCTAAAGTAGGCGCGCATTTCTGTGAAACGTGAGTGGCCGTAAGGGGAGCATTTTGCCGCCCATATAAAAATATATTTATTTGCGTGTTGGTTAGTTATAGAAACTTCAAAATATTTATAAAATAATCAAAATGAAACATAAACGATCAGAAAAGTTATATTTTATTTAAATAAACGAAAACGGTCTTTATTCAGTTTAATCACAACGATCACTTTGAAACGTCTTGTAAACTAGGTGAATCTAAGGCCAGCGCGACCAAAAAAATCTACTATATAATAGTTTTTTGATTCCTTACCCAATGTAATTTAAGAAAGTGCAAAAAGCCAACAACACGCGGTGTTCCCAGGCGGTCACCCATCCAAGTACTGACCGTGCCCGACGTTGCTTAACTTCGGTGATCGGACGAGAACCGGTGTATTCAACGTGGTATGGACGTTGGCGAAAGTAAGTCTGAATTTATTTAACTATAATATAATTACTGAAAGATGTGACGTCTCATCGAAAAGTTAATTAAAAGCTAAAAAAATATGAAAATGAAAAATATTTATTTGTACAAACTAATAATATAATTATAATAACTGGATTTACCTATGGAACATTTTAGAGAATTAAATTATTTTACTGCAATTTTGCCATCTACCATGATCCCGTGCCTGTCTAACCCATTTCCGACCGGTAACATTGACTATGTCGTCGTCCACTCATCTCGCTGCAGGACGTCTATACTGTACCTAAGCGGTGCTTTTTACCTACCTAAAATCTATGCCTACAGAAACGACATGATAAAAGATTTGAAAAAAAAAACATTGCTTCTAGCAATGTTTTTATAGATAGCGAATAGACAACGATATTACTATATCAGAATTACAGTAAAATAATGTAATTCTCTAAAATTTTCATAGGTAAATCGAGTTATTACAATTATATCTTTTTAGCTTTTAATTTACTTTCCGATATCATGACGTGACGTCACACGTTTCAGGAAAAATACTCAAGTTAAATAAATTCAGATCTGCCGTCGCCAACGTCCATACCACGTTGAATACACCGGTTCTCGTCCGATCACCGAAGTTAAGCAACGTCGGGCGCGGTCAGTACTTGGATGGGTGACCGCCTGGGAACACCGCGTGTTGTTGGCTTTTTGCAATTTTCATTTTTATTTTACCGTAGAACATTATTACAAAACCGTTATACTTTTTTTTTTATTATCTCTTTTATCTTTGATAAAGAGATTATACCTAAAAGATTCATAATATTTCTACTCTGTTTAAATTACATTGATATTTTCAAAAGGTACTGCTAGTGACATCTATCTATTCTTGTATTAAACTGATGAAGCGCCCTCTGCCTGAATTGCTAGTATTAAGTTGTACTGAAGTTATCCAAATGTACTAACTGGTTACCCAGCATAACAGTTCGCCATGGAAATCATAGATGTCACTGTTCAAATATTTTTCAAATAATACTAAAATTATGAGGATATTAATTAGGTCATTTAACGAAGATCATTTTTATCAGAGTAGCTCTAACATACATACTTATTATATTTTCTAGAGATCGTATAGAAACATCGTATTAGGTAGTAGGTAATCCTCATCATCATCTGATGATAATGATAAAACGATGTCAATGTTTTAGGTAGTAAATTTATGTCATAGGCATATACATAAAAATGGCCTACGAGGAGAAAAAACTAATCAAGCCAATTTTTTTTTTTAATACAACTAGCTGATGGAACAAGCAGATGGCCCACCTGATATTAAGTGGTAACCATCACCTATAACAAAGCATTGCCTCGTAAGTTACGCACGATAGGAACGTGCCCTACGATGCACTGCCCTGCGTCCATCAACTTGAGGCATAGAGATGTCAAGCCTCATGTGCCTGTAATTACACCGGCAACCACACTCTTCAAACCGAGACACAGCAACGCTGCTTGGCGGCAGAAAAAGGCGTGGTGGTAGTTCTTCCACGGACAAGCCCTTCACAAAGAGCTCTGCTACTCTTATAAAATATATGCGATTACTATAGCTGCTATAGCCTAATATGGACGCCTATAACATCAGGAATAAGCCACAGTATTCATAAAATCATGCTCTACAACTTTCAGAGTTCTTTTTTAAGCAAAACCATGAATGACACAACATTAGATACAAAGAATAAAGGACAACTATTCAACTTCAGCTACTCTATTTATTTATTCAAAGCAACCTATACCATTGTAGTCAAGAATTGCACCACTCCTGTGTGCTCCACATGACTTACTATTGTACCTCTAGGTATGTACAAAATCCGTTGGAATTCGCCTATTTGTGATTGTTACCGAAGAGGAGTGGTCAATGGAGCAATCTCAATGGTCTTTGTCTCAGCAGCCTTGACAAAATCGATCCACAACCTGTTTCAATAACATTATTATTTTGTATTTGTTATTGGGTAGCCGAGAATGAAATTTTACAAATGCAGTAATGAATGAAAATGAATTAGTCGTGACAAACATCTACAAATTCAATAGAATGAAAAGTTGCAGTTAAGAAAACGATACGATCTACGATTATGACTATAATGCAAATTAATTATATTATTAATCAAACAGAACAACTTAAAAATCCTATAAAGCCTAATTGGTTAAGTTTATTCTGGAACTAAAATTGTATGGTGTATTGTTTGGATTAAAGTTTCACTTTCTATACCAACTGTACCACACCTTTGAGTACGGTACCGTTCATTTTTAATAGAGGTCCACGAGGCGCGCCTCACACAAAACATACACCAGTATCATCTGACAATTTGAGAGCAATCAGAGCATTGTCACCGTTCTTTATTCAGCTGCAAATAATACGTGGAAAATGGCCATTCCATTGTGTGGGATCCATTGTGGACTAATGACAGCATTCAGATTTAGTTGGCTTCGATGCTGACCATCAGTCAGCGCCCGGACGTCTCGCAAACGGTGTATTGTCCACTACCGTTATTTTAATCAGATCAAAACAAAAATTGTACAAAACATGGCCAGTTTTATGTCTGTGCTATCTGAAAGTGTTAGATGATCTTAGTTATAAACAGTTAAAAAAAAATCATTTCAATGGCATATCAATTGGAGCAGCCGAAACACATTCAGAAACTGACGCGTTCAAACCCGTACCACATCAAGAGACCGATGAACGCCTTTATGGTGTGGTCTCGACTGCAGCGGAAGAAAATCTCTTTGATGAACCCCAAACTGCACAACTCAGAGATCTCCAAACGACTCGGCTTGGAATGGAAGAGCTTAGATGATACCGAGAAAAGGCCGTTCATAGATGAAGCGAAGAGGTTACGGATAAAACACATGCAAGATTACCCAGACTACAAATACCGTCCTAGGAGAAAGAACAGAATAGACTCCTTCAGCTCTAGTCCAGCTATATACACGACCAGAGAAACCTTCGTCGAGATGGAGCCCCGACAGGAACCGAGCTACCAGGTCCCCAGCTACCCTGACCACGTCATGTATAACAACATGATAAGTTATAGCGTGCCCTCAATTCCTCAGACAACCTACGTGCCCGCTGCCATTCGCCCTAAGGAAGAGTCTTTGCCAAGCTTGGAGCTCAGGCCGCTGCCTTCTATCGAGAGTATCTCACCCAGGCCCTTTGCAGTTGTGAATCAGCAGATGATGGTGAAAGCGTACCAAGATCTCCACTACGTTCCCGGTGAGGTGGCTAGGATCTCGTATTACCATCCGTATGGTGTCCAGTAATTAATAGTTGTACTCAGTGTTAGATGATTAGAGCTAAGTAGATAGTTGGTAGTGAATATACGTGGCCATTTTTTGATTGTTTTAATGTTGTTATTTTTATTACTTTCTCTTTACTTGTATGTACCTAAAAAAAGTAAAATATATCTACGGTACCGGATTTCAAAACAATATAAAATAGCCAAATAGCTTTAATACTGTCAAACCAACATAACACATCATAATTTTGGATAAAAATTTCGATGTGTTCGAAACTGGTGAAGAATCTATTGTCTTGTCAAGATCTTCGTTATGGCTAACGATAAATAAGTTAGATTGTATTTTTCAACAATCACAGAGTTTTCTATTTCAGCATTTCCACAAGCTCAATGTTATAGAAAACTGCTTGTCGGAAGTAGAAGAAATAATGTACGGCTCATGACTGGCCGTTTTCTCAGATTGATCGCTTGTCATTGGTAATTGATTTGGGTGTTTGCTGAGGGGTATTTCGAGATTGTAATGGTTGAGATGAACTGTTTTTCAGTTTTTTAGAGAGCGACGACGTCTATTTCGATCTGTTTTCGAGTGTTTTGGCACACTGTTATTCAAAAAGTACATTTTCTTTAACAGATAGATTACGAATTTCTTAATCCTTAATGGTCTAACGTTTATGGTCAGTTCAGTGCAGGATTTGAAACATACATTTTCGTAGCTCTTGATATAATATCACTTGTATTGTTTCACTCAATAAGCCAAAAACCGCAGATTCAAAGATTCTAACCAAAACCCTCCCTCAGGCGAAAGTGTTGCGTGAATTAATCAACAGTATTAACTCTACAATATCCCCAGAAACACGCTGTAATTAAAGAAACCTCACACATCCCTACAAATTGCCATTTTACCGACACAATTTGAGGCTGACTGTACTCGCGGAGCTTGCCTTTGCAAAACCCCTTTAGTGGGTCTATTTAAAACAAAGTTGTTTACATAAACGTTCAATTTCGAACTCTATTCAATTCTTAATTAAACATTAACAATATCGATATCAAAGAAATTATTTGGTTATGTTCATGACTTGTATAAAATTAAACTGCTTCACAAAATACCTGATTGTTTGTGTTGAATTATGGATACGTAATCTTTTGCTTCATTTACTTCAGTTCTCAGCGATTTCCAATGTAATTTAAAGTGTTTGGACCGATAAAAAAAATTTACAAACGGATCAAGCTGCACAATGAATGCCAAAGAAATATGACTCTGACTACAAGGATATAGAATTGAACAGTGAATAGTCTGATGTGTATCCGTGTTATCAACATTTTTATTTTACAACAATTATGTTGACCTTTTGGCGATCTTATGCTCTCTTGCCTTTTATGTGGTCTTGAGTCATGTTGTCTAGTATTTTGTTTAAGTTCTATATTCTTACTCAAACCACCAAAAATGAAATGAAGCATCTAAATGAAGTACCTACCTACCATATTCTATTATGCAATCCAGACACACGGCATCACTCAAACTCAAAGCCTAGCTACCCGAACCTTCGACAATGCACCTTCCCATTAGTTCAATCTATTTAAAACGTTAAAAGCCACAGATAAAGTCTGTTTTTCATCAGCTCGGGCGCTAGATGAAATCCTTGCAAACTGCCGAGCATTATCCAAGTTTCGCTCGTTACTGTAATCCAGCATATTCAAAGAGTTATGCAACGCGTTCTGAAACAGTAGATTTAGAGTTCTATTTCGAGGTAGAAGGGTTGATCTTTGTTGGTCGCTTGCTCATAAAACAATGCAGCATTCGAATTTTCACACTAGGTACAAAACACGGTAAAGCTGGCAAACTTTTAGTACAATCAAAAAAGGTTTTTAACACAAAGGATTAAGAGCGGCATCTGCAGGCTGTCACCAGCGCGTACAATCGGCACAAGCGTCTTTCATATACGAAGAATGAATGATGGATGAATCGTGTTGGATCCAGCTTTTTCCAGGAGGAACCAAAACACCGTGAGCCGTGCAGATCTAACATTTACGACCTTATTCGAACGCAATAAAGAAGCATTGGAGCTACCAAAGGTGTAGAACTAAAATGGTACTTTTGATATCTCTGTATATTCATACGAGGCGCAAATGGGCCAAAAGTTGTTTGCTGTATATAGGACGAACTAAGAATGCCTCTACAAGGACGTAGATTTTTAGAAAGGGATTCCCCAAGTGGATACTGATGTGTCTATTGTTGGACCTTCTTGGCAAATCATTTCAGAAGGATGACCACACAGAGTAAAGGACCGCTAAGTAACGAACGAGCTGCGATGTAAATGGGGCGATTCAAGAGTTTTATGTGTGTCTGTTTAATAATACGCTTTCACAATAAAACAACTGGACCGATCGAGTAAATTTTTATAGAAAAAAAAAACAGCCTTCTGAAGTTGGAGATGGCCCACCTGATGTTAAGTGGTAACTATCACCTATAACATAGCATTGCCTCGCAAGTCACGCACGATAGGAACGTGCCCCACGATGAACTGCCCTGCGTCCATCAACTTTATGCATACAGATGTTAAGCCTCATGTGCCTGTAATTACACCGGCAACCACACTCTTCAATCCGAAACACAGCAACGCTGTTTGGCGGCAGAAAAAGGCGTGGTGGTAGTACTTCCCCGAGCCACTCACAAAGTTAGGTAGTTGAAGGCTACATTTATTATCTTTATCAGTTAAAGTTTTTTCATAAGCTGGAGAGGTACCTATTTCATTAGGTGGGCCACCTGTATGTTGTATCATTTTAAAAACCTAATAAAACCTAATAAAAACTGGAATAATTTCCGTACCGGAAGTGAGAAAGAAACAAGAACAAAAAAGTAAAATTTTTATTTTGTCGGGTTTCACAGCTCATTGTAGTAGCTCTGCCTACTGCGAGGAGGTTGTGGATTCGACCCCTACTGAGAGCAAATATTTTTGTCGTGAATATATATGTTTATTCTGTATATTGCATTCTATTATTTTTATACTACTTGCTGATAGAATAAGCATATGGCCCACCTGATGTTAAGTGGTAACCATCACCTATAACAAAGCATTGCGTTGCAAGACACGCGCAATATGAACGTGCACTACGATGCACTGCCCTGCGTCCATCAACTTGTGGCATACAGAAAAGGCAGTCTTTTCAAAACAAAGTATCTGATTAATCTATCAATGAGTTCCTAATAGTTCCTAATAGTTCATAGTAGCTGGTAAAGGTTCTCTTTGCTAGATGGCGTTACGTGCAATGTCTAGCAAAACTTTTTTTTACACAAGGTGTTCCGATACTTGTGTAAGCTTCAGGGGGCTAAAGTACCCATCAATATGAATAACTTTTTCTAAGGAACCAACACTGTGAACGCGAAAAAAAAACCAGCTGTTTCATACAAAATTTCAATACCTACCTGGGTAAAATGTATGAAACAGCTGTTAATAAGTATTGGAACATTGTGTTTTGTATTGTATTTTCACTTCCAGCTTTTCTAACTCTGAAATATGTGACGTTTGACTATTGCTGTACTATTCATATTCAACTTTCCACTACGACATATTCTAACAATCTTTATACGTGTGAAAAGTTTTAATAAAACGCACGGCTTTGAACCCCAGGCACGGTAGGCATCCCCTCACATCTTATAGTAACAAGCACCTTCTTGAGATTCTTTTAAGAGTGTCTAATAAGGGAAGTAGTTAGAGGTAAGTTCAAATATCAAATTTGTCACATAGCCGCATTTTGCCGTAGTTGGTATGTCATACGTGACAGGTTGCAAGCCCTGTACAAACAGCAAAATTTTCCAATGTTTTGCCCTTATTACCGTGGCAGTGGCGGATTTACATATTTGCCGCCAGGGGCCTTATGCTCACTTCGAGCGAGATTATCTCACGGTGGAGATGACGTCATATCTCGTTCGATAACTCGTGACAACTATTCTCACCATCTCACTCCCCAATTTTCTCATTCAAAGTTCATACGAGACGCAACGTCAACGAGTTATTGAACGAGATATGACGTCATCTCCATCGTGAGATAATCTCGCTCGAAGAGAGCTTATGCCCCCTGTAGGCTATTCATGCCGCCCCTACTGACTTCTACAATTAAAAACCCTAGTTTACCATAAAAAAAAATTGTCAATGAAATTACAACTTTATGATTGGTGCACTATCACCCTCCTTATATGAACTCATAATTGAGCTTTTCTTAGTTTATACAAATATATCCAAAAACAAGATATACATAATCGTCGTTGTGGTGCGAGAAGTCACAAAGTAACAATTTTTGCCATCATTTTGGCAAAAATTGTTACCTTGTGACGTTGTGACGTTGTTAATGATGCCAAAGTATTTTTTCAACCCATTGTACCTTCTCAGAAAGTAATATAGCTGCTTTTATTAAAATTTTGGATAATACAAGAATGTCAGAAGTGCATAACTACCCGTAGAGGCATAAGTCTGTCTACAAAAATCATCTAAGGGTTCTTAAGTAATTTAATTCAATCGCTTTACTCATACAATATTACTTACAAATTAGGCTTTTTTTCTAACATATATATTATACATGTTAGAAAAAAAGCCTAATTTGTAGCCTCCTAAAATCTGCCACCCTAGGCTCCAGCCTACTGAGCCTGCTGGTAAATCCGACACTGGCAGTAGGTACCTTAAGTTATTGATCCACTAGCGAGACTTACCTACTCGTACTCGTATGTAAAAGGCACACATGGATACAGGTTCTCGCACGTTTTGTGACGAAAATATTCCTCGCCAATTTCACAGCCGAATAAAGATAACTGCTCTAAAGATATCTCCAACAGTTGTTACCCATCTCTTTTTCAAGGCTTACAGACATGTATTTTGTTGTGCACACGTACGTTTTTCACGTATGGAATACCAACTACAATTTTAAGTTTTACAACTATGTAAAAAGGAAGCCATTCTGCTGATAAAACTTTATTTGCAGAATATTTTTTTTTTATTTGGATATAGTCTGTACGTGGTAGACAAAGTAATTGTATGATGAGAGAGACTTTTCCTCTCTGTGTGTACCGCTTGTATAATGGGTTGTGTTCTGAAGAATTGTTTGACATGATGCCCACAGCTTCATTCTATCATCACACTGCTCGCCATAAGCAGGGAGCTCATCCACACACCTTGGAACCAGGATGGTCGCGCACTGTTCGGTTTCAGAGGAACTTCCTCCCGCGCACTCTAAGGTTGTGGAATGCGCTCCCTGCGGATGTTTTCCTTGTAGAATACAACATGGGGTTCTTCAAAAAAAATACCGTTCTAAAATATTCAATATTCAAGGGTCAGCAACGCGCGTGTGACACCTCTGGTGTTGCAAACGTCCATAAGCTACGATAACCACCTCCCATCAGGTGGGTCGTACACTTGTTTGCTTACTTTGTAGTATAAAAAAATAACGAAACTCTCATTTAAATGTTTTTGTAACTAAAACCACCAATAGCCAATACACAGACTATTGGTGGTTATGGTATGGTAAACTTGACATTGGCAAATTCGTGGCAAACCCTATCGGCCACTGAACAGCCACAAATAAAAGAAGAAGAAGAAGGATCCACTAGTATTAAAAGTTCTAAAATGACAATAAGCATAAGTCACGTAAACTGGGTATTTTACAAATCATTTTCCAACAACGATAAAAGTCGACGCTAATGGAAAAGTCAAGAAAAACCACTTTAACTTCACCATTCTTCAAAAAGCATGAACGAAAACAATTCATTTACATGAAACACTCGTTTACAATTTGTTTTGAAGCACCAAATAAAGTTGATGGCTCTGTAACACAACAATATTTATATAAGACTGCACAAATGGAAGGATCGGTCTTAATAATAATAAATAAATAAATAAATATTGGTGGACTTTCCACACAGCACTATCTAGCCCCAAACTAAGCCAAAGCTAAATAATATTGAGACCTGATATAATACATAATATACATTTTTTTGTAAATATATACTTATAAGCTAAGAAAATCGTGTAATTATAAGGTATACCTACTTAACTTACGTAATTAAAGGTCCATATTTTAAATTCATGAACACAACTCAACTGAAAATAAGAACTTCAAGAGAATGCGGAATCTAAAAATGACTGGATTAGGAATATTATCTACTTGTATTTAAGAACCATTACCCAAGCTTCAGTTTTCTCATTGTTTATTCTCTATTTTTTCGACAACTTTAAAAAACTAAGATAAAAGAACGGTAGGAACCCAGTCGTTAGTAGGTTGCCTGTTCTTCTAGGCTTGGTTTCATAGAACTGGCACCTAGATTCACCTAGCTTTAAGACGTTTCAAAGTGATCCTTGTGATTAAATTTAATAAATACCTTTTGAGTTTGATTTTAAGTGCTGGTAACAGGCCACAAGGTCCCAATAAGACCGACAAGACTCCTCTATATTTTATTTAATCAAGGAGCTCCCCTAAAATATTAGCAACGCTAAATGCGCTGTACAATGGCCCGGATTGCGTCATAAATGGCTTAAATGACAGAAACGACATAATGTACGGAATAAATGGCGTAAACGAATTGTGTCCGGAAATAGATTGGCGACGTGTGGAATGAGCCGGAACTATGGGTTTCGATAATGTGGAATCTTCCCTTTTGCGAGTTTTGTTTGTGTGTTTGCTAAAAGTAAGCTAGTTAGTATGAGTTTCCTGGAGCCTGGAGATTACAATCTTTAGCTAAACTAATATTTTAAAGATCGCTAATTATCAATCATCAAATATCGTATGGCAAAGGATCGATCTTTTAAAATATTGATTCAGATAATACATCCTCATTTAAACAAATGATTTATATTTGCCTAAATACTCCGTGTAAAATATCCTCCAATATTTAATGAATTTTATTCTGTTTTTTCTAAATTTACACATTTGTTTATAAAAAAAACTGCATACCGTTGCGAACGATCTAGCGAGAGATAGCTCAACTGAATTAAATCAGTGCCAATCAGATGCGTCCTCAAGACACTGGCTGTATTGCCACGCTGAATGGCACAAGCGCGGAGCCACCGTTGGGCATGCCGTCTCACACAGTGTTCGCCTCACGACTTTGTCTACGTGGAACCACAACACTGTACACCATTTTGGTCAGACCGTCATATTATATATTGTAAACATTTCTAATGATGCAGAATACACTATATAGATCATGAGCGTGTTTATATCAGACTCGCAGTCGCATTTTTGGGTGGCTGTGACAAAAACCTTTTTGAGGGCTGGATCCGCTGGACCTGCTGCATCTGCGGCAATGCTGATGCGCTGAGCCAGATACTCACCAGCCCTCGGGTCATGCGTATATTATATTTAGTTACGTCATAGACTTGAGAGATTATAATGCTGTTTTGTTCCTCGTTTTTTTTTTCTATGTATTTTAAGTACTTCACACAGAACACCATGGCTAAGTGAATTACTTAAACTACCCCAAACAAATAACCAGTAAACACCGACTCACACCCCCTCAATAACTCTTTACGGATCAAACAAACAATTAAATTAAGCAAACGCCGCGGCAGATGTTCAAACAAACATGTAATTTCAATCAATCATTATAGGATAGGGATATAAAACATTGAATTAAAAAAAAGTAAATTTTTACAAAGTGACAAAAATAACCGGACATTCAGAGACCGGACTTTTTGCCGTTAAATGGCTCGTCCTAGGAGGTACTACCACCACGCCTTTTTCTGTCGCCAAGCAGCGTTGCTGTGTTTCACTTTGAAGAGTGTGGTTGCCAGTGAAATTACAGGCACATGAGGCTTAACATCTGTATGCCTCAAGTTGATGGACGCAGGAAAGTGCATCGTAGGGCATGTTCCTATCGTGCGTGTCTTAGACGGCAATGCTTTTTTTATAGGTGATGGCATAGATAAGAGAATACGTTACCACTTAACATCAGGTGGGCCATCTGCTTGTTCCATTACCAAGTAGTATTTAAAAAAAATAAGAAATATCAATTTTTAGAACTCAAAAACTATAAAATCGAATTATTTTATGATCGATCATGAAATTTAAATACACTAGTAGAATAACGCTTGACCACACTTGGTTGCCTAAAATCTGGCAAACTTTCGGCCGGTTTCTGAAAACTCGATCAAAACTAATCGGATGTCAAGTCTCTCGCCATTTCAGCTATTACATCGAATAAGATAGAGATAGCAAGAGACTTGACATGCGATTAGTTTGGAACTGGCTTTCAGAAACCGGCCGTTAGTGTCTACTTTTATCAAAATATTTTTTTCTAGGAACATGTCAGCTTTATTTGTTTTTTATAAGAGATATTATAATGAGTTTTATGTTCACGTGTACCTTGATGAATTCGGAGGAAAGTCGGATACATACGGCTAAATAATGTTCTTGCCCAAGCCTACTCCCACCACTATAATACACCGTATGTTTTCAATTAGCTCGTGTTAAATTATTTATTTGAACGCCCCATATATTGTTACAATTCTTAATACGTATGGTCCGATTTTTTTATTAATATTGACGATATTTTCCAAATCATTGCTTCATTCGCACCATCGGTTTTGTTTCCATTATCAATTTCGTGTTAGTGAAATGTACTAGTACCTAGTAAAAGCGTGTAAAATTGTAATTGAAACTAATTGTTAGGTTCTATACATGGCACCATTGTAATTATTAAGTAAGAAATCCTATCCTTTCACCACACTGTTTCGAAAGAAACTAGTGACACGACAAGAGAGAGAGAGTAAGAAATAACATAGAATGAGTTGGAAGATATCCCGTTATTTTAGCCTGACTAACATGTAATATTTGGATGTACCTCTGTAGGGGTAGCCTTTTAGACGTCTTCAAAGAATTTTGAGTTGGTACTTGGAGGGATATCTATGGGGATGTCTACCGTGTCAGGGGATCAAACAATCACCGCGTCGGGAAACACTAAATGTTTCCTTTCTATGTTTTCCTTCACAGATTGAGAGCACTGGAATGCCAGTGCTCTCTTTCATGCCAGTGCTCAATTTTACTCTTCTCAACATTTTATCGGTGCACGACCGGATTCGAACTTACGACCTATTGATCAGAGGGCGGGTTCACTCCCACCGACGCTCTTACTTTCTTTATTCTTTATTGTACAGAAATGATTTACACAAAAAACTACAATAAACAAAACATACAAAGGCGAGCTTAACCCTAGATAGAGTTTTCTTCCAGCAAGCCTTAGAGGATAGAGAGAGTGAATTAAAATGGTGGGGGTCTTAGTCTATAAGACTTTTCAAATAATGTAGTATAGGGGTTTGAGTTCTTTTGGCTCATGTTTCTCTGTAATTCTAAAACTTTACAATCTCGCTCCACAGTATCCACAGAATCTCATCAAAGCGTCAATCCACTTTGTACTCAAATCCTTCAGAACTCCAATGTGAGCCGAACAATAGAAGTGAGTTATAATACCTAAGAGTATACAGAACATGGACAATACTTTCGCGAAACCCCGAAGGCGTCGTCAATGGCCACTTTATAGCGGCTTCAGGGATCCATTTCAGACAAAGTGGATAAGACAGCGTGTAGAGGGATTCGAAGAGTTTGGTCATTGCTAAATATTATAAGATATCACAGCGACAAGATGCTTATGGCTGGTTTCAAGCCCGATCAAAGCTAATTGGATGTCAAGTCACTTGCTATCTCTATCTAATTCGATGTTATAGCTGAAATGGCGAGTGACTTGACATTCGATTAGTTTTGGTCGAACTTTCAGACCCCGCCCGTTTGTATCTTAAAATGATTAAAGATTATTAAAGTGTTTCAAATTATAAAAATATTTGTGCTTCTATAGGGTGAAGTAAAATACTTACAAACCTTTCTCTAGCCTAAAGGTTTGATGGAAGAAAACTCGTGTTAAGGTTCAGCTCGCCTTAGTACATTACTCAATTTCTATCTTTTTCCTATGTATTGTATTTAGTGCAATAAAGAATTAATTACAACTTTATACCTCTAAATAACGCGCAAAAAATTGTCCGTCTGACTTACTAGTTTTTTTTTTATTTTTTTTTTATACAACTAACTGATGGAACAAGCAGATGGCCCACCTGATGTTAAGTGGTAACCATCACCTATAACAAAGCATTGCCTCGTAAGTCACGCACGATAGGAACGTACCCTACGATGCACTGCCCTGCGTCCATCAGCTTGAGGCATACAGATGTTAAGCCTCATGTGCCTGTAATTACACCGGCAACCACACTCTTCAAACCGAAACACAGCATTGCTGCTTGGCGGCAGAAAAAGGTGTGGTGGTAGTACTTCCCCGGACGAGCTCTCCACAAAGAGCTCTACTACTCTTAAAAGTCTTAGTTTGCTGTTATTAGAGCATTGCAACGAATAGATTTTTAGAAATATCTCAGAATTTTTTTCTTAGACATTTCAAATGTTTCATGTACCGTTTCTGGAAATTACTTATTTAGTTAAATATAATAAATGACCAAGTCTCTTGAGCCGCGGTATACGTAATAACCTAGTCATAGACACAAAGTGATTGAGTTCGAAGACGCAACTTTGTCTCAGCTCAATATCATTCACTCGTCTCAATGGAATGAACAGAAACTCTTGGATTTGCTACTAAAACGTATTTTAGTCTGATTAACACTTTAAGATGGAGTTTATATCGTAGTTTATTAAGTTTTATTGTGGTATTTAAGTTGATCGTGATTTGAATGAAGTTAGTAGCAATTTTGATGCGTGCGCTTAAGTTTGTGACTCAAATCTTGGAATATAGTTGATATTGTGATCTGCTATATCACTTTATTTGTTTTTTTAAGCCTGCCGTACCGCGCTTCTATATTAAAATTACGAGTAACCCAAAATGCGAAGCTTAAAGAAACAGATCCCCAGGCATCATAGATATTCCCTCAGGTTTCTTAGTGCCAACTACTCTCTAAGCAACTATAATAAATTTATTTTATTTAAAGGTGAAATTGCTTAACAAATAACAAGCTCATCATCATCTGCCTGAAGAAATCCACTGCTAAAAGAAATAAGCCTGCCCCAATTTCCAGGAAGAACGATTTTGAGCCTTTTCCATCCACAGACAACACAAGCAGCTACTTAGCCACAATTAATTCTAATAACTCCGACGACTTAATACTTCCATCAATTTCCAAATCAAGTTCTTACAAAGAGCCACAGAATAGCAAAGCAGAAAGGGCATTATATTAATGCCGCTGAACGCATTAGGAGGCAGGAAATGGCGGCGTACACATCCAGTATTGTGCTCGAGGAAAAATGATATAATATCATAACATCCTTTTATGACCATTACTGGGTTTGTCCGCCTATGGGTCAAAGATGAGACGGGAATGTTTTTGCCTATTTTAATGCGTATTCGGAGAGGAAATCCAGGTAGTTCTAGTGAGGGAAAATTATGTGTAATCATGAACTCATTAATACCACAACGTTCTTAAAAAGATCGTTAGACAAATCGAAAGCTAAAGTAGTCTAGAACGGAAACGTGTTGCAGCTCATGGCGTTGGTATTTTATTTCTTAATTTTGGTTATGATAGTTTATTTTCTCATTACATAGGTTGTAAATAACAATGTGATATACTTACGAGAACAAATAGTTAATAAACTGAACTGGTGCTGACTGGTCCTGAAATCGGTTTATAAAAGCCTGTGAGATACTTATGTTTAATCGATAAAGTCAAAAGTATCCAAAACTCAAAAATAAATAAATCTCGATTCAGTTTAAGGCTAAGATAGTGCTGAATGGATGCCTAAAATATTTATTTATTATACGTTATATATGATATTTTACTATTGATATTTTTATGACAAAGTTTATAGTTTTAAAATGCTTTTTGACCCTCAGTTTTATTAATTAATGTATTTTTTTTTCTTATGGGTTCAAACCGAATCCCAGTAACAATGCTTGGCGACTAAAATAGGAATGATGGTAGTGCTTCCCCGGACAAGCTCTTATTCTTTTTTTTATAAGCAACTGGCTTCATCCTCGAAGTAGCTAATCTATGGTACGCCGCCCTACACGAGACAAATCGCCCAGCTGGCCATTTGTCAAAAAACCTGCATCCGCCCAATGAAAGCGGTCATTGTCAACACGCAGGGATTCTTACGCACTTCCTTACACGTTATCACAACGGGACAGAGTTCAAATTCCTATATCACTCCAGGAAAAAAATGTTTGGAGAAATAATGGTGAATATTACAAAAGAATCTTTTTAAAGTAGAAAATATTGTAAATCCTGCGGTGACTTATTGACTGTATGATTTTCTTTTGTTTTTATTCTTAATTCTGTCCGAAGTATATTACTACTAACATTAACATGCAAAAGTTTGGATGTTTGTTGTTCTTTTACGCCTTAACCACTGATAGGATTCTTTTTATTCCGAAAAATCTACAAAAAAATAAAAGACTAACAAAATACCCTAGAAAATAATTTGCTAAAACACGAGAGCCGAACCCACATCTCAGCAAAGTAATCTCTCTTTTGCCATAAACAGGTAACATCATCAAGTCTATAATTCAATTTGACAAACAGCCATACAGAAATAGTTAAGTTGCACACCCAAAAAAATCTTTTGATAATTGAGCCCAAACCAAATATAAATTTCCACTACAACCTAATGAGCTACAATACTGTATAGAAAAAATCAGCAGCCATTCATAATACAGACCATTATTCACTGAAAAAGCGCGGACTTAAAATTAAAAGCGTCATTTAAAAGGACAGTTCGGAAACAAAAGTATGAAATGAAATGGAAGTGGACATCGAAATGCCGTCGGCGCGAGATAAGCCAACTTTCACCAGGGCCCCTACCATGATCACATGAAGCAGGGAGAATTGGGCCTTACCTAATATATCTCTATCTCTATCTCTATATATATAAAAATCAATTGCTGTTCGTTTGTCTCGCTAAAACTCGAGAACGGCTGGGCCGATTTAGCTGATTTTGGTTTTGAAATGTTTGTCGTAGTCCAGAAAAATTGCGAGGAAGATAGTACAAACAACAATTTCTATTTCCCATATAAAATGTTCTACCTAAAGCGAAGGGAGTTTTAATGTCGTAAAGATAGGTGATACGAAGTATCTGGGTCATCTAGTAAATAATAAAAATAGAATAGAAAAATATTTATTTTGTCTCTCAAATAACTAAATTTACAAAGAGCTGTTACAATTTGTTTTAGGACAAAATAGACCACCACTCTGCATTTGCTGTAATAAAATATCATTTATTTCCAACAGTTAGTACCTACTTATTAACAATTTTTCTTAACTTTACTTAAGAGTAGTAGAGCTCTTTGTGATGAGCTCGTCCAAAGAATTACTACCACCATGCTTATTTCAGCCGCTAAGCATTGTCTTTAACTAAAACAGCGTAGCGTAGGGTGTGGTTGTGGGTGAAATTACAGGCGCATGAGGCTTAACACCTGTATGCCTCAGACAGTGCATCTTAGGGCACGTTCATATTGCGCATGACTTGCGAGGCAATCAAAGGCGTGCCATATTTTTTTTTGATTAGGCTTTGTTTTACTTCAACATGAATCAAGATGTAGGATAGTAGGCCCCCATGGGTACACTCGCGACGGGGGTAGGCAGGGGGATAAAAGTAGCGTTTTTGCTATCTCGTTTTAATGCGTATTGTAAAAAGCATTGAGTTGGTATCTTTTGTATGTCGTTTACATTTAAATCAGTTGTCTCCTATTGATATTATTATCTCCTGTGGTTTTATTCAGAGCAATGCTGAATGTTGTCAAATGTTTATGAGAAAGGAGCGGGTTGCCATCGTATTTCATTTCGAGCTTGAATTCTGCTTTTATTACTTACTAGTAGCCGCACGCGGCTTTGCTTGCGTATATTAGTGATTGCTAACATGAATGTTTAAAGCGTTTTTCTTGTGTTGGATACATTCGGTTCTTGTTCCTCCTTTGTACTTTTTTGGGATATAAATTAACCTATGTCCTAATTCAAACTATTCAAGTTACAATCTATAATTGTATAAGTTTTATCCCGATCGGTTCATTGTTTAGGGCCTGATTGACACATTAACATCGATACATCCAAAAATCACTAAAAAATGTTTATATTAGTAGGATAGGATATTATTGTTTTTTTTTTCATTAACTTTAGAAATATTTTTCTATAAGCTTTAATTACAGATCAAAATCAGTTGAAAATAAAACCCAGTTTTCTTTTTTGGATTGAAGAATAGACCAACGTGAAAGTCAAAGTTTCCACCCCTAATTGAGTAAAAAAAACAACCAAAGAGGTTCTCAATAACGTCGACACTCGAAAAAACACTTCAAGACTCTTTGTAGAATTCTTTATAAATACTGGCCGCTATAGAAAACAATCGGCGTTCGGAATTCAAAAGAGAAAACAAAAAAATGGCGCGATTAGATCTTCAAGTGGCGAGTGGTGCCCGCGGTTTCTCATGGGGATATGTTTTGGTACCGACGCAAGAGGGAGCCTAGTTAGTGGGGTGGCTGTCATTCTCGATGAATTTTGGATAACCGTGGAATGTGATAGATTGATAAATAAATATAATACAAAAGAGCGGTAGGAATCAAGGTGTAAGTTTGTTGCCTTCATGTAGGCTTTGGTCGCGTGAAACTGGCACCTAGAGTCACGTCAGATTTAAAACGTTTCAAAGGGATCCTTTGAATAAATACACTTTGACTTTGTTTTGAAATGCCCGGCTATGTAGATCCTACATTGCCGTCGCGTGAAACTGGCACCTAGAGTCACGTCAGATTTAAAACGTTTCAAAGGGATCCTTTGAATAAATACACTTTGACTTTGTTTTGAAATGCCCGGCTATGTAGATCCTACATTGCCGTTAAAGTTAAGAATAATTAAAAAAAACAGGTTTTGTAGATGATTTATACATCTCCTCACCATCATGACCGTGCAATGTGCATGTTCAACCTGAACAAGTACTATGGTTCGTCTTCCAGTTTGTGTTTGCCGTTCAGGAACAACGACTGCTAAGTTAGTTCTTCGAGCAAATTGTGCAAGCTATAGGTACCTATATTCAAGGTGTTAAAATACTACTACCGAAAACTTCAGGCTAAAGTACCCATCAATATGAATAACTTTTCTACGGAACCAACACTGTGAACGAGAAAACAAAAACAGCTGTTTCATGCAAAAGTTCATTACCTACCCGGCTAAAATGTATGAAACAGCATTCATATTGATGGGTACTTTAGCCCCCTGAAGTTTTGGGAAGTGGTATTTCAAAACTGTATAGCGATGGCACGGGAAGAAACAGGAACAGCTGCAGGGCTTTTATTCCCAGGTAAGTTGGTCAAGATTATTTTTAAGGATGTCTTAATGGGGTAATCAGAGGTACGTCCAAATGTTAAATTGGGCACACTCCCAGATTTTGCAGTAGTTGGTATCCTATACGTGACAGGTTGCAAGATAATCGCCGCTATAGAATACTAACTGGTTTCTTCACGATGTTTTCCTTCACTGTTTGCGAGCACAGATATTGCCAACTGAAATTATTCGAAGAGGAAAGTCCATTAGTGCACGACCAGATTCGAGCCCACGGCCTTACAATAAGGCGAGGTAATTCCCACTAGGCCGATGCTCTGAAGGCACACGTAGAGTTGTACGTGTCCAGTAGTTTACCAGCAGCGTGGTCACCCGCGCTAAGTGCCGGCGTCTCGCGGCGGCCGCTCCCACGGGTGGGAATTAGCGCTCAATTGGCGAGATGATTCGATTTGCGCCCCAACCGCGCTCGCCTGACCGTGGCTCCGGATTGTAAGAAAACACTTTCTTACGTTAAATCTACATCCACGCTTTAAAAATAGAATAAATAAATGTCGTTTGATTCAGGCACGGTTTGTACAAAATATACACATATCACATTTTTTTTAAATTTGTGTTTATGGATGATTCCGTTCTGATTTAATAAGAAGATAAATACATAAATCACAAAAAAACACACGAACAAAAATACAGCCAAAATATCGATATAAAAAAAATCACCCCTTGTTCTGACTGCATAGCACATCATGCCCAGATTTAAAAAAAAATATATTCTTGTGTTACGATTTCAAATATCAAACATACGATCAAGAAAAATTTTAAATTACTTTAAAATACCTACAAAATGTAAATAGCTAACACAACTAACCCTTTGCCCGATCACGTACATGATACTTATCCAGATAAATAAAAATGTTGTTCTGCTTCGATTTATGTATAAATCCAAGTTTCATTCAAATCCGCTGTGGAGGAACAAAAAATGTATTCACTGGCAAACTTTTGCATTTATAATAAAATAATCTGATTATTGGTGAACATTTCACATGGCATAAAATACAGCCTTAAAGTAATCAAAGCTTGTAGTGTTGTTTTTCATTTCATTGCTATAGTTGTGCAACCTTTTCTAGGAATTATCTTAAGTGATAAAATTCTGGATTTGTGCAATTTGATACTGGTATTCAAGAACTTTTATTTTATTGTATTGAATTATACTAGGTAGTTATTATTCTGAAGATCCAGCATACCTACTTACGTTGTCTTCTTCGACAAACTACTACCTTCTACTGTCTTCGTAGAGCTATCTACGGAGAGTCGCAGCAAGTACTACGCTTCTACAGCTACGAAGAACGCTACGCAGACAGAACAGTAGCAAATAATTTAAATGAAGCTACGAGTTGGTTTATTAGTTATATTATACGATCGAAAAATATAAGTACAAAGATCGAAACTCAAAAACACTCAAGTAAGCTTCTCAGCCTTGCAAGTAACCTGAGTTCCCTCGCCACTTGATTTTTATTAAAATTAATATAATTTTTTTGAAACCACATTTCTGTAATCATAAATATCGATTACACAGAAGAGCCCTCAATTCAAGTGGCCTACATTACAAGTCCTTACTATGAGAACAAGGTAAGTACTATTGTGTGCGGAACCATTGTTAAATATTATTTATACGACGATCTGATAACATTGTAAAAACGTTTAACTGATTGCGATAAGTTTATTATTGTGTTTTTGTATTGTTTATAACTAGTTTTGTTTATTTTGTTGAAATAAATTGTAGCTATAATACCTGTTGAAATTATGGTAACAATAGTTTGAATTTGTGACTTAATTTTATTTTTTTCTTTGCTTTAAGATTTTTGAGATTTGTTGTATGATGTCGGCAAAAGTGTCAAATATAAATATAGAAAACAATCTAATACGAAACAAAAATTGTATCGATAAAAAATTGAATCGATGATATTATACAGAATGAATTTATGAGACAGGGCAGTAAGGGCAGGTAATTTAACCGTTATAGTTAAATCAAAACGATCCTAGGAGACCATCCATAACTTTTTGAGATATTCTGAACAGTATACCTACACAGATACCTAAATCATTTTTTTTCATTTCTATAGTTTCTATTTTATGTAGGTATCAAAAGGCTCTATGGGACCACTTAAGCCATGAGTACTAGAAATGACCAAAAACTTTTCCAATGGATGCTAGTCAGAGGTAAGTCCAAATATTACATAAACTATATAGTATTGAGACCGATTTAGATTTATCAATTTTCACACACAAACATTCCAAACTTAATACTAATAACTATTCAATTTAATTTACAAATAAGTCAGTAGCATACACGATTCTCCCGCCCACCAATCGCGTTCAACAAATGCGATGTCACAGGTTAACTAGCAGTTATTACAATAAATTGCATAGAAGTTATAATAGTTACTATGGGTTGTCGCGAATTGGCTGTTTTCACACGGCGTGCTAATCATTACATGTGGATGCTGTTTGGGCGTGTGTCCATTGGTGTACGTGACATCCTACTAATATTATAAACGCGAAAGTTCGTAAGTATGGATGGATGTTTGTTACTCTTTTACGTAAAAACTACTTAATAGATTTTAATGAAACTTTACAATAATATAGCTTATACATCAGAATAACACATAGGCTACAATTTATAGAGATATTGTGTGACTAATCCTGCGCAGACGAAGTCGCGGGCACCAGCTTTTAAAATATAAATGGGCTCAATAAAGTAGTCCTCAGGCACGGTAGACATTCCCTAAGATCAATCGGTCACGATCATTGAGTTAGTCAAAGTTTGTTATACCTTCTTGTTAAAACACAGCTACTTAAATTCAAAGCGTTTTTTTTAAATTCTTAACTCATATTTCACACCGTTTAGTACCAAATAATTCGTTAGAAAAGTAAGTGAGAAATCTTTTTTTAGAATAGCCAACTTAAGTGGCTGTCACCCGTCAAACAAACTTTTCGCGCGCACAATTAAAAATGTTTGATGATATAAAAATTCTAAAACCAGTTATGAAAAATAAAACAAGTTTTGGAAAATAGCATTTCAAAGGTTCAGCTAAAATGAAAAATTAACTTTAAAATATTTTTTTTCTTACCTCCAAATGACGATTAACCGACGTTATCGTACAATATGTAAATACCGTACGACATAGAACTATGGTCGACCACCCTGTGGGCGTGCGCTAACTAAACAAATTGTCGTTTGCGGTGCGTTTGTGAACCGCGCCGCGCAAATTAGCCTGTTTGTTTCTGCCGCCTTTGTAGTGCACGCCCGCATTTATAGAAGTGTGCGGTTAGCTTAATGCTAGGTTTCAGGTTACTCTTACATTTATGTTTGTTTCTGATTGGTTCAGAGTTTACAATTTTGGCAATACAAATAATACGTTCACTTAATTGGTTTTGTTATTCTCAGGTCAATTTAAACCAATTGTGCTTCAATTCTGTCATCAAATGAATGACGGTTATTATTTCTGGACAAACGTCAAAATACTTAACATCAATAATTCTCAGTTACAGGTTTCAACATTTTTTAAAGATATAAAATCACTGATGTGAATGTATTTATGAAAAATTGCAAAAATAATGACAAAAGTTCAGTATTTTGATCCAAGCAAGACGTATTTTTAACAAAAATCTATTTGAAGCCATTTGAAATTATTTTTTTTAGGGTTTCGTACCCATAGGGTTTAGTTTAGTTGCATTAGGCGACCTTAGAACTAAAGCTGCTAGCTAATTGCAATTAGCTCGTACAGATCGCTTCAACAATATTTCGAAACTGAGGTGTTTTAGATTGATACTGCGAGTATGTGTGGTGTCACAGTGTGAGTAAGTAAAGTATAGGAAGTATGCGGAGCGAAAAATGTAATTTCAATCTGTTCTACAAACCTTTCCGAGTGCTAATCGGCTCATTGGATTAGTTAAAAATCAAAGTCACCTCTTATTTCACCACTGAATTTACTATTTTTTTATACAACTTTAGTTGTCTAGAGACAACTAACTTCATTTATTATTATTTTTTTATTTATTTATGTAACTAGATCGGTTTCATAAGAAGAAGTGATGAATGTTTATCGTTCTGTTTTTAATGGTTTTTGAGGTCTGAATGTTTTAATTTATCTATCCAAAGTCAAAGTTAATTAGACTTTTATTTATTCAGTTGAACAACCAGGATTCATGCGGCACCGATTCAGTCGATTCCGTCGAGTCTCAAGCTAGGTTAATACATGCCAGTTATTAACGACCAAGATTAGAATAATAAGCAACATTTATGACTTGATTCCTACGAACGACTTGCCTACTTTAGCCTACTTCAATTGCCTACTTGTATTGTATTGTTGTAATATGTAATTTTAAAAATGTATTGTATTTATGGCTGTGTGTTTTTTTTTGACAATAAACTTCTTGTGACATTTAAGTTTTTGTATTTGTATTTGGATATCTTACTGTACCTACCACACTGTGTCTCTAACAGTGTCGTACCCGGACTCGCGCCACCGGACACGTCCGGCCTGCGCGCCGGTTATCCAGATTTCGCTCCGATAGAAATACCGGACGCACCCACGGTGCATTCGACCGCATTTCTAAACTGAATTTGTAGTTTTAGTCCGGATTAGAATTTTCGGAGTTGTGACGTAGATCTACAGTCAACCGCTGTGTTACTGCAAGCTATGAAGGTTACTGTGTCGGCATTTTTAAGATTTTTGTATTATTTTCACTGACAGCCTTTACAGCTCAGTTTGTAAAGAAAAACGAATGAAGATTCATTTTATTTAACCACAAATAAATAAATAATAACCGTAAATAATAAAATCTAAGATAACGTAGAAAACAATAGACATATGAGACTTAGCACCCGTACGGCACAAATGAAATGAAATTTGAAATGAAATGAAATTTATTGAGATCAGTAACAAACATTACAGTATCTTATTAAAATTGGGTTTATGTATAACAATTTCGATATTTCCTGGTTGGACAACATTGGTACCCAAACTAGGATAATCCTGTGTTATGGCATACCAATGCCCTCCGCCGAACAGTTATGGCTTAAATTTTAGAACACAATTACATTTCAAAAAGTATTATTTACTTAAATTAACAAGTAAAATACTGAATTATTATAACAATTTATATGACAAGAAGTAGAATTATAATCAATTATTATTTAATACATTTTATTCCTAATGAAATAACTATTCTCCTGGCATGCAACAATTAATCAACATGTTTAAAAATTCCAAAAACCAATATTTCAATTCAAATAAATAATAAAAATAATATGTAAATTAAAAATTAAAAATATTAAACATAATTAAAATTAAAATATTTAAACATTAAAATATTTAAGACTCACTCCAGAACAGCCAATAAGCTCTCGGTTGAGGCATAGTCCTGGTTCAAAAGCCAACATTTTACAGTAGACTTACATTTAAAAAGAGACAGAGGATAAAAATTTATTAGTTTATTCAATTTTTTATAGATGTAGGGCTTTATAAAGTAACCTTGTTGGCGTGCAAATGACAAAGCTGAAGCAGGAAGCAGTGCAATGTCATACACGTAGGGCACGTAACCGTAAGTTTGTTGGCTGTCCATCTAGACTTGTTTGCGTGGAACTGGCACCTAGATTCACCTAGTTTTAAGACGTTTCAAAGTGATCCTTGTGATTCAACTAAATAAGTGCTTTTAGACTTTGCCTTTGTCACGCCCTCGGTGGACGTGATCTATGAGGTATTGCAATTGTTATAGGCAGAGGTGACCAACTACAGATGGGTCATATGATTGTTCCATCACAGCTGTCAAAAGGGACACAATAATGTGCCAGTGCTGTCTGATATGACGATTTTAGGTACCTTATGTGGTATGAGTACCTACAGTGCCGGTATAACTTCATACTATTTAGAGCTAGGATTGTGGTTTATAATGAGATTATTCTGACGTAAACTTGGATGTATACGTATTTGCAACTAAATTTCTAAATTATTTAAGAGTTTATATCGCAGTTCAAAAGAAGACATATACCTATTATTTCGTGAACCCATTGGATTTTTGAATTATAAAAATAAGTAGCTATGAAAAAAAACAAAATCGTTCTTCCTGAATATATATAAAGGACGCCTAAATCCAGGAGTGGGCTTCTTATAGATGATGATGATGGAAAACATGGAGTAAATCAGCTATGGCTCTAGCAGCGGTAATGTGCTTGTTACCTGTCACGTATAGAATAACTACATTACTGCATTAATGCAGGGTTAAATGTGACGTTCGGACGTGATTCTGATTACGTCCTTACACAAAAATCCCTTCTTGGGAAAGTAAGTACCGCTTGAGTTGTAAAAGATCCGAGATGTCTACCATACATTTGCATATTTGTTTTTTGTATTTGGCTATAGACATTAATATTCAGAGTTGAAAGAATGAACAGCAAGACCGTAGAGGTGCGGGAGTGTAAAAAAAACGGAAATACTAGGGTTCAGGCTAAATAATACCTAGATAGGGCTGACAAAGGCTGGGTCCGCTTCGGGCGTACACTAATTGTCTAAGTGCATAATGAACTTATTTGCATCAACCCTAGAAGGCAACGTCAACCACAAAGACAATTGAACCTTATTCCAACTTCTTACAGTTACATTTCGAATGTTATTATTTTGAGTAGTGCTAGCCTTAAGACGATTCACGCAAGCAATTATGAACCTTAATTCGGTCACGGTAAGGTGGGTTTTGGGTGATTCAGGTTTGAGTATGTTTTGAACGGGAAGCACAGTGAGGCATCTTGTCACCCCCATCTTTCTACACATCGCACTTTTCATTTGTTGTGGGTTAATTAATAAGTTTTACAAAATAAAGAGTTCTAGAGAACTTTGGTTGTTAGTATTATTTCACTAACAAGAATTAGTTTTCGCACCTATTTTAGTGTAACTATGTTACACGTTTTGAGTTACATGACTTGGTTTGTAAGATTTCCAACCGACATAAAACGAAGCAATGTCAAAAAAAGTATATACTTTTTAAAAAAATTATACAATAACCAGTAAATGTCGCAATAACTAAATGAAAAATAAAAGTCATTTTGGATATTTTATTAATATAATTCTGTATGCAAATGTGATTAGAGTCTGGACTTGTAGTTAATTCATAACATAACATAAATACTATATTTTAACTCAATTTCCAAAAACAAAAACAAGACCAAAAATATACCAGTAATTTTTCCATTGTTTTACTTCGAAGAACGATTTCAACGGTACATCTTACATCTGTCAAAAATGAAGCGCGCCGAACCACTAATATAGACATGCAATATTGAACCTTACTTCAATGGCATTGCCATTAATTTTGCTTGGATACTACTCAGTAACGGTCGTTTTAAGTTTATTGGTTTTTAAAAACAATGATTTTAATAACTTTACAGCGGTCATGAAGACACTCTATTATATTTTCTTTGTTAACTGTTGTTTGTCGGTGTTGGAAACACATTACTGGTGATAATATTTATCTTTTGTTTCAGTGAAACTATTGTCATTTGTTTATGAAAATAAGGTTGGTATGAAAGATAAACAGAATACAGAAGAAGGCTATGTTTTATTCAATTTAAATTATGGTACCTCGCCAAGCAAGAAAAATAAGATAAAGTCTTTCTTTATTATTGCTTTATAACGTTAACGTTATTTATATTGTTAACCTCATTCACCATGCTGTCCTAGATTAACACAGGATTAAAGGGCCGTTAAATATGTCAAAATGTACGCGTTTGACATCTAAGGTTAGTTAGATTTAACGACCTTTAACTTTAACGACGATTTAACCCTTTATTAGTAACTAGAGCCTAGCTAGGCTCTAGTTACTAATTCACCTGATTTCACCATGCTGTGATACATGGTGAAATCAGCTCTAAGTTCACTTTTGTACTGTTATTTTGAAGTGCTTGATAATTAAAATCCATCAAGACGATATTATTAGAAAGGACAGCAAATGGAATAGTGATTATACTGTCTGTTTTCTTTGGTCCGTTTTGTATTAATCATAATCATAAATCATTTATTTGCGTCAATGGTGTAAGTACATAAAGATGACAAAAAAAGAAACGTTTAAAAAAGGTTCCCGAGTTAATTTCATAACTAGACATAAGAAGAAACTTGATTTATACTACCCACCACAATCATTTGTGTAGGGTAGAGCGCTGGTGGTGCTCTACTAAGTATGAACCTACGTACCTGACTGCCCCGTTAGACATTTTCAAATCGTGAGTTCGTACTTGCTACTGAGCTCTGAGGGGATATCCACCGTGCCTGGGGATCAAAGTCTCTTTTTTTTCTCGTTAGGTTTTTCTGTTTTTTCTTTGTGTATAAAATTTATCTATCCATCAAAATACAGACAGCAAATCCTACCTCGTTAGTTTATCAAACATATCCGTATGAAAAGCTGCATTATGGGATTGCCTCAGCGCGTCGGCCACAATACGCATTCTCATTGGCGGCCATTAACGGGGGCATTCAGCTGAAAAATAATAGGACCTCCCGCGTTATGAGAGGATGTAGGAGGCAGGAAGGACCAGTGCCACCGAGCTTTCATGGTTTTGACATGAGATAAACGCAGATAACATTATAGTTAAAATAATCACTTACGTGCTTAAAAACAGTCAACAGAACAAAGGAGAGCTTCAGGACTTCAGGCACGGTAGATATCTCCTCAGATCTCTCGGTACCAAGTACTAACAGAAGTGTCTTTAAAGATGTACAAGCGGGTAGTCCAAAATATATTACATTTAGGCACTTGACCACATTTTTCAGTATTCTATAGAGGAGGTTGTTATGCTTGTTGTTGGCTTAAAATACAATACGAAAACATTTATAAAAGCCAGAGATAAAAAAAAATACAAAATAGGACATGAAATAGTAACAATGGCATACAAATTGGCAGCTTTTATGGATTAAAACAGAAGGATGTAGGTGCCTTAGAATTGATGTTATGATAAGTTGATAATAATAGGAATTCTACTTGGAATTAATGTAACTTTTTAGTATCATGTTTCTAGTCCAATAAGAATCATAAAAAGATCTGTATTAATCTGGTATAGATCAAAGTGAATTTTGCGATTCAATTGAATCACCTTTTGACTTTGACGTCGATTGTGCTGAAGTGTGTGTGTACATTTTCAAAACTACAGTTTTATTTATCTCAATCAACTCGTACCATCAGCATTACTCTTAGATACAAGATACATGATCCCACAGTTAAGACACCTAACCACTCGTTAAGAGCATCGTGCAAGTGGCCCTAAAAAAAGAAACCCTACCACAATAGTATGTTGGGTGAGCCGGGTGAGGTGTCATGGGAAATTTGAGAAAATTAAAATAGGAAGATGGGCGAATAGGCATTAAGCCAGACTATATTGTGCAACCCATCCATTGTGCTATTCGACGTGAACTGTATTATGGTAGACTAACTAGCTAGTGGGAGAGGGTGCCCAGCTCGGGAGATTTGCCTGGATCTAGAGACAACTGAGGTACATGTGGGCATCCTTTATTATTGACAATTTGCAATTATGCTATTGGGATCGGACTAAAGTGGATATACTCAAATTTGAGCCAGTTCTTGGAACTAAGAGATTATAGATATCACCTCTAATCTCTTAGTTCCGAGTGCTAGCTACCGACCGTAGACTGGTAAGGTCCGGTAAGCCGTGCTTGGGGATGAAAGTCAGTCGTGAAGCTGCTCTGTTTTTTTTTCAGGCGGTGTTGTTAAAAATTAAACTTTTTTTAGTTAAATCACATCTTTTAGATAACTATTTATAAACAATTGTGCAAAAGACACGAATTATGAGTTATTATAAAAATAAAACAAAACAGTGTATGCATAGTTATAATATAAGCAATACCGTAAAGTTGAAAAGCATTTAAGAATTTATGTTCTAATTAGAATATTTTACTGAAGTTCTACATTTCTTTCAAAACTACAAGGAAAAAAAAACCTGATGTGGAAACCCTAAGTAGGTGCAACTGACTCTTTCACTCCCTACGGAGGTAGAAAGAGAGGTAAACACCCCGTGGCTCTGAAGTCTGAAAACTCAGTTCACATGACTGGAGGCGCGAGCTCTTTGTCGCGGTGTCGTAAAATAAGTAATTAGGTGCGATGTAGCATTTTTCATATTTTTTTTAACAAAATGGCGAATGACGTATTTTTGCGGCTTGCAATGTTTTAATTAATAAGGTTGCGTTCGTGTAATTTTTTTAATGCATGTCGGGGACGTAGCTACACCTACTTAGTAGATGCTCGCATAGCACACATGGATATAAGCAAACTTTCGAAATGAGCACGTAAAAAAACTTTAATAAAAAAAATTATACGTTTTTGGCTTGTATTCTCAGGCATGGTAGACATTAGAGCTGTTTTGTTTCTTACCTTGTATACTAACTCAAGATTTTTGGACGATATCTAAAGAGGATAGTCACTGTCACTGGCTGGCCCAAGCCGTAAGTTTTCTTGCCTGTTCTTAAAGTCTTGGTCGCCTGGAATTGGCGCCTAGATTTACCTAGCTTTAAGAAGTTTCAAAGTGATCTTTGTGATTCAATTGAATGAATACCTTTTGACTTTGATTTGACACGTTGACCCATTTTTTAGTTTTTTTTATATAATCAGCTGAGGAACAAGCAGATGGCCCACCTGATGTTAAGTGGTAACCATCACCTATAACAAAGCGTTGCCTCGTAAGTCACGCACGAAAGGACCGTGCCCTACGATGCACTGCCCTGTGTCCATCAACTTGAGGCATACAGATGTTAAGCCAGCAGCGGCAGAAAAAGGCGTGATGGTAGTACTTCCCCGGACGAGCCCTTCACAAAGAGCTCTACTACTCTTATAGTAGTAAATGATGGGAGTCCGTACGCAAGCCTGTCTAAGAAGCTTATTCGTTTTCTTATTAGGTTTAAACAGTTCATCTATCGAGCATAAAATAAAACGTTAAACAAGCCTCAAAGCTGTGAGGATGGTGTTAGCAATCATCGCTACCACATGAGCGAAGTCGGCTGTTATTTCAGACTCAGACAACCGTCAAAAAACTTCTGAGATTCTTTGTGATTCTTTACTTGTGATTTTATTGAACAAATACCTTTCATTTAAAAGTATTACACGGGTATTTATCGCGTTTACCTTTATTATTTTAAGGTAAACGCGATAAATACCCGTGTAATACTTTTAAATATGTGTTATGATCGCGAGAGTTTAAACACAAATACCTTTTGACTTTGACTTTGACTTTGCCAAATCCAGTCCTGTGCAGTAGGACGTTAGGAAACACTACAGCATCAATAGAGGCATGAGTAAAAAATTGACCCTGGCTTTGTTGCCAAAAAACCCTTTTGTATGGCAGAGCGCCTTCTGCGCTCGCCAGTAGCCCGGTAACGCTGTCGGCAATCGTCATACAATTACACCAACATTATAGTCCATACGAAAAAAAAAGTTGACCCTGGCCCTGTATAAATCATCTACAATATTTGCAAAAGGCCTGTTTACTTTACCTGTTTTACAAACTAATTTTACGACGTATAGTTTCAACTATTACTAGATATGCGGCGGACGACAAAGTGAAGTGAATACTTTAATCACCAATAAACTTTCCTATAATAAATAAAACTTAGCAGTAATAATCCCTTCTTTGTTGAAGTAATAAAAATATTCTGGCTTGGCTTTTGTTTGACGTTTGGTGCCATCGTTCTGTTTTATCTTTTGTTTTTTTTTCGAAAGCGTGCTTAGAACGTGTACCGAGACTGTAGGTACCTTTCGGTTATAGCTAACTTTTTGTGATCCATATTTGACGAGCTCCTTGTAATATTATATTATTATTAATCAACTTATTTATTTTATACTTATTTTGGATAAGGGCAGGAAGATGATGATGATGATTTGGAAACCTTCAAATTATAGGTTACACTTTTTGACTGCCCAGGTAATAAAATGCCTGAATATTTCTAATTCAAATTGATGTATATTTTAATTAAATACTTTTTTCTGGTAGACAAGCCCACTTGTTTAGTAGTAGCCATCACCTATAGCAAAGCATTGCTTCATAGGAATGCACGATAGGAACGTGCCCTACGATGCACTGCCTTGCGTCCATCAACTTGAGGCATACCTACAGATGTTAAGCCGCATGTGCCTGTAATTTCACCGACAACCACTCTTCAAACCGAAACAGCAACGCTGCTTGGTGGCAGAAAAAGGCAGGGTAGTGGTATTTCCTCGGACGAGCCCTTCACATAGAGCTCTACTACTCTTAGAACGTTATTTGAACCATTCAAAGAAAGTTGCTTAAGTCATTAAGAACAGGAAGGGCAACAGAAATGAAGAAGGACTTTGATCGGTCCAAAAACTACGTCACTGAAGATGGCCACAAAGCGAGAAAAAAAACTGGAAGTTTTTTCTTAAGAATACAGGTTTTTAACTATTTATTGTAATTTTCATACTGAATGTTTATTTTAAAAAATATATGCTTATATTATTTTTCTCTTATAAGACAGAACTGTTGAGCCAATACATAGATGGCGCTACTAGTAGCATAGAATCACTTCAAGACTTTTTATAATCAACGAGACACATCTTACTCACCTGAATTTTAGAAGGCTTAACTGTAATACACCATGGTGGATATTTAATTAGATTCCCTACATGATTTAACTAATTTAAACTATTTATGATTATTTTTTAACAGTAGTATTATAGGTAAAGATAGACATACTGACACGATTTGTAAAAATATTAATATTTAAAAATGGAATGAAAAAATATAGTTTAATACTTTATTACACTAATTTTTAGAAGCGGCATTTCAGTATTAGAAAAATTATTATTTTACTGCCTTATTCTGTTTTCCTTTGTTAGAACTCTTTGTTACTTTGCACCTTTAACGGCAGTAGAATTAAAAAAAAAACCGTTGTTTGTCAGTCAAGTATTGTTTGAGACAATAAAATTGAAACATTTTATGGTGGTCACAGACTTCAGAGTTTTATTAGGGTCAAACCGTTAGAAATAGAAAATAATACCACTTGGTGCCACAAAAAAACTATTATTTGGCGTTGAAACAATTTTGAACCATTAAACAAGTTACTTAAAACTGTGCAAAAACATGCGTAACTTACGAGTAGATCTACAAAAATGAATTTTATGCAAGAATGTCGGTCTATTTAGTAAGTATTAAGAGTTTTTTATTTAATCACATTATCTACGTTATCAAATTATTTACTTAAATAATTTATCTATTCACTATACAAATTACTATTTAGCTATATTTATTTAAATAAAATAAAATCATGAGGAACATTTGTCTTATAAACTATTAGGTAAATCTCACCCTGCAACCCAAACCAAGCCTTTAAGGGCAGGTTCGAAAACCCACCATCAGCCTAAAATATGTAGTCTGAGCACATGGCAGTATATCAGACATGATATATTCAATCTTGTATGATTTATTATTGTTATTAATAAAAAAGTAGAATGACCCAGATAAAATCATTGACTTATATTATTACATTTAAACAGATTATATTTTAATTACTGAAGATAAAATCTAATGACCAATCCGAAGAATTTCATCTACGACTATAAAGTTTCAAACATAAAACTTATTTGTTGTAAAGTATTTTTACTACTAACTACCAAATGTACCGATGTGTTTTTTTTTGTATTATGGTTATAGAAAAATCTGTATCTGCATCTGTATTAGCTATCACAATATCTCTGGCAGCATGGTCAATAGAATACATAGTAAGTTTTCGAATTAAATGACCAATGTAAAACTCCCCGTTTATACGTTTTATTACGAAACAGTAATAAGCACGAAGGCAGTTTATTGCACCCAAACGCATTATAAACAGAATAATATTGTAAAATGTATATCTATTAGACCATATAATTTCAGTTTATTGACATAATCAAAGCTCTAGGAAAAATAAAAATGCTAGTGTATTCTATTAAAGAAGTTACATCATGCATTGAGCCGCAACGGGCGCGCGGCTCCCAACAGCTGATATAGGAACGTAACGCGCCACACCATGCTCTATTGTTCCCGCGAGACGGCGATACAACAACTATTGTGCGAGAAAAAGAGAGCAGATCATAGTTAAGGGAGGGCGAAGGCTCTACTCGCCGCGCCGCCATTGGACGCGGCGCCTCCGCCCCCTGACCGCGCCCCCCGCGCTTCGAGACCCACACGGCCGCGCTAGCAGTTCGTCAGTCTATCGCCCGTCTTCGACGCGACACAATCGTCTCTCAATCGTGCTCATTCACTGTATTGTGCTACACAACATTTGAAGTTAATACTTTGCAATATTACACTTAGCAATATAAGTTCAATCATGTCTACTTTGAGTCACCACCCGTATGCGTTCTCGATGCACCACGGCATGATCCCGGAGTACGTGAGCGCGCCGCAGCCGCTGCCGGCCAGCTCGCCGCAGTCCGAGGGCCACATCAAGCGCCCGATGAACGCTTTCATGGTGTGGTCGCGTCTGCAGCGGCGCCAGATCGCCAAGGACAACCCGAAAATGCACAACTCGGAGATCTCCAAGCGGCTCGGAGCTGAGTGGAAGCTGCTGTCCGAGATGCAGAAGCGCCCGTTCATAGACGAGGCTAAGAGATTGCGCGCGCTGCACATGAAAGAGCACCCCGACTACAAGTACCGTCCGCGCAGGAAGCCCAAGCCCGCCGGAGCCGGAGGCGCGCCCGGCGGCGGCGCCTTCCCCAGTTTCCCGCTACCGTACTTTGCCGGGCCGGCTCCTACGGTCGGGCACCTCGAGGCGTTCGGCGGCTCGTACCCAGCGGTATCGCCTTACTTCCCGCATCAGTTGGAGCATTTGCAGTACTCGAAGCTGATGGCGTCGACGGCGGATAAGATGCCGACGTCGTCGTCGGCCGCCGCGGTGGTGTCGTCGTTCTACTCGTCGCTGTACACGTCTCCATCGGCGCCGCCGAAGCACTTCTCGTCCGCGCTGTTCCCCCAGTATCACGCTATGGCGCCCGGCTCGCCGGTGTCGCCGGTGACCCCCACGCAGCACAGCCCCCACGACGACCAGCTGCGGCGACCCGTCTCCGTCATATATTGAAGACCGATCAGCCTTCCTTGAAGGATAAGCGCTTTCGAGGATCGGCTTTATTGTGGTGGACTTTCGGTTTTGAGTAGTTAGGATGGTGAAAGGATTCGATGAAAATATTTATTGATATTACTAGATATAATGTTATCGAGTGCGGCTCATATCAAGTGTAAATAATGTTGGGAGTTAGAGCTAGGTCGAAGAGAGCGAGGGAAAATTGAGTTTACTGTGATTTTTGTTTATGATGCGTCTTGAAATAAGTGATGTCGTCAGATTGTAGATGTGAGAAGTGAGATCGAAACCAAAAAGAGATTATCCAATAGTTGTCTCTACGTTAAGCTGAATATTTAGGTCTTGTGTCCTTATTGTAAATCAAATTTTGTTTGACTATCTGTGTCTATTGTTGAGTTTGATTGTTTATGTATTTAGTCATCTAGGAGTCTCTTGCTTTGTACTGTGTAGTTTATTTATTGATGCAGTGTAGAATCTGCCATGCACTAGCAGTCTCGATGTAAGATTATTGAAATTGTACATAATTAGTAGGTAATTAATATAATTGAGTATCGATGTGTACCAACGATGTATTATAATAATATTGAGAAAGTACTTTGTTAAATGCCATATAAATAAACAAACTGTTTTTATTTTAATTTATTCGTTTTTGATTCCAACCCTTTAGAAATCAGCGAAACCCTTCAAACTCAACTTCGTTGAGTTTGCCGAAAGTTTGAAGTTGTTCATTTATTGAAACAAAAATATACATAAGTTAGTTACCACCATTCATTTTTGGAAAGAGGAAAAGAATTTATAAATCAAGGTTTTAAAATGTTCACCCTTGTTACATAATTTATCGGAGAAAGGATTAGAAAATACTTTTTCGCACAGATTTATATCTAAAAACATAAACTATTGGTTACATAAGTTGAGCGGTCTTATCAGTAAACAGTAATCTCTCCCAGACTAGTATTTTAGAGACAGTGTTAGTATTTTTAGTAGGCTGGAATTCTTGTTGAAACGACTAAGTTAATTTAAATAGATTCCTTTCTGGGCAGTTCGTACAATTCCTAATTTGTACAACGATATCAAGTCTTTATGCGTTCTATATTTTATTTCTATTTCGTTCAATTGCTAATTCGTACAAAGTACTGATTTGTAGTAAATAATACTGTTTTAGATGATATAAAAAACATGACTTAGATTATTGAAGTTATTAAAAAAGACAATATTATGATTTTAGCGTAAAGGACAAAACGCGTTTGTAACAAGGCATTGTATAATTATTTTATAGGCCAAATAATTAATATTTTGTCAGAGCAAAAGTTTTTAGTAAGTTTTCCTGTTCTGGTTTGTGAACAGGCTGATAAAATTAATGATTACTTAAAAGCACCTAATTGAAACCTGTTCTAGGAATTGGTCCTTATAATATTGGCATCCTGGACGAGCAAAAAAATGACCTATTTTAAATCATTATGTAAATAGCCCAGATAGTATGTAAAATGTCCTTTCTGGCCGTATTTATGCAATTACGGTTCTTTCAATAAAAAATCTATAGCATTGAAAAGTAACTAAGCGTCCAATCCAATAAGTATTAACTATATCAAAATAAATACCCAATTTTACTAAATAGAGCTTATATAATACACCCTCGCCTTTAGATTAGTTTGAGTTGAAGTTAGCTGGAGGCTTATTCTGTCAACCCTGCTATTGTGGGAGAAAACACGCTTTTCAATTTAATAATTATGGACCCTCTTTCTGTTGGGGCGTTTTTCATTTCAATTGTTTTATTTCATAGCTTTTACTTTGAGGCCAGGGAATCAGCGGTTTGCGATCTTTTTAATCTTCTGTACAAGTAACTGTCTAGTAACTGTTTTGTTCTTTTTTTGTAGCTACCTATTTACTTATGTCAAAATGTCCATGTCTATATCTCTATCTCTATGTATGTTTGTGTTAATTAAAGGTTAACTCTTCCAACGGAGTTATAGACAATGAATTGCTTTCTCCAGCTTGCTCCTAAAATACCTTTTGTGTCTGTTATATCCTTATTTATCCTAAATTAAAAGTATCCTTATTTATGTTTTATCCTAAATTTTAGACCATCAGAACGAATTACATTCTCTCTCCCTATTCTACAAGGAGTCAAGCACCTACTTTAAATAGAGCGACTAATGAAGATGCTATAACGAGCAACAAAAAAAAATACGTCTTTAAGTTAGAGGAATAATTTGCGGTCTTACAAATGGTTAAAATGTTTGTTTTTTTTATTAAGGTTATGTAGACAGTTGTTAAAGATAAAGTTATTGAAGAATTTAAAACATTAACGGCCTTACTTATATAACAAGTAAATCGATTGATATCCCTCACCAATGAGTGGGAGTGAATAAACAGTTACAGAGTAAAAACAATAAGTAAGCTGAGTTCATGAACTTTTCTCGCTGATTGAACGTATACATTTGAAGTTGACACGGAACTTTATCGCTAGTTTCATGGCCCCAAAATACAAAGGAATCCAACGAGTTCTGAATTAATCATTAGTTCGGGAGGTCATTGTTTGGAGTAGCGATCTTCAAAGGATTTTGGTGCTTTCTTTGTCCGCTATAAAGTGAATTTATCTTTGAAAATGATATTGATTTACAAAGATAATGGGTACATTTTAATTCAATCATACAAAGAACTGTAGGAATCAAGCCGTAAGTTCGTTGCCAGTCTAGGCAGGGCCGGATTAGGTAACTGCCCAGGGGCCCCGCACTGACACTGACACCGAAGAATAAAAAACGTTTCGTTCGTGACATTCCCCATTATTTATATCCGGAAATGTTGCCATAGATTTTTTTTTTTACTTAAGTACTGTAAAAAGCGCCATTTAACGTTATTTGGTCATCATCACTAATCTATAATTATAATCTTTTCATGATCATTTCAATGACAAAAAAAGCAGGAGTCGATCTGATCGACTCGACTTTTGTAATAGGAAAAATATATTTGAAAAAGTAAGAAAAGATTAAAGGAAAGCGGGCCCGAGCATTGCATTTCCTAGGGACCCCGATAGGGTAAATTCAGCCCTGCTTCTAGGTCTGGTTGTGTGGAACTGGCGCCTAGATTCACTTAGAAGACGTTTCAAAGTGATCCTTGTGATTCAATTGAATAAATACCTTTTGACTTTATCTGTTTTCATTTGAACCATATCCAAACCAGCAGAAACTAGGGTCTACTCTCAACTAACGAGTGTGCTTGAATTGTATTGCTCTCAATTACACTGAAGTGATTCCAAAATCAAGGTTCGCCTTCAAATGGCTCTTCAGAAATTGTTATTGGCAAATCGCCCGTACAAAATACACCAAAATAGCAGAATATTCAGGGCTTTCATGAATTAAACCTGAGTGTTGCCAGCACAGATATTTTCCTCCCGAGTGTGCACCATTTTCCCCCATTCCGAGCGACGGCATTGTGCTGGAAACATATTCTGTGTGGAGGAGGTTTTACAATGAGAAGTCCGTGTTATTTATTTTGATATATTTTATTGTGAGTAGCTGAGTTCAATTCCGCCCGGTAGCCAGACGCAAGGCAATCGAGTTCCAATACCTACCGTATACAGTATCGGGAAATAATTGAAAAACACATTTATTTGAAAAAAGAACATATCTATATTATATTATAATTACAATGTAATTTTTATTACAATGTAATTATAATAAAAAGGCTGTTCACGTTCATAATAATAATAATTGTAAATGCGAAAGAACTGGTACCTATATTAGTCACTTTCGCATTTACTTTTTAGTCACTGTAATTAACGGCAAAGCTAAACCAATTTCAGTAAAATTTTATACTAGGGATAAAATATTTATGGAGATGGATATAGGTAACTTAGGATATTTTTATTATTTTTTTTGTAACGAACTCCATTTGGACGAAGTATTAGACAAAATGAAAATATTTTTTTGTAAAAATAAAATAATAAATGTAGGTACAATGGGCGGTTTTATCGCTGAAAGCGATCTCTTCCAGACAAAAGTTAATTTTCATATAGTTTCAAAGCCTGACTAAAATTATGGATGCCGAAATCGAAACTAATTTGGAGTTGATCAATGTGACATTGGAACAAAACGTCCAAAAGACAAAAGCGGACAATCTACAATAGCTCGTTTCGGCCCAGTGTTGCCAGGTGAACAACAACGCGGCCACAAATGGTACTTATTTCCTCGAACGTCTCCTGGCTCGCTAGTGAAGTTTGAAAGTGATAAATGATACCTACAATAGCGTTGTCAAGATTAATTAGAGGTAAAGTATTGCCTAAATAGTTAGTTAGGCAAAGAACGGGTAGCTTTTTGTATTCAGTTGCATAGTTATTTGTTCGGATCAATAGATGGAGAATCTGAAAGCCTTGGGATATTTCTATACCTTATACTATCGTAATATTTTTAATGATTGCGCATTTGCTGAATAGGTATGCAAGTCATTTAAACATCAATGGATAGATTGATTATTATAATCATTGTTTTCTGTTGTATTTTATTCATATAATGAAGTATAAATATAATTATAGCCATATTTTATTACGCAGCTTGCTTACAAATTAATAAATAACAGATATATCTTTTTCAGGCGTTATGTTTATATATTATGGATAAATATTGAACACACTGCTATCTAGCGCCACACTTAGTAACCAAAACTTGTATGTGAAACAGCTTCACGAATTTGATTTCAGATATGGTAATCCTCAGACCTCCTAGTACGAATGAGGTTAGGCAGAGGTACGTCCAAGTATTACATTTGGCACATACCCACATTTTGCAGCACAGTGACAGCCTATCACCGCTTCACCACTGCTAAACACATTTTTGTGTACTTTTTTTTTATACAACTAGCTGATGGAACAAGCAGATGGCCCACCTGATGTTAAGTGTTAACTATCACCTATAACAAAGCAGTCATGCACGATAGGAACATATACATTCTTACATACATTATCGTTACAGAAAAATACGTTTACGTTCGTATTCCACAACCCCCTTGCAAATTATAACGAAACCATACATCTCTAAGCTGTAAAATATAAACTTTATTCGCATTTTCCGCGTACTGGATTATTTCCCACCCCTCTCCAATTTAGGTGCCTACCTGTTTGGTTCTCTAAAAAGTGCGGCCGCCATAATATAGTTGGTAAAGCTGTGCTTGTTATTTTCAAATTCTTCTTCTTCTTGTCGTGTCCCCAGATTCTTTTGAAACAGTGAGGTGAAAGGATTTTAAGTGTGCCAAAAAGAGGCTCCTTTCGAGCACTGATACATGTTCTTAATTTTTTTTTTATATCTTTGTACTCGTAGCTTTGTAAAAGTAAAAGTGAATATTTCCAACTTCGTATTTGTCTAAAAAAGAGGCGGATTTTTTGCCTGATTTTATGGACATAGAGCAGTGCATCGCAGAGCACGTTTTTATCTTGCGTGACTTGCGAGGAGATGTTTTGTTATATGTGATGGTTACCACTTAACATTAGGTGGGGTCATCTGCTTGTGCTATAAGCAAGAAGCATTTAAAAAATAGTGTGTGTTGAATATGAGGTTTTAAAATAATGTATTTTTCTGTTTTGGTATCGGTGTATTTGTTAAAGAACAACACTGTTACGCCTAGAACGGATCTAACGTGTAATATCGATACAGGAAATAGGATTGAATTATTAAAAAAAAAAACACGTAGTGTGCGTGTACACATCGTGTTTGTAACCTGTAAAAGGAGCCTCTTGAGGCGCACTTAAATTCCTTTCACCACACTGTTTCGAAAGAAACTAGTGACACGACAAGAACAGAGAGATTGTAACAAGCGGGCCGCAAGTATACTATTATCGGGTAGCCTCATATAGACGATCGTATTATGACAGTCGTCGTTTTTATAAAAACCCATAAGAATTGTGAAGAAGAAAATAAAATAGGTATTGAATAATACAAATAAGGCACACGTTATTGTGTATCAAACCCGTATTCCAAAGCGAATGTGCTTTGATTTTAATACTATCGATTTTTTGCAAAGACGTGTTTGATTTGCGTATGTTTGACATAAGAATGGTAATAAATGGTGATTATTATACAACACTTATTGTAAGTGATAGTCAAAGTCAAAAGACGTTTATTAACTACACATGAATCACTTTGAAACGTCTTAAGAGGCTGACAACCGTCTAAACACTTCTAACTCTTTCAAAAAAATTTGATGATATAAAATAATTCGAAGTACTTTTGCGGTACATTGTCTGCGTCTTAAATCTAGGTGCTAGTTTTACGCAACCAAGCCTAGTAGAACAGCCATGAAACTTACTTGGTTCTTACAGTTTTTGCTTATTGATATCTAGGTAAGAGTGGTAGAGCTCTTTGTGAAGGGCTCGTCCGGGGAAGTACTACCACCACGCCTTTTTCTGCCGCCAAGCAGCGTTGCTGTATTTTGGTTTGAAGAGTGTGGTTGCCGGTGTAATTACAGGCACACGAGGCTTTACATCTGTATGCCTCAAGTTGATGGACGCAGGGCAGTGCATCGTAGGGCACGTTCCTATCGTGCGTGACTAACGAGGTAATGCTTTGTTATAGGTGATGGTTACCACTTAATATCAGGTGGCCCATCTGCTTGTTCCATCAGCTAGTTGTATAAAAGAAAAGTAAGGCGAAGATATGTATTTTCGCCTTACTAATCGCATGTCAAGTCACTTGCTATCTTTGTCTCATACGATGTAATAGCTGAAATGGCGAGTGACTTGACATCCGATTAGTTTTGAGCTTTCAAAAACCGGCCGTAAGTGTTTGGGAAAATCAAGTACATAATTAAACAAATAAAAGTGTAAATGAATATCGAAACCAATGTAGAAATAATAATATGATAAACAAAAGCTGTAATAATAATTTAATGATACTAATGACAATGCTTTAGCAATAAAAATCGCAGGCATTGTCTCTTTGAAATCAAAACTACAAAAAGCTCCGCATAAACGACCGACGACAGCAATACCACGCAAAACTGTATCATAACACCCTTGTTTTAAAATCTATAATTACTTTCACTCTATCACCGCCCGTAACTACACCTTCGCTTTCAAAGTAGACTTTATCTTTATTCAGTTTGGGTTCAATTTAGTATGTCGTTCAACTTTTTTCGGATGCTGACCTTTGAATACATTAATTTGTAGTGGCGACTATTGTACCTCAGTTTCTATTATTGAGTGTATTAATTGTTAAAGTTCTGACAGTTACTGCGAGTTGATGGCAATGTTGTGTTTCAATGGTTATTTTGTTGTGTTTGTGCTATTGTAGAGGCGTTTTGGGATGAAAGCGAGGTCTCGGAGTGCCTCGGACTTTATTAGTGTGATTGACCCTTTTAGATACACTCTGGGTCAAACTGAAAGGTCCTATGACCCGTTGAGTGGGTGATGTAATACTACCTTTTAGATTCCAATAGTCATTAAATGGTATTGAGATAAGGGATTTTTTTTCCACACTGCACTTTCTAGTCCCAAACTAAGCCAAAGCTTGTAATATGGGAACCAGATAGCTGATATAATACATACATACTTTTTTTTTGTAAAACATACTTACTTAATATAATAACACCCAGTTCATCACACAAATGTTTGTTCTGTGTGGGGATCGAACCCACGGCCTACGGCGCAGAAGGCAGAGCTACTACCAACTGAGCCGTGAAGGTTGTTCTTATTGTCAACTTTTCTGTGTTATTGGTTTGCAGAAAAAAAGAAAAATACTATTTTGAGTTTGATTCGTGATCGTGGTATATGCAACTATGCTTAATGGAACTCACAAAATGTGAAGTGAAAATAAACTGAGTAATCGATTAATTTAAGTAATGTTATGCACGGTCGACAATTGGATGGATGACTGCTAGTGACATTAACATTGAACTTGCGTCCTTCGGAAGGCACGTCAAGCTGTCAGTTCCTGCTCTAATATGTAAAAAAACTATCATCAGTTTTATACGAAATAAATAAAATCTTAATTATTTTATTTGCCTTTACATTTTAAATTATCTTCGAAGCTACTAGCCACTGTACATTTAATGCTACATAAGTTGCGGTACGTATTTGTGTTCCGAAACAAATGCCCTATCCCTGGAGCAAACGGAACCTAAGTCCACCCTACTATTTCAGATGCAAATTTCCGTATTGTCCAATCCGTTCCAAATAAATATTCACAATTACCACCATAATTATGACATTATCACCATTTACCATCATTATGTCGGCAATAAATATAGCCGACAAAGACATCTGTATGTTTTATAAAACACGCGCGTGTCTGTGGCCATGTTTGTCCGCGAATAAATGTCAACTGCCATGTCTTTTGCAATTTATCTTTCCAACAATCATTTTTACATGTTCCCTCCACCCTCGGTGTGATTAATGATGGATGGATTCCTGAATAATTACCAAGACTTTTAATATTCAAGTGATTTCGTACAGCGAAGCGCACGCGACTGTGAGCCTTAAAATCTTGGAGTATAGATGTGAAGTTCGGTTGAGAACAGGAGATGACCCTTCAGGATCTTACTAGGTGCAGAAGGTTGTAATAACTCGTATTGATGTTAAAGAAACTGTGTCTTAGTTAGAGGCGATGAAGGTTGGTTTTCGATTGTACGGGCGAAGAATAAGCAACAAAACGTGAATACCATTGAATGCAAATCTCTACTCGAGTTTTAAGGGTAGTGTGCGTTATTAATTTGTTATAATTGTCCCCCCATCTCATATTTGCTCGCATGTGGCATTTTTATTGCGAATTTAGTAGCAATCATTAATTTTGTTTTTCTTTTCAAAGTTAATGTGTTTCGAGTGTTCGTGTTGCGGCTAAAAACATAATTAGAAAGATTTTTATGTTCCGCTCTTTGTATTTCTTTCGAGTGGTAAGTGTGGTTTACAATGAGTTCAATTATTTATTGTTCAGTCGAATTGTTGGATATTAATATACAATTCTTCTACTACCTGAACGCATTTGGTTGAATTGAAGTTAATATGTTATGGGAATATTTATTTCTTTATATATCGTAGGGTGTTCACAATAAAATTCACATAGTTTGTCATTTGAGCAATCATAATTTAAAATAAACTTTTATATTGTTTGTACCTATTTCCTAATAAAACAAAGAATTTTATCAAAATTATATTTAAATGCCATATATAATACTACCGCATGACCGTCGCGAACAGCTTCTTCTTCAAAAAACCACAAAAACGATGGACTTGGGTGTCTCCGAATCAACATGTAAAAAATGAAATAGACTTTATCCTATCTTCAGACCTATATATAGTTAAAGACGTGAGTGTAATAAACAGATTTAAATACAGTTCCGACCATAGACCCGTACGTGCTAAAATAAAATTTGACTTTAAAATTCACAGAATGAAACAATTTAGAAACCAAATTAGTAAACATAACAAACAGACACTTTTTAAAAATTCCGAACAATTCAACATAGAACTTTGTAATCAGTTTTCAATTCTTAAAATTGACGAAATTAAAGATATAGACGAACAATATGGATCAATTATAAAATCAATAGAGTCTAGTAGTAAGAAAATAAAAGGAGATAAGAAAAACAAAGCAAAACTTTCTACGAAAACTAGAAAACTAATATCAGACCGAGAAGAACTTAGTAAGGGTACCACAGAGTATAGAAAATTTGACAGAGAAGTAAAACGAAGTATAAGAAAAGAAATAAGATTATTTAACTTACATCTAATTAAGGTTGCGATTGAAAAAAATACTTCGTTAAGGACAGCCAAGCAGGGAATAACAAAGGGGAAACAATGGATCAACAGTCTTTCAGATGAAAATGGGGTCAAGCAAAATAGTCGTGAGAAAATAGTAGATATTTGTACATCTTATTACAAAGCCCTATATTCGGATGCATCTAAGAGCGATCTGAAGATTGAGTATAATAAAACAAACTCAATACCATTTTTTACAGGAAAAGAAGTCCACGATGCTTTAAAAACGATGAAGTATGACCGAAGCCCTGGAGAGGATGGTATTACTACTGAGGCACTGAAAATAGGCTCGCACAGTTTACTCCCACATATCACAAATTTATTTAACACAATTTTAGAAACAGGTCAACTTCCGAAACAACTCTGTCACTCAAATATTGTTCTGCTCCATAAGAAAGGAGATAAATCCAACATAAGTAACTACAGACCAATTAGCCTAGTGTCACACTTGTACAAAGCCCTTATTAAAGTCTTACAAAATCGCATCGCTGGTAAGCTTGATCAACACCAACCCCCGGAACAAGCTGGTTTTCGGCCATGTTTCTCCAGCACAGACCATTTGCACACTTTAAACCAAGTCATTGAAAAACACACAGAGTTCCACAAACCACTTTATTTAGCCTTTGTGGATTACACAAAAGCTTTTGACAGCCTAAAACATTCTGCTATATTTGCAACTTTAGAATCCCAAAAAATAGACCAAACCTACATTGATCTTATCAAATTGATCTACAATAATAGCACAGCATCTATCAAGCTCCACACTACTGGTCCAGAATTTCAGATACAAAAAGGCGTCAAACAGGGAGACCCGCTCTCTCCCATACTCTTTACGAGCACCCTACAAGAAGTATTTAAAACACTGGCAGTGACATGGGCAAATAAGGGCATAATCGTCGATGGCAAGCGCCTCACTAACCTACGTTTTGCGGACGACATTGTTCTTTTCGCCCCAACAGCACATGAACTCCAACAAATGCTCCAAGAGCTGAGCTCGGCGAGTCTTGAAGTTGGACTTCAAATGAACCGGTCAAAGACGCAGTGCATGTCTAACAGCACGAAACGTAGGGTCGAGGTAGATGGGCAGCAAATACATTATGTCGATGAGTATATTTACTTGGGCCAGTTAGCGAGCTTCGAAAACAGGCAGGTCAAGGAGATCGATCGCCGTATCGAGAACGCCTGGAAGAGCTACTGGTCCATGAAGGAGCACATGAAGGGTAATCTTCCTCTCACACTAAAGCGCAAACTCATTGACATGTGTATATTGCCCGTCCTAACCTACGGTGCACAGACATGGTCACTGACCGAGTTACAGAAGTCCAAACTCAAAATTTGCCAGAGGGCCATGGAACGCAGCATTCTCGGTTTCAAGCGCATCGACCGAGTGCGGAACACCATGCTGCGTTCCTTGACAGGCATAAGTGATGTTGGAAATAAGGCTGCCAGGCTCAAATGGGGTTGGGCGGGACACATCAGCCGGATGCCTTCCGATAGGTGGGCGAAGATCTGCACACTATGGGTTCCTGACGGGCGGCGGCCTCGTGGTCGACCGAGAAAGCGCTGGCGGGACGACTTGGATGCTTTCGAGGGTGGATGGTGGGAGGAGGCTCGGGATCGGGGGAATTGGAAGTCCTTGGGGGAGGCCTTTGCCCAGCAGTGGGACGAAACAGGCTAATAAAAAAAAAATAAAATATAATACTATAGGTCAGAAATAAGTGGGCTATATTCGTTGCAGAATCAACAAAATAAAAAAACAAAAATCAAAATCAAAATGTTTTCATTATTACAAAATATGGTGTTACAGTAGGACTTATAGTAGGTAGGTAGGCATGAGATACCTATAGGTATGTAAAATGACTATCAACTTAGCACGCACTTCTAAGAAGGCCATATTTTAAACTGGCTAAACATATTTTTAACCTTTTTCTTATTGACACTTCAAAACACAATTTTAGATACCATATGCACTATAATACGAAAAACAACTATATTTTAATATTATATTTTGAACCCTAAATTGATCGAAACGACCGAAATGTCAGTAAATCAGTCAAATTAATCAGCATCTAAGCATCTATAATTATTCCAAACCGGAAGCAGTACCAAAAAGCAGTACTAAAAATATTGCAATAATCAATTGTTCGATTCCCCAAATCTCCTCCACAAGATGTAATTAAATTAGATAAAGTGTGAAATCCATCTGCAGCCAAGTGTTTCATCGTTTCTCACCCTCCGCCCCATCCCTTAGTGATGAATTAATTTGCATAACTATTATCTGAACCCTCTCGACGCGTATGTAAATGTAGATCTGGTGTTTATTTGCCAAATTGCGTTTGGCACGGTTTAAATGGACCGGTTTTTGTAAATTGTTTTGTAATCCAGTTTCCGGTAGGTAAATCTGCATTTCAAAACATGTCAAAAAATATTATTTAGGATGTCCGAGCTGTATTTATTTGCCAATAGATTTTTGTCGGTCGATGTAACTTCATAAGAGGTATTATGTGTTAGTTGCTTGTTCTTCTAGGCTTGGTCGCGTGGAACTTTCACTTCTCTCTCTTGTCGTGTCACTAGTTTCTTTCGAAACAGTGTGGTGAAAGGATTTTAAGTGCGCCTCAAGAGGCTCCTTTCGCGCACGACACATGTTATAGAACTTTTTAGGTTCTACGACATGCCGGTTTCCTCACGATGTTTTCCTTCACCGTTTGAGAGTACTGGCAATGTGCACATGAATTTTTGAACGGAAAAATTCGGTGCACGACCGATTTCGAACCCACGACCTTAGGATCGGAAGGCGGGGCCGCTACCACTAGACCACCAGTGCTGTCTACTGTCACCTAGATTCACCTAGATTTACGGTTTTGACCACGATTATATATATCTACCAACTATTTAATCTAAAACCTCGGCCTGCCTCCATTTTCCTATATCCTACGCAGGGTCTATGTGATACTTAGTTACAACTATATAATGAACTTAAACGAAACCATTTGTAAGCAATGAATGTGTTGATTACGTTTCAAAGTGATCCTTGTGATTCAATTGAATAATTGAATGAAACCTTTTGACTTTGACTGGAAGTTTACTCGTAAACAAGTCAGATGCGACTAGTTTAGCAGAGTTCAACTTGTGTCCCTTTGCACCTTCGAAGGTCTAATCATAAATATTAATAACTATAATAATAAATCTTTATTGCAGACAATAGGTCCACAGGTTACACATAAAAGCATCAACTAGTATCCACACGTAGACTCGATTGTTTCATCTATACAACGTGTAATAATACCCCTATAAGACCAAAGACCAAGTGATCAGATCAAGCACTAGAATACTTTGGCGGGTGCAATATTTGAATACTTCGTTTTCGAAATTCCCATGCAAAAGTTAAATTTATATTGTCTCAAAAATTTGCAACAACCCTGATAACGTGTACGTGATCTTGGTACATACGCTATTTGCGTTTACTAATTGGTGGCGATTCTGTTACCTATTTTATCTACTGTACACAATTAAAGGTAAAAAAACAGCTGTAAATAGGGCTGCGTCATGTTGTGTTAGTTTCATTTTGGCAGAAAGTTTGAAGGCATTTCATGAATGACAAACTTTGAAGTTTCAAAAGTGTTATATCAATAGAATGTTTGCCATGACTAGTATAATACCCTGCTTTCGAGGTTATAGGGGTATTATGTTACAAGTTGTATATACTTGTTAAATTAGGTTATTTTACGACTTTTGCTTACGTTTGACCGCAATCTGTATGCCTCAAGCTGATGGACGCAGGGCAGTGCATCGTAGGGCACGTTCCTATCGTGCGTGACTTACAAGGCAATGCTTTGTTATAGGTGATGGTTACCACTTAACATCAGGTGGGCCATCTGCTTGTTCCATCAGCTGGTTGTATAAAAAAAAAAAAAAAAAAAAACTCCTGATGTTAAGCGATGATACGGTCGGTGGTGTAGCACCCCTACCTAGAAAATACCTATTGACTTTTAGAAACCTCCCAGTTATAGTCTACGTTGTAGCAAACTTACCTAGAAGATTCAATCTTCTCTTAAAAACATCCAAGTTAAAGGTTAGGAAAAACATAATTTTCATTTTAAACGGGATATTTACCATGATTTGTGAGTTTGATTGTTTCTTGACATTTCGGCACAGTTGCATGCGCCATGATCACGGGTCGAACTGACCTGACTGTTCACAACCATGATTATTTCAAAAATTTGGAAAAACAGTTCGATATTAGTGTTACGATCTATTAGTAATCTGGTTTCCATCAAGCGTTGATTAGTTTAGATCTAGATGTCGCTATGTGAAATTAATAATTTTTATTCTAAAATCCACATCAATATCTAAAGATCTCATTACCAACAATGACTTTACAATGGGCATTACCATCCCGCTAACGACCTGAGGGCGGGCAGGGCTCAGGCTTGTCGCCAAGAGGCTCGAGTGCCACTGGATCGTAATGATTTGGCATTAATATGAGAAAAACACATATTAATTGAAGGGTATTGATGGGGTTGGTGGCGGGAAGAGAGCAGTGCTGGGGATGAAATTTTTCAGAGCCAAGTTGTGACCATTTATGCTTAGGTTTGTGGTTTTTTTAAGCCGTGTTTTTCTTTACTTTGGAGTCTTTTTAAAGTAGGCTGGACCATTTTTAATACCTGATACACTTTTATTGTATTTGCTTTATACCCTGGTAGAAGATTTTTTTGTTTAACACATTTTAAAACAGTAAATCTACGTAACGACATTAAAAATTGGCTCTATCGGCATATTTACACAGGATTTCGCTCTCAAAACGGATGTGGCCACTTCAAAGTCCGTGAAAAAACATCTTTGTTACCAAAACCACACAAAAATCGACCTTATTTCAAAGAGAAAAGACTAAAGGGTACTTCCACTACCACACCACTTGAAAACCGGATAGTTCCGTCCGAATTGCGCATGAGTGATCGCGAAACGCTCCTTAATGTACTTTGTATAACTTTTTAATAATATAATAATGTATATTATGAACGTGAATGATATGTATGGAACAATGAATCATATTATAGCAGAAAGGATGTGTGAATGATTTTTCGAGTGGTCGTGTTAGAAATAATAAGCTATTGTGAATCGTAAGCGATATGAACCACGTGGGTTTTCAATGGTACCTATTTATGCAGCTTTTGATATTTTATGGTGGTTTTAATGTACAATTGTAATAACATCGTAAAGACACAATGATTTTCTATTACAGCTTTGTTTGAGTAAAATGGTAAATAAAATCTTTGCCACTTCGTTATCGGCCCTAGTTCTATACCATATAATAATGTTTCAGTTGAGTGGTTACAAACTGAAACTTTTAGTATATCCAGTCAGAATACAGTATACAGTATCGATTATAGGGTCTACTCTGCGAACCGATATACGTTATCAATACGAACTTTAGCGTTGTCATTTTCAGTTACAATGCCGGCAACTCGAGCACACGCTCTGGAGTCGAGTTATCATTGACCACGCCGCACACCACGCGATGTAACTTACTTATTGTGCCACTTGTTTTTTCGAAACAGTGTATCGAAAGGATTTTAAGTGCCCCTCCATCTGTTGATTTAAAGAAAGCAGTAATTTTTAAAGAAAATAGCGGCGGTTTCTGCATAACCTGCGAAAAAAAAATCGTTCAAATCAGGATATCCTATAACACTCGTTGTGATTATTCCATCTTATTACTCTTTGTGCTAAGACTTGGAATAATTTTGTTTAAAATACCACCGAAATTTCACAACAGAACTCAAAACAACACAAATGAAAAACAATTGAAATGAAAAAGCTACGTTGCTTTCTAAAATCACAGAAAACGAGCCAGCATTGAGCTTTCGAATGCGGAAATGTTCCTTCAAAACAGAGAGTTGCAACCTTGGAGATATTTCGTCTGAGGTTACAACCATTTCATTCAAGCCCTCCAATGAGGTATGAGTTCAATGACGTGTGCTCTTGACCTAGCTAAGATTACGAACTTTTCAACTTCAAGTTAAATTACGCCAAAATAACATAATAATGACGCAGGTACAGGTTAATGCCTCGCGGAACCTGCGTCACAAAATACCAAGCTTTTCAAAGTCAAACATCCTGTTGCAAAGTTTTCTCCAAAAATCACGTGTAGAGCATTTACTTACGAACTGTTACACCCCTTCATTGACAGCCTTCACAGCTCAGTTGGTAGTAATCCTTCTGCGCAGTAGGCCGTGGGTTCGATCCCCACCGAGAACAAACATTTGTGTGATGAACATAGATGTTTGTTTTCTGTCTGGGTGTTATTAAGTATGTATTTACAAAAAAAAGAGCTAATATTTATTAAATCAGCTGTCTGGTTCCCATATTACAAGCTTTGACTTAGTTTGGGGTTAGTTAGTGCTATGTGAAAAGTCCATCGATATTTATTTATTTTATTAATTTGATAATTCGTTCTACAGATTTTACTTAAACTTAAAATGAATGAATTCTGACTCTCATGATTTAAAAACCCGAACGATCTATTGCATAGATATTTCTAACTCATGTATTCTCTTTTATCTACATTGCCTGTAATAAGAATAAAACATCTCATAACTAAACTGACATTATGATCTACTGATCTTTTATAAATAATAGTTAGTAAAAGGGTAATAGGGTAAAGGTCTCCCATTTACTTGATAAAAAGAATACTTACCTCTAGCTAAGACTTGTCAAAAAGAAAGAAAAACATATTTTCCTACGTATAGCTTTACTCTCAGAGGGTCAATCTGCCCTTATTATAACATTATTGAAAGCACTGCTGGTCTAGCGGTAGCGGCCCGCCTTCCGATCCTAAGGTCGTGAGTTCGAAACTAGTAGTGCACCAATGAGTTTTTCTGTTCAAAAATGTATGTGCACAATGCCAGTACTCTCAAACGATGAAGGAAAACATCGTGAGAAAACCGGCATGTCGTAGAACCTAAAAAGTTTTAGAACATGTGTCAAGTGCTCGTAAGGAGCCTCTTGAGGCGCACTAAAATTCCTTTCACCATACTGTTTCGAAAGAAACTAGTTACACGACAAAAGAGAGAGAGATATATAACATTATCAAGTATAATATAATAACAGAAACAAATGGTCGGCAATAAAATTGTTATAGGAAGAAGTAAACGATGAATCAGGTTGCCCAACAGCACGTTTTCACATTAAAAACTGTTACATCGAAAGCTGTTTTTCAATAGTACCAATGTTTGTTTGATTTGAGTGTTTATTCGCGTTTATAAGAAAGTCACGTGCTACTTAATGGTTTTTATTAATTTGCTAATTGTACAACATGTTTCCGACACGTTTTCCGGAAATCCAAGTTTGAATTTTTGAAGGTTTTCTTCAGGAAGTAAAACCAAAGTTGAATTCTTTTGTGTATAGAAGTACAGCCGTTGTTTACTCCTTGCAAACGTGTTTAACGAACCTACCCCTTTATGCTATGTTGTGCAAAATAAGACGAATTTTCTGGTCAATGTGAATTCTGTTGTGGTTAGTGACGATTCCGTTATATGTACCACTAAATCCGATTGGCACCACACTGAAGCTTCATTATTGCATTATATTTTTACAAGGATCACCCAAAATAACGGTAGGAACCAAGCCGTAAGTTTGTTGCTTGTTCTTCTAGGCTTGGTCATGACTCACCTAGCTACAAGACGTTTCAACGCGAATTGAATCAATACCTATTTGTTTTCGACTTCCCGTTCCAATCGTGCATGACTAGCGAGGCATTGCTTTGTGATGGTTAACCACTTCACATCAGGTGGGCCATGTGCTTGTTCCATCAGCAAGTAGAATAAAAAACACATACAGATAATAACAACCATCTAATACAACAGGTTGTTTTACCGCTAATAGCAATTTCTTCCTGACAATCTTTGAAAGGATTGAAAACCAGAAGACGGTGGTAGAGGCGAAGATCTTTTAAAAACGGAGTTCTTCGCAAACAAAAGCAGTCTATCATCGATCCTAATCGATGTTCACACCCTAACAATCTCCAAGTATGCATTAAACGGCGCGCGGCCTTTCCCCAGAGACTGGACGCATGACTCGCAAATCCGTAACTAGGATCCGTGCACAGGGTAAAGTACACAGTAGAGCTCGTCTGAGGAAGTATTACCACCATGACTATATCTGCCGCCAAGCAGCGTTGCTGTGTTCCGGTTTGAAGGTAGTTGCCGGTAAAATTACGGGCACATAGGCTTAACATCTGTACGCCTCAAGTTGATGGACGCAGGGCAGCACATCGTAGGGCACGTCCTATTGCGCGTGACTTCAATCCACAGAATAACCAAAGTAACCGCAATAGCGTAGAATTAGAAAATTAGCCATTTGTAGTGCCAATCGACGGGTCATATAGATCATAAAACTGACTGACTGACTGCTGGGAAATAAAGATTCTTGAACGAAACGAAAACGAAATCCTACCCGATGACTACATTTAGAAGATCGCGGGATGTCGGTGGATGGATAAGGCTTCGAATCGTGAATGTATAGGGCGGGCCTAAGAAACCAAAAGCTTGAAAAGACGCTAAAGTACATAGTTATTTCAAGAAAATTTCGTGTTCGATAAGCTCGTTTGGGGTTAAATAGAGGTATCTGAAATATCAATCAATAGTAGAGCACTGGTGGTCTAGTGGTAGCGGCCCCCGATCCTAAGGTCGTGGAACCCAGTCGTGTACCAATGAGTTTTTCTGTTCAAAAATTTATGTGCACACTGCCAGTTCTCTCAAACGGTGAAGGAAAGCATCGTGAGGAAACCGGCATGTCGTAGAACCTTAAAAGTTCTATAACATATATCAAGTGCTCGAAAGGAGCCTCTTGAGGCGCGCTTAAAATCCTTTCACCACACTGTTTCTAAAGAAACTAGTGACACGACAAGAAGAAGATCAATAAATATTTATTCTAGTGCTGGATCCTATAGATTCGCTACTGTCCTCACTGTGCCGATCCCTATGCAAAAAGGGTCACGTTCAAGATTGATTGTCTAATAGTTTTGAATAACGCTCTGGCTATTTACAGGGAGTGCTGAGAGCATTTCTTTGGTCAGTAGATTGAACGAGAAAGGATGGTAGTGATTTGGCACATTCAGTTTATTTTCTAAGACTCAAATCTTAGATAGGGACTGAAAAAGGTTGGTCATCCAATCCAATTCGGCACTCTGATTTGGCTGAATAGCCTTTGTGCCAATGATTCAATGTTGACAATAACTTCCAAAGATGATAGCAAAACCTTGTTATTATAACCTCTTACAGCCACGTAACTCCACTCTTAGAGGATGCTCACAACCGCATTCTTAGGCACGGTAGGTATACACCCATATCTCTTGGCACAGAGGCAGTAAAATAGTATTTGTACCTATGTAAGTATGCCAGAAAATAAAGAGTTTTGAATGCTTTAACGTGCGACGTAAACAAGACAAATACAAATACCTACTGGCATTTGAAATAGATGAAATAATTTCGGCGAGCATTCAAAAAATACTTGCAAATTAATGTACAATATTACCTACAAACGAAGCCTGCACGACTGTAGAATTTATAAAATATTATTTAAAAATAAATGTCATAAAGCGACAATGTAACTCGTGTTACTTGAGTTAGAAACTAATTACCTAACAACTTAAAATTATTTCCACAACAGACTAAGTCAAAATAATCTCTAACGTTAACGAATAAGGCTCTTTATTCACTAACAAGCTAAAAGAGGGGACAATTTTTCAATGAGACGAAAATTTACTTGAAAAATAACACTGATTAAATACGTTACAAAGTTATGAAAACTTTGACGTGTGTGTATAATAGGCATTTTGTGTGTTGATAATTAGAGTGACTTGAAATGACATGCTCGTTTTAAGTTAATTATGTAACATTATTAGTAAATAATTTGTGTGAAAAGTTACGCGTCATGAGGAAAGATGAAAATTTTGAACCAAATTCGAATAGTAGGTAATTACGTTTTTTACCTGATACTAAGTGGTAACTGTCACCTATAACAAAACATTGCCTCTTAAGTCACGCTCGATAGGGACATGCCCTACGATGCACTGCCCTACGTCCATCAACTTAAAACATCTTGAGTGAGAGACTTGGTATTGAAATCTGAAAGGATGCCTACCGTGCGTACCATCCTTTCTGACTGAATTAATACCGTTTGACTTTTTTATCGAATATGACATATTTTTGAAAAAAACTATGCAGGTCTATTAAAGCTTTCGCGGAGTGTCGATGTACTAAACTATAAAATCTCGTGGAATTAAACTAATGAGGCTATTTATATTTTGAAATAAAATGTTTTGCTCAATTAGTTAAAGTTAAAGTTGCACTAAGAGTGTGGTTGCCGGTGTAATTACAGGCACATGAGGCTTAACATCTGTATGCCTCAAGTTGATGGACGCAGGGCATCGTTTATCGCATCATCGTAGGGTGCGTTCCTATTGTGTGTGATTTACGAGGCAATGCTTCGTTATAGGTGATGGTTACCACTTAACATCAGGTGGGCATCCGATTGTTCCATCAGCTAGTTTTTAAAAAAAAACTAACCAGGGCATATTGTCATTCATAGATACAACAAATAAAAGTTATTGTATAGCGTTGAATTATACCAAAATATTTTATCAAAAATGTAAAATACAGTTGAGTTAAATACATTAAAGTCTGTTAAAAAGTCACAAAACGACTTCCGAAGTACTCTTCGATACAGTTTCATCATTCTTTCGTTGTTGTTGTAAAAATGTAATATTTTGTCCATCTTCGCTAACACTGATCACAATACCATTTTGTCACTTATCTAACCTAGCTTAACAAACATTAGGCGTATGTTAACTATGAGATTTTTCAGCGGTCTTTGTTAATGACCACGATGAGTCAATATGAGATAAATTTTATTTCTCGAACGCTGAAATGGCATAAGTCATAACCTGGAGCTGTTTCCATAAGTATACGAGTAGTAGCGCTCTCTATAAGAAAAAGCATAAGAGTAGCAGAACTCTTTATGTGTGGCTCGTCCGGGGAAGTACTACCACCATGCCTATTTATTTTGTAAGCCCCAAGTTTATTAACGCAGGCAAGGGAACGCGCATAAGCAACGTGCCCTACGATGCCCTTGTCTGCGTTAATAAACTTGGGGCTTACAGATGTTGAGCCTCATGTGCCTGTAATTTCACCGGTAACCACACTCTTTAAACCAAAACACAGCAAAGCTGCTTGGCGGCAGAAAAAGGCGTAGTGGTACTGATACTTCCCCGGACGATCCCTTCACAAAGAATTATACTACACTTTAGGTACTACTACTACTATAGCTTGCAAGGTATTGCTTTGTTTTAGGAGATGGTTACCATTTAACATCAAGTGGGTCATCTGCTTGTACGATCGGCAAGTAGCATAAAAGTCGTAATTGAGTGAGTGATGGATATTTATTTTGTTTTGTATCTAGCATAAGTGGCCTGAAATTTTGTTTTAATTATTAAATCCCTATTATTAAGGCTCCGCTGTCCGTCCGTCCGTCTGTCAGTCCGTCTGTCACCAGGATGTATCTCATGAACCGTGATAGTTAGACAGTTGAAATTTTCAACGATTTTCCGCTATAACAATGAATACTAAAAATACAGAATAAAATAAATATTTAAGGGGGCTCCCATACAACAAACGTGATTTTTATGCCGTTTTTATAGATGATACGGAACCCTTCGTGCGCGAGTCCGACTCGCACTTGGCCGGTTTCTTTTATTTAATAACGAAAACTGTCCGCTGTTTCCAAACTCTTGCACCACAAGTCCAGTCGTGTCCGCTGGAGCCTTTGCTATTATTCGTCGATTTGCGCCACCGCTCATTGTGGGGTTGTTTGCCACAAAAGCACACAAGTGACAATATCACTTAGCAGCGCACTGCTAACTCGATTTTTGTACCGTCGCATGCTCTTACGTCATAGTTTTGTGCGATTTATGTAAATAGTGCTAGACAATATTGTTAGGTATTCTATGATACTGCGCGGTCTTTTGGACTGCCTGGAATTAGTAGCTTCAGTTGTAAGGCTAGCTGGTCCTGAAAACTCAGGCCCCGTAGACATGCCCTACTCGCAGTACCGAGGGCGCGCACTGTTGCTCACGACAATTCACCTCTTATTGCGCTTCTGGCTTCAACACCATCGTGTGATCTGATTTCTGATCGATCTTATTATATATTTTTATGTTTTGGGGAAGTATTATGCAATTGCCGTAAGATTTCATACGCTTAAAACAAACCAACAGTCATCGTTGGCAATTATAATTGCCAAGAAAGAACAAAACGATAATTATCGTTATAATATTAGGGACTTCTTTCGTGAAACGGACTCTAAAATACGGTAAGCCAATTCACTAAAAAATAAAATAAATATTTATGTGCAATATATGTGCGTACATTAATACATAGGGTATTTTTCCACACAGTATCTCTCTTGTCGTGTGACTAGTTTCTTTCGAAACAGTGTGGTGAAAGGATTTTAAGAGGCAACTTTCGAGCACTTGACACATGCTTTAGAAATTTTTAGGTTCTACGACATGCCGGTTTCCTCACGATGTTTTCCTTTACCGTTTGAGAGTACTGGCATTGTGCACATACATTTTTGAACAGAAAAACTCATTGGTGTACGACCGGTTTCGAACCCATGACCCTAGGATCGGAAGGCGGGGCCGCTACCACTAGACCAGCAGTGCTCACAAGTTTTACACACAGTTCTTCCTTTTAATTAAATTCATTATCTACCAAGTCGCCAAAGTCGGGTACAAATAATTTTAGTCCGTGTCCGCGTAGTTATCGGCACCATACGTCATGTTTGTGCTTGTAACAAGCTTATCTAGCAAACATTGATTCAAAGCATTTAAATGTACGAAGTGTCGAATAATAAGTTTCTATCTGAAAGAGACGGTCCATCGGACGAGAGGACTGCCATTGACAACAAAGAGAGGGCGCAGAGAGGGTAGTCTGACGTTTTTCCTTGTCAAGTGTACTTAGTTTGCATTTTTGTACAAAATAGAGAGTGAAAAGGTGCTTTGAGAAGGCAACTTTCAATGGAGTTGAGGTCTTTATCTGTGCTCGTTGTAAAGTAAGTATTTCTGGTGAAGGTCAAAAGCTAGCACGTAAAAAAAAAAATTTGAGTGAAAAACTGATTTATACTAAATGTTATGGCGGTCTGATAACTAAAACTAAAACTTTTGGGTCTATACAATCTGTTTGATTTTCTTAAATGTACACACTATGAAACTAGTAAAATATAAAAAAAAAATATTGTCATATATAAGAATTGCGAATGAACTCTTCTATTAACGTTATTAGTAAGTATGATTCAGAATACTTCTTTTACTATATTTTAGTTTAAAGTCACCTGAATGGCATCAAATGTGAAGAATGGAACACCCGCCTACCTGATGGACCGACGACATTGTGACGACGGTGGATGGGGAGGGCTCAGAACCGTTTCTGGAAATGTATACGATGCTTGATAATGATGATGACTGCAGTTAATAATGATTTTATATTTTCTTTAAAATAAAAACAGAGTTCAAACATCTCTGGCTCTCGGTTTCAATCGATCAACGATTGACAGTCACACAATAGGACACTCCCTTCTGCTTATCGGTATCAAGATTAAACTTTCACTCACAATACTCCAACTTGCCCTAAAGTACCATACTCTGATTCTGTTGTTTTGACAATCAAGCTTAGAGTTTTAGAAAACATAAAATTATAAAAAAAAAAACAATCTTCGCGTATATTTTTGCGGAGTACAGTTTATAAGTTTATCTCCTCGTTTTGTATGGTTTCAATAAAATAATTCACTGTAGTGTTTTTAATGTCTTTGAAAGCACAAATTAATTAAACGTAATGAAAATAATATCTGAAAATAATATCTTCATAGTATTTCATTTTTTTTTTAAATTTAATAGACGTCAATATTCATTTAATCGTTGTCAATAATCTCACCTGGTCGTGGGAGACGACAGAGCCGCAGGCGATAGACAGTAGGACTGTGGAATATTCCACAATCCCCCTTAATGTTATCAGACACCTATTTTTCTCTCTTTTAACACTCTTGGTTAAGAGATCCAGATTGCGGTGCTCAGGAAAATCAGACGGCGACAATGAGTTTTTAGCGATTCGTATAATTAAGGTGGAATCAAAATGCATGGTACGAATGTGAGGTATATGCTGATGGTCCTATGACAAAAAGGACAATTTACAAGACATTCACAAGTCGTTAAGATAGGTACTTACCTATCACGTGACATTATGGAAAGTGACGTATGATCGTCAGCAATGGTTGGGAAGAAACCACCGAGTAATGAGATATTATAGGTAAAATAAAAAATAAAAAATATTGGTGGACATTCCACACAGCACTATCTCGCCCCAAACTAAGCCAAAGCTTGTGATATGGGAACCAGATAGCTGATACACTTTTTTTTTTTGTAAATACATATTTATAATATTACCTATATAACACCCAGACAGAGAACAAACATATATGTTCATCACATAAATGTTTGTTCTCGGTGGGGATCGAAGCCACGGCCTACGGCGCAGAAGGCAGAGCTACTACCAACTGAGCTGTAAAGGCTGTCAAAAACAAGTATGTCTTAAAAACGTAGTCGATTTTGGTGGATCGATAAATATTCAAAATTATTTGTTATTTTTGCGATAAAGCAATGTAATTATGATTCAAAACACATCACACACTCCACACAATAACTTTTACAACTTTGCAATTGATACAAAACTAATATTGGCATTAATTAACCCAACACCGAGGGTGCTAGTGCGATTATTTTCAATTAACATTTATTTATGCTTTATCTCGTAGGTAATAAGAGTCATATTTCAAAGAAAGAGACAGTGTTTATAATGCTTGTAGTTAATATTATGTGCAAACAAATAGTTAAATATTTTTATGCGATGTGCGTCGTAAAAGTTGATTGAAGGGCCGTATAATATCTTGGGCACAATGGCTGAACTAAATGGGACCTGTGAGATGAGCTTTATGACGTATTCTGTGCTGTACAGGTAAGGGCTGGGCGATAAACCATTTTTAAACGCCTGTTGTCTGATACGAGTTTCAGATTTTGCTTTTGTAAGATGTTGAACTATAACTAGATTTGATTTGTCCTCAAAGAAGAATTATCAAAAGTACCTGTCATAAATTCATAGGCAGTTTTTTTTAATACAGCTAGCTGATTGAACAAGCATATGGCCCTCCTGATGTTAAGTGGTAACATAACAAAGCATTGCTTTGTAAGTCACTCACTATAGGAACGTACCCTACGATGCCTGCTCTGCCTTCATCAACTTGAGGCATACAGTTGTTAAGCTTATGTGCCAGTAATTACACCGGCAACCACACTCTTCACACCGAAACACAGCATTGCTGCTTGGCGGCAGAAAAAGGCGTGGTGGTAGTACTTCCTCGGACGAGCCCTTCACAAAGAGCTCTACTACTCTTAAAACATAACTTAACTTATGTTAGCATTTTCTATCGTATGGTTAAACTGCATTTATTAAAAATGGTTTGTAAAAAAAAAACCTATTATGAAACAAGTATGTAACCCAGTGTAAAAAAACTGGACACACACTTTTGAACAGTGGCCCATCTGGTTATTGTTATAAATAATTGAATTCATAATCGCACTAAGGTGTTCAAATTATGTCAAACTCTCAGATCCGATCACCCATCAATCCAAATGCATTTAAATTCAAATACACGTCACGCTCGCGTCAAAACTATGATAACTAGTCACAACGATTCAACGTCACTGTTTCACCTTCCCAAGTCCTTGTTTCGCCCACCCTTCAACCCTTTGTACCGAAAACGAAGCATGGGAAGTATGGGAATCTCAATCAGCCAACAATACCCATCACCCTTCAGAACCATCAACTGGTTCCGAATAATACGTATTTAAAATACATGTGTCCACGTACGGAACATTATTGATATTATATGATAGTTTATTTTAGAAGCTATTGTATCGTGACGTCTTAGAAAACATTTGGACTATTGTGCTCCTCGGACTCGTTGTGATGCAGTCCCTCACAAATTGCTAGGGATTTTGGTCTGAGTCGTTAGTTCGGGTCATCGGGTCCGATGCGATTTGGGACAACTTTTGACGGGCATATGTCAGTTTTTATTATTATTTTCGTGTGTTGATTGACGACCGGTGACGGCGGTCAGTGGTCGTTTCAAAAAGGAGCAAGAGTGTCCGCGTTTGGGCAACGGATTAAAACTGGGTCCCAGAAAAATACAAGCTAAGGTACGTTTTCGGTTACAATTCCACCTGCGTTAAACCTCCATTAATTCAATTTTCACATTTACAAGTTACATTTCCCAATATCTATAGAATAGAATAGACTTTTTTTTAATTGACAGTTAAACACGGGTACAGCATAACAACAAGAAATGTAAGTAGGTATATACTTATAGGAAATAAATAATTTATGTAGGTTTCATATATTAATCTCTTTTATGGATGCTGATTGTTTTGTGAGCCTTGTTCATAAAATACTTAGCTTAACTTGTACTGTTTAATTCCCTCACAAACAATAATAATTAGCAACAAATATAATAAAATTGATGTAGAGGCGTTTTAATAAAATAAACTACTATTAAAAATAACTTTGCGCTGTTCATTACAAGACAACAATGGCATAAACAATACCTATGAATTCTAACTAAAGTTGCTCTGCAGGCATTCTGGCTTTGACAGTCAAACAGCCAAGATGCATTCCATTGTGCTCAACTTGGATCTCTTCTCCATTGCATAACCGATCAGCATTATTAATTAGGGCGTTTACAAGACTTTTTCGTTATTGTGTTGGCAACAATGTTCTAATAAAGCACCGTGTAAACTGCTTTTGTGAGTTTCAATGAGCAGTTTCTATTGAGCTTTGAGCTAATCTAGATCATTAGTAGTCATTGTGACTATACTCGTTAGAATTGTTTGGAATCGGACTTTGGAAAAACGATCTTAAAAAAGTTTTTATTAACTTACATCGCTAACCAATCATTTTGAATCACCTACACTACAGCGAACGTGTTGTATGTTTGGTATCCGATTCATCAGTAGTTAGTAAAGGATGTAAAGTAGAATTCTTAATAATTATATTTATAATAATAAACTCTGTCAAAAGCCGTTTCAAAAATACCAATTCAATTTCCAAATATCTGACACACAAACGTGAAATTCTAACAGGGGCATAACAAGCGCTAAACCACTACAGCCGATCTAATTCCTCTCTTTATCCACCAATTATCACTTCAGAAACTATGGAAGTATAGGCTGGGACAGAGATTAAATAATAGTTGTTATAAACTAAAGCATCACTGAGGTGGTACTTGCTTTTATACATTTTCAAGTCTAGTAATATCGCAATTGGTAATATAATTGAACTGCAGTCACGTTCACAAATATCTAGATAAGTAAGATCTTGATTTAGTCCGATATTTGTATGAAAGTATACATTCATCAGCATCGAAGGCCAAAATATGCTCATCTCAACAACTTAAGGCATACAGATGTCAAATTACAGGCCGAGAAAGAGGCATCCACCATGCCTCTTTCCTTGACGAGCCCTTCACTAAGAGCTTTGTCACTTTTAAATGATAATTGTATGAAAACCCAAATACTACGGCCATCGAAACTGATAGTGTTTGGAAGTTTTGACGTAGATTGGTTGGTAATAAGTGATCCAGGCCTACTAAAACATAGCTTACACAATACTGGTCTAACGAGCGATGCTAAATCGTAAGTAAATAAGAAATGGATCGTTTGTGTAATCTGGTAGTCTTTGTTGGCTATTGTTTTCCTAGAAGACTATGTTTGAGAGGTTTTGTTTGATGTTACTTCATGGCTTTGTTTTATTTTCCAGGATTTGACTACTGAATGATTGAAAAAAATATAAGTCTAGTGTCAAAATCGTACGATGGTGTTAGATTTGTTTTAATAAAGTCAGGGATCAGATTATCCTGTTCATGCTAAGCAAAACGTTGGAAATTTGTTTGCAAATCTTTGATGATAAAAAATAAAATTGGCCAAGTGCGAGTCGGACTCGAACGAAGGGTTAAAAACAAAAAAAAAGTTTCTTGTATGGGAGCCCCCTTAAATATTTATTTTATTCTGTTTTTGAGTACCTAATTGTTGTTATAGCGGCAACAGAAATACATCATCTGTGAAAAATTCAACTGTGTAACTATCACGGTTCATGAGATACAGTCTGGTGACAGACGGACGGACAGTGGAGTCTTAGTAATAGGGTCCCGTTTTACCCTTTGGGTATGGAACACTAAAAACAGAAACAGCTTCACGACTTTGATCCCCATATTGGTACTGGGCTACTAGGTACTACTAGGCTTAGGCTAAATCAAGATATTTTTTGAGGAATTATAAAAGAGGTTAGTCTGAGGTAAGTCCAGTTGTATTCCAGCATTGGCGATGGTCTTGCAATCGGTCACGTATAGAATACCAACTACTGCAAAATGTGGTGTGCCAATTGTAAAATTCCAAATATAGGATAGTAAGTCAGTGAAGTAATAAGCGACAGACATACAAATAAAACACTAAGTAGATGTCTAAAGACAAAATTATCCTCAAAAGGAAATAACGACAGGAAACTGGTCCACCGCAGACCAAAGTTAAGTGTTAATTCGGTCAAACAGAGATCATAACCCCACTTAGAGGCTGCGACGCTTCTTAGAAGGACACTGGTGGGTAGTTTACGAAAATAAAGTAGGACTTCTGTAGTACGCAGCGGCGGGGAACAAGAGAAACTGTGGAGTAGACGAAGCTGAAAAGATTGTTGCTAGAATTCAATCGGAATAAAAAACATCACGTGACAGTTTGTTTTATCAATATTACAACCTATATTATCAATTAGGGCATCATAAAAATTCGGGGTGTTTTTTCACATTGGAGTTGGTTCGATTCCCAGACAAAGCAAGTAATTTATAGAAAATTTTTTAAATGCAGTTTTACTAACTTTTAAAAATTAAATAAAATCTCCTTTTAGCAAAATATCCTATAACAATATTTCAAGGTACTTTCCATTCATGTCGCATAGTCTTGGGACACCCTGTATATGTTTATTTCCTTTTAGCTTTATTGACCAACAATAGTATCGAGGGTAATTTGCAAATTTTACACAAAACTCCTGCTAGTATGGCAGGTAAGTCTATAAGTAATAAGTGGTATCATTACAAGTAGGTAATGGGAAAGCTTGCTCCAAATAGAAACAAAACAGCTTCCAGGTTGTAATAGAAAATGGAAAATAGTTACTGTGAATACCTTCTCAACTAGAATTGCATTAATGAAAGACAATACAAATGATAAGTATGAATGATAGTTCAATACAAATGTACCTAGCACAAACTTTTCTTAAATACATAGACATCACTGTGTGTATATGTCCACCAATTATTAATTAATTTGCCTTTTCCTGTGTTATAAACTAATAAAATCTGAGAGCTTCAAAAAGTTTCACTAGTTTTATTAGAACCGCTCAATGTATTCTATCGTCCACAAAGCAATGCTCCTGGCATAGTCCATTACTTAAACAAACCAGGGTTTGTGTGTAGTGCCACCACTTTACACCCACGCGAGGATACCTACTTCCGAATGCAGTCACTTCGACACGTCCAAGAACCGTCGATATAATGCTATTTCGGCTAATGCGATTTTATCTCATTTGGCTTAATTAGTATATTTGATTATCAATCAATTTATATCAGTTTGAAGAATTCACATTGATCGATGATTTATGAATTAACTTGTATTTATTTCAAAGATTTTTTAATATACCTAGTCCCAAGTTATTATCCGAGTGGGATTTGAACCCACGACCTTCCCCTTGATATGAAGCCTATTTATTTAGTAAAGTTATTATAAAATGATAGAATATTTTATTATATTAAGTATTTTATTAAGATTTTAGATGTTAATTATTGGATCAGAGGATTTCTGGACTTATACTCTAATAATCCCCTTCGCAAGAAATTATCGCAGTTTTTGGAATATTATGCCATTTCAAAATGTAAAAATTACACTTGGAACAGTTGAGCTATGAGCAGACTATAAAATTTGATTTGATAATACCTAGACACATAATATTACGATTTTATTGAATACATTTTGTCTTTGACTTTGACGTCCATACACGGCGCCCTGTATTGGATATTTTTCGGTTAAATAGAAATCTGCTCTGTGTGTGTATGTTCTGTGTGTTTATTTTGTAATTTTGACAGGAAGTAGCTTATTTTCTTGTATGTCATCACTTTTGGGTAGGTTGGTGGGCTTTTGTAACATTCACTAGGAAGGCGAGTGCCAGTACTCCACTTAAAGAAAGCTATGCTTGAGGCTATGACAGCCTTCACAGTTCAGTTGGTAGTAGCTCTGCTGTAGGCCGTGGGTTCGATACCCACCGGGAACAAATATTTGTGTGATGAACATGCTGTATGGAAAGTCCACCATCATCATCATCATTCATCATCATTTTCCTGCCCTTATCCCACTTCATGTGGGGTCGGCACAACAGGTTTTTTCCCTCCACTCTCCTCTATCAGCCGTCATCTCAGCAGTCACTCCTTTCTTACTCATGTCCTCCACCAATATTGATTTATTTATTTATGATGTTTCTGACAACAGTTTGATGTCAATAATGTAATAAAATTTGGGCCGCAATCGCGTTGATTTGGAACGATATATTCAAAATAAGCCCTTTATCTTCTTTTTGTTCTTTCAAAACAGTGTGGTGAAAGGATTTTAAGTGCGCTTCAAAAAGGATCCTAAAGGCCAAGGACACATTATACGTAGGTATATACGTATTTTGCATTCCTGATTTTTATATTTTTAACTTTATTTTTTATTTTTATTAAACTGTTTTGATTGAACAGGCAGATGGCCCACCTGATGTTAAGTGGTAACCATCACCTATAACAAAGAATTGTATCGTAAGTCACGCTCGATAGGAACGTGCCCTACGATGCACTGCCCATCAACTTGAGGCAACTTTATCACGACAATCAGCCTGTATTAAAATCTAAGTATAGCGTGGTATATCTTTCAGTAGAATGCCAGCGTATCTCATTGCATTGTTGATTTATATATGATTACAAAGCGTAGTGAGCTATTGTGGCCCAGCTCGACTCCAAAGAGGATATCACGATACTTTCCAAATCAGTCTCGCGTTGACTAGCAGTGACATGATTATTAGGCAATAATGGTGGTTCTAGTACTATTTACCTATCCCTGGAAACCTTTTGGAAAACTTTCTAAAATTATCATTGACGTAATTTGTAACACTTGCCAAGCGATACGCAATATATACCTCCTTACCGACTACTGAGTATTTAAAAACGACACATAGTGAGTATGGTTACTGCCCCCCTCAAACTATGGAGGAGGCGTTTGCCCATTAGTGGATTTATTTAGGTTAATGACTTTTAGCTGATGGAACAAGCAGATGGCCCACCTGATGTTAAGTGGAACCATCACTTATAACAAAGCATTGCGTCGTAAGTCACGCACGATAGGAACGTGCTCTACGATGCACTACCCTGCGTCCATCAACTTGAGGCATACAGATGCTAAGCCTCATGTGCCTGTAATTACACCGGCAACCACACTCTTCAAACCGAAACACAGCAACACTGCTTGGCGGAAGAAAAAGGCGTGGTGGTAGTACTTCCCCGATCGAGCCCTTCACAAAGAGCTCTACTACTCTTAAAAACCACCAAGTGCCAATTCAAGATTTTTTGAGGGTTGTCTTTGGGGGTAGTCAGAGGTACGTCCAAGTGTTGCATTTGACCTATACCCACATTTTGCAGTAGGTAGATGATATTTTGAGCACCGGAGGTCTAGTGGGAGCCTTCATATCGTAAGGTCATAGGTTCGAATCCTGTCGTGCACCAATGGATTTTTAAAAAAATTATGTGCGCAATGCCAGTGCTCTTAAACGGTGAAGGAAAACATCGTGAGGAAACCAGTTAATATTCTAACAGCGGCGATGGGCTTGCAACCTGTCACGTATGGAATACCAACTGCTGCTAAATGTGGGTATTTGTCAAATGTAATGTTTGGACTTACCTCTGACTACCCCCTCCTTAGATGTCCTCAAAGAATCTGGAGGTAGTACATGATACTAAGAAATTTGAGGGGATATCTAACGTGCCTGGGGATCAAAGTCGTGAAGCTGTTTCAGTTTCAGTTGGTATTCCATACGTGACAAGTTTCGAGCCCATCACCGCTGTTAGAATTTAACTGGTTTCCTCACCATGCTTTCCTTCACCGTTTGAGATCTCTGGCATTGCGCACGATTACGGTACTGTTTATTTTGAACTGCAGTTAGACGTTTAAGTTTCTACTTGCTAAGAAAGGTGCTATAAAATTTTCGTAAATCAACTAGAAGACGTTCACTTGCTCGTAGCTAAATCCACTTTAAAAAACGTATTATGAAACGCGCAGCTTTTTCAACAGACAGAAACAGATAAATACTAATTAAGCGGCTAAGTTCCAAATCGTAAAACCTGTAAAGATAATTCTCAAACGCGAAACTAAACAACTGCCTCGCCTCGTAAGCTGCACTGTTTACGAGAGAATTTATTTTAAAGAACAATGGGGGATAAATTATAAAAGTTATCGGACCCAGTGAAAACTAATATCTGCTTGGTTTGATTGTTGTTGGTAGATTCACCTAGTTAACCTCTATAAGACGTTTCAAAATAAACCTTGTGATAGGACTGAATAAAGACCGTTTTGATTTGTGGAAGCTTTGTAAGATTTCAAGCTATGTTGTAAACTTGCAATAACTTTCAATCATCATTATCATCAGTGAATCGGAACTCGTGCAGTTAGTTCTATTTAACGATGTTTTTATAGCTAAAGTTTGATAGAATTCGCTGGCTTGAGAACTTCCTCTTTTTATGAGTTTGGTGTTGATAAACTCCACGGTTGTGAACCCCTAGGTTACAGTAGACACCCTTTTAGAACTCTAAAAAGAAGTCTTGAAATCTAAGATTGTTGTTTTAATTTTTTTATATACATTCATTGTCACGTATGGGCGTGACCAGTTTCAAGTCATTACCTCTATGAATACCAAGTAAATTAAAAAAAAATCTTTTAGGTTAGTTTTTTGAAGTTCTTGATGTACTCTTCCTAGGCTTAGTCTAGACACATCTAGACTTGAACTGATTATAAAATAAATACATAAATATTGGAAGACTTTCCACAAAGCACTATCTGGCCTCAAACTGAATCGAGCAAAGCTTGTAATATGGGAACCAGATATAAGAAGTCAGCGTCGCCACCACTAAACCACCAGTGCTTGGGAACCGTGGTGAATTGAAGGCCCGTATCATTTTAATTAATAAGCGAAGTTTCGCGTTGGCTTTTTACTGCCTCATAGTCCGTTCGTGGCAATTTATGACGATTTTAAGGGAATTTATGTCTGTTTATGGGCTTTGACAGCATAGCCTGCATTTAGCCGGGCTTATAAGCCGTTGTCGACTCCGGCGCAACAATAACTGAATGGATTTACGACAGCATTGAATGTTTTTCTCGGTACGATTCGCGAGGCTGCCTCTACCAGTTACAATTAGCTAATCGACGGTTAAACTTTACCATCCGTTCTTGTTAACGTTAAATCAGTTGAGGCATTGCTCAGAGTTAACCCTGTCACTGTTTCACAGTTCTTTGCACCCAAAGAGCACTGGTGGTCTAGTGGTAGCGGCCCCTACTTCCGCTTCTAAGGTCGTGGGTTTAAAACTGGTCGTGCTCCTAGAGTTTTTCTGTTCAGAAATGTATGTTCACAGTGCCAGTAGTCTCAAACAAAAACATTGAGAGGAAACCAGCATGTAGTAGAACCTACATAAACAGCTCTTAAACATGTGTCAAGTGCTTGGCCTTCCAAGCACAAAAGATTTTAAGTGTGCCTCAAAGAGGCTCCTTAGCCTCTTTGAGGCACACTTAAAATCTTTTCACCACATTATTTTGAAAGGACTAGTGACACGAGATAAGAATATTTTTACATCAGAATAACCTATGGTGCAACTGGCTCCACGTTCGTTTTATCCTGTTTATACTTCACAAAAGGTCGTGTTTGTGAGGCTGTCACGGATTAGGACCTGATTTAGTGCCCATTCGGGGCTGGACTTCGACAGGTCCTGTTGGTTACACCTCTACAAAGACAAAAGGCTGTAGAATAGTCTTCAGAAAGAAGTAGACTTTTATTTTATGCTTAGAGAATTTCAATCAGTTTGACGTTTAGTCAGAATCAGGGCTTAAACGAATTCATTTTAAGTATGGTTCATAATGTTTTTCTTAGTTTCATACTGACATTATTATTCACTATTTGTTTTTACTGCTGAAAGTTTGTTTTTCTTGTTAAAAGTGACAATGTACGACGACAGTGCCTCGATCACGAATACATTTTGACATTTGTGGCGTTAAACGTATCGCACCAATATCCGACCTTATTATGTTGTAGTTAGGGATACGATACGTTTACGCCACTAAAGTCAAATTAATTCGTGATAAGGTTCTAGTTGTTTGTTGGTTAAGATAGAATGACAGCACCTATCAGTACCTACAGAACACTGATCTCCATCGTGCACGCAATTGCATTGGGGCAGGTTAAGGTTGGTGGCTCGGACTTTGTTTTGCAGTACTATGAGGTTTTTTTTTCAACTACCTATAGTTAAAACGTTTGACCACAATCTCACCTGACGTTAAGTGATGATGTAGTCTACGGTGTAGCATGCTTACCTAGAAGATTATTCATGGGTCTCTTGAAAAAATCCAAATTATAGGCATTCGGAAAAACGGACGCCGGTAAGGAATTCCACTCTTTGGCTGTTTTTTTCGCATTATAAAAGTAGATGCAAAGCGCTTTCTTTGTGCAGGTATGTCAACCATGAATGGATGTCTCGTTTCCGTATGTCCGATAGTGAAACGGGGATTGGGGAACTAAGTTGTGGAGTTCCGTTGCACATTCTCCGAAATGTATCCTGGAAAATGACGACAAACAGGCAACTTTGCGGCGATGCTCAAGAGCTTAGACTCGAACAATGTGTAACCTATGAGCCTTTTGGCCCGTCTTTCAACAGTTTCCAAGGCTCAAGCTAGTATTTGGCAGAGCCATCCCAAAGATGAGAACTCCATACACGACCGGACTTGCGCTTGGTACAGATAAAGAAGCTGTCCCGGTGTGAAGTACTGCCTCACCTTCGATAATATGACTAGCTTCTTCGCAGCTGTCTTGGCCTTGGATCCTATGAACTAGCCAAAATATAGTTTGCTGGATAGCGTAAACCCTAAAAACTGGTGGTGATTATCACCAGCGCGTCCTTTACACGTAAATTCACATGCACACAGGTAAAACGCGTTGATTAGCTTTTGCCAGCTTTTGCCAGTGTATAGGGGCAATACCGCAACAGTCTCGCCATTGCAATCAAAATCTATAATGTAACTCTTAACGTATTAATATCCACCAAAGGTATTAACATCGCAAAGGTATGACGATGATGAATACCTAGACTTTGACGAACGTCGCGATACACTCGTCTGACCAGATCATAAACCCTAATTTTCAGCTTTTACTGCAGTAGCTTCAGTGTAAAAAGTAAAATTCCACTCAACTCACCAAAAAACAAGTGTTGGTACTACTAAATATAACCAGTGCTATGTAATAGGTAACACCAGGTGGACCATCTGCTTGTTTTATAAGCATGTAGTATAAAAAAAGGTGCCGGTGTAATTACAGACACTTGAGACTCTTTATGTTTCAGAGTGTGCCAAAATACGCATCCTCAGTGGAAATGAGGAAGTGCGACTGTTTTAGGTAGAGATGTTCTAATTAAATAACTCACTACTTTGAAAAGACAATAGACTTTAACCATCAACCTCCAATCGACGCAATGTAGCCTATTTATACCGCATCCACCTCGTAAGGATATTGAAATATCGACTCGTAAACGTCGAAGGCTGAGTCTTGTTCGGTTAACCGACCCTGAGATTGACGCGAAAGATGTATGACTTCATTTGTCTGACTTCGATATATCCCAACCGACATACTTCTACCTCCCCCGAAATAATTTGGAGCTTTATCTCTTGGATATAAGGGTTAATATTGGTAAGCTCGGTGGAAGATCGCGTTGTGTAGTGGTGCTTTCAAGCGCATCTTTGTAACCACAGCGTTATGAGACCTTACATCGTTTGGGAAAACAAAGATGAGAGTCGATGGCTTTTGTGTGATTTAGTGATTTCGGATAAGTCGAGGCGAAGAAGAATTGCCAATAAATAAGTTTTGTAGTCTGAAGCTTCGAAATTGCATGGTATTGTGGGTAAAGTCCACAAGAATTTGCAGTCATTTAGGAGTATTGAGAGTTCAGGCTAAGAAAATAGAATTAGCTGTGTGCGGCGTGCATAAAATCAACATTTTGATTTTATAAAGTTTTATGTTATATTGGGCTTTTGTTCACGTTTGTTGCTGATGGAACAAGATCATTTCACAAATAGCTTTACCACGTACATGACTTTGGCAAAATACATCAAAAGAGATCTTTATGGATTTGATCTGGATGGTGCGGGGTAGCTGCGCATGCACGTTTCGGAGTGGATTTTTTCACTCTTTGTACTTATTTATTTCTCCTAGGAACGAAACATAGGAGAACCTTGAAAAGAGTCAGGGTTTATGCAAACGCTAGAAGTAAATCAATTGGGACTAAGTTATGCATAGAACCTAAAAAAAGTTTCTCAATACGCTGTCTGCAAAGACAATGGAATATTACTTAGTAAATTAGTACCTGTGTCAGGCATTTATGGTCCTCCATTACCATACCATTAATATTGCCAACAATATTCACTGAAGTTCGCCCGTAATATCCCAGAATACATAACAAATAGTAAGCAGAACAGTTCTTGTAATTATTGTTGTGAAAAATTCATTTGTTCACGAACAATAGACTAACAAAACGCAATCCCGTGCCTTGTCAATATAAATCCCGCGAAAAATACTAACTTTAACTTTATAACCTTTCTCTCAGCCTTTAGAAGGTAATACTTCGGCAAGAAGTTAAGGAATACTGAACTCTATTTCTACGACCGTTAGGTTTAAGGACGAATACATTTGGTAGAAGACAAGAGCCATGACAAAAGTAGAATAAAATTATGCGAAATTAATCATTAAAATGAGATTCTTAAGTAAGTTTTGCTTATTGCAGTACTATATAAACTATATATAAACAACTAGCTAATGGAATAAGCAGATGGCCCATGTGATGTGAAGTGGTAACCATCACCTACAACAAAGCATTACCTCGTAATTCACGCACGATAGGAACGTGCCCTATGATGCACTGCCCTGCGTCCATCAACTTGAGGAAACCACACTCTTCAAACTGAAACAAAGCAACGCTGCTTGGCGGCAGAAAAAGGCGTGGTGGTAGTACTTCCCCGGACGAGCCCTTCTTAAAAAGCTCTACTACTCTTAAAAGTTGGCTGAAGGCATGGAATTGCTCAGCTTTAAGACGCAGACAGAGTATCCCTTACAATTAAACGCCCATAGTCAGCTAGTACCTTACAGCTCCATATCTTTACATACTGAATCCCAAGTTGTAATGCAGGTCTATACATGATAAGTTATTTACGAAGACTTCACGTGATAGCCGCGGGCTGAATTTGCATGTTGCAATGTATCGGGGGAAAGAACGCAGGGTCTTGTAGGACAGAGTTTTGCTTGAAATAACTATTAAGGGGCTGACAACTATCAAACAACTTCTCGCTCGCACGTTTCGACATGTTAAAAGATATAAAATCACTAAACTCATTTTCGAAAAATCGCAATCAACCATTTTGTGTGCAATCACATTGCACACAGATTAGTAAAAATTTCATTTAGATCGATACAAGTTTTCCTACTTAAAAGTTTGCCTATGTACGAAAACTAGTAAAGCAAACTTTTGAGTAGCAAAACATGTATCGATCAAAATGAAATTTTCACTAAACTGTGTGCAATGTGATTGCACACAAGATGGTTGATTGCGATTTTTCGAAAACAAGTTTAGTGATTTTATATCTTTCAACATGTCGAAACGTGCGAGCGAGAGTCACATTAGCTCTTGTCTTCGCCTTAAGAGGCTGACTAATATATTACAAGACTTATATACAAACGCACCACCGCCCTCGTCACAGTATTACGTTATACTCCATGTGTGCAGCTTCTAATCACCTGCCTTCGAGAGTGTTCTGTACAATCGGTGCTGTCGGCTCGCGTTACGTCCCGAAGGTTTTAATTTTATATTCATGATGACGTCACCGTGCTCGCTAATCCTCTTCCTATATGCGGTACAGTGCGCAAATCAGGTCAGAATAAAAAATAAGGTCAGAATAAAATTATCTTCTCAATTTGACGGTATTATATATTTTTTAAACCACAAAACGTGCATCCATTAATCAAATCAAATCAAATCAAATATTTTTTTCTTTGAACACAAACATAAGGCTTACAATAAAAACAATGCAAACGTTGACAGCTGCAAAAAATATTACAAATATGGGTAACTAACTGTCAGTATTTTGAAATTTGTTAAATTTTTTTTTATCATTGATTTATTTATGCCTCAAGTTGGTGGACACAGTGCATCGTAGGGCACATTTCTACCGTGCGTGACTTGCGAAGCCATGCTTTGTTATAGGTGATTATCACTTAATATCATGTCTTCTTTTTCTTGTCGTATCACTAGTTTCCTTCGAAACAGTGTGGTGAAAGAACTTTAAGCGCGTCTCAAAGAGCCTCCTTTCGAACATCAGGTAGAATATACGCTTGTTTCATCAGCAGTAGTGTAAATAAAGTTTTTTTCTGCTAATATTACAAAACTGTTGCAATCACTCTTATCTAGCTACCTTTGCGCGTCCGCGTATTGTCAGAGTTTGGTATAGGTGATAATTACCACTTAACATCAGGTGGGCCATCTGCTTGTTTCATAAGCAGTATAAAACATGTACGGCCTTACTACAAAAATCTGTCAAACGATAAACTATGCTTATACTAGTGCCATCTCTTACCAATGCGTAATGGCAAACAGTGACAGCGCTAATTTTTAGCATTATTTAAATTTAATGCAATGCCAGCAATACCAGTGCTCTTAAACGGTGAAGGAAAACATCGTGAGGAAACCAGTTAGTACTCTAACAGCGGCGATGGGCTTGCAACCTGTCACGTATGGCATACCAACTACTGCAAAATGTGGGTATGTGCCAAATTTAATGTTTGCACGTACCTCTGACTACCCCCCTTAAAAATCCTCAAAAGAATCTGGAGTTAGTACTTGGTACTAAGAGATCTGAGGGGATATCTACCGTGCCTGGGGATTAAAGTCGTGAAGCTGTTTCTGTTTCTGTTTTAAATTTAAGCACCATTTTATAGTATGAGGGTTTATATTTTTCTGCTAACGTTACAAAACGGTTGCAATCACCCTTATCTAGCTACCTTTGCGTCCGTATTGTGAGAGTTAAGGCGCATCCACATTGTTGTTGCTAAGTTTGAGTGACAGCGAAACAGAGGAGGCTTTGTGTGGAGTTACTTCGATAGCGAAGGAATTAAGATCGATTGGATTTGCGAAGATTCTGGGTAGTGGGAATGAAGGAATAAACGTTCAGGTGAATGAATGAATCGATGGAAATACTTAGATACTTTTTTATGCATCTTACTGATGGAACAAACAGATGGCCCACTTTAGTTAGGTGGTAACCAGCGGCCATAACAAAGCATTGTTTCGTCAATTCACGCACGATAAAAACGTGCACTACGATGCTCTGCCCTGTGTCCATCAACTAGAGGCATACTGGTGTTAAGCCTCCTGTGCTTATAATAACACCGGCAACCACACTCTTTAAACTGAAACACAGCAACGGTGATTGAAGGCAGAAAAAGGCATGGTGGTAGTACTTCCCTGAACGAGCCCTTCACAAAGAGCTCTACAACTTACTACTAGTGGATCTATAAAAAAAAACGATTCTAATCATCTAAAATAAATGCTTATCGAATGCCTTCATCAGTCCAATTCCTTTCATCTTAAATCACCAATTCCAGTCTCCAGCGTCACGGTGTCGAATCTCTCTCAAAAGGCTCTACGTTTTCCTCGACCATCTATTTAGCCCAGAACCTCATGAATTCCCTTCACGACTATAAATAAGACATTAGACACCGCGACCAATCACAGATAATCGGACATAAGAGAAGAGTTGCACGCATCACTTCAAAACCTCCACACGTTACGATTTTACGTATATTACAATGACAATGTGTAGATAGTAGGTGGAAAATACAGAAGAGCAACTCCGTTTGCATTTCAATTACTTATAAATAAATATTAGTGGACTTTCCAGACAGCACTATCTAGCCTCAATTAAAGCCAGGGGCCTTATGCTCACTTCGAGCGAGATTATCTCACGGTGGAGATGACGTCATATCTCGTTCAATAACTCGTTGACGTTACGTCTCGCATGAACTTTGTATGAGAAAATTGGGGAGTAGGATGGTGAGAATGGGGATAAATAGTTATCGAACGAGATATGACGTCATCTCTACCGTGAGATAATCTCGCTCGAAGTGAGCATAAGGCCCCAGAGCATGTTATTTATGGGAACCAGGTAACTGATATAATACATAAATACTTTTTTTTTGTAAATACATACTTTTATTATTATATAACACCCAGACAGAGAACAAACATTTTTGTTCTCGGTGGGGATCGAACCCACGGGCTACGGCGCAGAAGGCAGAGCTACTACCAACTTGTGAAGGCTGTCAAATATACATACTAAGTCATTGCAAGTCCTACCGGGTCGCGAGAAACTAGCAATAGATTTACCTAGCTTAAAAGGGAACTGAATGAAGACCGTTTTATGATTACTTTGATTAATTTTGACTAAAATACTCGTGGAACCAATCCTATTATCAATTTCAAAGGGCACAGGCAAAATTTGTGACGAATGTAAGGTACCTACAATAAAAGTTTCTCGATCTAACTTTTCAAAAAGGTTGATTTGAATAATATTGATCGTGATGTACTGTGTCAAAAAACGGACCATTTTTCTTCAAGTATGCGTGTGTCTGTGAGCGTCAGGGACGTTCATAGAAGATCGTTCACTGTTAGATTCACTACTCAACGGGTATTTGAGCGTGTAGTTGAACTACACATCAAGGCACTTATAATACGGATTTAGAATTAGAAGAATTTATTTATCACTATTAGTGCAAACAGCTTAAAAAGTGCTTCTACAACTCAACGCAAAGTGACTACAAAACACACTGCTCTTATTAAATCACGGAAACGTTTTCAGTTAACGTGCGAACGAGAGGTACGTTAATGTACCTCTCGTTCGCACGTTTCAACATTTTGAATGATATAAAACAACTGAACTTATTTATGAAGAATCGCAATCAACCAAGTTACATTGCACACAGTTCAGCAAAATATCATTTGATCCAAACAAGTTTCCCTTCCAAAAGTTTACAGTGGTTTTATATCTTTTAAAATGTTTGAGAGGTACATTAGCAGTTGTCTTCGCCTTAAACGTTGCTGAAGCATGCAATGACGAGTAACCTGACCCTTACATGTAGCTCAGATCTTTTGTCATTCCAAACAGACTGGTCAGCCTTTAGAATTTCGTCTTTTGTTTTACCAGCTACCAGAGTTAGCGAGCGGTAACCGACTTTGAAAATTAATGACTTGGACTAAACTCTACTTGTTATGAATGCAGACGTCTTTGTTCGACACTGGTGCTTCTTGTCTTGTACAAAGTTGAGTGTGTTTGTGTAAGTTTCGTGGTATGGTTTCGTGATATTTCATTTGCGTGACGGCTCAATTTCGCTTTTACGGTTTGATGTCCGTTTTGTACTGTTTGCGAAGGATTTTAAGGTGGTTTAGATACATGTTTAAAGTAAGCAGCTTAAAGTCAAAGTCAAAGTCAAAGTCAAAAGGTATTTATTCAATAAAATCACAAGGATCACTTTGATATGCAAGTTCCACGCGACCAAAGCCTAGAAGAACAGGCAACAAACTTACGGCTTGGTTCCTACCGCTTTTTGTATGATCCTTGTTACAATGTAGGTATTATAATACAATATTGAAGCTCCAGAATGGTGCCAATCGAATGTAGTAGTTTATAGTCATGATTATTTTATTGTTGAATATAAACAGCTAATGATTATTTTAGGAAAATCTCAGATGATTTACGTACGAGATGGTTATAAAATTGACCCCAAATGAAATAATCTGAAATATTTATTGATTTAATAAAGATCCAAAAATATCACATCATCATCATCCACAGTCTAATTTCACATACTTCTGATTGGCCTCTCGATGTATGTGCCCTGTTGACGATCCTGTGCTAGTCCCATTCAGATGCCTACGATGCTAATATTCACATACAATATATAAAATAAAGGTTTTCTTTACACTTTCCGATAAAAAAACATATATTGAAGGGTCCATAGTGAATGAATAAATATCCACTCGCCCAATATCAGAATAACCGGTGTATAGAGAGGTACACAAAAATCGTGGAGGGCCATCCAAATCAGTTGCAATTGAATCTTCACCCCTTGAAACGGATTACTTCTACACGTCCCATAGGATTGGGGGCCGTGTTGTCTGGTGCTGGGTTTATCTGCTTGTGAATGAACCATTGCTGGTTTTTCGCAGATTGTATATTGTATATCACTTGAATAGAGAATGGTCTACAAGACACAAATAACTTGAAAACATCAAAATGACCTACGCTTAAGCTTTACAATAAGTAATGATCTTGTTCTTAAGGGTTCATTAATATGAATTATGGTATAAGAAAAAAATAAAATTTGAACGAAGTAGAGTTTAAAAATAATTTATCAAAAATAACCACTGAATATACAGGTGTACTTTCCAAATAGTGTTTTTTTTACATAAATCATCGATAAGAAATTTTAAAAATAGTCTACAATGCATAGTATTTTATTATTGCATTCAAGTTCTCACTATTGCTGATAAACAATCAATGTAAACCAAACAACTCGATTTTGCAACTCGATGGACAAACATTCGAATGATCGCGGGGTTGCAATCGTCTATTATTTATGGTAACTTAAACTATGGCTACACAAACAATATGGTTCGAGGTTCGTTAGGTTTCGTACTCTATGGGGTGTCAGGGTAATGGTGTCACAGTTTAATAATGTTTTTATCGTTTACCAAATCATTACCTACCTATTATTTAAAAAAAAGCTTTATTTTTATTTTTATTGACAAAAGTTTGTTTTAGTAACATGCGCTTTTAGTTTTCCTAAAAAATAAAAAAGCCTTTCCAGTGCTAGATACAAAATACTCCATAGATATCGAGGAAAAACGATCATTAGCCTCTCCATCCACTTCCTCTCAATTACTTTTTCATCTACTTACCACGATGAATTTATTATCAAGTATAAAAAAAACATCTGAGGTTTATAGGATCTTCGTAGGACATATTTTTAATTAATTAAACGTATAGTACCAAAAACACCACCGCTTGACAGGTCAGTCGGGTCAACTTTTTCTCATAAAAAATATAAGCTTGCCGGAGTGAATCAAAAAATATGTTTTAACCAACACTTCCCTTATGTAACGGGTTTTCAAAAACTTTATCCGACACTAATCTCCATCACCACGCATGAATAAAATCAAACGATCAACAGACAAAGCGACGAACAAAGCATTCATTTTACATTCATTACCCCTCCTTTGGCTTTACTGGAGTCGGGTAAAAACCCGCCGAAATCGCGAACCCTATTGTGCGAGGATTATCCGACGCCCTGAAGTGTACTGTTTAATTTTATTGGCGAATTAATTGTCCGGCAGTGTACAGTACACTGCGTGGCAAATAAACCGGCGGCTGAAGAGCACTTGGTAGTCCACTGGGCGGGATTGTGTTGATTGTTATAATACAGATTAGATTTAACTTGTTTGTTTTTGGAATTGTTGGTTGGAAAATTGTATATTGAGGTTTATTTGTAGGTACTGAAAGTATATAATATAGGTTACAATTATATGGATTTTATTTTTTCGAAACTACCTTGTAAAATGGACAACGCGATATCCTACTAATACCTATTATAATATTATAAACGCGAAAGTTTGTAAGTATGGATGGATGGATGTTGGTTACTCTTTCATGTAAAAACTACTGAATGGATTTTAATGAAACTTTACAATAAAATAGCATAAACATCAGAATAACACGTAGGTGACTAATCCTGCGCAGACGAAGTCGCGGGCACCAGCTTGATTTTTATAATTTAACAATAATAACTAAAGAGTTTAATCCCCTAAAAATCACATGAATCTTTATAAATTTTACAAATTTAGGTAAGGCTTAGGAAAAGAAATTGTTTAAAAAAAATATACTGATGAAGTTGAAAAAAATTACCAAAATTAATTACAAAAATCTTGGATAAAAATAAAAATATAATATAGTGTTGCATAATCTGATAGAGAATAAAATTCTTTGTCATAAGTATAACTTAACGTGTTTCTATCTAGTTCAAACTGTTGATAAAAAAAAAACTATACAACAACCCCATCATAGTTTTCTCACAAGTGACAAAGATAATCACAACAATGTGTCTTCGTTTTTCTTTTATTAGGGACCTCTTCATACAAGTGACTAGAGAAAGACAAACAATTGAATAGCTAATTGAAATAAATGACAAAAAATGATACAAAACTACGTGCAAATGACAACGCATTAACTTGATCTAGTTATAAAAATCTTTTTGGTAATACAAGGTGTTTAAAAACTACTCCAAAATCGTCGTAAGTTTAAAACGTTAATTTTTAAATTGAACCTGCCAACTCAGTTTTTAGATGTTTGCTTTCTATGAAATTTTGATTTAATGGCTGGACGACGGAGCTTTTAATAAAAAAATATTAAGAAATGATTGTTTCAGTAAGTGTTGCTTCAACAATGTCAAAGTGATTGAGGATAAGAAAGAATATAATAGTAGAAAAGAATACGTTTATCTGACACATTTAGAAATCTTCTTCTTCTTCTTTTCGTGTCAAGACACACTCGGACTTTTCTAGACCAATATGCTGCCACCTCAATAGCTTTATCCGTTGCTTCGCTTAAGTCCTCCCAAGTATTTAAAAATAAAATATCCTAATAAAGTAACAACTTTTAGAAAAAAACAAACGTGAAAAAAATATTTGCTATGTACTACCATGGTCTACCATGTACATGGTAGACCATGGTAGACATGGTTTTCCCTAGTGACTGGTGTAAAATATGTCAACATCATCATCAGCCTCAAGAAGACCATTGCTGGACATAGGCCTCTCCTATACATTTCCAGGAACACCGACTTCCTGCGATCCTAACAATGTCGTCAGTTCATCGGGTAGGGGGGCATCCCACGCTTCGTTTTCCTGTTCGCGGTTGCCATTCGAGAACCTTTATTCCCCATCGGTTATCAGTTCTTCGAGGTATAAGACCTGCCCATTGCCACTTCAACTTGCTGATTCTTCGAGCTATGTCGGAACTGAAATTCTATCCCGTAGTGAAACTCCCAGCATAACGCTCTCCATAGCCCGTTGAGCGACTTTGAGCTTGTTAATGAGGCCAATAGTAAGCGACCACGTCTCAGTTCCATACGTCACCACTGGCAGCACACACTCGTTGAATATTTTTACCTTGAGGCTCTGCGGTAGCTAAAAGTTTGTACGAAAAGCCAATTTTCCATACGTGTTTTTAGGATGGGATGAATTGGAGGAGATGGCCCAGAAACTTTCCTCCAGGAAATGTACATGGGATGCCTATATCCAGCAATGGACTTCTTAGGATGATGATAATGACCATGGTTATAAATTATACTTACTAATCTATACCATTATTAATCTCGGGAGTGTTATTTGCCACCCTGTAGTGATAGTAACGTCATCAAGCAACAATAGTTCGTTAGAAGGATCACGATGCGTCGTTTCGTCCTCTGTCTCACATCACGGAGTTGTTTACATATATAAATCTTAGATAACTACAATAGAATGGTCGTCTCTATGTTAATTTGTGTTTAATATGAATTCGTAAGTGACGGGTCTACTACGAAAAACGATAAACGTGGATTGGTGATATTTTGAGTTACACTGCGGGTAGTTACCGCAGGTCAACTATCTAAAAAAATGACGTAGCGACAACAGTCAAATGAGTCATTACTTATTATACCTATGTATAATAAAATCACACTGTAATTGCAATAGCTATTGTTATTTGTCGTACAAGTTAATCGACGTGCTGTTAAAAAGCATTATTTTTAACGATTTTTTAATTAATCAATCTTTTAGAGGGAAAACTTGTAATATGAAAATAATATTTTTGTATCTTTGTAGTGACATTCTCCGAAACTATGTTGTTGGCGATTTATCAAAACCTTTTAATTTTATATCTTCAAAAATGTTTAAATGTGAGAGCGAGAAGCTGGTTGGCGGTTGTCAGCCTCTTCATAAACAATCAACGACTCGTTTCACTGCTACTGATACTGCTGTCGCTACGGCATGTTCTTACAAAATAACCCCGCAGGTCACAATCGAGTTGTCGTTATCTCGCATACTACGCAGTGTAACTCAAATCGTATAAACAAATCTTCGTTTATCGTGTTTCATGGTAGGGTCACAAAACACAGATAGTAGGGCAGTGTTGTAAGGCTGAGGACACACTCGGACAATAGAACGGGTTACAATTGCGCTAATCCGTTTTATTGCGTGTCACGAGCAGTACAGTCGTCGACAAAATATGGTGTGTTTCTTTTATTTGACAGTTCAAACAGCAGTGATATGATGAGACTTTGATAATTTTCAACGCTTTTAAATTACATTCGAATAAATACGACAAATATTTTTAGTTTCTAAAACTGCTCTGTTTAAGCTCAGTAAGATTATTGTTTAGAAGTTTAGATATCAGAAGTGAAAATAGTAATGTTTTAAACATCTAAATTGTATATGTAAATTAAAGTTTATTATAAACGCTGATGTACAAAAATAATCATAAAGGAAAACTGAAAATTTACAAGCGGTTGGCTATAGTTTTATGTAGCCGACTGTACCAAAAGCCCATCCGCATCTATCGGTCGCACCTTCATTCCAGTCCCCTAAATCAAAACACAATTGCCATAAAAATCTATGCAAATGCAAGAATGGCCTAGTCGAGATTAGTGCACTCTGAATCGTCGTAATTAGGAGATTTATATGCAAAGCACTTTGTGGTCCACATTATTAGTCCATAATAATTCCATAGACCCATAAAGCTGGTGTACCCATAGCCTAATGTCATTTTGAGAGCGCCGTAGTAGCTCACTCCTTTGTAATAGATTTATGAGTCGGAATGATTTAATAAGTGAATGATAACGAATATAATTTATTGCCTAGACTGTTCCCAGGCTGTTGGTCAGTCGAGGTTCCAGTTGCATCTTGCATCTGCTTTAGGATGACAAATAGGAAGCGTATTCAGTATTCAAATCTTTGGTTTATAGCCCTATTTGAATACAACACTTGATATTCATACTACGTTGTATACACGGTATTTTCACTATCAAAAATGTTTTTATTTTTAATTTAATGGTTTAGTATGTTGACTTTTGCCTAAAAACGTTTTGATCTGAAAATATATCTTTGAGGCGCCTTTAAAATCCTTACACTGAAAGAAACTAGTGACAAAACAAGAAGAAGACATCATTGGAATGTAAATTTGGTAAAGTAGAGTGTAGGAGATTATAGTCGCGTTAAACTCTCGCTGCAGGCTCGGTCATAAGTTATCGGAACGAGACAGCAATATTACTCTCTCTCTCGCACTTAGGAGAACGAACGATCCTTTTGTTTAAGCGTATGTTAAGATGATTTATGACCGAGTTTGCAGCATTAGTTTAACGCGACTATAGGTTGAGCACTGACCGAGTTTGCAGCGAGAGTTTAATGCGACTATAGCTGGGCCATCTATTAAAAAAAACATGTTTAGCTGTGATCTTCTTCAGGCTGATGAGGATAATGATCGCATTATGTACTTATTCGGAATCTTTTTTATTTTTCTTTTTGCGAATATCTCGAACTGAACTATGTCGTTGAATATGCTTAGAGAATTTGGGAACATTTTAACATTGGTCCTTTCAATTTCCCACACATAACTGACCCGAATCTCAAAGCGTAAGTCAGTCTCCTAACATCTTCATACAACCCCTCAACAAAAGCGAACAAAAGAGAATTTACACTAACAAAATTGCTATTGTTTCCGTCAAAAGGTGACAGTATTCATACACGCACAAAGCTTGCATACATCGACCTATGAACTTAGATTGTTCGCATAATGCTTCAATAGAATATGTCTGTGTCAATCAAAATAATCCTCGTCAAATTTTTTTCATCCTATTTTCGCTAACACATCTTTGATATGCTTCGAATAGGGTTGTGGGAATCTTTCAAAATGTTTGGATGCAGTGTAAAAGATGACTGTAACAAAATGACAGGTCAAAATGGGAAGGTGGGTCAGATTGACCGTTATTTTACTAAACAAGGTCATGCTGATGATGCTGTCAAAATTTTAATGTCGAAATTCAATGACGGTGTCAAGTTTTGATCACTTTCTTGTAAAGAAATTAAGCTTTGAGCATCGAGGTATCAAATATTGCATTATGATTTTTTGAGGATAGCAGATGTTAGTAGCTATAATGATTTGCCTCACAGCTTCGTTAGTAGTAGCTTCAAAGTCAAAGTCAGGAGGTATTTCAGTTGAATCACAAGGATCACTTTAAAACGTCTTAAAGTTAGGTGAATCTAGGTGTCAGTTCCACGTGACCAAGACTAGAAGAACAGGGAACAAACCTTTGGCTCCTACCGTTATTTTGTATGATCCTTGTTATATAATAATACTTCTGCGCTGTAGGTTGCAGGTTTGATCTCCGCTGAGAACACTCATCAGATATGACAAATAAAACAATCAACGGTTTTCGTTTAGAGCACTGGTGGTCTAGTGGTAGCGGCCCCGCCTTCCAATCCTATGGTCGTGGGTTCGAAACCGGTCATATACCAATGAGTATTTCTGTTCAAAAATGTATGTGCACAATGCCAGTACTCTCAAACGGTGAAGGAAACATGAGAAAAACCGGCATGTCGTAGAACCTAAAAAGTTCTATAGCATGTGACAAGTGCTCGAAAGGAACCTCTTGAGGCGCACTTAAAATCCTTCCACCACATTGTTTCGAAAGAAAGTTGTAACACGAAAAGAAGAAGAAGAACGGTTTTCGTATTCTGTGCTGAAAGTGACCATGTCAGCAGTTTGGTCTATGAAAAACAAGGTATGTTAAACATTGGAATAAGTAAAATCCAACCAAGGTAGCGTGATCGCTGGCTTCAGCACAAAAATACAGACGACAGACAGACTTGATCGCATATTGTTGTGTGTCACAGTTCAGAAAAAATATCTTTTTGATCCAAACAAGTATTTCTACCTTGAAATGGTCGACTCTCTCTTCTCTCGATGATGATGATGATCAATTCCACAAAAATAAGCATCAAACTTTTTTTTTACAACCGCAATCTCACCTGATGTTAAGTGATGATGCGGTGTAGCACGTTTACCTAGAAGATACCTATTTAATCGTCTCTTGAAAACATCCAAATTATAGGCACTCGGAAAAAGTACACACATTTCTGTCATTTTCATTGATATGGTGCTATGTAACACTATATGTACTACACTATATGTACTATATAAGTAATATATTTTACCTAAGGTATTTACTTTTGGTATATCGCAATATATCATAAAATACAACAGTAAATAAGAAAAAATACTGGTCATTTTACTTCGCAAATTAGAAGCCGGAAGTTTGAAACTTTACCGTCGCTGAAACAAGCAAGTTCCGGATTACAATGTTTTGTTTTTACTTCCTACGAAGACATACAACGTCGAAACAAGGCGAAACAAGTCAAAAACTCGAGATTTTTTTGCGGAACCTGTTATTGTTCGCCGTGATTACTTCGGAAAGTCGAAAAAGGGCAAATAAGTGAAAAAAATATCGCGTTAAAGTTTACAAGCTCGAAGTAATTGTGTGGTCTCGCTTTGATCGAGTCGGGCGCAATACTTCCGTGAGTTTTGGGAAATGGCCCCGGAACTAATTAGTACGGTATCTTTTCATTATGCAGGTAAATTGGAAATTTACTAAAATCCTATACTGTGGGTTGCTTCCTAAAGCTAAAGGCACTGAACTATGCTCCAACTCATTACAAACACTAAAGAATTAAGTAGGTAGGTACCAATAAAATTGTAAAAAGGATCATACAAAAAACGCTAGGAACCAAGCCGTAAGTTTCTTGCCTGTTCTATTGGGCTTTGGTCGCGAGGAACTGGCGATAGATTCACATATAAGTCGTTTCAAAGTGATCCTTGTGATTTTACTGAATAAAGACCGTTTTGATTTTGATTTTTGACTCACTTCCTATACTCGTAGAGGCCTAGGTAGCCAAAGGCCTTGGCAAAGAAACTGGGCCCAACTAAACTGCTTAGATTTTTTAAGTCAAAAGATGAACATTTATTGTGGGGGAATTCCCTTGTTTTTTCTTTCAGATGTGTATTTTTTTATACCACTCACTGATGTAACAAGCAGATGGCCCACCTGATGTTAAGTGGTAACAATCACCTATTACAAAGCATTGCCTCGCAAGTCACGCACGATAAAACATGCCCTACGAAGCACTGCCCTGCGTCCATCAACTCGAGGCATACTGATGTTAATGTGGCCTTATGTGCCTATAATTTCACCGGAAACCACACCCTTCAAACTGAAATACAGCAACGCTGCTTGGTGTCAAAAGTAGGCATAGTGGTAGTACTTCCCCGGACGAGCCTTCTAAAGATCTTTTCTACTAACTAAAATGAAGAAATCATTATTTCAAAAAGATAATTTACATCCCAATGTATGCCTCCAATATGTAACTGCATTTTACTATACCTAAACGTTTGGGTATCATGTTACGAGTACACATTGGTGCCTCTCATAGACAATACACTCTCTAGCACAGTTTATAGAGCACCCACTATAACCTGAACTGCGCATACATGTCATCGTTCCCATTTCAGGCTGAATTGTGCGAGGGTGGAGAGGTCAGTGTAATATGGTTCAGGTGCAGTGCATTTGTCTTTAGGCTTAGAGCGGTGTATCTCAGACAGGAAATTAGGTTTGGATGTTTGTACGTGGTTTGTATTTGGATAGTGTTGTGCAATAATAACAAGGAAAGTCAATAACCCATTTTGGACAATTTACTTTGGGTAAAATCTATAGTTATTCTTGGTACTATTTAATTTCGATGTAATTTTCCTTTGAACGTTATTAAGTCATTGTACTTGTGACAGTTATGTACTTGGTCGGGATGAAACAAATATAGTTCAGAACCTGGATTAGCACATAAGCTTTAACCCAAAAACATGAACGAACCCGAGAAAGTGAAAACGCCTTCAATATTAATGTTGTTGTCACTACTAATACGTGAGCAAAACCGCGTGCGGCAGCTAGTGAGGACTGCCTCTATCATAACTACAGTAACAATTTTTTCTTTAGTCAGTTACATCATTCATGTATTCTGCGCTGATCTGACTCTCTCATGTAAACTACTTATGTTGATATTTGGCATTACACCATCCCATCATGCCACACTCTGACGTTGCTAACGTCGTCTTTCGGCGGACTCGAGAACAATGTTTTCGGAGATAGCCACGCTCCAGATTACAGACGTTCTATACAAATGGAAACGAGGTTTGAATTTCGAATGCGGTTTGATTGAAAGATCGAACGCATTCAAATCGATGTGTTGGACTGGTCCAACCAGCCAGTTATAATAGTACATACATAGCTATGGATTCGTTTGATCGTTTGTGATTGGTTATCAATCACGATGATGCAATTTTGTGGTAAGCTTGAAACTTAAAAAAAAAAAGAAAAAAAACTCTCAAAATGAACACGTTATTATTAGAATTCATTAGTTCGCTAAGCGACCCCACCTACAATGATTCAGCAAAGAGGTAGCTGGCCTATTTTTAATTACCATTTTCTGCTTTTGTTTAGGCGCTATAATAAGTGGTAGGTGATACAATGAAACGTGTAATTTCACGGGGATTATAAATGTATCAATGTTACAAAGGAGTATGCGTTGTTTTTTTAAAAAAGACCACCACTTTATAAGAGACAAGATGAATTTGTAAAAAAATAATTGGCACGATAAAAATGGAATTCTTTTTCTTGTAATGTCACTAGTTTCTTTCGAAACAGTGTGGCGAAAGGATTTTAAAGTGCATCTCAAAGAGGCTCCTCTAGAGCATTTGACACATGTTTTGGTACTTCCCACACCTTCTACACACAGGTAGATACTTCCCAGACGAAATCTTTCTGAACGAAAAGAAAAATAAGTACATTAGGTATGTTCGATGAAAAGTTGTAAAAAAGATATTACTTAACTAAAGTAGGTATCTATTGAAGCAGGTAAGTATTTAAGAAGTCCGTCGATAAATTGATTTTGATACCAGTATTTTGTTAAATATGCAAATATAATCTACTACTTATGTAATAATTACTATGAATCGAAAGCCTACCACAATAAATTAATAGTAGTTTTGTTTTGCGCGAGTCACGTTGTAGCGCATTAGGTGTGTTCATTTAACGGGCGAGGTGGGGAGCGGTAATTAGTTTTGTTACGCGTTCATAATTATCTTTAGCAATTGTATGGAAAAATAATAAAATACTTCTATAACAGGTAACACACAAACGTCACTGGGAAGGTTTTTATGATTTTCCTTTTTTTTATTCGGAAAACCAAAGAATAATTACCTACGCGGATTGTTACAGATAAAATTTATATGAGTCGGTGACTAACTGGCGATGGACCTCATTATTTTATTTAAAGATTTATACAAAAAAAACGGTAAGAGCATCGTGTGGCACATAGATTTACCAAATAGTTTTAATTCAACGACAATAATTGTGTGTTAATTACACACATCAATCAATTAGTAAATAAATTTGCTAAAACTCGACGATCTACCAACACCATCTTATCGAAATAGCAGAAATACCTTATTTCGCTTCGTGTGATAGTGTTACCGCAGTAAAAGTAAAAATAATTAATTGGAATATATTAATATATTCTGGACCGTTTCGAGGAATCGGACATTTCACATGTTACATTTTCTACCTTTCAAATAAGTGGGCTTAGGATTAGGTGCACTGCATCTCAATTCAAATCCCGTCTAATTTTGAATTTAGAATCTAGTGTTGTCCACATCGGCGTGAAGCGACACTCGTCGACAATCAGCTTCCCTGCAGGGCGTCCCACGTGGCGTCTCTACGAACGTGCGCATCGACGCGAGAAAATCCACTGATTGTCAAGAACTGAACATCTCAGGTGAAATTGTTCTTTATGACGATACATTAAGGTGTATTTTAGAGTCGAAACAAAATTTTCATCGTTTTGAAGATGAGTGCACACCGTACGCAACTTTCCGCTAATTATGATGCTAATACCGGGCTTTATTCCCTCCTGCTGTGATACATTTTAATTTAATAAAGTCTTACCTTTTGGAATACGCATTTAGTACGATTTTATCGTACCTTATCGAAAGTTAGGTACTTACCTGTTCTTTCAAATTAAAAGTTATCAATGTTTTCTGCAAGTAAGGCCCTCAATAAACTAACTGATTACTATTTTCCTTCTATAAAAGCGAACACAATGTAAAATAACCTTTTTGAATAGAAGGGCGCCTAAAGAATGCTATTCACGGCGCTAATAAAAGCGGCTATCATGCCAGCCTTCCAATACAATATAACAGAAGCAATTCAGATAATTCTCATTACACACATTTTCACTGTTTGATGTTGTCGGTCGATTCTAATGTATCATTATGTAAAACTGCGGGCGGTCTTACAATCGGCCTCTTTGTTGCACATCACTACCGAGTGAGCGGATCCCGCCAAAATTCAAATGTCATCGTTCCAATTCCAAATTCAATTACGAGTAATTAATGCGAAGTGTTCCAGTGGCGGACTGGATCTTATACCGATTTGAAAACAATAGTAGTGGCCTCTTTCGGCGGCGGCAACTCCAAAGAGGAGAACGCAACTCATGCATCGACTTTTTTGTTTTTGGTTCGAACTGTGAAGTCTGTCTCAGATGGTTCTAAATGATGAATGTAGAGAAGGAATTGATGATGCTGTTTTGCTTGTGTTGAAATGTTTTAATTTAGTCAACACCTCATGGACTTGATGTTTCTCGCCTATACACCCTCACGGTTCTAATTAATTATTTTAATATATTAATTAAGTAAGTATAACAATTATTATTGTACCTACCTCTATGCGAAATAATGTACTTAACTTAAATTCCTCTATGATTAGTCAAGTAAGCGATTTTATAATACTACATCTTAGCCATGAACATAAGTACCTAATCTTAAAGGTTTGATGTTTTGCATGTTTGCGGTTCAGCCACGCCATAACGGCTGCAGGTTACGTGGAACATTATAATTTGTGAATTTGAATAGCATTCTTAGATAGGTTATTTTCAAATGTATTTTTTTTTACCTTTTCTTTCAAACTACCAGGCTACGATCTCCCCTACATTCTTCCATTGCTATCGATCATCCGCTGCCTCCCACCTGGTTTTTATTTAAAATTGAAGCGTCTTTTAGACTAGTTTATTAATTTTGACTAGATTTACATTTTAAACAAGTTGTTTTGCTCTGTCGTTTGACCAGTTCCACGTTGCCTTATCAACGGTAGCTGAACAGTAATTATTCAATACTCGCGCCAGAACAGTATTCAACAGAAGTTTTGTGGCTAGACAATGAGACATTGTGTGGAGCTGGTATTAGGTACGGCGGTAGGGTTACCATATTAAAATATTATTTTCATTAAGTAGCTTACACCTTTAAGTAATAAAAAATCTGGGCATGTGCCGAATGTTATGTTAAGCTACAAATTGGAACACAATTCACAGATTGACAACAGAAACTTTTTCAAAAAGCGCTCTAAACATATTGCTCGCCATAAAACATGCAAAAGAAAAAAAAAAACTTTTTTACCTTGTTGATCTATCATAATCAAATGATACAAAATTAATGTACCTGCCTACTGAGGTAAGAAAGACTTGCATAAATTGAAAAAGTACCAAAACATGGGTTGATGATGATGATAAAGGCTGAATTTTCTCTTCAGAATTCATGGTGCCTCCATCGAGTAGCCGGAACAAGTATTTTAATAATTAGAGTACCGTAGGCGGAATATTATTTAAAAGCCAGCCGGCTACAAATGAAGGTGTGACGGCTGGCATCCGTCCCGAGCCAAGTGTTAAAACGATTGTTTGAAGACTTTTTGTCCTACACATTTGACTATACCGACATTATGGGACAAAGAACGGAGATGCATTGAACTACTTGTTTGGTATTTATGTGGATACAATGCGTGGTGAGTTACGTTTTGAACCTGTAGTTAAATGATGCGGGTTTAAGATTTTATCGATAGGAGAAAGTCACAGCTGGGTTCAATAAAATGCGCGCTATAAGAGTCGTGATTTTTTCGGGTAACTTTTTATATGCGCTATAAAATATGACAAGAAGTAAGTTAACGACTTAAACCTCTGCCAGGGTAGATAATAGTAGACATCGAATGATCTAAATTAGTAGTAGTAGTAGTAATAATCTTTGGGATCGTCCAGGGAAGTATCCCTCACTATCGCACGAAGCGCTTTGCTTCCACTTTCTTAGTGCAAACTGCCAAGGAGTAGAACACTTTACCGTCGTCGGTATTTCCGGAACGATATAACCTAGGAATATTTAAGACAAGAGTGAACAAGTGGATTATAGCTAAGCGTGCTCCACCTTAGACTGCATCTTCACTTACCATCAGGTAAGATGGCAGTCAAACGTTTAGCTATTAACAATAAAAATAAAAAGTACTACCACGTCTTTTTCTGCCATCAACCAGCGTTGCTATGTGTTTCGGTTTGAAAGCTGCCGGTGAAACTACAGGCTCATGAGGCTTAACACCCGTAATGCCTCGAGTAAATGGCGTGAATGGTTTTTTTTTATTTGAAAAGCTGCAAGCTCATTGCCGCTGCTAGAATACTAACTCGTCCGGGGAAGTATACTACCACCACACTGTGTTGCTGTGTTTCGGTGTGAAGAGTGTGGTTGCCGGTGTAGTTACAGGCACATGAGGCTTAACATTTTAATGCCTCAAGTTGATGGACGCAGGGCAGTGCATCGTAGGGCCGTTCCTATCGTGCGTGACCTACGAGGTAATGCTTTGTTATAAGTGATGGTTACCACTTAAAATCAGGTGGGCGATCTACTTTTTCCATCAGCTAGTTGTATAAAAAAAAACTAAACAGGAAACTTCCTGACGAGGTTTTCCTTCACCGTTTTAGAGTAAAGCAGTTTGTATTTTGCATACCTATACATTTTCGAATAGAGTATTGGCAAACGACGGGATTCAAACCCTCGACCTTAGGATCAGAAAGCGGGGTCGACCCCACTAGGCCACCGGTACTAGATAGAAAACCTACGGCTTACAAAGAAGAATCGTGACATAGATAGATAATAATTACACATACTAATTGACCTCATAATAATTACACATAACAGAACAAAAAAAACTGTGTGATATACAATAGGCGGTTTTATCGCTAAAAGCGATCTCTTTCATAAAACCTTGGGATGGACTGGATTTGTCAAGAACGATAGAGGACGTACCTGAAAACCAAATTATAGGTACTTGCTTTGGCTTGAAATCTTTATAATTTGACTGGTGTTGTTGCAAGTTAACTTTGTTATGGAATCAACAACATTCCTATGGAAATTTCAACTGATCAAATTCAACCAATTTATTTGATAATCGAAAGCTTCGCATTGGAATGGAATCATGAACGAAATTGATTCAATTAACGTAGAAACAGCTCCAACAACCCTTCGAGATTATTTAATAAGCCTTTTGCCTACCCTTAATTGGTTTTCATACAAAACAATGCTTTCGCCAGCCAATTTTGCAAGTATTTTGTATGGATTCCTGAGAGCTACTTATACAAAGTTGTATGAACTTGTATGATCTTTGTGGTGTCGGTGGATTCGGTGTCAAAGACCTACCCTAAACAATTGGTTACAACATCACTATTTTCTTATACTACATGGTGTTATAGACTTTACCTTGCTTAGAATAGAGAGGAATATACTTTGATGGCGAATGAGTGTGGTCTTATTGACGGCTACCTAACATAATAGGCGGGTTACTGAATCTACTGTTTCGGTATAGACAATCGTATGAACTTATTAGGCTATTAGCCTAACTATATTTTCGTACATTGACTTTATAAGTCTGTCTAGCCAATTCTGCTAGCACGTTTTCACACATGCGTCGGCAGTGAACACTGATTCTATAGTCAGTTGGTTCTTATAAATTTATACATTTGTATTATTTATTATATTTATACATTTATACTTATACATTTGTATATATATAGAGTAGTAGAGCTCTTTGTGAAGGGCTCGTCCGGGGAAGTACTACCACCACGCCTTTTTCTGCCGCCAAGCAGCGTTGCTGTGTTTCGGTTTGAAGAGTAGGGTTGCCGGTGTAATTACAGGCACATGAGGCTTAAAATCGCTATGCCTCAAGTTGATGGGCGCGGGGCAGTGTATTGTAGGGCACGTTCTTGACTTGTGAGGCCATGCTTTGTTATAGGGAGGCATACAGATGTGAAGCTTCATGTGCCTGTAATTTCACCGGCAACCACACTCTGCAAAACCGAAACAAAGCAACACTGACTGGCGCGATCGGCATAAATAGGGATAGTGGTAGTTCTTCCCCGGACGAGCTACACACAAAGAGCTCTAACTACTAGATAGAGAGGTACTACGCTTAGGTTTAGGTTTTTACAAACTGCGACTTTTTGCAGTGATAATCCCGCTTACTGGAATACAACCATGCGTGATTTTACACATTTACAATTACGACGACGATACGGTCGCGATGTTATAATGATATCGCAATTTTAAATATACACATAGAGAGCGTGTTTTATTTTGGATAAGATCGGTAAAGCTGACGCACTCGAAAATGGTTGCTATAATGCTACTGTTAGTGTTAGTACACGACAAAAGCAACAAATTTTGGAGGTCTTAATATTTTTTGAAAATAAGGTCGTCGATTTAATAGTTCAAAGAGTCAGTCAGTTTATAGTAGCTCTGCCTGCTGTGCTGTAAGCCGTGGCTTCAATACCCACCATGAACATTCATTTGTATAATGTACACAGGGAACATTCTGTGGCTGAGTGTTGTTGCTGAGTATTCTAGTATAATCTTTTTTAAATCTCGGTTTAGATGGCGTTGTATGCAATGTCTGCCAATATTTAATATTTATTTATGTCTGAAAGATCTTTAGGCAACCTCGTATCTTCGTAGGCGAGCTTAATGCTATCCAGCATTAAGCTCGCCTATGTCCAGTATGTTTTATGCAATAAAGAATTTTCTATCTATCTATCTATCTATATTCTGAAGGATTCCTTTCATAACCTGTGTCATAACAAACCATTAGAGTGCTTAGCATCACCGACTTGGTAACCAGAGTACCAACATCACACCTAATCAAAGGACTAAATCAGCAAAATAAAAAATAAATAAATTAGCTTCAAAGGGGAGTTCATAGGCGTGGAACCCTCACTTCCTCCACTCACAACACCCCAAAGAAAACCTTTACTTTACAAGATGTGCGCACAAAGCCGGTTCACACTCATCTTGCACACCTCACACCGTCCTTTCAAAGTGCCTTATTACTGGTTTTACGTAGCTTATCAAGCTTTGAGAGTAAAGCTGGGTTTTAGAAAAAAACATCAAAGGTGGTTGGGAAATGTTTTCAGTCGCGCTTTCGTCTTTTTCAATGGCAATTAGTTGGCGTGGCAGCAGGCGCGCTCTCTCGCCTTGTGCAATTATGGTGTTGAGTAGTTGTAGAGGGAGCCGGAAGGTATGGAGATGGCAACACCTCGGTGGTCGGTATTCTAGCTGTGATGAGCTTTGGATACAGCTGGGGCAGACTCTGAGTACTCTGGTCTGGTCTAAAATTTGAGTTAATATTGTTATAGTGCAGAAGAATAAATATAGACAAAAAAGAAAAGGGACGCTCTGGATAAGTAAAGAACGATTTTTCACTTTACATAAAGTGTGATGTTGGTTATCCTATACCATAAAAAAGCCTGGTATTTCGAGAATTTATAATTTTCTATAGATTTTGGGGATATTTGGAACAGCGATAGCCCGTCCATTGAGTTCTTCTTTCGTGTGTCAAAACACTCTTTTTTAGATACGAAGACGAGGTAATTTTTTTTATTGAATACTCATTAAAAGGAGGTCATTTTATTTCATGTGAATCTTAACAAATTCTATTTGACCAAGCCTGTTGGAAGTTCTGGTAACAAACTTTGACGCCGATATGATAAAATAAATATTTTATAAAATAGCTCAACCAGAATTTTTCACAAATAATTTGGAGGAAGCTCAGCCACTCTAATAATCTAATAACAGATAGGCTTACTATTTTTTAAGCATTTTTAAATACCTGTATTTTACTGAATGTTTTTTTCAGAGCTCAGTATATCCACGTTTTTTCTACAATTCACGTAACCAAAGAGGGTGTCTTAAACTAAAAATTATTGATATTAAACTGCGGTGGCGTTAATTAAGCTTTTCACTCGTTTAATTTTCAGTTAGTTAGTTAACTTTGGCTTTTAACTAGTGCCAATTTATTGTACTGGCAATTAATTAGCAACGGATCGTTTTAATCGACAAATTGGATACTTTTATACGTTTTATTTATGTAGAATTAGGGTTAGTTAGATTAGGAGATGTATTTTTGTGATGTTTTATTATAGGGCAGTGTGGTTGCTCAGCAACAAAGCTTTTAAAAAATAAAATAAAACATTCACTGTCAAAATAAAGTTATTTTCTGAGTTTTTTTCTGTCATCTTAGGAAGCAACATAGCTTTTTCGTTTTGATTGTTTTTCTAGCATTATTATGAGTTCAGTTATGTAATTTGGATGGTATCATACCAACATTACTTAAGATTAAAAATTGTAATCAGTTGGAATGAAAGTGTATGTGTTTTGAACGAAAAGATGTGTATGTGTAGGCAAAGTAAATATTATGGTACCTAAATTTATGTAATATGGCCTTGTGTACTTATCGTTGCTTTACTGTGCAGCCTGAAATAAAAAAAACATTGGTTAATAACCATAATTGGTAACGGTAATTATAGGTAACATTGAAAAAGCTGCAGGCCATTTTTTTCCTTTTTTGTTTCTCGTGTTGATCATTTCGTGGAAATGCGTAGCGGAAAGTGACATCAGAACATCAAACTCGTTAAAATATACAATCTACTCATTTACTAATTGGAGGCTCACACAGATCTTTGCAAACTCTAATTGAATCCAACACTTCAGCACTTTACCGCCTGTCAGACAAAAATAACCTTTATTGTCAGCGCAACAGACGTTCCCCAGAAATAACACAAAGTGACACTGCATCGTCAACTTTGAACAAAGACGCGAAAAGACAGTCTGTAAAGTTAAAGCGATTAGGAAAAAAATTAAGGAAATTAAGCACTCATTAAAAATACCGCTGAAAAAGTTGCTAAAGGTTTAAAATACTACCATTTTTAAAACAATGGTTATAAAATAAGTAAATTTGAGATCTTTCAGGGCAGAAGTGTTATTCTGACAACAACACTTCAGCCATTACTAGCGCCATCACCACCAACATGAGTGTTGTGAAAATGCCAAGTGAGGCATTGCTCGTGATGAAGTGAGCGCGGATCCATTAGGTCATATTCCCGGTGATTTTGTTGTTTACGAAATAGCACTACTTAGAAATTAGTTAAATCGCATTGGCTGATAAGCTATTCATTTCTAGTAGCATAGCCAATAAATAAATTGTTTTCTTTAAGTGTGCCCTTTTTATGATTTCTGGTGTGTCTTTTATTTTATTTAGTAGGTTGTTATGTTTTGATTTATTTGTCCGTCGGTTTACACAAACAAAGTGTAGGATTTGCTGGTTTCTAAACATTAGTTTATTTATTATTGTAACCAATCGTTTACCAAATAAAAATAATAAATGAATACTAGTCACATGACTAGTATCGAGAAAGACATTGGCTAGGATCCTGACTCATCTTATTTCTAATCAAATTATGTTTCTAATCTTCTTATATATAAAATTCTCGTGTCACAATTTGTTACCATACTCCTCCGAAACGGCTTGACCGAGTTTTATGAAATTTTATACGTATTTTCAGTAGGTCTGAGAATCGGCTACTATCTATTTTTCATACCCCTAAGTGATAAGGGTTGACCACCCCTAACATTTTTTTTTTGGTTTTTTTTTTATAATCTGGCATTAAAAAATACCTACAATTCTAAATTTTCACCCTTCTATCACCAACCCCCATTTTTTAATAGTTATTGTAGTAAGTATATGTCAAAACAACGTTTGCCGGGTTAGCTAGTAAAAATATAATATGTCGGCGTACAAATATATAAAATGTAATCCTGCAAAAATTCAGATAACACAAAAAATACAAATTAAAAAGAAACCTCAAAACACTGAGTAAGATGTTTTATTGTTCAAGTTTAATAACGGGAAAATTTAGAACTCTTTTGAGAATTCCAAAACCAATTATAAGGCAACATAAACAATGAGAAAATATAAGACAGAGATGAAAGCAGAGAGTTTAATATTACTTTTGCTAGTGAGGTAATGTTGCATAAGTATTACCGCACGTTCGTTCCCAACTTGTAGACAAAGACGCGTTGACATTTAAAAGTTTGCTGTTATTCAATAAAACAATCAAACTTTCGATTCAAAAACTCAAAGAAGCCCAAAAAATGAGCAGTTTTTCAGAAGACAACCATAATTTATGTAATACCTCGTAACCTTTTTGTTTTGTTAAAACAAATTACCTAACCGGACATTAAAAGAGATCCAAGAATTAAATTAAACCGAATATCTATGTATGGAAATTCCACCAATATTTATTTAATATTTTAAAACTTAAAAACTGAAACACTTTATAATTTTGATGCCCAGGCACGGTGGATACCCCTTAGATCTCTTAGTACCAAGTGCGAACTCCAGATTCTTTGAAGACGTCTAAGGTAGTCAGAGGGCTGTCCAAAAATTACATTTGGCACATAACCACATTTTGAAGTAGTTAGTATTTCAAGGAAAACTTCGTGAGGAAACCAGTTAATATTTTGGCATCGGTCAATCAAATTAGTCTTATCAATCAATAAGCGATGGGCTCGCAACCTGTCTACTGCGACGTACCTCTGACTACCCTCATCAGACATCGTGTCCAAAGAATCTTGACTTAATACTTGAGATAAGATATCTGAAGGGGTATCGTGTCTGGAGATCAAAGTCGTGAAGCTGTACCTATTTTCTTTTTATGTCTATTTTCGCCTTTTGACTAGTCAATTCAGAATGTATGAATAGGTATAATTACACGGGTAAACACCTGATCACTTACTGTTTAGCCAGGCCTATCCGAAATAACGATAACCGTACTATACCGTACGTAATGATGGCCGTACTAAAGCGGAGAGAGAAGTCGCTAAGCTACGATGTGGTCTTCCGACGTGGATCAGCTTGATCTCAAAACGACTAGTGACTAGGGACCAGACTTTTGACATATGTGGCGTTAACGTATCCCACCGATATCCGACCTTATTCGGTAGTAGTTAGGGAAACGATTTGAAGAGTTTGTGTTTCGGTTTGAAGGGTGTATGTAGTTGCCGGTGAAATTATAGGCACATGAGGCTTATCATCTGTATGCATCAAGTTGATGGACACAGGGCAAAGCGTTGTAGGGCATGTAAACTTGCGAGACATATCTTTGTTATGGGCCATGGTTACCACTTTATATCCAGTGGGCCATTTGCTCGTTCCATCAGAATGTAGTATAAAACATCATCTGCGCTTCATGTCGACCAACTCTTCTATGCCCAGTTCTGAAACGCCACTTAGATACACCACACTCCAGTCAAATGACGGCCACCGTTATTTCAGTAAACCCTGGCTCCAAAGACGTGGTCAGCCCGTATTGTCAGTACTGTTCGCTGTTCATCATCAGTCAGCATTGTGGAATGAATAGCCAATTTACTTCCGTGCTTCAAAAAGCCTTTTGTAGTTTGACGTCTTCATCGTGTTGGGTAAACTGCATTTTTTAAGAGATCGAGGTGTGTTGGTATCATGTGTAGTTTCTTTCACAATATTCGATAAAGAAAGGCCAATGAACTTATTTACATAGTTACTTATTGCCCTGGGAGGTTTCTCCGTGACGATAGCAATAAGATGATTTGGTTTTAAATCATTTTCCTTTTTTAAAATAGGGATTTAATTTTCGCCTATGTTTTGTGACACAAAATAAACGTATTTTGATTTGATTTGATTTGATTAAAATCAACGAGAAGTCACTTAATACGCAGTATCCTCTATGGTTTTTATGCAGTACTAAAATTGACTAATGATTGAAACTGAACAGACTTTATAATATGATGTATATGATATAATATGACTTTATAACACTGCTTGCGTGTATATCTTTCAAGTAAGCGTATTTTTTTTTATTTTGTGTGACATGAGGTGTGTAACTGTAGGTTGATAGAAATCATAATGACCTAGAGCCTGTTGAAATAAGTAAGTAAGTTTTAAGAGTAGTAGAGCTCTTTGTGAAGGGCTTGTCCGGGAAAGTACAACACCACGTCTTTTTCTGTCGCCAAGCAGCGTTACAGGAAAGGCAGGTTACGTGAAATTACAGGCACATGAGGCTTAACATCTGTATGCCTGAAGTTGATGGACGCAGGGCAGTGCATCGTAGGGCACGTTCCTATCGTGCTTGACTTACGAGGAAATGCTTTGTTATAGGTGGTGGTTACCACTTAACATGAAGTAGGCCATTTGCTTGTTCCATAAAATAGTTATATTAAAAAAAATGTACTTTATCCTACGAGTACCTATAGGTATTCATTTTGGAACTTTACAAATCATTCATCATCATCATCATCATCATCAACCTATTGCAGTCCACTGTTGGACATAGGTCTCTCCCATGGCGCGCCACTGAGCCCGGTCTTCGGCTCTCCCCATCCAGTTTTTGCTCGCCACCCTGCGCAAGTCGTCACTCCATCTAGTCGTAGGGCGTCCCACACTACGTTTGCCTAAGCGCGGTCTCCACTCTAGAACTCGTTTATCCCAGCGGTTATCGGTTCTTCGGCAGACATGACCAGCCCACTGCTTAAAAAACCATGGCATTTACTTTTTAGTTTGACTCATAAAAATCTTGTAAAGCCCACATCGCACACATTGAATTGAACCATCATTACTTTAAAACATCATTTAGCATTGAAGTATGAAAGCCCATCAATACAAATTACCTTTGCCGTCAAAGACGCTTTAAATACATAGTATTATGGTTCAAAATCGCTCAAATTACGTGTTTATTTTTCTTAACCATCGTCCATACGTCTGTAGCACTGATTTATGATGTGGTTCGGACACCTAAATAACAAAAACACGTATCAATAGAACAAGGAACACAAATGAATGCCTGTTACAATACACGCTGTAATTGTTTAAACAAAAGGAACACATTCCGCTTCGATTTACTGAACCAACAAAGATGATGCAGATGAATTTAAACCTTATTCACCAGTATTAAGATTGAAAGGCGAAGTGTGGAAAGAGGTTGTTGGTTTGTTGTGGAATGGTGTTGGGGCAGCAATATCTTTTTCCATCAAAGCTTTCGCCGATAGTTCTGAAGTTAATTTTTATGACATCTTACAACAATAGAGACGCATTATAAGAGAAAAGACACATTCCATAGTCCGTTCATAATGGCCTTACTGTTGTTTTAGTATCTATTGTGCGATATCTTACGGTCTTTTTGGAAATTTTCGGTCATAGCCACGTTACATTCTTTGTTTAAACAATGATATCTGTGGACATTTCTTTTGATTTCTAAAAGATGTTTGTTTTTCTTAGTAAAGCACAGTTGGAGTAGGCCACAAGGCTGACCATTTTGGAGGTTTCAAGGGAATATAGCCTTTATTACAACACCGAAATGCCTATTTCCAAAGTCCCCTGCTGTTTCGGTACCACACTAACGAGTGTTGTATAACAACTAGTAATATAATAGTTGTCCGGACGTTCACAAAACACAAACAAAGTAGATAATTATGTATTTCGTTTGAGAACACTTAATAGTCGATTTTAGTCAGACCGTTAGGATGCAAAACCGTTTTATGCGAGACTAAATTTGTATCAAGTTGACTAGTCTTTTGGTTTTCGGTTTTTCTGCTTGTCTAGTTCAACTTACAATATTATTAAAATACTTTCGGGTTTTTGTTACTGAAATACCATTCTATTAAGGCGACGACAAGGGCTAAGGTGACTCTCGCTCGCACATTTCGACATGTTTGCTTAAGTACGAAAACTAGCAAACTTTTGAGTAGGAAAACAAGTGTCAATCAAAATGAAATTTTTACTAAACTGAGTGCAATATGATTGCACAAAAAATGGTTGATTGCATTTTTTTCGAATATGAGTTTAGTGATTTTATATTTTTCAACATGTCGTCACATTAGCTCTTGTATTCGCCTTAACCTTTTTTACCTGTTCTATTAAGCTCTATCACATGGAACTGGCAACTAGATTCACCAAGGTTTAAAAGAAGTTCCAAAGTGATCCTTTAAAAGGAATATAAATCCTTTGACTTTGATATACTCATGTTCAAAATTTCATTCTAGATTTAAACCTGCTTTAAACTTTCAACGCCAAGGATCAATTTGCATTTTCAATCTTCCGATTTAAATAGTTGAATTACCAATCACAAGTTCTTCGGACCGCGATTGCCTCGAAGTTTTAAAAAAAAACAAACAATCAGATGAACTGTCACCCACAGACGCGGGAAGGGAGTGAAGTTGGACAAAGATGGCAGACAGGGCGATTCTGATCATTGGGTATTGATTTCATTTCAAATTGTTTTCAAGTTTTTGAGAGCGTCCAAACACGAAGGCGCCTATTGCGATTAAATTGAATCGGAGAACATTTTACGGTAAGGTTATGTCTACATAATACCAATTTTCACAATTTTAGTCAAACTATGGCTAATGGCACCTTGCGAGGCGAATGAGTACCTCAGAGCTAAGGTTAATCAAACAGCTCAGAGTTGTAAGTATAAAATGTCCAAATCACCAGTTTTGCTAAATGTGTCGACTTGCCAATCACTGAATTACTAAATAGTTTTTCTTGATATTTATAAAAGAGACCAATTAATATACCTAACCAAAGATGACCAACACTGAAAGAATGGGCAAGGAATTTACTGTCTCAGTCCTACCGTTTTTTTTGTAAAGTCAAAGTCAAAGTTTATTTATATGGAGAATTAAATGTAATGAGATTTTAAATATGTTTGATTTGAGCCAATGTAATTCTACCGTTTATGGGCATGCAAAATTAAAATTTATTAACAATTTAGGTAAAATTAAAATAAATTATATAAAACTAGAATATTTATAGTAAAAATGGATATTAAAATTACAAAATTAAAAAATAATATAAATTATGATTATTATTAAATATATAAGAATAATGGTAGTCAAAATGGAGATACAATTTCAAGTACTTACTTTTACCAATATAATATTATATCTAATAAAGCCATTTCATAATAAATGAGGCTTCAAAATATGTACCTATACTCAGAATAATAAATTGCATATCGATGCCCACCTAGTGTAAGTCTATAGTGATACGTTGTTCTGCTAAAGTCCCCTCTTAACATTTCAGCCACAACTCTTATCTCATCAGCATTATCAAAATCAATTTGTCCACTACCAACATAAATAAAAAAGCTTGGGAATAAAAAGAAACAATTTACGCAATCCTTAATAGCTCCGATCACATTCACACCCCAATCCGTCTAATTGCACAAAACATCCCCACTTTATCACACAAACAAACATACAAACACAAAAGGCAGATTAGGGAAGATCCAGATCGTATTTGAGATAAAAATGAGTATTTTTGCTAAGTACAACATCGGCTTAAGATCGGTCGCCGATAACCGGCAGCTGTGTGTGGCAGCCCTAAAGTTGTGACGTCACTTCCGAAGACTGTTTTTTACCATCTAGGTATGTTGTAAAAGTTTAAATAAAATACGTTTGTTTAGGTTGTTTTTTAAGATATCTTAAAGAATTATAGAGGAGTATAGGAATTAAATAGAAATGACACTGTTTGACAGCCTTCACGGCTCAGTTGGTAGTAGCTCTGCCTTCTGCACCGTAGGCCGTGTGTTCGATCCCCACCGAGAACAAACATTTGTGTGATGAACATAGTTTGTATGTATTATGTTTGTAGTTAGTATGTTTGTTCTCTGTATGGGTGTTATATACTATTATAAGTATATATTTAACAAAAAAAAGTATATAAGTAGTATATCAGCTATCTGGTTCCCATATCACACGCTTTGGCTTATTTTGGGGCGAGATAGTGCTTTGTGGAATGTCCACCAATATTTATATTTATTTATTTACTCTATTTATGGAAGCAGAAAATACTTTATCGGCTATCAGATGAAATCAGTAAGATTATTGAACCACTATACTTTCTGGATAGCCAACATTCAAACGTGTTTACACAGTTTTTGAAAAGCGATCTACAGTAGGTTATAAACGTGACTCAGACAATCAAGGTGTCCTTATCTAGAAAAACTATTATTATTAGGTACATTATTATAAATGCTATAGCTTGCATTATGTATAAATAACATTTTAAATGTAACTACTTTAAGTGGTTACCTAATTACCTTCTAAGACTAATCTTAGATTACCTATTGTGAATTTATTTTTTGCAATGGTTGGTCAAGGATGGCTATAGGAATAGTGTAGCAATATTGTATGCCCAAAATGGGTAGACTGTTGGAACAAAAATACCTCTGTAAGATCTATTTACGCAGTTTTACAATAATGATTCTTATTCTTGGACTATATTTAAGCAAGCTGCAAGAAAAGCGAAACGAAAAAAGCAAACGGTAAAAAAATTGACCCGACAAAGTAAAAAAAAACATTGAAGGTGCACACAATCAACTTTATAAATGTTTAAGCACAATATAACAAAACGCAACTTTATTGTGTTACAAGCGGCCAACAATTTATTCTGAGCCAATAGGATTAAATCTTTGGTACACTTCACCCACCTAATTGCCAACAAAAGAGCCGCCATTTTGGATTATAATTATTTGAAAATTCTAATATCGAATCGAATGCCTGTTGTTGGCGACCTTTGATAAAAGTATAATCGTATCAACAAGCTGGTCCGAAATCATTGTGCTCAACGCTTCTATACTTATATTTCTCTATTTATGTTGATCTCTACATACATATATAGCCCAATATAGCCCAACAGATGATAGCATCCCTAAGACGCTGGCTTCTTCTTCTTGTCATGTCTTCTGAAACAGTGTGGTGATAGAACCATTGACATGACTTGATACATGTTTTAGAACTTTTTTAAGTTCTACGACATGCTGTTTACCACACGATGTTTTCCTTCCCTGTTTGAGAGTAGTAGGCTGCATTACCAGGCTATTTCTGGTATTATATACAGAAAACGCAATTTTTCTTCCTACCACAAAAACAGCCAATAATTAACTTGCCAATGTCTTATTTTCAGAATTGTCAAAGGCCACTGCTCACTAAACAAGCACCTGTTTACTCTGGATGTTATGTCAAACAGTCCCCTATATATTTAAACGCAGGAGAAACAGCTGCAAATCTACGCCTGGATTGCAATCGTGTGGCGTCTCAACGAGAACTCTACCTTGGAATACAGAAGATACCTGTGGAGGCATGCTGGTGCATGAGTGAGCTTGTAATATGGGAACTCGACAGCTGATACATACTCTTCCTTGTTGTAAATACAAACTATCTATGATGTTCATTTTACAAATGTTTGTGTGGGAATCGAACCCACGGCATACAGCGCAGAAGCCAGAGTTTCTACCAACTGAGCCGTGAGGGCTGTCATGCTCCAACATTTTATGTTCAAACCATCTCGCTCGCCCATATTTCCATCTCGCACATTAGGGTACACGCATAAGCTGCTTATTGTATTTTTATAGTTATTTTGATCGCACACACAATCATCGTGCGGATTATCCGACATGAATATAGAATGGAGCATTATGTATTGTGTGTCGATGTACACAGCTGATGGTGGAACAATAAGAGATGTTTGCGATTTGCCGGTCGTGCTTTTGTTACCTTTGGATTTTTATTAAAAATTTAGATTTGTAATACTTCATTTGCTGCTAATATTATTTATACGAAAGGTGCTTGAATTTATTGATGTTTAGATTTTTGTGACTCAATTGCGCCGTAACGACTGTATAAATTTGAATAAAATTTGAAATTAACTATAGTTAGTAAGGTATGGCATATTAAGCTATTTTTATTCAAGGAGGTTAGTAGTTACTTACTAGTATATAAAGAGGTAAGTGCACTCGTGATCAAAAGTTTTTAACAATACTCGCAATAACAGACAGTCCCTCTTTACAAAAATAAACATAAAAAAAAACTTTTTTTGTGCCAATCAATCAATATGACATTTTATTTGTAATTTACAAAAAAACTGACAAATAAAATAAAGTATCAGTTTTTTTAGCGTTTAGGGTTCCGTAGCCAACGAAACCTTATGGCAGAAGCAAATTAACATCGTCTCATCTTAAGTAGCTAAAATACCTTAGTTAAAATTAATCAATTAAAGCTCTTATTTAACTTTCAGAGTGTTTATGTTCTACGGAATCCTTTGTATCTGAAAATGACTTACACTAGCCTGCTTTTAACATGATGAGATAATAATTAGCATTTTTCAATACAGCTAAAGCAATTACTACAACTATTGTGCCATCAATACTACAAATCCTAGTTTCCCAAAACACACCCCTTTGAACCATAAATATGAGCCATAAATGCCACCGCCAACAATGCCAAATTAAAAGTAAGCCCGCACATAAAAAAAGTATTGTAACAAATAGAAACTATCTTTACACGGATTGAACTATAGACAATTGGACGATATAAATCATAGAGCTGACAAGAGAACACATCGATGCCAACTTAAATAGCCAACTTTTCTTTACAAAAGTTCAATTCTGAACCTTAACTCATTGTAATAGGAGACATACTGAAGTTCCAAATTGAAAAGATATTGTGGTCTGCACCATGCATTCGCCGCCCCGTCGTTTAAACCGACTTCAATCGGGTTTTGCGCGTAAATTATGGAACCCTAAACAATGAGTAAAAAAGCTTCATTCGCTAATGGATTTTGTTCTCAAAAATTAATTTGGGGTACTCGACAAAACAGTAGTTGTGTACGCACCCAATCAGATGCAACCCTAATGATAGGGTTGCTACAAATTTTACTGGGAAATCGGTTATTCATTTGCATTTGGCAAGTTCTTTTTAAATACAAATGCACATTTTGCAACTACAGTTTGAACAAGTTACTATTAAAGATACTAAAGCTACTTTTTGAACGATATTACGACTATGGTTCAAAAAGTTGCTTGTTGAGGTTATGAAAACCTTATTTATTTTTTAAATTGATTGAACCTATAATAGACTATTGAAAATCTGAAAAAACCTAAAAACAAATGAAAATCTATATAAATTGTCATTCAAAACTTTTTATTTTATCATAGGCTCAGATAAAAAGTGAGCCAACCCTGAGTCGTTTTCTTATTAAGGGTGACAAAACTTAAATCTTCGGGCACCGAGGTAAGTGGCATTGTTTTCCAACCCTATCCTTAAACTTTTTAATTTATTAACGCAGGGTTGCCACTCGTAAAAAATACTTTTATTGTTTGTAACGACGTCTCAGCCTACGTGATAACAATATCTGTACAATAAATTCTGTTCAATGAAATGCTTTCGCTGTCAACTAGCATAAAGTGAGCTACAGTTTATTGGGTAATCATTTATCGAAGGGGTCTCTGAAAGTGGTCAATGTCACTTCGCGTGTGGTTCGTAAGATTCAAAGTCAAGTGTCTATTGTTGCTATACAGTTTATGTCCCGCTAAAGGTTGAGACAACGGCATTACAATTAAAACTTGTTTCAAATTGAACTCTTGATTTACGGCAATGGGAATGCTTTTTAGTGACATATTAAATGTGGAGTTTAGAAATGTCGTGGTCGTAAATATTGTTTTCTATAGATAAGAGTCGTTAGTCGTACTGAATTAACAATTTAAAAAACAATCCCACGTGCGACTTTCGCACTGAAATAAAGTTTCTAGTGAAATCTATGGTATACAACAATTATTTTACTAATAGAATTGAACATTTATATAAATCTACTTCTATAAAATTCGCTATAAAAATTCGTTTATAAAATATTTTTTATCATTTTTATCATTTAAATAGTGAATTTTAGAAAACCTTTGCCAAAACTACTTTTCACTACTCTTACAATCATTTTACAACTTGCCTTTTGCAGTAGTTGGTATTCCATACGTGACGTGTAAGACCATGGCCTCTGTTAGAATACTAACTGATTTCCTCACAATGTTTTCCTTCACCGCTTACTGTATATCTAAATAATCGAGTATACTCATAAATCCACTAGGCAACCGAATTTCGCAACCCTTCCGAACAATATATAACTTTCTGGTGTTGAATTGAAAGAACTTTGGCAAACTGAATTTGAGTTTGCATTGAGCGCGGTCGGAAAGGCATTATCGACTGGCGACACTCGGCCTAGTGTTGATTCTATCAAAAATCTACTTGAAGATCTCGTAGTCCCTGTTAACCGTTTCTATAAGATATTTTATTTATTGCTAAGGAACAAGATCTAGATTCAGTGCTCTAGAAGACCTCCTCCGAGACACCCTCAGAAGTCTTAGCTGATGGTATAAATGTGATATACATCAGGTGAGTTTTAAGAAGATTGGTAAAAATACCAAACGATTCGTTTTATTAATGATGTAAGGTCAGTTTATCATTATGTTATAATAGAGAAATAGGAGGGTTATAAGCTATTTTGCTATTTAATTATTTATGTTATTTACATATTTTAGTATTCAAAATTACATGACATTTGCATTTTATTTACATGATTTTTTGCTCAAATTAGTTTAAATGAGAAACTTTTATTTATACTCTGACTAGAAAGAGATGGGTTTTTTTTTAAGTTTTAAAAGCACTTATGCATTTTTATAACGAATTTCTAACTTTTCAAACCAAATCATGAACCACGTTAGTTCAATGCAGCATTGTCACCCTTCTTCCAACGATTTTCCCCCGAGACTTCCCACATTTTCAATTCGAATCGGCCGCTTTCGATTGTACGAAAAACCTTAGTTCAAATAGGCGTTATACCTGACCAGCATAACTTGAAACTAACCAAACCAATATCGCTCAGGTTTCCGATCTTGTTATTAATAGATTCAGGGCTCAGGATTGAATGGTTGTCGTCCATTACAGTCGGGCCTGTAGTCGATATTTTATTCTTGCTTGTTAAATCTCATTGAGGTTTTACCCGAGGTTATTTGAATGTTGGGTATAATTCTAGCTTTATACGATTTCGGACGGTTACGAGTTTTTTATTTACATTGGTATTATTATGATTACATTAATAAGCTCTTGGGTTATGGGAGAAGTTGGAATTTACTATTTTACCGTTTTTCTATTGCATCTGAGGTTTTATTTGTTTCTTTAAAGGTCAAGAAAGGATTTACTAATGGTTATCACAGAATTGTTTTTTTACAATACGAAAGGAAATAATTCTTAAATAGAATAAAAACACCGGTAAATTTTATGTTCCGTAACAAAGTATTTTTAATTAATTATTGTAAGAGACTTTAAAAGCTGATTTACTAAAGTTTTATTTGTTGTACAATTCCAATTGGTCAATAATACAAATGGCGGATCTAACGCACCTTGATACTGCGCGCGCGCATTCATTGTCAAGTAAATTGCAGGAGATTTATTATGTAGGGGACAAAATACACACCTGCGTAGTATCAATGGATGAAACCTTTTGATGCAATAGACAATTTAGACATAGAGCAGATGAATACAGATGTAGGCGGAAATACATTTTAGAATCAATTGAAGGATACAAAAAAACTAAATTTACTTTCCCCGAATTAAACAGTAGCCGGTATTCCTCCACAATCAAGACAAGGATTAACGGTGATTGTTTAAAAAAATAATATAAAATGAACAAGAAATATCCATTCATCATTTGACCGTTAGTACATTTTTTAATTCAGCAGTAAAAATAATCAAATTTCATCTACAGAAACATATTGTCCTATAGTGACTACTAACAAGTAACCAACGTCTTTTCTTTTCTTGATCACAATTTGAAATTAGCCAGGAATCAGATTTCAGATAAAAAACAAACTTTCGCCATTGTCTCCAAGAAACCAAAGTGACCCGAGAACTGAGCCCTGGGGTACTCCAATTGTTTCTTTGCAAATTCACCAGTAACCAGCCACTGCCGACCAAACTGGTAAGTATGGTGACCAACAATGCCATTATTTATTCATATCACCCATTCTTCGCAGATTTCTCGCTAAATTCCCTACAAAACGCCCGCAGTGTCGCCAAACGTGTGAAATTACACAACAATACACAGTAATGATCCTTTGCAGGCGAAAAAATAAAAATAAATACACAACTTAGTGGCACAACTATCTTTTGAAAAATATATCACTGGATTTTCAACCCTATTACGAATTATTACGCTTTACTTCGTAGTGATCGTTGCATTTTTACAGAATTGGTAACAGTGACTTCTAAACAAAGTGCTATGCGGTTTTGAATGCAGCGTCAATTCTTTCGTCAATGACATAAGGTTTAAATTTCAACTGCTTAAAATGTATTATTTTCCACACCTTTACTTGTCATTACAATTTTTGATCCACAGGGGGCTAGAATTATTGTTTTCTAAATTTTTAGGATACGCTTCATTGTATCGATTGTATTTCACAATACCAAATGTTCAGTTTACTGTGAATTGTACAAAGAATTGACTTCTGCTTAGTTCTGCTCAGTTTTGTGGTGAAAGCTGTATGGATGCGGGTGTCGCCGCGGGGACTAATTTTGCCCACAATTGCTTCTTGTTTACAGGTTTGTCTTTTGTTCTAACCCACTAATGTCTTTTGTTGGCTATTACTATCAATTTTCATAACAAGTGTAGTTATTTCGTTTGGAAGCTACCTGCTTCTTTGACAACTGTCTAACTATAGCAACACAAAAACTAATTAAAGCAAATTTAGTGTATTTGAAATTATAAGGTTGTCAATCGTAAAGTTCTCCCTTTGAAAACTATTTCTATTACCATATGTATGTAAAGTTCGCAGACTTACGTCACAGTATAGTTAATACGATATGTTATGGCGTAGAACACAATGCAGTAATGCATATTCCGTGTTGAAGGCACGCCAAGTTTAGAATATGCGTGTAAGTGCATATTTTATGCGCAGCCAGCGTGGGTGTTGGTGTGTGAATTTGTTATAGGGTTGCGTTATGATGATACCTATTTTTTTTTATGATTACATTATTTATTTATTTTTTTTATATTTAAACCAAACAGTTTAAAAAATTTGGTTTATTTTTCATAAAATATCTTTGCATTTATCAAAGGGTGGAAAGGAGGGTAGTCCTTTCTATGTAAGGGATGCCTATAACCAGCAGTGGATGCCAAAAGGTTGCATATGTATGTAGTTTTTTAGTTTTTTTTTGTCTTATTATTATGAAAATATGTATCTTACTTTGATAGCACACAGAATACTAATTGTGTTCATAAATATCATTGCCTAGCCACTTTTAACGAATTCTGTTCAATCCTCGATCAATTGATCGATATTCACGTTTCGATGCGCAGGCGACGCATCGTCTGCTGCGTTCCGTTGGAATGCGGTTTACTTCATATCAATCCGGTTCAAGGCAATATCATTTTACGATGTTATTTTTATATAAAGCTTTTTTACTTTATCCACTTTTGAAACTACGAAAGACTTTTTATAGCGCTATTATGATATTAGACGCGGTGATGGCCGGTGGAGCAAAGCCTTGACCGAGTGGTGGCCAAAGTTAGGCCAAAGAAGTTTAGGGCGTCCGAAAGCGCGATGGGTCGACGACATTGTGAAGGTCGCGGGAAACACCTGGACCAGAGACGCACAGGACAGAGGAGGCTGGCAAAACATGAGGGAGGCCTATACCCAGCAGTGGGTGATACCAGGCTGAAATGATGATGATGATTATGATATTTAATGAGAACATTTGCTAGTGCTTAGTTTTAGGTTAGCTACATAAATGAGTCAGTTTCAAGTGAGTTCAAATACTGTAAAATATGGGCGTGTGCCAAAAATAAAAATATCTATATAATAATGGCATTTGGATATCTCTCTCAGGGCGAGTTTTTACAATTTAGAGTAAAGGTTCATATTAAAAACATTTCGACCATGTTTATATTAAAGTTTGAGCTTTTTTGAGCTACCAACGAGGAATACTAGGAAAAATTACAATAAACCTTATAGAATATCTACCGGGCCTGGGGATCATAGTCATAAACTTTAAAAAATCTTAGGCAAATTACACTTTCCTAGATGTTGTATAGCTCCTGATAACGAATACTTATGTTTAACATACATACAGTACATGTCCTTTCTTGGCCTTTGCTTCAGGTCAGCTAGCAGTAGGGGTTCCTACTTAAGTCTCTTTGTGAAGGTCTGTATTGTTTTCTTTAGAGCAGTATCCTTGTGTGCGTGGCGACGTGTCGTCTAGCGAGGCTCAGGAATGCGGTCCGCCCGCGTCCCGGGAAGTCTCAAGCGGCCATTGGATGGCTCCAATCGAATGGTGCCTTTGATAACCCTATTTGGATGAATCGTTTGGTATGTATGTGAGACAAAATGGAGACTTAGAAAAATAATAGGCTCGCGGTGTCCGATTAGTCATCTTTGGTCGCGGGAACTGGCACCTAGATTCATCTATAGTTCTAAGATCTTTTCCTATCTAAGAAGCATACGACATGTATTTTGGCATTTTACTATTAGTTTTTTTAGTAAAAAACTTAAAGTTGATAGAGCAACATCAATATCAAAACGATCTTTATTTGAAGAATTGGAATTGTATGTTTGTATTTTAGGTAAGTTTGTCTAACTGTTATTCTAGATTAAATTGTAGTTTTTAACCCAACATAACGTGATCTTAGATTCGTTAGAGTTTCAATGATTTTATAGGCCTCAAAGATTGAAAAGGTATAAGCTACAGCTTTAATTGTACTGGTAGTAAATACTTACTGTTTCTATATACATTATAATATAATAGTTATATTATAATAAACACAATATGTAGTTGAAAGTAAAAATAAATAAATAACTTACGTGTTTTCATATAAAATATATATGAGTTTCCAAAGTTATTAATTTAATGGTACTTTATCGACCACACGTAAATTGAGATAATCTTGCTACATCTGTCAAACATTATCTCACAGTAATAAAGAAATCAAATCAAATACTCATACCTTCTTTCACGTCGGTAAATAACACAATATCTACTCCAAAACACGATAAACGCAAGCTTATTGATATTTTGAGGTACACTGCGTGGTACTTACTACTTACTTCTTGACTCTTAGACGTCTTCCAAGAATCTGCAAACCTCCAAGTTCGTACTTGAGAGATCTGAGGGGATATCTACCGTGCCTGGGATTATAAATATCGTAAAGCTGTTTCTTTTTTTCTGCCTTGTAAAGCGACAACACTATAACTATTTCTGCCGTCAAACACTGTTGCTGTATTTCGTTTAGAAGCTGTAGGCTGGTGAAATTACAGGCGCATGAGTCTAGTTGGTGGACGCAGGGCAGTGCATTGTATCGTGCGTGACTTGGGAGGCAATGGCAACAGGGGACATCTGCTTGTTCCATCACCAATTAATAAAAAAAGCTCTGCATTCGATTTGTTGTCCACATACCACGCAGTGCTGCTGAAACTCTCAATATCTTCATCTATCGATCCCCGCTTTGTGACTGTTTATCGGCAATGGCTGCTGCATCATCCCAAGTACGTTGAGCTGGTATTAGACGTTTTGTGTAGCTGTTTTAATTTAGGGTTCAATGAATCTATTAATAAAAATATTTTCCATTAAGGTTGTGAAAAACACTATAAAAATGTTGAATGTGAGCAAGAAGTTGTTCGGCTGTTGTCAGTCTTTAAAGCTGACCTGTATAGATAGAAAATACATGTATTTGACATGCAAATGACCTATCGGATCACTAGGCACAGGTTGTATCTAATATTGCCCGCTCCGTCCCTTTCATTACGAAATTTTGCGATAATTTTCAACAAGTAAGCAACAATCATGACTACTAAACACCTCTTTTACTTATAGTGATAATTCTGGATGGAGATGATCATTAGCTATATTCCGAAATAAAAAAACATAAAGTCAAATTTAAAATGTTACTAAAATACGTTTTTTTATTATTTATCTTGAGTTAAGTATGTACTTCAGAAATATATATTTATTTTAACGAGTCTTGCCTGCCTAATACAGTAGGTAATACGGCTATACGGTTAAGCTCCTTGGACAAGTAATGCATACTCACACTTGACTGATTTAAATTATAATAAAACTCCATGTCTGCTTCTTTACCAACAGAATAGGCAATGATCACCGGCCCACTCGCTTAGACTCAAATAATAACATTATTATGTGAACCTATATTTACCATCGATACTCTCAAACGATTAACTAAAGCCAGTCAAATTTCGACCTTATGTTCTTCATAAAAGGCTTAATAAATTTATCAGGGGAGTAAATGTGAGTTGGTGTATTATAGAACATTTTTAAAAGTCTTTGTCGCTTGATCACTGACTTAAGCATACAATACGTACTATTGAGGTATTCAACCTCTTTGGGTCTTTCTCCAAACCTCCTTCGATGATAACATTGTTTATTTGTACTGTAACAACTTGAGCTTACGAACTGATATGAGCTTGGTCCGAAACAACCTTAACAAAAAACTTGACAGTGCAAAACTTGTCACAGGATAACTGATAGAAAATAATATGTTTTCTCTGTATATAAATACTTATACATTTAGACAAAGAACCACCACCACCTATGTTAGTTTGTATTTAGTAAAAATCTAATATAATATTTGATTATCTCGTAAGGCCCTAGCAGTAACTTTACAAAGTGATCCTTGTGATTGTACTGAATAAAGACCGTTTTGATTTTGATTTTACACTCGTCACTTTTCAAAATCAAAAGAAAATACGTCAATTATTGGCATGTAAATAAATAAATAATGCTGGACATTCCACACAGAACTATCTAGCCGAAACTAAGCAAAGGTAATATGGGAACCCGATTGCTGATTTAATACTTTAATTTTTGTCATTTAAATATGTTCATCTCACAAATGTTTGTTCTCGGTGCGGATCGAATTCACAGCATACAGAAGGCAGAGCTTACTACCACAGAGCTGTGAGGGCTGTCTAAAAATTATCACATTAAAACATTAAAACTAAATAAGGCTTTCAAATCATGATGAACCTTTTATTCGGATCATCGACGTCACAAGTGCCCTAAAGGTGCGATAAACAGACAATAGAAAAACGTGTCACAAAAACTATGGCATTGTTCTTTGAAGGCACAATACATTTCAAACAGTATACAAACTTGCAAGAATGTCAAAATCATAGATCTGACATCGCAGTCTTGAATTTGAATATAATGAGAGCACTGGTGGTCTAGTGGTAGCGGCCCCGCCTTCCGATCCTAAGGTCGTGGGTTCGAAACCGGTCGTGCACCAATAAGTTTTTCTGTTCAAAAGTTTATGTGCACAATGCCAGTACTCTCAAACTGTGAAGGAAAACATCGAGAGGAAACCGGTATGTCGTAGAACCTAAAAAGTTCTATAACATGTGTCAAGGGCTCGAAAGGAGCCTCTTGAGGCGCACTTAAAATCCTTTCACCACACTGTTCCGAAAGTGACGCGACAAAAAAAAATGTCGCTGGATGGAGTGGATGGAGGCTATATTCACCGCCTTCCAGCTATCTTAACAATGTTTTTTTTTAAATTAATATTCTGTAAACTTTAGTAGCATCTTTAATAGCTTGTAGCCGTTAAGGTATCTAATAATCATGATTTAAGCTTATTTATTTTTCATAATGGTTAAGAGTCATACTGAGCATTTAAATCTTAGTTAAAGAAACTTGCATAGATGAAGGAATAATTAAAAATAACGCAAGGGCTCTGTAAATCTACCTCTTCTCTATATTGCAAGGATATTTTGTAAAACTTTATCTACTGCTAATAAAGGTACAGTGGTATTCTGCTCCATAACCGATTGTCATCCCGATTATATCGATTCCACGACTCTCATTCAATTCATAGTTATATGGAGACGCAAAATATTTACGAAAATCCAAAAGATATTTTATTCTGCTATTATTATATTTTACACTGTATTTATTTATTACATAGAACTGTTTTATAATGCGGTTGACCGTTTGATCTTTGTTAAGCTGGAGTCTACAGAATGAAGCGATTTTTAATATCACTACATTGTATATGTCAAAAAATTATCACTCTTGCTTTTAATCGTCTTCTCTGATTTCTGGGCGTCTTTTTGAAGGTAATGTTGCCAGTGTCATTTAAGTGCAGATTGCGCTAATTTTGAACTATGATGCTACAATCGAAAATGTTAAGGTAAGGCTACTGCGTACTATGTATATCTACTGTTCGTTCATATGTATAGAAAATAGTTTTCAGACAGTAAGAGAGATAGGTAGAGTGAGGTAGAGTGTAAGAGTATTAGAGCTCTTTGTAGCTCTTTGTAAAGGTCTCTTCTGGGGAAGTATTACCACCAAGTCTTTTTCTGTCACCAAGCAACGTTGCTGTGTTTCGGTTTGAAGAGTGTGGTTGCCGGTGTAGTTACAGGCACATGAAGCTTAACGTCTGTATGCCTCAAGTTGATGGACGAAGGGCAGTGCATCGTAAGGCACGTTCCTATAGTCCGTGGCTTACGAGGTAATGCTTTGTTATAGGTGACGGTTACCACTTAACATCAGGTGGGCCATCTTCTTGTTCCATCAGCTAGTTGTATTAAAAAAAAGTAGCATAGAAAAAAAAATCCGTACGTCCCGAACAGACGTTCTGTCAGCCGCGACCTTCTATCAAACTAATCGCTTACTCAAAGCGGCTCCTTAACCGATACAGTTGATAAGACTAACGTTTAAGATTCACTTATTGTTCCCGATCGGAGCTTTTAAGATGATCCTGATAACATGGCCTGATGTTGACAAAAGAGCTCGCGGCTGGACCGCGTTTTATCATAACTTAGAGATCCGTGGAAAAATATTTTAATATTATATATTGCATGCTAGTAACTGGTCCACAACATAAATATAATTTCAAGATGTCTGAAATAAAATTTATATTATTATAATTTGGCCTGGCCAAGGGTACTTCAGAAGTAATTAATTATAAAGCTGAAACATTATTTTAATAATAAAGTTTAGCTTCACGACTTTGATCCCCAGGCACGGCAAATGTCCCGTCAGATCTCTACTTTGAGGAAATTCAAGGGGTTTAGGCAGATATAAGTTTAAATATACCTACATGCCCACATTTTGCAGTAGTTGGTATTCCATATGGAACAGGTTATCGCTTTTTTTATTATCAGCGCCGTTGGAATACTATCTACCTACTATCTACCTCGCTATGTTTTCTTTCGTCCTTAGACATTTTCAACGAATTTCGGCACTTACTTGACTACCAAGGACTACCAACAGTAACTTGCTATGCGATACAATTTAAAAACAAAAAAATAAAATCGCCAGAAACACAGGATATAAAATTATGTACAGAACCCGTTCCGATATACTAAAAACTCTAACTTGCCCCGTCACATCTTTGTCTTTGCCGCGGCCCGATTGCACCGTGACAGGCAATAAGTCACGAGATACAGTCATTTTTATGAATAATCGTATGGACATCGCATTTGTGAATTATAAATAGGGCTTTGTTTATTGATCCCTAAATTATCAGGTATTCAAAGTAAAATGGGTATAAGTACGCTCTTTTGTAAAGATAAATAAATTGCTCATTGACCAATAAAAATCAATCATAACGAGAGTGTGTGGTAGTGTGTGTGTTAGGGCTCTGAGGCGCACTTAAAAACCTTTCACCACACTTTTTTGAAAGAACTAGTGACATAACAAGAAGTAGAAGACGAGAATTTAAACTTTTTTTATACTACTTGTTGATAGAACAAGAATACGAAACCTGATGTTAAGTGGTAGCCATCGATAACAAGCATTGCTTGCAAGCCTACGATACACTGCCCGCACACAGTTTTTTTTATCTATGGGTGTTATTATCAGGTTGTATACAGGTATATTTACCGGGTTATGATTTGTCTAAAGCAAACCCAAAGTAAACTTTGGTAGATCCTGATCAAGATCTTACGCAGACAAAAATAAAAAAAAAGTTACATTAAATTTGGTATTTCATACGACGTCACAGGTTGCAAGCCGTTCGCCACTGTTGGAATACTGACTGGATTGAGGTAATTTTTAGAAGAGAAAATTGCTCTGGTGCACGACCAGATTCCAACCCACGACCCTAGCGATCAGCAGGCAGGGTTACTCCCACTACACCACCGGAGGGTTTTATATGAGGCTCAAAAAAAAACATCGTGAATATCGATTAGCATCAGCCCACCAGCGCCCCCACTTGTGTACAGTCGCAAAGTGTGGCCAAAAGTACCAGTAGTTGTACACTATAAAAAAAATAGAACTTGGGAAAACTATACACAATAGGCAAACAATAAAATGATGGAGCAAAATAATCATATAGGAATGTGTTTCTGGCCAAAATAAAACACCAAAACCCATAAGTTACTGGACGTATCAAATCGATTATTAAAATGACAACCCTTTTCACGTTTTTTTAATGTTGGCAGCAAAAACAAACCACAGAACGCCCTTGAGTTCTAATAATCCCAAATTAAATATTCAAATTTCGAATCAGCGATTGTAAAATTTACGAGATGACCGTATCGATCGTTTTATGACAGGCGATTTTTTTATTGCGGACGCACTTATTCTTGACAATGTGCTACTGAAGCTCTCGTAAAAATAAAAACATTGACCTTATATACTAGTGGTTCGCCCCGAACTGAGATCTCGTGATGCGACCCGACGAACGCACCAAAACTTTGAGTAGGTGGTAGTCAGAGTCAAGTCCAAACATAATGTTTTTTTCTGACTACTGCCTACTAAATTGATATGGTAACTAAGTTTCTACTCTATTGACCAATTTATTGAAGAGTTCCGTTGAACAGACCTTGACTCCATCATCAGATCTGGTCGTTGTCACCTTTTTATGAGAACTGAGTACCTCCTTAATTTATTTCAAGAAAAAAAATAAGAAAAAGCAAAGGAACTGGTTGTCCAGTAGAAAAACCTTGATGTCAACGAAACTCTTAGAGATGGGAGCTCTTGGATCGCTGGTTATTGTAATTTAACTTTTTTGTTGTATCTCAAAAACCTAGCGTACCAGAAAAAAATTAAAAATTGTTTTGGAATTACCAAACAACGCTCTTTCATATGACATGTAACTTGATTTTAATATGTATCTTTTTTAATTTTTGCCCCCTTAAAAAACCCCATATCTCAAAAACCCTTTATACGATTTTACTCATATACTTACCAGTAAATTTCTCAAGTACAAGCTATAAACTCACCAAATTTCATGCAGATCGGATCAATGGTTCTCAAGTTATGGCCAGACAAACATACATACATACATAAAATGCCAAATCGCCCAAGTTGAAACTAAGATCTTCGTTCGCTTCGCTCACTCGATCAATTAAAAATATTTTTGAAAAAAATCTCAAAAAGTATATTTGTCACAAGCTTGACGTACTTATATGAGATGACCAACTCAAGATTAGTCAGATAATATATTACATTTGATAATATTACATTTGGCACATACCCACATTTCGTAGTAGTTGGTGTTCAATACGTGACCGATTGCAAATCCATCGCTTTTATAAAATAATAAAAGTACATAAAGCTCGAGTAATTTAAATCATTGAAACTACCCAATTATTGCTTTTATTTTTTACCACTTATAAAAAGTTGGCTAAACAATGGATATTATATTTTTCAACCTGAACAAGTTATTTTTATTATCCACCACTCTTTCCTGTATACCGTCATTAAAACCTGAATAAGCACGTTGTTTAGATGTCTAAGGAAGAAAACACACTGAGTGTATTTTACGCGTGTCGGCGTTAGTGTGGAACCACACGCAGCGTATGTTGCGTCGCGTAACGGAAGATTTCGATATAAATTTGAAACCCGGTGTAATAAGCTTAGTGTCTCGATGTGCGGACGCACAATGCGCGGCGCATCATACGCTGCGTGTGGTTCGGCACTTACGCGTACATCATTATCCTGCACGATCCCACCACGCATATACGTCGATACGCCACTCGTAATACGAAGTCTCTGGCGCATTTTGCGTTCGATCGTTAGTGGCAGCTGATCAGAATGCGTACTAACTGTGATGTCAATTTACGCAATATTCGGCGAATTTTGAGCAATTACAGCCACACGTGTTTCTTGGGTAGTACGCGGCGTAAACGCTTAGTGTGTTTGCGGCCTTAGGGTCGGACAAAAGGTGTCTTGGCACGTCTGGAATGTCCGACCTCCTTTGATAGGTCGTGAACAATTAATTTTTATAGGCGACACAAACGTGTGGTTTTGTGCTCATCATTATGGTGTTAGAGGGTATTTATGTAGAGGTTTTGTAGGTATTGATTGAGATTCTTTTCTACTGCTTGGATTTTTTTGAGCTCCGGTCTAGTTTCATGGTCATGAGTTTGAATCTAGAGCGAAAAAAAAGTGTGTTTTTTTCAAAAAAATATGCGCACTACGACAGTACTTTAAACGATGAAGGAAAACATTGCGAGGGAACCGGAAATTTTCAAGCAAGCTCTATATGCACGATATGTCAAGTACTGCCAGATGTGGTACCTATGTGCCAATTCAATATTCGGTACCTCTGATTACCCTCTTAGATATTAAAGAATCTTGAGTGGGTTGTTTCTAAGATATCTGAGGGTATTTCTACCGTGCCTGGACACGTCGTGTTTAGTCTTACATACATTCAGCGGTCTCTTATTGAATAAGGGGTACAATCCCAAACTCCTAGTTAAGTTAATAGTTTATGCTTCATTATGAAGGAGCCATAAAGATTTCCTTGATCCAACCAGGTTTCCTATTTCCCCAACAATACATTTACAACGTTAAATATTCGTGTTTCACAACTTTATGGCCGCTACTGTGTTGTAAAACGTTCAGGTGTTGCGGACGGATTGACGGACGAATGGTGATATATAGGGGCCAATTAAACTTGTAGCCGATTCCTAATGACGGCTACTGGCGGTCCGATGTAGGCGTTTGAAAGGATAGAGCGGGCAAACTCAAAATTTATGAATAAAAAAATGACTTGATGATGTAAATTTTTATTTATTTTTAAAAAAGACCTCGTACCTAACCTAGCACTAACCTAGCTAAACTTAAAATTAACAATACGTAGGTAGTAATAGGTATAAAAGAAGAGCATGCGTAGGTACTGCTTACCTATATTTTTTTTTGAATGAACTAGTGATACGACAAAAAGAAAAAAAAAAGTAAGATAATGGTTCTATCTTACTATTCCCGTGAGGCCGCCGATTGTTATTTAGTATAAAAAAATCTCGTGATATATGTAACATAAAATAAGGAGTAGCAAAAAAAATGCGCATATTTGACTCTTGTAGAGTAGCAACAATGACTTTAATTTTAAATCTGAAGTTTAGTTTTGTTTAAGTCGAACTAAACTTCTACTACTTTTCTAAAAGTACTAATACAATCTTAGAAAATTTCCTTAAAAATAATGAGACAAAATTATTATTATACAGCAGGTGATTCGAAATTAAATCATCACCCATTAACATCATAAAGACTTTAAATTATGATAAATACAGGTGAATTCAAAACAACTAGCGAAGTAGGCCATATCCAGGTCCATTCTAATATACGACAGTCTTCATAAATCTACTTATCTTTGGACATTTTTACAGCGTCATAAAACGTTTTTAATTAAGGATCCAAATCACGATCATCGCGCCGCCTACGGTAAATTTATTGCTCTATGGATTCTGAAAGACACAACTGAGCTTTATGGTTTTGGACTTTTTGTCTTTGAGTTAGAAGTTATTTTCGGTTGGATGATTTAAAAGGTATATTTTAATGTATGTTCGTTTGTACCAATTAGCACATAACGTCGTAACATCATACTTAGAGTAATTACAGGTTTTCTTCGTCTTTATTATGGTCTTTGTTGGGTTGGTCACTGAATGGGATTGTTCAGACGTTTTGAAATTATTTTGAAAAATAATGAGGCTTGGTATTTAGTTCAATTGTTTTGTCAGCAGTTGCGTAGTAACGATGATTTTGTTAAGGGGCTGATAACCGTCAGACAACTTTGCTCGCACTCACAACATTTTGAATGATATAAAATCCCTGAACTTATTTATGAAAAATAACAACGATCCTAGTTGTTTGCAATAACATTGCACTAGCTGAGAAAAAAATTTGACAGTTGTCAGCTCCTCAAAGGTGTACGCAGATATCTTTACAAAAATATTTTCAGATTCGATTATTTCGAATTTTTATTCGAATTATTGGCGCGGATTATAAGTAAGGAACAAGGTAGGCAACAAAAACACAATTTAAAATTCTCTCTCGTCGTGTCACTAGTTTCTTTCGAAACAGTGTGGTGAAAGGATTTTAAGTGCGCCTCAAGAGGCTCCTTTCGAGCACTTGACACATGTTATAGAACTTTTTAGGTTCTACGACATGTCGGTTTCACGATGTTTTCCTTCACCGTTTGAGAGTACTGGCATTGTGCACATACATTTTCGAACAGAAAAACTCATTGGTGCACGACCGATTTCGAACCCAGGACCTTAGGATCGGAAGGCGGGGCCGCTACCACTAAGCCAACAGTGCTCTCTTTAAAATAAAAAGCATTTCAGCTGAGAGACAGCTACCGAAATGAACGTACTTAAAGCCCAGGAGCACACGAACAAGATAAAGCCTACACAATGTCTTATTACAAGATAAAATCTGATGCAATCATTCGATTAACATTCCAACAGCTTCCGGAGCGACGTTAATGTCAAAATGCCATTTTTGTGCCGGCATCGAGATACAAATTAGATTATAGATCACTTTAGTGTTTCATTGTTTTATTGTGGTTTACTTCTTTAGTTTTAAATAAAAGGGACTTACAGTTAGTGAATTAAGAGTAGTAGAGCTCTTTGTGAATGTCTCGTCTAGGGAAGTTCTACCACCATGCATATTTCTGCCGCCAAACAGCGGTGCTGTGTTTCGGTTTGAAGAGTGTGGTTGCCGGTGTAATTACAGGCACATGAGGCTTAGCATCTGTATACCTCAACTTGATAACAGGGCAGTGCATCGTAAGGTACGTTCCTATCGTGCGTGACTTACGAGGTAATGCTTTGTTATAGGTGATGGTTACCACTTAACATCAGGTCGGCCATCTGCTTGTTTCATCAGCTAGTTGTATAAAAAAAAAGCTTACAGGATACCAAAATCTAGTCGAAAAGCATAATACAATAAATAAAAAGTATACCTAATAAAGTAAAAAAATAATTATAAAGTCTCCAACCTAAAAAAGCTTAAAACAAGTTATTTAAAAAATGTCGCCGCCACCTAATTTATCAACACAACGCTTAAATTAAATTAATCCCAGTTCAAAAATACAGCCACTGAGTTCAATTGACCAGTTTTTGCAATTTCTGCCAAATCAATTTTATGTCCTGTCGCTTCAGTAATAAGGTTGAAACTTATTGATATACGTTGGGTAATGTTAATTGGTGTCTATAAAGTTGGTATAGCTTAGCACTGGTTTATAAAACAGTTGGGGTGCTAGGTCGGGTAACCTCCTCGTGGTGCACCCTGGTAGCACCATGAAACACGCCTGCAGAGTACTGCGGACGTGTTTCATGGTGGCTAATAACCCGGCACGGTGGGCCTCTTCGTGTGTCCCTCTGTCTAGCAGAGGGCACAGTGTGATGAAGCAAGGTAGACCTACGGGTCTGCCCAGGCGGTAGAGCGCGCGCGAGAGACGCGGAACTTCTCGCGCCGCTCATGGCGGGGGACTGGATGAAAAGGCTCTGCCAGTTTCCCAGTTCCTCTCCATATAGGCGACGCGGGAGTGTAGCTGGGTTGTTTAGTGGGTATACCGGTAGCGGAAAACCGGGGAGTCCCACATATCCCCTCCAATGGGGGGGAATGCGTAACGCATTTTGCCCAGCGTCAAAAAAAAATGGTTAAGATTAAGCCGTTTGCAGGTATAATCTGTAAGGTCAGTAACCAATGCTAAGAGCGCTGGTGTTATTTGCGATGAAAGACGAATGTCCCGCTGGGATATCATGAGGATAATAGAGTTATGATTTACTATATATACCAAGAAACACAAGTATTTACCAAATGTACAAAATACATAAATAATTGAGCTATCTGCAGACATTGAGAACGATCTAGAGATAGCTCAACCGATCCAAATCAGTACCAATAAGAAGCGTCATCAAGACTGCAATGCCACCTCGATAGGCCAAGCTGATGTGCTGAGCTTTGTAGCTATAACGGCAAATAAAACTGGTGTTATCTCTTTTCGTTGATATAAATGTGACAGAGACAAGTATAGGTAATTTATTACTTACATTGCAGGGTTAATGAAACAGGCTTCTATTGTTTGTTCATTTAATGTGTTATAGTTAGTATTCGAGTAGTAGAGTTCTTTGTAAAGATCTCGCCCGGGGAAGTACTACCACCACGCCTTTTTCTGCCGTCAAGCAGCGTTGCTGTGTTTCGGTTTGAAGAGTGAAGTTGCCGATGAAATTACAGGCACATGAGGCTTAACATCTGTATTTCTCAAGTTGATGGACGCAGGGCAGTGCATCGTAGGGCACATTCCTATTGAGCGAGACGATGCAATGCTTTGTTATTGGTGATGGTTACCACCAGTATTTTAATAAAATCTTGTGTGGCTACTGTATCCCACATGACGTCATCGCCATCCCGCAGGCTCGAGGTATAAACCTTTCGGAGCCTGGCAGGGACGCGTAAGATATATTTTTAATATTAAATTGTGTAAGGCTCAGTTCATACAGTGGCTTAAATACTATAGATACTAGTTGTTTTTGTACAACTTGCTGATGGAACAAGCAGATAGACCTGATGTTAAGTGGTAACCATCACCTATAACAAAGCATTGCCTCGTAAGTCACGCACGATAGGAACGTGCCCTACGATGCACTGCCCTGCGTCCATCAACTTGAGGCGTACAGATGTTAAGTCTCATGTGTAATTACACCGGCAACCACACTCTTCAAACCGAAACACAGCAACGCTGATTGTAGGCAGAAAAGGCGTGTGTAGTTTAATTAAGCTTAGCAGTATCGTCAGTCTAGTGGGAGTGACCCCGCATTCTGGTCATAAGGTCGTGGGTTCGTACTCAATCGCGCACCAATAGGTTTTCGAAAAGTTCAGATACGTAATGCAGCTCTAAATCGGTGAATGAAAACATTATGAGAAAAAGAGTTTATAATCTAACACTAGTGATGGGCTTGCAATCTATCACGTGTGGAATATCAACTACTGAAAAATGTGTGTGTAATATTTGGACGTACCTCTGCCTACTCCCATTAGACATTCTCAAAAAATCTGAAGTTAGTAGGGTGCTAAGAGATCTGAGGGGATATCTACCGTACTTGGAAATCAAAGTTGTGAAACTGTTTATGGTTTCTTTTCTTTATTTTATGTTTTAGGTTAATGCCTGTCGATATTTTTTTTATTTAGCAAATAATCACTTGAGAATAAACTAACGTTGATAGTAATACCAGTAAATTCAAATCACAAATCATTATGTCCTTGCATAGCCGATATACAATTATTTAATCCGACACCTATTTTCATTCATAATTTGTAATCATTTTACAAGCTAAAAGGTCAGTATACATCGTCCTTAAGGCCGGAGCGCACGCGCAGCGGGGCGTCCACAGCCACCACAATCGCATAAATTCGACATTTGTCACGGTATTAACACTCGAAAAAGGGTTTTTATCATGTCGCTCTCGTATCCGGTAATCGGACCGAATTCATATGAATATTTTTGCTTTTAAAAAGCGTTGGAAACCTTTGTTGTTTGCCGTGACAAGAACCATAAATGATATCGTCCGTTTTGTTAAGGTAGCACATTTTTATTTTAAGAGACTCTTTTAAATGAAGACAGAATTTAATTATGAACACGGCACTGTCGCAAAAGTATCATTTTTTTGCGCTAAAAGCCATTCAGCAAAATATCAATCCTGTACGGTCCTGATAACACAACAATACGAATCAATGATTTATAGAAATCGCGTAAACTATTAGCGACCATCTGTACAACAAAACTAATCAAGTTTCCACGCGAGTACGCACTAAACATAGCGCTGTAACATTATCTGTCGAACAAAGCAATAAAAGCGTGAATGTAGTAAAATGATCGAAAAAACTGACGATCGAGTAAAGAATGATTGTTGTGCAAACTCGCGATTCGATCCGGTTAAATGGGGCGAACTTAAACGTGGCCGGTTTCGAACGGGGGCCTTCGAACCAGCGCATGTGAACCATGCCTAATGATTTAGAACTAATACAGTATCTCATCTGCCGTACGAAACTAGTCTTTATTCATTCTTACAAATAATTTACTTTAGCTTGCGATATTTGGAATAATTGAACAATTTTTAAAGTGCATGGGATAATTTTTCATAAACCATATTTTGTGTTTTTTTCAGCCGACTTTGATCCATTTCTTTGCGCAAAACAACTCATGCGCATCGCAAGTGGGGAAGTTATTGAGGATTATAATAGTTTTAGGATATGATATGGTATTTCCGTTTTGGGTTATTGGCGGTATCTTTTACCGTAGGTACTTAATTGTTTATTTCCTATTATTAAACTGCCGCCATCTTTCATCTTTTCAGTTTATGATAGATACTTATTATTGTACGTACATAGAATAGAAATTAAATGAACGGCTAGTATTCATACTTTCAATGCTTGTTCAACTTTTTCTTATAGTTTTGTTGCAGTGAATTAAATTATTTCTTTTTACGATTACACAATGCATAATTTAAGCGTAGCTATATTTTGCTTTCGTCTATAATTCCTATATTTTCAAGTTTTAACCAGAATTTTTAAAATTTATAAAAATGATAGTAAACTAACTGTATGTGACAAAAATTTATCTTTCTTAAAATATGTTTTTGTTTATTTAAGTGTCCTCTATTTCTATTTATAGGTTTTATTGTGAATCGTACGTTTAAAAAAAATCATGCTTCGTCAGACCAGTCCAGGCTCAATACAAATATGTTAAAACCCCTTTAAATATTATAAAATAATTACAATTAACATGAATCTTGTCATTAAATTTATTAATTTGTCCTCGTGGTAGTATATGTTTAAAATAATAGGTAGTATTATTATAATTTTACTGAGTCATCAGGTATATTTTTTTAAAATAAAAATACATAAAAGAGTTCAATATCAAAAGTCAGTTTTTTTTATGAAGTTTATCAAAGTTAGCCGTTAGCTCATACAAACTTATCGAATAATTAATTCCACAATAGTTTAAAACGAGTATAATAAACGATAGCCGCATAGTCATAGAAAAAACATGTGTAGCCGACAAATAAAAACAAAATGGCATTAAGTAGACACCAAAAAAAGTTCATTGAGTAAGCCTCGCTTTGAACAACTGTACTATTAAAAACACCACGTGATACATAAAAAGATATAGAATAACGAACTCTATTGTAATACAAATAGATTCTAAAATGGACATGACAATATCATAAAGCGGCAACACCGCTGTGCACCTGTTAAAAGAACGCATCTCAAAAATCCTTTACATATTTTCGTAGCACATTCTTACGAACACATTCTTTGTGTTTATTTTAAAAATGATTTCTTTAAAGGGTGGATGAATAACAGAGGCTTGATTAAAATGATACAGCAGTTTCGATAATGGCCTGCCAAGAGCTACCGAACGCAGAACTTGAAGGATAGTTTGTACACTGATTTCTTTATTGTGGCCAGAATGATTGTGCGTTAAAGGTTTGTAACATTGAAAATTCAAAATCTGTTCAGTGCACCAAACGTTTCGTGTTTTATGAGAAAAAGTGATGGAACGACCATTTGTTGATATGATGTTGAGCGGTTACCTCACATGTGAACCAAGGATGTGCTGCCTGTAAAGGTATTAAGTCTCATGAGATGTGCCTGTAATTACACTGGCTCTCATACCCTTCAAATTGGAATACTTACAGTATTGGCTTGGCGTCAAAAATACGTAGGTACGGCGGTATAACTTCTGCCGATGACTTCTTAAACGAATGTACTACGGACTCTTCCCTCTCTTGTCGTGTCACTAGTTTCTTTCGAAACAGTGTGGTAAAGGATTTTAAGTGCGCCTCAAGAGGCTCATTTCGAGCACTTGACATATGTTATAGAACTTTTTAGGTTCTACGTCATGCCGGTTTCCTCACGCTGTTTTCCTTCACTGTTTGAGAGTACTGGCATTGTGTACATACATTTTTAAACAGAAAAACTCATTAGTGCACGACCAGTTTCGAACCCACGACTTTAAGATCGGAAGGCGGGGCCGCTACCACTAAACCACCAGTGCTCTCACGTACTACTACAACCTGTCACGTATGAAATACTAACTATGTAATTCAAAATGTGGTTATTTGCCGAATGATATATCGACATACCTACCTCTGACTTACTTATACATCCTTCGACATCCTCAAAGAGCTTTGAGTAAGTAATTGGTACTAAAATACTTATCGGATTGAACATCTACCGTGCCTCGGGATTAAAACAGTGTGGCTGTTTCTCTTTAAAAATAAATCCAAAACGAGCTTCTACATCTACTCCACCGGGCAGACATGGCGACGCCAAGAGGATTTAAACCTGTTACAGAAAAAATAGTTTCAACCCACGATATTCAACTTAAACTGTATTGATGAGGTACACAATAAGTTATTGATAGATTTGGAGCTTATGGAACACTTGGACGAACATATGGTTTAGAAAGTGATGGTAGTTCGTTGTGGTATTAGAACACTTTTCCCCATACTGCCCTGCCTATAATAATAATATAATATTGTTGGACTTTCTACACAGCACAATATAGCTAATATTCTCTAAGCTCAATGGTTTGCTGGAAGAAAACACTTGTTAAGCTCACCTTTGTACATGCTCTTTATTTGTCTTTTTACTATAAAACTGACTTATAAAAATCATATCTTCTGGCTCTGTTTAGAGTCCTAGTGAGAGATGGAATTCGTTTAGGCAATGTTGATCTTTTGATGTCAACGTCAATGTTGAAATCACGCACGATCGGAACGTGCCCTACGATGCACTACCCTGCGTCCATCAACTTGAGACATACAGATGTGCACCTCTTGTGCCTGTTATTTCACCGGCAACCACAACCAATCTATAATGTAAGACTTTAAGTAAAGCAGTACTTCTTAACAAATAGTCCTTTTGTGTGCTTTGTAATTGGCTTTCGTGTGGCTGCTTAAGACACTGATAACCGTTAGGAAACTTCTCACTCGCACACGTTTTGAAGAAATACCATCTCTGAGAATATTACGATGTAATTTTTATGGAAAATAGCTAATTTTATGAGAATAACATTACATAAAGCATTTCATTCAGCATTTTTCCGTGAACAAGTTTTATTACTTTGAAATTTGCGAACGAGAAGTTGCCTGGCGGTTGTCAGCATCTTAACACGATAACTGTCTAAGGCGCTACCTACAGTCCACAGTGGGTCCACTAAGTCCTTGTTCCGCTAACGGTACACTTGCCCTCTTGGATCTCAGTTCTTTGGAACTGTCAGTAAATACATAAAATAGTCAAGTTAATTGCTATTACCTTATCTGGACTTAAGAACAGGATACTAAAATACTAGTAATTATAGAAGTAAGTATCGTCAAAACAATGGAGTTATGATATTGAAACAATAAAGACAGTAAACGTGAAGCAATATCTTACGTGTGCTGTTTCAATTTCTCAAGAATTCAAACCAAAAGGTCAATTAATAAAACATAGCAGAATGGATGTATGTGTAATAATCGATAAACTCAAACAATTGCTATATTTTACCAAGGTACAAGCACTGAGACATGGGACACAGCTAACATTTTGCTATGTTAGAGTTTACGTAGCTTAGAGCTGATTTCACCATGCTCTGTTAGTTACTAATCAAAGATTAACAGTCCGTTAAATCTAACCTTAGATGTCAAACGCGTACATTTAGACATAATTAACGGCCCTTTAATCCTTTGTTAATCTAACAGAGCATGGTGAAATCAGCTCTTAGCATTTAAGTAACGTATAAGTACGGGGGTACAGTCAACTGGACTAATATTATAAATTTAATAATTATCGAAATAAATTATTAAGTAAATGTGGGTATTTATCAAATGTATGTATGTTACGTGGTTATAATACATTGTAACAAGGATCATACAAAAAAGCGGTAGGAACTAAGCCGTAAGTTTGTTGCCTGTTCTTCTAGGCTTCGGTCGCGTGGAACTGGCACCTAGAGTCACCTAGCTTTAATACGTTTCAAAGTGATCCTTGTGATTTTATTGAATAAATACCTTTTGACTTTGACTTTGTTATATTTTGACGTAACTCCTTAAAGAGCCTCAGACTCTTAAATTGGTACTTGGTAACAAAATATCTGAGGGGATATCTACCGTGCCTGAGGATCAAAGTCCTAAACCGTCTCTGAAGCTGAATCTGTATTTGTTTTTAAGTGACGATGACAGAATTTACCAAACGTGAATACACACGTGATTTTGATGACACTGTTGATGGATTTTTTTTCTATACAATTTGCTGATGGAACAAGCAAATATAATGAGAGACTATGAGACTATTGCTGGCTCAAATATTAGGACAAAAATACAGCGTCATTCGTCCACGAGCAAGAGAAAAACGTTTCAAATTAAAATACCATACAGTGTAATTACTAGCTGAGAATCCGAACAACTAATTTCGAGGTCGACAATTTATCTGACACTTAAAACTTTGAATAACGTTTCCAACCAACAAACCGAAACAGCTACATTAACCTATAACACAACGGCATAAGGTTGGTAATTGTTTGGCTGGAGTGTAAGATTATTGTTACAAAACACTGAAGAAGTCAATTTTTTCTTTGAAGCGTAAGACCATTAAGTTATAATGAGTGGTCTAAGGAGTGCTTTGTGGTACCACGTGCCACTCGACAGTACAAGTAACTACCGTTTCAGTACAAAAGTTAAAAATAATTGTACAATTAATGTCTATTGTGAATGTGATGGCACTTGAAACAGTATAAATTGGAAGTCGACTTTTGAGAATGGAGTGACGTTGTTGGCTTCGTATTAGATGACTTTACAATAATGTTTTCGAATTAATGTGTTGCTCGTTGGTGACCTCATTGATTAAGATATTTTTGTTTCATAAAGTAGAATAAAACATTTTACATGTGAGTGTAAGGAATTAGAGTGAGTAGATATAAAAAAGGGAGCTATTTTCTAACGGTTACTACGTTCGAACGAAGCTTTTTTGTTCAGCAGGTTAATGATAATAGTATTAAATATTATTGGGAGCATTTATTTATTATTATTCAGATGTACGGTGTAGAAAATTATTGAGACTTTCTTCCTTTTTTGTACGAGTGCTGACAAGATTATCATATTAGCCAATTTTAACTACGTCTACTAAATACTTACACGTGACGTTTTCTGTCATATTTGTCATTTTCTGTAATTTTGACTTTTTCAGTAAATGTCACGTTTTCTGTCATTGATATTTGAGACTCGACAATAACAAAATCACTATTGAGTAAAATATAAATAATATCCCAACACTAGACACTACAACATCGCAGGTGCTCTACGAGGAATCATTTTTGCTATCGCTCGTAGAACAACCGTCCAATTATTGATAAGTGCCCTACAAGGAATTAGATCGGTGCTATACGAGGAATGCCTCCTTATTATACGTACAAACTCATTTAAAACTCGATTTAAACCTCCATTCAAAAACCATCGGTATCTCACCACAATCGAGTAAGACAAGAGTCGCTAATTCTACAAAAGCAAAGGGTGCTACACAATAGATAAATAATAACAAAATATATAAACAATCCGGGCGATATTGAACCTTATTGCGAAGTCGTAGGGAATGTGAATGGAAAATAGAATAAATAGCAATTATATTTCGTCTGTTTAGAGATATAGGATCGGTTAATTTTTCCAGTCTAATGCCTCGACTGAATGGTAGGTACAGTATCAATGTGGGGTGTTTGGTATATTATGCCATTTCACACGGTGGTTGTAAGTCTCATTCGTATGTTATCTATCCAAGCATGGTGCTTGATTTATTTAGCGCTTCCGTTTCCTGAGTGGCTAGAATTGATGGAGAAATAATATGAGTACGGCGGTATACTTCGTCACTTGCCGGTTACGACGTACGGTGCCGACGGAGGGGTATAACATCACTGAAGGGGATTTCAAGCGTTTTCTTTCCAAAAATTCCTACAAAGGTCTTCACTAGAGAAAAATTCAAGTTATTTTTACAGAAATCACCACGAATATATCGCCATAGATACAGAGAGATTCTGTATTTTTTTCAGAAATAAAGGATGGACCTTTATGTTTTTGTCACGATTATTAAATCAGTCAACGGGAACGAAATCGTTAACCTTGTAAATATGAGGAAGGGAAGTATCAAGAACTCCATCCATCTATCATCCAATAATCCAAAATCTTGACCCTTTCGACCGCTTACCGTCCGGTATACTTCTATGGATACATACATATAATAGAATATATTTTATTTGACACACAAACACGGGCTCAGCGTTACATAACAAAAAACCAACAAAAAAATAAAAAAACATACAAGAAACATCAGTAAGTACCTAACACATTTATGCCATGGTACATACATATATGCTATAGGTAAACCTCAGAAAAACTTTACAGTAGCGAAGCGTAACACAAGAAACTTGAAAAAGAAACGGTAGTTCAGTTCAAAAAACCATTTTTATTTGTCGTTGGGTAAATAACGTATAGCTTTATTTACTCTCTGTTATCGCAGGGAACACAGCGGACACAGCCATAATTGGTATGTTTATATAACAGAGGCCATTCACAAACTCACAGAAGCCGAAAAGAGATTTTGAACAAATAATAGAATTTCCAGTCGCACAAAGCTCAAGTGGACCGACCAGTCCAAAGGTTTACTCAGGTCTACGTCACTTAAATTCAAATGTAAAATAATATTAAGGCTTTGTGCTTGAGACCAATTGAATCCTGAAATATGAACTTTGGCCTCGTGATCTTGAATGGGTACTGGAGATCAGAGAATATCAAGTGTGCCTGGGGACAAAGTCTATTCTTTTTTCCCCGTGATAGTCTATCTGGTTTGGTTTGTTAAACATTGCTATCGTTTGCCTTCTTTGTTATATCGTTTGCATCATCATTATTCAGTTATTTTCAGGTCATCCTTATCCAATCAACAGTCAGACGTCATGCCACTTTATTTATTTATTTTATTCCAATGCAAATAAACCTCTTGTATCATTATCTGGCCACTGAACTATGCCTGCAATGGAGTCATCACAAAAGGCACGAATGTATCAATTTACGATAGGCCTTTGAAGTCTGCTTTGTGTCTGAAACTCTTGTTCACACACAGAACATTACATGGCCTTGTTTAAACCAATTACTTTATTCACAGCACGCTTAAATATCAGCATCTGGCCACAATAAGCAACTCCGAACAGACAAGAAAATTGTTCGCTCTGGGCGACGTTCGTTAGCGTTCCAGAGACAATTCCAGTTTCGCGAATCCCGATGGGCACAATACTCGTCTCACAATCCGTCCTTCAACAATAGTCTTATTGTTGTAAAATAGCCAATAGGTACGAAAATGACGGGTTGCGAGCGAGCTTTGTAACAGCCGAACTTTCAGCCATTATAACCGATTCTTTGTTCGAAATATCCTCAGGGAGTTGTCACAATGCCACCGTGAAACGTATTTATAAATATGATATGAATGGATAATATGAGCGTATTGTGGCCCATTGTCCGCGGAAACCTTGAGATTGCACAATCGCCAGATTAGACAACGGAGTCCACAGGATCCCAGATGGTAACTGACCCCTTTTAGGACCTAACTCGACAATGGTACAAATACGTTAACACTACATGTTTATGATGATATGTAGAGCATTGAAAATACCATTGTTGGGAGGAGTCCTTGAGGCCTGAATAATAAAATATTGGGACACAATAACTCTGATGTATTCAAATTAGATACGAAACTTGATTTGCTCACGCATTCTTGACCTCATATGCCATGTCTGATAAACGTAAGCTCGGTACAAGACTCTTGAAAAGGATATAAAAGGAAGTTAGGGAGAACACGACCTTGAAAATAACTGACAATAACTAAAAAGATCCTGTTAAACATGTCATAAATTACTTAGTGGCTGTAAAATTACAAACCCACACCATTGTTGAAACAAAATACAGAAGAAGGAAATACAAAAGTATCAACGGCAAAAACAAAGTCTAAAAACGTGGTTTAACTAAAATGCCACGGGCACAGTGAGCCGCCATTGTCCATGGAATAGAATAAAAGAAGAAAGAATAAAAGATAAAAGGAAGTAAAAAAGATTGTGTCGTTTCTGTGTTTGAACAATGCGCGCTGTCACCGGCACGCCATCGCCATGTTGAATTCTGGCGCGTGAGTCTACCGCCTACAAGCATACTGTTGAATTTATAATTTCAAAATAGTATGTACACACGGATACAGATCAAGCAAGCAAAGCCACAGGAAAATAACGCTTACTGCAAGGACATAACCGCGAGCAGTGCACAGCTCGATTGGTATCCGTGTGTAACTTTAAATTAGTCATTCTATTGAATTAAAAAAAAAAACGACAATTTACAAAGTAACACTTACAATCCATATCATTTGTATCTTATACATACATATATGCAGCACAAATGTAAGTACAGTTGAGTGTTCCAACACTTATCGTCTCAATTTAATTACAAAACCGCAGCGCTCAAAAGCAATAGCTTTAGCAACCGTTATACTCAACTTACTAGTGAATTGTTCTGCTTTGTAGCTGAAAGAGTCAATTCATCTCACAGCAATTTCAAAGATTACATTTGGAATCAATCAGATTTCTATTAGGAGTGTAACCTTGGTACTGAATGTAAAATCTATCCCACAGTGGCTCTCGAACCTAAACTAACAACTTTCATTGTGCGACCATATTGGATTCTGAGATTGCGTGCGCAATCCATTATTCTTTTTTTAAATATTACTTTTTTTTACGAATGACAAAGAGATTTGATACGTAGACGGATTTCTTGAATGATATTTTTTTTGTGACACCTGAAGATGCTATCCTTTTTGGACTTATACCTACAATCAGTTCGATTTCTTTTGTTATTTTTTTTATTTGCAGGTAAGGCTGGCGGATATGGGTTGAAACAATTTCGTGTGTAAATCGTGGTTTCAAATCATTATTTTGGGTTATTCGTGAGAGCTTTTTGTTTTCCTACTAGAGAACCAAAGCTTTTGATAATCGTCTATTCAGCTTAAATCGGCATGTAATGCACCGTGTACAAATAGTCACCTTCTGATAATCATTGCTTCTAAAGTAATGTTTTTGTAACCAAAATATACAGAGCATTTTTTGGAAGAAAGAGCCTAATTAAAAAAAACCGAATACTTATTAGAATAGCCAGCTTCTTCAAGCTGATGATGTATAAATAGTAGAAATGTCAAGATATCGTACGATAACCGATATTTTCGTTTTTAAACTTTGAACTTCCATTTATTTTTTTATATTTTAGTTTTACAACTCAAGTTAACTTCCACTCTTTTTTTTAAATCTGTTCTGTGTCGTTTTTCTTACAAACTTGACAAGCTTTTATGATTTCACACCAATTGTTTTGCACATAGGTGCTAAAATTCTCAGCTAAACGTATTCTGACATTCCCACAAAGCTCAAACCTATAATTTTTAGTGAATTCTTCGTTCCATTAAAAAAATCACACCCATCTTAGGTCCGCCTATTTTTCACATGAAATACCTCATTGTAATGTACTTAACTTTAACCAAGTTGCCTTGTGTCCAATCTTCTCAGCATGATGGAGCAGCCCACACGGGCCAAAGCAACAATTCTACCCTAGAATATGTTGTGAAACTAAGGGTAGTTCAAGAAATAGGGGTTGAAGATACCCCGCGGCGAAGTCAAGAACGATATTGTTGTATGTTATTAGTTGTATGAGAGTTTAATTTATTGGTACAGAATTTAATTATGAATGAGTATGAAATATGCAGATTAAAGTATTTTTTTTGTAATTTATAGGACGTGTTTCCTGGACAGTAGTTTCTTTTTTAGACAAAACATGAGTTCCTTCAAATTGTATGATGATTTATTGTTTTAAATTTAAATAGATTAGTATATTTAATTTAGTTCAACACTCTCATAAATGTTTCATTGATATTTGGTTCTTTTAGTTAAAAAATAATTGAGATAAAAATTAATACCTTAAACAACCTGACAAACTGAATCAAGCGTGACTTTCAACTTACCTTTTACATTTCTGTAATAAATAAAAGTTTTTCAATTTCAATTAATTCTGCGCACGTTCCCAGCAACAAAATAACTTTTTATGCATAAAAATTTCCCAGTTACACGTTCGTTGTTCTTTCAAAGTTGCCAGTTTTTTTGTTGCCATTCCTACCTCTCCGGGACTCCGTGAGAGGCGCTGGCGCAGGGCGGGCGCCGTGCTGGGCGGCCCGCCTACCACATGTGACGGAATGTTGCTAGTGTTTGATTCACACGGCTACCGAGGGAATTCTGGCTGAGATTTATTATTACTATTTAAATTTTAACGTCACACCTCTGCATAAGATGCAAACTGTTTTATAAACTTTTATTTATAAAAAATAGTTTTTTTAGCTTTTGTACTAATCAAAATACTAAAACACAAGATGGATTCTGCTTTTTGACAAAAAAGTGGAGTCTGATTATAGAATAGATTGGTGATTAGAATATCCTTATTATTTTCTCTGCAGATTATTCTACCTCTATAGTATAGTTGTTCTTTAGTCATATGAACGTTCCTCGGTTCCTAACGTTCTTTAATCAAAGAACGTTAGGAACCGAGCAGTAAGTTTGTTGCCGTTTTTTGGGGTTGGCCGTGTGGAATTAGTACCTAGATTCACTTTAAAGCATTTCAAAGTGATCCTTGTGATTCAACTGAATAAAATACCATACTTTGACGGAATTGGAGTCCTTGCTTGTGCCCAAACCAATTGCTTGTATCTTTCTATAAAGTACTATAGTTCATGACATCTCTATTACAAATATCTTTAAACTTTTTGCCATTTAAAAATATTTAGGTAAGCGTTCAACATGTTGGTATTATGACTATAACTTCCAGCTAAAACACTTAATAGTTTATAAAAACCTTATTATTAAACGTTCACAAAAACCCAACTTAAGCGCAAACTGAATAATAAGAAAAAATCCCATAAAATTAAAAACGACTATATGCTATTCTCTAGATCATAAAACTGAGCATAAAGTGTTGAATCATCACTAAACTATTCCTAAGCCCGCCGTTATGTCACCTCAACAATTAAACCTGCAATAATCCCGCCACTAATTCCTTCACCATCACACATAACCCATTCAAATTCCCATACAAGTACACCGACTTGCACTAAAATTATACACCCCTATCTTAAAATAGTGAGATTCCGTCATAAAATTAACATAAAGCATAATTAGGTGTATTATATTGTAGTTTGCACGGTGGGCACTGTATCTATTTATACCATAGACAAAATACCATAGAGCAGTGACAAAGCATTGTGTTTACATTGAGTAGAATGTATAATTTAATAATGAAATATTATGGTCATGAGAAAACGAGTCCGAATGAGATTACATTATATGAAGTGGCCAGAAGTGTACTGTGGGTTTCCTTTAAGTAAAGCAAAGTGTTTTTAAATTAGTTTTACAACACTTCACTCTGTTTTAATATTCAAAGTGAGTTTGCTCTTTTTGACCCTATGTTTAATAAAACTATTCTAGGAAAGTCTCAACAATGATATTACCATTTTTTTTAATGAGGAAAGAAAAAAAATATTTACGACTTTATTTCGTATGCACTGTAAGAAAAGAAATACATTTATTTCACACAAACATAATATGTGGAACTACAATTTAATACGAGAGAGAAAACGCGCTTATAAGTAGGTCGGTAGATATCAAATCTCTTAGTACCAATTACCATCTCATGAGTCTTTTACTATTTAAAAACTATACCCTCTGGGTATGGTTTATATATATGGTTTTTTAAATAAACAAAAAAATAAGAGTAAAAAGTCCCATTTTGGTCTGACGTCAGCTAGGATTCCTAAGATCTTAAACCAGCTTTTTGTGATAGTTTAAAAAGAAAGCTCATATAAAATACTTTCTAGAGCATTGATTAAGTTTGAGTTAAGCGGTGGAATATAAATTCTTCATGTAATGTAATGTAATGTAATTATAAATTCTCTTATGTGGAATGTATTGTCAAAATATATTTATTTTTTATAAAGGAGAAGAAGAATAATAATATTCCACAAACAGCAATAGTTTTCTTAATAGCACGAGTATGAAGAATATTCTTGAAATTGTCTAAAGCTTTGTTTATTTCCAAGCATGTGTCGTATTCATTAGGAACGAACACCACAAAGAGTTAAATCTATTAGTAAAACTTAAGACGCTGATAAACGTGAGACCTCTCGTTGGAACATTTCAACATATTTCAAGATATAAAATCACTGTAAGTTATCAAATTCGACATAAATGTGTTTCAAAGAATAAAATTACAAGTGCTTATAAAAAAAATATTTTAATCCAAGCTAGTTTTTGGAAGTACCAATTTTTTTTAAACATATTCTGTAATTTAATTTGTGTTTTGGTATTCTCTGAAACATGGTTGTTTGCGATTTTCATAACTACATTCAGCGATTTATATTTTTTGACACACCTATACCTACGGTTACCTTCTGTTTATTGTTTTTGTAGTATTTGGGTCAAATATAAAAAAATCTTTCTTTTTTAAAAATTACCAAATGCGCGTTCGAGATTCTCGCGTTTGTCAGCGTCTTAACGAGATTCTTCCTAGCTAGTGCTGTCTTATTGACCAGCTCTGGCAATAGTGCTCTCAGTGCAAAGTCCATAAAATATTTACACAAGTCAATATTATTTATGGCAAGGTTTAATTGCCAGGGCTGTCACATTTATCAATTGAACGGGCTCAGTCAACGCGCTTTTAACATCATGAACTGTGTGTGCTGTGTCGACCCTATGTTAATGTGCAGCCTTTTGAAATTGAAACTTAATTCTATAACATCGGCTATAATCTGATTGTAAGGTCTTGGACACAGGAAAGTTTTGTCAAATAGAAATCTGTTGAAGTAATCTTTAAAAAACCTATGTGTAAAATACAAGTGTTCTATATAGAGGAAGTGATCACTTTTTAGCGATAATACCGCCCATTGTACATATCTTTAGTTGTTATAATTTGTTTTATTTTGTATTATATTATATTCTAGCGTTAGTATTTACAGGTTTATTCTATAAAAAATATATTTTGATGTACTTATCTGTGCGATTGTAATTTATGTCTTAGCATCACTAAAATTCAAAGGAGGAATGCCGCAGACATTATGTATATTGAGTTATTATGTGAGCGCGCAATATTAGACTAGAACATGTCTTATTTATGAGCTATCTGATAATTGAATAACTTAATTTAACTATTTAAATGAGTTTAGTCTTGATAACCATGTCTTTATTTTATTCAAATATAAATGTTCAAAGTCAAGGAGTAAAAAATAAGTACATAGAGGTACATAAGTATTATGTCAACTACCTGGTTCTCATACACAAGCTCGATAGCGCTGTGTGGAAACTGTAGTTGTATTTATTTATTTATAATAATGAAGGTCCAGTGTGATGCCAATCAAACGAAGTATATTATCCTTAGGTTCGTGTTAGAATATGTGTAGGTATAAATATTTCTATCTTTGTACTCTGTCTGGATGTTATTATTATTTGTATTATAAGAATGAATTAAAAAAAAACTTAATACGTATTATATTAGCTATCAAGTTCCCATAGTACAAGCTATGCTTAGTTTAGAGCTAGATAGTACCAATGCTGTGTGAAAAGTCCACCAATATTATGGTGCCCGCGACTTCGTCTGCGCACATTTTAGACAATTCGCACAATATCTTTATAAATTGTAGCCTATATGTTATTCTGATGTATAAGCTATATTATTGTATAAGTTTCATTAAAATCCATTCAGTAGTTTTTATGTGAAAGACTAACAAACATCCATACTTACAAACTTTCGCGTTTTATAATATTAGTAGGATGGCAGTGAAACATTCTTGGTATATTCGGTGCCACTGTGAGCACTTCCGTAGTGGAAGGTATAGGTGCATCGGTATCGCCACAGGCCCTCGGTAAATCAGGATTAGCCGGCGCGACCAACGAGACTCATTTGTGTGTTATTTATAAACTAAATCCCAGGATTCCACCACGCACTGAAACGAACGATGGTATTTTTATAGGTTTTATGACTGTTATGCTTTGTGAGGAAAGTTTTGATTTCATGCATTTATTGGTACGGTACTCGTAAAATATCGTAGGGTCTCGAGAAACCTTATTATTCTGTAAGTAGGTTGCAGGTAGCACTTATTGGGTTTGTCAAAATGATCTTTTAGTTTTTTTGAGTAAAAATTAGGTAGGTGATATATGATATTATGTGAGGATATACCTAGGTGAGGAAGCTATTTTAGTTACATCTCCTTTTTTGTAATACTTTCTTGTTGAACAAGCAGATGGCGCACCTGAAGTTAAGTGGTAACCAACACCAATAAAAAATCATTGCATCGCAAGTCACGCACGATAGGAATGTGCCCTACAATGCCCTGTTTTGTATCTATAAATAAATAAATATTGGAGGACTTTTCACACAGCACTATCTAGCCCCAAACTAAGCCAAAGCTTGTAAGTATATTATATCAGCTATCTGGTCCCATATAATATAATATACTTACATTTTTTTTGGAAATACATACTTATAATATTATATAATACCCAGACAGAGAATAAAACATCTATGTTCACCACACAAATGTTTGTTCTCGATGGCGATCGAACACGGCCTACGGCGCAGAAGGCAGAGCTACTACCAACTGAGCTGTGAAGGCTATCGACTTGAGGCATCCTGTGCCTGTTGTGCACACAGTTGATGGACGCAGGGCAGTGCATCGTATAACACGTTCCTATCGTGCGTGACTTAAGAGGCAATGCTTTGTTATAGGTGATGGTTACCACTTAACATGAGGCGGGCCATCTGCTTGTTCCATCAGCTAGTTGTATTAAAAAAAACGATGACGGAATAGAACGAGTCACGACGTTGGAATAGAACGGTCTAGAAGGCCTATTCAGAGACTCAAAATGTAGTGAGTAGCAACTAAAATGGAGATCGTGGCAGTAAATTAATTGGTAGCTTGGTTCGTAAACAAAATTAAATAAATATAGCATTTCTTCATAAACACGGAAACATACATAAACAGAAGAATTGTGCCAAACACAAAAGCTTTACAGCATTAAACATTTTTCGCCCAAACTCGATACAACTTAACTACAACCTTTTAAAGCTGGTTGTAATGTGAAAGGCCTACAGCCTGAAGCAAGAATTTGCGAGACAAAAATACATATGGCGTAACAATTTACAGCAAGTTTTGATGTTTATTGTGCTGCAAATTGCTGTGTAAACTATTGTTGTCATATGCTGAGGGTCTTTGGTAGGAGTTTTAAGCGAGAAATACAAAGAAACTGAAGATAACGATGATTGATCGCGATTCTTGTATCGTAACATTTCCAAAATCTTAATAATATGTAGAAAATCTTTTTTTTTATTATGAAGATTATCTAAACATTAAATCTAATAAGTAGCCGACTGTACTTTTATTTGTTGATTGTCTAGTCATTCTTAGCCAATTTTTATTTACTTACCAGGAGGAAACCACTCTCTACAATATGCTGTTGCTCAATTTTCTTTAATTACTCCTATTTCCTGTTAAGTGTCTGTATGGCGAACAATCCTATCCGCGAAGTCAAAGTCAAAGACATAAGGTATTTATTTAATAAAATCACTTTAAAACGTCTTAAAGCTAGGTGACTCTAGGTGCCAGTTCCTCGCGACCAAAGCCTAGAAAAAGCGAGCGAAGTAGAAAAGTAACTACTATCAAAGGTCAATTTCAAAAAAATATATATATTGCCGCACACCTATTCAAAGCTTTATAATGAGGGGCCGATTAGTCAGAATCTTTGTTACTCCACCGCTTATAACTTGGACCACGATCATAGATAGCCCGAAGCACTGCACATGGCACATTCGGATAATTCCGTAAATAGACAATATCGCATTGAAAATAAGCCATTGTACAAGTGCTGTTAATTTTAATCGTAAATAAGCTATTATCTTTACGAACAATTTATTGTGTTCAAGGTAAATGTTTTTAAGCATTTCGAATTGTTTGATGAATTTTTAGTCAATTCCTTTATTTAAAGAAAATAAATAATGAAATTGTGCTTACTGTATAGATTATTCTGCGAATTTTAACGTCCCATTTGATCCATTCAGTCAACAGGTGTTTATTCAGTTGAATTACAGGGATTACTTTATAACTTCTTAAAGCTAGGTTAATGTAGGTGCTAGTTTCACGCGACCAAGCCTAGAAGAACTCAAGACTTCCTATCTTCTTTTATATGTATGCGTCATGCTTACCACTTAACAGAAGAACCATCTGCTTGTTCCATCATCAAATAGTCAAATCAAAGGAAAAGGAGGATAGAAGAGGATGGAAAGTGTCGAAGTTTTTTTACTTTGAAATAGGCCACGCGGATACAAATCTGTCATAGTCTGTAAAGCTGTGCATCATAGAGCATATTTCTGAGACCAGCGACACACTTTATTATATTTATTTGTTTATTAATTTATTTCAGGCATCACAGTGGTAAAGCACATTTGGTCTAGTAGTCTAGTGGTGGACCGTATTCCGCAATGTCGCGGTGTCTTGCAGACGACCACGGAAGCCTCTGTAGACGACACCTTCCGGTCAAAACTCTATATATATCAGGTCGAAAGACGGACAGTTGGCACTCTCACCTTAAAATACAATTTAAGATTCCAACTGCTCAGCCCATTATTTATTCCAACTCAAGATTAAATGAGCTGCTTGTTTCAATTGTTTGTTCCATTAGTAAGTGGTATTGAAGCAAGCAAAAGAAGTCTCGTGGGTGATCTGGTAATCAACCTGAAAACGCAACAAAGCGATGCCGCCATTTCTCAATCATTAAATAGAATTACCAACGGTAGCAAACTACAATAACCGGACGAAATTCATAAAAGCAATTCATTCATGCACCGGACAAAGAAGAAAGTCAACACATTTCTTTCTAAACGCAATTCGCAAAACTACGTGTCCATTGTATGCGAAAGACCAAGAAACGCTAGAGCTGGGAAAAAGACAGAAAAAGACCGGATATTTGAGCAAAATCGCAAACTTGCAATTTACAGTTCAGCATCAGGTCAGCAATGCTTAAAACCACTAGAACTGATAGGAAAAAAACTGAAACTGAAAGCGCTTTAGAACGTTGATCCCAACTTTGATCCCTCCTAGGCACGGTATCAGCAGCACGATGTTCCTTTAGATCTCTTAGTATCTAGTACCAACTCGAGGTTATTTGAAGATGTCTATTATAAGGGGGTAGTCAGATGTAGTCACATTTTGCAGTAGTTAATAATAAAAATAAATAAAATATTGGTGGTTTTTCCACAGAGCTCTATCCAGCCCCAAACAAATCCAAAGCTTGTAATATGGGAACCTGATAGCTAATATAATACATAGTAATATACTTTTTTTGTCAATACATAGGTTCTTATAATGTTAAATAATACCCAGACAGAGAACAAACATCTATGTTCACCACACGAATGTTTGTTCTCGGTGGGGATCGAACCCACGGCCTACAGCGCAGAAGGCAGAGCTACTACCAACTAAGCTGTGAAGGCTGTCACGTTGGTAGTTTTTTAGTGAAGATAGATCACGTCATAACAAAAATTGTTAAATATTTTCTAAATAGTCGGACACACAACATCTCTATCAAATCTTAAGAATAGACCGCTGTGGAGTGTGGACCCACTGGGTCCATATTTCGCGCACTTTTGCCCCCATTTTGTCCCAAAGAGCGGGTGGGTTCGCTTGGATTGTCGCATTGTGACGTGACAAGTAGTTTCGGAAAACTACACCACCCTGTAGGTGGTACTAATTTGGTCAGAGATGGACTGAGGCGTTTTCACAGTTCTTTCTTTAATATATGCTTCAATACTTTCATAATGAGGTGTCAACCGATTTTGTTGTCCTGACCAATATTGTTCTTGGTATCACGCTGTTTTATGATTTTGATTTTTTATATTTTGCTGATCAAAGTCAAAGTCGAAAGGTATTTATTCAATAAAATCGCAAGGATCACTTTGAAACGTTTTAAAGCTATGTGACTCTAGGTGCCAGTTCCGCGCGACCAAAGCCTAGAAGAACAGGCAACAAACTTATGGCTTGGTTCATTCTGTTTTTTTTTATGGTCCTTGTTACAAAGTATTATAATAAAATATTGAAGCTCCAGTGTTTCTAAAAAGGAAAAGGGGTATTATTAATGGTATTTTATAATAATATGCACAAATTATCAAGTATATAGTTAATGTAATGTAATATGGTGATGGTTACCGCTTCATATCAGGTGGGCCATCTGCTAGTTCCATTAGCAAGAAAAAAGTATCGCAAATTTTTTTATTTCAAAATATTTTCTTACATCTTGTATATAATCAAATAGGTATCACCAGAATTTTTTATTTTAAATTGCTGTTACAACTTTTTTGTTTTTATTTGCTTTGTGGACGCCTGACTGTTAAAACTAGAATTGAACTCACTATTTTCTTCGTTCACTATTTTGAAATTTCTCAATTTCTCTAAAATCCGCCCCTGCTTATCAAGCTGCAACCCGTTGCAAAAACAGGCAGGAATTGTCCAAAAATTTCTGAACGTGATCAGTCCCATTGTGTCCACACACCCGCTACAATGCCCATCCTTAGCTACTTTTATTTGCAACAATAGTACTTTGCTCATTGACTATAAACCCTAACTCACCTTAAAAACGTTACTCTATACATTTCCTTGACAATCGAAAGTGATCTTTATTTATCGTGTGCGACGGTTCCAATTGGTATGTGTGTGTTGTAACTTATGATGTTTTCTTCAGTGGTGACAAAGGCATCTCACATGTTTGCCATAGTTGTCATTGTTACCTATACCTTTTGTATTGATTGTTCCCACTGCATTGTTGAACGATCAATGCGAAACATTTTAATATTATGAAATTATAAACGTCTTCCGTAATGTCCATGGACAAGAGATTGGAGACGTTCGTTTATAAATCTTTTGATCGAAACTTACCCTGAGAATTAGGTCATCTAACATGTTTTAGTATTCAATTGTAAACTATTTTTATAAATAGTTGAGAAACATAAAAAAGACTATCGTAAAATAAAAATAAAATGTAAAATTAAAAATGTGGGAATTTGACAAATGCCCTGATTGTCTTAATAGAAATCTTGCATCTTATTCATTTCTATTTATTGAAGTTAGTACAAGATTTAATTTAAGAATACAAAAAAGAAGGAACTAGTACACTCGTGACTAGCTTATATTAATTAATAATATGATTAATATAAATTGATATACAGAACCCACAGGTATATTTGATTATTATGTACAAAAAAATGTTTTTACTAGTATCGAATATTTGTTTACTTACATACAAAATAGTCATAAAGTAGCCGGTCTGCCAAGACTTTTTACTCTAACATCGGAGAAGTCTCCACAGTTTTCCTTTTCCACCCACTCACGATTTATTGCAATCTGAATCTGTCTCCACATGCATTCATACTCTTCTATTTCACAAACAAAATCGCGGCACGATGCATCCGGCCCATAACACATCCCATACAATTCATACAAGACATTTTATGTATCTCATTCGGTTTCATAAAACTTTTGTCCACAAATTGCTACATTCATCAAGGTGTTACCATTTAGAGTGGATATCAAAAGATTTTCAACAGTTTTGAATCTTATTCTTGATGTATAAAGCGTGTTTTAGATTGACTTACAGTGGTCAAATTCCTAGATTTGCACAATTGAGATGTTTACCGGAAGCTGGTAAAGGTGTAGCAGGAAATAACCAAAAAAAATTAGGCTGACGTCGTAATACCTACGTATCTACGGTAGATATCTATTCAGACCTCCTGTTGCCTTCGATCTAGTAATCATTCGAGGATGTCGGAGATAAAGGAGGGATATTTTTGGAAGTACACGTCCAACATTACATTTGACACATGCTCTATTAGCAGTAGGTATTCCATTCCAAAATAAACACAGAAAAAGTATCTAGTTGAATGATGGTTTCAAGATACCAATCTACATCCGTGCCTTACAAATCTACCCTCATTGACAAATATTTACAACTGTGGCATTAGATTTGCAAAGATGGCGGTTCTTTTGCTTCCATTCATTAGTTCAATCATTCATTCATATTTGTCCAGTGCTTAAACTCTCTTAAATCTTGTTTAATCCTCGTTTTGTGTGTTAGGTTCATTCATGAAACTGCCGTTTTTGGCGGCGACTTTAGAACTAGGAAGTTGGAAGTACAATGCGGTATTGATTTTGTTATTTTATTGAAAAAGTACACATCTTGTTGTTCTTTTTAATCTCTTACTGGAAAAGGAATTCTTAATAACTAATAATCTCGTTTTACTACCGCAGGTAAAAACTTTTACACTTGTACTTATAAAAACAAAGAAAAGCATCATAAAAAAGTCGTACAAAGTCACAAAGCTAAAATATATTCTTATGTAGTTTAAAAGTAAAATGTAACGGACTTTGATTAATATTTTAAGCACTAAGCTTTCCTGCATAGTTTAAGAAACATTTGTTACTCAACACTGGGCTTTATGTGCATGACGATCATGTTGCTAATGAGTTAAGCTAGATTCAATAATATCAACGGAAGGAAAAAAGGGAGGTATTTTCCCTACAGTGGGAAACATTAAAATTATAATAATAAGTTCCACAAAGATTCCGTTATTTTCTCAGTAATTTCACAAGCGGAAGGAACTACTTAGCAATAAGAATGATCAATTGTAACCTATTACTTGTGCAGTTCATACTTAGCTTTTCAGAAACCCGTTACAAACTCTTTCGAACACATTCAACTGGTTCATTCTCGAACATCTTTCTCTAGATTATAATGCATATAATGATTATAATGTTATTCAAAGGTTTATTTAAAACTCATTCAATCACATTCAAATCTGAAGCTGTATTGATGAAGTCTGCAATGATGTGATCCATTCATTGATAAAGTTCTTTCACTTTTAGAAGATTATTCACTGACCACTTTCTGTAAGGAGTAACTAGAAGTCTGTCAATTGACTTGCTTTCAAATTACCCGCTTGTCCATTCTACCAGTGGTGCATCCTAAGTCTTTTCTGCGGTAGCTTTCTCGAAGCCCAGACAGGCAGGCACCGGATAATCTCCTTTCAGAAGGAAGTTGCCCAAAGAACCTTTGTGATGTGAAGTGTAAACTTATTGTAAAGATTTGGATTATGAATGAAACTGTTTGAACAGTAACCTTTGATTTGCCGATGGTTTTTGAATGCGCTTGTATTTAATTTGTAAACGAAAGGTGCAACGATGGTCAATGGAAACTTTGATGAGGATTTGTAATCGCCTCGTGGGTGTAGAAAGTACTTATTTTTTTATTTTGTTGGTATTTTGGAGGAACGTTATATCAGCCTGAATTAACTGCTCCATAAGAGCTGATATAGTGTCACGTTTGGTATGCAACTGCACAAAGACAAAAAGAAATAACGCTTACTACAAGGACATAAAAGCAAGCACTGTGTAACCTAATATGTATCAGTGTGTACTCAGGAAATGCTGATGCCCATTCCCCATTATATCCACAGGAGGTGTGGAGGGGTCTTATTCTTTGCCTGGACCACCAGGGCCTAAGTGGTCTAGGTATACTTATTACCCCATCATCATCATCTCAGCACAGTATCACCTACTGCTGGGTAATTGCCTATACTTCATTTTCTGCCAGCCTCCTCTGTCCTGTGTGTCTCTCGTCTAGGTGTTTCCATTATTACCCAATAGTGATTGTAAAATTGACCGATAACATTTTGAATATTACATGCTTAAGTGATGTCGATCTTGTTTGAATATGTTTCTACCAAATAGGTACTAGTCACACACTGAATAAGTAAAAATTCGATACTGAATAACATTTCTGAGAACCTACTTTTAATCCTCGATTCCCAAACATTGCCATCATCTGCACCTATTGTGATGGTTTAATCAATTAATGTCATCGTATAACCAGTAATAAGGATGCTATGGTTGAGTGGTTGCGAATACGACTCGAAGGGGCCACTCGTTTGGATTATGTGGTGACAATACCGGCCTTATTGGGCTTCATTATTTTGATCTTATATCCCTATTGAGGATGTACTATCACATGGCTGAACTCTTATCATATAAATCCCACAACAATCGTACCAGTAATAAAGAGAATGAAGATCACTCCCGAAAACGGTAGGTGTATGCACAGCTAGCAATTGAGGCAAAATCGCTTTCTTTTTTGTTTTTTTTATAGTTAAGATTATGAGTTTTGAAATGGGTTTTGCAGTCTGAGTCACAACTAAAAATATTTTTTAATTTATGTGCCCTGTATCTCTCTATCGATCTATCTATCTTTTTAGAAAAGTAGGAGAAGCCTAAATCAAGGAATGTACTTCTTTAGGTAGATTATGCTTAGTGATAATAATTATGTAAAAGATTGTGTAGATAAACAGTTCAACAGTTTCAGTTATAACAAAAAATATCAATGCATAGGTTTATGCAATTTTTTTTCTAGGTTGTTAGAAATCCAAGTTGTCTAAGAAGATTCTTATTTGAAAGTTACTTAAAGTCCGGCCGATTTTACAGGATATTTGTTAATCAAAATTAAAACGGTTGATAAAAGAGTGTTTTGAAGAAAATACTGGCGGTTTTCTTCAAAACACTATTTTATCAGGCGATTATTAACAGTTGCTGTGTTTCGGTATGAAAGGTGTGGTTGCCAGTTAAGTTACAGGCACATGAGGCTTTTCATATTGTATGAGACTTGCGAGCCAGTGCTCTGTTATTGGTGATAGTTACCACTTAACATCAGGTGGTGGTCGCCATCTGTTTGTCCCATCACTAAGTAGTCAAAAAAATGTTCGGCTAGATTTTTGGGGAAATATGACAATAGACTTGAGTCTTCCCAATGTGGCCTCCTTAACTTCCTTATTTATACGACATGGCAGCTACCTTCTCTTTTATTAGCCTCACGTGACTTATTCTTGACCTTCCTTTTCCTCGCTTTTCTTCACTATTCCTTACCTATCATAAATCACTGAGTGTAAGAATCGTGTGAAATTCGGACTAACTATCTTTATCTTGATCATTCTACAACCTGAGTGTTTGTGGGAGGAAGTTCCTCTTAAAACGAACGTTGGGCCACACTGCCCTGTCTCTAAGGTCTCTCTTATTTTTATCCAAATTTTTGTAGATTTCAAATGTCTATTATTAGTGATCAGCAAAATGTTTAATTTTATTGAAGTCTCCAATGAACTATTCGATATCAACCAAAGTTTCTCAATATGTTCTTCGATTAAACCGATAATGTCTGTCAAAATAAATTGTAAAAATCCTACGAGTTTTTATTCCCTGAAGTTAAATTGTAGTGTAGAAATTCTACTTTATACACTAAATAGATAAAACATACAAAATGGAATGTACTGCATGGAACTAATAAACGGTAAAACTTTATGATAAAAATTTATGTTCTTATACAACAGTGATTTATGATTTAATGTTAAGTTCCAGATATGATCTATTACTTATAAAATAGTATGTTAAACTGTTTACGAATATTAATAGTATTATTTATACTATTTTAGATGTAACAAATGGTTGGCCTGCTCGTTTAATGATTTTGGTGTTCGACTTATTGATTGAGAGTCTAACCAGCTAACTCCTTTCTACTCACCTCTACAGCTCGGCAAACTAATGCTCAGATGGAGTAAAAAGTGTGGTATCACCAACAGTCAGTGAGATTCACCATCTTCATTTTCTTCGCGCCTTCTGCGTTATAAATAATCTATAGATATTAAATAGTAGAGGAGAAAGAAAACATCCCTAGTACACTCCTCCAGGCTTAAATGGTTTTGATATGTCCTTGCTATACTAATTATTGATTAATTACTGCTGTCGTTCCAGTTTTCAGTCTGTAAGTTGGAAAGACACGCCGATCTTAAGAAATATGTTCCATCAGCAGTTTCCATGTTTCAGGTACGTCAAAAGCTTTCGATTAATCAATAAAACATGTGCATAAATGCAGTTTAAAAGTAAGCTAACGTTTAACCTTTTAAGCATTTATGGATTTGGGTTTAGTCATGTACGGTCACCAATATGATAAACTATACTTTTTTGTTCCCTAGAAACAATATATAATACATATATTACTTAGAAATAAATAAGAAGTTAAATAGTTTGACCATGGATAATATTCGGTACTCTTATAGCTTGAAATATTTTTATACAATGATACAATTAGCGATGATGGGATTCAAGATACCACAAGCGTTGATCCCTCTCCTTATTCTCACATATCCGCTTTCACCCCAGTCGCTTCCCCATGAGTTTTTGATCACCCAGAAATCACCAGCATCTAAAAATACATTAAAATGACAAAATTATACATGATATAGAAGAAATCTCTGCATCCATAATGTTCGAAAGACGAGTAGTTAGCACTCTCGTACAAGCCTTATTGCTGGGTCTTCTGCTTTAGATATTCCATGACCTGCTCGTTTATATGACTTGGTTTGCCTTATGCAAGGGGACCAATAACTGGCAAAGTATGGTACCTTCTTACCTATAGATTATATTAATTTATTCCTTCTTTTTTGTTGTTCTTTTTTACTGTAATTTTTTTAGGTTAGTTGATACTTATATCTTAGAGATTGTTATCATCAGTCTTTTATTTTACCTACTGTGTCGTCGGCTTCTGTGTTTATTGCTGTGTCAAATGAAAACTTATTCTATTCTACTGTAACTAATTGTAGATTCGACTACTGTGTGACTTAGTTTGTGAGTGTATGTTAATGTGCAATTATGTATTGTCTATCTATCTATCTAATTATTGCTTAAAGCAATTTATTTATGCATTTAATAAAACTGTCGTAAGTCTAGTTTTACTTATCCCTTTACATTGTTTACCTTTGTCTGTTCCGTATCCGACTAGCAAGACAGCATGATTTATTTCTCCAGAAACACAGTCCCGTAAGACACCGCCGATGTATGATTTAAGACTTTCAGCATCAACACCTGAAAAGAATAGAGCGCTTTATAAAAGTCTATAAAAAAGGTTATATTTTTCCGATTCCTTAATATTTTAGCGATTGATTTAAAAACGCACTGAATTAACTTTTAATATGCATTTTCATTATAACATCACACCCGTCAAAGTACTTCTCGCTTTCACATTTCAACATTTTGAAATATTTAAAAACTCTAAACTTGTTTCTGAAAAATCATGGCTACGCGAAAAAAAATCGATTCATTACCTACGGCCAAAGGTCCAGTTTTGTACAAAGCATTCTTTAACGTGTCTTCATTGGTGAGACTGAGAGAAATACAGTCCGTAACTCTTACGCGGGCTGTGCTTGGGATAAATTGACATTCTTGGGGCGCGCCCGTATAGGGGTATAATTCTTCAGATGCCTGACCCCCACTTTGTATCAAATACCTGAAACCATATCAATTTAAAACCGAGTACACACGAATACAGATAAAGCTACTCCAAGCTACAGAAAAATGACGCTTATTACGAGTACCAGGATATAAAAGCGAGTATTGCATATCCATGAGTACCTAGGGGTCTGGCGTCGACAAATATCGAATTGAAAAGTGAAACGATACATAATCGGCAGTGATACTAGTATTATGAATAACCAAAAAAGACCGATCACGCTTTCTAATAGTATATACAAGGTGTTCCAATACTTGGGTTTAAAACTTCAGGGGGCTAAAGTACCCATCAATATGAATAACTTTTTGTTGGGTATTGATGGGTACTTTAGCCCCCTTAAGTTTTAAAACCAAGTATTGTAACACCTTGTATAATGAATAAATAATGCGCTAATAATAAATAATTATGCAAAAATATTGAATGAGGAATCTTTTAGTTCAATATCAGGACCACTTTTATCCTCTGGTTTATCCCGATAATCATTAATCCATTGTCTATGAGGTTTATATTTTTACCTTTGACTTACCGTAAAGAATTATCAGGGAGTCCACCGTGGCAGGCGCCGTCAGCTTTGTCACAGTCCACAATTTGTTGCTCTGATAGCGAGATGGGATTTTTGTTTTTGATGGCATACTGTCCTTCTACCGTTCCTAAAAATAATACACAATCAAGCCCTACAATTTAAGCTTAGACCTCATAAAAATAATAAAAAAAAAAAAAGGAAATACATACGAATCCGAGATTTTGTAGCTTTTCTTTATACGATTAGCTGAACAAGCCAATCTGATGTTAACCACCACCTATAACAAAGCATTGCCTCGCAAGTCACGTACCATAGGAACATGCCCTACGATGCACTGCATACAGATGTTAAGCCTCATGTGCCTGTAATTACACCGGCAACTGTGTGAAATTTGTTACAAAAGTCACGTTTGATTGATACCACTATAGTACTATAAAACAGTGCATTGAGATTATTGTATTTGATTGATTATTGTTTGAATAATAGAAAAAAACTTGTACTACAGGTAAGTACGTTTAGATAATGCAAAGAGAGTACCGGTTGCAGCGAAAGCATAGCAGGATCCACATGCCCCTTGATTCTTGACCAGAAGCTGGATTCGGTCTCTCCAGTCGAAGACATCCGGAGCCGGCTCGGTGAAGGCGGAGTCATCCTCCACTCTGCAAGAATCTGATCCACCGTCTTCTCCAAGACGTAGCCCTTGCATTTGAGTGAACTCTTCGAGTAGCAAGTCAGTGAATTGGTTGATAGCTGTAAAGATAAGACAAAAAAGTAGAAGGTTTTTATTATATTTCATCTATTTACAAGATAAATATTCCAAACTGACTAGCATTTTGTTAAACAGTCTTTGGTGGACATTCCACACAGCACTATCTCGCCCCAAATTAAGCTAAAGCTTGTAATATAGGAACCAAATAACTAATATACTTATATACTTTTTTTTCGTAAATACATATTTATAATATTATTTATCTCCCAGATAGAGAACAAACATCTATGTTCATCACACAAATGATTGTTCTCAGTGGGGATCGAACCCACGGCCTACAGCGCAGAAGGCAGAGCTACTACCAACTGAGTTGTGAAGGCTGTCATTTTGTGGTTTTAAAAATAATTTATAATTATTTAATAATCTATTTATTAATAGGTAATACTATTTTATGGGGCTAATTTAAGTCAGAACAGTATGTGGGTAACACGAAAAACGCTCAAGACCTGGAAATATATGGGAAAGTCTAGCAATGAAACGCTCATGCTGAAAATAATAAAATGGAATTGCTATTGAGGCTTTGTGAGTAAAAAAATAAGTTTGAAATGAAAAAACCGGCCAATTGCGAGTCGGACTACCGCACGAAGTGTTCCGCACCATTATCTATAAAAACGGCAAAAAAAATCAAGTTTGTAGTAACCCATGCCCTTAAATATTTATTTTATTCTGTTTTTTAGCATTTGTTGTTATAGCGGCAACAGAAATATATCATCTGTGAAAATTTCAACTGTCTAACTATCACGGTACATGAGATACAGCCTGGTGACAAACGGACAGACAGACGGACAGCGGAGTCTTAGTAATAAGGTCCCGTTTTACCCTTTGGGTACGGAACCAGCAACGCGCGTGTGACACCTCTGTTGCAAACGTCCATAGGCTACGGTGACCGCTTCCCATCAGGTGGGCCGTGTGCTTGTTTGCTTACTTGGTAGTATAAAAAAACCCCTAAAAAGGCATCTTACCAAATGAGCAATATGGGTTATCCTTATTCAACGCGTTGATCTCAACTAAATTTTCTTGAAAAATTTTAAATCTTCTTGCTTCTTCAGTTTCATTGTGGTACGTCTTATTATACGCATTCATGAACCATTGGAAATCAAACAGAGCATCATTTTCGTTGTAGTAAACCTTCTTGTGATGCTCAGGGTTAGCCAAAACCGAATGGATGAAAAGAAAAACGTATAATGGCAACATTTTCAGAAGTTGAACTGTCATGAAACTCGACTGAACATATAATAATACTTCAATATGTGTTATGATTGCGAGAGTTTAAAAAATACTGGTATCGCTAATTCTAAAGGTTCCAAGTTTATAAATGCATTAGTGTTTTACATATGTATTTGAAAAATCTAACAATTTGAAGAATCGATGCATGTTTACGATGGAATTTTTTCATTAATAGTTCGCTTTGCGTTCATACTTATCAATGGGAATGTTATCCATGTCAATAATTCATCTACAACGGCCTGAAAAATTCCAATGCTGAGCATAGTTTAGTTTTTTTTATATAACTAGCTGATGGAACTAGCAGATGGCGCAACTGATATTATGGCGAAGACAAGAGCTAATGTGACTCTAGCTCAAATGTTTCGACATGTTGACATGATGTTCGACAAGATATAAAATCACCAAACTCATTTTCGAAAAATCGCAATCAACCATTTTGTGTGCAATCACATTGCACACAGTTTAGTAAAAATTTCATTTAAAAGTTTGCTTAAGTACGAAAACTATTAGAGCAAACTTTTGAGTAGAGCACTGGTGGTCTAGTGGTAGCGGCCCTGCCTTCTGATCCTAAGGTCGTGGGTTCGAAACCGGTCGTGCATCAATGAATTTTTCTGTTAAAAAAAATATGTGCACAATGCCAGTACTCACAAACGGTGAAGGAAAACATCGTGAGGAAACCGGCATGTCGTAGAAGCTAAAAAGTTCTATACCATGTGTCAAGTGCTCGAAAGGAGGCGCACTTAAAATCCTTTCACCACACTGTTTCGAAAGAAACTAGTGACACGATAAGACACGACATATGCTTGTTCCATCAGTAAGCATTATAAAAAAAAACACCAAGCTGGTCACAAAGGTAAACCCAGTAGCAGCGACACATCAATGGTCAATGTTATCAAATCAATGGGTGCATAGAGTATCAAGTGCAATAGTTTCAAGCGTACCAGGAAAAGTGCAAATTTCACGGCCGCATTGTTCACACAATCCGAAATCTTTCTTAGAAAATATATCTATTCACCACCGATTCATTGATGGTTTTTTATTCGATACCCCGCAAGCTATTGTGAAAAGCCTATGGGTATAAATTTCGTTGTTTTTTTCTTCTTTCAACAATGAAGTGCCATTGTTGTATTTTGTATTTTAATATCTAGCTAACACACGACAAAATTGGAATAGATAAATAACGCTTAAGATCTCTTTATATTGCAACGTACCGGACCGGCAACGTAACGGAGCTGAGTTTTATTATTATCTAATATCTCTACATCAGTATCTTCATATCGTATCTTAGAGCTCTTTGTGAAGGGCTCGTCCGGGGAAGTACTACCACCACGAATTTTTCTGCCGCCAAGCAGCGTTGCTGTGTTTCGGTTTGAAGAGTGTGGTTGCCGGTGTAATTACAGGCACATGAGGCTCAACATCTCTATGCCTCAAGTTGATGGACGCAGATTAGTGCATTGTAGGGCACGTTCCTTCCGTGCGTGACTTACGAGGCAAAACTTTGTTATAGGTGATGGTTACCACTTAACATCAGGTGGGCCATCTGCTTGTTCCATCAGCCAGTTGTTTAAAAAAAAACTGCCTGAAGTTTTGAAAAATGCCTCTGGCATAGTTTTCCAAGTTGAACATTTTGACATTTCTTCATCCACTAACATTTTGAAGATCGCGGGAAATCTTCAAAATGTCACCATCTTTCGTTTCGCTATTTGAGATTTTAATCCGCAGCACGTTATCTTTTGGATAAAGCATTTTTTTGCCATCGTAGAAAATCATTTGAATTCTTTACGCTGACGATAATGATAGTTTTTACAATACCATACCAGTTACCAGTACCTAGTGATGATGGTTCCTACTTAACATCAGGTGGGCCATATGCTTGTTCAGCAAGTAGAATTAAAAAAAAAACTGTTTTTATCGTGTCGGTTTTCTTAAAATGCAACTAACAATAACTGACAGAGTAATCCGTTCCGTTCTAAATTTAAAGTCCTTCATTTTTTTATCCACTGCCCGGTTCCAGAATGTCTGGCTACTCCTATACGCCTTATAATATAATCTGTGGTTCTCGCATTGGTTAAAGATGGCTTCCATTCATCATTATGGTCGGCAGTGTAGATATATTCGTCATATTGTGGATGGGCACAAAGCTCTTTGTGACAATTTAAATAGTACGAGAGCCTTTCAGGCTTCGAGAATTGTTGAGTAATATAATTTTCAATTCGAAGCGCTCATTTTGATATTAAAATAGCCTTTATTCGAAGTACTTTGCTTCGAATTGAAAGGTGTGGGTGGAAAAACCTGTTCATGTGTGAAATACTTGCTACTACAGAAATATTTCTATGTACATTTATGTACCTGCTTACTTAAAAATATGACAGAAAGGAGGTAAAATTGAAATTATTGTTCAACTTTATTAAAAATACATTTTTTGTGGTTAATTCAGCCTTCTGTTGGACCCATGTCCAACACGTCCATGTCCATGTCATGATGATGATATGTAAAAATTGGTAGCACAAATATCCCTATTAGTGTATCCCTACCAATTTTTACATACCATCATCAGCCTGAAGAAGTCCAAGGGCCTCTCCGTATTTTTCAGGCAGATTCGAGATTGTATTTTTCAGTGAAATCTGCTTGTACTATACTTAATATGACTACTGTGTTGGCGTTATTTATTCAGGAAAATATACTGCCCATTCCTGGTGCATTTTTACATTCGCAAGTATTGCTCTGGACATTCTTTTGTTAGTATCATTCAAGGTAACAAAGGTAGATATTTTTTACGTATCCGAAGATATATGATCCGTGAATCAAAGCCTGAATGCCGTTTAGGGTGTGAATTCTACAAAGTGGAAATATAGGACAGAGCGCGTAGGATTAATAAATAAAACGTTTGACGGAAAAGTACTTACCCTCTTATTCATTGAGCGCTCCATTGGTATAACAGACCGATTAGTCTGTTGCTGTCTCTTTTCGTTAGCATAAAAGTGACAGTGACAAGTAGGTATACTCTATAGAGCCTCTATAAAATAGCAGGGAATATGAGAAAGTGCCTAAGACTTCTCCGCCATGCTTTTTTTTGTTCACCTTCTGTACTGTATTTTTTGATGTTTTGTAAATGAAACTGAAAAATATTTCAAAATATACAAAAATATTCTCGACTTTGATCCCCAGACGCGCTAGATATCACCTCAGATCGTACCAAGTGTCAAGGTTATTTGAGAATGTCTAAGGAGGGTAGACAGAGGTACGTCAGAACCGGGTACTGCAGTAAGACTTCCACGGACGAAATTATTCACAAAGAGATATAAAAAACAGCAAGACTCAACAAAACGCTATTTTCTTTCTTTCTTTCTGTATTTAGTTCATACATTAAGCATAGCACTCTTTAGGATTATATCTCTGAGACACTCTCATATCTCATATTACCATAGACATCCATATTCACAATGATTCTACTCAAAAAAAAAAACAAATCTGCAAGTCTCATCACAGAGCTGCGTATTTATTGCTGCATACAGTTCATACAAGCATCGCACTGTATATTATTTTATCTCGGAGACACCCTCATAGCTCATATTACCATAGACACCATGGCATCCGGTCCACGCCCACTCAAGGTCAAAAAAATGTTTATGGTTTCATTTCTCACACAATAGAAGCAACACCTCGAACGTAAACTGATATTATAATAAGTAATAACCAACGAGCCTATGAACCGACTATAGAGGGAGGAACTTATCCGAGAAATAATGAGGTAAGATTACAACAGTGATTTGTGTAGGAAGAGCTCAGTTGGTAGTAGCTCTGCCTTCTGTGCTGTAGGCTATGGGTTTGATCGACACCGAGAATAAACATATTATGTGTGATGATTAGATGTTTGTTCTCTGTTTGGATGTTTTTATGGTAATAAAAGATGATTTATAATTATTCATAATATTATACCAGTTCTATCTATAGTACATAGCTTTACTTAGTAGTAGCGTAGATGTAAAAAAAATATTATTCATTTTTTATTTGACCACTGAAAAATACCGTAGTGTGAGAGAGGTTGGATAAGATCTTTCATGGCGTGGGAGCTTATGCGTAATTGGTAGATTAACGGCCGGTTTCTGAAAGCCCGATAAAAGCTAATCGGATGTCAAGTCACTTGCTATCTCTATCTAATTAGATGTAATCGCTGAAATGGCGAGTGACTTGACATTCAATTAGTTTTGATCGAGCTTTCAGAAACGGCCGTTAGCCTCCGTCATTAGTTTAGCAACTGTTTTTGCAGTAGATGTGAAAGTGTAAAGACAAAACCAAAGACGTTACAGTCACTGCTTATTCGTACATACTCGTACATACAACAAAATCAAATGGTTTTTATTCAGTAAAACACTATGAAACTTTTTATATACTCACCAAGCTCACAAGAACAGGCAAGAATTACAAAATACTTTCCCACTTTTTTATTTCGTAAGCGTGTGACATACGAAAAGTAAACTTAAAAGTCAGGTTTTAAACATCGATCAAAAACAACGTATTTTTATAAAGGGGTGTTCAACATTTTGTCTTCCAACCCCTAGGCGTCGGACCGTGTCGGATCCTAACCAAACGACCTGCGGCCAGGATTAGGAAACAAGACCGGCTGTCCCTCTCTAACATTATACAGGTAGAAAGAGATAGGTGTATGTCCAGGGTCGATTCAGGTTCGGTATGTTGTTCGACAGGTTTACAGACGTGGGTGACTAAGGAACTGTGGGGACTGGATTTATTCTTTATTGTTGTGCTGTGTAGTTATAAATTAAATCAATTATGAAGTACTGTTACGTGTGTCAAAGGATTTATGTGCGCAATACACCTATTTACTTTTAAGGAATATATAATATATACCTATAAGGTACATAATTCCAGGTATGATTTGTTTGTATTTTTTTTTGTCTTTTTACTTTTTTGCCTTTTCTTTCTCTCTGACATTGTATTTTTTTTGTATTTTTGCTTTTTTGGCTTGTTTTTCTCTCTATCAATTCCAGTGCTCTGAATTGGTAACGGAGAACCTTGTGAAGAATCTATCCTGGATTCTAAAGGGGCAGTGGTCTTGCAACCTGTCACGCTTGGAGTGACTTCTGCTTGTAATCTGCCTTCCAACTCCGACACTCCGACACAACGACAAACCGTAATTAAAAGTTAGTTATATAATTAGTGGTAACTAAAATAAGTATGGGCTGGACACGTGCAAAGAGTGGCGGATGAGAGATGGTCCAAAATATCAACAAATTGGTACCCCTTGATAAAAAACGCAGACCAGGTAGACCACACAAAAGATGCAGCGACGACATAGCTAAACTACTAGGAAAGACGTGGAGTAGAACAGCTAGAGACAGGGAAGAATGGAAGCAACTGGAGGAGGCTTTTACCGCCGAACGCGGGTCTTACGTGTTAGTTTAAATTAAATTTAGATATTAAATCAAATATATACGTGTACTAGTTATGTAAGAGACATAAAAGCTTTTATTATAATTATTATTATTATTATATAATAGTACCTACAGTTTTGAATGTGTTATTTTTTTCTCAATACCCATTTTTCATTGATCGTCAATAACCTTTTTAGCTATAAACAAGCCCCTGTATCGTTCCCAGCATCAAAAGCCATCATAAATGGCCGCCGAGGTCTTTCAAAACGTTCCGTTAACTCCCAAAGAGCTGTACACCAAAGCAATGACCTGACCCGATGTATTGAAGGGTCCTTCGGCGGCAAAACTGAACGTTAGATCAAAAGCAGCACTTGTCATCGCGCCACTTGGAACTTGAATGGAAATTAGGTGAGTTTGGGTTATGTTTGTTTGAAATAGAAAGGCATTATAACGAAGGTAGCTAGAATTTGATTTTTATTAGTTTTATAGTGTTCTACGCATAAGAAAATCACAAAGATTTTAATATAGTCCCAAAAGTTATTATCCGAGTGTGATTAGAACCCACGACCTTCCCTTTGATACGGGCCGCGCTAACCAACTGCGCCATCGGATTCTGATCACGCTCAATGAATAACTCAGCGACATGCTACTACGGTACTTATGCGACCGTAGTTTCATCTAAAGGTCTGAAATATAACTATCAAGAGTCGTGGGTTCAAATGCCACTCGGATAGTCACTTTTGGGACTACCTATTTCACATAAAAAACTATTCTATTTCATAAATAAATGTGAAAGTTATAATGTTTGGATGTTTGTACCACTCAATTACGGCCTATCCATAAAACTGATTGGAGAGAAACAAATATTAAGATAAAAAATTTAAGATTAAAAATTAAAGATTAATTACATTAAAGGCTGCCTGCTTTTATTCCCGAAAAAATACCGGGAACTGAGAAACTCAAAGAAAATAACTTATATATCATTTATATGCGAGCGAAGCCGGGGGTGGAAAGAGTAGTAGAGCTCTTTGTGAAGTACTACCACCATGCATTTTTTGCCGCCAAGCAGCATTGCTGTGTTTCGGTTTGAAGAGTGTGGTTGCCGGTGGTATTACAAGCACATGAGGCTTTACATCTGTATGCCTCAAGTTGATGGACGCAGGGTAGTGCATCGTAGGGCACGTTCCTATCAAGCGTGCCTTACAAGGCAATGCTTTGTTATAGGTGATGGTTACAACTTAACATCAGATGGGCCATCTGTTTGTTCCATTGGCTAGTTGTATAAAAAAAACACGTAAAGTAGCAGATGTGGTTACATAAGTAGTAGATGATTTTTCGAGCTTCTACAATTTGTTTTGATAAAAAATTACATTATTGTAGACGGATCCACTCATCCACATATTTAAAAAAAAATATGTGAAAAGTAATAATAATAACAAACGTAAGGGTAGTTTTTAATGGTAATACTTAGAAAATAAAGACATTAGTATGACATACGTGTCAAAACATTACCATATTGTGTGAGGTCAACGATGTCACCCACCCTTATGGCTCTTACTTAATTTAATTTGGTTGTAATTGCGTTGCGTTGAATGAACTCAGTCCTATATAATTTGTTTACAATTATACATTGGAACCATCTGTGATTGATTACTTATAATGAAGCACTCGTAGCGTGACTGGCTTGCACATTTCGCAATGTCCAAGCTACTCACGCCAACGCCAACTAGGTTCGTCAACGTTTTCAAACGTCGATTAAGAGAATGACAATCATTTTATTTAGCCAATCATTTTATATCATTTTATTAGCAAAATTTCAAATTTGCTATACGAACGACAAACTCCAAGAAGTTTTATTTACGGAACGCTGGTGCTTAGAATAGTATTTAGATGAAGTATTCTTGGATAGGTACACAAAATCGTGAGCTTCGCGGGAATTTAGTAGATGGAGAGAACTCAGAATCGTGTATGGGAGAGATACAAAAATGTATAGGGGAGGTCTATAATATCCAGCAGTAGTCTTCTTCAGGCTGATAAAGGTGATGATAGTTCTTGGATATGGATGGAGTACCCAAAACATCTCTCAACAAAACAAACTCTCTCAGCTAAGCAAAGTTTGTACCAGATAATTGTAGTGTGATTTTATCGAATAAAATAATTTGAACTTGACTCTGCTTGAAATCTGATTCCGTCCATAACAACACAACCTTCGCTTTCATTTCATAAAAGGCTATCATCCGATCGGAATTCAAGAATCAATTAACAAAGATACAAATCATCCCCGAATCATAGCGAACCCAAAAACATTCTACAATCAAAACTATGGTGCCTCTATGTCTGGCATAGCAGACACCCTGGCACCTACCTGCATTCCCTCATCCATCTCTATCCCTCACCTGTGATTTCGAAGTAAAAGAGTGAGATGGGAATAGCTGATTCCTTCCATTTGAATGAGGACGTTGAAAAAATATGGCTCGCGTACGGTTTTGTTTGTTCTAACCGCCTGCGCTGACCCACGTCATTATGGAGTGTTATCCTCGATGAGGGATATATTTTTAATGCCCTTTTTTACCTTTTTCAATGCGTGAGGAATGATATTTTATGAATATATTGAGAATAACGATGTAGTATACGTTAAAACTCCAGAATAAAATTGGTGTTGTATTAGTTGACTAGGTCTTTATTCGTGTTGTTCACTGAACGTTCCACACTTACTATATTCTATATAGGCTGCCAAGTCTGCTAACATCTCTTTTTATTGACATGATAGAGACAGTGACACGATTTTTTTTTAAAAACCACTATATTATGGCAAGGAATAGATTTTTTAATCCCGTGACTTTTATCTATAAAACAATGTAGAACTATCTTTTAATATAACTTAAAGTTACCTTACTTTACATTAAGTAATATTTAGGATTTTTTGAACTAAACTTATATCTTCTGACGTTACATTAATAAACAAATATTTGTAAACATTGTAAAAAACTTACAAAAGATACTTACTTACTAGATTTCATACGTTTGTACAAAAAACACAAACCACGAATTGTCTAAACTCTTTCAGTATACTACGCCCACCAGCGCCCGCGCATCGCAAAGCGCGTTTTTATTAAGGGTTTTATTAATGTACCTACACGGGACGACTGCGCTGAGGCATTTTTATTTCCTTCTTCGGGAGTAGCCGTCACGTGGGAACGAGGTTTGGCGGTGACTCTTCGTTTCTATTGTCACTTACAAATATATTTTGAGCTGTTTATTTTTAACTGACTTTTAAACGAGGTGATCGAAACCGAGGGTGTGTGGTGTCGCATTTTGGAGTAATGCCGAGATGGGATTTTGGACTGTTCAGGTGTGGCCAGTTTGGTAAATTTAGCCAAGTGGAATTGGGTGAAAACAAACGCTCTTTTTTATACAACTAGCTGTTGGAACAAGCAGATGGCCCACCTGATGTTAAGTGGTAACCATCACCTATAACAAAGCACTGCCTCGTAAGTCACGCACAATAGGAACGTGCCCTGCGATGCACTGCCCTGCGTCCATCAACTTGAGGCATACAGATGTTAAGCCTCATGTGCCTGTAATTACACCGGCAACCACACTCTTCAAACCGAAACACAGCAACGCTGCTTGGCGGCAGAAAAAAGGCGTGGTGGTAGTACTTCCCCGGACGAGCCCTTCACAAACAGCTCTACTACTCTTAAAATATGCCAGTTTTTTTAATACTATTTGCTGATTGAACAAGCAAATGGCCCACCTGATGTTATATTCATATTCATTTATTTCAAACCATAGGGACTTTTGTGGTAATTAGTTACGTCAATTTGTTCGTGAAAAAAAAACAATGTTAATACAAATTCACTGGGTAGGTACATAACTTTAGATGCAGCTGACAGCCTTCACAGCTCAGTTGGTAGTAGCTCTGCCTTCTGCGCTGTAGACCGTGGGTTCGATCCCCACCGAGAACAAACATTTGTGTGATGAACATTGATGTTTGTTCTCTGTCTGGGTGTTATATAATATTATAAGTATGTGTTTACAAAAATAAAGTATATATGTATTATATCAGCTATCTGGTTCCCATATTACAAGCTTTGGCTTAGTTGGGGGCTAGATAGTGCTATGTGTAAAGGCCACCAATATTTATTTATTTATTTATTATATTTATTTAGCTGTATAGGGGCTTTGTCAAAAATTAAGTTAAGTATATAATATAAAAGATTCTTAAAAAGTCACTGTAAAACTATGGAAAATACACTTCACAAATTAAGATGTCAATAGTGAAATCCATACTTACCATACCGAATATCGCGTATTCCAAACATGGCATGTTGCAAGCCCATCACCTCTGTAAGAGTACTAACTGGTTTCACGATGTTTGTCTTCACCGAGAGCACACATAAATTTTGAAATTCATTGGTTGGAAATCAATGTAAATAATAATCAATGTAATCAAGAGTAGTAGAGCTCTTTGTGAAGGGCTCGTCCGGGGAAGTACTACCACCACGCCTTTTTCTGCCGCAAAACAGCGTTGCTGTGTTTCGGTTTGAAGAGTGTGGTTGCCGGTGTAATTACAGGCACATGAGGCTTAAAATCTGTGTGCCTCGGGTTGATGGACGCAGGGCGGTGCATCGTAGGGCGCGTTCCTATCGTGCGTGACTTAAGAGGCAATGCTTTGTTATAGGTGATGGTTGCCGCATAACATCAGGTGGGCCATCTGCTTGTTCCATCAGCTAGTAGTATAAAAAAAAAAAAATGAGAAAAATCCATTGGTTTCCTACGATTATGACTAAATAAATAACATTATAAGTTTGACTGCTTCGACAGTTCAAACCCTTTCTAAAACACCGCCATCGTAAGGGATTAAGAAGTTCACAGGAACTTGCAAAACTTCCCCAATAAACTACAATGTAAAGTCCCCCTAATCCCCAACACTCAAAAATGACCTAGCGTAAAACAACCGGTCCCTAATGATTTATCTAGTGTAAACTGGACAATACCAGTTTGACTGGACAAAGTCGGAAAGTGTCTATGATAGAACTATATACAGGGTGTAAAATAGTGAACCATAAATCATTATAAAGATTGTATAATAACAATAACCACTGTACATCCTGCTTGGAAGAACCTACGGTGCTATCTTGTTGCTGACTGAGTTTCAGAATATGAAGGTGGATGTAAAAGATGGAGACCTTTCAAAAGAGGCTAGCGAAAAAAGAATACCCACTAATATTTTGGTTTCATTTTGATGTAGTTCAGAAACTAGCACTCTTGATGACCGTCGAAGTATTTTACACATAAAGTTTATAGCCTTTGGTCACCTCGTTACTTTACCTAGTAGACTTTAATCAGAAAATTTTAATTACTGTATGCAAAACCAAAGTAGCCTCATATCAAATACCTATTTTATCTTGTATTTTTTCTGACACCCCGTATAATTTCAGAACTTGTGTTCTACACCCTGTATAACCTATTGTCCTCACCTGCTAAATCACCGTTAAGCTTTCCGACCACAGTTCCCATAAAATAAGATTTAAAACAGGGCCCATAAATAAACTTTACCTAATATTTATTGTCGACATTGTACGAAGAATTCTTTGAAACGATTGTATGAAGCAATTTAATTAGGCACGGTTACTGTGCCCGCCCTATTTTTGTTGGGCAAGAGGGTAGTTGTGACTTGTCATTTTCTGATCAATTTAAAGTAATTTTTCAGTGTCTAAGAAAGTATTGAATGCGGTCCTAAGATTTTACAAACTACAGGGTGATTACGTAATTTTATTGCAATCAGTTTCTATATGAAACCAATAATATATAAAACTATATGCAAGTTTTGCGATTATCCTTCAATAGAAACACCAGTTGTAATCTAACTTTGTTAGCAACTGCAGCTAAAATGTAACCGCATAGCCGTCATATTAACTTATTACAAACAGAAACAGATTGAAACTGATTGCAACAAAGTTACGTGATCGCCCTGCTGATCTGTATGTTCAATGTCATTCATCATCATCAGCAGTGCGAAGAAGTAAACTGTTAGTCGTGTACATAATGCTCCTCTATACATTTGGAAGAAGAACGATTCCGAGCCTTTTCCATCCACCGACTTCCCGCGATCGTCAGCGTCAACAATGGCGTCGGTTACCACACTTCGTCTTCCAGTTCGAGGTTGCCATGCGAGAACCTCTTCAGCGGTTGTCAGTTCTTCGAGCTATGACCTGCTCATTTCCTCTTCAACCAGCTTATTTTATCCTGCGAGCTTTGTCGGTGCTTTTCTGGATAACAGTGCGTGTCCTAGCAGCGGTCATCGGCTAGCCATCTGTCACTTCTGTAAGTATCGTTTTCTCCCTGTATACCGGCTATGTTTCACAGTTTTGTCTTCTTCTTGTTTTTTTGTTATGTGATGCTGTACCCGTGTTTGTGTGTCGAATAAAAAATCTTCAATTCTATTCTATTATTAATTAATTACTATAGGGTCACGCCTTTTTCTGTTGCCAAGCAGCGTTGCTGTGTTTCGGTTTGAAGAGTGTGGTTGCCGGTGTAATTACAGGCACATGAGGCTTTTTTTTTATTATTGTATTCATACAACATGTATGTACCCTGACATGTAAGACTGTATTACCAATAAATGAACTATGAACTTAACATTCTGTATGCCACAAGTTGATGGACAGTGGGCAGTGCATCGTAGTTCACGTTCCTATCGTGCGTGAATTACGAGGTAATGCTTTGTTATCGGTGATGGTTACCACTTAACATCAGGTGGGCCATCTGCTTGTTCCATCAGCCTCAGCCTTGACTATTATGTTAGTTTTCGATTTTTATAACCGAGAAATGCGTTTTTAACACTAATCTTCATCGTACAAATAAGTATTCCGCTGGGTATTATTATATTAGTTCAACCTTATTACTCGAAAGCTCTTACATATAAGCGTTGTTACTCTAGTTGAAATATTGTTTATAGTTAGCCCCGTCACTGTCTGTCATTACCCATTGGTGAGAGATAGCAATAGTTTAAAGTTTAACACTGATTATCTTTTGACAAATTGTTATAAGTAAAGGCTGTTAATGTCTAAACTAACTATGACAATATAGCTTCACCGTTACATTACGGCCTCAAACCAAAATACAAAAATAACTCTTTTTTTTTATAACGAGCGAATGACCTACCTGAAGTTAACCGGTTGCCTCTGCCTATAGGAATCGAATTAACTCATAAAGTACGTCTTCTGAGAACGTGCCATAGTGGTATTGCACTGAGTCTATCGCTCTGAAATCGAATGGTGTTAGGTCTCTTCAGACGAAGTTGTATCCAAGTAGGTCGAGAAGACGCGGGCGCGCAACAGCATGACCACTTGACCAGTCAATGCAATATAAGATTTTTAAAACAAAATAAGCACAAAAAAAAAAACAAGCTAAAGTAGATGTTTATGGCATCCGACCGGCATTCAAAATTTATGGCATTCAAAACGTACGAAATATTTTCGACCAAATCAGGATACCACAAATTCACTTTCATTCCAATTGCTCGCAATTTATACTAAGACCTCAATTGATGTTGGTTAAAATACCACTAAAAACTCACAACAGAACTCGAAATAACAGAAAAAAAACAATTAAACTGAAAAAGCTATGTTTGTTACTTCGCAAGATGACAGAAAACTTCCCAAGATCCAGTCTATAATAAAAATAAAGATAAAGCTTCTTTATTCTAGTTTAGAATATTTTTTCTTAATACAACGTGTAACATAATACCCCTATAACCCCGAAAGCAGGGTATTCTACAGGTCATGGCAAACATCTTTTGTTTTATAACTTTTCATAGTTTTTAATTCATAAAATGCCTCTTAAACGTTATTCCTATTGGAGGAACGTTGAAAGAGACACACCATGAGACAGCCCTATTCACAGCTGTTTGTACGTTCCGTGTGTGCGTGATTTTGGTAATTACATTGTCAGGGGTGTTGCAAATTTCTGAGACAATTTTAATTTTACTTTTGTATGGGAAATTCGAAAACGATATATTCAACCTTTGCATACGTCAAAGTATTTCAGTGCTTGGTCTGATCACTTGGGCTTTGGCCTTATAGGGGTATTATGTTACACGTTGTATAAATTATAACTACCTCTACATTACGGACTGTTCTTTGGGTAAAGGCCTCCTCCATTTTTTGCCATCTCTTCATTGGGCTGCATTGGTCCAACATCGACCTGCTGTTTTCAGCATTTCAACTTCCTAATGTGGTCTGTTTTTTTTTACGTGTGCCGTTTGGTCCTGGCCACCTTGTTAAAAGTTTCATCCATTCAAATTCCGTGGATTGTGCTGCATGACCTGCCCATTTCCACTTGAGCTTTTGGAAATATTGTAGTGCATCACTATCCGTGTTTTTATTTATATTAGGTATCATTTGAAATTTAGGATACTTCCTCCATGGTAAGTATCCTAAATTTCGAAAAGTAAGTAAAGTATTTTATATCTTATTTTATTGTTGAAAATCCATGATTTGGTCTAACACATCCTTAATCGTAAGTCACTGATTACGATGTATTTATTGTCACTTGAAATGCAAATCTCATCTTAAATAGTCATAACACGTACTTTTTAAACCTAAACCCGGAACCGCTATAAACCATGGACTTATAAAGAAAGTGATCTCAATATGTTTATTACTTATTCAGAACCAGAAGTAATAGGGAGATTAATTTACATAAACAGTGGATATTATAAGTGGTTTTTTACAATTTAGTACGAACTAGCTAGATATTTTGTGAGCCCAAGTCAGAAGCGTTTACCTATTGTAATGTCAAGTGTCGAATTTTGTACAAATATGTTGATAGCCTTCACAACTTAGTTGGTCTGCCTACTGCGCTGGATGCTGCGGGTTCGATCCCCACCAAGAATAAATATTTGTGTAATGAACATAAATGTTTGTTCTCTGTCTGGATTTATTAATAACTAGAGGCCTGTCCCAGCTTCGCATGGGTGGTCATAAATTTTTTGAACATTTTAGGATAAACTTAGACCGTGGGTTCGAGCCTCGCGTCTACTTATTTCATACATTTGCACGCGCTTCTTCTTGAGTGAGTGAATCGCAACCCGCGCGTGACCCGTGGACCCGTTAACATTTTTAATTTCGTCATATCTTTTGAATGGAATGTCCGATTTGAGAAATTTAAGAAGTAATCTATAGGTATTGAAACCGTCTTAATTATGAAATGATTTATTTGGATAAGGATTAATACCAAGGTACAAATAAAGACCCTTTTCTAGTTATTTCAATTAATTTTTTATAATAAAAGAACACTTATTGTGACATAACTATAATAGTTAGACATATGCTGTCGCGACATTTTTTGTAGATGATGACGTGTTCTACAAAATCGTAGTACATTATTTTGTTCTATTTTCAATAGTTTTCGCAGCGCACGCGATGTAAGGTTTTTGTTTTCCACCTTGGGTTACATTATTGAAGTTTTAGTAAGGATCCCTGATTTTTTTGAAAATATATAGCCTATGTTACTTAGGGATAATGTAGCATTCTAATGGTGAAAGAATTTTTGAAATCGGACCAGTAGTTTTTGAGCCTATTCGTTACATACAAAAATAATATTAGTGTAGATTACCTCTTTATAATATTAATGTAGATAAAAAATGGTGTTTTTACAAAAAAGTATATAAGTATTGTATCAGCTACCTGGTTTCCATATTACAAGCCTTGCTTAGTTTGAGACTAGATAGTTTATGATTGTAACACCCGGAGAAAGAACAAACATTTTTTTCAACACAAATGTTTTGTTCTCGGTGGAGATCGAACCCACAGCCGCTTTGGAGCTATGTGCGCTATCAAAGGTCACATTACATTTCAATTGTAACAGAGGTACATTTAAATTTTTGTTACTTTTATAGGGAAATCACAAAAATAATATGTTTTAAAAGTAAAAAGTAAAAGTGTAACCCACGAAATAACTTGTGAAAGAAAAAAAAATACATTAACTTGACATAAAAACAGGTGAGTACCTATTTATTAAGCTTTTAAGGCACCCTAGGCTTATTTTGTTTCTCTATATTTTGATTTTTAAATCGCTTTACACTTGTGCCTTTGTGCCTTGCAAAGCTATGTTACGTGTCCTGTCAACAAACCGCATATTTACGAGATAACTCGTAAATAATCTGTTGTTTATGGTTTCCGAAAAATACAACCGCTGATCCTACTCAACCTTAAAACAAAAGTGACGTTTATTGCTTCGCACATAAAGTTCTGATTAGCATGTAAATAGCTTCAAAAACAATATAATACAAGGATAATGGTGTTTTGTTTTTCAAATTGTCTTTAATCGCTGCTTGTTTGGTCTTCGCAACAAATCATTTGAATAGGTAAGACTGCAACTTTTTTGTACACTGTCTGATGGAAAGAGCAGATGGGCCCACTTGATATTAAGCCATCACCTAACAAAGCATTACCCCGCATGTCATGCATAATATGAACGTACCTTTTGTGCCATATTTCCATCAACTTAAAACATTCAGATGTTAAAACTCGTGTGCCTGTAGTTTCATTGACAATCACAGCCTTCAAACCGAAACAGAGCAAAATTGGCTGCTTAAGGCGGCAGAAATAGGCATGGTACATAAAGCGACCTAAAACCTCTGTCACAAGAGTTTGCTGTTTTTATTGAATATTCTAACAAGATTTTTCAAAATAGGAATTCGTCAAATACTCATTACATTGCGAGTAATGAGACAATTTACAAGTACCCGAACTTTATTCTTACTTGAAATAATTCACTTACTAGAATGAAGTTGACGCATGCTCGTATTGCTCGTGTGACGTAAAAAAGGACGCATGCTATCGAAATGTTATTTTGTTAAAAGATAACTTGAGAGATTAAAAAAAAATAGAAAAAGCTTCACGACTGTGATCCCCAGTCACGATAGAATGATTAAAATTTATAAAATTTGTATACCAAGAGAGTTATGCGAATGCATAGCTTAATCAAGTGTCATATGTTACCAAGAGTAATATAAAGCATAATTTTCTAATATCTCTTGATAAACTTTCCCTTTCTACGTGAGATATTCTCGTAGATTTGCTTAAACGGAATTCGATTAGCTATAATAATTATTTATTTTATATAAAAAAAAAGCGTTACTAATATTTCAACTGTCAATAACTTTTAACTAATAGCGTCAATATAAAGCTATGATACATTAAACTTTAAGCAAGCATAAAGAAATCGACAGCCATTATCTTCCAAGCAATTTATTAAATCTGTCATTAAAACTACGCCCACTTAACCCTAGCTTGGCTATTATTTCACCCCTTTTAACCCCCTTACATCTCTTTCTTCTAATGGCCAAAATAAGGGACAAAACACACAGTAGCCCCCTGTAAGTAATAAAATTGTCAACAAAATACTTAGATTACTGACGTTTATTGCCAAATTATGCCAAAATTTTATGCTATTAGCTGTTTTCTCATCGTATTTATGTTTCTTGCGTTAGCAAGGATGTGATTTATACAGAGTGTGAGGATACAGCTATCAAAAACTAAAGACCCAGTTCTCGGTATGTCAGAAAGTAACTTCTTCTTCTTTCCAAACTGTGTGGTGAAAGGATTTTAGTGCGCCTCAATGAGGTTCCTATGAGCACTTGACACAATACTACCACCACGTCTTTTTCTGCCACCAAACAGCGTTGCAGTGTTTCGGTTTGAAGAGTATGGTTGCCGATGTAATTACAGGCACATGAGGCTTAACATCTGTATGCCTCAAGTTGATGGACGCAGGGCAGTGCATCGCAGGGCACGTTCCTATCGTGCGTGACCTACGAGGCAATGCTTTGTTATAGGTGATGGTTACCACTTAACATCAGGTGGGCCATCTGCTTGTTCCATCAGCTAGTAGTATTAAAAAAAAACTGATATATGGGCATTCCTTCTAACTTCATTAGACATTGCAGCAAACGATTTAGAAAACTGTCCTATTATTTATATAGGTAGTATATAAATAATAGGACATTTTTGAGCACATCCTGTACCTATGTATATTTCATCACATAAAAACAATTTTACCCGTCCATCAAACAGCTTCCGAAATAGAAGCTACCATATTCAATAAAAAAAATATTCAACCATTAAATATAATTAAATTAAAAAACTCATCTGGTAGCTAGCACAATCAATATTCATAGAAAGATTTAAACACGCGTTTGGGCTGTAATTATGGATATTAATTGGTTTAATCTAATAACATTCATATTCCTGCATCTAAATTGAACTATGGCCATAAAAATATGAGGAAGTCGATCAATAAACTATTAGAATTTATGATGCACTCTCTCTTGGCCACCGTCGACATTCAACCATACTTTTTACTTTTTAAAAACCGCAAAGCCATCCATCATCATCATCGAAACACGCACTGCTGGGTATAGGTCTACGTTAGTTTGTGCCATCTACCACGATTATGTGCCTTACCGCAAAGTATTAAAGATTAAGAGCTGATTTCACCATGCTCTGTTAGTTTAACAAAGGATTAAAGGGCCGTTAAATATGTAAAAATGTACGCGTTTGACATCTAAGGTTAGATTTAACGGCCTGTTAATCCTTGATTAGTAACTAACAGAGCATGGTGAAATCAGCTCTAAACCTGCTAGCTACTTAGCTAGCTACATTTACATTTGACTCAAAAAATATCACATTATGAAGAAGTGGTCTGCGTTTAAAATAGCAGCTCCAGCTATAGCTGGTCTGAAACATGAAACGTATACGTTTCATTTTTCAGAGACATCATGACAGTATTCGGGACTGTACAACTGATGTTTGATGATTGAAATACGACTGATCGGTATTTTGAAAGCACAAAAGCGTACGCTCGATGAACGAAACGCCTGAAAACAAGCTCACTTAACTAAAGGCGAATTATATATTTATAGACTGAATTATGAGTTCAATGAGCTGGGATTCGTTTAGCTCGAGCATATAAACTACTTTAAGTGGTACTTAAATGGGTCAACAACTTTTGATCTACAACAAAGCGAGTTAAACCGCAGGCAGAAGCTAATTTTACATGACAGCCTTCACAGCTCAGAGGGCGTATTACGAGTTTAGTGCCGATCGTCGATCGTTACGATACACCGAATTTTCTATGAAAAAAAACGGGTTCTCAAAGAATACGCTAGATGCCGTTAATTTATTTTCATAGAAAATTCGGTGTATCGTAACGATCGACGATCGGCACTAAACTCGTAATAAGCCCTCAGTTCAGCTCAGCGCCGTAGGCCGTGGGTTCGATCCCCACCGAGAACAAACATTTGTGTGATAAACATAGATGTTTGTACTCTGTCTGGGTGTTATTATAAGTATGTATTTACAAAAAAAAAGTAAAAATGTATTATATCAGCTATCTAATTCCCATATTACAAGCTTTGGCTTAGTTTGGGGCTAGATAGTGCTGTGTGGAAAGTCCATAAAATATTTATTTAGGTATATTTATATCTATTGACAAACAGAGCATATAATTTTTAAGTCTCAACGACTCTTCTACTGGATGCCAGAAACAATAGAAAAAAGAAAATATTATTATTTGTTATCCTGGTATTTGAAAGACATAAACGTCTATTAAAATTTATTATGATTAGTATAAAGCTATAAACCCATTTTAGCATTTTAATATTATTTACATCAACAAACCAATTATTTATGTAGCAAAAATGTACAATTAATAAGTGCAAAAACATCTAAATGGCTCGATAAAATCTTCGACTTTCGATTTATAACGAGAAAACATTACTAAAGATTATCTTATCTTAGAACCGGTCCACGGGATTAAGATCATGTTTTCGAGAAAGGAAAGAATTTACGTAACGAGGGAACATGTCCAATTTGCACGCTTCAAACATAGTTTTTTTTAAGGAAACAGAGAAGAGTATGAGGGAATAACGCACGTTCTTTATTTAAATAAAAAAAGGAGGTACCACTCATGTCAGAGAATTCATCGATAGTTTTTATTGCGAAAAAAAAACTTTAACTGAATATTTCTTAGAAAACGTAAGAAACTGCGTGATTGTATGAATTGTGTGTATTGTGAAGGGGTGAAAATCGAAAAACCGATTGTATTTTTTGACAAAAAACGAATCATCATGGGCAGATGCAATTGTAGTTCAATAAGAAGATCTGTCAACGGCGCAAGACAATTAAAAAAAAAGAATGCGTTCTTTTTTTACTCTTGTCTTACCCAACAATTGCACCCCAAATTGAAGCTATATTAAATTCAAAACTCTTTAAAGCACAATCGAATGGTATTTATTATTTATTGCGTAGTTTTTTGCAATCGATTTCAATTCACTACTGCGTAATGCTCCAGATCATGACAAAAAAAAAGAAAAAGATTGAGGGTACCTGATGGGTAACTTGAGGTCATACTTACTCACACCCCTGTACTTCCTGCTTTGAAGTAGGGTTGTCGATATCATAAAATATTTAAACAGGATATCTCCTAAAATTAAAAAGCATTTAAGATTTTTATGAGGAAACCGTTATAATCTGTCCATAATTTATAAGGTTGCCGATCTAATCTAGATCTCGGTTTATCACATGTTTTTAAACAGTTTACTTTTCGAAGATGATGAATTTTTCTTTTTTAATTTAATGGTTAGTGCGCTGTCTTTTCTCAATAATAAAAAGACGCAAAGCGCTGAAATAAGTTCTCAATTCCCAACTCATAATTTTTTCATTGTTTTATTTAAACATTTTTATCATTTTCTTAGCTTTTTCTTATGAAAACATAATTTACATTCGTTTACAAACCAAATTCAATTCAAAGTGGTCCTTGTGATTGAACCGAATAAAGATCGTTTTCATTTGATATAGCCTATCTGATTCTCCTAAGCAACAGCAATTTACAATTTGCTGAATTTATGAAGACTAGATTAGTGAAACATTACAAATAAAATTCTCTCGTATCAACCAAAGAATTGTAAAAAGAAATAAAAAATATACTTTTCAGTTTCATTTCAATGCGACAACCCTATTCTCGCAATTCGCAAGTACACGCACTACGTGACAGGTCATAGGGCACGTAAGTTCCGTGAGAATACTTCTGCACAGTTCCATACATCTTTACCATTGACAAATGACAATAGGTATTGCTAAGAAATCTGAAACGAACCGATGACAAGCGAATCAATGGTTTGTAGATGTAATAATACTGTTGTGCTTGGTTCTTGGGACTGGACTAAATATTTGCCTGTTAAAGGCAAATTAACCAGTGTTCGCCCCAAAACTGAGATCTCGCGATGTCTAGCAGTTCTCTCTGTGGTCGGCACCTCATAACTGAAGATTTTGGTCACTTGAAGATGTCTCTCCTGTACTGGAGTGGACTGCTTGTCTGCAGTGCTTTCTATTGGTGGCCATTTGGATCACATTGCAGAACTGGCACCTACCCTCTTTGAGCTGGTCTGTCCATCTAGTTGGGTCCATCTGTCCACCTACCGCGAGAACGCTTTCGAGGTCTCCGTCGCCGCGTCTTGCTATGTGACCGAAGTAAGAAAGCATACGGCGATGACAGATCGTGGATAGGCTATCCTTAACTTAGCAGTAACTAGCTTACATGTATGCCAAACACACAAAATAATGTCATTTTATTCAATTGTGTAGGTATATGAAGTAAATGTGGAATTAGAGCACTGGATTTAATCAGACTAATTGAATCAAACTGATATTATTGCTTAATCTTTGTTATGTCAGTCTCAGAAACTTTCTTGACAGCCTCCACAACACAGTTGTTAGTATCTCTGCTATCTGTGCTGTGGGCCGTGGGTTCGATCCCCACGGAGAACAAACATTTATTTTGTTCGATGAGCATAGATGCATGTTCTCTGTCTAGGAGTTATCATGTATTATTACAAGTATGTATTTACAAAAAAAAAAGGATTCAATTATTAGGTATATCAGATAACTTGTTCTCATATTTTAAAAGATGTTCTTGCGTAGTTTGAGGCTAGATAGTGCTGTGTGGAAAGTCCACCATTTCTTTTTTAATTTTTTTCTTGTTTGCTATTTTTCATAACTACGTACCTACATTCAGTGATTTTACATGTTAAAATTTGCGAGCGAGAAGTTGTTTGACGGTTTTCTACGTCTTATCTAAACGAGGCCGTTTATTCCTATTTTGGCCGAGACTCGTATAATATTTTTCTATGATTTCGCTCACTAGCACTACAAGAATAATTAAAAACAAAAAACTGTCGACCAATTTCTGTTATTGTCGTGTTGGAAATGGATGTTGCTGACGTGTTATTATTTCAAGGGCCGAAAAGCCGATTTTTTTATAATGAGTAATTTCTGAGTAAGGCAAAAAGAGCATTTTTTATCACCAAAATGATGGTGCGGTTACGCTGTGATTGAGCCACTTGCATATACAAGGTGTTCCATAAGTTGTGTATATAAACTTCAGGGGGCTAGAGTACCCATCAATATGAACAACTTTTTCTAAGGAACCAACACTGTGAACGCGAAAAAAAACAGCTGTTTCATACATTTTAGCCTGGTAGGTATTGAACTTTTGTAAAAAAACAGCTGTTTTTTTTTCGCGTTCACAGTGTTGGGTTCCTTAGAAAAAGTTGTTCATATTGATGGGGACTTTAGCCCCCTGAAGTTTATATACACAACTTATGGAACACCTTGTATAATGTAGATTTTAGTATGAAAACGGGTGTAAGCTTGATTATTTTAATACAGCTATTAAAAAACAAAACCCCTCTTTTGGTAGTCGGATAACAAAGCAATTGAAGTAACAAACCAACACAATCCCAAAGAATTTTGGATAATTACGTACAAAAGGCTTCACAGAACGTTTAAACAAAAGTACAATTCGACGTTTAGTTAATCCGAGAACATTGACCGATTAGCGACCGCGTGACCGGAGCGCCACAGGTTATCTACCAGTTTGTACGTCAAACCACATCACAGTTACTACTCGTACAAGTAAGTCATAGATTAGTGCAAAGTTAATAGGCTAAAGACAACTCGATCGTCGGTCTATAGGTAACTATTAAGTTTCTTAGGCAAATTTTGCTTGCAAGGTAAAATATTTATCTTTCACACGCTGTGCCTGTAAAAATGTAGCCTTTAAAAGCTATGATCGATTAACATACATCTAAACATCCACTAGTTAGTATTCTAACAGTAACGATGGGCCTGCAACCTATCCCGTACAAAATACCAACTACTGCGTACCAATTTGGGTACCTATTTGCCAATTGCAATGTTTGGACATACCTCTCACATCCCCCTTAGACATCCTTAAAGAATCTAGAGTTCGTAGTTGATAAAGATACCTAAGGGAATATCTACCGTGCCTGGGAATCGAAGTCATGAAGCTGTTTCAGTTTTTTTATTTATTTATTTATTGGAAAACCAACAGCTTATTATAACTTAACTAACGTACACGTAGAAACGAGAGAGCCAATTAAAGGTTTTCACGGATAAAACATATTATTAAATTATAAATTGCGAACGCCGTAATCGACAGTATATAATAAATAAATATTGGTGGACTTTCCACACAGCACTATCTAGCCCCAAACTAAGCCAAGGCTTGTAATATGGGAACCAGATAGCTGATGTAATACATATTATATACTTTTTTTTGTAAATACATACTTATAATATTATATAACACCCAGACAGAGAACAAACATCTATGTTCATCACACAAATATTTGTTCTCGGTGGGGATCGAACCCACGGCCTACGGCGCAGAAGGCAGAGCTAGTACCAACTGAGCTGTGAAGGCTGTCAAGGCTGTCAATATCAAAATAAATGGAGTAGAGAATATAATATTGTATAGTTATGTATGTGCACTGATCTCTACTATACAAGTACGCTGGATAGAAGATATCCATTCAAATGACAAGTCGTTGTTTGTGCCGATTCAAAGCGCCCCCACCGAGTGTCCCGCGTACTAAAATTTACTATGGCGGACGTTTGTTTACATTGTCTTTCATTGCAAAAAAGGAATTTTAGGAAAAATCGCTACTTATTGTGTCATTTGTGCCCTTTTCTATGTTTTGTGAATATTTTAGCGTAAGAGTTGGCTGTTATATTACATGAGAGTGTGTGTATTTTGTAAAACTCGCTACCAAAAGGGCAGTGGAGTAACCTTTCACAAGTAAGTCTAAAATCATAACATTAATGCAATAAAAAGAGTGAAAATCACGTTTCTATTTCTATCTGAACACATATGTATGATTTAACATGATTTGAGCCTAATTTTTATTCAATACTAAGAATATAACTAAAGAAATAGGGTTGTTTGTAATCTATCGACAAATCTATCGACACAATAGGAAACAACCTTACTAATTACAAAATTTTTTTGGTTGCATTTGTATAGGAATCCTATATAAGAGTGCTTCCCAAGAATTAATAATCGACATATTTTTACATAAAAATAACATTATTTCAGTTGCATCTACTAGGTAATGAGTTGGCTTGTATGTAACATGCATAAAGAATTTTTAACCACAAAGTTAATTTGTCATTTTGTTTAAAATTCCAGGTTTCCAACTGACTCAACAAGGAAGTTAAGGCTGCAAAATATGAAAATTGATATTTGGAGTCCCAAAGCAAATGATCACCTTTGTAGTAAACATTTCACAGATGACTGTTTCATTTAACTCGCTGTACTTACGTGGACGTGGATGTGTACCTACATTTTTTTCTGGCACATTCATGTGACAACAATAAAGCCAAATGCAAGAAATCCATTTATGAATGCTGTCTTTATATACCTAGATGGTAAAAGAATCAGCCTGTATTGAGACACATAATGGCCTCTAATTTGAATTCTTGTAACTTGATATCATAAAAAGAACCATAAAACATTTGGCGAGCTTAAGCTATGCACTGACATTAGGGTTACATTTATCCAGGTTGTTTGCACTTTTTTTTTATTTTGTATTTAAGAAAAACATATTTTCAGATTCTACTTTGTCTACTGAGCCAGCTCACCGCTCAATGATGGCTGCCATGATCAGAAAGATAATGAAATCATCTTGGAGAGAGTTTCACACAGCTTCCCTGATCCAAGTGTTGATGAATTGATTTACAGGACCATTTCAAAGAAACATTGCTTTCGGATAATTTTACAAGTCATTCTCATGTATCAGATTATACAACAAAAAAATACTCTATGTATACAGGTGTTAGGTAAGAAATTTATTATCACGACAAATTATTTGGGCATGGCTATAATAAAATGTTAATGTCTATGTAATATTTTTGTTTTATTGATTCCCTAAGTAAGCATCCTAAATATATACATATATGTACAAATCTACATCTACCATTATATAAGGGAGAAAGTAGGTAGGTGCGATGTCAAAAAAAATTTACACCCTAGCCGGCACACGTGGCGGCGGAAATCAAAGGATGCGCTGTCTCTTTCGCTCGACGGCGAGTCGAGTATGTAGGAATAGTGATATAACTGAGTTATGACATAGGTTATTAACCGGAACTACTTAAAGGTACTGTAATTTATTCTGTACCGGAACATCTGTTGTATACAATAGGAATTTTAAAAGAAAAATTGTAGTTAAAATTGTACCTCCTACGATTTTATGTGGATAGGGGCTTGATATATAATGTTGTTATTTTTGTTGAGCCCAGCCGGACATGTCCTAGAAATATTATGCACTATTTTGGAATTACCTTTTATTGTGCAAACATTCTATCGTGGCTTTTTATCGATGCTACTATTGTTATCCCATTACCCCATCACTAACATTAGTTCCGTGGACGTTCACTGACGCTCTCAGCGCCAAAATGGCGATAATCAAATGGGAACATAAAAACGCCGACAATCTTCTATCCAGTGTGTAATAGAGATCAGTGTGTATGTGTATGTTATGTCTATTAATTACCTGAATTCCTTGTTCAACCGCTGTTTTCATTTTAGCTATAAAGATTTAAAAACCCCGGATTTGCTTGACGATTTAAAAATAGATTTTTACTAAATACACAGCACACAGACACAACTAAGTAACCAACCAACTTTTGCTTCTTTGCGTGTCGTGTCGTTTAAAGGGCTGACAACTATCAAACATCTTCTCGCTCGCACGTTTCGACATGTTGAAAGATATAAAATCACTAAACTCATTTTCGAAAAATCGCAATCAACCATTTTGTGTGCAATCACATTGCACACAGTTTAGTAAAAATTTCATTTTTATCGATACATGTTTTCCTAGTTAAAAGTTTGCCTATGTACGAAAACTAGTAAAGCAAACCTGAGTAGGAAAACTTGTATCGATCACAATGAATTTTATACTAAACTGTGTGCAATGTGATTGCACACAAAATGGTTGATTGCGATTTTTCTAAAATGAGTTTAGTGATTTTATATCTTTCAACATGTCGAAACGTGCGCGCGAGAGTCACATTAGCTCTTGTCTTCGCCTTAACTGCAACTAAAATACGAGATATCGCCTTTTTTTTGTAGACTAACCAGATGTCTTATCTAAAGCCTATACAATGATATCTTTATTTGTACAAGCTTCAAGAAACGTTGACTTAATCTGTGAGAATTCTACCAAACAGTGTTCAGGATTAAGGCGAGTACCGACCAGACCAAATTGAGACCGATTGTGACAAAAGATCAACCATGAAAGAGATAAAAGTATAGCCCACAGACAAATGGTGATCGGTAGCGAAAACGAAATAAAGCAGTGAAACAGGCAAGCAAAATTATGAATGTGAGGGTTGTACCTACCAACGCCGCGCACTGTTCAATACCTTACCTAGCTACCTTAGCTAAATTGACAGCACACTTATAGAGAAAAAAAAGCTGCTACAATTTGGCATGGTAAACTAAGTTAGGTAGTGAAATACACAATAGATACTATTGGCAAGATTTAGCCACAAATTATCGTTTCTTTAGATGTGTTTGATTTTGTAAAGGACTTTGAAGTTTGCATAGTAATAAGAAATTACACATGACAAAATATTAATCTCGGACCATATTTTAATAAATATACGTTTACATTACTTACATTATTTACGTTACAAAAATATTTAAGTTTTTTACCGTCTGTGTTGGCAACATATACGTCATCAAAATATCGAAGTATCTTCACCGCGTGCTACCCTTACAGCCTGGTTTACGCTATCGCTTTTTTGGCTAACTTACGATTGTCACCTGTCTCAGAAAGGTCCAAAGATCACAGTTTTATGAATGAATGACTTACACACGCTCGGACTTAGTATTTACTCGCATTGTGTCACCTCCACTCGACTAAATAACAATTTCACTGCTCACCCACTTCCGTTCGCCGCGCAATACTAATCGCAGCTACAATGACATTTCTAGTTAAGCCTTGCCGAAAGACTTCAACTTGCCAAGGAATTTTAAACTCCCACGCATTTATGTTACAGCTTAAATTCGATTGAATGCGTTTTCGAATTTTTTTCTTGCATTTTTACAGGAAAGTAGTCGTTTAGTATATGGATTTTGGGTCGATTTTCGAGTGAAAAGGTTCTAAAGGATCAAATATAGTGTTAAAATTGAATATCCGTTTTGAGTTTTTTTGTAAAGTATTGTGGTAGTAATCTGTTAGTTATATTAACCGGTTGATGTACCGACTTTATGTGGGCATTTTGTGGTCCTTTGATGATCAGATAAAGGATGTTCTCGAAGACGGACTATTCAAGTCAAGAGGCCAATGAAATGATCATTTGTGAGAGCTTTTTCTAAGGAAAGTAAATAGATTCAGCTTACGTGTGTAGTGTATACGCAAACTGGTAGTAGATATAGGGGGTAAGCCAATACATCCTTTTTTAAAAGTAAAATTTGTAACCTTATTTTGTCCTGTGTCTTAAAACAAAATTATATCTTTGGACTACCTTTAATCTGTGTTATGTTTGGACGTGCATCTGTATGTACCGTGAATTTTTAGATATTCCATAGTTTGCTATCTATGAATAAATATTCACAGTCATATTACTCCATCGTATTTTTTTTTGTCTGTGGTAAGAAGTTTTATCACAAACATCCCAAAAAGGCCATGAAAAAATCACACTTCCATGCCACCGCTAATTCAAATATCGAACGGCAAATGTTGGAACCTATTGCGTCACATTAAAATTAGCTTATTATCACGACTCCCCCTTATTAGCTTTTGAATTTCGATCGAGCATGAAACTTGGCCTTAATTTCGGTTAGTAAAATAAATTGGATATTAGGTCTACTTACGTATTGGATTTTACAATCTGAATCGATGTGATTTATTTTTAAATTTTCAATAGCGTAAAAATATCCCGTTATGGAACCACCACTTCCGATAATTTATAGAATAAAGAAGATAAGGATACGTTATTGTTAGTATGGATTAAATAGTACTTATTTCTCTCAATTGATTAACAAGTTCACATCACAGCCTCAGACATTTTCACATGCCTCTTACAAAATTCCGTCCATTCAATGCTATTGGACCGTAGTACGCAAAAAGTAAAACGACAAACACACGTCACCAATAAACTATGAAAAGACCTTTATAAAGTGGCTAATACCACCACAAAACCTATATAGAGTTGTAAGTAGCAGATGTAAGTACTTCAAAAGCTTTGTAAGTACGTAAATCGGTAGCCAATGAAAGCTGAATTACTCAAAGACGTACTTCATTATAGAAATCCACTCTTCCGCTTGAAATATCGATTCTATAGACAAGCGAATAAAGACTATAATAGATTTACCGGTTTTAAACCGGATACTGGTTACATTAAGAACGTATTAAGATAACAATCTGATGAATGCAGATTTTTCGGTGCACTCAATTGATACTAGATGAATGGTCCGGGAATTGCCTTTCTCACTACTGATAGGTTTTCAATGAACAATGATCTTTATAGTGCTACTTACAAGCTTCAATTTCGTATTGCTTGTGATAGAACTAGTCTGGTTTCGTGAAATCTTGTCTTAGGTTCAAAGCACTGTTTGTCTTCTGCACTTAACCTTAAGAGTTAAGGCGTATGCACCTTATGCTATAATATCCTTGGGATTTTATCGAACAAAGTTCCTTCATACTCCTAAAAAGAAAACTTTGTACAAAAGCTTACTATAAAATATCTGATTATATAGAAAAAGCTTGGGCCTGATCTATGCTCCAACTCATTAAAAACACTAAACAATTAAGTAGGTACCATAATAAAATTGCAAAAAGGATCATACAAAAAAACGCTAGGAACCAAGCCGTAAGTTTCTTGCCCGTTCTTCTAGGCTTTGGTCGCGAGGAACTGGCGATAGGTTCACCTAGTATATAAGACATTTCAAAGTGATCCTTGTGATTGTACTGAATAAAGACCATTTTGATTTTGATTTTTGATTTTCTTTTCAATTTATTTTAGAAACAGCTGGCTTGAGGCAGTCTTATAGCCGAGACGTAAACCACTAATGCTACCATCATACCACTTTGTGTCCAATTTCTACAATTCTTTTTTTGTTTGTGTATTATAAAAATCCACCCCAAAAGAGCACAACCACTCGAAACCAATCATCTACAGTCCACTCCACGCCACAAACACGTGACCTATCGATAGAATTCAATCGATAATCGACTCAGCCCATCACTAGCTTGTGAGAAATGTAAATAGTTATCTCAATGACATCGTTAATTGTTTTGTTTGCTTTGCTATGGTTGGTCGGACAATACTGTGCGATTTTTGTTGCAGAAACATGGCATTGAGAGTTTTGTGATATTTACTTTTGGGTGTCGTCATTTATTCTTTTGTAAAGCCATGAAGGTTTACTTAGCCTTTAGCAAAAATTAAAAACAATATCAATCAGACATGGCAATCAATCTAGAATTCGATTTTTGAATCAGAATGCATTGTCAATCACGTTCAAATTTATTCTAAAATTCAAAAATAGAATGCGATCAATTCTTTTCAAATCTAAACGCCTATGCATTCAACAAAGAACCAGTAACGATATACTATTCAAAAACTAAAATTATCATGAAAATGGTGATAACGGATTAATGCAACGATACAAAAGTTTACAAAATTAGGCACAATGCGAGACAAATTCGCAAAATGGAATCCGTATCGAACATCAATCGCATTACCATGTGACAGTATTGTGAGCGTGGCTTTATGCCGCGTATGCTAATGTAACTTTATTGTGATGGGCGTGTACAATCGAATTTATAGATCGATTTATTTGTTGAATCGATTTTGCAGAAAATCTTTGGAAGGAGTAATGTGGAACGCATGTCAACTTACATTTAATTACGGGATCGTAATAATTTACACACAGAAATAACAACCGTGAAAATCAAAGTCAAAAGGAATTTGTTAGTAAAAATTGCAATTATTACTCTGAAATGTCTAAATCTAACCAATTCACGCAAACTAACGTAGCAAACAGACAGTAAACTTACTGCTAAATTCCGAGAAAATAATAATTTAGTTTTGACCAAGGCTGCCTTAGAATCTAGGAAAACCAGTGAACACTAGGACCAATTCTTTTGTACTGAAAAATATGAAGTGCCGCTGCTCACAAATAAATATTAGGCAGTAAGAATTCTGTGAAGAACATTTTAGGCACGATTTGTAAAAGTTTCTGAGTTTATTGTGCTGCGTAGCGCGAATTTCTCGTAGCACTTTCGTAGAGGCGAGCGCGCGTTTATATCTTTAATTGGGAATTGAAAAAACAAAGTTTTTTGTTATACTGTTAAATAATGTATACTGTTTTTATCATACACATCACAGCTCAGTTGGTAGTAGCTTTGCCTTCTGCGCAGAAGGCCGTGGGTTTGATTCCCGCCGAGAACGAACGTTTGTGATGAACGAAGATGTTTGCTCTCTGTCTGGGTGTTATAGTACACTATTAGTAGGTATGTATTTACAATAAAAGGATCATACTTTATCAGCCATCTAGTTCACATATTATATAAAGTTTTGCTTAGCTTGGGGTTTTAGTGTGTTGTGTGAAAAGTCCACCATTTATTTTTATTTTTTGTCGTCATCGTAATGTTAAAATTGTATTGAAAACGTTTGAATTCTCTCATTTAGAAAATGTGTTCCATACAAAAATATTCATATTTGACTTAATAACCCTAATTTAATAACACGTTTAGTCAGCCGTTAAGCATTAACATTTCAGCATGAAACTCCATTGCCATTATCTAATTTAAGTATTTATATCACTTGCCAATAAACGGATTTGTAACGGTCTGTTAAATTCAGTTGTAAGCCAGATGGGCTGATTTGAATCACAGTATAAAGCAATAAAATCTAAAACTACCTGCATTTGTACACATGTTTCAAATCTACATGTGTATACGAGGCGTGCTCCCGTCATATGCAAAAATCATTTATCGACATTAAAAATTTCTTTATGAACGGCACTGTGCGTAAAAAATCGATGAATAAACTTTTTATTGACGATAAAATTTGTATGCACCAAGTTAATTTGCGTATGTTGCATTGTAGACCACACAATGTGACGCCTTGGGGCGCGACCCACTGCCCTCGTGTCAGCGACGTCACTACGCGACAATTCAATTATCGAACGCCTTCATTGTGCTATATTCATAAACATAACTATAAATGGCATTGCATTTTTCGGTGGCCATGTCGATTTCACGACAATCGCTCATTTGAATTTCAACCGACTGAGTGACATTTTTATGAATTTCGTATCAGAAATAAGAATAAATTTCAGTATCGTTTACGAAATTTGCATGTTCGTCGTATTGTTGTATTATTGGGTCATATCTTGGATGATAGACGTATGTTAATTTTCTTTAGAATTCCTTAACCGTTTGAAGATTGCAATAAATGCAGTTCAATAGTTGTTATTCTTCAATCTAGCTTCCGTTGTGATTTCTATTGATGTGAAATTTTTATATTCTATAAACATCTTGACCTTAAAATATTCCAACGGTCTTTTGCTTGAGAAATCGATATGTATTGTCATGAAGGATAACACAAGTGGTATACGAATTTGATTTTATATGAAAATATATCTCTTTTATGCACGTATCTATAACTTATGTAACGGATGAACGGTGTTGCGTGTGAACGTCAAATCATACAAAAGAACGGTAGGAACCAAGCCGTAAGTTTGTTGCCTGATCTTCTAGACTTAGTCGCGCGAAACTGGCACCTAGATTCACCTAGCTTTAAGATGTTTCAAAGAGATCTTTGTGATTCAACTGAAAAAATACTTTTGGCTTTGACTTTGAGCGGAATACTTTGGTACATAAATACTTTCTTGATGTAATAGTTGATGTAATTAGGTATTTTTCGAATATTGTTGATGATGTACACACGGATATGCATCAGGCTATACACTGCTTGCTTGTATGTCTTCAAATCAAAGTGATCCTTGTGATTGCGCTTAATAAAGACCGTTTTGATTTTGATCTTTGTAGTAAGTGACATTTTTCTCTGGCTTTGTGTAGTTTAATCTGTATCCGTGTGTACGTTACGATTAGTTTTGATCGAGTTTTCAGAAACAGGCTGTAAGTATCAGTAATGGGTAACCATTACCTATAAAAGCTCTAGTGTCTATCTATTTCGGCTCTAGTGGCTAGTCCCATCCAACATTTTGATTGTACCCGTTTCGTAGATATCCCTACATGGTCAGGAAGACCTATGGGTGCATTCTTTTGACTAAAAAGTTACCTCTTTTTTTGTTCACTCAAGTAAAAATTGAGAAGAAAATTGAATCTATCTTTGGTGGTAATTAAATATCCTTGTACACTTCTACACTAATATTATAAGACGAAAAATTGATTGTAACGAATTATCTCAAAAACTACTTGTCCGATTTCATAAATTCTTTCATCATTAGATTGCTACATTATTTCTAAGTAACATAGGCTATATTTAAATGTTTAACAAGCTCGAAGTAAGTAATATATCTTGACTTAAAAAAACTCTGGTTTTGCCCCAACTTTGATGTTTTCACTGCTTTTATTATTCCTGTTAAATTTCCTATTCCTGTTAAATTTAACAATAGCGTAATACCACATTTTTATACAGAATTCTGAAATAAAGTAAGGAACTGCTGAAGTTCGGCTTTTATTTCTTTGGGAATTTCTTGGATCCTCTATATTTTATAGTATCCAGTACAACTCAACAATACTTACCATAGTATTATGTCATAGGTAACCAGTCAAACTTTTATAAAAAAAAAGTTTAGTCGGTGAACCTCTGCACAGATAGGTCAATTTATTTTCACGTAACCGGTAGGTTAAATTGTTGAATATAGGTATCTCATTGTCTAAATGCCTGCTTATGTGTTAACGACTTTACAGCTAATAGAATACCCAAGTAAAGAGTGGTTCATGAAATTAATAATTGTGTTCAGTGCAAAATGCTATAATAATAAATAAATACCTACACATTCCCAACTCGGAATATTTATTCAAGCAGTTACCTTCAGATATACTTTCATGCATTAAACGTGGCAATAAATAAATTATTCGCTTCATTTTAACATAATTCATAAGCATTGTGATGGCATAACGCTAAGTGGCCGTACAATGGTTCAGGTGAAACGACCAGAAACTGTCATGCTTATTCTTGTTCCATCCATGGACAAAAAGAAGAGACGCAGAGAGAGAGACCACGCTCTCAACAACGCGCGCAACCAATTTGCATTGTACGGCCAGCTAGTAAACGTTGAAATTCTTACTTCGAACTGTTGGTCTCGTTCTGCATAATAACATCCGTAAGGCAATGGCGTTGCTTAGCCAATCAGCACGCGCGCTCGGCACTCGTGGGCGTACCGGCGGCCGCTGATTGGCGGAGCCGCTCGGATTTATCACTCGATTTGTTGGTAGTGCCGTCGCCGCAGTCGGGTCGCGCGCGATTGTCGAATTGTCGCCATTGTGTGTAGCGAGCTACGGACGCGTTGTGTGGTGTCTCGATTCGCACGTCATACGATAATCGAGTAAATCGATCGGTGTAATAATCTGTTACATAAACAATGTTAAAGAGTTAATGAACTTTGGTTTTTGATTTGTTGAGGAAACTTGTGTGTCAACCGAAAGTTGTGAAAGAAGTGCCGTCGGACTTTCCCGCGCGTGTTTTTAAAACGACAAAACGGAGCTGGATTTGCATCAACGTGCCAGCGGCCACTTCATGAGGTAACTATTTAAAACTACTCATTGTCAAAAGAACAAATTGTTATCGATAAAATTACTGTGTATTTCTGTTTCCGCTGGTATGAGATGCTTTCAATGTCAACGAACTTTTGAGAACAAATCGATTTCACGGCTTTGCCGCTTTGATCGATGACAAACGACGATTTGTTCTTTTGCGGCTTCTTTTGTTTTGCTTTGAAATTATTCAACTAAGCTTATTTTTAGTAGTTATTTACGCTTTGAGCTTCGAATTATTCTTTAGGCTATTAGGTACCTACATAGAAAATTCAACGTAACCGTTTTGAAATCGACAGTTTACCTAAAATACCTAAGTTATTTTTTATTCACAGCTTTCATATAAGAATCTGGTTATTTATCTATTAATATCAGATAAAGTGTTTTAATGACAGGGAGATGATATTAAAACAGATTAAAGGGTTTGTGAGACAATAAATACGTTCTCAGAGACAATAAATGCATTTCAAATGATACCCCCTTTTTGTTATTTTTGGGGTTCCGTCGCACTATTTATATTTTAGGGTTGCGTCGATTTTTCCTGCTCGTCCGTTTATTGCTACTTTGGATCTTAGCCCACATCAGCCTGTGAGGCTGTGGCTTTTATTATCTTGGTGTTTTAAGATAATATAATAGATAGAATAAATAGGTAAAGTATCTACTTAAGTTGGTACTTCGACTTACCTACCTGTTATGAAAGTATCTACCATCCTAAGCAGGGAGCGAATAGCAATGAAATCACTTACTTATGGACTCTTTCTTACAAAGGTTTTCTCAAACAGCTAATACCTAGGTAGGTATATTAATGTATCTTACATTGTATACCTATTAAGATGCTGAGTTATTTAACTCCTCATGCATTGTACCTATAGGTATACTAGATAAGACACACGTAGGATACCACGTATTTTTTTGGGTTCCATACCCAAAGGGTAAAACGGGACCCTATTACTAAGACTCCGCTGCTGGTCCGTCTGTCACCAGGCTGTATGTCATGAACCGTGATAGTTAGACAGTTAAAATTTTCCCAGATGATGTATTTCAGTTGCCGCTATGACAACTAATACTAAAAAACAAATCAAAATAAATATTTAAGGGGGCTCCCATACAATAAACGTGTTTTTTTTTACCGTTTTTATAGAACCCTTCGTGCGCGAGTCTGACTCGCACTTGGCCGGTTTTTTATTTTTATTACAAATTACCACATAATTAGGGAATCGTCTTTTTTTAAAATATGGCGGCAACAGAAATACCTACATCATCTGTGAAAATTTCAACTGTCTAAGTATCACGGTTCATGAGATACAGCCTGGTGACAGAAGGATAGACAGACAGACAGGCAGACGAACGGACACTTTTACCCTTTTTGTACGGAATCCTAAAAATACGTCCACAGAAAGTAAAATCTTTCTTTTATTTCTGGAATAATAAGCCCGTACTAGATCGATATCAGTATAAGATTATGTTGCTGTTTGAAAGCGGCTTTACTATTAACTAAGTAGGGTAGTCAGATGTGACGTCTTAATTATGTTGTAGGGTATGTAAGAGTTGCGCTTCGTTGCCTCTCATATCCGCTATCGTATAAGCATTATTAAAATAATGAATACCTTACCACATAAACATCCTGACACTTGAGCAACGCAACGCCTTTAAGTCAAAGTCAAAAGGTATTTATTCAATAAAATCACAAGGATCACTTTGAAACGTCTTAAAGCTAGGTGACTCTAGGTGCCAGTTCCACGCGACCGAAGCCTAGAGGAACAGGCAACAAACTTACGGCTTGATTCCTACCGCTCTTTTGTATGATCCTTGTTATAATATATTATGTATTATAATATAATATTGAAGCTCCAGAGCAGCTACAGAGAAAAACTACAGAGCTTTTACGTTGGTAGGTAGAATGCTCATAGCATTAGGCCTGCCTGTTGTACTAAGTTTTTATTGTTGTGCGAAAAAGTGTTAAATAAATAATAATGAATAAGCGATCGTTTAAAAGCTATGAAAGCTGCAGAAGCTGATCGGGTCCTTCTTCATCTGCATCCAAATCACCACCGGGGATGCTTGAACATTGCTGCCACCAACCCGATGGTCCTTCTCCGCTATTTTAAGTTGTTGGGCTGGCTGGGGTGAGGTTAGCAGGGGGACAATGCATAATACACCCTATTGCGGGACGTCCGTGCAGATCTCATTCCTCCACCACGAATTAGATAGAATTAGAAGCTATAGGAACCAAGCCGTAAGGATTCTTGGCTGTTTCTCTAGGCTTGGTCACGTGGAGCCGTCTTATAGATTAGCTTTAAGATTTCTTCTTAAAGGTACTAAGAATAAATTGTAAATCTAGGTGCTAGCTAGCTTGTGATCTCTGTTTTAATTTGATTGAATAAAATTATTTATTAAATAGCTTATTCCACAAACTTCCGTAATGAAAATCCTTCGCAGGGGTTTTGTGGACTTTTTGCCCAAAAATCTCCTTAGCGTCCCCTGCGAGAGCCAGAAGATTTGTGAATAAAAAGTACAAAAATCCCCTGAAATCATTTACACCGAATATTTTAAAAGTCTAATTAAACATGTATGTATTGTTCATTTTCAACATACTTATAACAGAACACTCCACACTTATATTTTCTCACAAGGTTTATTAGCTGAAGGTCTCGGCAGAACAACAGCGCCTCACTTCTAAATTAGTGTTGAGGCATGCGCTGAGTCAAGACCTCTTGGAAAAAAAGGAGGAAAAGCTCTAAATTCTTTATCAAAGCTACGCTAGTTCCGAACCGGCACTATGAGTGTAAGATTTTGAGATGAGATTCCAATTAGAAAATTATGTTTTGGAAGTGGATCCCTCGTTGGACATCATGTTTTAATCAATAGTTTAATTTCACTAGATTTGATATTTTATCATTTAATATCGAATAATAACATTCATGGATCAATAATTCATGGATGCAGTAATTCATTCATATCATAAGTATTATGATATTCAAATAAGAGAATAATGTTGGTAATAATTTTGAATTTAGTCTGCATTGCAAGCAGCGCCATCTAGTTACTATGTAAGAAAATATACTACGGGAACTGTTTTCTGATATTAATATGTGGGTATGAGCTGACAGATTACGGTACCAACATAATTTTATTAACGTATCAAAATCAAATTATATTTATTCATTCGAATCACAAGAATAACTTTGAAACGCCTTAAAGCTAGGTGAATCTAGGTGCCAGTTCCACGCGGCCAAGCCATTATATTTTTATTATTTATTATATTTATATTTTATTTATTTATATTTCATTATATGTCATCATTATATTTACATTATGTTATCAGGCATTATATTTTTGTGTGTGTAGGTATATAATTACTTCTTTTTAGTAGGTACTTATATAATAAAGATAACGCTGATGCACTAAGCCAGATACTCACCAACCCCATAGGTCACGTGTCACCTCGATAATAAGAAACCTATACTTATACAATTTTTAAGACCCGGTAGGCGTCGGTACCCCTGCACGGACCTATCTTCTAGCATTATTAAATCCTTATCCTGACATACTGTAAATAACGCACAACCGCAAGTTGCAGCAAATTAAACTTTCGACTTGAGGTGATGTAGGGTTTGCTAAGAAAATAACTCGGAAATTCAAACCCTAAAGAGATGCAGCGAGTTTTGAAATTTGTATGAAACCAGTTTCACGAGCGAAGTATCTCGTTACATTGGTATTGTGTAAGGTTACTATTTTGCACCTAGCTCTGACACCACTCACAATAATGATTACTAAAGGACCTAATTACGGTCAATAATACCAACACTACGACGCCAACAGGATACGAATTGGCCATTGAAATAAATACCAATTAGGGACCAACAACGGCTAATGAAGGCACAAACATCTCTGGTTTATTGTAGCTGTAACCCTTAAGGTACTGTTTGCATGGAGCTGAGCGTGTGTTCTGTTGAACCGTTCGCCACCAGAAATGCTATTTTGTCAACAACACTTGCCTAAGTGAGTTTTTAATACATTCACCTATCATTAGCACCACCCGCGTGAGAGTTTTGACGTTGAAAATGCCAACGCGAGTGCGACGAAACTCGTGATCAAAGTGAAAACGGATTCACTAGGTGATACTCCCCGTGAATTTTTTTATGGAATATAATCAATCCTTTTAAAGTTACCAATATAAATATACATCCCTCACAGCTTAGTAGTTTGCCTTCTGCGGCTGTGACTTTGATTACCACTGAAAATAAACATACTATGTGTGTTGAACATAGATGTTTGTTCTCTGTCTGGGTGTTTAAAAATGAGTAAAATTATATACATATATTTAATTAACTTTCTTGTGGCACGCCGTTACTTTAAGTTATAATAAAGTACGGTATAAGTAAGATAAGTGGAATAAATTCACATGCAATGACAAATTTAATGTGTGTAAAAAGATGGTTGCAGCACTTGTATGTGCTACGGAATAAAACATTACCGTATCACGCTATATTGAGTATAATATATTAAATGATGTGGCTCGCTTCTCTCTCCTGTCACTACTACTACTACTTGAGTTGCTACACATGAAGATATTAGCGACGTTATCGAACATGATCATACTTTGCTGGTTGAATTAACCAATTGGAGTGTACAATTTTAAACTGAAATATCTTTAAACTAACTCAGTGAGACATTTTGTGAGACAAGCATGCACGAATATTCAAAAAGCACCAATCATTCATCTTACTTCCTCTTCAATTTTACTTCGCTGCGCTTACAAGACCGACCCTTTAACTTTACAGCTAGGTATTACATCTTTACTGTGGTTGTTTCTCTTTGTTGTTGCCGCCTGACGTGTTCTGATGAATGTCTCAACTCTCAACAGTTTATTGTCAATAACTTGAATGCTTAAATGATGATATGTAGTTAAAACGTATAAGTAATCCTGACCTGATCTCACAATTATCGAGAACACCAAAACAGCACGTAGGCATCCCCATTGGAACAATGTTTTTTTTAATTTTTATTTGTATTATAGTGTTTACCTACACTTAAGGAAATCACTAAGATTTGAATATAGTTCCAAAAGTTATTAGAATCCGACGGCGCAGTTGTTTAGCGCGGCCCCGTATCAAGGGGAAAGTCGTGGGTTCAAATCCCACTCGGATAATAACTTTTGGGACTATATTAAAATCTTAATGTTTTTCTTATTCAACAAAGTTAAGATTTCTTTGATAAGCGCTCGAGGGAAGTGCCTATTTCTGCCGCCAAGCAGCGTTGCTGTATTTCAGTTTGAAGGGTGTGGTTGCCGGTGTAATTACACGCACATGAGGCTTAACATCTGTATGCCTCAAATTGATGGAGGGCAGTGCAGTGCTCAGCAGCTGCTGTTGTATGCTCAACGAGCTACCCGGCTAATCACAATCTGATTTACTTACAAATCTACTACCACTTATACTAGATAAAGGCGTTCTACTCTGAAAGGCACAGCTTGATTGCATTGCGTTTATACAAAATGGGAGTTAAGAAGGCTGAGAGATAAAAAAACAAATAAAATATGAATCACTAGTCGATATTTGACTCAGCACCATCTAGCCCCAAACTAATCTATAGGGATTGAAACCAGATATAAGTTTTTTCTGTAAACGCATAATCTAATAGAATATAACCAATAATAATAATAGAATATATTAAAAAAAAATCAATGATCATCCCAAAACTTTTTGTTCTGGATGGGGATCGAACCTACAAACGTAGTCAAAGTCAAAGTCAAAAGGTATTTATTCAATAAAATCATAAGGATCACTTTGAACACAGAAGAAAACAGTACCTACTAACAGTACAACTGGGCTATGAGGCCAATTAGTCAAATGACTTGAAAGTACTTACATAAAATAGGAATTTGTTTACAAATAAAATTACAATGTATTCTAGTATTTATCATACACATGAAACATTTGAGCAATCAGCATACCGTTGCAAACGATCTAGAGATAACACACCTGATCCAAATCAGTGACTGATTTATGAAGTAGTCTACTGCTCTTTGTGAAGGGCTCGTCCGGGGAAGTACTACCACCACGCCTTTTTCTGCCGCCAAGCAGCGTTGATGTGTTTCGGTTTGTAGAGTGTAGTTGCCGGTGTAATTACAGGCACATGAGGTTTAACATCTGTATATCGTAGGCTTAATATCGTAGGGCACATTCCTAGCGTGACTTACGAGGTAATGCTTTGTTATAGGTGATGGTTACCACTTAACATCAGGTGCTCATCAGCTAGTAGTATAAAAAAGAAAAGATTATAATGCCAAGTCAAAAGCCAACCTATTAGAAGTTCAACGAAGAATTACCCCGTTGATCCTCTACGAGCCTTATAAGAAAGCGCGCCTTGAAACTATTTGCCCACACATTTTCGTACAAGCACAGAATTACAGGTACTTTGTACATTGTATAATGATCACTGGCAGTTTATAGATATTCCTATTTCTGCCGCCAAGCAGTGTAGCCGTTTCGGTTTGAAATGTGTGGTTGCTGTAAACTATGAATTGAAACTATGTAACATTGGTAATATCGAGTCAATCAATCAATCAATCATTTCAGCCTGTATGCATCCACTGCTGGGTATAGGCCTCCCCTTTAAAACGCCACTCTCTCCGCCCAACTACTTCTACTATATCATCCTACCATCGGGCGGGTGGTCTGCCTCGTGGTCGTTGAGCGTCTCTTGGCCACCATTCCGTAATCGCCGTTGTCCATCTTGTTGTATTCGAGTATTTAGTAAAAATAGTATATTACTGTTACTGGTACCTACTGGTAATAGGATACCGATAAAAGTACACAATAAATATTATAGTAGAATTTCAAACGTTTTGTCGAACCGATCGTTTTTTTAGTGTAGTCTTCAAAATATCTTGAAAACCGTTATCTTCAAATGCCAAGTTAAAATGTACAAGATTTATAACATTGTGTTGACGTCCCTCTGTTCTCGCCGCCGCAAACAATCGATCGAGGTGCGTTTGCGCAGTGTATTAGCAACTCGTTGCGCCCACGATTTCACCGTGACGCTTAGATTTTTATGAAACAAAGAAAATGAATGTAACTTTGGTTTTTTGCATCTCATAGCTTTGCTTGGTACTTGATAGCGCTGTGTGTAATGTGTTTGTGAAATCAATGGTTAAACAAACAGCTAAATAAATGCCTAATAAGAAACATCTCCCATGTTTATACATACTTATAAGTTGATTATGACATCTGACAGTCCTCTTCTTCATGTTCTGACTTCGTCTGCGCAGGATTTGTCGCGCAATATCTTTATAAATTGTAGCCTGTGTTATTCTGATGTTTAAGCTATAATATTGTAAAGTTTCATTAAAATCCATTCGGTAGTTTTTACGTGAAAGAGTAACAGACATCCATCCATCCATCCATACTTACAAACTTTCGCGTTTATTAAATTAAGTAGGATTATATTACAGTTCTTTCAAAACAGAATTGTGAAGGATTTAAGTGCGCCTCAAAGAGCCGAAAGTAGACAAAAATAGTCCCAATAGGATAATTTTAAGGTTTAAATTTTAGGGCCTTTTACCTACATGGCATGACAGTCACATAACTAAACTTACACTATTAGACAAAACTCAACAAGAATAGAAAACAACGCTGAAACTCACAACTTGGGTTAAAGTTCAGGTGATCATTGATTCAAAAACAGTTTAGCGGCTTTTAAGGATGATTCGAATAAATAAATATTAATGAAGTTAACCGCATTTTCAAGTTACAAAAGTGTCCACTGCTCTCTAGCAATAAGAGGGCCTATATCTATAGGCCTCCCTCTTATTTGGGGGGGTTTTGTAGACACCACGTTCTATGAGTACTGGTAATAATCTACAACCTACCTACAAATCCAACGATCTGTTTAAATAAAAATAAATGTGTTCGATTTTTAAACAAAGACCTGTAGATAATATATTATGTCAATTTTAAAAATAGATTCTTCTTTCTTTTCTCCATTTATGGCTCTTGTCCGTCATTCAACAGACAATCTTGCCAGTGTCAAGTGATTTGTATTGAATACTTTTTAGTCAAGTTAGTCCATAGTCAAGTCGGCCGTCATTTGTTTTAAAGAAAATGGTGGCGGTTTCTTCGATATCACATAATACACTTTCATTCCAAATGCTTACACTTTGTGCTAAGACCTCAAGTAATGTTGGTTTAAACACCACCAAAATTACACAACACAACTCAAAATAACACAAGAAAAACAATTAAAATGAAAAAGCTATGTTGCTTCCCTAAATGTCAGAAAACAAATCCCGCAATAGACTCAAAACTTAGCCTCTTTTTGACGATCGTTTGAAACCATTTTGGAATGATTCTGAGTCAAAAACCTTGTTGTAATCTGGGTCGGATTGTGTTCAAATATTTGAACTGTGGTTCACGGGCTACCGTCAAATCATTACGGCGTCATAGCGGCGGCGTCTTAAAGCAAATGTTTGCCTTTATACTGGATGTCTGTCTTTACTAAAGTACCTACTGGGATGGTATTATTATACTACTTGCTGATCGAACAAGCAGATGGCCCACCTGATGTTATGTGGCCATTCTGATTGAGGACCTTTCCATACCTAAATCTAGGAGGTGGGCGTTGATGGTTACGTCACAGTAATAACTATTGTAACTATCATCGTTTCTCATTGTGTTATCTACCCCACAAAGTTCCGCAATAAAATTATGAACCATCACTTTAAGCAAACCATTACCTCGCCATTAATGTACGAGAACGTGCCCTACGACGCACTGCCCTACGTCCATCAACTTGAGGTACAGATTTAAAGCCTCAAGTGAAGTAAATAAGTGTACATAAAAAAAAGTGTCGTATCACTACATAGTATAAAACAAAGTCGCTTTCTCTGTCCCTATATCCATATGTATGCTTAAATCTTTAAAACTACGCAACGGATTTTGATGCGGTTTTTTTTATAGAAAGAGTGATTCAAGAGGAAGGTTTATATGCATAATACAAGCATAATCTCTTAGGGATAACCCACAATAACCGTGCGAAGCCGGGGCGGGTCAGTAAAAGTCTGCGTATGTGTATATAAAGGGTGTATCTAATTAAATTCTACTCCCGGGATTAGCATCGCAAAGTCACTTTTTAACACGAAAACTTGACGTTTCACGTCTTGTTATTCCAGGAACTGGGTATTTGGGTCAAAAAGGGAGTGTTTCTGTCGGTATGTGTCAATATTTGTCACCTGGCAACCGTCTATTTGTCCTTTGTGTTATTGTGCGGGTAAAATGCTCCCTTATTTTTCTATTAGTGATCGTTGACCATTCTTGTGGTGGGCTTTTTTTACGTGAATGTACTTGAATGCTTCTGCTAGACTGACGGTGGGTTTCTGAAAACTCGATCAAACCTAATCCCAAGATGTCAAGTCACTTGCTATCTCAGTTAAATTTGATGTAATAGCTGAAATAGCGAGTGATTTGACATCTGACGTTAGTCGTGTTTTATATAAACTTGTACTAGCTAATTTAAAAAAAGTACTTTGGCTATTAAATTTGGCTGTACTTTTGTATGTTGTATAGATGAAGATCTGAGACGTCATTTTCATTAAATATTAATAGCTAGAATTATTTAAAAAAAATTGAGTAATCCATCAGTTATCTAGTTCCTATAGTTTTGCTAAGTTGTGAAAAAAATATCACTAATATTTATATGTATGTATTTATTTTAGGCATATAAAACACCCATGATAATATCAGTGAGTTCAACCCAATGAAATATTATGTTAGTTTAATGTCTGGTTTTGGTAAAAAAATGCGTCAACCAAAAAATTGGTCCCCAAAACAAATTGAATCATGATCAAGCAAAATCGACTTTAAAATTAATCAAACCGTAGACTAGATAGGGTCGCGCCGCACCCCAACTAGGGTGACAATCTCTCGGCATATGTTTTTTGAAATATTCGGGTACTGCTACTTAACATGGGATTTGTGGTTTAATGGGTGCAGTACCCGTTAGTTGATTGGTCCTATAATCATCATCATTAGCCTGAAGAAGTTCACTGCCGAATATAGGCCTCTCAGACATTTCCAGGATTTTACCTCTTTTTTAGATTTTCCTAGCTTTGAGCCCTCTCAAAGCTCAGATGAAATTGCTACTAGCAGTCACGCACCAAATGGTGACCCCGTAGAAACTCGCCCAACTTAGTTGATCGGCTAGCAACGACCAAGTCGTCTTCGAATAAAAACATCCAAAGCACCGAAGCGCCAAAATAAAATTTCCCCCAGCTGTCGTCCAACACGCCTACCATGGTGACCCCAAAAAAGTTTACCCAACTTAGTTGATCGGCTAGCAATGACCTCGTCATCTACCGCCTCCAAAGCACCGAAGGACCTCAACGGATTAGCCACAACTGGTGACCCCGAAGATCAGCTAGCAACGCCCAAACTACGCAATTAACGCTTCAGTAATTCCAAAATTAATTTACTACGCCTACGCGTTACGTTTTACGTAGGTATTGGCAAATTCTGACTATAAAATTTAGCTTATTATTTAACCAGAATTTGCGGTTGCCGTCTGTTTAATAGCGTTTGGGATTTGAAATTTAGTTTCAAATTAGGGTCGAGTAATTAAAGTGGTTTATTAGTTCGGCTTTAGGCATAATAACGGAAATTATGATTAAATAACTACATAAAGGGTGCAAAAAGACTGTCATGAATATTAAAAAACTAAACCAGATTTCAGACCTCATTTTCTCAATTGTTTACTACCGAAGAGAAAGCAATTAATTGGTAAAAATAAAAAAATAAAAATGTTCTTGTTTTTGTAAATCTCGGTATCTTTCTATGGAATTATTTCCTCGACAATCAGTGCCAGGAAGCCAACGCTCTTGTTAATACGAGATTTTGAACAGCAGTACCCAATTTGGAACTGTCATGATCTAAACAACCATAAATAAAGCCATTTTGCCCTGTTGCATTCAGTTTTCGGGAGTGGAATTTTTACACTTTACACCCTGTATAAAAAAGTTGCAAGTAAAGCCGCAGGCAGGTTCTTGTATAACATATTCACCCAATTTATCCTCCCTGCATCTTAATATGAATAGTTCACGCGTCTCTGCGCGGTGTAATTGTAACAGCGAACACGTGGGGCCTGTTCGCACAATGCTACCTTGGGGTAGATATTAATAATTCTTAATGTAAATTTATAATAGTGCTAAAGCACTGGTGGGCTAGTGGTAGCGGTCCGCCTTCCGATCGTAAGGCTGCGGGTTCAAAACCGGTCGAGCACCCATGAGTATTTCAGTTGAAAACAGTACCTATGTGTGCGTCAGTACTCTCAAGCGGTGAAGAAAACATAGTGAGGAAAGCGGCATATCGTAGAACCATGGGGTTAAGTTCGAAAGGAGCCTCTTTGAGGCGCTCATCAAATCCTTTCACCACACTGTTTTGAAATAACTACTGACACGACAAGAGGAATATGAAAAGAACACGCGTCTCTGCGCGGTGTAATTGTAACAGCGAACACGTGGTGCTTGTTCGCACAATGCCTCCATACCATACATCGGGGTAGATATTAATAATTATTAGTGTAAATTAGTCTGGTTATATTGTAGTCATAAAATCATCTTTCATTATCTGGTCGTACGAGAAATGCTTATAAAAAAATAGTTCAAGAAAACTGAATATAGATTACACCATTAGTATATTTAAAAAACAACTAATAAAGGACAAAAACAAGAATACTTTTGTTACACATTATATTATGTCCAAAAAGATTCTTTTTAAAAATACACATTTGCTGAAGTGGTTATTCCATAGGTGACAGGTTGCAAGCCCATCTCTTCTAGAATAGAATATTCTAGAATACTAACTGGGTTACTCACGATGTTTTTCTGCTTTTTTAATCCACTTTTCTATCCACAGTGCCGCTGGTGCCATGTGCGACCGGACTAGCTTCGGCGCTTCCATGGGCCCCTTCCCAATGGGCATGTCAGCCATGTCCATCGGCTCCATGGGATCTCTGTCCATGAGCCAGCAGAAGAAGAGCCCTGAAGAGCACATCAAACGGCCCATGAACGCCTTCATGGTGTGGTCACGGCTGCAGCGAAGGAAAATAGCTCAGGAAAATCCGAAGATGCATAATTCGGAGATCTCTAAGCGATTGGGTGAGTTTTTTTTATTTATATTCAAATTCAAAAGCATTTATTCGGTTGAATCACAAGGATCACTTTGAAACGTCTTAAAACTAGGAGAAAATAGGTGCCAGTTCTACGCGACCAAGTCTAGAAGAACAGGCAACAAACTTACTTTCGATAACTATAACGTAACAAAAACACTATCCCGAAAAAAAGATGAAAAGTAATGGTAACTTTTTTTATTTTATTTTACAATTATGGATAGTGTAGATGCACCAATATGTATTTCATGTTGCTATAGGTACCTACAATAAATAATTGGCGTTATTATAAATATTTTGTGAGTTATCCAATTCTTTAGCTTAAGACCATTCGTATGTCTCTGTTTAAAATTACCGCGTATGTATAATAATGATACTCGTATATAAATAGTATTGCTGTTGCAAAAGATATTGATTCGATTTTTTTTTGTATATTTAAGTTTGAGTTCAACACCAAATTAAATATATATTTTAGTTATCATTCAACTATAGCTCCACCATATAACTATATTTGTCAACACATAATATTATCAAGCAACACCCACTAACGTATAGTGAGCTATTATACTCACTCACCCATTGTCCTATTCAAGTTGAATTCGCGAGAATCTCAGGTGAACTACTATTATGCAAAGTGGTGATTCCTTCATTATACCTCTTAGAATAGATAGATTATATTTGAGATCAAAAGGTCTCATTTGATTGCAAATTGATAATTATAGCACGTTTAGAAGAAACACGTTTGAAAATAATAAATTAAAGCTTGAATTTAATTTGATCACGATATCAGAATAATGCATTTCCAATCGAGAAAAATTTTTATCACATTAGTAGTCAAATAAAGTTTCAAATACCGATCCAATATACGTGATTCTAAAATGATTTCAAATTTACGATCACAAAAAACCTAAAACATCATATTAATTTCCTTGACAACTTATTAAAAGAGTCGTTTGTAAAAAATCGCCAATGCTCGGACGCGCAAAAGAAATAGATTAAAAAGCAATGCGCAATCAACGCACAGAAGCGGCGCAGCGGGACGGCCGCCACCGAAATAATCAACAGGAGTAACCAAACTCGAGCAACGGGAAATAATGGCGCGCCAACGAAAGTCGGGAGGTATTCGGAAAGCTTACGAAGCGAAGCGTGAGTTCAGATATTATAGCAGCACAACACGCGTGGCGGAATCGTTTTTTCTCTTTACTTTGTGATACAACTAAGGTTATTTTAGACTAATTTGGTTTAAAAAACTTGTATAAATCACAAGTACTTAATTCGTTATAGTAATTATCTATGATGAATATCGTCTTATTTTGATTAGAATATAAAAAGTAGATGGTTTTGGATTACACAAAAAAAGAAGAAGAAGAAGTAAAAGAAGACAAAAAAATATTTTTTCTTGTAGGTATCTTGAAAGAAGAAAATAAAGAAAAGGCATTTATTCATACAAACTGTAGGTACACGACAAGGTACAGGACAGCTGCTGTACAGGGGTATAAAACTATTCTAGATACGTAGAAATGAGACGTAAGCAGAGAAAAAACAAAAAAACAATAAAAAAGAGGGTGAGTGTGTCTTGTGGTAATTGTTCTCTCACTTTTATGTTAAAACACAAAATCTCACCAATAAGGTGCTTGCAATATTCCCCAACAAAATCTACCCAGCCTAGAAGCAGACAGGACGGAAGAGTATGGAAAAATAGACTGAATAAAACCTGCCGTGGCCGCCATTCTGCCGGTGACGGAGAGAGGAAATGCCATTTTCTATTTTTCCGCCTTTTTTCATCCAAACTGAACGCGGTAGGTAGTTACCGCTATCAATGGGACGCAGACATTTGGAGCATCTGTTATTGAAGCTTTTGTCTATAGTATACACTCATTATGTGGTTTCGTAGGGATGTGAAGTAATCGGTATAAAATGCGGCTGCTTTTTCAAAATTGTTATAGTTACCAATTATTTTATGACGTAAATGAAATAGGTTTTTAACTAAAATCGTGTATACGGTCTTATGATCTTATAAGAACAATTTTGAAGCGAAATATTTCAATGGATATATTTATTGATTAGATTTCGATTCTCGCACAGAAATGTATGAAGAACATTAGATCTCGCTCACATTTTGTATATTCGACAACCATGGGATCCAGATGATACTTGTACTTTTTGTTTTGTGGATACTTACATACTCATTATAACATAATAATGTATAATGATATTAATAAATTGTACAAGCTGGTGCCCGCGACTTCGTCTGCGCAGGATTAGTCACACAATATCTTTATAAATTGTAGCCTAAGTGTTATTCTGATGTATAAGCTATATTATTGTAAAGTTTCATTAAAATCCATTTAGTAGTTTTTGCGTGAAAGAGTAACAAACATCCATCCATCCATAATTACAAACTTTCGCGTTTATAATATAAGTAAGGAAAATCCAGACAGAAAAAACATAAATATTTGATTACACAAAAGTTTATCCTCGATGAGGATCGAACCCACGGCCGGCACCGTAGAAAGCAGAGCTACAACCAACTGAGCTATGAGGGCTTGCCGCGTCCGCTCAAAATAACAAACTTGTTCAAAATTTTAGGGCGCGACATCCTATGTGTCTTTTTTCCGACTGTGGAACAGGAATGAAAAGTATACAGGAGAATGCGAAGTAGGGAAACGTGAGGCGACAAAGCTTCGCTCACGCAAAGGACCGGTATTGTCCTGTAGAATACCCCTATACATTATTCATACAGTGTCTGTACTGAATACATTGTTTGGGAAATAAAAAACCTAGCTTACCTACAGATATTAATAATGAACAAATGAAAAAAAACACGCTGGTTAAATGATATAACTATAGTAGCTTTAAATGTTCGGTCTTATAGCAAAAAAAACTATTTTTTCCTCATTTTACTTCTTTTTTCCTGCAATACATGTAGTATGGAGGCATATATTTAGTATTGGACGAGAACGAATATGGTTTTCTATTTACCAAGACTTTTAGTTTAGTTTATTTCTGAATGCCTCTTGATGGACTCAGAGCAGCACATCGTAGGGCACGTTCCTATTCTGCGTGCGTAATTGCAAGGCAATATTAACATCATGTGGGCCACCTGCTTGTTTCAACTTGCTTCTGTAATATTTTTTTATTATGTACCCTGAAATAAAATTATTAAATTGCAATTGAATAACACAGCAATTTCAAATCAGAACACAGCAGTACAATTACCTGAAACTCTTCACAGTTGCCAAATCCAACTGAACTGTAGACCCTTTGGTCTACAGTTCAGTTGGATTTGGCAACTTTGGCAAGATGATAATGTCTTAGTGTTATTTGTCTTTACAAATAACACTAAGACATTATCATCTTCAATATTGCCATAACCTCACTGCCCTGCTTGCCCTGCGTCCATCAACATGAAGCAAAAACAATGGTAAGCCTCAAGTGGCTGTAAAAGCACCGGCACCCCCTTCAAATTAGAACACATCAGTACAAGTTTTACCTGAAACCACTAAAACCCTTCACAGTTGCCAAAACCAACTGAACTGCAGACCAAAGATAGGTAAACACTAAGAAACACCGAAGATATACATCGTCTTCCATATTGCCTTAACCACACTTGCCTTAGTGAACCAACTACAGCAAACATCGTCTCGAGTTAGGTATTACACCCTGTATGTATGTATGGTGAAATACAGGGTGTGATGCAGACATTTCCTGAAATTTTCGGAATATCAAAAAACAACTTTATCCTAATGGTTATGAGTGGAGGTTTAGATTTGAGTACAGTCAAGTTAAAAATCGTTATAAAAATATCGTTAGTTGTGTGTAGGCTTACGATCTAAGTAAATCTCAAAATAAAAAAAACATCTGAAATAACTAGCTAGTCACTATTTTTATTCAGAATAGTTTTCAAAAATATGGCAAATTTTAATTACTATGATATGTTTATACTAATGTTTTCTTAGCTTTCAACAATAATAGGCCAGACGTGGAAGATTTAAGTCCTATTTAAGTTTCGTTAGTTTTAATTCAAATTCAAAACTATCTCTTCCAAAGTGATCCTTGTGATTCAATTGAATCACATTGGAACGTCCTAAAGCTGGACTGAATGGCGGTGAATAGTACCAGGTGCCAGTTCCAATTTAAAACGTCTTGTGGGGGAAAATAGGTTCTAGTTTTTTTTTATAATACTAGCTGATGGAACAAGCAGATGGCTCAATTGATGTTAAGTAACCATCACCTATAACAAAGCATTGCTTCATAAGTCATGTACGATAAGAACGTGCCCTACGTACGATGCAATGTCAAAGTCAAAGTCAAAAGGCATTTATTCAATAAAATCACAAGGATCACTTTGAAACGTCTTAAAGCTAGGTGCCAGTTCCACGCGACCAAAGCCTAGAAGAACAGACAACAAACTTACGGCTTGGTTCCTACCGTTCTTTTGTATGATCCTTTTACAATGTAATAATATAATGTAATGTGCCCTGTAAATGCCCTGCGTCCATCAACTTGAGGCATACAGATGTTAAGCCTCATGTACCTGTAATTACACCGGCAACCACATCCATCAAACCGAAACACAGCGTTGCTGCTTGGCGGCGGAAAAAGGCGTGGTGGTAGTACTTCCCCGGTAGAGCCATACACAAAGAGCTCTACTACTCTTAAGTTCCAGTTTAAACACCCTGTATATCTTCTAGCAACCCAACACCTATAGTTTGAAAGCTATTCGACTGTACAATGATCGACCCTACCTTGATTAATATTAACTGAGTAAGCGGACGCCCCTGGCAGTTGGCTGATAGAAATTATTGAGGGTAGTGCATCAGACACTGAAAACAAACAATGTACATACGGCTATGCTGTACACGGAATTAGTAATTTATTTTTTTATTTATTTTTTATTTACTTACACCTAGATAAAACCTTACAGATACTTATCTAATACGTTACAATGTAGACATCTAACAACATTTATATAAAAATTAGCAAAAAACAACAAAAATTAAGACTCAGGACAAAAAAAAACAATAAAGATATACAAATAAAAAATAAAAATACAATAAGCAATGCAAATTACAGTATAAATTTGGAAGCTTTGGAATAATATGCTCATCGTCGCTTATTCGGTGAGATTGTAGCCAAAACAGTCTATTAATTAAATAAATAAATATTATTGGCACCACAATAGTACATGACTTGCGAGGCGGTGCTTTACAGGTATCCACTTTTTATTTTTTTATACAACTCGCTGATAGAACAAGCAGATGGCCCACCTGATGTTAAGTGGTACGTGGAATGTGCCCTATGATGCACTGCCCTGCGTCCATCAACTTGAGCCTTACAGATGTTGAGCCTCATGTGCCTGTAATGCCACTCTTCAAACCAAAACACAGCAACGCTGCTTGGCGGCAGAAAAAGGCGTGGTTTTACCCTTTGGGTACGAAACCCTAAAAACTAAACTCGAGCTTAGGTATCATATTTATTTTTCTTGTTCTATTGGGCTTGAGCGCGTGGAATGGCACTAAGATTTACTTAGCATGTATTTAAAGAAAATTTTATATTTCGCCAACCCGATCGACCGTGTGTCTCCAACTAAAAACTTCGCGATCTATTGTGCGCCGAATACCTTTGTTATACGCATCGACATTTGTCGAGCGCTATTTCGATTGATTTCGTAAACAAAACCCGCGTTTTGTTGTCGATTTATTAGTGCCAATGCGTGCACAATGCTGCCGGTAGGTAAATGGCAGGTTGCTGTGACATGTGCGGTACAAGGGGATTATTCTGCATAACGAGAAATGGAGTTTTTAGAATGTAACTCAAATTATTTGATTGTAACCTAAAATTGTCATTTTTATTTAAGTTACTGGAACATTACATAAACGCACACAGAAAAATGTATAAAAAATCTAAATATTACTACGTACTTGTCATTAAGTTACACTACGCACTATGTGCGGCAGCGGAAAATCAACAGAGAGGTTACCACGTGGTCGTGCAGTATAACTCAGAACATGTTTTTTTTTTCGCTTCACTTTTCTTATTTTAGCGTACCCTTTCTTTTATGTATAACTAGTCGTCACACACAACTTCAACTGCCTGAACTTTGACTTACAGAAGCCACCAATTCTGAGAAGTTCACACCACCATCACCAAAAATTATGAAAACTTTGGGCCTCTAAAGATGCGAACTTTCCGAATGCCTTTGCTTAGTATGTACGTGCTGAAAAAAATACCTACATAAAAAACTATTAAAAGCATACCTTATCTTACTCTCGTAAGTTTATTTAAAATACCATTCATTTACACATCGATTCAAAATAAAATAAAAACTTTTTTATAACTTCGTTATTTTATTATATTAGTATTAGGTTTTTATATTGCACGTTTTTATTGAAATCAATTAAATAAAAACATCAGTTTAGTTTTTTTTTAATTTACGTGACTTTGACAATGTTGCTTGATGTAATAAACGATATCACTACGAAAATCAGTTTTATGTTTTACCAATATACCTACAGCATAGTTGAAACCATTTCATTGCTATAAAAACAGCTTAGTTCTACATAACAAAACTCCAACATGCCACAACAAAGCCTACAATCCTATTATAGTTCGGGAGCCAAATATCATCACGTCACAACCACAAAAAGCCAGTAATTAAACGACAGAGGCCCTTGACGCCACCACAGCGTTGTGCCACAGTACGACAACAATGCTACAACAGTATTTTTGTTGTGCGCCCCGTGGGCCTGCCCTGTCGTGATAACGCACCCTTATGTGGTAAATGAAGGCTCTAGGTGACAATTCCATGCTTTAGAACCTTTGTACACAACGAGTTTTAGACGCGCGTTTCACGAACGTTACAGCGCGTTTAAAGTGATACAATCAATGCAATTACCAAGTTAGAGGGAATTCATTCAGTTGCCACAAGGATTATTTAGAAATGTCTTAAAGCTAAGTGAATGTAGGTGCCAGTTCCACGTGACAAAGCCTAGAAGAAAAGTTAACAAAGCATTGGATTGCAATGTTCGTTTTGCGTCAGAGGCGCGTAGAAAAGTCATCGTGTATATTAGATCTCGAATATAATACATGGACCTTTTTAATGATCAATTATATAAAGGATTCGCATGAATTTTGAAAATCTGAAATTAGTAGGTACTATGAGTGTTTTCCGGAATATAATTTTATTTTTATTGGGATTGAATGTCATGAATCTTAAGATGGTAACAAACCGATTCTGTAACCATAAATTGCATTCTTAAATAATGAAAATTACAGCTAAGATGTGAAAAATCCATAAATAAAACTGGTAATTTTTCACTGCACCCGCCTAGCCTCAAACTAGGGAAAGTTTGTACTTCGAGTAAGAGAACCAGATAGCTGATAAAATACTTAAACATTTACGGCCTCACCAAAAATCTGTTAAACGATAAACTATGCTTAAACTATTGCCATCTCTTACCAATGCGTAATGGCAAACAGAGACAGCGCTAATTTTAAGCATAATATAAATTTGAACACCATTTTATAGTGAGGGTTATTATTTTAATGTGTAGCTGTTAAGTCTGTTTCTCAATACAACTATTGAACTGTTGTGCTCCACATAGCTGTATGGATTATAGCGACACAACGCAACACAGCTGGGCACATCACAAATACAAACAAAAAGTAAAAACCTATTATTACGAAATCTACCAACAACACTAACCATCCCAACAAAATGTAAGTCATTCTATCCGAATTCAGCTCGCTACGTCTTTAATAGATTCCGATTCACTCTATACTTCACTTCACTTTATTTTCTTTCAAGAATTCTTTGGACAATTCTCCACGGTCTCATTGGCCATGCCTTCGTCGGATAGACCAATCGCATAGAGATGCGGTTTAATTAGGAAAAAACTGAACTAAACAAAAAACGGTGGGTAAAAACGAACTATATAACATAGGAACCGAGAATAATCGGTGTAAATTAGATATTGACACGACATATGGTCGAAAGGAACGTTAGGGCCATTAGGTAAGGACGGAACATAATTTTGGTTATATAAAAAAGTATACTGTTAAACCTTTGTACATTTCGTTAAACGTTCAATGAATGTTCACTTCAAGTCTTCGATTTCCCCACTTCCCGCTTTCAAACCTTCAAACCAGCCACCATTATCAACAAAAAAATCTATTAACACATTTAATAAAATCATGACCTAAATAGCGTTTCTTACCATTTCAATTTTACGGACGAAAGGGGAAAAGGGGTGGGAGTTCCTTCGGCATGCGTCTTTGTCCCCCCGCCCTCAAAAGGGGGGTCTTTTCACCATTGTCGCACGGCACACAAGCTTTCAGAGTAATGAAGAGCATTTTCGTCCGATTCTCGGCACAATAGAAGCTTTAATACAACGTAGAGGAGGGAGCTTTGTTGTCAACGGTTTTGTGCCTAACGTGTGTTACGTACAGTATGTTGTTTTTGCAATTGTTGTTGACAATACTCCTCTATGTTATGTAAAAGATCTGTGTCTTATGTCTGTTGTTTTGCGATAGAGACGTACGTTTCATGTTTCAATAGTGCTTTTGATTGGTATAACAGACGAGCTTGCTTGTTTGTTTAAGATGATTATATCTAAGTGTTTTTCTTGTGTTCATTTTATCTGAACTATGACAATTCCAACACCTAATTCATGGCATAAGACACCAACATCGCGATTAGACATTTATACATTTCATTATACGTACGTTCTAGAACTTTCTAAATCAAAGTTTCCCCAATTGTACTTTACAAGAAAACTATTTCTGTTAGTTACCGAACTCCTTGTAAAGTCTTCGTCAGTTTGAGTTTAGAACCTACACGTCATACTCAAAGTTTAGCTTCCTACTCCTATGAACTATTGTTGTACTTTCATTTGAAAATACCTTTCAAAAAAGTTTTTAATTAAATTCCTAGCGATTATTAGTTAAAAGGTATTCAATATTCTATACATTTAAGTACTGCTTTTAAGTGTGTTATTAATTACACATACGACCTTACTTAAAAATATAAGTCAAAAGATACACAATGCTAAAACTGTAGTCATCTCTTACTAGTTAATAATGACATCCTTAATATACAAAATTTGACATAAATATCCGATACCTACCTATAACTTTTTTATGTGCCTACAACGATTAAACAGACCTACCTAGATAACGGTGAAGGAAAACATCGTGAGGAAACCAGTTAGTACTCTAACAGCGGCGATGGGATTGCAACCTGTCACGTATGGAATACCAACTACTGCAAAATGTGGGCATGTGCAAATTTAATGTTTGGACGTACCCCTGACTTAGACATTAGACATCCTCAAAAGAATCTGGAGTTAGTACTTGGTACTAAGAGATCTGAGGGGATATCTACCATGTCTGGGGATCAAAGTCGTGAAAAAATACATGTTACAAATTATTCTATTATTTTGTTTAAAACAATGAAGATAATGAAAAATTGTTCTGAAACGACGACACAAAGTGATGAGAACTAGAGATGAGAAAAAACAGAACATAATTGTTTTCATAATAACAAGACTATTCTATTTTTCATTGTATAAGAATATGTTCGTGAATCTGTTTTAGTTTTTCAGATAACTTAAACGGTATTTATTAAGCAGGACGATACCTATGAACCTACTATTAAATTGAAAACCTCGGCCTGCCTCCATGTTGCCATACCCTATGCAGGGTCCATGTGATACTTACTAACACCCAACAACTATGTATGCACCTAAACTAAACCATGTGTAAGCAATAAATATATTTAGTATCGAGTATTGTCAAAAAGTGACAGCAAGTTATTATTTCCTTTAAGTAGCTCACACCTGATAGACCCTGATACCTGATGGAGAACAGTCCCCGCACCGTGTATAGAAAAAAATAAAACCTTACTTAAACTTAATCTTTTATTACTCAGAATTACATAACACTTTAAAATTAGGGTAAAAACTATAAATACAATGCTTTCTTGTAAATAATAAACATCAAGTAACTATTGAAACCTAATTCCTCTGTACCGGACAATCATTGTTCAGTGTTGCCAGCGATCGGTATTGTTTCGCGAACGCTGTAGGAAATAATTATAGCACTAGCAACACTTTGTAGTGTATCGACACGTGGCCTTTGTAAGTTTGTTCTAATAACGACACAGTCCCAGTGCTTCAACTCGAGGGTATTGTTAAATGAACATTGTGAAGATGCCGGTAATATAAACCTCTTTTAATATTTAAAATAAAATATTAAATACAAAAATAAAAATGTGAAGTGATAAAAGTAGTTATTCCTGAAAATAAAATATGCCAGCCCCATAATTTTATTTCCTGTAGTCCTTTATTTTTAGAAAAATCCAGCATAACAATGGACTTCTTAATAAACTGATAATGATGATGTAAATATATTTAAATAATATTATCATCATATAATTTTCATTAATGTAAATGCATATTTTCACGTGGAATCACATAAATAAACAGTTATTTAATCTACAGAAAACATATTCTTTACACGACAAAAACTAATAAGTGTAGGTAATAACTCGTTAAGCAACAAACAAAACTGAATAACTATACATTATTAGCACTTCACAACAAAAGCTTTTGTGCAATATCTGTATCGCTAATGTGAAACTACTGAATAATAACTAAATGCCAAGCAAAAGCATTAATTACTAAGTCTCAATGACGTGTAAAACACGATTTGTATTTACATTACAAATTATTCTATTATTTTGTTTAAAACAATGCAGATAATGAAAAATTGTTCTTAAAGGACGACACAAAGTCTTGTAACTAGTGATGAGAAAAAACAGAAAATAATTGTTTTCATAATAACAAGACTATTCTATTTTTCATTCATTAAGAATAAGTTTGTTATTTTAAGCATTTGTTTTGAGTCGAAAGAATAATAATAATTCTTTTTCAATGCTTTTTAAAGTAAGTTTGGTTGCGACCATTTTGATTATATTATTCTTGTTAGAAAATAGTAGTCAGATCCTTAATGAAGATTCTATTTGTATCAAAAATTTTACATACCTTAAAATGTTGTGTTTTTCATAATCATAATCATTTATTCATTGTCTCATGTTGTATACAGGTTCTTAAATGATAACAATATGTCCAGGACATGAGCCCCGTTGGGGCATTATAATGATTTTTATGCCCATTTAATGGGTATCATTTTTATATGCTTCTACATAAGAATCCAGTCTTATTTCTGTCTAATTTCATAAAAACAGACTAAGAGAAATCAGAAGACCTAAAGTGTTTCCCAACACTACTAAGTATTAATTACCTGTGGTGAATAGCGAGGTAAACCGACAACCGTGCACAACACTACTGGAGAACTATTGTTCTGGCGATTGTTCTTCACTCATATATTATTCTAACAGAATATATTTGTTTTTGCTCTATTGTCATATGCAAATTGAGTTGCCGATTGCACTCAATATGGTTATTCTCTTATATAGATAACTGTAGCATCTAAAGACCTTGGATAGTGTTCAATAATGTTTTTGAGACTGATAGTGCCGTGTGGAAATTCCACCAATATTTATTAATATTATTTGATTTCTATGTTTAACATCATGAGGTAGAAATACGACACTGATAAATACTATACCAGCAAGTGTAATTTAATTCACATTTACTACATTAAGGCAATAATTTTTCAACACCTTATTATTAATTATCATAATTATTTATCAATTTGTCGAGCTGTAAAATATGGTTTAACTTATCGTAATGTTTTTAGTTGGACAGTTTTGACAGCATAGTTGGACTCAATACAGGAATTTTATTAATATTGCAAAAGTGTCGTTAAGATAGTATTTTCCTAATCCCCTAATCCCCAAACAATCAAAGTTGTAACAGACAACTAAACATCTCCATTTCTGTTGCTCCAAATAAAAACGTAGCCAGTACGTTCATCTTTTGTAGCTATTGTCATTGAATATACGATCCTATCTCTAAGGCAACAAAGGCCGAATAGGCGACCACCCTAAAGTATAGACACAATAATGAGGAACCGGGAAAAACTTCTGTTGCGGAATGAAAAGCGCAAATTCGTCATTAGGCGGCGTTTTCCGCCATTGTTGTTCCCGTCTCACTCTCTTACGGGGGGAACTCCACAAGCGCGAGCGAGACAAAAGTTGGTCCTTCGAGCTGGATTGTTCCTTTCTATGTTAGCGACATTGTTTTCGCTTTTATGCTCGTCTGAATTGGGATTGTCTTGTCTATTTCAATGGTCGATGGCGCCCCTCCACGATGAATGAATACTGCCTTCTATAAATGGGGGTAGACAAAGGGTTGGTCTCTTGAATCGGGAGACGGGTCGTTCGATTATATTGTATCGATTCAATGCTATTGTCTTATGCAATGAACGATGGTTAGGGCAAATTACTTTTCAGCTTTTCTAAAAGTCTGTTGATGAGTTTTTGTGCTATTTGAAGCTAATAACCCCGTCCCGAATGAGTTTTTTTTTACTTTTTAGAGAGTAATCATTTTTTTGTTTGAAATTGAGTCAAGTTTTTCGTCTTTCAAATTAATAGGGATATTTGAATTGACTTAAGGTCTCGATAGAATACCAGAGCATAGCTTCCTCTCAGTTGCTATGCGATAATGCTGAGTCAAGTCAATACCTCGTATTGACGTCTTGTTTTGTTTATGACACATTTTAAATGGTTTTTTTTTCAGGTGCGGAGTGGAAGCTTCTTTCGGAAGACGCCAAGCGGCCATTTATAGACGAAGCAAAGCGTCTGCGAGCTATGCACATGAAAGAGCATCCTGACTACAAGTACCGGCCGCGGAGGAAGCCAAAAACCCTGAGGAAGGAAGGGTATCCGTACTCGATACCGTATCCTAGCGTACCGATGGATGCATTGAGAGCTGGTGAGTACTTTCATATTTCTTCTTCTTGTCGGGTCAGTAGTTTCTTCGAAACAGTGTGGTGAAAGGAAAGGGGCTCCTTTCGTTTGTTCTATGTCTTGTAACGTAATAGTTACATTTCATGCATAAAGATACAAAAAACTACAAATGAAAAGTCCTGTGAAGTTCCCTTTAATAGAAATAATAATAAAGTTAGGTGCTGTCTTGCTCGCTCAACAAGACAGCACCTAACTATCTCCTTTCCGCGAATAAACGAGAAGGCAGGCATCTGGGACCACGAGAAACTGGGACCGCGGTCCCAGTCGCCTGATTCATTAATTTAATTACTTTTCCTTAGGCAACTGGGACCACTCGCAATATTACCACTAAATCTATTGTTTAATCCGAATTTAAGTACAGTTAGAACAAAAAGTATATGAAATAAAAAAACTAATCTGTCGTGAAATATTTATTTGTCAATAAAACAATATTCTAACAAATATAAATATCTACATAAATTAAAAATAAAATAACGTGTTTTAAAATCAGTCTTACATCGGTATACTATAAATGATTTATAAACATACCTATGTACGATAATTTATAATATTTAAATTATTGTACATATATATGTTAATAAAAACTACTGGATCTACTTGGACCTACAACGACACGCGCCGCTAGTATATATGAAGCTAGTAAAATAATGCTAAAAAAAAACGCGTGCTAGCTTTTGATTTTTCTGGCGACTGTACAATTACTTCTATACAGGCTGTGGTCCCAAATGGCAGAACAAAAAAGCCAATCAGGCGACTGGTACCGCGGTCCAAGTTTCTTGTGGTCCCAGATGCCTGCTTTCTCGAATAAATAAACGAGGTGTCTAAAAAGCAGGAAAAGTTTAACTACGCCACTTCACCTTCTTGCACATGTACTTGCGTATGTAGGTACTTGCATGAAGTGTTTTTCTTCTTTTTACGAATGAAAAGTAACTTTTTCGTTAGTTTTCTTTCGCTGGTAATTATCACAACTTCGCAGGACTTTGCATTTGTAGTTTTTTGTCTCTTTATGCATGAAATGTAACCATTACGTTACTATCTGAGTGTTAAATTATTACATTAATATGTATATTCAAAAAGTTTATAAGGCGTGGTTGCCATAAAACAAGCTTTGCTTAGTTTCGCACTAGATATGATTTTATACACAGCGCAGAAGACAAAGCCACGAGAACTACCAACTGAGCTGTGATGGCTTGTATAACTGATGATACCACTTCAAATAAAAATTCAAAATGAATGTCTGATACGTCCGACTGGGCCGTCAGCGCACAAAACACTGTCCCTTGTAAGGTGTCATTATGCGTTGTAAAAGGGTTTTATAACGATTAAACGCAGTGATGTGTGCCTACCGTAATGAGCTATGATTACATATCATTGTGTCCACGACAATGTTTGCCTGCGATGACCTAGAATCCTGTTCTGTATACCTAGTATTGAAGGGTCTGTCAGTTTTGAATGGAGAGGGGGAGAAATGTATAATTAGAGATTATTGTTTTATTTGATGTAACGACAGACCATGTCTAAGTTAAAAGTGAATCTTTTGTGACTGTTCGCGAGCTATTTTCATACTAACTTTGATAACCCGTTTCAAACCCTTGGGGTGCGAAATTTTAAAAGTTGTGTCTTAGTAAGCGCCTGCACTCCTCAGCGTGTTTGTGTTAAATTTAGACCACGAGGCCTTATCGTTTCAGAGATTTTTGAAAGACTGAGTAGACTTATCGTTTTTTATTATAGATTTGAATACACCTGGTATTATGTTGCTTATCTCGAAGTTGTTGATGGGTAGATCAGTTAACGAATCCAACTCAGCTGAGCAGCGTTCAGAAAACTGCGTGACTTTCAACAGTAGTAGAGCTCTTTGTGAAGGGCTCGTTCGGGGAAGTACTACCACCACGCCTTTTTCTGCCGCCAAGCAGCGTTGGCACGTTCCTATCCTGCGTGACTTACGAGGTTTTATAGGTGATGGTTACCACTTGACATCAGGGGGGCCATCTGCATGTTCCATAAGAATGTAAAAAGTTGTATAAAAAAAAATTGTGTATTGACCATGTCCTTCTAGGCTGAGATAATGGGCGAGCCTGCTTCATTTAATGTCCCAGACACAACAGCGTCCCATTAATAGGGTCAAGGTCTGTTTGCTTGCTTTACTTAGTCATTTATCCTCTATAAGATGGATCATTGAAAATGTATAATAACAAACATTAAATTGTTCAAGTTCCCAAAATATAAATATATTTCCGTTACAGTCATCGCAGCTTACTATAACAGTATAGATAATAGGTAAAAAGAGACACAATAGAAACGTTATCAACCTATTCAGTGGCCGTCATCGAATCTAAGGCAGTATAGAATTACATAATTGCTATGCTTCGTTGGCAATGCGATAGTTACTTGCACCTAGACAGTAGCTTAACTTGTTTCTTTAAAAGAGCGTTTAGTTTTTATAAAGTACTCATGGCGTAGCTTGTTTGGTTAGGTCTTCATTTGGATTGGTGACTGCCAGTGGCATTTACTTATTTACTTCGTCACCAGAGTTTGCTTACAAAATGACTTAGTTTGTTATATCGACATAATAAAAATGACAAAATAAAGCTATCTATTTAAAATCTTTAAAATGTTAAAATAATTACTTTAATTCGTTTGCCATTTATGTTCTCATACTTAATTAAACCTTTAGTGCAATACAATATAAATATTCATTGTATTTAAAATATTTTTGGTGAACATATATTGTTATGATGTTCTCCAAAACTTGATAATTTCATAGTAAAATAAAATCCAGTAATTTTATATTTTCAAAAATATAATGTGCAAGCAAGACGTTGTTTGACTGGTTAACCTCTTAACTTACTAGCGCCTCTTAACTTACTTACTCCTAACTTACTAGAGCCAGTACTAACAACGAGTAAACACAGCACAGGCTGGGTCAGTCGCCTTTTCAACAAAAACTATGCACGTTTCTCGTGACTCCCAAAATAAAACTTAGTAACCTAATGAAATCGCTTTTTGTAAATTAACCAAGTACCGTAACGGTCAATGTATTGTGTTGTTTTGTGCCACAATTATAGCAATAAACTTTATAAAAATTTAGTTAAGCACATTTTTGTTTAATATTATGATAATTCATAGTTATTTATTTGGTTCGTAACGCCGTCGATTTATCTGCTATAATAACTTACTTGAAAGTGGCAAGATTGTCCAAAGTCAAAGTCGAAAGGTATTCATTCAATAAAATCACAAGTATTACTTTGAAACGTCTTAAAGCTAGGTGACTCTAGGTGCCAGTTCCATGCGACCAAAGCCTAGAAGAACAGGCAACTTACGGCTTGGTTCCTATCGCTCTTTTGTATGATCCTTGTTACAATGTAGGTATTATAATACATCCATCGAAATGATCCGTGCCTTTTCGTTAAGCTGGAATAAGAATAAGAATAGTTTATTGTAAAACTGTGTAAATAGATTTTACAGAAGTATTAAGGACAGGATGATGACAGGGACATGATTTTTGAATCATGTTCAAGCTTGAAGAGAAGATGGTTTGCCTATGCCCAGCACATTCTTTTTTTTATACAACTAGCTGATGGAATAAGCAGATGGCCCACCTAATGTTAAGTGGTAACCATCACCTATAACATAGCATTGCTTCGTAAGATAGAAACGTGCTCTGCGATGCACTGCCAAGCGTCCATCAACTTGAGGCATACAGATGTTAAGCCTCATGTGCCTGTAATTACACCGGCAATCACACTCTTCAAACCGAAACACAGCAACGCTGCTTGGCGGCAGACAAAGGCGTAGTGGTAGTACTTCCCCGGACGAGCCCCTCAAAAGAGCTCTACTACTCTTAAACACTACACACAAATTCTGGTCTATTGGCATAGCCAAAAAAAGACCTAACTTGTAGCTGATATAAAGTAGCTGGCCACATCATCAGAAACTGAAAAATCAAAAATGCATGCATAAAAAGTCTAAAATTATGAGGAGTTTGAAGGGCCTGTTAGTTCAATCGTGCTTTATTTGAAAGTAAGGCTTAGTCCACATCACCGAGACAGCTCCTCACGCAGAAATCGCCCGCCGCGCAAACACAAAAGATTTCATACAGAATGCATAGTTTAAATCGTCTTACTGCGTATGACAGTTGACAGTTTTCGCTGTCAATGTGAAAGTGACAATGGGGTTAGTTGGGGGCGCGTTCTCCCCGCGGGGTCAGGCTATTGACAAGGGTTTAAATTATTGAAAAATCTTGAGGGGCAGTAGATGTTATTGCTTAAAGGGTTGTTTTGTGGTGAAGTTGTTGGGATTCGGGCATGTTATACTTTGATGGTTTGAAAGGTGTTTGATCTCAGAGACAAATGCTAGGGTGAAATACTATTTGTATTTTGAGTTTTGTAGGTTTCAAATGATTACTGATTTCTTTCCAAAATAGTAGTACATTGTGTACTATCCTGCCTTAGAATCAAAGTCTTGAAAGCGTTTTTCTTTTGTCTTGACAATACTTACCTTTTATTTTTGTCTATAGTTTAATGAAACACCTGCCGATACTATATAGTACCAAGTTAATATAGGTAACATATTGTTACGAGCTCGGGGTTCATATGGATAGAAAATGCACAATAATAATCCAAGAGATGACTTATTTATTTACACTAACACTTAACATAGCTAAAACACTACTTAACACTACTTAGCACACTTAATTATCACTCAACTATCACTTAACAAAAGTTCTCTTCCTTTATACACTTCTTCCAACTCACTTCTTCCTGAGCCATTCCCTGGAACTGACTTCTTCCTCGAGTCATCTTCACCAACTGACTTCTTCCCTGAGCCATTCCCTCGAAGTGACTCTCTTCTCGAGTCCTCTCCACAAAACGAACTGACTCTCTTCTGAGCCATCTCACCGAACTGACTGCCTGTCGCTCTCGCCGACTGGCTTTATAGAGGTATACGACGCAGCTAACCCGAGAATGTTCTGGATCATACTAGACCATACTTGCATCTCTTTCCACAGTAATAGCTCTCGTTCATTTCCTTCGATTGATTCTAGAACAGTAGTCTAGAATATTCGAAAGTCTGCTATCTTTTTCTAGTAGTGCTATCTCTGTCACTCCTATGCAAATATGGCTCTATAGTGAAATGTCCTTCGAAGGTCCATAAGGGGTCCTGAAAACGCCTGAAAAAGGGTTTTCAGGATATTGCATGGATCGATGGGTAATAGCCTGAAACGGACTGAAAACATGTTTCAGGCGCCTGAAAACCACGGCAACTTGGTCGAAATTGTAATCAACTGGGAGGTGACAGAGCCTCTTCTGGCAACGGCTGAAAACATATTTCAGCCTTCTGAAAACACCTGTACGTCAGGATAAATAACGAAACAAGTTGCTAGGCGTCCGGCGCAACAATATTATCATTTGTTTTTGTGAATAAAATGCTTATGTTTATTTACTGAATGTTCTACTAAGCGAGTCTTGACTAACTGTCTTTTACTTACCTGGAATTAAAATGACGATGAAAAGAAAAAAAACTAAAACGTTAACTAAAAGTTGTAAGTAAGCGTAAACTTTTTAAATACTTAGTTATTTGTGTGAAACATAATATTGCAAACATTTTTTGCATGTTTACGCCATCGAGAAGAGTCTTACTTATCCGCGTTTTGTATCTTTTCAGTAAGAATATTAGTTTTTATGAACGATCTTATTAATTGATCGAGTAAGCGAAGCGAACGAAGATCTTAGTTTCAACTTGGGCGATTTGGCATTTTATGTATGTATGTATGTATGTATGTATGTATGTATGTATGTATGTTTGTCTGGCGATAACTTTAGAACCGTTGATCCGATCTGCATGAAATTTGATATGTCGATAGCTTGTACTTGAGAAATTTACTGGTAAGTAAATGAGTAAAATCGGATGAAGGGTTTTTGAGATATGGGGGTTTTTAAGGGAGAAAAAATAAAAAAAATTGCATAAAAAAATCAAGTTACATGTCATATGAAAGGGCTTTGTTTGGACATCCCAAAACAATTTTTACATTTTCTTTTGTGATGCTCGGTTTTTGAGATAAAATAATAAAAGTTAAATTAAGATAACCAGCGATCCAAGAGCTCCCATCCCTAAGAGTTTCGTTGACATCAAGGTTTTTCTACTGGTCGGCCAGTTCCTTTGCTTTTTCTTATTTTTTTTTCTTGAAATAAATTAAGGAGGTACTCAGTTCTCATAAAATGGTGACGACGACCAGGTCTGATGATGGAGTCAAGGTCTGTTCAACTGAACTCTTCAATAAATAGGCCAATAGAGTTGAAACTTGGTAACCATACCAAGTTAGTAGGCGGTAGTCAGAAAAAAGTCCAAAAATAATGTTTGGACTTGCCTCTGACTACTACGTACTCAAAGTTTTGATGCGTTCGTCGGGTCGCATCACGAGATCTCAGTTCGGGGCGAACTACTAGTTGATCGAGTGAGCGAAGCGAACGAAGATTCTAGTTTCAACTTGGGCGATTTGGCATTTTATGTATGTATGTATGTATGTATGTATGTATGTATGTTTGTCTGGCCATAACTTTCGAACCGTTGATCCGATCTGCATGAAATTTGATAAGACGACAGCTTGTACTTGAGAAATTTACTGGTAAGTATATGAGTAAAATCGGATGAAGGGTTTTTAAGATATGGGGTTTTTTAAGGGGGCAAAAATAAAAAAAGTGACTTAAAAAAATCAAGTTACATGTCATACGAAAGGGCTTTGTTTGGACATTCCAAAACAATTTTTACTTTTTTTCTGGGACGCTCGGTTTTTGAGATACAACAAAAAAGTTAAATTAAGATAACCAGCGACCCAAGAGCTCCCATCTCTAAGAGTTTCGTTGGCATCAAGGTTTTTCTACTGGTCGGCCAGTTACTTTGCTTTTTCTTTTTTTTTTTTCTTGAAATAAATTAAGGAGGTACTCAGTTCTCATAAAATGGTGTCAACGACCAGGTCTGATGATGGAGCCAAGGTCTGTTCAACGGAACTCTTCAATAAATAGGCCAATAGAGTTGAAACTTGGTTACCGTACCAAGTTAGTAGGCGGTAGTCAGAAAAAAGTCCAAACATAATGTTTGGACTTGCCTTTGACTACCACCTACTCAAAGTTTTTGTGCGTTCGTCGGGTCGCATCACGAGATCTCAGTTCGGGGCGAACTACTAGTTTATCTTGTTTGTATAGTTTTCTTTAGTGCGAGCTAGGGCTAGGTATGAAGGCGAAGACTACAGCTAATGTACCTCTCGCTTGCACATTTCGACATTTTGAATGACATAAAATCACTCAAATCCATCAATTTTGAATGATATTTATGAAGAATCGCTTTACAAGTTTTCGTGCTTATGCAAACTTTAATTTGTTAGTTAAGTTTTACAGAAAAAAAACAAATATCCGATTAGAGTTACTGGATTACATACTTGACCGTAAGCAAACCTGCAGGCGAAACTAGTATTATTAGTTCCTAGTTCCAGTAGTGGGACGTTAGTAGCTATGGGTCGATTTCGAGTACCAGTAGTGGGAACGGAAGGCATGGGTCAATAAAAAGTAAAATAAGCGACAACTGTTTTAGGATTTTGATCCCCAGGCTCAATAGATATTTCCTCAGATCTTTTATTACCAACTCAACTCTTGAGTTGGTAATAAAAGTTGGTAAAAATGGTCTTTGAGGATGTCGAAGGGGTAGCCAGCGGTACGTCCAAGTCCATTACATGTAGCACAATTATCCACATTCTGCAGTAGTGGAAAAAACAAGTAGCATCAATATAATTAGAAGGAGTCGTCAGTGCGGTCGTAAGGCTAAGCGTGGGCGGAGACGCCACGTGTGTCCCGACCCTTAATTAAGGGTTGCGACACACCGCGACCTAACATAGCTTTTACATTAATTGCTGTTGGGAGTTTTATGTTCTGGATAAAATTGGGGTGAATAATTATAAGGTTTGCGCTTGAGGATGTCTTTGTATTTGTACGACAAAATGTTGAGTGTTGTTGATTTTTAAAAATAAATGTTTTTTTATGAATAGACCGTCATTTGACTACAATCTTCCTGGATGGACATTTTTTAATACAATTAGCTGATGGCGCAAGTAGATGGTCCGCCTGATGATTACTGGTAACCATTACCGTTAAAGCATTGCACGCAGGATTGGAACGTCCCTACGATGCACTACCCTGCGCTCATCAACTGGTCCGAGGCATACGCCTCATGTGCCTGTAATTTCACCGACAACCACACTCTTCAAACCGAAACACAGCAACGCTGCTTAGCGGCAGAAAAAGGCATGGTGGTAGTACTTCCCCGGACGAGTCCTTCACAAAGAGCTCTACTACTCATACTAACATAAGGTTGGGGTGAAAATAATTTTCCGCAGAATATTGTTTATTACTCTAACAAATCATCACATCCATCACCAAAATAAACCTTCAACCGAAATTCAAGAATACACGAAAATACTTCAGTAATATACTAATATACCAAATCCAGGAATATTATACGACATTAACTAAAAGCCTAATAAAAAGGGCCATTACACACGCGACGTGCACGCGTCACTTTATAAGGCTGGGGACACATCGGCAAACAAGGGTACTTCGGAGGAATAAGGCGAGAGCACACGTGCCGTTCCGCCCACAGTTGGTCGCGATTGGCAATTTGACCAAAATTTTCCATTATTGTAAACTTTGGTCGTGGCCTTAATTCGGCCACAATTTTGGTTTTATTTGATGGTTCTTGAAGTCCAAAGCCACCGATTTGTTAATTGGTTTCAAAGTAACAACGAGCTTGAATAATGATGCTGGTTTAATAGAAATTACAACCATATAAAGAACAACCAAGTGAGATGTCTGAGTTACAATAGCTCAATGTGTGTCCATGTGTTTAATTTATTTAAAAAAAGTGTTGTACCTACTTATTGCTTCATACCAATAATGGGACGCCATCTTTCCCAATGGACTTACGACATTTTGAAGATATTGAAAAGTCTGTGGTGGGAGGGCTCAGAATTGTTCTTATAAATGTCTAGGAGAGGCCTATGTCCAGCATTGGACATTTTCAGGCAGATTATGATGATTGCCTTGCTATGAAAAATGCCTGTTAATATGTAGCTGGTGCCTGTGGCTTCTCAGGCGGTGGGAATTCGTTATTGAGGCACTACCTAAACTTTTACCATAATACATTATTTTACATTAAATATATTATTAGCAGGATTATCATTAATAATGGCACCTTGTTTTAATGCCTTTAACTATGTATGGTTAAGTGTGTACTGTTGGTATTACTACAAAAGATAGTAGTTAGCCAACTTGGTCAAATTGATACAGGTGTGTAATATTATACAGATAATGGCCCCATTGTCATTTGTCATATATTTGTTATTCTTCTTTTGTAATTTACTGATATGAAAGCGTGTATTCATGGGTTTATTTATTTAAATACTGAGTAAGTATTAGTGGACATTTTGACACAGCGCCATCTAGTAACAATCTAAGCAAAGCTTAGAAAACTTAAAAAGCTAGCTGGGTAGTGTAGGCTTCGTTTAAATGTATACTAGTGTAGTGCTAAAAAACCACATGGAACCAAAGGTTGTCTGGAAGAGATCGCTTTCAGCGATAAGACCACCCATCATACATTATTATTTTATTTTTATTTTTTAGTGTACTGTTGTTTTGTTTGGTGTAACAGCTTTTTCATTTCATGGAACATAACTAACTAATAACAATATTTTTTTAAGAAACGGCTTATAAAAGGTGAGTTACCATACTAGAAAAAAATATCTTAATTTATCAGAAGGTACTACAAATCGGTGATTATTTGATTTTCAAGGAAATACAATAAATTATTAAATACATTTACAAACCACAAGATGACGATAGGATGAAAAACTAATTGCAAAAACTTAAATAATAGAATACAGAATAGAAGATTTTTTATTCGACACACAAAAACGGGTACACCATCAATAGGTAACAAAAAAAACAAGGAGAAGACTAAACCATAGAACATAGCAGGTATAGGTACCTATATATAATATGAAAAAAAAAACATTTAAAAACACAAAAATAAACAATGCAGTAGGTATGCAGTAGGTACCTACTATGCATGCTGGCCAGCATTCGAAGAGCAAAAATCAACCCAGCTAAATGAAGTACTAAACCTACCACTACACACAAATTATTATTTGTGAAGCATTTAGACGGATACAGTTTAAACAAGTGCACAGTAGTACATGAAAATTAATAAAATGACACAGAATAAGGAATAACGAACGAACAGTTTGAAAGCCCATCGCCGCTGTTAGAACACTAACTGGTTTTCTCACGATGTTTTCCTTCACCGATTGATTTTGATGTTTATTATTTTTAACGGGTAAAGTCGCAGGCGGATGCTCGTATAACATGAATTAGTCCATTGTTTTGAAACGGCTCTATACAAATGTTCTATCATAAAGTTTTAGTCAAACTGTATTATTTGTTATGCAAATTTCAGCTTCAATAGAGGCTTTCAGTCGATCTGTCACATTGTAATAGTTTCAACATGTTTTTCAGGCTTTTGTTTCTGAGCCATTAATAATGCTAATAGACATGCCTGGTTTCTTGTTAATTTATGTTTATTTTGAACTGTAGATAAATATGTATTAAGTTTGAAATAATGCTTGTTAGTATATAAGGTGTCAGTTTAAAGAAATACTTTAAACATAAACTAAAAATTGGTTTTGGAACGCCATGAAAAAAAAGGCGGAAAACGTATTGTTGCGAAGTTTATTTTATTTTGACTCTTATAAGACCTCGTCTTCATATTTTTGTATTTGACAATAACACTAAAACATTTATAATCCTTATAATAATCCAATAAAACGCTTTATCATGATTAGCATATTATATACCAGCAGTTTGTTACGCACCGGATGTGTCCAATCGCGTGCGCTGCCGGAAGCCCCTCCCCCCGCCAAACTGCTTCCGGTCACGTGACGTCATTTACATGACAGTTGGTCGCGGGACGCCGAGACGAGCGGACGAGTGCAAGGATTTTTGGTTTATGGCTATGGGAAATGACTTTACTATTCTTTTGTGACTGAGAAACACTGAAATATTATTTTGACATGCTCAAAGTACCCAATTACGGAACACATTAGGGGTTATTATTGTTTTTGTATTTGAAAATATTTTCACAAGGATAAAAACACCCTGATCTTATAACTGAATTAGGAAGATACTCGTACTTATTTAAATGAGTAAGTCACTCGGTATCTATATGGTTCACTTTAGAAAAATATACAGTTTTCTATTGAATTTCATTATGGAACTGATTTGTTCTATCACTGAAAATACCTTCCACAAAAAAAAAAGACAGCTGATTTGAAATTTGCAAATCGAATTAAAACCATCAGCATCAAGAAGATTTCTTTTCCATTGAATTATATACTTTCGATAAGATAAGATAAAAATTACATCACAAACGAAAATACACCAATAACCCGCTTTTTTGGCGCTGAAGATAAGGGCGACAAAATATCTTGTCCGAAACTCTCCCCCACAACTCTTATCCTCAAAACTCTTATCTCTTGTCGTGTCACTAGTTTCTTTCGAAACAGTGTGGTGAAAGGATTTTAGGTGTCCGAAACTCAGAGTAACCAAACCATACTATGGTTTGGTCAATTCTAATATGTATAGAACGTTAGAACGTAGATATTTATTAGATTAGATTAGATTAGAAAATTCTTTATTGCACAAAAAGAAGTACATAGGCGAACTTAATGCTAGTTAGCATTTTCTTCCAGTTAACCTTTGTGTAATGTGGAGTGAGTGGTAGTGCTTTTAGGATACAATAATGGGGAGAAGCGTCTAACTATTATATAAATACAACAATACCTAACCTAAATACCTACTCAAAAATAATATTTATAGTATGTACCTAACATTTTCTGAACAATAAATAATATGCAATACTTTTACTTCAGGTGATTGCATTCACGATAGGTTAGTAGGTAGTGGACCTACTTACATCAATCCAACAAAAATATGTTTACGCAAGCTCATCAAATAAGAAATCAAACCAAAGACACATCGTGATTTGCAGAAACCATAACTAATCTATCAATTTATGCACGCTTAGTTAGGCGAGAGACAAGCGGGGGAGAATTGTATGGGATGATGATTCCGCTTGTCATTTGCTTTGAGGAGATTTGGACGAAATCATGCAAAGATAGGTTTTCTGCGAATCAAATAAAATAGAATCAAATCAAAAAACATTTACTTTGCGTCACAAAAACATAGGTGAAATATAAAAAACAATATTGTGACAACAAAATCTGTCGTCACTCAGCTTCATGCTGTAATAGTGTTTATTGCACTACTACAACGCTGGTCTTCCGTGACGCCGGGCAGCAACTGCGGTGCGAATAATTTTCTTAAAAAAAAACTTGATTTACGTACGTCAAATTGAAATGACTATGTTAGTGGGTAAATCTTAGTACTAGAACAAAGTTAGGAAAATGAAGAAAAGTGAAGAAAATTCAAACCCACGATATTACTAGGCCTAGACCACCGGTACTCTCTTACAGTGAACTTTTTATGGGAACTTAGACATATATCGGGAACGGGATAAAACATAAATGAACCCTTTATAGAGAAAACTCCTTAAATATACATTTTATCAATCACTATAAATACGTGAGCAAAGCCGTGGGTGTCAGCGAGTATGTAATAAAACGAGTTTATTGAAAGTATCTATGATCCATAATTTATTTATTACACAAAGATAACAATAGTCTACAAAACAATGATTTTACCTACACACAATAAACACTTTATTTTTTTTACTAGTGGCTTCCCGCGGCTTCGCACGCGTTGAAGTGGTGAACCGTGATTGAACCACAAACATCCAAACATCGTAACTTTCGCATTGATTTGTATATTATTAGGGTATGAATTTTAGATACGTACTATTATTAGGGTAGGATTTTAAATACCTACGTAGGTATAAGGGATACCTATAGGCGTACATTACCTATATTAGGTAGGTAGGTATAGGTACTGAGTTTAGCACAAACATGACAAATACAACAAAGACAACCTTACACGGAAAATATGTACTTATTTGTTCCTAGTTTCTACCCCAAAAGCAAACGAAACGAAACAGCTTCACGACATTGATCCACAGGCACGGTAGATAGGTACCCTCAGATCTCTTCGTACCAACTCAAGATTCCCGTTTTTAGAACATTGACGCCTCGTTGTATTCTTTTTACTCGAGCGCAACGAAGGAGGGTAACGTCTTTATGTTATTTATCCACAGAACACATTTTCTTTTAGTTTGAAGTTAATTACACAGTTACAGTTAAAAATCTCCCATACAAACCTTGAAACTTTGCAGGGGTAGTTTTAAAATATAGAAAACGTGATTTTAAATTATTTATTGTGGAGTATATTTACTTCAAGTTTGAAATCAATCGCACTATGCGTTAAAAATCTCCCATACAAACTTTGACATCCCTTTGCACGCTTATTATGGGTAGTTTTAAAAAATTAAAAAAGCCTTTCCTATTTTTTTGCCTAAAAGTTCATATACTCCAAGTTTCAAGTTTGTAGGTTCAAGGTATACTATTTTTCATGCAAACGTTTTCAACCCTTTTACACCCCTTGGGGTTGAATTTCCAAAACCCCCTTCTTAGTACACCTCTACGTCATAAGACCTATGTACTCTTCAAATTTCAAGTCTCTAGGACCATCGGTAAAAAAACTCCCATACAAACTTTTACATCCCTTTGCACACTTATTAAGGGTAGTTTAAAAAAACTAATAACGCCTTTCCTATTTTTTTGCTTTGAAGTATATGTACTCCAAGTTTCAAGTTTGTAGGTTCAAGGAATACAATTTTTCATACAAATGCTTTCATCCCTTTTTACACCCTTAGGGGTTGAATTTTCAAAAACCCCTTCTTAGTACACCTCTACGTCATAAGACCTATGTACTCTTCAAATTTCAAGTCTCTAGGACCATCGGTCAAAAAACTCCCTTACAAACTTTTACATCCCTTTGCACATTTACTAAGGGTAGTTTTACAAAACTAAAAATGCCTTTCCTATTTTTTTGCTTTGAAGTATATGTACTCCAAGTTTCAAGTTTGTAGGTTCAAGGAATACAATTTTTCATACAAACGCTTTCATCCCTTTTTACACCCTTAGGGGTTGAATTTCCAAAAACCCCTTCTTTGTACACCTCTACGTCATAAGACCTATGTACTCTTCAAATTTCAAGTCTCTAGGACCATCGGTCAAAAAACTCCCTTACAAACTTTTACATCCCTTTGCACATTTACTAAGGGTAGTTTTACAAAACTAAAAATGCCTTTCCTATTTTTTTGCTTTGAAGTATATGTACTCCAAGTTTTAAGTTTGTAGGTTCAAGGAATACAATTTTTCATACAAACGCTTTCATCCCTTTTTACACCCTTAGGGGTTGAATTTCCAAAAACCCCTTCTATGTACACCTCTACGTCATAAGACCTGTGTACTCTTCAAATTTCAAGTCTCTAGGACCATCGGTCAAAAAACTCCCATACAAACTTTTACATCCCTTTGCACACTTACTAAGGGTAGTTTTACAAAACTAAAAATGCCTTTCCTATTTTTTTGCTTTGAAGTATATGTACTCTAAGTTTTAAGTTTGTAGGTTCAAGGAATACAATTTTTCATACAAACGCTTTCATCCCTTTTTACACCCTTAGGGGTTGAATTTCCAAAAACCCCTTCTTTGTACACCTCTACGTCATAAGACCTGTGTACTCTTCAAATTTCAAGTCTCTAGGACCATCGGTCAAAAAACTCCCATACAAACTTTTACATCCCTTTGCACACTTATTAAGGGTAGTTTTAAAAAACTAAAAATGCCTTTCCTATTTTTTTGCTTTGAGGTATATGTACTCCAAGTTTCAAGTTTGTAGGTTCAAGGAATACAATTTTTCATACAAACGCTTTCATCCCTTTTTACACCCTTAGGGGTTGAATTTTCAAAAACCCCTTCTTAGTACACCTCTACGTCATAAGACCTATGTACTCTTCAAATTTCAAGTCTCTAGGACCATCGGTCAAAAAACTCCCTTACAAACTTTTACATCCCTTTGCACATTTACTAAGGGTAGTTTTACAAAACTAAAAATGCCTTTCCTATTTTTTTGCTTTGAAGTATATGTACTCCAAGTTTTAAGTTTGTAGGTTCAAGGAATACAATTTTTCATACAAACGCTTTCATCCCTTTTTACACCCTTAGGGGTTGAATTTCCAAAAACCCCTTCTTTGTACACCTCTACGTCATAAGACCTGTGTACTCTTCAAATTTCAAGTCTCTAGGACCATCGGTCAAAAAACTCCCATACAAACTTTTACATCCCTTTGCACACTTACTAAGGGTAGTTTTACAAAACTAAAAATGCCTTTCCTATTTTTTTGCTTTGAAGTATATGTACTCTAAGTTTTAAGTTTGTAGGTTCAAGGAATACAATTTTTCATACAAACGCTTTCATCCCTTTTTACACCCTTAGGGGTTGAATTTCCAAAAACCCCTTCTTTGTACACCTCTACGTCATAAGACCTGTGTACTCTTCAAATTTCAAGTCTCTAGGACCATCGGTCAAAAAACTCCCATACAAACTTTTACATCCCTTTGCACACTTATTAAGGGTAGTTTTAAAAAACTAAAAATGCCTTTCCTATTTTTTTGCTTTGAAGTATATGTACTCCAAGTTTCAAGTTTGTAGGTTCAAGGAATACAATTTTTCATACAAACGCTTTCATCCCTTTTTACACCCTTAGGGGTTGAATTTCCAAAAACCCCTTCTTTGTACACCTCTACGTCATAAGACCTGTGTACTCTTCAAATTTCAAGTCTCTAGGACCATCGGTCAAAAAACTCCCATACAAACTTTTACATCCCTTTGCACACTTATTAAGGGTAGTTTTAAAAAACTAAAAATGCCTTTCCTATTTTTTTGCTTTAAGGTATATGTTCTCCAAGTTTCAAGTATGTAGGTTCAAGGAATACAATTTTTCATACAAACGCTTTCATCCCTTTTTACACCCTTAGGGGTTGAATTTTCAAAAACCCCTTCTTAGTACACCTCTACGTCATAAGACCTATGTACTCTTCAAATTTCAAGTCTCTAGGACCATCGGTCAAAAAACTCCCTTACAAACTTTTACATCCCTTTGCACATTTACTAAGGGTAGTTTTACAAAACTAAAAATGCCTTTCCTATTTTTTTGCTTTGAAGTATATGTACTCCAAGTTTTAAGTTTGTAGGTTCAAGGAATACAATTTTTCATACAAACGCTTTCATCCCTTTTTACACCCTTAGGGGTTGAATTTCCAAAAACCCCTTCTTTGTACACCTCTACGTCATAAGACCTGTGTACTCTTCAAATTTCAAGTCTCTAGGACCATCGGTCAAAAAACTCCCATACAAACTTTTACATCCCTTTGCACACTTATTAAGGGTAGTTTTAAAAAACTAAAAATGCCTTTCCTATTTTTTTGCTTTGAGGTATATGTACTCCAAGTTTCAAGTTTGTAGGTTCAAGGAATACAATTTTTCATACAAACGCTTTCATCCCTTTTTACACCCTTAGGGGTTGAATTTTCAAAAACCCCTTCTTAGTACACCTCTACGTCATAAGACCTATGTACTCTTCAAATTTCAAGTCTCTAGGACCATCGGTCAAAAAACTCCCTTACAAACTTTTACATCCCTTTGCACATTTACTAAGGGTAGTTTTACAAAACTAAAAATGCCTTTCCTATTTTTTTGCTTTGAAGTATATGTACTCCAAGTTTCAAGTTTGTAGGTTCAAGGAATACAATTTTTCATACAAACGTTTTCATCCCTTTTTACACCCTTAGGGGTTGAATTTCCAAAAATCCCTTCTTAGTGCACCTCTACGCCATAAGAGCTATGTACTCCTCAAATTTCAAGTCTCTAGGACCAGCGGTTTAGGCTGTGCGTTGTCTATATGTCAGTCAGTCAGTCAGTCAGTCAGTCAGTCAGTCAGTCAGTCAGTCAGTCAGGACTTTGAGTCTTATAGTATTAGATTATAAAACTCGCTGATGGAACAAACAGATGGCCCCGCTGATAGTGGTAACCATCACCTATAACAAAGCATTGCCTCGTAAGTCATGCACGATAGGAACGTACCCTACGATGCACTGTCCTGCGTCCATCAGCTTGAGGCATACAGATATTAAGCCTAATGCGCCTGTAATTACACCGGCAACCACACTCTTCAAACCGAAACACAGCAACGCTGCTTGGCGGCAGAAAAAGGCGTGGTGGTAGTACTTCCCCGGACGAGCCCTTAACAAAGAGCTCTACTATTAAAAAAAAGTTGTATAAAGTTAATATGATCTATAATTTATTTATTATACAAAGATATTAATAGTTTACAAAACAATGATTATACCTGCACACAATTAATACTAACAGCTTTGAACAATAAACACTACGTATTATTATACTAAACTACGTATTATAATACATACTTGCAGTATCAACATATTCAATATCAACATAACCTAGCACAACAGTTCAAACTGAATCCTTATAAATGAATACAACTAACCTCAAATGACCCGATAAGGGTTGAAAACTAAAACGTAAGCGGCAAAGCAAATATCGAAGTTGATGACGTAATATGAAGTAGAAGTAAATTGAGGTAGTTTTTACACAGTTTTTGAGTTCCAAAACAATTTTATTATTATTATTATTTTTATATTATTATTTGTATAGCAATTACATATAATTTAAGAGGCTGATTACCTTAAAACAACTTCTTGCTCGCTCTCAAGCTTTTTTATTAGGAAAACATGTTTGGGTCAAAATGATATTTTTGTTGTACCTTTGTAATAGCGACGATGGGCTTGCCACCTGTCACGTATGGAACAAAACTACTGCAAAATGTGGGCATGTGCCAAATGTAATTTTTGGACGTACATCTGACTACCCCCTTAGACATCCTCAAATAATCTGCAGTTTGTACTTCTACTTCGAGATCTGAGGGTTTATCTAGAATCGTATCGTGCCTGGGATCAAAGAATAGAAGCTGTTGTTTTTTTTCTTTGTACATTATTCTTTCGATGGCACTTTGTCAAAATTTGACTTCCTTCAGTAATTTACATCTTCAAAGTCAAAGTCAAAAGGTTATTCAATAAAATCTTAAAGCTAGGTGACTCTAGGTCCCAGTTCCACGCGACCAAAGCCTAGAAGAACAGGAAAAAACTTTAAACTACTCAAAAAATTATAGTCCGTTAAGAGCTGATTTCACCATACCCTGTTAATCAAGGATTAACAGGCCGTTAAATCTAACCTTAGATGTCAAACGCGTACATTTTTACATTTTTAACGGCCCTTTAATCCTTGGTTAATCTAACAGAGCATGGTGAAATCAGGCCTAAATCTACTGCTCTTGGACGTATGCCTTCCCTCAATAGTGCTGTGTGAAAAAACCAATGATATAAAAAAAAACAGGGTCTGGTTTAGTACTCTTACTCCTACGCTACAGAAAATTTTACCTTTTTATTTAACCTCTTCCGTCTAATAATCACGACGTTACAAAAATGTCCAAACTGTACACATAATTTTTATCCGTTTTTTTAATTAAATTACCAGCAAGGGTTGAAACCCAAACAGAACCCCGAGCAGTGCAACATCAAAAGCGTAAATTAAAGTAAAAAAAACTAAGTTGGAAACAAAGTTGCCGTTTTAGATTGGTTACAAATTAACACTGTTAGAAGTTTGAAGAAACGCTGGCTTTCAAAGGGTGAAGCTGAAATGAGGTTATTATTATGCTTTGAGAGCACTGGTGGTCTAGTGGTAGCGGCCCCGCCTTCCGATCCTAAGGTCGTGGATTCGAAACCGTTCGTGACAATGAGTTTTTCTGTTCAAAAACGTATGTGCACAATGCCAGTACTCTCAAACGGTGAAGGAAAATATCGTGAGGAAACCGGCATGTCGTAGAACCTAAAAGTTCTACAACATGTGTCAAGTGCTCAAAAGGAGCCTCTTGAGGCGCACTTCTTGACACGTCAAGAGAAGATTATGCTTCACGTCAAAAAAAAAACAAGCTACATGAAATAATTTTGGTTTTGTATTTGTTAATAATACCTATAGCAAGACAAATTAATGTACTTTCATATTTTATAATAAACTATACAATTTATAATATAAATAAAAAAATATAGCAACAGATTAAGATTTAAAAATATAAACCCTGATATTATACTCCATATGTGTGTGAAAACCACATCGAAATCGTTCCAGCCATTTGAGAGCACTTTATTGTGTGTATTACATTGTACAATATTGTATATGATTAAAAAATACACGATTATTTGTGAAACTTTTCTTTAGCTGAAAGTCGTAATTGTTTATCCGGCACTGTTATTTTTAATTCTATTTTTTATTAGGATTTTTTACCCTCAATTTTTATTGATCAATCATGAACGGACTTATATCGACATACACGACACGTACATGCATAGAAATAAACGAATGTTCGAGTAAAAAACCCATATTACAAATTTTGAGTTGAAAGATAGGTGAAAAATGTTTTCCATTAAAATGGATACGAATACAAGAACCGCCATTTCATACACCATTCGCCCTAAGCCAGGCACAATCCATATTCGTCCGGTCCAATTCACCATGCATAATGACCATCTTCCTACCAACATAATATGTTAATACGCAAATATAGCGCACCATTGTGTCCGAGAAAAGGTTGGACATGGGATGAAAATGGGATTTTTGCAGGGTTTCCCTTTCAATTCGTGCCGTTTTTTGAATGTGTTTAATTTCACGGAAAATGGTTATTTTGTATTTTGGGGGCTCTATTTTGCGAATTTACAAGTGGATTTTTGTTTTTAAATGTAAATGGCGTTCTAAGCTCATTTTAGAGCACTGGTAAACTAGTGGTAGCGGGCACGCCTTTCGATCTTAAGGTCGTGGGTTGTCTTATGAGTGTTTTGTTCAAAAATGTACTGTGCACATACAATTTTGAACAGTACTGTCGGTGAACGGTGAACTAACTATCCTTTTACCACACTGTTTTTTGAAAGAAGATACTTTTTATTTGCGATCTTTATTTTATGTTTCTTACCGCACTTAATCTACCAAATTATTTCTTCTCTCATATGGCTCTTGTCTTTCATTTCGACTATTTTTTTAAAATCAATGAATTTCAATTTTGAATACAGTCTATTCAGTCTAATAAATTAAATATATGGGCCAGTTCCACGCGACTGCAAAGAAAAGTAGTCACCATTTTTGAAGACATTTTCTACAAAATCAAAAAGTCGCGATTTTATTGAAAAAAAAACATCAGGAAACAGTTTTATTCAAATCTGGTATTCCCATAAAAAAATTACTCCAACAACTCACACTTTGTCTTTACACCTCAAGATAGACCTCAGAAATAATTATTTTTTATGTCAGCGTGAGGTAAAAAAAGTTATTTAGCGCTTGAATTATTGCTATCAATGTAACAAATTATTTGAATAACACAAGCACACTATTATCGTTTAAAAACTCACAATCACTTTTTTAAAACAGCATTATAAAACTTTCCGATAAACTTTTCACAGTTTTCCGAACTAGACGTCGGCTTTGAGAATAAGGGTTCAGGTGTTTGAATGGTAGGTGATTTATATTAAAGAATGATGACCTTCGTGTGGGTCGATAGAGCGAAGGTCTCATATTTGCATACGAAGGGTACTATTACAATTCTGGGACGAAGGGACAAAGTATTTCCGAAGCCAAATGTATTTTCTTCGCAAAAGATTTATTGTGTTGGTTAGTAGTGCTGCTACAAGAAAAGTTATAATCGATTTTGTTTACTCTACAATCCGCTCTTCGGAATAGGAAAATATAATTGTCATTTTATTACAGACTTGTCAAAGTCAAAGTCAAAAAGTATTTATTCAATTGAATCACAAGGATCACATTGAAACGACTTGAAGATAGGTGAATCTAGGTGCCAGTTCCACGCGACCAAGTTGTAAGTTTAATTCGTGTTCTTCTAGAACAGGCAACACCGTTCTTTTGTATGATCCTTGTTACAATTTAATAATAATGAAGCTCCAGTCCACGCTTGTCAATGTCATCCCATCTTTAGAAACCACATTAAACTCTGTACTAACTATGAAGATTTCCAATCAAACGCCAACACCAGAGACTACGTAATATTCACAAGAGATGACATAGAATTTAATTATAAAATATAATAAAAAAATCTCGAACGTCCCTTTCAAAAACCCATCATATTTAAAGCGGGAATTTTTTTCAAGCGAATTTCACTTCTAATATCTGTGGTATACAGGCGTTTACGACGACAATAGTCTGCAGTGTCGTGTTCATAATATATTGTAGACGATTGACGTCACCACAATGAGGGTGTCTCATATTTATTTTTATTTAAATTATATTTAGGAATATTTTGCACGGGAAGACATGAAGTGCGTTCGATTTGAGTGTCAACTCCTAATAGCATTAGGAGTGTCTAGGTTCGAGTGACAATTTAATTTGCCTGATTTTGTGTTGACATCCCGGTATGAAATTGTTGAAAACGTAGGCATAGAAGAATATAATAGGTTGAGTTTCTGTCATTTTAGGAAGAAACATAGCTTTTTCATTTTAATTGTTTTTCTTTTGTATTTTGTTGACTGTCTTATTTTGATGGATTTATTTACCAACATTACTTGAGATCTTAGCACTAAGAATGAGCAGTTGGAATCAAAGTGTATTATGTGATTAAGTTGTATTATAATGAATGAATATAATGTTGTAATGTTGTATTATAATGTTGTAATGAATCTCGCAGTTTGAAAAAAAAACCTTCCACCATCTTCAAAACAAATGACTATTTCCTCTTTTGACTGACTTGACCAAACGCTACTTATAATTACTTGACACTGGTAAGATTATTTGTGGCGAATGGTATTAATGCAGCCATTAATGAAAAATACCTACAATATAAATATAAAGATGAAATAAGCGAAGCATTATTTGTGGCAAATGGCATTAATGCAGCCATAAATGAAAAAAACCTACAATAGTAATATAAAGATAAAATAAGCGAAGCATGAATATAAACAAAGAATATTAATAATGTAGGCTACAGTAGCAAAAAGGTCAATTTACCGAAATAGTTTGTATAAAATCACAAAACGGATAATAAATCCCTAAGGTCTCAACCCTGACCCAACTAAGGCGTTAATAAACAGCCAAGGAACTGACCGCTAGTTAATACCACTCCAGTGGAACGCACAATGATATAATTAATAGATGCTCGAATCAGAGTTCCCGCCATTATGCGTTCCGAGCATTCAGCTAAGGATAGTTCGAGCCGATTCACGGCGTCTATTGCCGGCCACTTGGTAGTGTGAATTGGAATGCTCTAAATGTTGTGAGGGATAGTTCGGGATGCTTTTGTGCGTGATGTTGTGTGGTAAGAGACGTGCTTACTTATTAATGAACTGTTTTGTTGAGCTACTTATTAACATGGAGATTACTATTTTGACGAGAAAATTAAAACTATTGTGGGTTTTTATAATCAAAGTTGAACTTTAATAGAGTAAATTTCTGCCTTTTCTGCCACGCCTTTTTCTGCCGCCAAGCAGCGTTGATGTGTTTCGGTTTGAAGAGTGTGAATGAATGAATGAATGAATGAAAATGCTTTATTGTACACCTTACAAACGAACAAAATATAGGAAACAATTAATAACAGCTATAAATATATACAATGGGCGGTCTTATCGCTAAAAAGCGTTGTTGCCGGTGTAATTACAGGCACATGAGGCTTAACATCTGTATGCCTCAAGCTGATGGACGCAGGACAGTGCATCGTAAGGCACGTTCCTATCGTGCGTGACTTACAAGGCAATGCTTTGTTATAGGTGATGGTTACCACTTAACATCAGGTGTGATATCTGCTTGTTCCATCAGCTAGTAGTAAAAGAAAAAAAAATACAATGATGAATTAAATTAAGAATATTTCCAGTGATTTCAATTAGCTACATTATTACACTGTATAGACGGTAAAATTATGTATATATCAACGTAAACACTCTTAGGTGTATTTTACAATTTGACGTGTGTGTCAACACAAGTACCTAATTGTTTACACTTTAGCCTGTGACTTATGTTTAACGACTTGCTAAAATGATTGCTAGCACTTTGTGTTACTGCTACGCAAAGGATGTTCCCATTTTGTCACACTTGTTCTTTAGCTATGTTTGCTCAGGGCATCTGTTTTTATATTATTTAAGCTGTGTATACTTCTTCTTCTTGCCGACAGCCATGTCGGTTGTTGGTAGTAGCTCTGCCTTCTGTGCCGTAGGCTGTGGGTTCGATCCCCACTGAGAACAAACATAAAAAATTGTGTGATGAACATAGATGTTTGTTCTCTGTCTAGGTGTTATATAATAATAAAAGTATATATTTACAAAAAAAAGGATATAAGTAGTATATCAGCTATCTGGTTCCCATATCACAAGCTTTGGCTTAGTTTGGGGCGAGATAGTGCTGCGTTGAAAAAAAACAGTTTTATTTGATTTTAAGATCGCCTCAAAGAGACAATGTGTGTACTGATAACGCTAGTTATTCTCTATGGCGATAAACAAATGTTCAATTGTTTTGTCAACAGGTATGGGCGGCGGGATGGGTCAAGCCATGGGCGGGTACTACGGAGCTGCGTATGGCCCGCTGGGCGCCAGCATGGCAGCGGCGGCGGCGGCTGCGGCCCAGCAGAATGCTTTGAACGCGGCCTTGCAACCTAACGCTCAGGTAAGAGACCTACATTTTCAACACATCAACTTATGCCGTTTCGTCTAGGCTTGGTCACGTTGAATTGGCACCTTGATTCACCTGCCTTTCAGACTTTTCAAAGTAATACTAGTGATTCGACTGAATACATATCTTTTGACTTTGACTTTATGACCATTGTTGGTTAGGCCAAATAAGCTCAAACGATGGTGTCCACAGATGGTGCGGATACATTCAATTATTATCAAAGTTTCATAATTAAAAAGTTTATATGGCTTAATTTGTCGTATAGAAAAAAGGAAACTGTCACCTGGATTCATTATGACATTTCAAAGTGATCCTTGTGATTGTATAGGATGATTTTATGGCACAGCGGGCGACTATAACTGGCCGATGCAAAAAGTAAGTACAATTAGTCAACTTAGTGAGGTGTAGACAAAACTGAAATATGTAAAGGAAATCATACCAAGATCATATTCTAAGCACAGATTCGAAAGACAGTAAACGCTACGCTTCAAACTAATAATAATGAATCTCCACCAATATTTATTTTATTTAGATAAAATTCGTTCCTACCCTAAGATCTCTACAAGATAATGATCGTATCACAGCACAGCCCCAAAGTGGATAGGGCGTTAAATTGCCAGGCGTGAGGATAACCCACTTAGAACCGTAAAATAACCGAACCGTGCAAAGAAAATTTAACTAATTTGACTAAAAAAGTTAAAGATAAAATCGCTGTTTCGATGCGTATACGCTTTTTTGCCGAATTTCATAAATGGCGTTAAATTATGTATCAGATTATGAGCTTGCGTTTTTTAAACAAACTTTCGAAAAACGGAAAAAATGTTATTAGAAATCTGATCCGTCACTGAAACAGCAGTTTTTGCTACATTTGCCTGTCTAGGATCTCTTTACCTACAAAACTGATCATTGATGAATTCAACTAGTTTTTTTTATCAGCGTTGGCAATTCAAATATCCTAATACTATACTACTATTGTAGGTTCATACGGATACTCATCAGGCCACATACACTCTGTACTTGTAAGTCCTTGAAGAGTTATTTTTCACCTATATGTTGAGTGTCTAGTTTTTTGTCTTTTGTTGAATATGACGTAGTTGAATACCTTTTTAGGCTCCACTTTGTTTCTCAGCGCTACTATAACCCATTACAACATACCTTTCTCTAAAATTGAACTTTAAATCAAAGCCCCCAAATCCACCCTCCTCGATATCCACTAATTATTTCGTAACGCGCACTCAAACAATGAAAACAACTGGGGTCGGCACTCAGGCGAGCATTCGTAACGGTGTAGTGTCGACCATGTGTTTGTTACGACAGACGTAGTAATCATCAACCTGAAGAAATACACTGCTGGACATAGACCTCCTTCACATTTTAAGGATTCTGAACCCTCTCTTCCTCCGCCGGTTCGTGGTTGCCAATCGAGATCTTTCCGTTATCGGTTCTTTGAGCTTGACATAATTATCACATTATTGTAATTTCTTGGGTATTATATAAAAAAGGGTCTTGTTTTTGATTCCAGGGCACGGTAGATATCCCTTCAGACTTAGTCCTACTCATGTTTATTTTAGCATATCTAAGGGGTATAGCCAGAGGTATGTACGGCCAAAAAATATATTTAACACACATTGTATACCTAGAGGTAGGTAAGTAGGATAGGTAATTCATGTTTTCACCTTATAACTTTGTCGTAAACTTTGTGTATTTCAACCTGTTTACCTATCACTTGAAGTTCACTAACTCAATGCAGACTGTAAATGAGACTTACGTTTAACTTACACTTGAACTTTAATTTCCCGACTGCACCAACAATCTAATCCGCAGTACACTACACACGGCCCCCAAAACAAGCGAACTGTTTACACTACTTGACACAACTCCAGTAATTATCGCGCGATACCAAATCTAGGGTTGCCGCACTTGCCACTCCCGGTGAGTGGCAAGTGCACCAAGTTATTTAAATCTGAAATTTACTACTCGTATAAACCACTTTCAACTCTATCTGAGTCTATCTGAGATGGATTTTATAAACAATAAAACGCTAAACTTGTTGCAGTAATAAATAATGATTATGTTCAATATTTTTGGTAATTCTCTTACAAAAATAAAACTAAAATCCAAGTGGTACCTACTAGCCAATCTTTCAATGATCCTCCTTAAACATCATAAAAATTACTTCTATATTTAATACAAGCTGGTGCCCGCGACTTTGTCTGCGCAGGATTAGTCACACAATATTTTTATAAATTGTAGCCTTCGTGTTATTCTGATGTATAAGCTATATTATTGTAAAGTTTCATTAAAATCCATTGAGTAGTTTTTACGTGAAAGAGTAACAAACATCCATCCATCCATCCATACTTACAAACAAATATTATTAGGATTTATAAGCAATAAATAAGCTTTTTCTAAATAGGCTCGCTCTAAACGCCTCTTATTTTGGACTTGTGCTAATGTACCACTAGTAGTACATCACTCTAAAAATGTCACCTGACCAACGAATTGGTGGTCTGTCTCTCGGTCATCTCGTAAAATCAAGCAAAAACAAAACAAATCTGTAAGCGGCAAGTGAATCTGACCACTGACAGCCCTAGCCCTCCAGCACCCTCCGATTTAAAAACTCCTCAATCTTCCCGCTCCCTACTCCTACATTTGACGTTTAATCTTGTGAATGTGACGTAGATGCGTTTAAACACGTTGTAGGGCGTCGAGGGCGTATTAGTGGATTTTGTTTCTGCTTTATTGGATTAAGGAAATGGGGTTTATAAATCATTTTATTTGTCAAATAGAATTGTTTGCGAGAAAAATTGGTTGGTTGAATTGTGTTTATATGGGATCATGACTTAAGTACTCTGATTTTTAGGCTTATGAATACAAAGTACAAAGTACTATAAAATAGTACTTTGTAGTAGCTCTACCTTCGGTGCGGGTTCGATTACCAAAAAGGTCAGTCTGGTGTGTGATGACTGTAGGCTTTTGTTAATAATTTGGGTGTTATTATTATGTTCTAGGTATTTTAAAGTATGCCTCGCTTAGTTTTATTTAAGGTTGGAATTTAGATTTTTATTGGTAATAGTTTTATCAAAAAGTCAAGGCTGACTTCTTAATAAAATTATGAAATTGATTTTATTTAATAACTCTAAAATCACAAATGATCAAAATAAGAACAAAACTGTATTGCCTAATCGATGTATCGAAATAAAAAATGATTCGTTCACGTCCTAATCCCAAGGCAAGGTTAGACACACCTCAAATCTATTAGTAGATTTAGGTATTTATGAGCATTTCCAAAGAGCTAGTCAGAGGCACTTCCAAACATTTGTTTTACCATATACCCATAATTTGCAAGTTGCCAAGATAGGTGTGGTGTAGAAAAGCGTTTCCTAGCGTATTGGCGCCTAGGCGCTCAAGCGCTAGCTTCATCGGGCGTTCAAATTGTTTTTTTTTTAATAAATAATCAGTGACAGATTGCACGCCTATTTAAAACCAACAATTTAATAATTTATTAGTATTCCTTACGCAACCCATAACCGACATTGACCAAATGATAATCATTCAATTATTTTTGACATTCAATATAAATTACGCAAATCCTTACAAAATCATTCGATTCATTAAAAGCGTCACGTAAACAAAGACCTTTTTATAACGAGCTCATTCAACTTATCCTTTTCAAGAAATAAAATGGCCCATAATCGTAACTTTTGAATGGTTTTAAAGAATTATCTGAGATTGCGAAACACAATTGTAATTGAATTGAACTCAAACAAAGAGGCCATCACTCACATTCAAAACTTTCACGGCAATTGAATTGGTAACTTTGCAATTGAATTAAGCAACCACAAATGTAACAATTCACTGTGTTACGCGTTTTTCGAATTGTGTAACTCGAATGTTCTTAACATTATACTAAATAAATTATGAATATTGGTGTGAAGAGTTGTCAAGGTTTGTATGGCTTTTTTTTATGCTAATTGCTGATTGAAAAGGCAGTTATCCTACCTGATGTTAAGTGGTAACCGTCACCTATAACAAAACATAACCTCGCAAGCCACGCACGATAGGAACGTGCCTTACGATGCACTGTCCTGTGTCAATAAACTTGAGGCATAAATGAATAAAAAAATAGAAGATATTTCCACGCAGTGCTGTCAGTTAACCTTTACTGTAATACTAGTCATAAAACACCTAAATACTTTTTTTACATATTAAAGCACCCATAACAAATCGAAGTTTATCACAAAAATTGTAATCGATAGAGATCGAACCCACAATCTGCTGCGCAGAAGGCAGAGCTACTACCACCTAAGCTGTGAGCTAGTCATACCTTTTTTTCGCACTATCAGCGAAATTGCAACGCATCATAATTTCACACCACATTACCACCTCCCTAATGAGAGATGCTACACTACTAATAAGGCCCGAAATCGACCAAATATAAAACCATCGATCAACATAATCGAATACTAAAAATCACAATGGTTCGTTAAGGTCCGACGTGGTTTCGTCGCCCGCGAAAAACGCCCCATCACTATTTTTAATACAACGCACAGGTAAAATGCCTTAATATACAAGTTTGAATGGTAGCTGATTATATTGTTCCTACCGAGTTTAGGGTCCGATTCGATACGTTAATCGAAAAAAATGCGTTTTCATCCGATAGTTTGGGGTCTATTAAGGTGGTACAATGGTCGTGATGGATCGGGGTTCGGGTCCTTCGCTACTGAAACTTTCGCTCGAGTTAATTAAATGTGGACCTTTTCGATTACCATTTTATCCTGGATTTTCATATTTTTTTTTATTTATATATATATTTTTTTTATTTAAATACTATAACTACCCTGCTTAGACATTCTTCAAGGACTTTGAGTAAGTTTTAAGTAACTTTGAGTAGGTACTTTATGCATCGAATTTTTCACTCACAATATTCATAAAAATACATGTCACTACCTATTGATATTGATAAAATCAAAAGGTATATTTATTTATTCAATTGAATCACTTTAAAAAATCTTAAATCACGCGCCTAGAAGAACGAATAGGCAACAAACTTACGGCTTGGTTCCTACCGTTATTTTGTATGCGATCCCTGTTACAATATCCTAATTAAGCCTCAATGTTATGCCAATCGAACATTATATCAATATACACTCTCAAAACCTTATTTGTATGTCCAGAAATGAACCTTCATGTAATATTATAGAAACATAACTCAATCGCAGTAGCTGAAACTGTAATTACTAGCTACCAGCCAACAATTACATGCACGTTATCAATCGCATGAAATTGCTTCAATTTACATACCTCACACCTTTACCTACTAACTCTTCCAACCGGAATATACTTGTATCGACTAACACGCGATGAAAAAATATGTGTACCTATATAAATTGTAGTCCCATTTACAATTAGAATTGAGTACAGGTTGTCCGGTTACATGTAGGTATATTTTTTTTCTTATCCGTATTAAAGTAAGTAAGTTTTCAAATTATGTTTTGAAATATACTATAAAAAAACATTAAATATTAAATAGTTTTAATAATTGAGAGTATCAAACAGTGAAAGATATCGTGAGGAGTATGTCGTAGAACCAAAGAAGTTCTAAATGACGTGTCAAGTTTTTTTTTGTTTTTTATACAACTAGCTGATGGAACAAACAGATGGCCCACCTGATGTTAAGTGGTAACCGTCGCCTATAAAAGAAAAGCATTGCCTCGCAAGTCACGCACGATAGGAACGTGCCCTACGATCCCTGCGTCTTGAGGCATACAGATGTTAAGCCTCATATGCCTGTAATGACACCGGCAACCAGACTCTTCAAACCGAACATTTGCCCTTCACAAAGAGCTCTACTACTCTTGCGTGCTCGAAAGATGCCTCTTTTTGAGGCGCATTTATAATCCTTTCACCACACTGTTTCGAAAGAAAATAGTGACACTACAAAACGAAGAAGAACTAGTTCCAACATGATCACAGTAGTTGATGGTAGTAATTTGAGTCAATTGTATTTTTATCATTAAAAACATTGAAAATGTTATTTTTTACTATAAATTTCTGTAGCATCCTGTATAAATTTAAAAGCGGCATAAAATGGTGGCGTAGTAAGGGCTGGCAGTAAACTGAAAACGGTCGGCTAATCCTGATTTAGCGTGCAAGCTGGTTGTGGCCGGATCGTATGTTAGTGACAACGGAGCTGACACACTGCTTGCGTTTCTGGCGAGCTGTAGGACACTTCACTATTTTTTCACTTTAAAACGTTGGTCTGACGACAACGTTCCTAACGCCCATCTGGTGTTAAGAGTATCCATCACCTATAACAAAGCATTTACGTTTACCACGCAAGTTACGCACAATAGGCGTGTCTTACGATGCTCCGCGTCCATCAACTTGAGGCATAGAAAGAAAGAAAGTAAGAAAATACATTTATTTTGGACATAACACATATACTTATGCAGCACGAACAGATCAGATAAATTAGGTACAGTAATAAAATAAATTAAACAAGAACAAAATAAGAAACAGCAGGTAGGTACAGTAGATATGTAAGAGTATACAAAAAAGGAGATAGGTAAATAAATAAATAAATGATTGTAAAAAAAAAAAATGTTCCTACTATATGCAATAGTCATAGGTATATAATTTTATGTTAAGCCTCATGTGTCTGTTATTTCACCGGCAACCACATCCTTCAAACCAAAACACAACAACGCTGTTTGGCAGCAGAAATGTAGAGACCGCTGTTTACGTTACTGTGTTTTTTTTAAAGTTTAAATCTGTTTCCTACCTTGTTTGCCATGTCAATACAAAGCCAATCCTCCTTTCATTGTAAGTGCTGGGAATCAGTTGATAGTTAAGAAAAGGAAACTTATACTTAGCAGTGGGTAAAACGTGTTGAAAAAGTCAAGTGTGGTCGAGACCTCGACATAATTGGGCGTGAGAGTACATTCTGAAAAATATCCATGCCGCGCTCAGTTGTAGATTCGTTGTCCCAAGTGACTGTGTGTATAACAGCGATATTTTCCTCACAATATTGTGTCGGACTCCACTTCATTAAAAAAAATCAAATTCGAAGCTTTATTCGAAGCTTTTGTTACTTTTGATTTGTGCCTCGGACCGTGGAAAATACAATACTACATGACAGACAGAATATATAATACAATTTTGAGCTCTATTCTCAGCTTATAAAGAAGCAATTCCATTGAATTGATCGTTGGGTCACACAGAAGTTTTATTTAAAGAAAATTATATTATTTGTGACTGATTCTTATGAAGATAGATAATTTATTTGTGACTGATTCTCATGAAGATACATTAGGATAAAAACATTTGTACCTATGATTTGTAAATACTCATTGCCGAAATTTACGTCTTTATATTTACTTTCATAATATTTATAACATGGTAAAATGCGTATTTTTTATCATAATAAAGAAATAGATGCAAACTAAACGGCTCCTCTATTCTTAAAGTAATAAAATAGAGAGATATATTATTACCTCATTTGGTTGTATATTTGAATCCTGGACACAAATTGGTTTCACTCGAGAGCAATAAATAGAATCAACAACTAGCTACTTGTATTGGGCTCCTGTATCCGCATATAGACCGTAACATGCTCCATTATGCATGTAAGTTTGGAGGCAGCTTAACTAGTCCCAGAAGCACAGTAACTTCATGGTAGCTTATCAGGCTTGAATGAGTGACCCAAGGTTTCCTAGGATTTCTTTATATTGCGTTACTGCACTCTCGCATTTCAGCGCTTCTAGAATCACCATTAACAACATCTTCCCTTGTTTCAGGTTGGTTCCTCAATGGACATGTCCAAGTATTCGCTCGAGGCCGAGAAGTACCGAAGCTACAGCATGTACTCAGATCCGTCCCGCGGCTACCTCGACTCCGCGGCGCTTTCCAAAGCGTACATGTACATGGACCAGCAGCAACAGCGATCGTACCCAATGGATATCAGTAAGATGTACAGCGAGGCATCGGCTGCTGCTATGGCTGGTCTCAGTTCAGCAGTCAACTCTGTTCCGTCGCTGTCTCCGCGCTCGCCCGCAGAATCTCCAGATATGACGCCCAAAGCGCAGGATAGGACAGAAGGGAGCACTTCTTCTGGATCGAACCCATCGCCATCTTTACCGTACTACCAAGGCTCGCCTAGCCTTCTGATGCCGCAGTACCCTGGACAGTACACGCAGGGAAGCCAAGGCGGTACAGAGTTTCGGAGGCCGCTGACTGTTATATTCTGACCTGAGTCACGATTTGTTGAATAAGTTGGGACTTTTGTTATGCGCGACTACCCTGTTGTATGTTTGTAGTGTCCATGTGTATGATTATGATCTGTCGCAAGTTTGTTTTGCTCTGTTATGATGTTGATTTGTTTTTTTTATTGATTTCGAATGACAAGTTGAGTCTCTTTACGATGTGTAAATAGATCTGCGTTGGTACCAGAAGAGGTATGATTATTTTCTCGTTGTTGATTCCCAGTTTTTTTAAGTTGGTGATTTTCCAAAGTTCCTTCCCCATTTAGTAGGTAACATTTTTGAAATTAATAATAGCGTTTAGTGAATTGTAAATATATAGATGATAATATTTAACTGTCCTAGGATAAGCTAGACTGTTATACCGAGTATTGAATGTTTGAAACTATTTAGATAACTGGAATGATTGTTGGTATTACTGAATTTCTGAGTACTTAAAAAAAACTAAACAAAATACTTGAAAAAAAAACACTTAAACTTTTCAAAAAAAAATCTTTTGTATTTTTTTTATGATTTTATGTGTTATTTTTAACTAGAAATTTGGGCTATACTAACAATTATCTCTGAGGCATAATTAGACGAATTATGGCGTACAGCCGAAGTCAAAACATCGTAGAATAAGAAATAGGTACAATGATGCAAAGCTTGCTTCAAAATTATATTACAACGACTTTAATACTTATCGTATTTGTAAATATTATCCACAATTATTTGTAAATTGACTATAGTTAAAACGCTGTAATTAGGTTGTTCTATTTTTTATAATAGCATATGATTTTCAATTAAAAGAAGAATTTTCAATTTGAGTTAATATTCCAAGTAAATTTATAAGTTGTTTTGTTGGTGATAGTTATTTTATGCTTTAAATCCTACTTTACATGATAAACACATAAACAGCTGATGTTTTTTTATCAACTATTCATTTTTTTACTTCTGAAATGATTACAAGCAATTTATTTAGGTACTCACGTGCAATATTAAGGTTATATTTCACAATTTTCGAAATAATGCCTATTCTATATAGGTATTCAAGTTTCCTAGTTTCTGTCATTACTTTCGTATCTTTCTAGACCACCTCAGGTAGGTTTTCCTCAGCTGACAAAAAGCCTAAATTTACCAGATGTAAACAAATTATAATTTTGAAAATGATGAATTGTCATTATGATTGCACGTGCACCCAAAACCGAAATTTGCATTTCAATAAAATAATATCAATACAATTATTTCTATGATATACATGCATCTAGTGCAAATTTGGCCATAAATTTTGCATTTAATTTTAATGTTGCCATATAACTACATTCCACTATTTAGTAGACAATGCAAGACTTAAACCATGCTTAGGCGTCTATTACACGTTCAATCCATAATCTTGATAGATCTAAGGATGGCTAAGATTGAATGTGGTTGGTAATACTTGGACATATCTCAGATAGCCTTCAAAGAATCTGATATGATACTTGATACTAAAGGATCTTTTTTTTGCAAGATTGAACGTTTGGTAGATGCCTTTGTTGTTATTTTATTCATTGTAATTTTAGTAAAGTACGTACCTAGTTGTATTGTAAATTGTAGCTGTAAGTTATTTCTGTGTAAATGATTCTATTAATGATAACTAGATCTTTATCAAAATATTATATGCGTAATAAAACCTTCAAAATTCTATATATTTTTTTATTTAATTTTATTTTTAAAGGTAGGTTTAATACTATTTCTTTTACGTATAATATTTATCCTAACCTATGGGGTTCCTAACTACTCAACAACTAAAAAATACAGACGCAAAATTTTTTAAAGTTCTAAAAATATCAAAAAAAAATCTAAAATATAAACAAAAAATTCGCATCACATTTCAAATAAAATTTAAAGTGCTTATTCAGTTTTAATATCAATTTGAAGTAACACTTTTAGCTTCGTTATCATAATCCACCCTTGACACTTTTCGACCCTTATTTCCTTTGCACAAGGTTAATTTTCGCGTAACTACGAGTCGAAAACCAATTAAACGAGTGTTGAGTTCCCCTATGTTTTTAAATAAAATATGCTATAATAGATATCATTGCTTAGTTCCTTGGGTAGTGATTTGGCATAAAATAAACAAACTCCATCTTTTATACGCAAAATACGGTGGAATAACATAAACAATGAAGGAACCCTAATGAAAATGCGATATACAGGCTGTTTCAATAATACACAGCAAAAAAACAATGTTCAAAATCAAGAGAAATAGAGACAGAAACAGCATCACGACTTAGATCCTCTGACATGTATACGAGTATCATCTGTGATATGAGTATCATCTGAGATATCTTAGTATCAAGTAGGTCTAGTCAGAGGTACGTCGAGAGCCATTTATGAGTAAACGGTGTTTAAAAACATAATAATACATTCAATACATTCAATTAATTTAATAAATAATACAATTCCATCTTCCATACTTTAACAATCCTTTCCATCCATAGGTTGACTGGAAGAGATCGCGTTAAGACCGCCCATTGAACTACTTTATTTTATATTTTAAGTGTTTTTTTGTTCAGTTTGGAGTACAATAAAGTAATTTTCATTCATTTCATTCATTCATTCAATAAAAACCTCTTCCATTTTGTATTAAGTACATTAAAAATGACGCATACATTCTCCATTTCTCAATTCAATATAATTTCCATTTAAACAATCCTGTTTTATTATTTAAATTTCCTTATTACCTTTCACCAGGCCGTCTAAAATCGAACACCATGTACGCAACCTACACCCTACACCACAAAACGCGGCAAAATAAACAAAATCACCGTCGGATGCAGATGGCGATTGTTTGCATTGAAAACAATCTAGTTATAAATACACAGTGCAATTGAGATGGAACTGACAATGATATCATTAGATATGGGGCCTTCTACTTCTTAGATTTAAGAGCTTAGCTTTTTTCAGGGTTCGGATGCAGCTTTCTCCAATTGAGTCTTCCCAATGCGGCCTCCTTGACTTCCTTCTACATGACAGCGACCTTGTCATTTATCTGGCTCACGTAACCTATTCTTGACCTACCTCTTCCTTGCATTCCTTCAACGATGTTCTGTATGTAGCTGTCACGTCATAGAACATATCCAGTGATAAGGCCTCATCTTAGCACAGTTTTTTTAAATTACTAGCCGAAGTAATTTGATATTAAATGGTAACCATCACCTATAACAAAGCATAGCTTCGCAAGTCACGCACGATATGAACGCGTCTTACGATGCACTCTTCTCTTGTCGTGTCACTAGTTTCTTTCGAAACAGTGTGGTGAAAGGATTTTAAGTGCGCCTCAAAGCTCCTTTCAAGCACTTGACAAATGTTAAAGAACTTTATAGGTTCTATGACATGACGGTTTCTTCAAGATGTTTTCCTTCATCGTTTGAGAGTACTGGCATTGTGCACATAAATTTTTGAATAGAAAAACTCATTGGTGCACGACCGGTTTCGAACCCACGACCTTAGGACCACGATGCACTGCCCTGCATTCATCAACTTTAGGCATACAAATTTTACCGATTTTAAAGAAAGTGCCACTATTTTCTTAAAAACAGACTAAAATTCTACTTTTCTCCGTTTATGGCTCCTGTCAGTCATTCGACAGACAATCTTGCCAATGTCAAGTGAATTGTATTAAATACTTTATAGTCAAGTCAGTCCATAGTCAAGTCGGCCGTTATTTGTTTTGAAGAAAATGGTGGCGGTTTTCGTCAAAACGTTCAAAACATTTTCGGTCAAATCCTTTCAACTATTCTACTTGAAACTGGCAAGATTGTCGGTCAAAGTGACAAGCAGGATCAATAAATGATCGAAGAAGTTCGCTGACCTGTCGCGAGTGACGTTAAAGAGACCGGTGCCTTCGCCGATTATACAACGCGTGATAATACCTGTGTTTAAAATGATTGTGGATGTCTGCGGTAATTATCACGGTCATTTTAAAACGGCTACCTATGCGTAATAACTGGCAATTACTTTGCTGAAAACATTAATTACGTAGCACCTCTAACGTAGCATTAACAGCCAACAAATTACGCTGAAATTATTTGCCGTAGCTTTCGTAAATTGAAATAAACACGGCATTTTCATAAACGTACCTGCTTACAGTATATTAGTGATCGAGCGAGCTAAGATTTTTTGAAAAACTTGAGAAAAGTCAGAATTGCGTGACCTGCGAAGAAATACTTTGTTATAGATGATAGTTGCTTCATAATGGGGCCATCTGTTTGTTCCATCACCAAGTCTCTTATCTTGTCGTGTCACTAGTTTCTTTCGAAAAAGTGTGGTGAAAGGATTTCAAGTGCGCCTCAAGAGGCTCCTTTCGAGCACTTGACACATGTTATAAAACTTTTTAGGCTCTACGACATGTCTCACGATGTTTTCCTTCACCGTTTGAGATACTGGCATTGTGCACATAAATTTTTGAACTGAAAATTCATTGGTGCACGTCCGGTTTCGAACCCACGACCTTAGGATCGGAAGGCGGGGCCGTTAGACCACCAGTGCTCATCGCACCAAGTGAAATAAAAGAACTTTTGCCTTTCAGTGTCTACAGCATCATCACAAAGTTCCCAAGCTATTAAAATATTCAATTTATAATTGAACAACCCAAATCCACACCACACACTGTCACCCACAAGTTTTAACACCCCATAATCTTTAATTTTGACAGGCTTCTGTCAAATTCGGAATAGCAGTTTAAACTGCACGCGTCGGCACGTGCCACTTGACACTTGACAGTTCATATCAGGTCGAAAGCTGCCAAATGTCACAAAGAAAAGGCGGGAAACGGTCGGTGAGTGAACAGTAATGTCTATGCTGACCGTTGATTGACTCTGGTCAAGCGATAATAAAATATAATGCAATTTCCTTAATATTACAAGTAAATTTATCTTCGAAAAATATATGACAAATGCTAGCGTAATGTTAGTTTCAATTGGTGAACGAAAACATCGTGAGGAAACTAGTTAGTATTCTAGAAGCGACGATTGGCTTGCAGCGTTCACGTATGGAATAAATCAACTAGGTACTGCAAAAATAAATGTAGAATTAAACCCTTTTGTATGCTGAGAATCTAGATACAATAGAAAATGTATTGTGTCTCGCGTGGATTTAAGTTCCGGCAGTGTAAGTACAAAAGATACAAATGAACCTCTATCCCCTTTAGACATCCGTAAAAAACCTTAAAAACCGTCTCTAGGGATCAAATCATGACGCTGCTTAGCTTTTTTAACTGTACAATTGTGGTACTGTATGTGAAAATTCTAAGTTAAAAAAAATATTGCCATGCATGAATTGTGTAATAATTTGATTCCAATTTTGAATCTGGCAACACAATGCTACCAAACTAAGGTAGGCGTGATAAAAAAGCATTTTAATTAAATGTTGCCCGCGCACGCGTTAGATACCGATCTCTATACATAAATAATAGGATGGGCGTCTGTGTGTCTGGTCTGATGTGATAGTCTACTTGCTTTCATTTACAAAGAGATAGTAGCATTGTGTTTCAATGAAGGCTTGTAATGTGAATAAAATTTTATTAAACACAAATAGCGTAATCGCGTTAGTGTCAATTTTTTTATACAACTTGGTGATGGAAGCAGAGAAGAAGAATAAGCAGAAGATCCACCTTATGTTTGGTGGTAACCAAACCTATAACAACACACCTATAACAAAGCATTGCTTCGTAAGTCACACTCGATAGGAACGTGCACTACGATGCACTACCATGCTTCCATCAACTTGAGACATACAGAGGTTGCTAGGTAGGTACGTATACGTAGGTACCACAAGAAGTGCATAGGTACTTTTTCTGTTACATTTTCATGATTTGTTAACTAAATCCTGCTTATTTTATTAGTGTTCTTACAATTAATTGATCGAGTGAGCGAAGCGAACGAAGATTCTAGTTTCAACTTGGGCGATTTGGCATTTTATGTATGTATGTATGTATGTATGTATGTATGTATGTATGTATGTTTGTCTGGCCATACCTTTCGAACCGTTCATCCGATCTGCATGAAATTTGATAAGACGACAGCTTGTACTTGAGAAATTTACTGGTAAGTATATGGTAAAATCGGATAAAGGGTTTTTAAGATATGGGGTTTTTTAAGGGGGCAAAAATAAAAAAAGTGACTTAAAAAAATCAAGTTACATGTCATATGAAAGAGATTTGTTTGGACATTCCAAAACAATTTTTACTTTTTTTCTGGGACGTTCGGTTTTTGAGATACAACAAAAAAGTTAAATTAAGATAACCAGCGACCCAAGAGCTCCCATCTCTAAGAGTTTCGTTGGCATCAAGGTTTTTCTACTGGTCGGCCAGTTACTTTGCTTTTTCTTATTTTTTTTTCTTGAAATAAATTAAGGAGGTACTCAGTTCTCATAAAATGGTGACAACGACCAGGTCTGATGATGGAGCCAAGGTCTGTTCAACGGAACTCTTCAATAAATAGGCCAATAGAGTTGAAACTTGGTTACCGTACCAAGTTAGTAGGCGGTAGTCAGAAAAAAGTCCATACATAATGTTTGGACTTGCCTTTGACTACCACCTACTCAAAGTTTTGGTGCGTTCGTCGGGTCGCATCACGAGATCTCAGTTCGGGGCGAACTACTAGTTATCTCGTTTTTTTTTTTTAAATTTAGTTTTTTGGTTCGCAAAAGTTTGAACCCAAAAGATATACTTCATACCTTAAAAAAATGATATTCTACAAAATATACAACTTGTAACATAATACCCCTATAACCCCGAAAGCATTCTACAGGTCATTGCAAACACTTATTTTTTAAGACTTTTGATTTTTTTTAGTTTTTCAGTCATGAAATGCCTCTTAAACGTTCCTCCAATATGAAACAAACAACACCATGAAGTAGCCCTTGGTACTTACGTAAACAGTATCAGGGGTGTTGCAAATTTCGTAGACAATATTAATTTTAATTATGTAGGTATGGGAATTTATACAACCTTTGCACATTTCAAAGTATTCCAATGCTTGGTTTGATCACTTGGTCTTTGGCCTTATAGGGGTATTATGTTACACGTTGTATAGGGACAAATCTCTTAAAATAATATAATTTGAGACATTGAAAATATTGACGAAAATATTCCCTCTCCTCGTCAACCCATAGATATAAATTCTAAACAATGAATCTGCCAATTCAAATGTATAATCAATATCAGAAAATCAGAGGGTAATCTTAAAGAAATAGGGAGGTTTTAAACTCCTCAGAGGGACGACAAGGAAGGACAAAGGGACAATAGGTATTTTTCATACAGCTCCCTACACAATGCACGTCGAACCGACTGACAGCTCTTAAATTATGTGTTTACAACAGCGACTTGCAAACTTTTTGGTAATTTATGTTTCTTTCTGTTTAGTTTTTAATCTTGCTGAATCTACGGTTTGAATTTGGAATAGCAGTTTGTAGAGAACGGGTTTGGTTGTATTACATAAACAGTTGGATTTTTGATTTATGTTAACAAAGAAAACGGTGATGGAAACACTGAAAATAAAACTAGTAGTTAGTGTTGCAAATGTATGGATTTCAAAAAAGTTTATTTACAATATTAAGTTTTAGACGTGCCTCTGACTACCTAATTGACATCTTTAAAGATCTTGTATCTAATACGGAGAGATTATGGGATGCCTAACCAGTACACGGAAATCAGTCTTACAAAAACCGATAGTGAAACTCAAAAACATGATTCACTTTTATTTTACATACTCCGCTCATTGCTTTCAAAATATTGCCAAAAGGTTTTTGAAACTTATGCCTTAACAATAAGAGCTATGTTCCCGTGCTCGCCGTTAGTACTTGGAGCATCATTTCGACAGTGAGCATTGTGCGCGCATACGTCTGTGCTATTGTCAGTTTTGTGATATTAAATATGAGTTTGACGCATGATAGCGGAAAATCAAGGGGTAGGGAATCTGGATGTGAAATCCCTCTTAAGGCGTAGACAAGAGCTAATGTGACTCTCGTTCGCACGTTTCAACATGTAGTAGGATATAAAATAACTAAACTTATTTTCGAAAAATCGCAATCAACCATTTTGTGTGCAATCACATTGCACACAGTTTAGTAAAAACTTCATTTTGATCGATACATGTTTTCCTATTTAAAAGTTTGCTTTTGTACGAAAACTAATAAAGCAAACTTTTGAGTACGAAAACATGGTATCGATCAAAATGATTTTTTTACTAAACTGTGTGCAATGTGATTGCACACAAAATGGTTGATTGCGATTTTTCGAAAATGAGTTTATTAATTTTATATCATTCAAAATGTCGAAACGTGCGAGCGAGAGTCACATTAGCTCTTGTCTTCGCCTTAAGCCTGTTATTTCATCAGCAACCAACGCTGCTTGACGGCAAAAAAAAGCATGCTTGCTCTGTGCATGGCAAGCTCTCTCCGTTTTGACAAGGTTACATTAAAAAAGTTTATATTGTCCGAAGCGCTAAGGTTAGATTAGGAATAATTTTATATTTTCATTTTTATTTTATTTCATTTTAATAATTTTTTTTTTAAGTATTCTTAAATTTTCTATTTTTCTGCGCAATTTTCTTAATTTTTATCTTTCATAAGAACCTTCTCCCGACACACAAAAAAAGACAACAAAAAAATTGCGTGACCAAGGGAAATAGGGATTCATTTTATATATTAAGATACATGACACTATCAGCTCTACGACATATCTTTTTCAGCTACATGGTTCCCATAGTACAAGCTTTGCTTAGTTGTGGGCTAGATAGTGCTGTGTCGAATGTCAACCAATTTAATAAGAGTAAGCAAGAGTAGTAGAGCTCTTTGTGAAGTGCTAGTGCGGGGAACTACTATCACCACGCCTTTTTCTGCCACCAAGCAGCGTTATGCGTTTCGGTTTGAAGAGTGTGGATGCCGGTGAAATTACAAGCACATGATTGAGGCTTATCATCTATATGCCTCAAGTTTGTGGCCGCAGGGCAAAGCATGCACGTTCCTATCGTACGTGACTTACGAGGCAATGTTTTGTCCATCTGTTTCTTCGAAAAGCAAGCCTTGGTATAAAAAAATACAATAAAATACATCGCGTAGTAGATAATGCAAGGTATGTAGGTACGTATAATATTACATTTCTCTTGTCAGCCCTCCGGGAGGCGAGCGTCTGGCACACAATGGTCGTAATAATATAATCGGCGCAGCGCCACTTGCCATTAATTAAATTTAAAATTTTCATTTCAGACACCGACTTTGTGCCATGCGACTGTTTAATTTCTTTGTTGAGCTGTTGGAGGTAACCGTCGACATAGAAGCAACTTATTAATTGCTAGCAACTTTAACAGACTTCCAAAAAACGAAGAGGTTCATAGTTCGATTGATTGTTTTTTTGTAAGTATGTTATGTTATAATAATCTCTAATACTATAAGACTCAAAGTCCTGACTGACTGACTGACTGACTGACTGACATATAGACAACGCACAGCCTAAACCGCTGGTCCTAGAGACTTGAAATTTGATGAGTACATAGGTCTTATGACGTAGAGGTGCACTAAGAAGGGATTTTTGGAAATTCAACCCCTAAGGGTGTAAAAAGGGTTGAAAACGTTTGTATGAAAAATAGTATTCCTTGAACCTACAAACTTGAAACTTGGAGTACATATACTTCAAGGCAAAAAAAAGGAAAGGCATTTTTAGTTTTTTAAAACTACCCTTAATAAGGGTGCAAAGGGATGTAAAAGTTTGTATGGGAGTTTTTTGACCGCTGGTCCTAGAGACTTGAAATTTGAGGAGTACATAGGTAGTATGGCGTAGAGGTGTACTAAGAAGGGATTTTTGAAAATTCAACCCCTAAGAGTGTAAAAAGGGTTGAAAACGTTTGTATGAAAAATAGTATTCCTTGAACCTACAAACTTGAAACTTGGAGTACATATACTTCAAGGCAAAAAAAAGGAAAGGAATTTTTAGTTTTTTAAAACTACCCTTAATAAGGGTGCAAAGGGATGTAAAAGTTTGTATGGGAGTTTTTTGACCACTGGACTTAGAGACTTGAAATTTGAAGAGTATATAGGTCTTATGGCGTAGAGGTGTACTAAGAAGGGATTTTTGGAAATTCAACCACTAAGGGTGTAAAAAGGGATGAAAACGTTGGTATGAAAAATTGTATTCCTTGAACCTACAAACTTGAAACTTGGAGTACATATACTTCAAGGCAAAAAAATAGGAAACACATTTTTAGTTTTTTAAAACTACCCTTAATAAGTGTGCAAAGGGATGTAAAAGTTTGAATGGGAGTGTTTTGACCGCTGGTCCTAGAGAGACTTGAAATTTGAATAGTACATAGGTCTTATGGCGTAGAGGTGTACTAAGAAGGGATTTTTGGAAATTCAACCCCTAAGGGTGTAAAAAGGGTTGAAAACGTTGGTATGAAAAATTTTATTCCTTGAATCTACAAACTTGAAACTTGAAGTAGATTTACTTCAAGGCTAAAAAAATAGGAATCACATTTTTGGTTTTTTAAAACTACCCTTAATAAGTATGCAAAGGGATGTCGAAGTTTGTATGGGAGTTTTTTAACGCGTGGTGCGATTGACTTAAAAGTTTAGGTAAATATACTAAGAAATAAATAATTAAGAATAACACTTTGAAGTTTTGATAATTACCCCCGCAAAGGGTGCAAATGACTGTAAAAGTTAGTATGGGAGATTTTTAACACATAGTGCGATTGATTTCAAACTTGAAGTATATATACTCCACAATAAATAGATTAAAATCACGTTTTCACTATTTTAAAACTACCCCTGCAAAGGGTGCAAAAGACTGCCAAAGTCCCAAGGTTTGTATGGGAGATTTTTAACGCGTAGTGTAATTAACTTCAAACTAAAAGAAAATGTGTTCTGTGGATAAATAACAAAAAAACAGTTTGATTTTCGAAAACAACCACTGAAACGTTACCCTCCTTCGTTGCGCTCGAGTAAAAAGGATACAACGAATGTGAAACGTCAATGTTATATTCTGTGTTATATATGGGATATTCTAAAAACGGGAATCTTGAGTTGGTACGAAGAGATATGAGGGTATCTACCGTGATTGGGGATCAAAGTCGTGAAGCTGTTTCGTTTGTTTTTGAGGTAGAAACTAGGAACAAATAAGTACATATTTTCCGTGTAAGGTTGTCTTTGTTGTATTTGTCATGTTTGTGCCAAACTCAGTCAGTACCTATACCTACCTACCTAATATAGGTAATGTACGCCTATAGGTATCCCATATACCTACGTAGGTATTTAAAATCTTACCCTAATAATATACAAATCAATGCGAAAGTTACGATGTTTTGATGTTTGTGGCTCAATCACGGTTCACCACTTCAACGCGTGCGAAGCCGCGAGAAGCCACTAGTAAATAATATAATAGTTATTAATATGATAATAATTATGAATTAATTTTGTTGATAATTTTTTTGTTCAGTAGAAGTTAATTATTAAACTTGATACAGCGCTTTTGAAAAGAATTACTGAATCCAAAAAAAAATTAATAATGACGTTTTGGGATGTTTCCCGTAAAGTTTTGTATTGTTTTTCAGGCTTTTAGGCTTTCGTCGCGTGGAACTGGCACCTAGAGTCGCCTAACTTTAAGACGTTTCAAAGTGGTCCTTGTGATTTTATTGAATAAATACCTTGTGTTTGACTTTGACTTTGACAGTGAATCTATTTGGTCAGTAATTTTTTTTGCAAAAAAGTTAAATTAGTACGAGAAAATTTGTAGGTTTTTGATAGGCTTATTGGCAAAAAAGGCAAAGGTCCATCCTCTTCATTCCTCCTTCCGTTCCTCCTTCCGTTCTCTTCTAATTAAAGTTCTACTTCTTTTGACTTTTTGTAATACCGTATAGATACTCGTTTATGATAACTAGTTAAAATGTCACTAATGTTTAAAAAGGCTAGTCACGCTCTGAACAATACTATTTAGTAATGGTCGACTAAAGCACCAAAAAACGCCATGGGAGCTGGGAATTCCTATGCATCCCTAGAATAATAAATGCTATAGACGAGTTATAGTTACGCTGTACGCAAGTGCTGCCACCTATCCAGAGCTAGAAGTAAAAGGTTTATTTTTGGAATAGATAGAAAAGTGGCGCGTGATAGCAAGAGGGGTCAATACGATTCGTTCAGTGTCACTTCAAGGACTTTTTTCTTGACATAGACATAGACAGACATTTATTTACTAAAAAAAACACACATATACATACAAAACAATAAAAGAAAGGAAATGGCTAAACAGAGATATATATTGCAGTACTTTGTTGGTATGTAGGTGTTTGTGTGCTGCAGCAGCAAAAGGGTCTCGACTCAGCGTTTGCCTCACCATTATACATAATGATAGTGACCTTCATTTGCATGATCTGCCCACAACCTTTCTCCGTTCTCGATCTGGGTCTTTTCTTCTCAAAGACCTATATCGACTTACTAAAAAACGAGTTTTTTTATATCGATTACTTCTGAAAGGTAAATTCTATTACGACGGAGTTTTCACTGATGGATAGAGAATGATTCCATGAAATAATTATTTCTAGATAGATTTACCATTAGTGGTCAATTGACTTAATCGTATAAATTGCCCTATTTGTCAAGATGTCTGATCTCTGAAAGTTTGTCATTACATAAAATAGGTCCCTGAATCGTCGTTTTGTCGCATCGTTTTTTATCGATTACCGCTTTGTAGACTTGGCAGAGATCAGGACTTTTCGAAAATACTACGTATACGTTTAAATAGGTACGTTTATTTTGTAATCATTTTACGAGAAAATAGGAATATAAACAGCGAAATATACACAATAAATATATAATAATATGGCATCCCATGATATAAAATATCACAATAATATTCTTCTTTCTTTTCTCATTTATTTTATTTCTTTTTTATCTCCACGCACACAAGCACCCCTTCTAAATTTCATGTATTCACTTTATCCAACGGGTGTCTGGTAGAAATCGCTATTTAGCGATAAGACTGCCCATTGTACTTTGTGGAATTAAGTTTGTTTTTTGTTATATCCATAAGTTGTGTGCAATAAAGTATCTTCTATCTAAAATGCAAATAATCTAAATGGAAAACCTTATTCATATAAGTTTTCCATCTAGCTTATTTGCATTATACTACCTACCTACCTAATTTTTTACTTATTTACCAATATTATTAGTACCACTTGATAGAATATGCTGATGGTCCACGTATTATTAAGTTACAACCATCACCTATGACAAAGCATTGCCGCAGTTCACGCACTTTATAAACGTGCTCTACGCTACGATGCACTGCCAAGCGTCCATCAACTTGAGGTGTACAGATGTGCCTTGTGTGCCTGTAATTTTATCGGCATCCACACCCTACAAACCGAAACAATACAGCGTTGTTCAGCGTTGGTAGTACTTCCTCAAACGATCTCTTCACGAAAAGCTACTACTTTCGAAGTTAAGGTTCATTCTACCAATTAGATACACCACTCAAAATCCCTGTGCTATAAATGGCCACATAATGATAAACTATAGCCCATTATATACCCCATTCTTGACCCAACCTGATTCTATTTTATGAATAAACCCCAAGAAATAAAGTCAAAATGGCAGAAGGTTTATGGTGTTACTGAAGGCTTTTTACGACTTCCTCCCCATTCATAGATATTTTTTTTAAATAAAATGTATTGCAGTAATAAAGGGCAGGTGTAAAACTCGCACCTAATGATTACTCACGGTTTTTGTCAATAGTATTTTTTTTTCGTGATATTTTCAAAAAGTCATTCATGGGATCTTTAATTCATCAAAGCATGGAATGGTTGTTTTTTTTCAGTTCGATGATACCTGCCTATCCCATTAGTAGCGTTTTGTTATGGGGTTGTTTTGCGTCGTTAGGACTCCCTCTAATTATATTCCAATAGTTTTACGTCTTTTGAAGTTGACTGTATAAAATTTTATAAGTACTGCGTGGTTATGGGCAATTGGGCATGTCATGCGGTGAAAAGGAAGTCAAATTTTTAGAAGTTTTAGATATGGATGTCATGGCTATAAAAGGAGTATCTTTTACGCCTTTTTCTGCCGCCAAGTAGACACGCTTAAATAGTGTGGTTGCCGGTGTAATTAGGCACATGAGACTTAACATCTGTACGCCTCAAGTTGATGGACGAAAAGTAGTGCATCGTATGTGCCTATCGTACGTGACTTACGAGGCAATGCTTTGTTATAGATGATGGTTACCACTTAACATCAGGTGGGCCATCTGCTCCATCAGCTAGTTGTGTAAAAAAAGATGTTATGCGTATATCTGCGATCTAGTTTTCATACAGAAGGAACAACCTTTTTCTAGTTTCGGGCTAAATAGCAGTATGAAATAACTATCAATATTTATATTTTTACGTTATGCTATAATCTTATAATATACCTACCTACCTACTTTTAACTAAGTTACTTTTTTAAGTAGGTACAATGAGTTTAGTACGCACCCTAAATACTGAAACCAATCCATTTTATCATTTTGATTTTGTAACAAAACAGCGTAAACATTCCAATCGAAACTGCAAAACCTTAAGAAATCCAACCCTTATCCAGGTTCTCATTTCGAATCAATCATAGACTGCCAATTAGGTACGGGAGAGCGGTATTGTCGCGCAGAAAACTTTGATTGGCCCAGCTCCCAAGGCAGAATAGAGGCCAATTATTATTGAATACCGATTGAGCGGTACCAAGTTCGATTGTACAGAGCCCGGCGTCACAACCAGGCGGACTCAATGGGCCAATAATTAAAACCGCACTGGCTTAGCTTTTTAATTAATTGAATTGTTTTAGTTCGAGTTGTATTAATTTGTATTTTAGAACTTGTTCTGATTCTGACTGAGTATAATAATAAGAACGGAAGAGGGGGCACAATGCAGGTATCAACACGCACTAACTTTAAGGTTAGAATATGAAGAAGTGTTATCAATTCCTAAATACATTTACCTACGACATAAGTAAAATTAGGTCTCGCATATTATTCGCATCAACATGTCATTGATTCTTTCTTGGTCACCCCGCACGCTGACGTGAAATGGATCCCCTACAAAGCCGACTGAATAACGAGAGGAAGAAAGCTATGTAGCCCGCCATTTCAATCGCTGGTTAACGTATCTGTGAACTAAACCGGTACATCATAACATTCTACCCACTCAAAAAACACTATTTATATCGATCTGTCAATTGAACTGGTATCGAAGCGGCCGATTAAAACCATCTGCTCCTCCACCCCGTATCGGACCTTCCATCACAAAAAATAGAGTAAAAAGTCCCGTGTCAAAAAAAGTTAAGTGACTTTTTCGATGCATTCTTGAACCGCGGGTGGTCAAGTCAGTAGCATTTTATATCCACCAATGAGATCGTTGCAAATGAGATGAAACAATGCCGCCTTTGTCGGGGGCGGGGCCTCTATTGTGTGGCACAATGGGAAGACTGTGACTCCCATTGTCCCTATTGTACGGCCTTTTGTTGGCCTATTGTGGGCACATGGGTGGCGTTAGCTTAGCTGTCTTGAGGAGGTGTGGTTTGCTGAAACGTTTTTACATAGAGAGCGATTGGCGAATGTGAAACAGAGATTTAGTAGGTATAGTTCTGAATTAAAACGGAACATGAAATTTCCCAGCGTGATATAAATAATCTCACGATTATAATGTTAAGTTTGTACCACGTCGTGGTGGTATGTAATGATTTTGGCCAGCATTTTAACATTACTTTTTTATTAAGTTATATTAAGTTTTTTTTTTTTAAGAAATAAGGTCCATTCCAAAAATAAATTTACACTCACAAACTAACAGATTTTTGAACCACGTTAATAAGGTTTTAAGCGAAAAATATATTTAATACTCATATAAAACAACGCAAACACTGTGATATAAACGCACGCCACGCCGATCAGAATTAATTAATATTAATCTCTGTTGTTTTATCTATGAAACAATTTTTTTCCTTTTTTGTTTTGTGTTTCAGTATTTTCTTGGTTCTATGTTCTACTAATGTAATATGTAAATAAACTTATTACATTTCATATTATTTTAACTGTATTTGAAGGGGTGACTATCGCTTCCATGCCTGGCTGAACACAGCCTTCGTCATTTACCGATTACCACTTCATTCGCTGTACATCACTGTCAAAGTTACTCCAGATTAAACCAATTGGCAGTCTCCACAGCAATGTACACCAAATACCAGGGCACAATAAAATGGACGCACAAAGGTTGCCAGACAATCATATCGATCGTGCAGATGTCGCACCGGGTACGAAACCGGGACACGAACTAGTCGGGCTGGGGACAATGTTACCCGGACGAGCGAAGAAAATCGGGCAAAGTTTTACCGATTTGCCTTGTCCTATTGATTGTACCTATCAAGAAGAATGGAATATATTTTATTTATCACTATTGTGATAGTCGCGTGGAACTGGTAACGAATTTTACCTAGCTTTAAGCCATTTCAAAGTGATCCCTATGATTTTATTGAATAAAAATCCTTTTGATTTTGATTTTGGTTACTGTATAGGACAAAGTAAGGTGTTCCTTTACCAAGATTCGGGATGTTAAAAAAAATATACACCGTAAAATTATAAGACGGAATTATACAAATTGGTAAACTGACATGGACCACTTTTGAAATCAATATTGATACATAAAATGTATTTTAATAATTGGGTTTCTTAAAACTGACATAAAAAAAACTTTCATAAAAAAACTGTTTAAAACTACTATGTTTGATTCTGATAATCTAACTAACTAAAACATATGAAGCCTTACCTATGAAATATGGACCTTAATATCTTAAAACCTGGTTAAAAGCTTGATAAGTCATTACAAAATATTGTAATGAGTTGCGTCGCCCACGAGCTCATAGGGCTGGCCCATTGTGTCCCATTGTGACATCCCCACGACAATGCACCTGCGTACGTCACCAACCTGTATCGATTCGAAGGGTTTGTCGTGAGCTTTCGGTGAGCTATTTGTATTCTATTTTATTATTTGAATTTAGCGACAGCCCTCACAGTTAGTCTTAGTTTTGTTTATTTCGATTTACGAGTATATTCGATTCGATATATGATGTTAAGAGGTAACCATCACCTATAACAAAGCATTGCCTCGCAAGTCACGCACGATAGGAAAATGCCCTACGATGCACTGCTCTGCGTCCATCAACTTGAGGCATACAGATGTTAAGCCTATGTGCCTGTAATTACACCGGCAACCACACTCTTCAAACCGAAACACAGCAACGCTGCTTGGCGGCAGAAAAAGGCGTGGTGGTAGTACTTCCCCGGTCAAGCTTTACAAAAAGCTCTACTACTCTTAAAACTTGGTAACTTGATAGTTTTCGCCTTAAGCAAGGCCCACCCTACCGTCGGCATTCGACTATCTTACATAATAATTTACAACAAAACTATTACCTAATCTTGTTCTTTTTACAAGTCTGAAGTAAATAGGTAAGTACATAATCATAAACTAAGTACCTACCTATAAGCCTCATACTACTTCGATCGAATTCAGCCTTAGACCTACAATTTGGCAGCATCAAGTACAAATCTAAAGGACTCGGTACACTACAGGCCACTCGAATTGGCAAAATTGCCAAGTCGTTACCAGCTAAAGGGGCAAACACATTCGGCTGAGTGTTTCGTGGGACGCAGCGACAAATTGGCACTCAAGACGTCCTCGCAGTCGGAGTCGGGTCGAAGTCTCGGAGGCTCGAAGCTAATGATTGTGACCGGAAGTGTACCTAATGGGTTGAGAACTGGACAGAACTGAACTGACGGAGGGACTCGGAAGTATTATTTAATTTTATTGTATTAGTAACCTATTTATCTTACAGTAAACAAATGGTTCATCGCACTGTAGGAAAGACAAAAAATGAAAAATGAAATATGAAAAAAAAGAAAAAAATGAATAAAAGGCAGTAAAAAAAACTGGTTCAAATCGTTCGAAACTACTTTCTTGTAGGTTGTAAGTACATTTTCGTTGTGAATTAGGCTGCTAAATTATTTATATCAAATTAAAATATAAACCTAGTAGTTTTTAATGAGCATTGATTGAGATTTTGGATTATTTTCAAGATACAGACAGACTGCCGTCAAACAAAGTCCGGTTCACATTTTTTTTTTTTAATCTTATTAGAAGAATATGAAATCTCTGAATGTCGTTATGCAAAATCGCACACAATTAAGTTTCGGAGAAAATATTACAAATGTTTTTCCTACCAAAAAAATGTTTTAATAGTTTTCATTAAAGTTTCTCTTATTCATAATGTTCTAATGTGCGAGCGAGAAGTTGTTGTCATAAGACGTTTTGTAAATATTTTGTACAAAAATAGTTTGTAAAAAAAATTACTTAGGAACCATATGCTGCCACCTATATCCTTCCAATACAAACATTCGTATCGTACAGACAGTTAATGGTTACAAAATAATCCACTAGATGGCGCTGTTAATACTCAGAGGTACAACGCTATCTAGCGGAAGAGTTGAAAAAGAAACAATAGGTAAAACTAAGCAGCAGGTTGCAAAGCGGTAGCAGATGAAATTCAGGCAGCTTCTATCGTAGTGATGATTATTTCCTAAAGGTGGCGTATTTTTAATCCATTTTAAAATTACTACATTCTTGTTTTTTCTAACTATTCTGTGATTAATAAAAAAAATATAAGTAACTAAACTTAGTTAACTTTAATAATTATTATACAAATTTTTTTTGGTGAGTTGACATAAAATAAATACTAACACAAAATAATAATTAAATCGATTACTATCTTCTTTTATTAATAAATTTCTTTAATATTTTATGAATAACAAGCAACAAAAAAAAAGGAAAAAATACTAAAAGAAATATTTCGACCGTGACAGGACTCGAACCTGCAATCTTCGGATCCGAAGTCCGACGCCTTATCCATTAGGCCACACGGTCTATACAACTCTAGTCGAAATTATCGTACGCTAACAGAATGTTATTGATTATTAACACACATTGTAAGAACGATGACAGAATATGAAAATAGTTACTAGGCTACGTCGTTACCCTCTACAATACATACCTACCAATATTTTGCCAAATGAGAGATGAGAGCCAAAATTTGAATAGTATGTTCAGTGACAGTGTAGTAAATGATCGTCGGGACTTTTACATTTTTTAATGTCGGAAGTAGATTAAGTTTGCATGAGTAAGACCTACTAGAGCCCTTTAAAATGAGGAGGAAGGCCCACCATGCCTATATCTGCCGACAAGCAGCGTTGCTGTGTTGCGGTTTGGATGAGTGTGGTTGCCGGTGAAATTACAGGCACATGATTCTTACGGCCGGTTGCTAAAAGCTCGATCAAACGTAATCAGATGTTAAATCAAGTTAATTTAAGGGGCTGACAACTATCAAACAACTTCTCGCTCGCACGTTTCGACATGTTGAAAGATATAAAATCACTAAACTCATTTTCGAAAAATCGCAATCAACCATTTTGTGTGCAATCACATTGCACACAGTTTAGTATAAAATTCATTGTGATCGATACAAGTTTTCCTACTCAGGTTTGCTTTACTAGTTTTCGTACATAGGCAAACTTTTAACTAGGAAAACATGTATCGATTGTTATCTTATAAAAGAAGTAGGAATGTATGTAAATTGCCGTATTTTCAAATTTAATGTTAATGATCTTTTGTTTTAACCCTAATTTATGTATGATCTCTTGTTATTGTTTCGATTTATTTGAGAAAATGATGGTACTGTGCGTGCACCGCAGTGTCTGCCTGTGTACTCCGGCGTCACGGAAAACCAGCGTTGTAGGAGTGCATCAAACACTATTACAGCATAAAGCTGAGTGACGACCGATTTTGTTGTCACAGTATTGTTCTTTCCCTATATTTAATTTTCGCCTAAGTTTTTGTAACATTAAATATACATTTTTTGATTTTGATTTTATTTAAGATCACTCGACATTTCTGATAAAATTAGATAGAGACAGCAACTACAGCAAGTGACTTGACGTCCGATTAGTTTAATTCGAGCATTTCTGAATGCTCGAATAAAACTAAATAACCGGCCGTTAACACCTGGGGCCTTATGCTCACTTCGAGCGAGATTATCCCACGATGGAGATGACGTCATATCTCGTTCAATAACTCGTTGACCTTGCGTCTCGCATGAACTTTGTATGAGAAAATTGGGGAGTTAGATAGTGAGAATGGGGATAAATAGTTATCGAACGAGATATGACGTCATCTCTAACGTGAGATAATCTCTGTCGAAGTGAGCATAAGGCCCCTGCATGTGCATCTGATGGCACGTTCCTATCTTGCGTGACTTGCAAAACATGCAATGGCAACATACTTAGTTGATGGTTACCTCATAACCTCAGGTGGGCCATCTGCTTGTTCCGCCAACATGTACTTGGTATAAAAAAGTTATATTACTTATTGTTATATATGTACCTATATAATAACACCCAGACAAACAACTATAAATGTTCAAATTACTAACATTGTTTTATGTTCTAGTTCTTACAAGATGAATGAACTATGGTTTTTAAGCCGAATAAGCGCCATCTAGTACAAAACTCTGCTACTAAGTTTACGCTATGGCCACCTCCCTGAAAATGGAGACGATGACGTACCATGTTCAGTCTATAAGTCTTATAGTATGCTTGAAATAATGTAGTACAATGAATGTGTCATAGATGGAGCTTCTTTGGATTTTAAATTATCACTTGCCTTTTCAATTCATTGCGACAGCGGTTTTACTTAGCAGAGGCATACCAGGCATGAAGGTATGTATTGTGTTAGTCGTTGATAAAGATATTTTATTAATTTTAGTTGATAGAAAGTGTAGGTATGGAGTAACTTATTTATTAACTAAATAATTATGTTACGTACCATACTACACATTTGTAAATCAGATATAACTTCTAATTTGATCTTGATCTTCCGGAAAAATCAGAGAAGAAAATGAAAAAATATCTGGATTTGACGAGAAAAAAATATAAAAACTTCTTTGGAATAAAATATAACTTTGTGATATTATTCTCCGAAATATAGTAATTTGCGAAAATTTTTAAACACCAAAATTCAGTGATTATTTGTTATAAGTGTTAAAATTTGGGAGCAATAATAAGTTGTTTAAAGCTTGTCAGCGTCTTAAAACGGGTCTGGCTAAAAACTAAAACATCAACAACTAAAACATTCAATAACATGAATACCTAACAAACCTAGCACGCACGGACGGCGCCGTCTGCTTAGGGCACCCGGGATTCAAACTCGGCGTCCGGATATAAGCCGGCCGGTCAAAGGGCACATCTTTCATATCCGGCTTTTATATCGGACAGGAAAGCGCACAGACAACATAGTGCTGGCTGGATCTTATTTTGTAAAATCAGTCTTACTTTGGAATATATGAAAAGCGTGAGACGTAGCGTGTGCTGTTTTATGAATTTGATTACATTTACCTTTTTCTGTTATACCTATTCGATTGGCACCATACTGGAGCTATAATATTGTATTATAATACATTGTAACAAGGATCAAACAAAAGAACGGTAGGAACCAAGCCGTAACCTGTTCTTCTAGGATTTGGTCGCGTGGAACTGGCACCTAGAGTCACCTAGCTATAAGACGTTTCAAAGTGATCCTTGTAATTTTATTGAATAAATACCTTTTGACTTTGACTTTGGATCCGATTTTAAAAATATGTTCAAATGAAAATACTTGAAGTAAGTTCGTAACAGCTTATTTGGTTGGTCGGTGAATTTTCACTAAATGATTCTAATTCTCATTCTTAGCTTAAAAAATTATCGTATTTTTCAGTTAGGAACAATGGTGATAAGAGATCATGATTATTAAATAAAGCTCTGATTTGACCATGCTGTCTTAGACTAACAAAGGATTAAAGGGCCGTTAAATATGTCAAAATGTACGCGTTTGACATCTAAGGTTAGATTTAACGGCCTGTTAATCCTTTATTAGTAACTAATAGAGCATGGTAAAATAAGCATTTAGTTTCTTAGGATAAGTATAAATATTGGTGGACTTTCCACACATCACTAAACCAAAGCTTGTAGTATGGGAACCAGATAGCTGATATAATACATACATACTTTTTTTTTGTAAATACATACTTATGATAATATATTATATAACACCCAAACAGAGAACAAACATCAATGTTCATCACACAAATGTTTGTTCTCGGTGGGGATCGAACCCACGGCCTACGGCGCAGAAGGCAGAGCTACTACCAACTGTGAAGGTTATCCAAAAAGCAAAAAAAAAAATGGAACATCATCTTTTTATATACAGACCTAACATCCTCACAGACAACCCTTTCTTTAGACATTAAAATTAAAATATTTTATTAACATTTTATAATGAAATTTTATAATAAATATTTTTTATGAAACTTATTTTTCCACACATAATGACGAAGAGAGCGAGACAGATATTTTAGAACTTTTAATAAAATTAACTCCATTATTATAACTATCCGAAATTATTTTCTTGCCAAAATAAATAACAGAACGAGCATCATAAACTTTACAGATCCTAAAAAACAAACTGTCGTCGCAAATACTCAATTTTCTCTCACATCATCATCGGAATAAAATAAAATCTCGCGATAAATAACCACACAAATCCTCTCAATAGTTATTCGGAGCATAAAGCTGCAGATATTTTTGCGTTTACGGATATATCTCGTTTACGGTTCCACTGATCGCAACCTTATTTTAGATGTTCCTTCGTTTCTCTATTTGGTGGAGAAATATATTCGATTTATATTTGCAGTTGCTTTGAAGATCGATTCAAACCTTTTGGAAAATACTCTTCTGGAAATTCTAATCTTCTTCATAAAGAAGATAAAAAAGGTAAATAATAATAATGATATTTTGGGTATTATAATTATTATGTTTGAATGTAGCAAGCTTATAACTTACCTAACCAGATAGGTTTTATGTTTATTAGTTTAAGTGAATTATAAGTTTGAACGTCCGAAAATTCTTTTTGTAGAGAACTTCACAAAAGCAACAGAAAAAATAAGATGAATTTTGGTAAAAAAATGTGTTTTTCGCTTCAATCCGTTTTATATTTTAAACTTGTACATTTCTAGCCTATTAACGAAATCAATTATATTCGTGAAAAGGTTTGGCTTGAAACATTTCAAAAATATATATTTTCGATTCGTCTAAATTATCGATTAAATTAATAGGACTCTAAATCACCAAATAAAACAATATCTTTCAACAATGTATTTTCTTGTATTTACATTTATTTACGTGTAGCATAAATAAATGATTTTATATTGTATTGTATTGTATATCTTTACAATGTATATCTAAACTTGAAAGTCGCAAAAATGTCCCAAGTTCCGACTAAACGTCTCATTCCTATATTTGAAACTAATAGTGTAGACGCACGATATATAGCGCGGTGATCCGGACGTAGCCGGTCAAAGGGCCTTCATATCCGGCCGCGGCTACACAGCCGTTGAAAATTCACACATTATTGACTCTGCGCTTTCCCTGCTTGAATATGGTTTTTATTGCAGATTTTTAATTTGCTTATATGAAGATCGAACATCGAAGGCTGATACCAGCCATGCGTATCCTACTAATATTATAAACGCGAAAGTTTGTAAGTATGGATGGATGAATGTTTGTTACTCTTTCACGTAAAAACTACTGAATGGATTTTAATGAAACTTTACAATAATATAGCTTGTACATCAGAATAACACATAGGCTACAATTTATAAAGATATAAATAATAAATAAATAAATAAATATTTTTGGACTATCCACACAGCACTATCTAGCCCCAAACTAAGCCAAAGCTTGTAATATGATATAATACATATATACTTTTTTTTTGTTAATACATACCTATAATATATAATAACACCCAGTCAGAGAACAAACATCTATGTTCATCAATTAAATGTTTGTTCTCGGTGGGATTCGAACCCACGGCCTACGGCGCAGAAGGCGGACCTACTACCAACTGAGCTGTGAAGGCTGTCTATATTGTGTGACTAATCCTGCGCAGACAAAGTCGCGGGCACCAGCTTGTCATTTATATGATGCGCAGAATTAGAGCTAAGCCTACTACTTTTTTTTTTGCACAACTTGCAGATGGTACCAGCAGATGCGCCACCTCTATAACAAATCATTGACTCGTTAGTCACGCTCGATAGGAACGTGGCTTACGATGCACTGCTCTGCGTCCATCAGCATGAGGCATACAGATGTTAAGCCTCATGTGCCTGTAATTACACCGGCAACCACACTCTTCAAACCGAAACACAGCAACGCTGCTTGGCGGCAGAAATAGGCACGCCCTTTACAAAGAGCTCTACTACTCCTTTTTAAAAATGTATTGCATAAAATGTCTATGTATTCTGTTTTTAGGCAATAAACATTTTAGTATTTGCATTTGAATAAAATGCGAATGTAAAAGTTAACTAATTCATGTTTCAAAATTGTGTTTGCATCAAATAATTACATTTACTTAGACCATTTAAAGTTCTCCGAAATTCATCTGCAAAATTGTTTACCTATGTGTTTATACAGTAGATATGTAATAGTTTGTAAGGCGCTTATTTTAAACAAATATGCCGTATTAATATAGTGTTAGGGAGAATTTGTTTGATGAATTTGAGTAGTTAATATTGATTGATTAAGAACTAGTGGCTTCCCGCGGCTTCGCACGCGTTGAAGTGGTGAGCCGTGATTGAGCCACAAACATCCAAACATCGTAACTTGCGCATTGATTTGTATATTATTAGGGTAGGATTTTAAATACCTATAGGCGTACATTACCTATATTAGGTAGGTAGGTATAGGTACTGAGTTAAGCACAAACATGACAAATACAACAAAGACAACCTTACACGGAAAGTATGTACTTATTTGTTCCTAGTTTCTACCCCAAAAACAGCTTCACGACTTTGATCCCCAGGCACGGTAGATACCTACCCTCAGATCTCTGCGTGCCAACTCAAGTTTCCCGTTTTCAGAATGTCCCTTACAAACATTGACGCCTCGTTGTATCCTTTTTACTCGAGCGCAACGAAAGAGGGTAACCTTTTAGGAGTTGTTTTCGAAAATCAAACTGTATTTTTGTAATTTATACACAGAACATATTTTCTTTTAGTTTGAAGTTAATTACACTACACGTTAAAAATCTTCCATACAAAACTTGAAACTTTTACAGCCATTTGCACCCTTTGCAGAGGTAAGTATCAAAAGCGTCATTCTTAATTATTTGTTTCTTAGTATTTTATTCCTCAAGTTTTAAGTCAATCGCACTACGCGTTAAAAAACTCCCATACAAACTTTGACATCCCTTTGCACACTTATTAAGGGTAGTTTTAAAAAACTAAAAATGCATTTCTTTTTTATTTGCCTGGAAGTATATGTACTCCAAGTTTCAAGTTTGTAAGTTCAAGGAATACTATTTTTCATACAAACGTTTTCATCCCTTATTACACCCTTAGGGGTTGAATTTCCAAAAATCCCTTCTCAGTACACCTCTACGCTATAAGACCTATGTACTCTTCAAATTTCAAGTCTCTAGGACCAGCAGTCAAAAAACTTCCATACAAACTTTGACATCCCTTTGCACACTTATTAAGGGTAGTTTTAAAAAACTAAAAATGGCTTTACTATTTTTTTGTCTTTAAGTATATGTACTCCAAGTTTCAAGTTTGTAGGTTCAAGGAATACTATTTTTCATACAAACGTTTTCATCCCTTTTAACACTCTTAAGGGTTGATTTTCCAAAAATCTCTTCTTAGTACACCTCTACGCTGTAAAACGTATGTACTCTTCAAATTTCAAGTCTCTAGAACCAGCGGTCAAAAAACTCCCATACAAACTTTTACATCCCTTTGCACACTTATTAAGGGTAGTTTTAAAAAACTAAAAATGCATTTCTTTTTAATTTGCCTTGAAGTATATGTACTCCAAGTTTCAAGTTTGTAGGTTCAAGGAATACTATTTTTCATACAAACGTTTTCATCCCTTTTAACACCCTTAGGGGTTGATTTTCCAAAGATTTCTTCTTAGTACACCTCTACGCTGTAAAACGTATGTACTCTTCAAATTTCAAGTCTCTAGGACCAGCGGTCAAAAAACTCCCATACAAACTTTTACATCCCTTTGCACACTTATTAAGGGTAGTTTTAAAAAACTAAAAATGCATTTATTTTAATTTGCCTTGAAGTATATGTACTCCAAGTTTCAAGTTTGTAGGTTCAAGGAATACTATTTTTCATACAAACGTTTTCATCCCTTTTAACACCCTTAGGGGTTGATTTTCCAAAAATTTCTTCTTAGTACACCTCTACGCTGTAAAACGTATGTACTCTTCAAATTTCAAGTCTCTATGACCAGCGGTCAAAAAACTCCCATACAAACTTTTACACCCCTTTGCACACTTATTAAGGGTAGTTTTAAAAAACTAAAAATGCATTTATTTTTTATTTGCCTTGAAGTATATGAACTCCAAGTTTCAAGTTTGTAGGTTCAAGGAATACTATGTTTCATACAAACGTTTTCATCCCTTTAAACACCCTTAGGGGTTGATTTTCCAAAAATCCCTTCTTAGTACACCTCTACGCCATAAGACCTATGTACTCCTCAAATTTCAAGTCTCTAGGACCAGCGGTTTAGGCTGTACGTTGTCTATATGTCAGTCAGTCAGTCAGTCAGTCAGTCAGTCAGGACTTTGATTATTATAGTATTAGAGATTAGAGATAACTATGACGTTGACATTATACAGCATTTGCATAGAATATAATAACATCAATTAAATGAAAAATTGTATTTGTCACTTTCTTACAGCCTGTGTTTCGCAAATAAATTATTATTGTTTTTTTTTTTTTTTATACAACCAGCTGATGGAACAAGCAGATGGCCCACCTGATGTTAAGTGGTAACCATCACCTATAACAAAGCATTGCCTCGTAAGTCACGCACGATAGGAACGTGCCCTACGATGCATTGCCCTGCGTCCATCAGCTTGAGGCATACAGATGTTAACATCTGTATGCCCTCATCTGTAGGCCTCATGTGCCTGTAATTACACCGGCAACCACACTCTTCAAACTGAAACACAGCATTGCTGCTTGGCGGCAGAAAAAGGTGTGGTGGTAGTACTTCCCCGGACGAGCTCTTCACAAAGCGCTCTACTACTCTTAAGAAATACTGGGGTATTGTATTGTACAACCACATTATGTCACACTAATATACCATTGATATCAGTGCATCAGACACGCAGTATGTTAATCTAATGAACGGTAGTGATCATAATTTGTTTCGAAGAAAGAAAAAAACAATAACATTAGCAAATTTTATAAAAAAAGTCAAAACCGTTTGTAAATAGCTCGATAGAGTACGGTCGTGAATACAGTAAATTACATTTTGAAATTTATGAAGTCTAAAATTGTAATGCCTCAAGCTAGAACACAGGTAGGTACTAGGTACACATACCCGTGTACCGTACCAAACAGTCGATTGAGTCATTAGCTATCTTTGTACCGTACAAAATGTCATATACCATCCTGTTGTGACCATAACCTTTAGGTTTTAGCACGGTACGGGTTACGATATTGAACCTTCTGAATTTGAATCATTGAACACTTTGAACAGCATTGAAATCCTGGTAGAGAGGATAAGGCCGAGGGACAGCTCATTTTATGGCCGTACCACATACTTAATACCGGTACAGAAAGGGTAAAGTGGTATTTTATACATTTTTATGTCCATTGCCCGACGAAAACTCTTAAATATTGCTCCTGTGTGTTTACAAATGGTGCAAAAATACGTGAACCTTTTGTGAGAATAACTATGAGTCTTTTAGGGTTTATTGTGTTGTGTTATTCTAATAGGGTTCTTTTGTTTTTATGTCTAGTTTGGTTTGGTCTAATTTAGAGGTTAGGTTAGTTTTGGGTTGTGTAAGAATAAAATATTGGGTTATCTCATTGTGAAATTGATTCACAGCTAGTGAACACACGATACGACAAGTGGCTACAACAAAACGGTACAGTTCTAACGATAGCGACATTTTTTTATCCTACCCGCTAATGGAATAAGTACTTGGCCCACATGATGTTAAGTGGTAACTACCTTAAAGACATACCTGCATTACATACCTAATACATAATAATATACGTAAGTAATTTAAGCACATCTTAGGGCTTTTTTTATGCGGTCCTTCGCCTATATCTTCGGTAACCTATTCCTTCTGTCCAGAAGCTCGGAGCGAGGAATATGTCCATTTACTTGGCTGTCACTCGGAGTAGTTTTTTTTTTTATTTCTTTTATAATGCAGAGGGTAAAGACCTTAGGGTAGACATTGATTTGAGTTCCTCACTCTCACTAAGCATGAGCGTAAAAGCGAGGGCGAGGTACGAAGTTATATGTTTAGTCTTGTGCGACTTCAGGCCACGATACGACACTGCTTTAAATCTTATAAACTACGACATCTTGCTACATGAGTCCCATAAACCGTTGATGTTGTACCGAGCATAAAGTGATAATCGTGCTCGTTTGCTCCACGACTTCGAAGCGATTCCATCACGCTGTGGCCGCTAGGGGGCGATCAGGTAGCTTACAGAAGCATTGCTGTGTCCAGAATTCCAGATGGTATATTTTGTTATCACCTAGTTTTAAGACATTTCAAAGTGATCCTTGTGATTATATTGAATAAATATATTTTGCTTTGACTTTGAAGTATGCCAGTTCTAGTATACCTACCTACTTTCTTAACTGTTGCGACCATCGAGCTGAGGTTATTTGTTAGATTTTTTATGTCAAGATTTGGAATAAAAATTACTTATTTATTTAACTTTATATAATACTAGCGACCCGCCCCGGCTTCACACGGTTATTGTGGTTTATCCCTAAGAGATTATGCTTGTATTATGCAACCTAACCTTTTTTGACCTTCCTCTTGAATCACTCTTTCTATAAAAAAAAAACCGCATCAAAATCCGTTGCGCAGTTTTAAAGATTTATGCATACATAGGGATATAGGGACAGAGAAAGCGACTTTGTTTTATACTATGTGGTGATTTTTTAAATCGATGAACCATACCATGTTTCTACCGAAAGATACCTAGGCTTGAAAAGCTACAGTCATTAATTGAATTAAATTAAAAGTTTTCATTATTTTAAACCCTTTTTTTATTTTTTGTAGACGTAAGTAAAATGATCAGTGTGCCTTCAAATTAATTACACCAAAATGACTTCAAACATTAACATAAATTGTAATCATTTGATTACTGGTTCCGGATCTATTCATGATTTTAGATCATGGTAATCAACTTCTAACTATACATTTTTATGGTAATGAAATTCTGTTTTTTTTTTTTTTGAAAAGTCAACTTTAAGACATAGTGGCATAATCGTATAGTCTGTGGCAATGAGGTTGATCTGAACAACAACTGGAAATAAGCGCGTAATGCGTTATTCCTTATATTAGTTGTTTCTTTTCAGGGTATCTACATCCATATAGATCTTCAATACATAAAATTAAAAAATAAAGTTATATTAAAAAAGATTCAAAAAGCGTTTCAGCTGTTCGCTTACTTTTAATATCTTCCACACTCCACTGCCAAAAATTACTTTCAAAGAGCGATATGAGACGGTAGGTACAATTTGTTCCCTAAGTGCGCAATTGCCAGGCTCACGTGTTGGCTAATGCCATGCAAAATTATGCCATTGGGTCACAAGACTTTTACACAACACTTTTCTTATGAATAAAATTACGATGTTATTTCTATGCGTGTTATAAAGTTAAACCATAAAAACACTCATTTTATTCCATGGTTAAAACGTTGGTATAAATTTTGTAAGGTAGCTATGTTTTTTTATTCTTATTTTTTTAAGGACTTTTACCCACATGGCATATATTATGCCAGTCCCATTGTACCCTAACTTACACTATCAAACAACATTAAACTAGAAATAAAAAACAACTTACAAGTAGGTAGGTAGAGCCAATACCAACTGAGCTGTGAAGGCTGTCCTAGACTGTATGGAGAATGTTATGAGAGAGAATGAAGCGAAAGAAGTATGTTAAGTAAGTATGTCGTGGCAAGTGGAAATCCGTGGTCTCTGCCTACCGCTATAGGAAACAGGCGTGTTTTTATATATGTATGTACCTATGTATGCTACGGTACTTATGCCACTGTGGTGGATTGATATCCCACTCGAATTACCTTTGGGTTATTTTAAAATGTGTGCAGGTAAACACTATAAAAACAACGTGTAACTTAATACCCCTTTAACACCGGAAAGATCGAATTCTACAGGTCATGATGAACAACTTTAGATATAAGACTTTTGAAATTTCGAAGTTTTTCATTCATGAAATGCCTCTTAAACTTTCTTTCAAAATGAAACTAACACAACATGACGCAGCCCTATTTATAACCCTGTTTTTTGACCTTGTGAACTTTAGATAAAATGACAAGGTAACAGAACTGCCACCAATAAGTAAACGCATAGCGTATGTACCAAGGCCACGTACACCATTATCAGGGTTGTTTCAAATTTCTGAGACAATATAATTTTACTTTTGGAAATTTCAAAAACAAAGTATTCAAACTTTGAACACGTCAAAGTATTCCAGTGCGGGGTCTGATCTCTTGATCTTTGGCCTTATGGGGTATTATGTTACATGTTGTCTATTTAAAAAAATATAAATTGTCCTGGTTGAGCCTTAAATTGTAAATAGAAACTAGGTCGCTACACTCAGCCACGCCAACTCCTTGACATCAGAAGCTTACTAAGCAGCCGAACTCAGCAGAGTTTCAAAAACTAATAAGCCTTCCTCAAGACTCCAGACTTATAACTTCCTGTGTGCAAAATTAAAGGCAGTGGCTCATCTTATTCAAAGAAGAAGAGTTCTCACTTAGTAAGACCAAGTAGTCGGTATATGGGCATTTCGTCCCTTGTATTTTTTAAGTCTGTCATTTGTTGGTTGCATTTCGGCCATGACGTCAGCAAGAAAAAACCCTTACTAGCATTTCGTCCCTCCGTTAAGGCAAACGGCGACCTCTTATAAAAAAAACCACAACGTTAACGTCATCTCAATATCACGAGGGCCGAATCGCCCATATACCAAGTAGTCAATGTAGAGACGACGCAGGTCGTCCTGAGTCGATTTAGATTGTAGTATTCAGGAAAAACAGACAACTCTCCTGTAAAAAATGGTCCCAACTCCCAGCTAAGTAATGTTTTGAAGGTGCTAACTTCAGATATTTAGCTCCGTAATCTCCTCTTTTGCATACTCAATCACCTGCAACTAATCGTCTAAAAGCTACCTCCAACCATAAACAAACCTGACCCGTCGATAAATTCGACGCCCGACCGCCTTACGGTAGTTAATTTTTAATTCGGCCGTCTTCGCAGGTCCGCTCGGCTCGGTGGTCGATGCGAGACTGATGTGTTTGGGTCGTGCTACCGACCGCGATGCTTAGTTATTGCGACTACCCTCATTTGTTGTTCGCGTTTTAAATTAGTGGTTCGGATATGTGTTAAATTGTTAATTTTATTATACTGCTGGAACACTCTGTTGGAGCTGTTTGGATTTAGGTTAACTATAAAGTTTTCTAAGTAAGGAACTTACTTTAGGTCGGATATCTTTTTTACTTGAACTGAAACCATCCTTAGCCCAACAGAATATTAATAAAAACGTAAGTAAAATAAATATTTTTTTATACTACTTGCTGATGGAACAAACAGATGACCCACCTAATGTTAAGCGGTAACCATTACATATAAAATCCATTGCCTCGCAAGTCACGCACGATATGAACGTGCTCTACGATGTACTGCCCTGCGTCTATCTACTTAAGGCATATAGATGTTATAGCTTCATGTGCCTGTAATTTCACCAGCAATCACACCCTTCAACCTGAAACACAGCAACGCTGCTTGGCGACAGAAATAGGCTTGGTGGTAGTACTTCCCCGGACGAGCCCTTCACAAAGAGCTCTACTACTCTTGCCTGTTACGGAGCTTTCATATGTTGTATTATTTTAAGTCAACAAGACAAATCATATTTTCTATCTTCCTAAAATAGTTCCCGGCATTATGATTCTTAGGCCAATTCTCTGTGCAAATAGCAAAAAAATATTTCCACCCCTCGTCGCCCCCGAGCGCAAGATGCGTAAGTAAAAAGCCATGATTTCTCAAAGGGATGTTCGCCCCGAGTAACGCACGACTTAACTTTTTGACCGGGATACCTTCGGAGACGTGATGAGAATCGGTGCCAATTGGGCCCAAGTCACAGGCCTTTGGTTATCAGAGGTTTCTTAATGTATCAGATTTTTATGTTACCTCAAAAGTTACATTCGAAACTGACGCTCGTGGGAATAAGAAGTTCTTTGAAATAGAGTTTGCTAAATCAATCCACCATAATTTTATGATTTCCGTAAAAGAGTGCAACAGTTTTTTTAATTTTTTTATTAATCTAATAACCTTATTTACGATTCTAAAGGAAATGCTATAGATTTTTTAAGTTATCAGTTTAGTTTATATACATACAAACCAACTCTTCCTAAAGTAATGCAGAGAATCAAGCAAATTAATAAAAAAAATAAACCCTTGCAAATATCAGTAACAGAATATACAGGATAGAAAACAAACGAGTTCCAAAGTACTTCCCCGGACGAGCCCTTCACAAAGAGCTCTATTACTCTTGTAGTTAGAAAACACCACACGCCATACAAGCGACTTTTTTTTTTTTTAATTGTATAGACTGTCCTTTGGCTACAATCTCACCTGGTGGTAAGCGACGATGTAGCCGAAGATGGAGCAGAACGGTCTAGAAGACACCTAGTCACTCTTGCCTTGAAGATACCCAAATTGTAGCGATCAGGAAAAACGGACGACGGCAATGAGTTCCACTCCTTAGCAGTTCTCATGATAAAGGTAGAAGCAAAACGCTTATTGCGAATGGGTGGTAAATTAACCAAGTATGGGTGGTACTGGGCCGTACGTCTACTTGTCCTATGGTGGAAATGGGATGGTGGAATTAGATCTTGAAGTTCCTGGGCACTTCCCCCAAAATGTAACCTATAAAATATCGATAGGCAAGCAACTTTGCGACGATGTTCAAATCGCGCAATCGCCACACCGCGAGAGGCGTAAAGTCAGCGTAAAGATACAAGTTCCCATCACTTGCAACGCCCAATAACCACGGATTCCGGTGTGTTTTTGCGCTCCGATGATTTCCAGCCAGATCTCTTGTTGATCTGAGAAAGCCGAATTTTTGCCCAATACGTGCGCAAGTTTCCTAATATTAGAGGTTACGCATGGCTTTTCCATGAAGCGACCGCCGTTATGAGAACCTTCACAGCTCAGCTCATTTCTATACTGTAGGCTGTGGGTTCGATCCTCACCGATAAAAAAACATTTGCGAGATGATGTTTGTTCTCGGTCTGAGTGGGTGAACGAAAATCTTACAGTTAACTTGGGCGATTTGGCATTTTATGTATGCATGTTTGTCGGGCCATAACTTTAGGACCGTTTATCCGATCTGCATGAAATTTGGTAAGCCAATAGCTTGTATTTAAGAAATTTACTGGTAAATGTATGAGTTAAATCTGTAAGTGACATAATAAGATATGGGGTTTTTGAAGGGGGCAACAATAAAAACAAATAACCAACGATCCAAGAGCTCCCATCTCTAAAGTTTCGTTGACATCAAGGTTTTGTTACTGGTGGGCCAGTTACTTTGCTTTTTCGTATTTTTTTTTATTATAGTAAATGAAGAAGATACTCAGTTCTCATGAAATGTTTTTATTTTATGAGCCGCGTAAACGTATCGTATCCCTAACTTCAACAGAATAAGGTCGAATATCGCTAGGATACGTTAACGCCACACTTTCACTTGTGATTAAGCCCTTATTTGTATCCGTGTGTACAAGCTTAGCTTAATGTGCTTGCTTAGCTTAGGTATAAAAAAAAATACGATGTCATAATACGGTAACCGCATTTTACGTAACCAATACCATACTAGTTTGTACGGCAGATATTCATTGGTAAAAGTGGATTCGTATAATCCACGTCAGTATTTACTTAGGGCTTGCTTTTGGCTGTCAGCGTTTTAGAAATAGGCAGTTTGATTTTTTTTACAACCAGTAGATAAAGATACTTATTAGATTAGATTAAAAAATTCTTTAATGCAGAAAAGGACGTACATATATTTTTTTTATACAACTAGCTGATGGAACAAGCAGATGGCCCACCTGCACCTCAAAGCATTACATCGTAAGTCACGCACGATAGGAACGTGCCAAACGATGCACTGCCCTGCGTCCATCAACTTAAGGCATACAGATGTTAAGCCTCATGTGCCTGTAATTACACCGGCACCCACACTTCAAACCGAAACACAGTAACGCTGCTTGGCGGCAGAAAAAGACGTGGTCGTAGTACTTCCCCAGACGAGCCCTTCACAAAGAGCTCTACTACTCTGAATTTTTTTTGATGGGTGTATTTTTAATCTACAATATCTAAAGTTGCCACTTCGATTTAAAGCATAAACACCTCACACTTGTCTCCCGGCCCCAATTGAAGCGTATTCAATGTACTGCTTGGAAAATTGGACGTAATCTGTAACGGGGCCGTTCCACTGAAATACGAGCCGCTCGGATCGTGTGCGCGTACTAACTGCTGCTCAGCTGTGTGCAATTGACGCCCCCTGTACTTTGTTACTGTTTTCTTTCATAGAAAAGAATTTAAGTAGATGAGGCAATCGGATCTACCAAGGGAGGACAATCCTCATGGAGTATGTTAAGCCTCATGTGCCTGTAATTTCACCGACAATTACACCCGCAGCAACACTGCTTCATGGCAGAAAAAGGCATTTATTTATTTATTTATTTATTCTTAGATTCACAGTTTTTCTTATTGTCTATTTTAATCTATTAAATGTACACTGTGCACTAACCAAATCGAATCTACATTTTATAGGCAAAGTAAGTAGGTGGCATGGTGGAAGTACTAAAGCTAGAGTTTTAAGAGTAGTAGAGCTCTTTGTGAAGGGCTCATCCGGGAAAGTACTACCACCACGCCTTTTTCTGCTGCCAAGCAGCGTTGCTGTGTTTCAGTTTGAAGAGTGTGGTTACCGGTGTAATGACAGGCACATGAGGCTTAACATCTGTATGCCTGAAGTTGATGGACGCAGGGCAGGGCATCGTAGGGCCCGTTCCTATCGTGCGTGACTTGCGAGGCAATGCTTTGTTATATAAGATGGTTACCACTTAACATAAGGTGGGCCATCTGCTTGTTCCATCAGCTAGCAGTATAAACAAAAAACTTCCCCAAACAAGCCCTTTACAAAGATCTCTACTACTATTTTTGGGGGTTAAAGTTACCCACGTCCGTAGGAGATTACTCCAGAGACCCTACACGTGACCCCTGGGTAGTGCCAACTGGGTAACAAACTTTCTGGTGGTAGGCTTCGGCCGCGGCTTGTCACCACCCACCGGACGAAACCGTTCCGTGAAGCGATTATATCGTGTTTCGGAATGCTGTCCGGTGTAGCCAGCGACACAAAGAGGACGTGACAGGTCTGAGCAGTTCATGCACGGGTCAGGTTTAAGCGATATGGTTAACTCAGCAATGCAAATGCGCCGGATGGCTAGATTTGGAGGGTAGCGGGATCCGAAGCACGGTTTTCCGCTGGCCGACCGCAGGTTGTAGGGGGCCCAATTAGCGAGCAGCCACTCGTGAAAGGCTGCCCCGCCGCCTTGCGAAAAATCCCAGAGTGCTCCATCGTGCCGGTTGGCGACCGGAAGAGAGGATCCGATGGCCACTTTTTGGGGGGGTTCGGGCGTCCCCGCAGTCTCCAGTCTAGCCCACCATTCGTGCAGAAGCTTACTGAGAGCCGATGAGCTTACCTGATCAATGCCTCGCTCAACTGCTGTCTTTCCCCAAACCTAATCACTCACTCTCCGACCCAATGAAAAAGTTTAAAAATAATAAGTTGTGCTTACAGCGGAAGCACGTCCTCTCCCTTCAAGTGCATTTCTCCAACATTCGAGGTCTGCACTCAAATCTCGATCCGGTCCACCATTATCTCGAGACCATTAAGCCGCACTTGTTATTCCTCTCGGAGACGCAGATCCAGTGCCCCCCCGACACAGCGTACCTCACGTACCCAGGCTATGCACTGGAGCACAATTTTTTACCAAAAGCTGGTATTTGTTTGTTTGCTCGGGATGACATCTGCTGTCTGCGTCTGCGTGACCTAGAAGAGCCCGACTTTTCTGTAGTATGGGTTTTGGTGGATACTGGTCTGGATAAAATTATCTACGCTGGTTTATATCGTTCACATACTGGAGACTCCGAGACAACCAGGTTATTCAACTACATCTGTGAAGCGGCGGATGTGGCTCAAAGACGATACCCTGATGCACAACTGGTGCTTCTAGGGGATTTCAACGCCCACCACCAACAGTGGCTGTTCCCTTACCAGATCACCGACCACGCTGGAATAGAGGCTTATAAACTTGCCCTATCTCTTAACCTCACGCAGCTGGTCGGTGAAGCAACTAGGGTACCGGATGTCGAGAGCCACACAGCCAATTGCCTGGATCTCCTGCTGACAAATCAACCAGATCGTCACACAGTGTCAGTGTTGCCTCCTTTGGGCACCTCAGACCACTGTGTGGTGAGGTCTGTATCGTCATATTCGCCACCCGACCCCTCTCCTAGAGGATGTAGGCGAATATGGCGATACAAGTCAGCAGACTGGGATGAGATGCGCCATTTTTTTGCGTCTTATCCTTGGCGGCCAACCTGCTTTTCTTCTAGCGATCCCACAAATTGCGCTAATGCCGTCACGGAGGTGATCAAAAGGGCAATGGAATACTTTATTCCATTCACTGATGCTTCACCTTCAACAAATGCTCGCCCTTGGTTTGGTCCTGCATGTGCTAGCGCAGAAGCGCAAAAACATGCAGCCTATCTTGCCTGGGTTGATGCACGGAACGGCAAAGCGTCTGATACGCAGCAGAAGAAGAAAGCCTATAATAAAGCCGCCAAATCCTGCAAAAAGGTGATAAGGAAGTCACGTTTCGATCGGGTTGGCCGCATGGGAGCTAAGCTTGCCTCATACCCCGCGGGAAGTAAAGCTTTCTGGTCACTAGCCAAATCGGTCGAAACGAACTTCAGCCGTCCTTCCCTTCCACCGATGGTGAAACCTGATGGATCGCTAGCTCACTCTGCAATTGAGAAAGCAAACCTATTTGTTACTCAATTTGCGGAAAACTCACGTCTAGACACCTCTGGTGAAATTCCACCTAGCCTTCCCCAATGCGAATCCAAGATGCCTGAAGTTCGCATCCAGCAAAAGGAAGTGCTCAAAACACTACGTAGTCTTGACGTGAACAAAGCTAGTGGACCGGACGGTATCCCCGCAGTGGTTCTTAAAACCTGTGCACCTGAGTTGTCTCCAATTCTTACACGACTTTTCCGCCAATCTCTTAAATCTGGTACAGTCCCCAAGTCTTGGAAGCTTGCTAATGTGCAGCCTGTGCCCAAGAAAGGTAGCCGTGCCGACCCGTCTAACTACCGCCCTATTTCAGTCACCTCTCTACTTTGCAAATGTATGGAGCGTGTACTGAACGGTAAACTCCTCTCGTACCTCGAAGATAACGACCTCCTCAGTGACCGCCAGTACGGATTCCGCCGAAACCGGTCTACTGGGGATCTTCTTGTGTATGCTACGCACATTTGGAGTGAAGCTATAGAGAAATACGGTGAAGCACTGGCTGTTTCACTAGATATTTCTAAGGCTTTTGACAGGGTTTGGCACGCTAGCCTTATTGGCAAGCTTTCTGCATACGGACTACCAGTCCAATTCTGTTCTTGGCTTGAAGACTTTCTGAGGGAACGATCTATTCGAGTAGTCGTTGACGGTTGCTCATCTGATCAATTGGCTATTAACGCCGGTGTACCTCAGGGGTCGGTGCTATCTGCCACGCTGTTTTTGCTGCACATCAACGATCTGCTCATGCCCGGTATCATGGGATATGCAGACGACAGCACGGTTGTGGAAAGATATACATCCAATGCCCAAGCCAGACAAAATGTGGTTCAGCAAGAGCGAGACGCGATGCTTCAGCGCTTGAATTTAAAACTCAAGGTGGTGTCTGACTGGGGTGATGCCAACTTGGTAAAATTCAATGCCACGAAAACGCAAGCTTGTCTGTTCTCAGCAAAGAAAAGTTCGTTTCTCCATGTTCCTATTTTCCAAGATGTACCTATTAGTGTACGGGATCACCTGGAACTTCTTGGTACCTCGCTTACGCCTGCTCTTAACTTTGGCTCGTACATTGAGTCTAAGGCTAAAACAGCTTCCATGAAGCTTGGCATCTTGAATAGGGTTAGGCGGTACTTCACACCTGGACAGCTTCTTAATCTGTACAAAGCACAAGTCCGGTCTGGTATGGAGTACTGCTGTCACCTCTGGGATGGCTCTGCCAAGCACCAGCTTGCTGCCTTAGACTCAATTGAAAGGCGAGCTTTCAGGCTAATAGGCGAGCAACACATGGCGGAGACTAAGATCCAAAGTCTTGAACATCGCCGCAAAGTTGCCTGCCTATCCATATTCTATAGGTTACATTTTGGAGAATGTGCTCAGGAACTTCACGACATAATACCACCATCTCCTTTCCATCACAGGACAAGTAGACGTACGGCTCAGTACCACCCATATCTGGTAAATATACCACCCATTCGCACTAAGCGCTTTGCTTCTACATTTATTATGCGAACTGCCAAAGAGTGGAACTCATTGCCATCGTCTGTCTTTCCTGATCACTACAACTTGGGTCTCTTCAAGGCAAGAGTGAATAGGTGTCTTCTAGACCGTTCTGCTCCATCGTTGGCTACATCGTCGCTTACCATCAGGTGAGATTGTGGCCAAAGGACGGTTTATTTCTTATAAAAAAAAAAAAAAAAAAAAAAACTATCTTGTGTTCGGATACTTTAGCGACACGGGAGTCTCATTATTATATTATTATGTAAAAGAAGATCATCCAGGCACGGTAGATATCCTCTCAGATCTTTTTGTATCAAGTACGAACTCCAGATATTTTTACTCTGAGAAGATGTCTACCGTGCCAGGGAATGAAAGTCATGAAGCTGTTTCAGAAAATCACACAGAAGAACAATAAAAACCAAGCCGTAAGTTTGTTGTCTAAAGCTAAAAGTTGTAAGTACTTAGGTAGGTATGCTTTTTGTGACACATTTTTGAGGTCCTTCTGCTACAACACATAATCTTTGAGGAATCCTCAGTGAGGATGGTGCAAAATGGTTAATATTCATGACAGTCTGCGGGCGAGTGGAATTGGTTCACATTTTTTATGTCTACCACCATACTTGCCCGTAGACCCGTCTGCTAACTTTGCCAGCAGCTGTGAATCCGTGATTTATTAGTTTTATAGTGTTCAAGGAAACCTAACCTACAAAGATGTTTTAATGTCTCAAAAGTTATTCCATCCTATAATAACTTTGTAGAAATCTGAAGTTCCTCTTACACAACTAACTAAAATAGATAACTAGTATGGATGAGAGCACTGATGGTTTAGTGGGAGTGACCCCGCCTTCCGATTGTAAGGTTTGAATCCGGTCGTGCACCAATGGATTTTTAAAAATGTGCGCAATGCCTTGGTGAAGGAAAACATCGTGAGGAAACAAGTTAGTATTCTAAAAGAGGCGATGGGCTTGCAATCTGTCACGTATGGAATACTGACTACTACAAAATGTGGGTATGTGCTAAATGTAATGTTTGGACTTGCCTCTCAATACCCCCTTAGACGTCCTCAAAGAATCTGGAGTTGGTACTAAGAGATCTGAGAGGATATCTACCGTGCCTGGGGATCAAAGTTAGAAGAGAAGCTGTTTCAGTTTCAGTATGGATCAAAATGAAATGTTTCCTGGACCTTTGTAACGCTACTCTCCGATATATGGTTTTTGTGAATTTTCATAGTTACTACCTTCAGCGATTTTATATCTTAAAAAATGTTGCAATGTGCGAGCGAGAGGTTGTTTGACGGGTGTCAACCTACGATGCACTGCACTGCGTCCATCAACTTGAGGCATACAGATAAGCTTCATGTGCCTTTGACTTCACTGGCAACCATACACTTCAAACCGAGAATACTGGTGGTCTAGTCGTAGCGGATCGGAAGGCGGGGCCTTCCGATCCTAAGGTCGTGGGTTCAAAACCGGTCGTGCACCAATGAGTTTTACTGTTCAATGTTCAATAATTTATGTGCACAGTGCCAGTACTCTCAAAAGGTGAAGGAAAACATCGTGAGGATACCGGCATGTCGTAGAACCTAAAAAGTTCTATAACATGTGTCAAGTGCTCGAAAGGAGCCTCTTGAGGCGCGTTTAAAATCCTTTCACCACACTGTTTCGAAAGAAACTAGTGACACGACAAGAAGAAGAAAACTTCAAACCGAAACACAGTGGTGCTTTGTGGCAGAAATAGGCTTGTTGGTAGCACTTCCCCGGCCGAGCCCACCACAAAGTCCACCTTTTTCAAATAAAAATATAAACAGACAAACACATAGAAACACCGCCAGGTCTTATTTTCGGCCATTCATCGATGGTACCAAATGAGCGGACCAAACGACGACTCTGATGACCCATTTCGCGCGCGTCCGTAATATCCGGCTCGAAGGAACAGGAAATTTCATCAAATCTCACCCGAGCTGTTTTGATAAGTCATCCAGATGTTATTAATGATTTTTTATTGCAGTTGTCAATACCTTGAGCTATACAATATCGTACATAGGCATCGTTGTGGAGAAATGATAAAGAGGTTCATTTCGAGCACTTGACACAATATGTTTTAGAACTTTTTAGGTTCTACGACATGCCAGTTTCCTCACCATATTTTCCTTCGCCGTTTGAGAGTACCCACTGTGCACATAAATTTTAAACAGCAAAACACTTGCGCACGACCCTTTTTTTAATCCACGAAATTAGGGTTGAAAGTCTGGGCCGCTACCAATAGACTACCAGTGCTCCAACTTGCGCCTCTGTACCTTTGCTCTCTCGAGGTGGTGTGTTGGGGTTCTACCATTCCGATTTTTTATGTAGGTACTTGAAATATAAATGTGAAAGTTACGATGCACCACTAACCCGCTTAGAATGATACATGGAACAAAGAATTTTTAGGTGTTGCTATAAACACTTTTATTTGAAACTAGTAAAAAGTAAAATATGCAAATGATACCTACTAATAAGTTGACTAAGGACATTCGAAATTTACATTTTTAGCGCCGCATTTTTAGCGCAGAGTTTAGCGCCAAAATAAGGCCATTTCTATTGTTAAAATCTTTTTATACTAATAACGAAGCCTTGGCTGATGATTTAAGCATGTAATAGTTTTTTATTTAGAATAGAATAGAATAGAAAATATTTATTTTACGACACAAAATACACAGATAAAATTTTAACAAAAAAAAGATAAAGTATATACATTTCAAAAATATTATAAAATATAGTGTCGTAAAAAAGGCTTCCACTCAGCATTTGCCATATTTGATTGTTTGTGTGCAGGTACGATTATGTACAAATATTTATGTGTTTTTTTTTGACTTAGGTTTAATGTCTTTTCCAAGTGTACAAAATGTATCAAAATGGAATAAAATAAATTGAATTGAATAATTGAGGCTATCAATAAAATAAAAGAAGAACACGAACACGCGTTTGTTCTTACGATGTTTTCATTCACCGTTTAAAAGAAAACCATTGAATAAGTTTCTCATAACCAAGTCCATTCAATCTAAAATTATAAAGTAATGGCTTTTATTATATGAAGGTAATCCCAAGGGGCTTGTCCAGTGAATCCGCGTATAGTGCCCAAATCCTCTCTTTACCCTTATTTTGCGGCTGCTTACGCCTTAGTTTCTTAAGATACGGTGACCGTCATAAATCCTATCCTGCTAACATTATAAACGCGAAAGTTTGTAAGTATGGATGGATGGATGGATGTTTGTTACTCTTTCACGTAAAAACTACTGAATGGATTTTAATGAAACTTTACAATAATATAGCTCATACATCAGAATAACACATAGGCTACAATTTATAAAAATATTATGTGAATTGTCCAAAATATGATGATAAGTGTCAAGTAAGTAGGAAAAGCTAGCTAAATTTAGATAGATAGAAAATTCTTTATCGCACAAATAAAATATACTGTACATAGGCGAGCTTGATGCTGGATAGCATTATCTACCAGCTAACCTTAGGGTAATGAGAAAAAAATATTGGGTAGTGCATATTAGATGAAGGCCTAATACTAAAGAAAGAAAAGATTTAGAAAAGGTGCATATCTAAGTATTTCACAAACAAACAAACGAAATTAGTATTACTAAATTTAGGTGCCAGTTCCACGCTAAGATGACAGTAAATTGATTTCATTTACTGACAACTTCTTTTGGCGGCCGTCATGACAGTGTCAGTTTTTTGAAAGTATGCAGCTTTACACGTTTCATGTCATAAATATTTTTTTTGTATTTTCTATGTGATGGCTTATGGTATCTTTTGCCATAGAAATAATGTTAATCCAAGGTGCGCGACATTGTACCTACTTTATAGCAAGATATAATTTATATTGAAGAGTATTTGAGAAAAAATCTTTGTCTATGTTTGTATGTTCCTTTATAAGATTTACTGTTTAATTATTAAAATTTTTTTGTATTAATAATTAATACAAAAAAATGTAGTTATGTAGTTGTTACTCGAGAAAAAATCAAGCTCCTATATTATTTTACTAGATTAAAACTTCTATTTAGTATACTCGTACAATAAATATTTTTTGTATTAATTTATTAAACGAAAGGTGTTTTTTTTTTATAAAAATAGTTAGTAATAGATCGATCGAATAGTATCTTCGAGATATACTCGTACCTTTGAGTATATATCCAAGTTGCATTTACTGTCCATGTATATAAAATTGAGGAGAGGGTAAGCATTTTACCCAAAATATAATACAATAAACTGTTTGAGTTTATTTAATTTTCATGTTATACTTATTTTAAATCCATCTAACTTTTTAGACATAAGATACTTACCTAAGATTCAGAACACTTCACAAAAAATAAATTATTTTATGATGACTGAAATAGATTAAAAATGGATGAAAAAACACATAACTACTGAGATGGGTATGTGTTTTTTCTGTTTATTATTATAGATACTTAATAACATTAAAGACTTTACAATATCTTGAAATATCTTTTACAAGCTTAAAAAACACTTCTGGAATGTATTGTTATTTGCCAGATTCGGTGGACATGTAGATATTTTATTTATCTATGGTAAATACCGATTGTATTGTAAAAAACGCCGTATTTTTTGTTAAAAAAATACCAGTTGTTGGTAAAAATACCGGTTGTTTCGGTATTGTATGTCACGAGGCATTTGGATAGGACATTTCAATCAATGAAATCGTACTAACGGCGTATCTAATGTAGGGTGACCAGACAGTTGAGTAAAATAATATAACAATTTTTTTTTAACAAACCCATCGTTAAAATATGTGTAAAACAATTTTTATATGACATCTGCAATTCCATCAGAAGGAAGTACATAAAAAATATGTAAATATATAATTAATTTATTCGTAGCCAAAAACATCAATACAATACGAATACCTAATCTATATTTGATAATTAAATGAATAAATAAATCCCCCTACTTTTCTACTTTCTCTCCTCTTCTCTCTACATTTCTGCTCTTATAAAAACTCACTCTATTTTAGTCACTTGCCTCCATTTTGTAGTAGTATTATTATTTATTCTCTGGAATAGTTGTAAACCCACACTTGATAGGTTGAAACACAACGCTGAACTGGAGTCTTACAGCATTATGTAACAGGCTTTACAGTTCTGTTGGTTGTAGCTCTGGTTTCGGCGCTGTGGGTCAATTTGATTCGCACCTAGGAGAAACATTTGTGTGATGAACATACAATTATGGGATCACCGGCCAGTAACCTTCCGGCACTGCCAATATAACATTAGCCGGACGACGCTACTATAAAGCTTTTCGTCCACTGACGTGTGACACTGAGTGTAAACTCTATAAATATCTTCAGTATTTTGGAATAAAAAGCCTAAAAACATAAACAGCTTATAACGTGAACCTAAAGTATAAAAAACAAAATTGTTCTTTTGGTGGGTGATGTATGTTTTTAGAAAAAACTATAATAAAGAAGAGATTTCATGAACTGGTTCTCACTGTGCAAGTTTCGCTTATTTCAGGACTAGATGGAGCTATTTGAAATTTCCAAAAAAACCGCTAATTGCGATCACCGATATCCCGCAACCGCTGACGTTATGGTCGCCCCACATTATGTGATTCACGTATGCAAATTGTTCATCAGCTATTCAGTGTTTGGACATTCGTTATGCGCGTCCGGCACTGGATGCTACGCGTCTGCGTGATGCTGTACTGGACCCTAGTGAGAGGCTGTAGCGTCATTACACTGGCCTCACAGCTCCGTTGGTAGTAGTTCTGCTTTCTGTGCTGAAGGTTGTGGGATCCATCCTCACCGAGAACAAACATACGGATAGCATCGCCTCGCAAGTCACGCTTTGTAGACAAGAACGTGTCATTCGATGCACTGCCCTTAATGCATCTTAAGAGTAGTAGAGCTCTTTGTGAAAGGCTCGTCCGGGGAAGTAGTACCACCACGCCTTTTTCTGCTGCCAAGCAGCTGTGTTTCGGTATGAAGGGTGTGGTTGTTGGTGTAATGACAGGCACATGAGGCTTAATATTTGTATGCCTCAAGTTGATGGACGCAGGGCAGTGCATCGTAGGCACGTTTCTATCGTGCGTGATTTACGAGGCAATGCTTTGTTATATGCTATAGGTGATGGTTACCACTTAGCATCTGGTGGGCCATCTCGTTGATCCATCAGCTAGTCGTATATAAAAAACATCAATCAATTTCACCATCTCTGTCACGCAAAAAAAAAATCCGCCTCTACTTTAGACGTTTAAAAATAAAGACGTATATTTTTACTTAGAAAGCATTAATTCAAGTAAAGTTACTTAAAGATAGAAAAATAGAGCTAAGCCATCACTTTCCCAATTTCCCCAGCACCCTTCAAAACAAAACATAGCAACACACTTAATGACAGCAAAAGGCATGGTAGTAGTTATTTCCCGAACGAGCCCTTCATAAAGAACTTTCAACTCTAAAACTAGTTGCAATGTGCACTTGGACCACCGCCGAAGCGCTGCACTCCTAGAACGGAATGTTTTATGTTGTGTGCGTCCAAATCACGGCCGTAATCGTTTGATTGACATATTTTATTTAGGTTTTAGTGAAATCCCCTTGTGACTTATTGATGCGGTAGAATGGACCATTTTAATCTATCACTCATTAGTTAATCGGGCTTGATATTTTTAGTGATTTATTATTTGCTAGAGTATCTAACCGTAATGTAAATGAAGAAGGAACTATAATCTCAAATGATGGCTCTTCTCTTCTCTCTCTTGTCGTGTCACTAGTTTCTTTCGAAACAGTGTCGTGAAAGGATTTTAAGTGCGCCTCAAGAGGCTCCTTTCGAGCACTTGACACATGTAATAGAACTTTTTAGGTTCTACGACATGCCGGTTTCCTCACGATGTTTTCCTTCACCGTTTGAGAGTACTGGCATTGTGCACATACATTTTTGAACAGAGAAACTCATTGGTTTCGAACTTACGACCTTTGGATCGGAAGGCGGGGCCGCTACCACTAGACCACCAGTGCTCTTAAATTATGGCTTAAATTATTCGATTTTAGTTCGGAATACTAAATTCCTACCCCGAACTCGTCACCTTCAGTTCTCCCAGACTTCTAACTGGCTACATCAGTTCTCCCAGAGTCAATGTTAGTCATAAGTTATTTATTCAATTGAATTACAAGGATCACTTTGAAACATCTAAAAAGCTAGGAATCTAAGTGCTAGTTCGCGGAAGCCTAGAAGAACAGGGAACAAACTTAGTTAAATTATAAGTTCATATATTTAGTCTATGTACCTTTTTGTTTATTATATGTACCTTAAATAACACACACACATGTTGTGGGTTTCCCGCTGTGATAACCAGACTCTTAAGAGACTGGGGGAATCATGGAAGCCCATGCATAAAACACACACTCGCTTATTACTGCACGATGTAAGTTTTTTACCATTTTTTATATGATTAATATGTATGTACTGTTTATTTTCAACATAATTGTTACTAATTTTATAACAGAACACTCCACACTTATAAATTTCTCACAAGGCTTATTGGCTGAAGGTCTCGGCAGAATAACAGCGCCTAACTACTAAAATAGTGGTGAGGCATACGCTGAGTCAAGACCCTTTTGCTGCTGCAGCACACAAACACCTACATACCAACAAAGTACTGCAATATATATCTCTGTTTAGCCATTTCCTAGCTTTCATTTCCTAGCAAATAAATGTCTGTCTATGTCTATGACTATGTCTAACACGAAAGACGCAGAACACTAGCTTACGCCCGCTACTTCAGCTCGTATCTATTCCAAACATAGTTCATAATTCATAGTTCATTTATTTATAACGGATAATAGTTACATAGTCACATCATTCAAATCGGTAACAACCTATGTATCATACATAATTCTTTATAATTATGATAAAGTTTCAGTAGTTGGTATAAAACCAGTTTATACTAATGCAAATAGTGGCAGCTTGTCAGAATATTTTATCATGCCTGATTTTGTCTGACTACTCTCAAAAGACATACATGAATAGGAGTGAGACTAGGAAATCTACCGTGCCTAGAGAATACAGTTACCTACATGGTTAGGAGAAATATGTGAAGGGTATCGACCGTGACTAAGAGCGCCTAGGGAATACAGTTACATGGCTTAGAGTGAAATAGAAAGAATATCTATCGTGCCTAAGAAATACAGTCCTATAACACTCACTTATTTCGTCTTTCAAATGAAGTTATTCAACAGAAGCGGTCAATTCCGAATTATTTGAATAAAAACATCAGCGAAGGTCTATAAGTTGTTATTGCTCCGTTAAAAGGGTTCCTGAAACAATCTTCCTGAAACTTGATACGGATACGAACCGAATTCTATTAGCGATATTATCTGTTTCGATTAAGGAAATAGATTCTGAGGGGTTTTAAAGGCTAGGGGTTTTTTTTTTTTTTTTTTTTTTTTTTCGCCATCTAGAAATGGCACTAAGGTGTCCCTCTGACATGGAGATCAGAGACTTTGATATTACTTAGATTTTATTAATAACAAACAAAATGGTTCCTAAAATTTACATTTGAAGTGAATTTACATCTACATATAATTTTTTACTGAATATCCTACATCAGTTTTACAAATTTTTATGCTTTTATTCAAGTTTTAATCTAAAAAATCCAGAATTATATTCAATTTTATATTTTTAACTTATTTAATGTGTTGAGTCTATTCCTATGTGTTATACTGTTTGCTATACTGTGTGTTGCTAAATCTTTGTCCTACGTAATGCTGGTTGTTTTTATATATGACATTATATAAAAGGCCAACAAGGCTTATTTAACTTTATATTTAAATGGCTTACTGCCCGAGACTAGATTTTACCAAGTGCATGTTTTTAGCTTTTCAGGGAAAAACGAAGGGCCATGGTCACCATGGCCCTTCGTTTTTTTGGATAACTACTTTGTGGGCTCCTCGGTGTTAACTCTACTGTATATTTTGCGCTCAGTATTTTGCTTGTGGCCACTTTAGCAATAGGCCACAGTGGACCTGGCCAGTGCGTCCCACTTCCTCCTGATCACGCACTCCGAGCTGAAGGCATTATGGTCCGCCTTTTCAGCCTTGGAGTGCGTGCAGTTACTGCAGGAAGGGGGCGCTCCGGCGAGCCAGTCGGCACAGTCCGTTCTCATGTGGGGCCCCCCGCAGTGGCTGCATTTTACGATGGTCTCCACGCAGAATCGTAGTCCGTGGCCGTAGCCGAGACACAGCGAGCACTGCACGAGTGGCGACTGGTCTGCCACTCGGACTCGCTGTAGGTCTACGACGACGGTGCCTGCGTGGACCAAACGCTGCCATACTCCGGGGGACACCCTCATGATTACGTGCTGTGTTTGGGGATTGCGTGTATTTTTCTTATATGCTATTTCAATACTATTTTCTATTCTATCTAAATTCTTTAAAATTTTGCTGTTTTGGTTCCATATTGCGTCTATAATTTCTTCATCCGTATTATAATTTAATACGCTCTTGAGTATCAGCAAGGGGTTTTTGTTTTTTACCTCCTCCACTGTCAGGTATTCATCTGCCCTCTTTAGTCTCTCCTTTACTTGCTGTCTCTCTTCTTCCGTTCTACACCCCACTATTACCTTTCTGTCCTTTGCTTTCCGAATCCTTTCTATAACAATCCCTCCTTCTTTTGCTTTTATCGTCTCCCGTATTCTATTTAAAACTTCTTCCCCCGTCTCCTGTTCGTCCTTGGCAGTGACCACCACGGAGTGCAGCGCGGTCCGCTCCGGAAGACTTCTTCCAGGATGCGCCGCTGCCACACTCGCGTATGTCTGGTTTGCCATCCTCTCTTCTTGAGTTTCCAGTTTTTCTTGCAGTCTTTCCATCCTTGCGCTGTTTTCACTAATGAGCTTTGCGTGCTCTTCCAATTTTTTAACAAAAACGCGTTCTTCCTTCTCCTTTTCCTTTTCCGGTTCCTCTCTCTCTAGTTCTCTCTCCTTCTCGGGTCCTCCTGCTTTTCTCTTTCCTTGTTCCTTCTCACTCTCCGCTTCTTTTACCAGCTGGTATAACCTCTCAATAGCCAACAGAACCTCGGTCTTTATCTCCGTTTTGATATTACGGGAGTTACCGAGGTTCAGTTTGGCTTTTGAGAGGCAGGCCTTCGCCTCCGCCAACCGGCTGGTATACTTGGGCGGTGCCGGTGGGCTCCTTGCGGCCTCAGTCAGTGCTCTCGCTCCCACTCTACTGCCTTGCGAGAGCACCTTCTTTGGCTTTTGGGGTTCCACCGGCGCGGATTTCTTGGGGGTGGTTGGAGTGAGTCCCGACTCCCATTCTCCAACACTTCTTCGGACATTCTGTCTCTTTCCGCACTCCTGCAAAGCTGGCGATGTTGAGCTCCGAGAGGCTTCTCTCGAAGACTTAGCCTCCTTCGCAGGGGTGCGGAAACCAAACATATTTGGGGATTTTTGTCAGAGGGACAATAAATCAAACTTAAATAAATTAAAATACAAATAAATAAAATGTAAAATTGTATAAGTTGTAAATTTGGTCGATTTGTATAAATAATATCAATTAAAACTATATAAAACCTAACTAAGATTAAATAAATTAAAAAGTAAAATTGTAAAAATAAATTGTAAAATTAAGTAAAATGTATATTTATAATCTATTTAATCTAAGTAAAACCTAACTAACCTGTTTGTTCCTGGTAAGAACTCAGGTAATCCGCCACAAAAGGTGACGAATTTACCTGTAATCACGTAATTAAATTGGCTTAATGGCAAAAGACCATTAAGCCAAAGTCAAAAAGTCAAGGACTAAATACTAACTAATTCTATGACTTGAGGCAACAGCCCTGTCAGCGTACAGGTATGTTGCCGAAAACCCTGTTAAAAAATACGGCTTATTTTAAAAGTTATGGGTGTTTTCCCTCCCAAAAGCCAACTTTTCTATCCTGTCTAACGACACAATGGGAGGGTGGGCGTTCGAATTTTTTCAAATTTTGGCGCTAATCAGTGTTTTTTCTGTTTCAGATGCGTGCAGTTACGCCGGGCGAGGATGGAGCAGCCACGGGAAGTGCAGAAACCAGCAAGATGGTGGAGAAAATGCCTAAAAACACCCGAAAATTAACAAAATTTGATGATTTTTGATGGAAAATCGCAGTTTTTCGATACTTCTTCTGACTAATGAATACGTTCGCGTGCTCTACGGATAGGGCGTCGCAAGCCGCTTCTGATGGTGTATTGAGCGGCTATATTCACTTTAAGTTCGAGTCAAGAAAAAATATTTTCCGATTTTTCCGTAGACAAAAGCTCGTTTTCGGGAACAAACGGTCAAATTTTTGGCTTTTTCCTACCGAAAACGAAAGTTTGCAATTGACGGTTATCAGATGCGATGAACTGCAACTATCCTAGCAAACAGAAACTAAAAATTTGGAACTAATAATTAATTAAAGCCGAAATGGGTATGAAATTTTTCTAAGTTTTGACAAAAAGGGCTAGGGTTTAAGAACGTCTCCTACGGCCAATCACTATCACTACATAGTATAAAACAAAGTCGCTTTCTCTGTCCTTATATCCTTATGTATGCTTAAATTTTTAAAACTACGCAACGGATTTTGATGCGGTTTTTTTATAGAAAGAGTGATTACAAAGGAAGGTTTATATGCATAATACAAGCATAATCTCTTAGGGTTAACCCACAATAACCGTGCGAAGCCAGGGCGGGTCGCTAGTATTATATAAACTGTATTTTTTAGACATTTGTTGTAAGTACATACTTTGGTGAACACTGTGGTGGTACATGGGTACCTAGTCTAATAAAAGTAGCTTGCCCGCCTTCCGATTCAAAGGCCACGGGTTCGAATCCGGTCTTGTACCTTTTTACCTATGGCATTTTATATTCGTTTTTTTTATACAACTCGCTGATGGAACATGCAGATGGCCCACCTGATATTAAGTGTTAACCATCAACTATAGCAAAGTATTGCCTCGTAAGTCACGCACGATAGGAAGGATGTACTGCCCTGCGTCCATCAACTTGAGGCATACAGATACATCTACAGATTTATGTACGCTGCGCTAGTGTTCCTCTCAAACGGTGAAAAACATCGTGGCAAGCCTATGTCCTTCAGTAAACTTCTTTATGCTGGTGATGATCATCATCATCAGCTAGAATATACTATTTAACAGCTGGGAATAGTTTACATACTCGTACCATGGTAGTTTATAGCTCAAAACAAAAATGCCGTAGCTCAGGCCTACGCCGTAGACAATCTACGAAGTAGCTACAAAAAAATAATATTGAAAATTTATGTCGCTTTTTTTCGCTTTTCTAAATCTTTCTGACGTTAGACTTTTTTTTTTAGGTTTATAATGCAATTGGTAATTTAAAAAAAAACAAAGCCAGTTAAAAATTTGTATTGTTTTATTTTTATTTACGGACCCCAGAGTCTGGAAAAATTCAACTCAAATTCGAAAACGAAAACGTTTTTAAAGTAATCTTTATCTGCAACCAAATCAGGTTTTTATATTTTGATTAAATTACCCAATTGATTATTATATCCAGCATTCATATTATGTCAAAATATATATATTCAAATAATACATTAAAAAAATAATGATCTACTCGCAAGGATTTATTTATTTATTCAAATAAATCACAAGGATTTATTCGAATAAATATATTTTATCTACCGAGTTATGATTCAAAATCAGCTCAATTATCTCCTCAATAAATCTCGTAAATTTGGAATCCGACTAAAATCTAGGCTATTAATTTACCATTTAGACCTGGAACCTCAGGCATGTGCTCCACGGTCCATCCATTGTCTCGCTACGTGCATCGCTATAAACACATCAGCTGAATGTATGCGATGAACATTAAAGTCCCCGTGACTAATGCACCTCTTACTAAAGCCCTGGTCTTTGAACAGCAGTCAAAGTGTAGGTGGTCAACATAAAAAAATCTCCGATCCATTGGGCTTCGGAATTCAACTTTGTGATATTAAAATTATGTGCTAACACAGGGGATTGATTGGACAACTTTATTTAGCATCAAGCCCTTAAAGTCAGTCAAATTTCATGATATAATTTCAGTGGGGTCGATACATAACGTAGGTGTATGCCAGCTCACATCATCATTATAAGAGTAGAGATCTCTTTGTGAAGGGCTCGTCCGGGGAAGTACTACCACCACGCCTTTTTCTGCCAAGCAGCGTTGCTGTGTTTCGGTTTGAAGAATGTGGTCGCAGATGTAATTACAGGAACATGAGGCTTAACATTTGTATGCCTCAAATTGAAGGACGCAGGGTGGTGCATCGTGGGGCACGTTCCTATCGTGCTTAACTTGCGAGGCGATGCTTTGTTATAGGTGATGGTTACCACTAAACACCAGGTGGGCCATCTGCTTGTTCCATCAGCTACTTTGCTAATTGAATTAAAAAAAAACATCATCAGCCCGAATAAGTCCAGGTCCAGTCCAGTCTCGACATAGGCCCCCCCATACATTTCCTCCTGCGATTCTCACGACGTCGTCGATCCATCGGATAGGAAGGCCTCCATCAGGTAGACAAAAATCTCGCCTGGGGCAAAAGGATAAAAACGAACAGTAATAAGAGGTTCAGCGAAAGCACGGCCTATCAAACCTTGAGTAGGTACTCGTTATTGATCATTCGAGAGCAACGGGGGCCTGGTAGCGGCCTCGTCCTCCGATCCTAAGGTCGTGGGTTCAAAACCGGTCGTGCACCGATGAGTTTTTCCGTTCAAAAATGTATGCGCACAGCGCCAGTACTCTCAAACGGCAGTACATAAAACCTAAAAAAAATTAGAACATTGTGTCAAGTGCTCGAAAGGACTCTCTTTGAGGCGCGTTTCGAAAGACACATTCGGTCATCGGGTATCAAATTGCGACCGTCATATAACAGTCACTACATTCTTAAAATGCACGCTTTACGTGTTACTGGAGGAACTTAACTGGGCACCGAATGCCGAACATTTGCTTTGATGGAGTGTTCTGTTTCTGTGTCAATGGCAGAGAATGTAGGCTGAGCGAACCGAGCCATACTACCTCTCATCTGGTGGATGAAATCATCGTGCAAATAAGAGTCTGTGCTTACCGCGGATAAAGGAATTTTATTTTTGACAGCCTTCACAGCTCAGTTGGTAGTAGCTCTGACTTCTGTGCCGTAGGCCGCGGGTTCGATTCCCACCGAGAACAAACATTTGTTTGATAAACAGAGATGTTTGTTCTCTGTCTGGGTGTTATTATATATTATAAGTATGTGTTTACAAAAAAAAGTATATAATTATGTATTATATCAGCTATCAAGTTCCCATATTACAAGCGTCTGCTTAGTTTGGGGCTAGATAGTGCTGTCTGGAAAAGTCCACTAATATTTATTTATTATATACTAGCTGGTGCCCGCGACTTCGTCTGCGCAAGATTAGTATTTCAAGTAGCTTATATTAGCGTAGCGTAGTACATATGTATAACTCTAGCGGTTTTGGCAGCGCACGCCAGTATAGCTCGCAGATGCTAGATTTTTCCTACGTCTTATCGTCATATTTTGGACAATTCACACAATATCTTTATAAATTGTATCCTGTGTGTTATTCCGATGTATAAGCTATATTATTGTAAAGTTTCATTAAAATCCATTCTTTAGTTTTTACGCGAAAGAGTAACAAACATCCATCCATCCATACTTACAAACTTTCGCGTTTATAATATTAGTAGGATTTATTTGTCATTAGTTCCCGCAGCTTTGCTTGCGTGTTAGTAGTGATTACTTCATTATTATTTTGGGCGTTTTCCTTTGCTGGGTTCAATCTGATGTTAAGTCTTATGTCTGATGTTAAGTGCTAACCATCACCTATAACAAAGCATTGCCTCGTAAATTACGCACGATAGAAACGTGCCTTACAATACACTGCCCTGCGTCCATTAACTTGAGGCATACAGATATAAGCCTCATGTGACAGTAATTACACCGGCAACCACACTCTTCAAACCAAAACACAACAACGCTGCTTGGCGGCAGAAAAAGGCGTGGTGATAAGTACCTCCCCGGACGAGCCCTTCACAAAGAGCTAATGTATGCCTCAAGGTGATGGACGCAGGGCAGTGCGTCGTAGGGCACGCTCCTATCGTACCTGACTTACAAGGTGCTTTGTTATAGGTGATGGTTACCACTTAACATTAGGTGGGCAATATGCTTGTTCTATCAGCTAGTAGTATAAAAAAAACCGAGTTCACACAAAACTCAAAACATATTCTTACAGTTTCTTTTTATCAGAGCACTGGTGGGTTTAAAACCGGTCATGCATCGATGAGTTTTTCTTTTCAAAATGTATGTGCACGGTGCCAGTAGTCTCAAACGGTGAAGGAAAACATTGTGAGAAAACCGGCACGTCGTAGTAAAATTCTCAAACATATTGTATCAAGTGATCGAAACGAGCCTCTCTGAGGCGCACTTAAAATCCTTTCACCACACTGTTTCGAAAATAAAATAGCAACACGACAAGAAGAAGCAGACATTTTCTTCTAAGACTTCCGTCATCTAGCATAGTAAGAACGTATTTTCGCAGTGAGCGTAAGCAAGCGCGCAAATTAGCCATCCGACCGAGTGAAACATCTGAATTTCCTCTGTCTCCCAAATGTCCCTCAAGGTGTCACGAACGCTACTCGCAAGGTGACACTGCAAGAATAAAAACAAGCAAGCTATAGAACTTGGAGCTTTAAAGAACGCAACGTGCTAAAAAAAAAAACTACGTACGATGAAAGTACCTACAAACAATATAATTAAAGAGCAGTAAGTATAATTATGCCCGCGGTTACATTTGCACCATTGATTTACCCATTAATGGTGCAGACGTAGCTGGTTAGTTATGTTTGCACCATTCAAATTGATACAACTAACTAATCTTGCTTTCCTCGCCGCAGATAAACTCAATAAAAAATTTTTTTGTTTAGCGTTTGTTTTTGACATGTTTTTTTTTTTAATAGAATGCACTTATAGATAGATAGATAGAAAATACTTAATTGCACACAACTTAAGGATATAACAAAAAAAACAGACTTAAAACTACAAAGTACAATGAGCGGTCTTATCGCTAAATAGCGATCTCTACCAGACAACCGTTGGATGAAGTGGTGGACTCATTCAATTTAGAAGGGGTGCTTGTGTGCGTAGAGATAAAAAATAATTTGTGCATGAAAAAGGCTATGCTACATACATATAAAAGAAAAAGAATTAGAAACAAATATATAAAAATATAATAAATAAAATACTTACATTATTCATACATACTCTATAATTATATAGTATTTGAGTAAAATATATAATTATGAGGTATTGAGTATTTACAGAAAAATATTATATAAGATAAGATGTAAAAAACCGGTTTTAGTTGTCTTTTTTTTTAATCTTTGTTTTCTTGTAAGTATCTACTTACCTACATTTATATTATTTTAAGCCTGATTGTATGTGTTGTGTGTTCTTGTGGCAAAGAAATTATTGTCTACGTCTATATCTATAAAGATAAGGATCTTATGGCAAAGAGAGGGTCGCAGACACTTACTCGGAAATAACATTTGGGACATTAAAAATTATTTGCTGGTTCTTCAAGGTTAGGAAGCTTGCAAGCTAAGCTACAAGAGCTTCATTCTACCGAGGTATACCAAATTGTGCCTCCGTGGTGTCACTCGTCTCGCTCGGAGGGATCCACACGTGCACTCTTTATCTCAAGCATTTGCGACGAATAGGATTTTTATCTCCCACTCCGTTAGCTCGACTTTAGTTTGGATGTGTGTCAGGACTTTAAGGAATTTGCTGGATTTTTAAAAGACAGCTGTATAAACAAAGACATTTTTAGTGTCTGGATTCGAGTTATTTGTAACAAAACTTAAAATTGGTGACGATTATTGTGATACGTAAAAAAGTTATTGATTGTCCGAAAACATAAATTTTAAGTTTTTTAAATCTTGTCAAGGGTTGATTTAAAAAACTAGACAAAAAATCAATTAAATCAACGCTTAACACAGAGTTACAAACAAAAAATAAAATATATCTATAGTCTCTTTCAATTTGTGTTAACTCTGTACTAAGCCTCAGTGAAAATAACGTAGTCATCATCATCATCATCTTCCTGCTCTTATACCACGCTACATGGGGTCGGCACAACAGGTTTTCTTCTTCCACTCTCCTCTATCATACGTCATCTCAGTGCTCACTCTTTTCTTACTCATATCATCTTTCTTTCAGTGGAAATAACGTAGTAGTGGTAGTTATAAAATACGGTGATGACAATATCATCTGTATTCTTTCTAGTGAGTTCAACTCTTTAAATACTCAAGTCACACTCAATATACTAATAACATAAAAATAATTTAATATTGCTCGCGTTGATTTGGAGCCTAAATCCACCTAATCCATATAATTATCAAAATAAGTCTTGTGATTTTACTGTACGTAGTTCTGTCAACAGAACTACTCAACAGAACAAGTGGGAGTAAACGATACCATTAAGCTCTGTTATAGTACTTGATACGTCATCATTTAATATTAGAATGATTATAAAGTGTTCCGTACTACCCCACATTTCTCAACAATACTATTCTCCACAGCATTATTCACCGCTGCAGTGGCACAGAGTATAAATATCGCAGTCCTCGTACAAGTTAGTATCGCTCCCCGCAGGGTGCGCTGTGACCGGAATAATCCCACGCTTCGTGTGAAGAATACCTTATTTATATTACCGGTTCATTCTAGCGGATCATAATTTTGTTATTTTTAAATTGGCGGATTGGATTACATTAGCTGAGTAAATTGGATATTAGCCAGAGTAGAAGAGCTCTTTGTGAAGGGCTTATACTACGGGGATTTATGTGGCCAAGCAGCGTAGTTTCAGTTTAAAGGTTTGAAGGGCCGGTGGAATACAGGCACATGAGGCTAAGCATGTGTATGACTCAAGTTTTTTTTTATAAAACTAGCTGATGGAACAAGCAGGTAGCCCACCTGATGTTAAGTGATAACCATCACTCAAACAAAGCATTGCCTCGTAAGTCACGCACGATAGGAACGTCCATCAAGTTGATGGACGCAAGGCAGTGCATAGTAGGGCGTTACTATTGCGCTTGACTTGCGAAACAATGCTTTGTACTACTTCTGGTTGATGGTACTACAGGGTGTCTCAAAAGAAAGTTCACATTTGTTTTGGTTATTGCGTGAACGCAACTATTCTGAGGGGCGCGGGGGGGATGTCAATCGGTAGCCTGGCTTTTGGGAATTTAGTCGCTATGGAGCGTTTCTCGGGAGCGGACCGTGCGTTGTGCGTACGCGAGTTTTATAAAAATGGTAATTCGGCGACTCACAGTGTGTCATGGAACCCAAAAAAATGACATCCTCGTTTTCGCACACAAACCGACGGTAGTTTCTATTTTGAATGCAAGAGTAGAACACCCAAGTGCCAATTATGTTTAGTTTAGGCTAAAAATAATTTCAAAGTTGACACTATTTTTTGGCCGAAAATCAGAAAAAAAAATCTAGTTCAAAATCTTTTATTTTTTTTCTTCGGATTTGTGTCGTATTAGCGTCTGTTTTTTACATAATTCGAAAGCTCTTAGTATACACTATTTGCACTAATTTTATAACATTTTTATCTCATGGAATTCGGAAGTAAAGTAATTTTAAAAAGTTTTCGGTATTTTCGGCCATCAGGGCTGTCACAAAAAATATTTTGACCGAAATACCTATTTTGACCTTCAATTTCGGTTAACATTTTACCTTTTATTAGTTTTGTATATTTTTGCGAATGAAAGGGAATTTCCACTCTACCCTCCCTATTATAAAGTTCAGGAAACATAAAAATCTTGCTTCAAACTAGGCTCTTGTAATCGTTCCTCATCACACGTTAGACCCTAGACGAAATATCAAATATGATTATATTATAACCAACTTTGTAGATGGTACAAGGTACAGTCATGGATATATTTAGAAAATATTTCAATCTTTGAAATTTGCAGTGATGTGACTTATCTTAGATAAAAGTATCTGAAATACAGATACAAAATACCTATATACATCTTGTATTTGAAATTATTTTTAAACTTTTTAATTTTGTAACTTATATTTAAATACATTTTCCGGGTATCTTAGTATTTTGAAGATACTTTGTTCCCTAAGATACTTTTACTAAAATGAACTTCGCTGCTTTTCTTTCCAAACGCAACCTATCCTAAAATTAAAACAAAAATCCTAAAATATAATACTTGTTTGCTCAGCTCTGCCCCTGTGGAGCGACTCTTCTCCTTTGGGGGAATGATAATGAGGCCTCATCGAAGGAAGATGAGCGACAATATGTTTGAGGAATTAGTTTTACTCAAATCTCAACTAAAACATAAAGTCTCAATTTTAATACCTTCATATTTTGTCTTGTCACATTTGCCTGATCGATGTATTCTCGAACAAATAAACTTAAATTCAATGAAATGTTGTTTTCTTACAAAAGTATTTAATCTTTAAAAAGTTGTTGAAAGATAGGTATTTTGTATCTGAATCAGATACCTTTTTAGAAAATTATTTGTATCTGGTATCTGAAATGCTTTTTTTTTTCAAAGTATCTTGCATCTAGTATTTCAGATACTTTGTATAGGTGATGGTTACCATTTATCATCAGGTGGGCCATCTGCTTGTTTCATCAGCTGGTTGTATAAAAAAAAAATACTCAAAACATAATTTTTAAGACTTCTGTTGATTAATCGGATTATTCCCATCCGTCACCCAATTCTGTCACCTATAGGTGACGGATGGGAATAAAAAGTGCGATCTGTCACCCATTTAGTAAAGAGGTGACGGATTGAACTTTTTGAAATTGAAAAAGTTCTATCTGTCACCCAATTGGCAAAGGGGTGACAGATCGAACTTTTAAAATTTTAAAAAGTTCGTTCCGTCCCCCCCTACACTAGCAGAGTATCAGGGTAGAAGGTTTGAACCCTAGGCACGGTAGATATTCCCACAGATCTCTTAGTACCAAGTTCTAACTCCAGATTCTTTAAAGACATTACATTTGGCACATACCCACATTTTGCAGTAGTTGGTAAAGCCAAAGTATCCATGCATTGTATGTAGCTGTAAGCTGTAGTAATGGTTCAGGGCAGATTTTGAAGGTTCCATCACTAAGAAAATCTTCCAATTGACACAAAAGGTTTCTCATGTCTTCAGCACAGAAAAAAATATTCTATAACCTTCGTTATTGTAATCGGCTAACAGAAAGAGTTCAAATTTAGGAGGAATCACTACTTATTCCACATGAATGAAACAATTTTTTTTAACTTGCAGAGCTTTTATTAGCTTCTTTCCGGGCTTTGTACAAATTACTAATAATATTTTGAAAGAGTTGAACTTTTTTTATTTGGCGATCAAATAAAAAAAGTCCTTCATCTTTCATAGAAGTCACGGCTTCTTTGTAAATTCCTGGGATGCTTTACTTGTTTCAGATGCAATAACATTTTGTTTGACTTCATGTAATTTTTGATCCAAATCATTTTTGGCAAAATCGGGCGCATGGAATGTAGAGTTTTTCTGATAATAGAACTATGCAAATGCTTTTTTTTATCTAAGCGAATATTTTAGGAAACAAATAAAAAAAAATCTTGTTCTTAGCCTTGAAACATTCGCTTCCGCGGACTTTAACAGTTGTATTGTTTGAATATACCGAGTAGAAAAAAAAGGCACTGGAAGTGAACGAAAGCAAAGGTAATAAAAAAAAACGTAGCATTAATGAGATCATCACTCACACTATAATTTTTTTATAAGGGACTTCATTAATTATTTTCATATTTAGTGTTATTTTATTATAAGGCTAAAAAAGAGTATCACAACATAATATTTTATGTAACAAAGCTTCGTGGATCACTATAAATCTATTATCTATACTTAGTTATCATAGCGTATTGTAGAATTGGTTTATGTCTTACTAAAATGGTTAGCGAACCACGGCTAGTCGGCTTCTTTGTATAACAAGAACATTGTATTTTCGACCTTATTGTATTGTTTTTACGAACTATAAATGCAGATTTATAGTTCGTAAAAACTACACTCAGCTACCATCGTGTTGGTTTGGATGCACACTGTTCAATTGTTCTTAGTGCGTAAAAATAATCATCAATAAAACGGGTCAGAATGTTGCATTATTCGAGAATCTGATATACACCAAAGGTGGTAAACAGCAGATTGTATGAGGTCAAATCAGAAGACTGACCACCGGTTTCTGAAAGCCCGATCAAAACTAATCGCATGTCAAGTCACTTGCTATCTCTATCTAATTCGATGTAATAGCTGAAATGGCGAGTGACTTGACATGCGATTAGTTTTGATCGAGCTTTCAGAAACCAGCGGTAAATATTATTGTGAGTTATAATTTTGATGACCTTATCTCAAACTTTCTTTCAAATCAAATCAATGTGTGAACAGATAGAAATCAATAGTTATGTCCGTCTCTCTGTAAGTGACGGAGGGTGACAGATCGAACTTTTTAAGATTAAAAAAGTTCGATCCGTCCCCCATTTGGCAAAGGGGTGACGGATCGAACTTTTAATATTTTAAAAAGTTCGATCCGTCACCCAGCTGGTGAAAAGGTGACGGATCGAACTTTTTGTTCCCATCCGTCACCTATAGGTGACAGAAATGGGTGACAGATGGGAACAATCCGATTAATCTTGTTTTTCACTGAAGTAAGTTTTATTTTCATTCAAAATGGCAAAAAAACTAATAAAATGCCACATATAAATTTTATAAACATACAATAAATTTGTTTTAGTTCCGATCTGTCTCTTTTTTGTTTCGTTCCTCATATTATGTCCATGAGTATATTTCCTAGTAAATAGATTTCAGAATAGTTAATAAAAACTAACTTTGATTTCAGACCAAATTAAAATTAGTACCTACTCTTATTTATAGTTAAACTCAGATTTTCGGCCAATGTTTTCGAAGCAAAGGGTGACAACCCTGAGTAAAAATTTAAATTTAAGATATTTTCTGAATTCCATGAGATAAAAATGTAATAAAATTAGTGCAAATAGTGTATACTAAGAGCTTTCGATTTATGTAAAAAACAGACGCTAATACGACACAAATCCAAAGAAAAAAAATAAAAGTTTTTTTTTGAAAAGTATTAATAACTGCGGTTCCTTATGTGCTATAAGGCCACTAATACTTGCATCGGATGCGCCTTTTTAATCCTATTAAATATTGTTTCGTGATTTTTTCTGTATCTGTAGTACTTTTAGAACTAGATTTTTTTTTCTGATTTTCGGCCAAAAAATAGTGTCAACTTTGAAATTGTTTTTAGCCTAAACTAAACATAATTGGCACTTGGGTGTTCTACTCTTGCATTCAAAATAGAAACTACCGTCGGTTTGTGTGCGAAAACGAGGATGTAATTTTTTTGGGGTCTATAACATACTGTGCGACTGTAGCGCGTATTTCGGATTTTATATTCGGATGAAGCCCATTTTCATCTTACTGGCTATGTTAACAAGCAAAATTGCCGCTACTGGAGTGCAATCAATCCAAAACAAAAACATCAGACACCCCTACATTCGCCTAAAGTCACCGTATGGGCCGCAATGTCGGCGCGAGGAATTATCAGAATTTTCTACGCGCTACAGTCGCCGAATTACCATTTTTATAAAACTCGCGTACGCACAACGCACGGTCCGCTCCCGAGAAACGCTCCATAGCGACTAAATTCCCAAAAGCCAGGCTACCGATTGACATCCCCCCCGCGCCCCTCAGAATAGTTGCGTTCACGCAATAACCAAAACAAATGTGAACTTTCTTTTGAGACACCCTGTACTTACCATCTACAAAGTAAAGTAAATATAAGTGTTATAGGAATATGTTTTCCACTCTTTTGAGAAATCATAAGACTGATTTCAGGAAAAAAGAGTTGCAAGAGAGTAAGGATCAACCTAGGAAAATGTGGAAAACAATCAAAAACATTTGTGAACTGAGTAATAAAGCCGATACGAATGCTGAATTGCTCAAATTAAAGCCATCCTCGTCTGAGTCTTTGGACGTTTGTAATGACTATTTTGCAAATGTTGGTCATACTTTGGCAAGTTCAATTCTTTCTAAACTTGATAAAACTCAAGAAGAACTTGCATCAAATGTTAAAATTCCGATTAGTCCCCATTCATTCTTCATGGCTCCCACTGATCCAAACGAACTTATGAACTTCATATCAAAGTTAAAGAACAACAGTGCTCCTGGCTTGGATGGAATCACCAACAGACTGATTAAGTCGGTTGGATATCTTTTATGTGAGCCGCTGTCACACATTTTCAATCTCAGCTTAGAAAATGGTACATTCCCGCAGTGTTGGAAAACGGCAGCTGTCGTTCCTATTCACAAAAAAGGGCCTAAAAACTCACCCTCAAACTTTCGTCCGATTTCATTGCTTTCAGTATTCTCCAAATTATTGGAAAAGATAGTAAATAAAAGACTTATGGCATTTCTGGAGCAAGAAAAACTTTTATCTCCTTTTCAGTACGGGTTTCGCCGGGGAAGGTCAACCGAAGACGCAGTGTCTCTGTTGGTGGAAAATGTTGTTTCTTCTCTCGATGTGGGAAGTAAGTGCGTGGGTGTCTTTTTGGATTTGGCCAAGGCATTCGATACCGTTTCCCCAGTAATTCTCCTGAGAAAACTAGAGCATATGGGAGTTCGTGGGAATGCTTTGGCCTGGTTTCAGAGTTACTTGACGGATAGAGGACAGTGTACAACTGTGGCTGGTAAATCTAGTGGCGTGAATGGAGTATCTTTTGGTGTTCCCCAGGGAAGCATACTAGGTCCCACTTTGTTTACGGTCTACATAAACGATATAGCAAGCCTCTTCGCTGGCAGAAATGACACGCAGATTGTGTGCTACGCGGACGACACTGCCATTTTGTTTCATGGCAGTAACTGGGAGGAAGTCTTTCACCAAACTGAAGAAGGACTTTCCATTGTCGCTACGTGGCTTGTCTCTAACCTTCTGACATTGAATGCAGAAAAAACAAATTACATCTGCTTCCACAAAACGCGATCTTCGGCTCCTCCTAGATCACTGAATATAAAAATAAACAGGTGCGGTAGCTCATGTAGCAACAGCTGTTCTTGTGCTAAAATTAATCGTGTGGATTACTTGAAATACCTTGGAGTTACGGTTGATGAGAGACTGTCATTTGGTCAACACATAAGCTCACTGTCAGGCCGCGTCAGAAAGCTAATTCATATAATGAAGCTGCTACGAGATGGAGCCGACAGAGACATATTGATGCTTGTCTACACGGCACTCTGTCAGTCAATCTTGACTTATTGCATCTCGATCTGGGGTGCAGCGGCAAAGTCATTTATGATCAAGCTTGAGAGAGCACAACGATCTGTGCTCAAGGTTATGTTTCGAAAACCCTTTAGGTACTCCACCAAATCGCTATATTTACTTGCTAAAACTTTGACAGTCCGCCAACTATATTTACATGGGCTCTATCTATATGGGCCCTGTTGACCCTTCTAAAACAGGCGTTAGTCGTCGACCAAAAATTCATCTTCCTCAAATTAAAACCCATTTTGCCACTCGATTTGGCAAGTTCTCTTTCCCTCGGATTTATAAGCTCATCTTAACAAAATGTGATATCCAGTCTTGCTCACGATACGGCGTTAAGGTTAAAATAAAACATTGGCTTCTTACTCTCGACTACGACGAGACAGAGGCCCTTCTGGTTGTAGTTAAATGACATTCGTCGTAGTACCTTCAACGTAACACATTCACCCACATCTAACCTCTTCTTCCACAGCACATAGCTTCTCTCACACCCACATACACACCCTTACACTGAATACCACTAGCATAATCCCTCATATACACACACCCCCACACTACCATAAACCCTTACACAACCTCTTTATGTTCTCCTGGTTCCCATAGAGACACATTCTGGTTTCGCGAATTAACTTCTCATCCGTTCCTTTGTCCATTAACCATAGTTGCCATATTGTAAAGTTGATCTTATTGTTAAAATTTAAATTGGATGTTCAAGTTTATAAAGTTATTCTTTGTTAAAATTTAAATTGGTTGTTTAAGCTTGTAGAGTTCTTTGTTAGTTTTTGATCCTGTTTAGTCTCTGGAACAGGTTGTAGTTTTAATCTTTATTAGAAGCGTCTGTATTCTTTATTTTTTATATTTATAGGTACTATATAAATCACGTCATTGTTGTTCGCCACATATTAGCAATTTTTGTAAATCTTTATAGGTCTCCCGCGATACAGGCTTAGTCCTAGTGCGGGGTCCATTGCATATTTTTATCCTTGTCAAAGTCAAAGTCAAAGTCAAAGTCAATAGGTATTTATTCAATAAAATCACAAGGATCACTTTGAAACGTCTTAAAGCTAGGTGACTCTAGGTGCCAGTTCCACGCGACCAAAGCCTAGAAGAACAGGCAACAAACTTACGGCTTGGTTCCTACCGTTCTTTTGTATGATCCTTTTACAATGTAATATAATATATTATTGAAGTTAAGTGAGGCGTAGGCATACAGAAAAAGTTAAACATAATCAAATTTATAAGACAGCTACGCTTCAAACTAATAATACCTAATGCATAAAATTAAATACAATCTATTAAATCAGAGAAAAATAAAACACACAATAGTAGGTACAGTACAGACATTGCAGACATGTTAGCTGCCGATGGGCAGAGCGACCGGGACATCGGGCCACGCACTTTTATCATCAATATAGCTATCTAAAGTATAATAAGCTTTACTTATTAGATTATTCTTAATGTATGCTTTAAATTTTCTAATAGGAAGCCCAGTGGCACTTTCTGGAGGTTTATTATAGAAGCGTATACCGTTCCCCATAAACGAGCCATTTACCTTTTGGAGTCGAAATTTAGGAATACATAATTTGTTTTTATTTCTAGTGTTAACGTTATGTGCATCACTCTTTTTCTTAAAGCTATCTATGTGTTTATGAGTGTATAATAGATTTCATAAATATACTGTGAAGTTACTGTGAGAATATTAATTTCTTTAAATCGCTCCCTCAATGATTCGCGTGGTTTCATTTTATAAATGGCACGTATCGCCCGTTTTTGAAGTACAAATATACTTTGTATATCAGCAGCTTTCCCCCAGAGCAATATACCATAAGACATTACACTATGAAAGTAGCTAAAATATACTAGCCTAGCTGTAGCTTCATCTGTAAGCCATCTTATTGTGCGAACTGCGTATGCAGCCGAACTCAGTCTACCAGCAAGTGATTTGATATGTGGACCCCACTGCAATTTTGCATCAATATTAAGTCCTAAAAAAATAGTAGAATTGACAAGGGTAAGTGATTCTCCATTTAATTCAATATTGGTTGGACGCCGAACCACATTTGGCAAAGTAAATTTAATGCATTTCGTTTTCCCGGCATTGAGCAAAAGATTATTAACAGTAAACCAGTCAAGTACTTGCGACAGAGATGCATTAACGTCATCGAAGTTAGTCTTCAATCTGTCGACTTTAAATATTAAAGAGGTATCGTCAGCAAATAGAACTATTTCACATAAATCCTTTACAAAAAGTGGAAGGTCATTTACATATACTAGAAATAAAAAGGGACCCAATATGGAACCTTGAGGTACCCCTATATCAATGACCGACCCAGACGACCTCTCACCGCCAACATCAACTTTTTGCACTCTATTGGTTAAATATGACTGTATAAGACCAATTGCCTGGTTTATGATGCCGTAATGTTTAAGTTTAGATATTAAGGTGGCATGACTTACACAGTCAAAAGCTTTGGACAGATCGCAGAATACCCCAATCGCATCTTGTGAGTGTTCCCAAGCATCATAAATGTGCTTCAGGAGCGTCGAACCGGCATCTGTCGTTGATCGACCTTTAGTAAATCCAAATTGATGACTATGAAGTATGCCGTTGACGTTAAAATGTGATAATAACTGAGTAAGAACAATTTTTTCAAAAATTTTACTTAACGAAGGCAGTACCGAAATAGGCCTGTAGTTCGCAGGATCTTGTTCATTTCCAGACTTGTACAGGGGAATGAGTTTACTGTGTTTCATTAAATCAGGGAAAACGCCCTCATCTACACATCTATTAAAAATGTATGCTAGACATGGTGCAATATCAGTTATAATAGCGCTTAAAACTTTTGTGGACATTCCCCATAGATCTTCAGTATTTTTAATATTTAAGGATTTAAAAGTTTTCACAATATTATCAGCATTAATATATTTAAAACTGAAGATATCATTACATTTTTTAACGCTAGACTCTAATAGTGTTGTCGCTTCAGCAGCTGAGGAATTTAGGGATGAAGTCACAAGTTTAGGTATACTGGAGAAAAAACTATCAAACGCGTTGGCGACTTCAATATTTTTTGTAAAAACATTATTGTTTACTTTTAAATTTATCTGTTTATTACCGATCTTTGATTTGCCTGTTTCGTTATTAACTACCTTCCAAGTGGCTTTAATTTTATTTGTCGATTTTTCAATTTTATTTCTTATATGCAATGATTTTGCCGCGTGACATACTTTTTTGAAAATTTTAGAGTAGTTTTTAGTGTGTAGAATAAACGTTGGGTCATTCAGCATTGACTCCCTAGCAGCGTATAGGTCATATAATTTATTCCTACTTTTGTAAATACCTGGAGTTGCCCAGTCAGCGAACTTGACACTTACACTAGCTTTACATGTTTTAAGTTGAAAAGTATCATTATGTTCTTCATTTATTAAATTTGTCAATTTTATAAAAAGATCATTTGGGTCAGTCAAATATGGTAAAAGGGACACTTTCAGTTCAACATTGTTCTGAAACTTTTTAGTACGGCTATCTGTGATAAGCCGATAGGTGAAGACCTCGTTAAAATGAAGTCTCGAATAAATAATTTTTGTATTTTGTATTTTGTATCTGCTTGTTCCATAAGTAAGTAGTGTAAAAAACCTTCAAGGTAATAAAGTCCAGAATATTTAAAGTTATTTTAGTTCCTCATAATTTATGGTAACTTGCAGACAAATAGGAATTTTCTCATGCATCCATAATGAAGTTCTTGTACATTATTCTAAAAGATCTTTGGAAGACGTTGCACTGCCAATTAGAGTTTCTAGAATGTTCACAAAGAACTAAGATAGGGATTTTGAAAGAGCGGTGTTCAACACTCATACAGACAGCATGTTTTTTATACCCATTCTTAGTAAAACGTTCATTCTTAGTAAAGTAATGTTAGACAATTTTCTTGGACTTCTTGATTTTGCTCACCATCATTATTATCATCAGCCTGAGGAAGTTATCTCTTAGACACATATATTTTTTTTTTTATACAATTAGCTGACGGAACAGGCAGATGGCCCACCTGATGTTAAGTGGTAACCATCACCTATAACAAAGCACTGCCTCGTAAGTCACGCACGATAGGGACGTGCCCTACGATGCACTGCCCTGCGATGCACTTATATCTAGGCTTTATAGGGCTTATGCTTTTTTTATAAAAAAATATTTCAAGAAATTACAATTTTGAGCCCCGTTCATTCACTGACTTCCCGTGATCTTTACAAATATCCGTATCATAATATTACGGCCGTATTATATAATCTACGTTTTTTAGAAAAATCCTTAGTTAGTCTGGATAATTTATTTCGTCTTTGAACTGAACCATTTAAGAAATTATAAATTTGTAAACTTATGTACCAATTTGTATGCATAGAATTTCATCAACGTCAAAAACTACACTTGAGATGAAGTCGTTGCTGCTTATATTTTCAAAATTACGCTTATTTTCTGCAATATTTTGGACCCGCGCAGGTCAATGACCCGTCGACGAGGTTATTGACACGTAATAAATGATTTACGAGTATTATTTTAATTTAATCATACAGCATACAGACCATTTAATAAATTGCAACATAACGAATTAGCTAATAGCTAAAACGCGTACATAACCATTAAAATCATTAAATTTCCGTCATGTTGATAGCGATTTGGTAATAAGATAGGTAGATAAATAATTTTTGTACACAAAGGAAAACACAATGTAATATAACCATACTTCGAGCGAATAAATACATATCATTTAATTTCATACCTATAGAGATTTAGATATACAAGGTGTTCCATAAGTTGTGTATATAAACTTCAGGGGGCTAAAGTACCCATCAATATGAACAACTTTTTCTAAGGGACCAACACTGTGAACGCGAAAAAAAAACAGCTGTTTCATACATTTTAGCCTGGTAGGTATTGAACTTTTGTATGAAACAGCTGTTTTTTTTTTCGCGTTCACAGTGTTGGTTCCTTAGAAAAAGTTGTTCATATTGATGGGTACTTTAGCCCCCTGAAGTTTATATACACAACTTATGGAACACCTTGTATACGTAGACAACCAATTTAGGTCCAATTTACCTAAATCTCTGCTTGTGTTTTATAATGATAAAAGACGAAAAGACTTCAAAACCTTGCGTTATTATAGGTGCTGGTTAGCACTTAACATCAGGTTAAGTGGTAACCATCATCAGGTTATATGTAGAGAGAGGTCTATAAACTTGTTTAATAAGCAAGTAGCATAAAAAACTGAAATATAGAGCCAATTAAGATTTTCAATAAAAACATACAAATCGTAGTAATACAAAGAGCGGCGTTATCGCTAACAGTGTTCTCTTCCAGGCAACCTTGATGATATCAGTCAAAGCCAGCTCATACATACTTTATCTTGTCGTATCACTAGTTCTTTCGAATCAGCGCGGTGAAACAGCCAAAAAATAAAACATTTTAAAATGTACTCCATCAGTCAGTAAAGTTGTATATTTTATTTTCACAATACAAGGCTCCGCCATATTCAAAGTGCCGCGTTCACTATAAATGAGCCTGGCGCCTTTCACAGCACATATTTCTACCACAACAAGGGCATTGTAAGAAGTAGGTAAGTGTAAGATGTGTGAGTCGAACGCAACATCGGTCTGAGTCAGAATGAATGAATGAATGAAAGAAAATGCTTTATCGTACACCTTACAAACCAAAAATATCGGAAACAAATAATAACACTATAGATATGTACAATAGGCGGTCTTATCGCTAAAAAGCGATTTCTTCCAGAAAACCTTCGGATGGAGAGGAGCCTATATATAACATGGCTGGTTTGGTCCACCATAAAAATAACATAATGTACACTGAAAAAAATGATTGCTTACTGTCACACAGTTAAGAGATTTTCATTAGGACTAACTACTTTAAACATTATCGACAAATGTTTCAATAACAGTTAAATACAAAACAGTAACTCTAACTGATTAAACAGTACAAATTACTAAAAAAAACTAAAAAAAAAAAAATGTCACCATCACTGTAATATCAGTAAGTTTTAATGGTTAGAACCGTATCACTAAATGAACGAACCCGTTGTTTTAACTGATAGCACAGTACAACTAACTGACCATGGTTTTCCAAATATGTCTGTATTGTAACAGTAAATTTTAATGTTTTGATCGTGATCACTAAATGAACAAAACAGTTAATTCAACGAATAGTACAGTTCAACTAACTGGCCATGGTTTTCCATAGATGTCTGTGTTGTAACAGTAAATTGTAATGTTTTGATCGTGATCACTTAATGAACAAAACTGTTAATTCAACGGAAAGCACAGTACAACTAACTGTCCATGGTTTTCCGTAAATGTCTGTGTTGTAGCAGAAAATTCTAATGGTTTGATCGTTATCGCCTAATGAACAAAACAGTTAATTCAACGGACAGCACAGTACAACTAACTGTCCATGGTTTTCCGTAAATGTCTGAGTTGTAACAGTAAATTGTAATGGTTTGATCGTTATAACCAAATGAACAAAACAGTAAATTAAATGGATAGCACAGTACAACTAACTGTCCATGGTATTCCATAAATGTCTGTGTTGAAACAGTAAATTGTAATGGTTTGATCGTTATTACTAAAAGAACATAACAGTTAATTTAACGGATAGTATAATACAACTGACTGACTATGAGCTCTTTAAAATTATCTGTATTGTATCAGGAAATTGTAATGATTTGAACGTTATCACTAAATGAACAAAACAGTTACTTCAACTGATAGCACTGTACAACTAACTCACCATAGTTTTCCAAAAATTGTCCGTGCTGTATCAGTAAATTGTAATGGTTTTAACGTTATAATTAAATGAACAAAACAGTTAATTTAAATGCTAGAACAGTACAACTGACTGAACATGACCTCCACAAAATGATCTGTATTGTATCAGTAAATTGTAATGATTTGAACGTTATCACTAAATGAACAAAACAGTTACTTTAAAAGATATCACATTAAAACTGACTGATCACTACCTCATAAAAAGATAGATATGTATTAAAGCAGTATATTTTAATTATTTGTGTGTACTTAACTGTTATTTAAACAGTTTCATTCATTAACTAATAACTTTCAAGCCATTATAAAATATATACCTACTTCAGGTGCTATAACTACTACCGTTCGAATATTAAAAAGCCGCTGGCGCTGAGTTAACCATTTTTGTGACTATGATGAAAACGTGAATTTTGTCTCGTTGGTTTGTGCCGTACTCTCACTTTTTGTGTTAAACGGTACGATTATTAGTTGACCTACCCGGACGTGTTAATATTTGCACTATAATAAATAGCTTTACGTAGTGTAGTAGGTACTTACTTATTTCAACTACCTATGTGCCTATTTGTTGGTACTTACCTATTTTGTTATACTTAACCGAAATAAATATTTGATTGCCAATTTGTTTAAAAAACTACCTTTATGTAAATATATATACGTACTTATAGCCAACCTACCTACTACCTACTTATAGCCAACCTACTGTCAGTAAGTACCTAATTCAAACAACCGTATGTTGGTAACCTACCTACCTAGTAACGTTACGTGAAGGTATACCAGAAGTTAGTGCACTAGACAGAAATAACTAGATAGGTACCTATCCTACTTAATCCATAATAGGTATAGGTAAGTATTATCCTTACGTCCTTACATAATAGGTAAGTATAAAATAAAGTTTCGTTTCGCGTCTGTCTGTCTGTTTTTCATGCTCATTGTTGCCCTCCAAAAGCTCCTCATATTAGGTAGGTAAGTATATCTTATTAGGCTTATTATATTACACATATTTATTGACAATTGTTGACACGAAAAATTTTATTTTCACTTGTTCGGAAGACTGGTAGGTACCTAACGTGCGTTTTGACTATCTAAACATTAGTAGGTAGGTACCTATATTAAGATTACTAATACCTATATTCCGGATGGACAAACTTGGCGGACGACGAGTTTGAGGGAAAAGAAGGAAACGAAGACGATGGAGGATGATCAAAATTCGTTAAAATCGTACAAGGCCGCCGCCTTGCTAGATACCTAACAAGCTTTTGGATACATCGCCGACACGTTTGTCGAACACCTGTGATTTGTGCACAAAAACCGACACCGACGTCGATCACTGGCAAACACAAACAAAAACAGCCAAACACAAACAAACACCCATCCACATGTTCGTGTTTATTGTTTGGTAGGTACCTACCTACCTACCTATTCGCTGTTTGCTGTTTCTCTTACGAGTTGTATTTTGTGGAATAAAAGATTAAACTAACTGTTAATAATAATAAATACAATTTAAAATATTGTTTATCTCATTACACAAACAATAAACGCAAATGCTATGCTCGCTCCCGTAAGTACGTAACACGCGCCGCTCCTCCGCCCCCCCCCCCCCCCCGCGCTTACGCCGCGCCGCCGCTGGCCGCTGCGTGCGACACGCTAGTTGTAGCCATGGGTAACTCACTCAAAAAACATGATCTGCAGCGCATCAGCTCATTTACAGTCTCGAGCCGGAGCCGAACCGCGGTTCAAACGGCTCAGAATTTCAGGACCAATTTATTTTCATGGTACCTTCAAATACTCCAAGCAAGCACCGATAAGACTTGACAAAAGGACTAGACGCCAAAACAAAAAAATACTACGATAAAAATAATTTTCTAGAAAAATAAACGAGTCTTGCGGAAAATAAACAGGAAAAAATCCGTGAATTTGTATGTTAGCAATAACTAATAAATATTGCTAACAATGAACGACGGAATGAAAAAAAATTAAAGTAAAAGTTCTACTATTCAAAATGAACCTTACTTGATTAAACGATAAAACGGAAAATATTTATGCAAATTATGACGAGCCTAGAACGCAAAATATCCTTAAATATGTATGCTAAAACGCGAGGGCACCCACGGGCTGTTGCTAAAACAACTCAAGTTAATCATTCAAATTCGTAACCCATACCATTTAAAAACATGCATTCACTCACCCGTGCAGATATTACTTCAAACGCTTCAACGGTTCGAGTACGTAGTAAACCTCCCAATGAATCAAAATAAATATTCTACTCAAACGGTTCAGGGTTCTGTTTATCATAAAACCAATCTTTGAACCGTTTGAGTTGTGTATCACATTTTATGAGTAGACCTGAGAACCGCTCCACAGATGAGCGGCTCCAAAAATGCAGCATTGGAAATTCAGATCATATTATCTAGACAAAACAATTCAAATTCATTTAGCTATATTTTTGATCTGGATATCTTTTTTCTAATGTAGACCCTATCGACCTAGGAATAAAATTTATATTAGGCTGGCATGAGAGCTGTTGAGCCGCTCCAAAAGAAATAGAGCCGGTACTGACGGCTCACTACAGTATGAGCCGCTCCAGACGCGTACGTCCGACTCCTTCTACCCACGGCTAGCTAGTTGCCTTCTACCCTTCGCTATGTTCAGTTCAGTATAATTTCGGCAAGTTGTTAATTATTTCTTCAATCTTTTGTAGCGAACGCACCTATTAATGTACTTATTCCGAAATCATCTATTATTGTATATTCCGAACGCATCTTGGCATTGTGATGGCTGCACTGTGTGTGGCCGCCAATGGTAGGATTTGGCGCGCGGTTCGGCGACGCCCCTTCACAGGCAGCCAACATAACCCGGCTCTGTGAGCGCGTTGCCGCGAAACATTCGCTCTCTTCCCTCCTGACCTCGCGACAAGCCAGACATATTGTAAACGTATCCGTATCTGACTATCTGTCTGTGAACTCAATATTATAGAGGTTTTATAATTGTAATAATATCACAATTTAGAAAGAATCATATAAACCTTAAACTTTTTTTCAGTTGAGTTGTGTGTGACAGTGCAAAATGATGTGTATCAATCTTAGCGAAAGTGGATGAGTGACGATACCACAAAAACACTTCTTACAGACTGGGGATTCGAGAAGTACATACGTGAATTATTTTGAAGGTAAGTCAATTCATAAGCATTAGAGATAGAGATTAGAGATTGAGCGTATAAGGCAAAAACAAGAGCTTATGTAGGTACTTACCTCTCGCCCGCACGTTTCGACATGTTGAAAGATATAAAATCACTAATCCCATTTTCTAAAAATCGCAATCAACCATTTTGTGTGCAACCACATGGCACCCGGTTTACAACTTATTGTATTGGACTTAGTCGTAAAATTTTCGGGGTTTTCTAACAACATACTTCTCTCTCATTACATCTCTTAATTCCAGCTCACTGCAGACTTCAATCATTGGTATCCTCAAAATGAACATTCATTGGATGATAAACTACCGCTACTAAAGAGCAAATTACTCCTCATCATCGTCTCATTTGTGGAAGAATTGAAGCAATTTGCAACAAGGTTAGTTTGTAATTTAATTTAGTTTAATGTATTGTCACATACAACACGATTTTTTTTCCATAGAACTAACCAGTTGACAGTATAATTCGTGAGTAAAGAGTAGGTAGGTACCTATAATCGTTCGACGATAAAAATCTTAGTCACTAATTTTCGTTCTTGTTGCTTTACAGATCAAATTCCCGAAACGAGCAACCTGGACTTATTGCTACTTCTGCCGCACATCATTGGCCCGGTGCAATTGAAACGAAAAAGAACATCAGTCGCAGAAGTGCGCCAAAGCTTTATTTCACACATCGAAGATGAAACAGAAATGTCCTGGAAGAGCGACCAACGTTTTTATTTTTAGTTTTTTCATCTTAAATAAATTACTTCAATTAAATCTTTTTTAATTTATTTCAGGTCGCCTGCATACCTGCCTACCTATGCAGTACTGCGTAGGCAGTAGGTATCAGGGACGGTCCTTCACAACCTTTAACTGTGCTTTTACAGTACTCGCTACTGTAGGTGTACAGTTACAGGTATTGTGAAGGATAGTGCTTTTTAATGTGCATTCTCAGTAGCGGGTATTGTTACTGATCAGTAAGTACAGTACCCGATATTGTGCGTACACGTTAAACAGTACTATCCTTCACATTACATGTAACTGTGCACTTACAGTACCCGCTACTGTTCTTGCGCATTAAAAAGTACTATTCTTGACATTACATGTAACTGTGCACTTACAGTACCCGCTACTGTTCTTGCACATTAAAAAGTACTATTCTTGACATTACATGTAACTGTGCACTTACAGTACCCGCTACTGTTCTTGCGCATTAAAAAGTACTATTCTTGACATTACATGTAACTGTGCACTTACAGTACCCGCTACTGTTCTTGCACATTAAAAAGTACTATTCTTGACATTACATGTAACTGTGCACTTACAGTACCCGCTACTGTTCTTGCACATTAAAAAGTACTATTCTTGACATTACATGTAACTGTGCACTTACAGTACCCGCTACTGTTCTTGCGCATTAAAAAGTACTATCCTTGACATTACCTGTAACTGCTCACTTCAGTACCCGCTACTGTGCATGCACATTAGCTTTTTTACTGTTTCAAACAGTACTAATATTTTACTGTTTTAAACAGTAACATTTTTTTACTGTTTAAAACAGTAACATGATATTACTGTTTAAAACAGTAAAATTTTTTACTGTTTAAAACAGTAACTTTATTTAACTGTTTAAAACAGTAAATTTTTTTTACTGTTTAAAACAGTAAAATTTTTTGACTGTATAAAACAGTAACATTTTTTACACATTTTTGCTACTCAAAACATTTAAATTTACTGTCATAACGGTAAAATTTTGCCTCGAACTTTAACTGTTTTAGGAGCAGTAAATGTTACTGATTTGCTCGGCAGGCTCCCCTGGTACTGTTCAAAGCAGTACACATGAACGTTTTATCAGTTCTTTTTAATGATTTTTTTTTTCAGTGTAATCAATAAAATATTATAAAATTTTCATCAGATATCATTTTGTGACGTCTTCACATGGACTGTAGTAGGACACATACTTTAGTAGAACCTTTATCAAAGTAAAACAAAGGTATTAAATCAATTGAATCACAAGGGTCACTTTGAAACGTCTTGGTGAATCTAAGGGCAGATCACCGCGACCAAGCCGAAGAACAGGCAACAAACTAACGGTCAGGAACAGCTTCGACTTCGATTCCCATTCTCGATAGATTTTCCCTCAGATCTTTTAGTGCCAACTCAAAAATAAGAAAGAAAATCTATTATAATAATGTTATACTGTCAATTTTGATAATCCATTCAACTTGTCATTGCTTTTGTATTCATTTCTGGTAGATATTTCAAACTTGATAGAAAATAGTAATGCCAAATCTACCACTTATAATGTTTTTTTTCAGTAAAATTATAAAGTACAAGCTGGTGCACGCAACTTCGTCTGCGCAGGATTAGTCACACAATATCTTTATAAATTGTAACCTATGTGTTATTCTGATGTTTATGCTATATTATTGTAAAGTTTCATTAAAATCCATTCAGTAGTTTTTACGTGAAAGAGTAACAAACATCCATCCATACTTATAAACTTTCGCGTTTATAATATTAGTAGGATAACCATATAGATTGCACGTGAATGTACGATCTATCCGCAAAATAAATTCCATACTCTTGCCTAAAGTAACATTATGAAATGCCGGATACATTGCAAAAGTCCACAGATAAAACCACGTGTTCCAAGTTTCTCTCTATCCCAGAGAGAGATACATCCTGGTTTCTAGAAGCAAGCTTACAAGTTTTAATAGCAGCGGTATTATTCTAGCTGCTGATAGGAGCGTTTTGTACATCAGAGAAAAGATAAATGGAATAGTACAAAAAGATAATGGATAGGGATGTAAATAACTCACCTTCAGCCTTTTCAAAGTCAAAGTCAAAAGGTATTTATTCAATAAAATCACAAGGATCACTTTGAAACGTCTTAAATCTAGGTGACTCTAGGTGCCAGTTCCACGTGACCAAAGCCTAGAAGAACAGGCAACAAACTTACGGCTTGGTTCCTACCACTCTTTTGTATGATCCTTGTTACAATGTTTTTTATTACAATATTGAAGCTCCAGTATGGTGCCAATCGAATTTAGTGAGGCGTAGGCATAACAGAAAAAAGTAAACATAATCAAATTTATAAGACAGCACCCGCTACGCTTCAAACTAATAATACTTAATACTGTAATTGGGATACGAATAATTGTAAAAACTTTTATAAACTGTTCATATCTAATTTATAACATGGACTATGCAGTAGGTTTTTAATAAGGTTAATTTGAGATATCAAAGGTTTTAGCTAAACAGGCTTAGTCGCTCGCCGACCGCAGGTTAATGCTGCGAGCTTTTAGGGAAGGCTTTTACCAAAAATCCCGGCATAGGTAGCTTTAGCTCAATACTGCCGATAATTTTAAAAGCATTATTTAGCTTTTAGACTCTGCGTAACTTTATAATATTTTGGTGAAAACTACTTAGTAAAACGAACTACAACAAAAGACGTTACTGCGCCACATAATTTCGGCGTCACTGAAAACCAAGCCACTAGGCTCATATTATGGTAAATGCTGAGTCTTTTTTAGCAGTCTTTTTTAAGAAGCCTTTTTTACGACACTATCTTTTTAATGTTTTTTAACGTACCCAAGACGTTAAAAAACATCTTGTTTTTTTTATTATTGTATTTTGTATCGTAAACTAAATAATATTTTCTATTCTATGCTACTTAGTCAGTACGTTTGTTTATTTATCTATTTATATTTTTGAATATTTTGAATAAATAACTAAGTAAAATCCAAATTTGAATTAGAATGTTTTAAATTTTTTACAACTTTATTTTTATTTGGCGCGCATGCGGTATACTTTTTATAACCTGTTCAGTAAATTTTTGTGATTTTATCTCTTTGGTGAATATAACTTTACTAACGATAACTACATTCCAAATTCAAAGTGATTTATCTCTTTATCTCTTTGGTGAATATAACTTTTACTAACGATATCCACATTCCAAATTCAAATAACTTTTCCTTTTTAGGCAAAGTGCTGTTCTGCTCCCTGTTTACGAAGAACAAACTGGCTCTTTGCGAATAGATGTAATAAAAAATCATTTTAACCCTATCGAAAACCACCAACGACACTATAATCTTAAACTGAACTCGGTCAGTTAATACGTATTTCAAACGAATCCTCGCTTAAAACATTCGTATGTTAAGCCGATTCTTAGTTTTTCCTTACTAGCCCACACGTAAGAGTAGTCTCTCTTATCGTGTCACTAGTTTCTTTCGAAACAGTGTGGTGAAAGGATTTTAAGTGCGCCTCAAGAGGCTCCTTTCGAGCACTTGACACATGTTATAGAACTTTTTAGGTTCTACGACATGCCGGTTTCTTCACGATGTTTTCCTTCACCGTTTGAGAGTACTAGCATTGTGCACATACATTTTTGAGTAAGAGTAGTAGAGATCTTTGTGTGTGGCTCGTCCGGGGAAGTACTAACACCACGCCTTTTTCTGCCGCCAAGCAGCTTTGCTGTTTCGGTTTAAAGAGTGTGGTTGCCGGTATAATTACAGGCACATGAGGCTTAACATCTGTATGCCTCAAGTTGATGGACGCAGGGCAGTGCATCGTAGGGCACGTTCCTATCGTGCGTGATTTGCCTTATGCTTTTTTATAGGAGACGGTTACCACTGAACATCAGGTGGGCCATCTGGTTGTTCCATCAGGTAGATGTATACAAAAAAACTATACCAATCAAGCTACATAATACCAAAGAAAAATTACGCTTAATACAAGGATATACCTCTAAATATAAGCTCTGTATATTTTGTATCTCCGTGTCTCAAATCTCTTGAGTTAAATGGCTGCTATGGGCCTATTGAATAAAGTCCAAAAATAGGTCCATACTTATAATATTATATAACACCCAGACAGAGAACAATCATCTATGTTGTCAACATAATTGTAACGTATTTTATAACAAAACACTCCACACTTATAAATTTCTCACAAGGTTTATTGGCTGAAGGTCTCGGCAGAATAACAGCGCCTATCTTCTATAATAGTAGTAGTGAGGCATACGCTGAGTCGAGACCCTTTTGCTGCTGCAGCACACAAACACCTACATACCAACAAAGGACTGCAATATATATCTCTGTTTAGCCATTTCCTAGCTTTTATTGTTTTGTATGTGTATGTGTGTTTTTTTTAGCAAATAAATGTCTGTCTATGTCTATGTCTATGTCTATGTCTATGTCTATGTTCATCACACAAATGTTTGTTCTCGGTGGGGATCGAACCCACGGCCTACGGCGCAGAAGGCAGAGCTACTACCAACTGAGCTGTGAAGGCTGTCAAGAGCTGTGTAGGCTGTCCTAGAATACTCTGCCTTTATGCAGTCCACTTACAAGATACCGTAATTTCCTTGAACCACGTCCAGGAATAGGTTAGAATACGGGGGGTCAAACGCTGTTTTTAATACCTAGCTTTGTGTAAGCCGTGCCTGAGACGAGTCATGAAATCTTAAGATTAAGTGAACGAACAGTCTTTAGCTGCTAAGGGGGGCGGACATTCGTTTAACCCCTTCGGAGGAAATAGATCTTTGATTGTAGAGGGGTTGAAGCGCTTAGGCAAGCTTAGGCGGATCGAGGCTAAATATTTATGTGTTCTCTTCTTCTTCTTAAATTTAAGAGCTTCGTTCTTGTTGGGGTTCGATGCAGTTTCCTTTAATTGAGTCTTTCCAATGCAGCCTCCATGACTTCGTTATATGATAAGACAGGGACCTTTTAACCATAGATCATAATAAACCATACAACCAAAATTAAGATTCTTTGAGTATGTCTAAGAGGGGTAGTCACAGTTTGCAGTAGTGGGTATTCCATACGTAACAGGTTGCAAGCCCATCGCCGATGCTTGAATACTAACTGGTTTACCCACGGTGTTATCCTTCATCCCTGGCTTTGCTAAGACAAAAATTCATTGTGTCCGAATTCGAACTCACGACATTACGATCAGAAGGCGGGGTCATTCTAGACCACTAAGAGTAGTAAGAGTAGTAGAGCCACCACGCCTTTTTCTGTCGTCAAGCAGCGTTGCTGTGTTAAGGTTTGAAGAGTGTGGTTGCTGGTGTAATTACAGGCACATGAGGCTTGACATCTGCATGCCTCAAGTTGATGGACGCAAGGCAGTGCATGGTAGGGCACGTTCCTTCGTGAGTGACGTACGAGGCAATGCTTTATTATAGGCGATGTTGACCACTTAACAACAGGTGGGCCATCTGCTTGGTCCAAAAAAAAACTAATCGAGGAATAAACCTACCCCACTTTCTATTTTGTATTTCAGTCAGTCGTCAGCTGCAACACAGACTCATAAAAGCCCATCTCATTCGCTTGTTAGCCTTTTAAAACAAAAACTGGAGATAAAACAAATTGCGTCTGTGTATCTTCTACAGTGAAGCAAAAACGTAAGCGTGTTTGTCGTCTAATAGAGGCTAATGTCGCTTGAACCACCGGTCACACCCTATAAAAACCAGCTTGTTTACCTCCCAGTGTGCGCTTACCCTAACATCATTGTTAAGACAGCGCGGTACTAAGAATTAATGAGCAGTTTGCGGCCAGCCTTAATTAATAACTAATGAAGGTAGTCTTAGTATCGGATGCATTTTATGGAAATGCCGGGAAAGTTTTGCATAAGACTATAGTGGTTTCGCAATCTTTGGAGTTTGCACTTGGGTTATTAATGTTTGAAAATGAAGTTTTGCACTTTATTATACGCTGTACAGTGAACTCAAAAGTAGGAGAGTTGTTTGTGAAGGGCACGTCCGGGGAAGTACTACCACTATATGCTTATTCCTGCCGCCAAGCAGCGTTGGTGAAATTACAGGCACATGATGCTTAACATCGGTATGCTTCAAGTGGATGGACGCAGGGCAGTGCATCTTAAGGAACGTTCCTGTCGTGCGTGACTTGCGAGGCAATGCTTTATAAAGGTGATTTACCACCTAACATCAGATGGGTCATCAAGCATGCATGCAAGCAATAGCAATAGCGGTAGAAGTAAAATAAGTAATTTTTTTTTAATTAAACATACGACACACTTTTTTGCCTTCTGAGGGCCAAATGTCGTGGAACTAACACCCCAGATTCACCTAGCTTTAAGACGTTTCAAAGTGAACCTAGTCATTTAATATGGTCGCGTGGAACTGGCACCTAGAGTCACCTAGCTTTAAGACGTTTCAAAGTGATCCTTGTGATTTTATTGAATAAATACATTTTGACTTTGACTTTGACTTTGAATATTTATTTTTTTATTTGAATCACCAACACCGTATACATCAATTACATTTATAAATTAAAAACAAAGATACAGTAAAGCATGTTAAATGTTATAATAAATTATAGGAGACGGACAGCGTGCAATTCAAAAAATAGATCGAGAACGACTTAAAAAATAAAATTATCTAAAATTCTATAATATAATAGTATAAAAATTACCAACATACACAAAATATATTAATTACCTTTTCAGTTAGTTACAACAAGAAATTAATATTAAAAGTTAACCTTTTTTGACAGCCACACAATCAACGATTTATATCAAGCGATAGCTAGCAATGTGACTTGTTTAATGTTTAGTCAAAAAGTAACGATTCATTTTTCGACTTCGGCCTCTATTGCCTGTTCTTACGTAATATCCTAGGCAACAAATAACAAGATATTTTTCTAAGCAATAACTCACATTTCTCTAAGCAATATCAGTCTGTTATTGTCTGCAAAGAAAACTCGAGTGGTTTAATAAATTCAAAACCTTGACCTTCTCGACTAGGCTTCAAGTGGCAAACAGGCTTAGCCCCCCCTCACCCTTCCACTTAAAGTGTCCGCGAATGAATGAACTTTTTTCATCTCGCCACACTCAGTGCTACTTGAATAAGTTGCGAGCCGCGGGCGAACTGAAATATCCGGCTTCGAAGGATCTTATTTTTTCTCCCGGGTTAGTTGGTGGCGAAGTGTGTACTTTGAGATTTTTTGTTTATTTTACTAGGAATCTGCGTTGTGGAAATTCTTGTCTTCGTTAAGTTTTAAGTAATTACAAAGCGGATGAACCTTGTGGAGTAGAAAACATATTTTTATTTGTGTCTTTATTTTTATTTCTTTGTTTTTATGAGCAATTAATATGAGTTTGAAACTTATTGAAGATCAGCTTCTATATGAAACCAATAAGTACCTATATTAAACAATATTAAAGTTTTGCGATTATCCATCAATAGAAACACCAGTTGTAATCTAACTTTGTTAGCAACTGCAGCTAAAATGTAACCGCATAGCCGTCATATTAACTTATTACAAACAGAAACTGATTGAAACTGATTGCAACAAAGTTACGTGATCCGCCAGCTGAGCGCCTATTCCATTTTTTGAAAACTTTAGAATAAGCACTGAGTTAAATTTGCCAATTAGGTATTTTATTAGTTACATTTAACTCAAGGTAACCAAAGCCGCACCATTTAAGGCGAAGACAAGAGCTAATGTGACTCTACGTTTCGACATGTTGAAAGATATAAAATCACTAAACTAGTTTTCGAAAAATCGTAATCAACCATTTTGTGTGCAATCACATTGCACACAGTTTATTAAAAAAATCATTTTGATCGATACAAGATTTCCTACTTAAAAGTTTGCTTATGTACGAAAACTAGTAAAGCAAACTTTTGAGTAGGAAAACATGTATCGATCAAAATGAAATTTTTACTAAACTGTGTGCAATGTGATTGCACACAAAATGGTTGATTACGATTTTTCGAAAACTAGTTTAGTGATTTTATATCTTTCAACATGTCGAAACGTGCGAGCGAGAAGTTGTTTGATAGTTGTCAGCCCCTTAACCGGCTGATTAGTCGCAAGTTTCGCCACATCTAACTAAATCTACGATAATGAGCCTCGAACTCAAGCATCCAATTTATTATTCGTCACACACGCACCTAATTCGGCACGTTCCCCTAATTCACGAACTCCGAACTAAAAGCTTCAAAACTCCATCTAAATTCCGGTAATGCAATGTGCATTAATTGTGGCGCACACACGTCCCTTGTCACCGTAACCCATTTGCACCGTTCCATAAATCATAGTTGCAGGTGATTACAATAACTGGGGAGTTAGGAAAACGGGAAGAAAAAACCAACACGAGAACCTTCACGAGGTCTTTGTATTTGTACACACTCATGACTATAATAGTATCTACCTCTATATGTATCTCTTTAATTTGTATGTATGTATTGTAGGTAAATATTTATTGAGTAGGTTTTTTATGTTATAGTTGTTGTTTTTTAAAGCTTTTTCTCCTCTATTTGTCTCTAAGAGCACTACCACCCACTCCAAATAACACAAAGGTTAACTGGAAGAAAATGCTAATTAGCATTAAGTCCGACTATGTACTTTATTTAAGTGAAATAAAGAATTTTCTTATCATAAGACTAACACAAATCTCTAATACTATAAGAATCAAAGTCCTGAATGACTGACTGACTGACTGACTGACTGACATATAGACAACGCACAGCCTAAACCACTGGTCCTAGAAACTTGAAATTTGAGGAGTACGTAGGTCTTATGGCGTAGAGGTGTACTAAGAAGGGATTTTTGGAAATTCAACCCCTAAGGGTGTAAAAAGGGATGAAAACGATTGTAGGAAAAATTGTATTCCTTAAATCTACAAACTTGAAACTTGGAGTACATATACTTCAAAGCAAAAAAATAGGACAGGCGTTTTTAGTTTTTCAAAACTACCCTTAATAAGTGTGCAAAGGGTTAAAAAGTTTGTATGGGAGATTTTTGACCGCTGGTCCTATAGACTTGAAATTTAAAGAGTACATAGGTCTTATGGCGTAGAGGTTTACTAAGAAGGGATTTTCGGAAATTGAACCCCTAAGGGTGTAAAAAGGGTTGAAAACGTTGGCATGAAAAATTGTATTCCTTGAACCTACAAACTTGAAACTTGAAGTAGATGTACTCCAAAGCTAAAAAATAGGAAAAAGATTTTTAGTTTTTTAAAACTACCCTTAATAAAAGTGCATAGGGATGTCAAAGTTTGCATGGGAGTTTTTTAACGCGTGGTGCGATTGACTTAAAACTTGAAGTAAATATACTAAAAAATATTTAATTAAAAATGACGCTTTCAACTTTTGATAATTACCCCTGCAAAGGGTGCAAATGACTGTAAAAGTTAGTATGGGAGATTTTTAGTATAGTGCGATAGATTTCAAACTTGAAGTAAATATACACCACAATAAATTATTTAAAATCACGTTTTCAATATTTTAAAACTACCCCTGCAAAGTAAAACTACCTCCTGAACAAATAAGTACATATTTTCCGTGTAAGGTTGTCTTTGTTGTATTTGGCAAGTTTTTGAGTCTGAGTACCTATACCTACCTACCTAATATAGGTAATGGCCGTTTATAGATATCTCTTATACCTACGTAGGTATTTAAAATCCTACCCTAATAATATACAAATCAATGTGAAAGTTACGATGTTTGGATGTTTGTGGCTCAATCACGGCACCACTTCAACGCGTGCGAAGCCGCGGAAAGCCACAAGTAATACATACAAGGTGTAAAGTCATGTACGACATTAAATTGAAACACGTACTCCTAATTGCATTTTTAGATTTTAGCAGTTGGTTTTATCAAAAAAGCCTGAATATTTATCGAGATATCGATACTTTTCCAATAAATAATTTCTATGCAACCTGTATCTCTAATCGCCGGTGATGAGGTCAAATTTCCGGGGTCATGAAGTCATGTGACTCATCAATCAAACGAAAAAAAGGACAGAGATATCATATTTATACGCGTTAGACCGCATAAGAAACATATTTGTGCGCTCACATTGTAAAATTTCGCTGTGCGACAAGGACAGATATCATTCCGCTTACGTGTGTGATAGAGACAGATAGGTACGTAGCGCGCCCCACTATGTGCCACGCTGCCGCCCGGTGGCCAGTGAAAGACATTATTATTTAGTAAACAATCGCCTTGGTAGCGACCTTGACATATCTAATTTTGAAAATTGTAAATTCGTGTTATTACTCGTGACTAGTGTCTAGATTTGGTACCGCGAAATAGACTTTTTGTGTGAGTGTGTGTGTCTTGTTAATGTCATCAAAATGCAGAACTTGTATTATGAAGGGAAAGATAATTGTGAAACTAGGCATACAAAACAAACTCTAGAACAGTTGAAGGAGCTCTTCAGTGCATTCATTTGTATGTGCAACATGCAACAACGTGAGCATATTGGAAACGTACGGATTTGAGGTACCTAACTAGTTTTATTTTTCCTACATGCTAACGTTGCTCTACTATATCGGCGAATCAAAGACGGCGCCGCCGCGCCGGCCGCGCGCCCGCGCTGAAAGGGCGTTCACCTTTAGGCACGGGCGCGCGGCACAGTTTAGGTTTAGTCGTAGTAGGTAGGTATGTATGTGCGGTTTCTGCGCGCGGGGCGCGGCATTGAATGAACGTACGTTGCTTTGTTTGTGTGTTTATACAGAATGTTCAATAATTTTATGCTTATTCTGATATTTAGTTTGTTTGAAAATAAAAAAATCTCAATTATGAATGAATGTTAATAAAACCTTTTTTAAATCAATACTAGATAGTAGTACTACACGTGTATTAATTTAATGTCGTACAGTCGTTTACACGTTGTATACATATTTTATGCATGAAAGACATCCTTTAAATGTAAGCCAGGGTAACAATCCGTTGATCTTTTAATTTAAGTGGTATAGTATAAGGGAATTAGTTTTAAAGCAGGATCATTAATTCGTAAAAAAAAGGATACAATTAATAGCTGTAAGATTTGCAGTTGTCATGAATAAATCCACTTTAATTTAAATTAATCAATGAAGTTTGTAAATTAAATCCTCTTTAGTGTGTTATGATACTAAAAAATGTGGGTAAATGGACGTACCTTCGAGACATCTTCACATCCTCACATGCTCACATGCTCACATGCTCACATGCTCACATGCTCACATGCTCACATGCTCACATGCTCACATGCTCACATGCTCACATGCTCACATGCTCACATGCTCACATCCTCACATGCTCACATGTTTACATCCTCACATGCTCACATGCTCACATGCTCACATGCTCACATGCTCACACGTTCACATGCTCACATGCTCACATACTCACATGCTTATATGCTCACATCCTCACATGCTCACATGCTCACATCCTCACATGCTCACATGCTCACATGCTCACATCCTCACATCCTCACATCCACATCCTTTAAGAACCTTAAGTTTACTAGCAGTGGACTTCTTTGGGCTGATGATGATATATAAAAGAGAGACACTATTTATAACTCAAGAACGGCTGAACCAATTTGGCTGAAAATTGGTGGGAGGTAGCTTAGAACCAGGAGACGGGCATAGGGTAATTTTTATCCCGACTTTTTTTGTTTTTTTGCTTTTTTTGTATATTTTATACAAACAATCGAAGAGGCAGGAACTTCAAGTTGTCAGTTAGTACCTGTTTCTTCTGACAAAATTACGTGGCTCAAGATTGTTCCATGGGGAAGAAAATACAATTTATTTATTATAGATGTTGCCAATCATATCTATTTGTAAGTATTCTATAGTAAACGTGCGCGAGCGAAGCCGCAGGTAAGAGCTAGTCTTACATAAAAGTCTTGTATAAAAGCGAGCTTATAACCCTAAGTGACTATATTTTTTGCACTCCCAGGATGACTGGTAGACAATGCTATTAGCATTAAGTCCTCCTAGCACTACATTGTTTTGTGTGAAAGTTTTAATTAAATAAAATAAATTATTTACCACTAATTTCATTAATCCATGGCACTTCTTGTGGTTTTGTTGTAAAGGCAAATGGATACCTCGATACTAGCGCCACTATATTTTATTTTATCATTACGTTATACAAAGGAATTATCAAAAAATCGGACCGCGCGTACACGATACCTATCATAAGCTTTTTTTTAATGTTTCTGAAAGGTCGATCAAAACTAATTAGATGTCAAGTCACTCGCCATTCATTACATCGAATTAGATCTTAGACTAAGTATCATATAGACGTAGTGTTACGGTTTTTCGGCGTGTCCGTTTTTTGTTAGTTTGTGTGTATTCGCGTGAGTGACTAGAGAAGGGACAACATTGACTAACCTATCGATAGAATAAGAAATGGATGAAAAAGTCGTTTTAATTGGAATCCAACTTTTTAATTTTAACTGGTTGCTGACTTTTATTGCGAAAGCCCAAAACCATTATAGACACTGGAACACTATCATCGTCAATAATGTTTCCCACATTGCCCTAACCGTGAGAGCGATGTCCATCCCACTCGATACAATTTCTTATGGCCATTTCGTCCATGCATAAGAACATTTTGTAGGCTATCAGTTTTCACGCCTAACAGCTTTTATCCACTCCCGTCTTCATTCTGGGCATTTAAGAACCTAAAAAAATATTGTAAAATTTAACAAAAATTGATCCCTCGCGAGACGCCTATAAGGTGTGAAAAATTGAAACTACAACAGAACAGCCGGTCTGACCCACCGCATTAGATATTTCATATAAAAAACGGAAACTTACATATTATCGATAAAGCTAAATTGGTCGGTGGAAGTACATCTCTAGAACAGAAGACTAAAACAATGCATTTTATTTTGCAATAATTAATGGGTTTACATCATTTTCACATAGGAAAATATGACTAGTACTAATAAAATGTAATTCCTACAGTCTTTATGGGAGAAAAAACGTATTTTTTTAGCATGAAAATAGAAAAAGAATATTACGTATCAAATGACAATTCCGGGTCTTTAACTCCTCCTTTTGTTGTTTTTGATACACAAAACACAGCTTCACAAGACATACTTTCACCTTTTCAAATATATTTTGCCTAGACAATAATAATTCTTTAAAAATTTTCATAATTTCTTTCGCTGCATCGCAATGTTGCTGCGAGTTTTTCAAAAACGTCAAAACAAGATCAAAACATTGCATCAACTGACGGCCACAATTTACGCAGACAGTGAGTGAGTGAGATGGAGTGAGTGAAGTTACATCTTCTTTTCTTTTACTCGTAGCTAGGCTACATGGGAAGAACAAAGATAGATGATCAATGTTTGATACACAGTTGAAAAAGGATGTAAGTCTTATCGCTCCCTCCAGTATATAGTACCTCCATGAATTAGATAGAGATAGCAAGTGACTTGACATCCGATTAGTTTTTATCGGGCTTTCAGAAACCGGCTGTTAGGAAATCACAAAGTTTTTTATAATTTTTATCCGAGTGGGATCTGAACCCAACGACTTTTCCCTTGATACGGGGCTAACCACCTGTGCCATCGGAGTCGGTAAAGCGCTTTGTCCCAAGTTCAAACCTTTGGTGGCTTGGAGCAATCTGGACAGATTTTAAAATGGATGACAAGTCGCGCCTCGCTTTGTGCCGCGGTGAGTGACTACGCAATTTGGTGCAGCTCGCTCTGTCCTCTTCAGGAGGTCTACCTTGCAAAACGTTAAACTAAGATTTTTTTATACATCTTTGTGATAAAACAAGCCCAGCTGATGTTAAGTGGCCACCATCACCTATAACAAAGCATTGCCTCGTAGGTCATGCACGATAGGAACGTTCCATACGATGCATTGCCCTGCGTCCATCAACTTGAGGCCTACAAATGTTAAGCCACATGTGCCTGTAATTACACCGGCAACCACACTCTTCAAACCCAAACACAGCAACGCAGCTTGGCGGCAGAAAAAGGCGTAGTGGTAGTACGACGACGGCGACGAGCCCTTCACAACTCAAAACTGTTAGGTTTTTTAATGTATAAATAAATAAATAAATATTGGTGGACATTCCACACAGCACTATCTCGCCCCAAACTAAGCCAAAGATTGTGATATGGGAACCAGATAGCTGATATACTACTTATATACTTTTTTTTTGTAAATACATACTTATAATATTTTATAACACCCAGACAGAGAACAAACATCTATGTTCATCACACAAATGTTTGCTCTCGGTGGGGATCGAACCCACGGCCTACGGCTCAGAAGGCAGAGCTACTACCAACTGAGCTGTGAAGGCTGTCCCAAAAGATTAGCGATTAGAACCTAGTACCTGCTTGATACAGGGAATGGCTCATCAACTGCGCCGTCGGATCTGTATCCCACCCGGCAATGACTTATAGAGATCTGTTAGTACGGCATGGTTCAATTTAGCAAGGCCAGGCCATATTACCTATGTCAGCTTTTCGACAACACAAAAAGCTGATCATCGCTGGTAACGTAGAGGGAGTGTCTTCACGGTATATATCTAGCTGGTGGACGGAGCTTGAAGAAGATAGATGCCAGTATCACGACGTGATGAGTATGACCACCAAAAGAAAACGCTGGAGACAGGTCGTCAACTCCAGTATTTTTTTGTGTTTTAGTATATAAGTTTAATACATTTTATCCACCTACTATTTATTTACTTACATCATCATCATCAGCCTAAAGAAGTCCACTGCTGGACATAGGCCTCCCCTATAAATTTCCAGGAAGAACGATTCCGAGCCCTCTCCATCCACCGACTTCCCGCGATCCTGACAATGTTTACTTACATAGTTGAAAATAAACATTTTGATTTGATTATTTGATTTTCAGTACAGCAAATATATTTTCAAAGTGATAACGTCTTCAGTCCAGAAATGCCACACACCCCGCATTCGAGTTGACCACAAAGTTTCAATATGAAAAAAATTGTTTGTTTCAATATGGTTTATTGTTTTCTATTTGTTTTACAGTATTACATACACTGAAGGAAAATGGTAGACCCCCTCTGCCCTCTCCTGACGACGGATGGATCTTTTGTTTACACGCTAACAGGTTTTAGGATGATCGTTCTTCTTCTTTTTTTTGTTTATGGCACCTTTCCGTCATTCGACAGACAATTTTGCCAGTGTCAAGTGATATGTGATATAAATAAAATACTTTAGAGTCTTGACCATGGAATACTTCGTCCAAGGTCTTGACAGCCTTCACAGCTCAGTTGGTAGTAGCTCTGCCTTCTGCGCCGTAGGCCGTGGGTTCGATTCTGACCAAGAACAAACATTTGTGAGATTAATATAGATGTTTATTCTCTGTCTAAAAAAGTATATAATGTATTATCTAAGCTATCTGGTTCCCATATAACAAGCTTTGGCTTAGTTTGGGGCTACATAGTGTTGTGTGGAATGTCCACCAATATTATTTTTTATGATTATTATTAAGGGCGCTGCCGTACATGAAGTATGGGATACATAAAAACGCGCGGTTGCAAACCGCAAATCAAAATGTAGCAAGTTGCGTTTTTAAAATCATTCACTGAAATAAATCGCAAGTGCGTGCGCTTATAAAGAATGCCGTACGTTACATTTTTTGCGGTAGCGGAACCGCTTTTTAAAAACCGCAGTGCGTGCTAAGCCTAAGTCGGTCCATAGCCAAGTCGGTCGTCATTTGTTTTGTATAAAATTGTGGCGGTTTTCTTCAAAACATTCGAAACATTTTCGGTCGAATCAGGATATCATATAAATACACTTATGATCTAGTTTTATTGAAATTGCTTGTGGGACGTTTCGAATGCCGTTTAGAATGAGTTTTATGTTGGAGACGGATTGAAATGAAAATCGATGGACCGATGATTTCGTCAAAGCTGGAAGAAGGTGCTGCATGCTTTTTCTTGTGTCACTACTCTCTTTCGAAACAGTGTGGTGAAAGGGTTTCAAGTGCGTCTCAAAGAGGCTCCTTTCGTGCATTTGACACATGTTTTAGAACTTTTTTGGTTCTACGACATGCCGGTTTTCTCACGATGGTACTAAAATCACCATAGGCCTAGTGGCTCGCTTTCTAACTTCGATCAAATTAGTATTCTAGCAAGCAAGTCTCATCTAGCGCACTGACTATCCTCTACATCCACAAAGATCTGAGTACCAAGAAATAAAAGATCGTGAACACAGCCAGCGATGAAAGTTGATGACCGTTTGAGTATAAAAAAATCTTTACCCAATTAAAAATAAATAGTATCTGTGCAAAAGGTACATTGTGATTATGAGGGTTTTTTTTTTTATACAACCAGCTGATGGAACAAGCAGATGGCCCACCTGATGTTAAGTGGCAACCATCACCTATAACAAAGCATTGCCTCGTAAGTCACGCACGATAGGAACGTGCCAAAGTCAAAGTCAAAGTCAAAGTCAAAATGTATTTATTCAATAAAATCACAAGGATCACTTTGAAACGTCTTAAAGCTAGGTGACTCTAGGTGCCAGTTCCACGCGACCAAAGCCTAGAAGAACAGGCAACAAACTTACGGCTTGGTTCCTACCGTTCTTTTGTATGATCCTTTTACAATGTAATAATATAATATATTATTGAAGTTTAGTGAGGCGTAGGCATACAGAAAAAGGTAAACATAATCAAATTTATAAGACAGCACACGCCCATGCACATGCCCTACGATGCACTGCCCTGCGTCCATCAGCTAGAGGCATACAGATGTTAAGCCTCATGTGCCTGTAATTACACCGGCAACCACACTCTTCAAACCGAAACACAGCATTGCTGCTTGGCGGTAGAAAAAGGTGTGGTGGTAGTACTTCCCCGGACGAGCTCTTCACAAAGAGCTCTACTACTCTTAAAGAGGGTATGGTTTTCAGAGCCAAGTATCATATAAATGTTCATGAACTTCCTTTGCTGACTGCATTTTGGGATTTGAGTCCAACTCTTACCGCGAATCCAAAGTGGCAATGGTTTATTGTTTTTTTTTTGGTGTAGCATTATCCAACCAAATCTTATAACTAAACTTCTGAACCCCCTTAGAAGTCCTCAAAGAATACAACTAAGATATCTAAAGTGCCTGGATATCAATTTCATGAAGCCTTGTAAGCATTTTTTTCTAGATACTCCTAAGATTGCAAAATGTATCTTCAACTTTTTTATTAGTTTATAGTGTTTACCTACACTTAAGGAAACCACAAAGATTTTTTTTATACTACTAGCTGATGGAACAAGCAGATGGCCCACCCGATGTTAAGTGGTAACCATCACCTATAACAAAGCATTGCCAAGTAAGACACGCACGATAGGAACGTGCCTTACGATGCACTGCCCTGCGTCTATCAACTTGAGGCATACAGATGTTAAGCCTCATGTGCCTGTAATTACATCGGCGACCACACTCTTCAAACCGAAATACAGCAACGCTGCTTGGCGGCAGAAAAAGGCGTAATGGTAGTACTTCCCGGACGAGCCCTTCACAAAGAGCTCTACTACTCTTCCCAAAAGTTATTATTCGAGTGGGATTTGTACCCACGACCTTCTCCTTGATACGGGGCTTTAATCCCACTCGGATAATAAATTTTGGGACTATATTAAAAATCTTTATGTATCATCAAAGTTTTGATTCTGATATTTTGGTTTCTCTGTTAGGATGCAGGGTACCTACATTTGAACCTCATCCTGTATGCAGTATGTCGTAGCTATCTGCTATGTATAAATATATATAGTTATGCCTATGTGTGAGTGTGGATGTAGTCGACTTGCACAATACATAGATATAAGCTCGGGGCGTCGCGACCGCAGTCTCATTGATAAAGTGGTACTCAACATTCGGTTGTGTCTGAAATCTTGTATTGACCTAGCATACTTGAAAATCTTGAAGAATGTGGAACATAAATCGCCCTGATGTCAACGTGCGTAAAGATATGATAAGCCTAAAAACACACATTTTTATTTACAGAAATGTAACGACACTAAAAAGTACAATATTATTAATTAAGCCCATAACGTAGGTATATGGTTTTAATAAATCTGAGATAAACCATCCATTGAATAGAGACGCAAATTGACGCAATGTTTTATTTTCAAACTGAAAAAAATACTTACGAAATTAAGAAACTAAATCTAAAAATGGAACGCATATAAAAAAACATTTTGTTAATAATAACACTACACCGACCTTGACCTCTCTAAGCACACAGTTAAACAATAAAAGAAAATGTTCACGATCCCTGTCGTATGCCCAAACTCACTTGACCATTCAAATTTATGGCTTGTCGTCACCCCTGGCGGGATCATGTTGGACTGTGTTACGCCACTATTGCGTGCCTAAATATTAATTGAATTTTGGTTTGCTTTGGGGATGGCTTTATGCAATAAATACACAACTGTCGCTCAGACTGCTTGACCCGAAACTAGTATTTCCCGAGTCAAGAATATCGAAAAGTATTGAAAGAAAAAGGTTTTTTTTTAATTCATTTGGAAAAAGGGTTTTTGAAACACAGTGAATATATGTAATTTTTTTTATTATTTTTAGTAGCTCTTCTTTTTCCACTTTTTTTTTTAGTAGCTTGTGGTATAACAATTTTCAATGTACATTTACTATTCTATAAGGCTATTTTTATTTTTATATTATTTCTACCAAGCTGCCTTAAACTATATTTATGATTACAGTTCAGGATTTTTAAGTTTATTTATGTTTTTTAAGGTACTTTAGTTGTAATAGAGCTCTCTATGAAGGGCTCTTCCGGGGGAGTACTACCATCATGCCTATATCTACTGTCAAGCAGCGTTGCTAGAGTGTGGGTGTCAGTGAAATTGAGGCTTAGCATCTGCAGCATGCCTCGAGTTCAATGCACAATGTATCGAAGAGCACGTGACGTGAATTATAAAAAAAAACATCATGGTCGTTGGTCGGATGACATCGTCGGAGTGGTCCGGCCTCAGTGGATACGACGCAGGACCGAAAAGAGTGACGTCACAGAGGGGAGACTTATACCCAGCAGTGGGTGCCAACGGGTTAAATAAATAGATGTATAAACTCTTGAATTATAAAGTTCCCCAGTAGACCAACTCTATTCAACTGTACAATGTCCGGCGCACAGCATAAAACTTATAATTAGTTGTACTTTTGCGTTATATTATTTAAGGCTCACCCTGTCGCATTACGACAAGGTGTATGAAGGAATATAAAAAGATTAACATCCCCGCACATAGAAAAATCTGAAAAAAAATGAAGATTACCATTCAAATGCAATTTCATTAAAAATTTAGGTTAATAAAGTGTTCATCACTAAATGTTGATCTGTTCGAGTTTCTTACTATGTGCACATTTTTAGAGCCGCCATGACAGTCTATAATTGACGTTTGACTTGACGTTTGTTATGACGCATTGCATTTTTTTATTTTTTGACAGATTTGTTGCTTTTTTTTGACGGTAATGACTTTCACTTTCAAGCTTGACTTATACAACAGTTGTCAAAATGACATTCACGCATGTCAGTCCGCCATAGTTTTAGTGCATTGTGTTGCTCTCCTTGACCAATAAAATAAAAGTAAAAATAAAGCAAATTAAAACAGTTAAAATAGTTACTATATTGCTAAGCGATAATTATATAAACTGTACACAGACCCGACCGCGCCTCCATATATTGATGAAACAACGCCTTTAGTACTTATATGAAGTACCTAAAATTTATTCAGTTTGAGTAAGATAGTGTGAAACGTCCACCAATATTTTGTATTTTCTTTATAGATTTTAAAAGCGTTGTGGTGTTCTGGTTTGAATGGGATTGGCGGTGAAATTTCAGGCACACGAGGCTTAACATCTATATGCCTCAAGTTAATGGACGCAGGGCACTGCATCGTAAGGCACGTTCCTATCGTGCGTGTCTTGCGAGACAATGATTTGTTGTTGGTGCTGGCTCCATCGGCCTGTAGTACGAACAAAAACGAAAAAAAACACTACTTCGCGGGCGAAGCTACGAGTATATTGCGTAGTTTTATTATTTTCAGAATCGTCTTAGTTTAGTTTAACTTTTTATTTAAAAATTATTGTTATAAAACACGCACTGTGAAGGCTTCAGGAATGGAAACTTATATTTAGCTAAAAACTAAAAGCAGGATCAGCTAATGGCATTTCCATTAAGAGCGCAGTAAACGTAACACACCGCTTCGGATCACGTTTGCACCGTAAACTAAAACAAACAAAACAAATAAATGTTGAAATATACAATGCTTTAACTGAATAAAATAGCAGAAAAAACGGCTTATCATATTTATTGTTGAACACAACGCCATCTGTTCTTAAATTGCTTTTTTTTTTTTTTTTTATACCACCAACTGATGGAACAAGCAGTTGGTGCTATAAAACAACAACAACAACAACAACATTGCTGCACTATATACGTATATGATAGGTATATATGTATAGTATAGATATATAGGTACTTATATAGTGCAGCCGTGACGAACAGTTTTTTTTTGAGTAACTTATTTAATCAAATTTGGCTGAGAGCAGAGATCTTAATGTCGTGGGTTCGAAATCAGTCGTGTGCCAAAAGGAGGTTCTTGAGGCACACTTAAAATCCTTTCACCACACTGTTTCGAAAGAAACTAGTGGCATGACAAGAAGAAGAAGATCAAATTTGGCACACAGATGCTTGTATTCGGAAGATTTTTCGCAAACAATTTTTTTTTGGCAGAAAAACTATGTGTAAAAGTTTTATTATCATCCAAACAAGAATAAACATTTTATTTTTAATGAACGTTAGCAACGTTATTCTTCGAAACTTGGTTGTTCGAGATGTATTCAGTGAATTTAGATCTCATAAAAAAATATTTAAAAATGTTAAAATGTACGAGCGAGAACTTTGTGTAACCAAAGAAAGATTTTACTCTTTTTTTTTTTAATACAATTAGATGATGGAACAAGCAGATGGCCCACCTGATGTTAAGTGGTAACCATAACCTATAACCAAGCATTGGCTCGTAAGTCACGCACAATAGGAACGTGCCCTGCGTCCATCAACTTGAGGCATACAGATGTTAAGCCTCATGTGCCTGTAATTACACCGGCAACCACACTCTTCAAACCAAAACACAGCGTTGCTGCTTGGCGGCAGAAAAGGTGTGGTGGTAGTACTTCCCCGGAGGAACCCTTCACAAAGAGCTCTACTACTCTTCTATATAATTATTATAAAATCATGCTCGAACGGCTATGGACATGATACAGCTGATGATAATGATGATAAGTCCCATAAACACACTTAACTTACCCGCTATTACCTTAATAGCCGAAGTTTGTTACATAGTATAAAGTCATCTCAAAGTTGTTATGCCACGAACAGTATGTTCTAGCGTCCGTATTTCAAGTTATTTTTACGGATGTCGCGATCTCACTCATAAAAAATTTGAGTGTGATTCTATGGTCCCAATTTCACTAATGGAACCACGGTTGCCCAATCCAGTTGCGCTGCCAAAAAAATGCGAGTGACACGATGCCGTTCTTCTTCTTCTTTCAATTTATGGCTCCTGTCCGTCATTCGACAGACAATCTTGCCAGTGTCAAGTAATTTGTATTGAATACTTTTTAGTCAAGTCAGTCCATAGTCCAGCGTTCTCAGTGTTGGTTCCTTAGAAAAAGTTATTCATATTGATGGGTACTTTAGCCCCCTGAAGTTTTCGGGAGTGGTGTTTTAACACCCTGAATAGTTTCCAGTTCTTAATAGTCTTTATTTAGTTAAATGACAAGGATCATTTTGAAACTGTCATTTTGAAATCACGGTTAAAAGTTTCACCTTTGAAAGTTCAATACGTTTCCGAGACTAGTTGCGCAGCGAGTCCTATTTCAATGAAAAGCTTGATAAAATCTAATCAGATATCAAATCACTTGCTATTTCAGTTATTACACCAAATTTTACTTGAATTGATTTGATATCTGATTAGGTTTGATCGAGCTTTCAGAAACCGGCCGAAGCTTTTCATTGAAATAGGGCTTGCGTAAGTCTATAACGAAAGTGCAACCATTTTTTTTTATGTAAAATCAAGCACAAAAGTAAAAGTAATCCTTCTCGATGCGTAATGGCAAACAGAGACAGCGCTAATTTTAAACATTATTTAATACACCATTTTATAGTATGAGGGTGTATGTTTTGCATGATATCATTTCACATGTTAATAACAGACTAGCAATGTTTAAAAAGGATTATTTATAAGTCTGAGGGTTGGAGTTTATAAAGTAAAGTTTAGATGCTAAAAGTCAAAGTTGAGGAATAACTTAAAATACGAGAGTAACAAAGAACTCACTTTTTAGCGTTAGGGAATACAGAAGTGATGTTTTGAGAAATTATATTCATAAGTTTGCTGAAAACGCCAAGTTTAAAGTATGCTGTGCACTGTAATTAGAGGACTGCATTGTGATATTTTTAGCATGAGCACATTTTTTTTAGATGAAATATTCTAATGTTTTTATCAACTATTAAAAATACACAATAATTTTTATTTATTTTTCCTACTCCTCTTTAAACTTTGGGATATTTATAAAAATGTTAAAAGTTAAGTTTTAGTTTTGGTTCATATTTATTATACAAAACACATAAATACATGCGAAGTAAGTAATGCCTACGCCTCACTTAACTTCAATAATATATTATATTACATTGTAAAAGGATCATACAAAAGAACGGTAGGAACCAAGCCGTAAGTTTGTTGCCTGTTCTTCTAGGCTTTGGTCGCGTGGAACTGGCACCTAGAGTCACCTAGCTTTAAGACGTTTCAAAGTGATCCTTGTGATTTTATTGAATAAATACCTATTGACTTTGACTTTGACTTTGACTTTGACTTTGACTTTAATTTTATAATACCTATATCAAATAATAAAATTGCGATGATAATGTCTCAATTCTGGCTGCGACACAGTTTTATAGTTCTGCAGTCAGTATCGTTACACTCGTTTTCAGTTTTATCTTTTACTTTATTTCCAAATAAACTTATACTTTCTTTACTTCAAAAATGAATTGGAGCTCCGATCTCGGTTAGTTCAGTCGTAGCTCCAACACAATGCCCCATTTATTGTTTCAGGGAACTTAAAAAACACAAAAATACATGCCAAATAAGTAATTTTATACTACCTATATCAAATACTAAAATTGCGATGAAAATGTCTCAAATGAATTGTGGCTCCGATCTCGGTTGGTTCAGTCGTAGCTTCAATACAGTGCCCCATTAAGTATTTTCTTTTTAGGTTCCCACAAAAATAAGAACACATGTCAAATGTCAAGATCAAACAAACAAGCATAGCTTAGAGTAATGTGAGAAAATTGTAGAGTGTTTCTGAAGTGCATGATGAATTGCGTCAGAAAATGTTAAGCTAAGTAGCTAGTTTAGCTACATTAGATATTAAATAAAAGGACAAAGCGTAGGACCCCATCCTATGGACCGACGACATTGTAAGGAGCTTGGGAAGTCGGTGAATGGAGAGGACTCAGATATAAGGAGGCTTATGTCCAGGGTTAAACTTCTTCAGGCAGACGCTGGTGATGATGATGATGATAAGACATTTTAAAGGTCTCCTTGAGGTTTGACATAGATGTTGCTTTTTTTTTTATCGCTTCACCGTTTGAGTTTTGACACACGATCGGAACGACCGGATTCAAATCCACACCTTACGCTTTAACCAACGGAGTTCTTAAGACAATCCAAATAATAATATGATTAATATCCATTTAATATTAATAATTTGATCAGAGAGTTGCACGGCGCCCTCTCGCGGGACTTAAATTTAATTATAATAAACTTGACGGGAATATTAATTGCTAAATAAAATATGTAGACGGTATTATTAAAATTGCCGTCCTTATGATGTGGAGTGTGTAATAACTTAGTAAGTTGACTTTTGAAACAACAGGATAATATTATTATATTTGTTTTGAAATTGTGGTAAAATATTGCAAGTTAAGAGCTGATTTCACCATGCTCTGTTAGATTAACAAAGGATTAAAGGGCCGTTAAATATGTCAAAATGTACGCGTTTGACATCTAAGGTTAGATTTAACAGCCTGTTAATCCTTGATTAGTAACTAACAGAGCACGGTGAAATAAGCTCTTATCATATTATTATATTTATAAGTGAGGTTTAATTTTCTGTTCAAAATTACCCTCAAATGGTGAAGGAAAACATCGTGAGGAAACCGGTATGTCGTAAAAACGAGAAAGTTCTAAAACATGTGTCAAAAGTAGCCTTTAAGAGGCGCACTTATAATTCTTTCACCACTGTTCCAAACCATCTGTTTCAAAGGAACTAGTGACACGACAAGAAGAAGAAGAATCGAATGAATAGAGTAATAGAATTTTAAGAGTTGTAGAGCTCTTTGTTAAAGGGCTCTACAACTCTTCTCATCCAGGGAAGTACTACCACCACGGCTTTTTCTGCCACCAAGCAGCGTTGCTGTGTTTCGGTTTGAAGTGTGGTTGCCGGTATAATTGCAGGCACATGAAGCTTAACATCTGTATGCCTCAAGTTGATGGACGCAGGGCAGTGCATAGGACACGTTCCTATCGTGCATGACTTACGAGGCAATGCTTTGTTATAGGTGTTACCACTTAACATAAGGTGGGCCATCTGCTTGTTCCATCAACTAGTTGTAAAAAAAAAGAAGAATTAAGTAAATGAATGTACCTATATGTAGTATAGTATGTATAATATATATGTAGGTATATTCATTAAATTATTTAACTCCACGCGCGATAGGCATCAACTTGAGGCATACAGATGTTAAGCCTGTAATTACACCGGCAGCCACACTCTTCAAACCAAGCTCTCTTCAACATAAACTCAACTCAATAATTGATTATTTGCTTTATCTGTTTATATGCATATGCAAACTGCAACCCTCCCTCCCCTCTTCCATCTACCCTCCCCTCCCCATCGGCATGGAACGATAATCACATCACATTCAACAAATTCCTAAACGAGCGATCACCATGTTTGGCGAATTGTTTGTTCATATCGTATGAACGCGTCAAAGCCAACCCATAACATACACCCATGCAAATTAGAACTACATTCGCGGAAACGTACTTTGGACCTTGTGACTATAGGGATAGAGTTTATGTTTTGTGGACGATTGTAACAGATATGTTTGTTTAAGTTTGCATACCAAGGTTCATGGAGCTTGTTCCTAACCCGACCTTGTAGATTTTTACTTTGTTTTTTTAAGCAATTGAAAACTACGCTTGCCGACAGATATTATTAAACTTGGCAACCTACCTTACAAAATATTTGATTGTCATAACGGTATTTGCTTGTTATTTCTCTTAGTAATCTCCTTGAAAAAGTTATGTGCGCTATGCCTGTGCTCTCAATCGGTGAAGGAAAACATCGTAAGAAAATGTTATTGAAAAGCAATGCCTTGTAAGTCACGAAGGATAGGAACGTGCCCTACGATGCACTGCCCTGCGTCCATCAACTTGCCTAAGGATCAAAATCTGTTTCTGTTTTTATAATCATAATCATAGATGTTTTTTCTCTGTTTGGGTGTTATTATATGATTATAGTATTGATTTACAAAAAAAAACTATAACAATAATAATAATAATAGTTTATTTTTCAAAAATAGGACATACATTACATTTAATTACAGGACAACATTAGGTTAAACACCTGAGTTGTGTCGCAAGTTTGTGACGTGCAGAGCCTACACTAAGATTAAAAGTCTTGTGTCGCAGGTTCTGCGAAGCCTTCGATTGTTACAACTGATAGTGGAGCAGTGTTATTGTGTACTGTGTTGCATAGGGTAAGCATGTTTTTTTCTATTTCTTCTTATGTTTCCGGTATTTAGTTTAAAAACAATTGCAAAATAATAAAACAAACATAAAAATTAAAATAAAATAAGATAAGTATTATATCAGCTATCTGGTTCCCATATTACAAGCTTTGCTTAGTTTGGGGTTAGATAGTGTTGTGCGGAATGACCACCATTTTTTTAAATCATGTAATTATTGTTTCATGTTGTAAAAAATAATAAATCTTATGGATGCTAGGGTAGGGTGAGGTTAGGAGTAGCCCATGGTTTGCAATGCAGATTGGCCGATCTGGTAAAATGCAAATATTGCTATTGTTCGCCTGACCCGCACTTCTGATTCCGTTGTTTATGAAAGCTATTAATAAATCCTATCGTACAACGGATATGATTATTGAACGGGAATTTCCGACAGGTTAAATTAAAATGGATTGAAATGATGATTCGACAATTCAATTGAAAGTGTCATCTTTATGAAAATTCAATGTTTATTTGCTATTTGAAGGTTTCTCTCGTTCGTGAAGTATTGAAAGGGGTGGAAATCTTACTTTCTTCTTAACAAAATGTTCACTCGTTTATGTATAGACATAAAATAAAGATAGGTAAACGTACGACTGGATAATGAATGGAACGCATGATGTGAATGAGGATGTGAATGAGAGAGGTATGGTGTGAATGAGTGAACGGAAGTATGTAGGTACGTACGTACGTACGCAGGTACGTACAGTGAGAACTGGAGCTGGACTGGATGTAGAATGACTACTAACTAAAAAAAATATATAAAACGGTGATATAAATAAAACATGCCAGTGTACCAAGAAGATGTTTATATTTAAATCCCGGGTCCCGTATACAATAAAACCTATATTTTATGTTAATCAGGAAAAATTTGAAGAGCTTGTGACATTCATACCAAATATTTTATTTTTGTTTAAGGAAGTCTAGTTTCTGAGTTTCCCTTCACCGTTTAGTAGGTACTAATAAACGGTAAGGGAAAACATCGTGAGAGAACAAGTTAGTATTCTAGCAGCGGGGAGGGTCCCACAAACTGTCTCGTATGGAATACCAACTACTGCAAAAATGTGGAAATGTACCAAAATGTCGCATTTGTTACATCATCAAAGAATCTGAAGTTAGTATTTGTTACTAAGAGGTCTGGTGAAATATTTACCGTGTCTGAGAATGAAAGTCGTGAAGCTGTTTCAATAGTTATTTATAATTTTCTAAAAGCCACTAGAAGTCACCCATGCCTATAGTGACCGCGCAGTACCTTAAAGTTTCGGTTACGAAGCAGAAAAAGAGGGCAAGGTACATCCACGTTCACTGCTTCTTCTTTATTATTTTTGGCGGCAATCGCTATCGCTTACATCCTTTTACAACTGTGTATCAAACAGTGATCATCTATCTTTGTTCTTCCCATGTAGCCTAGCTACGAGTAAAAGAAAAGAAGATGTAACTTCACTCACTCCATCTCACTCACTCACTGTCTGCGTAAATCGTGGCCGTCAGTTGATGCAATGTTTTGATCTTGTTTTGACGTTCTAGAAAAACTCGCAGTAACATTGCGATGTAGCGAAAGAAATTATGAAAATTTTTAAAGAATTATTATTGTCTAGGCAAAATATATTTGAAAAGGTGAAAGTATGTCTTGTGAAGCTGTGTTTTGTGTATCAAAAACAACAAAAGGAGGAGTTAAAGACCCGGAATTGTCATTTGATACGTAATATTCTTTTTCTATTTTCATGCTAAAAAAATACGTTTTTTCTCCCATAAAGACTGTAGGAATTACATTTTATTAGTACTAGTCATATTTTCCTATGTGAAAATGATGTAAACCCATTAATTATTGCAAAATAAAATGCATTGTTTTAGTCTTCTGTTCTAGAGATGTACTTCCACCGACCAATTTAGCTTTATCGATAATATTTAAGTTTCCGTTTTTGATATGAAATATCTAATGCTATCTATCTAATCAATTTTTCACATCTTATAGGCGTCTCGCGAGGGATCAATTTTTGTTAAATTTTACATTATTTTTTTAGGTTCTTAAATGCCCAGAATGAAGACGGGAGTGGATAAAAGTTAGGCGTGAAAACTGATAGCCTACAAAATGTTCTTATGCATGGACGAAATGGCCATAAGAAATTGTATCGAGTGGGATGGACATCGCTGTCACGGTTAGGGCAATGTGGGAAACATTATTGACGATGATAGTGTTCCAGTGTCTATAATGGTTTTGGGCTTTCGCAATAAAAGTCAGCAACCAGTTAAAATTAAAAAGTTGGATTCCAATTAAAAAGACTTTTTCATCCATTTCTTATTCTATCGATAGGTTAGTCAATGTTGTCCCTTCTCTAGTCACTCACGCGAATACATACAAACTAACAAAAAACGGACACGCCGAAAAACCGTAACACTACGTCTATATGATACTTAGTCTAAGATTTATTCAATACAAATCACTTGACACTGGCAAGATTATCTGTCGAATGACAGACAGGAGCCATAAACGGAGAGAAGAAGAAAAAAGTTTATATTGTCCAAAGCTCTAAGGTTAGATTACAACTAATTTTATATGGTGGTTAAGTATTCTTAAATTTTCTAATTTTCCGCGAAATTTTCTAAATTTTTTCTTTCATAAGAACCTTCTGACAATAACAAACACAACAAAATAAGAATTAGCGAAATCAGTCCAGCCGTTCACGCGTGATGGCGTGATCAAAGGAAATAGGGATTCATTTTTATATATATATGTATAAGATAGATAGAATATCCCCAAGTAGATATCCCCGCAGTCAGCAGGTCGATTTTAAAACATTCGGAAACTTTTTCAATCGAAAACATCAGAATTGGTCTCTCTTGCTCTTGTTAGCTTATAAACAAAAAGACAACACTGATGTTTGTCTTTGACTTTGACCAACCTACCTCAAATGTCCTTTTCGCCCGCACATTTGAACATTTCCTTCACCACACTCATCCGATGCCAATACCATCAGATGAGCCGTAAGCCCGATCGCCTGTCACTTAAATAAAAAAAAACGGTATAGGTACTGACCATGTAAGTACCAAGATGTTCAACTACGCAGGGCAGACTAGCGTAGCGGCCAAGGGCTACTGTCACGTTGGGGATGAGCTCTGAAAACCGAGGTTTACTGTTACAAACATTATTACAATCATTTATAATATCCCAAAAGGTATTATCTGAGTGGGATTTGAACCCACGACCTCGATCAACTTGAACTTGACCATGAAATCAACATCTTAGGATTGGAAGCCGAGGCTGCTAGAACTAGACCACCAGTGCACGAATAGCGATTTAAAGTGCCACTAGGAGAAACGAGTGCTAAGCCGAGTCGGCTCGGGGGAGTCGGATTAACCAACTTTGCAATCACGACCCTGGTTTGGTTAGTGTCGATTGGATAGTGACCTCTTACCACCAGGTGGCCGTAAGCTCGTATGACCCTGTAATCACGTGATCCCTGTGATTCAACTGAATAAAGACCTTTAGACTTTGAAGTGCCACCATAAGAAACGAATACTAGGTGTAAAGTCCGCTCGGGTACTAGTATTCTCTTATCTGTGGCTCGGGGGAGTCGGATTAACCAAGTTTGACGGTTGCGATTGCTCGCCGGTGCTGAGTATGTGGCTCGCAAAAATTAGGTTAGCTTTGAATGGATTGTATTTGATCTATCGGAACTTTAGTGGTTCAATTAGCAGTCTGCTCTTGTGTCTGCCGATTAGGATAATAATATAACTCAATACTCTACTCAAACTTTCAATATTATAGGCATGACTGCATTTTTTGTAGATCATGTTGAAAATTATTGGATGAGACTCGCAAGGGACCGGAAAGAGTGGCGTAGACAAGCCTATACTCAGTAGATATGGTTTTCTTTCTTAAGTTCTACGGGGTGGGCAACGCAATTATGACCCTGGTTTTGTTGGTGTCGATTGGATGGTGACCTCTTACCATCAGGTGGCCGTAAGCTCGTATGACACTGTAATCACGTGATCCCTGTGAAATTCAACTGAATAAATACCTATATAAAGCTGAATAATTTAGACTTTGAAGTGCCACCATAAGAAACGAGTGCTAGCCGAGTCGGCTCGGGGGAGTCGGATTAACCAACTTTGTGCAAACATTGACGGCTGCGATTGCTTGCCGGCGCTGAGTTTGCGGCTCGCATGCTAAAAATTAAGTTCGCTTTGATTGGATGGTATTTGATCTATCGGAACTTTAACCGTTCAATTAGCAGTCTGGTATTGAGTCCGCTGATTAGAATAATAACATAACGTTTGCACCTTTTTTTAAAGTTATGTTGATAAACTAAAGATTATTTTTGTAAGGGAGACACTTAAGCAGCAGTTTAAATGCTAACATAGGCCCGGGCTCAAATGACAATGTTAATGTATTTATATATACAATGTAGGTAGTATTTGCGAAATGGTAGATGGCGTTACTAGAAATATCAACCAATATTTTAAAAAACTGAATAAGCTTCACGACTTTGATCTCCAGGCACGGTAGAAATCCCCTCAAATCTCTTAGTACCGACTACTAACTCCAGATTCTTTGAAGACGTCTAAGGGGGGTAGTCAGAGGTAAGTCCAAACATTACATTTGGCACATACCCACATTTTGCTGTAGTTGGTATTCCATACGTGACAGGCTGCGAGCCCATCGCCGCTTTTAGAATACTAACTGGTAATCTAAGTAGAACTTAAAATATTGATCGATATTTGGCATACCTAGATAAGCAATGATCTGGATAAGTCAGAGCTATCTCTAGATCGTTCGCCACGGTCTCAATAGCTCAACTGTTTCATATATATTTTGTACATTATGTAAATACTTGAATCCATATGCGTTTGGGTGGCACCCTGGATGGTTTAGATTCACAAATCAGCCCGGCAGATGGCGCTGCAGTCGGTATTTAGGTTATTTATCTATTCTGCAACTAAATCATGCAGGACCACGTCTGTCGGGTCCACTAGTAAATTATATAATATTTTAAAGGTATTTTTATAATCTACATTGTTAATGAACACGCAGAATATATCGTTCACCATCCAGCCATTTTACGGTTCATTCACAGCCAGACAATAATTTAATTTGAGTGAACGTTCAGTGGAATAAATCAGAAAAGTCTAATACGATCACTATCATAACGGATACAGGCAAACTGTTCAGTATTCACTGACGGAATACATAACGAGACGGTTTGCTACAAAATTTAAGGATATGCTCTTGTTAGGAAGCTGAGCGGGCATACTTATTTTTCTTTATTTTAACCCTTAAGGCGAATACAAGAGCTAATGTGACTCGCTCGCACGTTTCGACATGTTGACAGATATAAAATCACTAAGCTCATTTTCGAAAAATCGCAATCACCCATATTAGTAAAAAATTCATTTTGATCGACACATGTTTTCCTACTTAAAAGTTTGCTTTACTATTTTTCGTACATAAGCAAACTTTTAAGTAGGAAAACTTGTATCGATCAAAATGAAACTTTTACTAAACTGTGTGCAATCACACATAAAATGTTTGATTGCGATAATACAAAAGTTTTTTAAAAACAACGTGTCATAACATTATAAGGTATATATCATCATACATCATAGGTGCAACAACGTCGGGAAAATAATAAAGGTAAACGCGATAAATACCCGTGTTTCATAATTCTTCAATATGTGTTATGATCGCGGAGTTTAAAAAATACTAATACAAGGTTTATCTAAAAACGTGTCATAACATTTTGGAGCATCTCAAACGCCACGCTCGCTACAGCGTCCGCTACAGCGCACGCTTCATCTTGTGCCCCACTCTAAAACCGAAATGAGCGTGCGTCGCGGCTCACTCGAACGGAGTAATCACATTGATACGTTCATTGAGATATAGAACGTAAACGCGGATAAGCAGATGAATTGCGGTTACGCATTGCTGCTGAGGAAGCTTTGTTTTTCCATCTATCTGAACTTGACGACCTAATACAGTAGAGTAGAGTGTCGCACACAGAAGAGAGTCATACATATTATACCGGAAATGGCAGAATGATCTAGATCTGATCCTGGCAGGTTCGGAAAGACTCTTCTCTCTTGTCACTAGTTTCGAAACAGCGTGGTGAAAGGATTTTAAGTGCCCCTCAAGAGGCTCCTTTCGAGCACTTGAAACATGTTAAAGAACTTTTTAGGTTCAACGACATGCCGGTTTCCTCACGATGTTTTCATACACCGTTTGAGAGTTAAACCTGTCTGGATGTTTTGAACACTTTTTTCATCACACAAAAATTGTTCTCGGTGGAAATCGAATCGCCTACAGCGCAAAAGGCAGAGCTACTACCAAGAGCTGTTTTGATGGCTGTTGTAGATACGCTGAGTAGGAACCATTTAGCAACTGAGTATTACCAACATAGATAGATAATACTTTATTGTACACAAGGATACATCATAAATCTAGGCGTTAATTAATAAAGTACAACGGGCGGCCTTATCGCTGGAAGCAATTTCTTCCAGGCAGTAGTAGTAAATAAGTCTAATACATAATTATGTTACCTTTTGTAAAAACAGTTGCGGCTGGTTTCTGAAGCTCGATCAAAACTAATTGTATGTCAAGTCTCTTAGCCATTACACCGAATTAGATAGAGATAGACTTGATATGCTATTAGTTTTGATCGGGCTTTCATAAACCGGCCAATGCAAATAAACTTTTTTTTTTAATTTGGTATTTCCCCGGACGAGCCTTTCACAAAGAGCTCTACTACTTAATCTAACCTAAAATGACCTATTTAGAATCTGACCTATTTAGATTCCGAATTAAAAAGAAACTAGCCATCTCAGAATCATACCTACTCAGTTTTTGTCCTAAAGCTCAATTGGCTGAATCCGAATATGACCTGCCCCGCCTAAAGGATATTTACATGTAAGGTTTTTTGGTCCACGCCGAATCCGCGCAAAGTGATGACGTATACAATTTGCCGCAGTTGGTATGCAGCACTAACTAAAACCGCCTAATGTCAGCTGCATACAAAGCCGTAATCAATTCTAATACACTTCAGACCACTATCACGTAAAATCTATTGTTACGTCCCGTATTACTAAACGAGTTTGCATTGTAAATTGGTTTCATGCAAATACAACTGCAACGTCCGCTTTCAGGCAAAAACAAGCCAAATTGAATTTTCATAGATACGGCTAGCTGTGGAGCGCTTATGCTTTTATAATAAGCTGTTAATTTTGAGTTTACAATGTGAGTGCTCGGCAGTGTATCTTCCAGTCACGTTACATTAATTAAAAAATGATAATGATTCGGTTTGGCATTTGTTTTGTGATAGGTGTTTGTTTTAAGAGTAGTAGAGCTCTTTGTGAAGGGCTCGTCCGGGGAAGTACTACCGCCACGTCTTTTTCTGCCGCCAAGCAGCAATGCTGTGTTTCGGTTTGAAGAGTGCGGTTGCCGGTGTAATTACAGGCACATGAGGCTTAACATCTGTATGCCTCAAGTTGATGGACGCAGGGCAGGGCATCGTAGGGCACGTTCCTATCGTGCGTGACTTACGAGGCAATGCTTTGTTATAGGTGATGGTTACCACTTAACATCAGGTGGGCCATATGCTTGTTCCATCAGCTAGTTGTATAAAAAAAAGGTACGTAAGGTTTAGTTAATTTATACATATTTGTTCTCTATTTGGGTATACATATAGTATAAGCTTTGCTTAGTCAAAGTCAAAAAGTAGGTATTTATTAAATAAAATCACAAGGATCACTTTGAAACGTCTTAAAGCTAGGTGACTCTAGGTGCCAGTTCCACGCGACCAAAGCCTAGAAGAACAGGCAACAAACTTACGGCTTGGTTCCTACCGCTCTTTTGTATGATCCTTGTTACAATGTATTATATTGGGTTTTTCGTTTTTACACTCTTCGCTATATTTATTTATTTATTTATTATTATAGAAAATCAACAGCAAATACAATAATACAATAGCTGGGTGTGTGTAATCTTAAAATAGGCCAATAATAGATTTTCCTAATTAATCATATCACTAAAAGAACTTTACTGCCCTCCAGCATAGTATAACGGGTGAATGTACCCTATATACTAGAAAAAGAAGAGAGGGTGTGCGGGTGTGTGTATGTGTGTGTGTGTGTTTCGTTATAGTGTCTGTGTATAGGTATAGTGTGTGTGCGTAGAGTGAATGTAGTGCTTTGTTTGAGTGCAAAAACAACTAATATAAATAAAATAAAGTATAACATTACCCAAACAAGAAATACCCTGGTGAATGTGATGACTTGGCATTTTGTACTATTTACTGTGATTCTATTTTTACGGTAATATGCAATTAAGCTATTTAAACACTCTTGGAGTTTTTCACAATCTTGTATAGATCTAATGCGAGTAAAAACTTTTTTGTCATCGGCGTACAGTAAGTGTTTTATATCATTGCTGAAGCATTTATTGATATCGTGTAAGAATGCATTATAGAAGAGTGGGCCCAAATGAGAACCTTGTGGAACACCGGAGGTAATGTTAGTGTAGTCAGATCTAAATCCTCCAAGCACAACAGCCTGTGATCTATTATTAAGATACGATTGTACCCAGCGTAGCAGGTCACCGTGGATACCTATATTTTCTAGCTTGGCAAGCAATATATAGTGGTCAACTCGATCGAATGAAAATATATTTGAAACAATAATGTTGAATAGGTATTGCAAACAGGAAATTAATTTGAAATAATTTCCTGCTGAAACCAGTATTGAATTTAAAACTAAACTTTTTAAGAAAAAAAAATAAAAGAAAGACGGAAAAGGTCACAGAAAAATTAAGTTTTTTCTTTGTGTTCAGGCAAAGACTACCAATATAACATTCTTTCAATATGTTGAAAAGTGCGAGCGAGAGGTGACAGGGGCCAGCCCTTCAAATGATCACTTTTCTTCGTTTGAAAAAGCACGCTCGTCTTACGCACATACATTTCCGAAAAAAAACCAAAGTCAAAGTCAAAGTCAAAAGGTATTTATTCAATTAAATCGCAAGGAACATTTTGAAACATTTTAAAGCTAGGTGACTCTAGGTGCCAGTTCCACGCGACCAAAGCCTAGAAGAACAGGCAACAAACTTACGGCCAAGAGTTCACAACCTGATTCTCTTTACCCAAGGATGTCGCCAAGGGAGGGGCAGGGAGGGGCAGCTGCCCCCCCTAGATATTAGAAAAATGTAGCCAACTCCAAGAAACCAAAGTCCTAAGGCCTAAGTTGGAACCATTCTTATTACAATCGCCATAGAGGCAGATTCGCGCTACAAGCTGTCAAACTTCATGCTCTTGACTGTACCTCAGTACACCTCTGAGGTACAGTCAAGGTTGAGAGCACTGGTGGTCTAGTGGTAGAGACCTTAGGATTGGAAGGCGGGGCCTTCCAATCCTAAGGTCGTGGGTTCGAAACCAGTCGTGTACCAATGAGTTTTTGTTCAAAAATTTATGTGCACAATGCCAGTACTCTCAAACGTTGAAGGGAAACATCGTGAGGAAACCGGCATGTCGTAGAACCTAAAAAGTTCTATTACATGTGTCAAGTGCTCGAAAGGAGCCTCTTGAGGCGCACTTAAAATCGTTTCACCACACTGTTTTGAAAGAAACTAGTGACACGACAAGAAGAAGAAGAAGTACACCTCTGTTTTCTCATCCTCCATAATATTAACTTGCCCCCCCCTGGGCCATGGGCTGGCGACGCCCTTGTCTTTACCTGTTATAAATGTGATATTATTTGTCACTACCACAGACAAGAGAATACTACTTGGACTGCGTTCTTAGATACAAAAACAAGTAATACTCGAGACCGACGAAAGAATAGTAGGTACGTAATACCATGTAATATTTGTAACACGCGCAGGCGGACCATATTTGAACGTGGCACTTGCGCCTGGTAATACTCAGATACTTAGATACTGCCATAGAGTAGAATAGAATTACAGAAGGTAAAATGAGTAATTTTTATAAATAGGTACATACTTTTATGATAAAAATATCCAGATTTTTATCTGTTTAATCGAAACTCAGGTGAAATTTATTCCACTAAGCCTTTGTGTGTTATTTTTAACAGAAATTTTAAAGAATGGATATCTCTATTCTCATAATATCTTGATTCGTTTTTTGACATTTTGGGAAGCAACATAGCTTTTTAATTTTATTGTTTTGTGATATTTTGAGTTGTGTTGAGTAATTTCGGTGGCATTTTAACCAACATTACTTGAGGTCTTAGCACAAAGTGCATTAGAATGAAAGTGTATTATGTGATATCCTAATTTGACCGAAAATGTTTCGAATGTTTTGAAGAAAACCACCACCATATTCTTCGTAACAAATAATAGCTCCTGTGTCCAGAAATGTGGCAAGGAGACCTGATCATCATAATTATTGAATTTTTCAATGCAAGAGTGTATTTACGCAATGTCAAAGTATTCGAAATATTTCAAAGTCAAAAGATATTTATTCAGTTGAATCACAAGGATCACTTTGAATTACATGATTGAACCAAGAAAATAAAACACTAATTCAATTTTCACAACAGATAAACTATCAACTAATAATTCAAAAAATAAAAATTATTTAAAGAAATCATAGCTTCATAGAAGGCATCAAGTTGTAGGCAATCCGTCAGCACTCCTCGCAACATAACCTCGTCTTTGGCCAGCGTTGGGGACTGGAGAATGACAGATAGGGTCCGAGTGCGGTTGAGTTGCGTGACAAATGCGGGTGCGGGTCGACTGCGTGCCTTCGACGTGGCTTTCTGTGTGAACGAACGTGTTGTGGTCCTTAGAGTTGTACAAGTACAAGAAGTATACATATTTACAGAGAACATTACATAAAATACAAGCATTTATAACATTATTATTATTGATCGAGTGAGCGAAGCGAACGAAGATCTTAGTTTCAACTTGGGCGATTTGGCATTTTATGTATGTATGTATGTATGTATGTATGTATGTATGTATGTATGTTTGTCTGGCGATAACTTTAGAACCGTTGATCCGATCTCCATGAAATTTGATATGTCGATAGCTTGTACTTGAGAAATTTACTGGTAAGTATATAAGTATAATCGGATGAAGGGTTTTTGAGATATGGGGTTTTTTAAGAGGGCAAAAATAAAAAAAGTTACATAAAAAAATCAAGTTACATGTCATATGAAAGGGCTTTGTTTGGACATTCCAAAACAATTTTTACTTTTTTTTTGGGACGCTCAGTTTTCGAGATAAAATTTAAAAAGTTAAATTAAGATAACCAGCGATCCAAGAGCTCCCATCTCTAAGAGTTTCCTTGAAATCAAGGTTTTTCTACTGGTCGGCCAGTTCCTTTGATTTTTCTTATTTTTTTTTCTTGAAATAATTTAAGGAGGTACTCAGTTCTCATAAAATGGTGACGACGACCAGGTCTGATGATGGAGCCAAGGTCTGTTCAACGGAACTCTTCAATAAAAAGGCCAATAGAGTTGAAACTTGGTAACCATACCAAGTTAGTAGGCGGTAGTCAGAAAAAAGTCCAAAGATAATGTTTGGACTTGCCTCTGACTACTACCGACTCAAAGTTTTAATACGTTCGTCGGGTCGCATCACGAGATCTCAGTTCGGGGCGAACTACTAGTTTTTTTAGTGTTTACTTACACATAAGGTAATTACAAAGATTTTATAAAAACAACGGTCTCATAAGTACCAGAGTAGTAGAGCTCTTTGTGAAGGGCTCGTCCGGGGAAGTACTACCACCACGCCTTTTTCTGCCGCCAAGCAGCAACGCTGTGTTTCGGTTTGAAGATGGTTGCCGGTGTTATTACAGGTACATGAGGCTTAACATCTGTATGCCTCAAGTTGATGGACGCAGGGCAGTGCATCATAGGGCACGTTCCTATCGTGCGTGACCTACGAGGCAATGCTTTGTTATAGGTGATGGTTACCACTTAACATCAGGTGGGCCATCTGCTTGTTTCATCAGCCAGTGTATAAAAAAAAGTAATATCGTTAACTGTGGCCCAGAACAGTACTCTCCCGAATGACATCATTTTTATGAATATATTATACGTATATTTCACAAATAGCATTACATTGAGAGCATTTTTGGTCTAGTGGTAGCCGCCACGTTTTCCGATTTTAAGGTCGTGGGTTCAAAACCGTGCACCAATGAGTTTTTCTGTTCATAAATGTATGTGCACAGTGCCAGTACTCTCAAACGTCGAAGGAAAACATCGTGTGCAAACCGGCATGCCATAGAACCTAAAAATTCTATAACATGTGGCAAGTGCTCGAAAGGAGCCTCTTGAGGCGCACTTAAAAATCCTTTCACCACACTGTTTCGAAAAAAACTAGTGACACGACAAGAAGAAGATTTAGGTTTGGTTTAGGTTGAATCGCCCGTGGGAGGTATTCCTCGAGGCGCACCCAGATGAAGCGCACCAAGACGAAGCGCACCAAAGTACTTCCTCAGAGCGCACCCGTATTGGTGCGCTTCATTCAGTAGGTATAAATGTTTAGTTTTTATTCCTCGTTGCGCACTAATGATAATGTAGGGTCTAGTGATAGGATAATAACGTCTGTGGCATCTCCGATCACCGGCTCTGATGTAAGACCAGCGTTGGTTTGTATCCAACTTATTGCTGAATCAGAGTCCGTTTTGCGACGCAAAAAGTTTTTTTTTAAATATGTTTATTTTATTTCTTAGTATCTATTGTAACTTTTGTTGTCGTCAATAAAAAACTTTTCTTTCTTTCTATCTATATCTTATAATAGCGTTAATTGTGGCCCAGAACAGTACTCTCCCGAATGACATTATTTTATGAATATAATAAACGTATATTTCACAAATAGCATTACATTTTCAATAACTACATTGGCATCTACGAATTGCCTTCGTCCCCTAATCCATTCGGTTGACGGGCGTCTATAATTGAATATTTCTAGTAAATTTATGGTTTTCGCAATTTTTATAGCCTTCTGTGTTTAACGTGTCTGCTACCAACGATTATGTTAGGATGATGTTTGTCACCCCTGTAGTAGGGGAGACGATTCGATTAGGTTTTATAGAGCTTAAGTTGGTGTGACGTGTGTAGGTTGTGGTGTGACAGTGTATATACAATCAAAATAAAAGCTCTGACAGTACTCTCAAACGGTTAAGCAAAACATCGTTAGGAAACCGGCATGTCGTAGAACCTAAAACGTTCTTTAACATGTGTCAAGTGCTCGAAAGGAGCCTCTAAAGGCGCACTTAAAAATCCTTTCACCACACTTTTTTGAAAGAAACTAGTGACACGACAAGAAAAAGATCAAAATAAAAACGTGATACAAATTCTAGTGCGGCTTTATGATAGATATTGAAGAAATAATTTATCTGCCGGTAATGTTTTAAACCCGTATTGTGATATTTTTGTTTGTGATTTTTAATCATTTTTTTGTATTCAAGTATGCTATTATTATTTGTTATTGTTAGGCCCAGTTTCACCATGCTCTGTTAATTACTAATCAAGGATTAACAGGCCGTTAAATCTAACCTTAACTGTCAAACGCGTACATTTTGATATATTTAACGGCCCTTTAATCCGTTGTTAATCTAACAGAATCTTATTTATCCGATAGAGTCTTTAGAATAAGGGAAGAAGATGCTTACTCTGAAATTAAAGAAATAAAAGCTGGGGTACCACAGGGAAGCGTATTAGGTCCGGTCTTGTACCTATTATATACCTGTGATATTCCTAAACTTGAAAACAACACTATCGCAACCTTTGCTGACGACACTGCAATAATGGCTGTGGGCACCACCCACGCAGAAGCAGCGGAAAAAGCTCAGGTAGCAGTGAATAAAATCTATGAATGGACAGCACAATGGAGAATTAGATTGAACGAAACCAAATCGGTTCACGTCAACTTTACCAACAAAAAGGAGGAATATCACCCAATATTTATTAACAATACGCTCATCCCGTATGAAAATACGGCAAAATATTTGGGCATGACACTTGACGCGAAGCTGCGCTGGAAAGCTCACGTTAAGAAGAAAAAAGATGAGTTGGAACTAAAATACAAAAAGATGTTCTGGCTACTTGGAAGAAATTCTACTGTATCAGTACACAACAAAATGCTATTGTACAAACAAGTCCTGATGCCAGTTTGGATCTATGGTATACAGCTTTGGGGCTGTACCAAAAAGAGCAATGTACAAATAATCCAACGATTCCAAAACAAAGTGCTGAGAGGAGTAGTGAATGCACCCTGGTACATAAGAAATGACGATCTCCATCGGGACCTTAACATAGAGGTCGTCGATAAATTTATTCAAAAATACGCTGAAGCTCACGAAAAAAGACTTCATCACCATGTTAACGTCGAAGCCATCCAGCTCCTCGACAATACAGACCTAGTGAGAAGACTCAAACGAAAAAAACCTTTTGAGTTAGTGTAGTGGTAATATGAGTAAAATGTAGTGCAAGTGTAAACAAGTGCCACTTATAAAGAACACAAAAACAAAGTGTCTTCCCCTTAAATAGAGACAGTAAGAAAAGTGTTAATGGACACATTCTTAGTAAAGTAAGCTAAAAATTTAGGTCAATGTAAAATTACTCATTAGCCCGCTATTGTGGCTAGATTGTAATATAAGTAGAGTACATTATAATGTGTAATGTACACTATTAAAAAAAAAAAAAAAAAAAAAAAATCTAACAGAGCATGGTGAAACCGGCCCTTAATGTCATAATATTGCCACGATTTTTTAAATATTTAACATGCCAAGTTAGTTACCTACTTAATTATTACTTAGTTACCGCTAAACCGATATGAGACCAAAGAAGCAAGGTATCCTGGGGTGAAACTGTCGCCTTGATTAACGTAGTTTCAAGACGTTTCAAAGTGATCCTTGTGATTTAACTACATAAATTAAATCTCATATAATTGACCGACAGCCTTCACAGCTCAGTTGGTAGTAGCTCTGCCTTCTGCGCCGAAGGCCGATTTGTTCCCCGCCGAGAATAAATATTTATGTGATGAACATAGATGTTTGTTCTCTGTCTGGGTGTTATATAATATTACTAGCTCTTACCTGCGGCTTCGCTCGCGCACATTTACTATAGAATACTTACAAATAGATATGATTGGCAACATCTATAATAAATAAATTGTATTTTCTTCCCCATGGAACAATCTTGAGCCACGTAATTTTGTCAGAAGAAACAGGTACTAACTGACAACTTGAAGTTCCTGCCTCTTCGATTGTTTGTATAAAATATACGAAAAACGCAAAAAAACAAAAAAAGTCGGGATAAAAATTACCCTATGCCCGTCTCCTGGTTTTAAGCTACCTTCCCACCAATTTTCAGCCAAATTGGTTCAGCCGTTCTTGAGTTATAAATAGTGTGACTTTCTTTTATATATCATCATCAGCCCAAAGAAGTCCACTGCTAGTAAACTTAAGGTTCTTCAAGGATGTGGATGTGAGGATGTGAGCATGTGAGCATGTGAGCATGTGAGCATGTGAGCATGTGAGCATGTGAGCATGTGAGCGTGTGAGCATGTGAGCATGTGAGCATGTGAGCATATGAGTATGTGAGCATGTGAGCGTGTGAGCATGTGAGCATGTGAGCATGTGAGCATGTGAGCATGTGAGCATGTGAGCATGTGAGCATGTGAGCATGTGAGGATGTGAGCATGTGAGCATGTGAGCATGTGAGCATGTGAGCATGTGAGCATGTGAGCATGTGAGCATGTGAGCATGTGAGCATGTGAGCATGTGAGCATGTGAGCATGTGAGCATGTGAGCATGTGAGCATGTGAGCATGTGAGCATGTGAGCATGTGAGCGTGTGAGCGTGTGAGCATGTGAGCGTGTGAGCATGTGAGCATGTGAGCGTGTGAGCATGTGAGCATGTGAGCATGTGAGCATGTGAGCATGTGAGCATGTGAGCATGTGAGCATGTGAGCATGTGAGCATGTGAGCATGTGAGTATGTGAGCATGTGAGCATGTGAGCATGTGAGCATGTGAGCATTTGAGCATGTGAGCATGTGAGCATGTGAGTATGTGAGCATGTGAGCATGTGAGGATGTGAGGATGTGAAGATGTCTCGAAGGTACGTCCATTTACCCACATTTTTCAGTATCATAACACACTAAAGAGGATTTAATTTAAAAATTTCATTGATTAATTTAAATTAAAGTGGATTTATTCATGACAACTGCAAATCGTACAGCTATTAATTGTAACCTTTTTTTACGAATTAATGATCCCGCTTTAAAAATAATTCCTTTATACTATACCACTTAAATTAAAAGATCAACGGATTGTTACCCTGGCTTACATTCAAAGGATGTCTTTCATGCATAAAATATGTATATGTATTACTTGTGGCTTCCCGCGGCTTCGCACGCGTTGAAGTGGTGCCGTGATTGAGCCACAAACATCCAAACATCGTAACTTTCACATTGATTTGTATATTATTAGGGTAGGATTTTAAATACCTACGTAGGTATAAGAGATACGTATAAACGGCCATTACCTATATTAGGTAGGTAGGTACATATTTTCCGTGTAAGGTTGTCTTTGTTGTATTTGGCAAGTTTTTGAGTCTGAGTACCTATGTACTCAGACTCAAAAACTTGCCAAATACAACAAAGACAACCTTACACGGAAAGTATGTACTTATTTGTTCAGGAGGTAGTTTTACTTTGCAGGGGTAGTTTTAAAATATTGAAAACGAGATTTTAAATAATTTATTGTGGTGTATATTTATTTCAAGTTTGAAATCTATCGCACTATTCTAAAAATCTCCCATACTAACTTTTACAGTCATTTGCACCCTTTGCAGGGGTAATTATCAAAAGTTGAAAGCGTCATTTTTAATTAATTATTTTTTAGTATATTTACTTCAAGTTTTAAGTCAATCGCACCACGCGTTAAAAAACTCCCATGCAAACTTTGACATCCCTTTGCACTTTTATTAAGGGTAGTTTTAAAAAACTAAAAATGTTTTTCTTATTTTTTAGCTTTGGAGTACATCTACTTCAAGGTTCAAGTTTGTAGGTTCAAGGAATACAATTTTTCATACCAACGTTTTCAACCCTTTTTACACCCTTAGGGGTTCAATTTCCGAAAATCCCTTCTTAGTAAACCTCTACGCCATAAGACCTATGTACTCTTTAAATTTCAAGTCTATATGACCAGCGGTCAAAAATCTCCCATACAAACTTTTTAACCCTTTGCACACTTATTAAGGGTAGTTTTGAAAAACTAAAAATGCCTTTCCTATTTTTTTGCTTTGAAGTATATCTACTCCAAGTTTCAAGTTTGTAGGTTCAAGGAATACAATTTTTCATACAATCGTTTTCATCCCTTTTTACACCCTTAGGGGTTGAATTTCCAAAAATCCCTTCTTAGTACACCTCTACGCCATAAGACCTACGTACTTCTCAAATTTCAAGTTTCTAGGACAGTGGTTTAGGCTGTGCGTTGTCTATATGTCAGTCAGTCAGTCAGTCAGTCAGGACTTTTATTCTTATAGTATTAGAGATGAGTATGTATTTACAAAAAAAGGCATATAATAATTATGATATCAGCTATCTGGTTCACATATTATTAGGGCTAGATATTGCTATGTGGAAAGTCCACCATTATTTTTATTTATTTATTTTTGTTGTAACATCTCTGTGTAATTACAGCCACCCTTGTTGCATTGCATTTCGTACATTCTAAAAGTGCCTAGGGAAGAAAATGTAAGGTTATTTATATTAAATTATGGGGGAAAATGTACCATTGAATGTGGGTGTGTGGTATACCATACCTTGTTAAAACTTGGAGTGGTTACTTTTGAAAAAGGAACAAAATTTTAATTGGGGAGGGGACACTTTTCGCCATCTTTTTGTAGAAAATGTGAAAAGAATTTTTTCTTTGATTAATGATTTTAATTGGAAAATTCAAGTGTCATTCATGGTTAGTTTATAAGTTATTTAGCTGAATAGTTGTTTTTTTTGCTTATATGATAATACCTTTCATTAGTTTAAAAGTATTACACGGGTATTTATCGCGTTTACCTTTATTATTTTCCCGACGTTTCGGCTATGTTGCAATAGCCGTGGTCGCGGGCAGACTGGAACATTGAACTTGAGATCTACCGTCGTCGAGAAGTGGAAGCAGTTTCAACAACTACCCTCACTTGATCGTCAGAATCCATAATGATAGATATCTGAATGCTGCTTCACACCACCACCCTCTACATCTGCAATCTGTCATTTCACACGTTACGTTTATTATTACATATCTACCTAAAACAAATACCTAAAATCCATTGTAATAGTATAAAAACATATTTAGAAAGAAAGAAAGAAACAAATACCTAAAATCCATTGTAGTAGTATAAAAACATATTTGTAACGATATTATTTTTAATAAAAATTCCAAACCACTAAATAAAGTTTAAAACAAAGTCCACTGCAGATCCACTTCTCAAAACGCAAGAATCCAACTCGATTCGACAAAACAATACCAGCCCCGCAACTCCCGCAAGCGACTCGGAAAGTGTAATTTTATCGAACAGAAACTCCGATCGTCTCGCTAAGTGACCAAGTTTCGACAAGTTCGCGCATAAATTACGTAAGATAAGCGAAAATATTGTCTTCGCCGACATATTTTGCAGCCCACAGTGTAAGATAATAAAGTTTCGGCAAACAGTTGAGATGTCTGTATCAATACGTCTGGTGGTGATGTAGATCTGTTTACGTGACGACCTCTGTGCAGTATCGGGCAACTGTCTGGGTACTTTCTATACGAAAGGTCGGGTACTACCACCACGCCTTTAACTGCCGGCAAGTTAGCGTTGCTGTGTTTCGGTTTGAAGAGTGTGGTTGCCGGTGTAATTACCGGCACACGAGGCTTAACATCTATTCGCCTCAAGCTGATGGACGCAGGGCAGTGCATCGTAGGGTACGTTCCTATCGTGCGTGACTAGTAACTAGCTGATACCACCTGATACCCAAGAGATGGAAAAAGAAATAACGATAAAGGGCGCTTTAAATTATATAAAGGATCAGCAACGCGCGTGTGTTGCAATGGTCCATAGGCTACGGTAACCGCTTCCCATCCGGTAGGCCGCATGCTTGTTTGCTTACTTGGTAGTTTGAAAAAAAAGGGCTTTTGAAAGGCTCGTCCGGGAAAAAACTACCACCATGCCATTTTTCTGACGCCAAGCAGCGTTGCTGTGTTTCGGTTTCAAGAGTGTGGTTGCCGGCGTAATTACAGGCACATGAGGCTTAACATCTGTATGTCTCAAGTTGATGGACGCAGGGCAGTGCATCGTAGGGCACGTTTCTATGCGTGACTTACAAGGCAATGCTTTGCCTCGGTGATGGTTACCACTTGAACCCAGGAGGCCACCTGCTGGTTACTTATGTAATGAATAAAAAAAAAGAATTAAAATATTTTTTCCACACTTGGTACATAAACCTACGAACGCACAGAGGCGGCATGACGCGGACGTTCGTGCATAAGCTCACCCTCTCGGCCCATTTGTGCGCGAAATAGGAACGGCATTGTACCGTGCCGCTTGCATTATGTGTCTCGTATTTAAATGCGGCTCGCTTTTGTTTCGCGGTCTGGCTCAAACACAGGTGAATGTTGAATGCCGATGTCGCGAAAGTAATTGCTGTTTGCATTGCTCAAATAAAGACATAGACAGACATTTATTTGCTACTATAAAACACACAATTACAAATTCTAAAAAATAAAAAATTTATAAACAATTTAAAATAATAGGGAAAACAATAGCAAACGAATAAAAAATATATAAATATAGTTATAACAAAATGAATGGACAGATAATAAATGGAGTGAAGTAAACAAAAATAAAATCAAAACAATAACGTACCTATAGGTATGTGTGCTACTGCAGCAAATCTTCTGATACTTGTTTATAGACTATGATATCTGATACTTATAATATATTTATAAAATCTTGTCTGTCTGTTTGTTAAATTTTCGCTGCTAAAACATAGACAATTTGGACAGAAATAGCTTGAATACTGGAAATGGATATAAGATTGAATGCTTTTTATCCTTATCGCATTAGAAAGATTATAATATTTCAATAAATTTTATAATCTACCAATAATTATATGTAACGGTTTATCAGTATGCTTTTTTTTTTTTTTATACAACCAGCTGATGGAACAAGCAGATGGCCCACCTGATGTTAAGTGGTAACCATCACCTATAACAAAGCAAGTCACGCACGATAGGAACGTGTCTTACGATGCACTGCCCTGCGTCCATCAGCTTGAGGCATACAGATGTTAAGCCTTATGCTAGAATAAACATACAGTCTATTTGTCCAAGTGTTTTGTGAAATATTCATTTTCTTCGCTTTTTCTCAATAAAAACCAACTCATTAAAAACACTAAACAATTAAGTAGATACCATGATAATATTGTAAAAAGGATCATACAAAAAAACGCTAGGAACCAAGCCGTAAGTTTCTTGCCCGTTCTTCGGCTTTGGTCGCGAGGAACTGGCGATAGATTCACCTAGTATATAAGACGTTTCAAAATGATCCTTGTGGTTGTACTGAATAAAGACCGTTTTGATTTTGATTCTATAGATAAAAACCTTCCATTTACAAAATGGCAATCCTAAAAGCTCCTAAATGTATGTAAATAAGTGCTAAATGTAATATTTGAATGTAGCTCTGACTGTCCCCTTAGATGAGCCAAAGTTTCGAACTCACGATTTTAATCTTTATAATAGGCACGGTAGATCTACCATGCCTATTATAGAGACTAAAATCGTTAGTCTATTCATATTTTCTTTCAAATCCCAAAACCTCACTTGTAAAACACCTACTTGTGCTTTCAAACTGTGCAAAACTAGATAAACACAATCTGAAAGGACAACATAAATAATCATCACACGAACTAAAATATTCAAACTCCATTTTGCAAGCTCCGTCCCAACATTTTTCACACACGAAACTTCGTTACAAACCACATAATCTACATAGAATAGCGTTGCGACAAGTGAAAAACTACGGCATTTCCCATGTTAAAACAGACCATAACTCTAGGAGCGGTCGGGTTTGCATTTCCTTGGCGAGATGAGCGCGCCGTGTCTTTGAGATTTATATGCCCCGTGCGGAAATTGACTGGAGAGAATTCACAACTGTATTATTTATTATTAATATGCGTACTTCTAAATGTTATGAAGTTATTATTAAATTATCATTTCATAATTGAATAAATATAAATTTAGATAAATATAATAATAAATATAATATTTTATTCAATTGAATGACAAGGATTACTTTGTAAAATCTTAAATATAGGTTCCACGCTATTAAGCCTGGATATAAAGGGAATAAACTTACGGCTTGGTTCCTGTTGTTCTTTTTTATGATCCGTGTTATGATATCTCTAATCTCTAATCTCTAATACTATAAGAATCAAAGTCCTGACTGACTGACTGACTGACTGACATATAGACAACGCACAGCCTAAGCCGCTGGTCCTAGAGACTTGAAATTTGGGGAGTACATAGGTCTTATGGCGTAGAGGTGTACAAAGAAGGGATTATTAGAAATTCAACCCCTAAGGGTGTAAAAAGGGTTGAAAACATTGGTATGAAAAATAGTATTCCTTAAACCTACAAACTTGAAACTTGGAGTACATGTAGGTACTCCAAGGCAAAAAAATAAGGTAGGCATTTTTAGTTTTTAAAACTACCTTTGATAAGTATGCAAAGGGATGTCAAAGTTTGTATGGGAGTTTGGTAACGCGTGGTGCGATTGACTTAAAACTTGGAGTAAATATACTAAAAAATAAATAATTAAGAATGACACTTTTAATTTTTGATAGTTACCCCTGCAAAGGGTGCAAATGTCTGTAAAAGATAGTATGGGAGATTTTTAACGCATAGTGCGATTGATTTCAAACTTGAAGTAAATATACTCCATAATAAATAATTTAAAATAACGTTTTCAATATTTAAAAACTACCCCTGCAAAGGGTGCAAAAGACTGCTAAAGTTTCAAGGTTTGTAATTAACTTCAAACTAAAAGAAAATGTGTTCTGTGGCTAAATAAATAAAAGACAGTTTGATATTAGAAAACAAACCCTAAAACGTTACCCTCCTACGTTGCGCTCGAGTAAAAAGGATACAACGAGGCGTCAATGTTTATAAGGGACATTCTAAAAACGGGAATCTTGAGTTGGTACGAGGAGATCTGAGGGTATCTAGGGTGCCTGGGGATCAAAGTCATGAAGCTGTTTCGTTTCGTTTGTTTTTGGGGTAGACACTAGGAACAAATAAGTACATATTTTCCGTGTAAGGTTGTCTTTGTTGTATTTGCAATGTTTGTGCTAAGCTCACCTATACCTACCTACCTAATATATGTAATTTATTTATTTATTTATAATGAACGCTTATAGGCATCTCTTATACCTACGTAGGTATTTAAAATCCTACCCTAATAATATACAAATCAATGCGAAAGTTACGATGTTTGGATGTTTGTGGCTCAATCACGGCTCACCACTTCAACGCGTGCGAAGCCGCGGGAAGCCACTAGTTATATTATAATTTAATTAATTAATAAATTAATTGCTTTGGTTTATCTGTAATGGCAATGTAAAATTTACTAAATAAATAAATAAAAAAAAAAAAAAAAATTATAAAATTATGAAACTCCAGTCTTTGAATGAATGAATGAAAATGCTTTATTGAACACCTTACAAACGAACAAAATAGGAAACAAATAATAGCAACTATAGATATGTACAATGGGCGGTCTTATCACGTTTTTTTTCTTTCGGTTCTTCGGTCTTATGACATTTTTATTTTTTATTACTATAATTTTAACTTTTAATTGGTCTTGACATGTTTTTTAGTTTTAATTTTATTTAAATTCCGTACACAAATGTATTTGTTTTTTGGAATAAATGAATATGAATATGAATATTATCGCTAAAAAGCGATGTCTTCCACCCGAAAACCCTTCTCTTTCTTCGTCTTCGAATTTTTAGAACTTCTGAGGTGCTTACCTAAGAACCTACTATAAAAACAAATTATAAGCAGCTTAAATGCTTAATATTAATAAAATAAAATCTTTATTATAAAATAAAAAAAAACCTGACCGCCCAAACATAAAGGATGGAAACAAGATTATGTTTTAAATTTCTTCTTGATAGTGAACTCAAGTTGTTCAGTCTTGACGAATGATACAATTTAATCACATGCAGTCGGGGGCTGGTGTATCTACCTATGCCCTAGCAGTATACTGACGCCTCCGACTGCCTTTTTTTTAAATACAATTAGCTGATGGAACAAGCATATGGCCCACCTGATGTTAAGTGGTAACCATCACATATAACAAAGCATTACCTCGTAAGTCACGCACAATAGGAACGTGCCCTACGATGCACTGCCCTGCGTCCATCAACTTGAGGCATTCAGATGCTAAGCCTCATGCCTGTAACCACACTCTTCAAACCGAATCACAGCAACGCTGCTTGGCGGCAGAAAAAGGCATGGTGGTAGTACTTCCCCAGACGAGCCCTTCACAAAGAGCTCTACTACTCTTAAAATTATTAAATTGCCTGTGATTATTAAATTGTATCATTCGCCAAGACTGAACAACTGGGGTTTGCACATTGCACTTTTTCGGACACAAAATGGTTAATTGCGATTTTTTTAAAATGAGTTTAGTGATTTTATATCTTTCAACATGTCGAAACGTGCGAGCGAGAGTCACATTAGCTCTTGTATTCGCCTTAAATGAAAAACAAACATAGATATTATTTGAAATCACTTTATTACTCTCTTGATTTTGATACCCATACCTATTGCTATGATTGTGTAAAGTTTTTTTTCCTGGTTCCAAGTTTCTTTTATTGTTAAAGTTTAATATTCATTATTCGTGCACTATTCGCAGAGACGCCCCACAAAATTAATCCGTATAGCATGATTGAATGAATGTATGCAAATCATAATAATATTGGAGGCTTCCACCCGTTATGCATTGGACTTCTGCAAAATTGATGATGATAAAGAAAATAAAAAAGAATATTAAAAACTGAGAATTATTATTTTCTGCAATATGCAAAATATTTTATTTTAATTTTTTATTCTGCAGTAAAAAAAATGTTTACAAGTTTTCCAAGAGCAGAACTAGATGTCGCCACTAGTAGGTTAGAACGCGCTATCGTTGCGTTTTGGTGATTTTGCTATCCTTTCCTCCTCGGTCAGTTCACAGGTACACACTTAACATTAACACTTAAAAAATAAAACTAATTTTTGAAAGCACCATAATGCAGAATACTGCATAATGCTGTACTTATAATAGCAGATAGATTGTTTACCAAGGGAGGATACAACTTTTTTAAACTAGCTCTTCCCCGCGGCTTCGCGCACGTTTACTTTAGAATACTTACAAATAAAAGAATGGTTTATTTATATGATTGGCAACATCTATAATAAAAAAAAATGTATTTTCTTCCCCATGGAACAATCTTGAGCCACGTAATTTTGTCAGAAGAAACAGGTACCTACTAACTGACGATTTGAAGTTCGTGCCTCTTCAATTATTTGTATATAAAATATAAAAAAAAGTAAAAAAAGTCGGGATAAAAAGTATCCTATGTCCTGGTTTTAAGCTACCCCACCAATTTTCAGCCAAATCGGTTCAGCCATTCTTGAGTTTTAAATAGTGTAACTAACACGACTTTCTTTTATTATATAAACAGATACAGATTAATGGCGAGGGATTAAATCATAGTACTCAACATCAGCAACATCAGTACTCAAAATCATAGTACATAAACATAGTAATAAATTTATACGCATTTTAAAGTCGACGAGATTTCCTTGGGCATTAACCGAAATATCTCATTTCAATATTCTCTTTCCTTCAAGGTTTGCTGGAAGAGAACTCTTTTTAGGGTTAAGCTCGCCTTTGTACATGTTTTATATTTAAGTTCACTAAATGTTATAACTGTGTACAATAGAGAATAGAGTACTTTACTCGAGCATAAAATAGTGTTGCTCCAGAGGTGGATGGACATTCTCCGTTTTATCACCCTCTATGAGAAAATAAGTAGATAAGTGCAACTTGAATAATCAATCATAGTCACAGTCACAAAGTCACGAAGTGGCAAAAAAATTGGCCATAAAATGTATTTCATCGCATGCGCTGCGAAAACTATTGACGATAGAACACAAAAATGTTCTACAATAATAAAGAACACATCAATATCTACAAAAAGCTGACGGATACCATTTATGTCTTACTATAGTAGTTAAGTTATTATAACTTCTTTTTTAAATTTTAAAAGTTGATAGAAATGCCGACTTAAATCATACCATGTTATCCAAACCTTTATATTAATTGTTATCCAAATAAATCATATCGTATTCAAGACTATTTAAATACCTACCTGTAGATTATTTTTTGAATTTTTCTAATCGGACATTCCATTCTAAATTCATTTCAATAAAATAAACCTATAACTTAGTACATCGTAACCGTAGTGACATAGAATATAATTAGTGAACAGAATAATAATTTATTCTATATTTTTATGATTTGAATATAACCGTTACTACTTGATTTTCACAGAACGTTGAATGTTTTGTACAAATCGAGTAAGTAAATTCCAAAAACTATAAAGTTGATCCAAAAATACCCCAGCGTTTATCGAAAATGACAAATACGCTTCGGTCACGCCTTTACGCGCTATCCCGAGAAAAAAATCATTTGATAGAATCGAAAGTCGATCGACGAATGCTCGGAGTCGTTTAGTATAATATAAAATGGGTTCCATTCGCACTGAATCGTCTTTGGACGTTGACAAACAGACGGGATGAAAAAGATGTATTTTTCTACTGTGAAATTCGTTGTGACGCTGACTATTTTACGTTCAGATAGACTGAGGTGATTTCCTGCATAATAAGCCCGTGCAATTTGAAATCGTTTTTCACCTTTCATGAATGAGGTAGCCGATTGGCTAAGCGCGTGTTGGACCACGTACAAGTCTTTCTTTTCTTCCTCACAGAAGGAGTGTGGTGAAAGGATTTTAAGTGCGCCTCAAAGAGGCTCCTTTCGAGCAGACAGACATGACAGATGTTTTAGAACTTTTTAGGTTCTACGACATGCCGGTTTTCTCGCGATGTTTTCCTTCACCGTTCGAGAGTACTGGCATTGTGCACGCACATAAATTAATAAACACAAAAACTCATTGGTGCACGGCCGGTTTTGAACCCACGACCTTAGGATCGGAAGGCGGGGTTGCTACCACTAGGCCACCAGTGTTCTCTGCTGCTGTTGAGATGAAAACACTGCAAAAAACTTCGATTGTTGATCGAAGGCAAAAAAGCACAAAGCTCGATAAGTTGTGAAATTCTTCTATAAATTTCCATAATCTCCCTTAGACATCCAAGGACATCTTAGAATGTCTAAGGGCAGTTGTCAGAGGCACGTCCCAATACATTTGGCATATATCCACATTTTACAGTAGTTGGTATTCCATACGTGACATCACCTTTAGAGAACATAAAAATTATAATATTTTTTTTTAATGTACCTACTAATATTTAAGTACTTCTTTTTTTTACAAAAAATAATAATTCGGGTTGATACGCCAGTAAATATTATTTATACAATACCTACTTGCCAATTTTTTTCTTGTAATTTTAATATCAATTTAATTATTTTCGCTTAATCATTTTTTTATTATACCACACATAAATACAAACATTATTAATTATTTATGTTTTTCAATTTTATATTATTTACCTGCTTACCTATAAGGGAACCATAATCTGACAAAATAACTACACTCACCCGCAAAAATAAAGGGTCACTTTTGAGAAAACAATATTCAAGAAATTATCAAGATAACTTCTTTTCTTTTGCTTATATTAAAGCAAAAGAGGATATGCGGATTGTATGCAACCCTTAATTTAACCATTTTTACTGTAATGGTATAAAATATGCTTTATACCTAAGTAAAAACTACCTGTTTTCAAATTGGGATTCAATTTTCGACTTCATTCATTTTGTTTTTTTAATTTTGTGTAAATGAAATTGATTTTCCTTATTCAATTCGAGTTATTTGTGCAAAATCATGAAATCGTAAATTGACGTTTTCTTTTAATTTTCAAATTAATAAATAGTTATTTTGAATCAAACTGTAGTTTATTTATGCGTAATAAAATTTTCTTTTAGATACTTTTTAATTTAAAGAGCTTGATTGTGTGGTTTCAAAGTTATTTGGAGTTAACTAGGTGACCCTTTATTTTTGCGGGCGAGTGTATTATCATAAAGTTTTCGCTTAGATAATTCCATTTGTTCACGACCGACTTCGAATCCACAACCTTAATTCAGAATGCAGCGTCGACCAAGACCACCGATGTTCTTATAAAAAAAAAAAGGTTTACCATTTACAGAACTAGATGTCGCCACTAGTAGATTAGAACGCGCTATCGTTGCGTTTTGCCGTTTGTACTGCCTCGGATCAGCGGTGAGACTACGGTAGCTCTTCTGTAAAAAGAAGCGCTCAGATGTTAATGCTGTTTTTGAACGCACATTTCGCAGTTTACTGTGACACTGTGCTCATAAATAAAATTATAGGTTCCATTTTCTAGTGTACTTGTATGTATTGTAAAACTGGATTATGATAATAAATTAATAACAAACCTACACATTTTCTTCTTTTAAGTTTAAGAAAAACCAAATCATGTACCTGTATAAATATTATCAGTATCAATCAGGCTATTTCTTTTCTTATTGATTGATGGATGAGTAATGATGACAAACAGAGATAGAGCAAGTTTTGATCTGTACAACTAAGGAGTATGCCTTACTTTTTTATTACCGTGTTACAGTTTGATAAGGAAAGAAACAGTTTAAATTGATGAAATTTAAAAGATGGGCAAATATAATTCGTAAATAGGTGTCTCTGATTAAATTACCTCATAAAACTTACCTACTCATGACCCTTTAGCTACGTTTAGGTTATAAAAATAAAAATAAAGTACTTATCGAATACTCTACTCTATTGGTAGGTAATCGAATAACTTTGTGATCGCGTTGAGAGGAATATCCAACAATATTTATAATTTTTTTTTATACAACTAGCTGATGGAACAAGCGGCCGGCCCACCTGACGCCAAGTAGCATCACCTATAACAAAGCATTGCCTCGTAAGTCCCCACGATAGGAACGTGCCCTACGATGCACTGCCCTGCGTCCATCAACTTGAGGCATACAGATGTTAAGCCTCATGCGCCTGTAATTACACCGGCAACCACACTCTTCAAACCGGAACACAGCAACACTGCTTGGCGGCAGAAAAAGGCGAGGTGGTAGTACTTCCCCGGACGAGGCCTTCACATAGAGTTCTACTACTATTTTATTTGTTTATTATTACGGTACTTATAGGTACCTACTGTTTTTATAGAGCAAGTGTTGCCTGGTTTGGGCACAGTTATGATAATACTGTTTGGGACACCGTGAAAATGTCCACCAATAGGAATAATTATTATTTTGAGGTCATTTAGAACCACCAAGGAGACACGTTGGTGGCTGCTGCAGATGAGTATCTTAAATCCGCTTCAAATAAATAAATTATATTTTCTTTAACCTCCTTCCTTCGCCTTTTTATTGTCGTGTCACTAGTTCTTTTGAAACTTTCCTTCCTATAGCAGTGGCGTAGCTACGTAGGTGCAGGTGGAGTTGCTCCAGGGCCCCGGAGCTCAGGGGGCCCTCTAACCAAGCTTTGAAAAGAGGGTCAGCCAACTCCCGAAGCTAGAAAACCTTGAGCCTGCTCACATTTGTTTTTTAATGATTTTTTTTAAAGGCCAATATAAGCTCAAGCTAAGTATGTGGAAAGAGGGGGTGAGGGCTAACTACTAGGCCTACTCAAAAGTTTGCTTATAAGTACAAAAACTAGTAAAGCAAACTTTTGAGTAGGAAAACTTGTCTAGATCAAAATGAATTTTTTACTAAACTGTGTGCAATGTGATTGCACACAAAATAGATGATGGCGATTTTTCGAAAATGAGATAAGTTATTTTATATCTTTCAACAAGTCGAAACGTGCGAGCGAGAGGTACATTAGCTCTTATCTACGATGTTTGGAGGATTGTGGTTCAGTCGCGCCCTAACCAGTAAAGCAATTAGAATGAAACGTAATAAAAGTTGCTCGAAACATACACATTATGCAAACATGGATATAGATTACAAAAAATGAAAAAAAAAAATTGGCAATCATTATCAACGCATCTTTATAAATCGAATTCCGTACACTGCAGTGCTAGCGAGTATGTAGGTAATTTACCAGAATATATTGTGTACTAAATTATATCAGAAACAATGTCCGTACACTGCCCGGCACGTGAACGGTCCGCAATTTCAATTTACGAGAAGCGATGCTATAAAATCGGCACGTGATCGCTAGAGACAAATAAGTGGAACGCTTATGTGTATTAGGATTGCACGACAGTGTAAGAATTTGGCGAAATAAATGAGTTGGCTATTTCAATTTTCAGTGAGAACTGGCGGGGCTATTACCTAAAAACAAGCTCTCCACTGTAGCTTAGTTTTTAGTCAATAGTTATAAAGTATGTCGGTACCTACTGAATCTGCACAATATATAAATAGTTTATTTACTTACAATATTCGGTAGGTATTTTTTTTTATTTAGTTTTTTTATTATTATTATGCAACAATGACAGTAAACAAGCTTCTCTGATTATCTACTCCTTATTTTTTTTCAATAAACATATTTTGTTTATTTTTTTTATTTGATTAGATTCTACAAAAATAAAGGATTTTACAATAATAAAGCATTTTTCACAGCACATAGGTACAGCACATAATACTTACAGCCGATAGCGATAGCGATGGTATGGTATGGTATGGTTGACTACTGATATCGCTATTGCTTGTTTCGGCTTGAAGAGTGTGATAGATAGATAGATAGTAACTCATTATTGATTAAGTACCACAACAAATAAAGATACACATTTTTACTTCAAAACTAACAATTGCAGTAATACAATGGGTGGCCTTATCGCTAATAGCGATCTCTTCCAGGCAACCTTGGGATGGGCAGGACTGAACATAAAAAGAGAGGGGGGGATTCTTGTGTGGTTTAATTAATATGCATACCTAGTAGTTTTAAAGTAGGTATAATCTGCATAAACTTACTTAAAATACATACACAAACATTACACAAATAATACACGAATAATATTATGAATATAGTGTGGTTGCCGGTGTAATTACAGGCACATGAGGCTTAGCTCTGTATGCCTCAAGTTAATGGACGCAAAGCAGTGCAATGCTTTGTTATAGGTGATGGTTACCACTTAAGGGGCTGACAACTATCAAACAACTTCTCGCTCGCACGTTTCGACATGTTGAAAGATATATAATAACTAAACTCATTTTCGAAAAATCGCAATCAACTATTTTGTGTGCAATCATATTGCACACAGTTTAGTAAAAATTTCATTTTGATCGATACATGTTTTCCTACTCAAAAGTTTGCTTTACTAGTTTTCGTACATAAGCAAACTTTTAAGTAGGAAAACTTGTATCGATCAAAATTATTAATTTACTAAACTGTGTGCAATGTGATTGCACACAAAATGGTTGATTGCGATTTTTCGAAAATGAGTTTAGTGATTTTATATCTTTCAATATGTCGAAACGTGCGAGCGAGAGTCACATTAGCTCTTGTCTTCGCCTTAACATCAGGTGGGCCATCTGCTTGTTCCGTCAGCTAGTTGTATAAAAAAACAGACAAAAAATTTGAGCGAGAGCGAGTGTGGCTTTTGTGGCTATGCAAACGTTTTTTACACATTTGACGGATTTATATAAAACTTGAAACAAATATAGTTCGAAGCCTGGATTAGCTTATTTAATACTTTTTTCCGAAAATTAAACCAGAATCTACAGTAGGTTCACAGTAGAATGAAGAACAACGCAGAAGGGAAAGTCCCTTTGATATTATATGTTAGCAATTACCATCACCGCGCGAACGAAGCCGTAGGCGTCAGCTAGCATTATAAAAGGAAGACTTAATGATTGAAGAATTTGGAAAATTGTATCCTTTCATGTCTATGAAGTATTCAGAGAAAGACAGGTAGCATGCTATAGCAACATTTGGTACCTATATTATCATGCCCAAATTTTCCTAATTCGATACATCCCAAAAATAAAAGTTCGACACCCAAAAAAAGATTTTTACCAAATCAGATGATTTGGTAAAATCGTCGTTGGTTGGTTGTTTGGTAGTCAAAATCAAAATAGAAACGGTCTTTATTCAATACTATCACAAAAATCACTTTGAAACGGCTTATATTACTACTTAGGTGAATCTACCGCCAGTTCCTCGCTACCAAACCGTAGAAGAACAGACAAGAAACTTACGGCTTGGTTCCTAGCCTTTTTTTGTTGATCCTTCTTAAAATTAAGCTTTTTTTATTATGTTTTCGAGCGTATAATGGTTACTTACGAATGACGTCACAAGCTACCCCTAAGCTCTTCCCAAATAACTATTAAATAACTATCAAACTACCGTCAATAGCCGGCCTTAGATGCAATAAAATGACCCTTCAAAAACCATAATTCTTATGCAGGGGGTTGCAAGGGGCGAGAAGTACTTCAGCCACATAAATTGTATTTCGGTACGTTTGGGAGAAATTGCACACTTGGCTCGTGATGTATGATGTTTTTATGGTTGGTTATGGAGACGTGCCGTTTGTTTGGGCAACTTGTGGTTGTATGAAATGTATGGTAGGCCTGTATCCAGCAGTGGACTTCTATATGCTGATGATGGTGATAACGCAGTCAAATACAGGGTGTCTCAAAAGAAAGTTAACATTTGTTTTGGTTATTGCGTGAACGCAACTATTCTGAGGGGCGCGGGGGAGATGTCAATCGGTAGCCTGGCTTTTGGGAATTTAGTCGCTATGGAGCGTTTCTCGGGAGCGGACCGTGCGTTGTGCGTACGCGAGTTTTATAAAAATGGTAATTCGGCGACAGTAGCGCGTAGAAAATTCTGATAATTCCTCGCGCCGACATTGCGGCCCATACGGTGACTTTAGGCGAATGTAGGGGTGTCTGATGTTTTTGTTTTGGATTGGTTGCACTCCAGTAGCGGCAATTTTGCTTGTTAACATAGCCAGTAAGATGAAAATGGGCTTCATCCGAAAACAAGATGTTGGTAAACGCGCTACAGTCGCCGAATTACCATTTTTATAAAACTCGCGTACGCACAACGCACGGTCCGCTCCCGAGAAACGCTCCATAGCGACTAAATTCCCAAAAGAAAAGCCAGGCTTACCGATTGACATCCCCCCCGCGCCCCTCAGAATAGTTGCGTTCACGCAATAACCAAAACAAATGTGAACTTTCTTTTGAGACACCCTGTACAAGGCCATTGTAAAAAAACTTCAAAAAAAATTACGCCGTTTCCCGTGTGGTATACTGAGAACTCTTCTGTGATTTAGAGCTGATTCACCATGCTCTGTTAGTTACTCATAAAGGATTAATAGGCCGTTAAATCTAACCTTAGTTGTCAAACGCGTACATTTTGACATATATAACGGCCCTTTAATCCTTTGTTAATCTAACAGAGCATGGTGAAATCAGCTCTAAATCAAAACCAAATACAAAAACGAAAAGTTACTCTAACTTTACAAAGATAATGCTTGCTCCATCAGCTATTACTAAATAACTAAACATCGGCAACATGGATTTACTTCTTCTTCTTGTCACTAGTTTCTTTCGAAACAGTGTGGTGAAAGGATTTTAAGTGCGCCTCAAAGGGACTCCTTTCGAGCACTTGACACATGTTTTAAAACTTAACATGCTAGTTTCCTCACGTGTACAGTGCACATACATTTTTGAACAGAAAAACTCTTTGGTGCCCGGATGGACGAACGGAAATGTACCCCAAACAACCAACTTGTTGGACGCAGGGTAGTGCATCGTAGGGCACGTTCCTATCGTGCGTGGCTTACGAGGCAATGCTTTGTTACAGGTGATGGTTACCACTTAACATCAGGTGGGCCATCTGCTTGATCCATCAGCTAGTAGCTACTAATAGGTCACCCATCCAATGATATCCACAGTAACAAAGCTATAAGATACGCTACCAGAACACAAACAATATGAGATACAGTGAGAATCTAACAGATGTTGTAAACGCAATTTAGATAATCGTTTTCGTAAATAAGTAGCTGTCAGAACTCAATTAGGGTTCCGCTTAGTTCGGGGTTCCGTAGTTCGATGTGCAAACCGCCCGCGGGTCGCTGGCGCTGCATGGGACGGGAACTTTTGCAAGCAGCTGTTGCTTGTAATTTATACCATAGACCAATTTGGTCTATGTTTATACCTAGGTACTTGTTATTATACAAGATGTAAAAATAACACTCCTGAAAACTTCAGGGGGAACAGTACCCATCAATATGAATAACTTTTTCTAAGGAACCAACACTGAGAACGCGAAATAAAACAGCTGTTTCATACAAAAGTTCAATACCTACCTGGCTAAAATATATGAAACAGCTGTTTTTTTTCGCGTTCACAATGTTGGTTCCTTAGAAAAAGATATTCATATTGATGGGTACTTTAGTTCACTGAAGTATTCGGGAGTGGTATTTTAATACCCTGTTTATCACTAGTGGAATCACCTGAATACATCCAGGAAGCTGTCGAAATATAAGCTAATGTCCTACTCAGATGACGGGAGTTTTTAGACTATCTTAAGACTCCGGAAGCAATTAGATGCAAATGCCACTAACAGTCACCCATTCTGTGCCAAATTGTGGCGCTGAACGAAAACAACGTTCTAAGATAGTTTAGAATTTTATATCCTATCCTACTAATATTATAAACGCGAAAGTTTGTAAGTATGGATGGATGGATGTTTGTTACTCTTTCACGTAAAAACTACTGAATGGATTTTAATGAAACTTTACAATAATATAGCTTATACATCAGAATAACACATAAGCTACAATTTATAAAGATATTTTGTGACTAATCCTGCGCAGACGAAGTCGCGGGCACCAGCTTGTTTTCAATAATTTTGAAGTGTTCGAGCGAGAAGGTATTTGACGGTCTTCTGCGTCTTAACAAGAGCCGTGCACCCTAACCTCCGAAACACGGAAGCAGTCAGCTGTAACTGCCCCGTAGCAGTCACCCATACAAATAGTAACCACGCAGAGCGTTGTTTAAATAAAAAATTGAAACGGTTGTCTTTAGTTTAATAAATAGTGTAGTATATATTACATTGTATTCTCTAATCCAAAAGAAATAAACAAACTTTTGAAAACATTTACTTAGGTCCCTATTTTTTTATAAAAATTGACTTATAACGTTCACTCTCATCAAAAATATACAAGTAGTAAATTTTTTCGTTTTATCACATTCAGGTCCATCAGACATTCTGGAAACTCCCATCTATATACAATGTGTCTGGTTACCGGTGTCGGAGACTTTGGGGGGGTAAAATACGGTAAATTTTATCGACAAATCACTATCCCTATTTTTTTTTGTCTCCATGATAAAATGGCAGACATTTTGTTTTCATTGCCCCAAGCACGGGTGCCTGTACTGATTATGCTATAGCTACCCACGTAGGAGTCCTAGGAAGACGACAGAGGATTCATTTGATAGCCAAAAATGTAGACAATAAAGTAATGATAATATTGTTGCAATTTCTATTTTTTTATAGAGGAAAAAAGAATTTATAAAACATTTTTTTTAATCATTTTTTTTAAATTATTAGCGTGTTCATAAAATCTAAAATGTAAAGCTACTTTATTTTTGTTTCTGAATGATAGTACAGAATGTGTGCTTCAAAATAAGCCTTACATCTTAGCCCTTAGTAAGATAGTTTAGAAGTTATGTCCTATCTCCTATCCATAAAGATATAGATTCCAGATCGTAGACGCTGTGTCTGAAATAGTCCCAATATTATGCCGTCTGTTAGAACATTGTTACGAGTTGGAACCGTTTCGAATTAGTTATGAAGTTTGATGTATTCTTACAAGGATTCCCTTGGCCTTGGAACGAAGCCAGACAGTGGCTATTTTCCCAGACTCACCTTATTTGGATGAGCGAATCTTATGTGATGTAATAAATGTTATCTAACAAAAACATAAAAGCCATTACGTTGAGAATGAAATAAGTAAACATGTCTTACATTTATTGTTAAAGATGGCCATATTCATTTTGGTCGCTTAGCGCTCCACTAGCTAACAAATCCTATTGATTATCCTACTAAAAAGTTTGCTTATGTATACAAACTATTTTTAAGTTGGAGAAATTGTTTTGATCAAAATGATATTTTCTGAAATTGGTTGATTGTCATATATAAATAAATTCATAAAATTCGCCATTTTGTTTACAGGACCTTTCTTAATTACGGGACCCTGGCTGGACCACAGGATTTAATTAGAGACGGATTTGGCATGCCTAGCGCCTATTATCCCCTCAGCCAATCAGCTTTATTCACAGGGAAGACGATGGTCGTCGCACATTTACGCTAAGATACGGCAGAATCATGAAATAAGTTACTGTAAGTGCTCGAAAGCGCCTGAGAAAAAAGTAAAAGCAAAGCAGAGCCAGAACTTTAAGCAACAGATTTTTCTAAGGGGGTACAAATAGTCTTGGTGGGTTGATAAACTTATGAAGATGCTTTACCTATGTTGCAAGTAAAGAGTAGTAGAGCTCTTTGTGAAGGTCTCGTCCTGGGGAAGTACTACCACCACGCCTTTTTCTAGCGCCAAGCAGGGTTGCTGTGTTTCGGTTTGAAGAGTGTGGTTGCCGGTGTAATTACAGTCACATGAGGCTTAACATCTGTATGCCTCAGGTTCATGGACGCAGGGCAGTGCATCGTAGGGCGCGTTCCTATCGTGCGTGACTTATGCTTATGAGGTGTGGTTCGTTATAGGTGACGGTTAGCACTTTACATCAGGTGGGCCATTTACTTGTTCTATTATCTAGTTGTATAAAAAAAAAATATAACTAGTTTCAGTGAATTTAAATTCTCAAAACGTATGAGAGCGAGAAGTTTGTTAGACGGCTGTCTGCGCCTTAATCGGAACATAGCCAAGGCTTGTGTTGTAATTATAAGAGATTGTAAAATCATTCAACTTGTAAAATGTGCAAACGACGCGACTTTCCTTAGGGGCGACGGAGAAAGGATTTTGTTAGACGTAATTTTCGCTACAAAATTCATTAATTTCTATTTTGATTACATAATTAACCCCTTTCTGAGCCGTCTTTTCATCGCAAAACAATTCATTTCTATAGAACGACCCCCTTTACGTCACACGCTGTTCACTTACCAAGTTTTGAGAAACTTCCGAAGTGGGGTTTCATTCATTTATTTTTACCGAAGAGTAATCTATTAGGGGCGATAAACGTGGCCACGTTGAAATAAATTGATTTTATTCAAATTTTCTTCAGGGTAGGTTCTGTTTCTTGAGATTGCGGGTCTGTGGGGTGAGAAAAATCGGTGGATGGGACCTAGCCACGTTATTTATGACCTTCCGTTGCTTCTATTATGGCGAAGACTACTGCTAATGTACAGCTTGCAGGTTTCAACATTTTTGAAAAATATAAAGTCTCGGTGTTTCTTATGTTCAGTGGTTTAATATTATGGTTATTTTCACAGACCATAATGGTGTTATTTTGCTTTTGGTGGTCGAAGGAATAGGATAGGTAGCTGACCTACCTACTCTTATTTACAGTTTTTTTTAATCTGGTTGTTTGCCGTTTTTAAGAAATTGTGGTTTTGAAAATCCACCCGGCTGTTATTTATTATACTATCATGTTTATTGTCAGATTTATTGGTTTTCTTCATTATTTTTATTTTAGGTATATTTTTCTATGGAACCACATCCATCACTTCGCATTTCATTTCATTTGAAAGAGCTTGTAATTGAAAAGTTCGCCAAAGTAGATGTAAAGTGGTTTAAAAGACAGATGGACTTGGAATGGATTTTTTAAAACTTAATCTAACAAAGCCGAACCAAACATGAATTTTTAGGATTGTGTTTTAACGTTATTTTATAAAACATCAAAGCATCGACATTTTCGCATTTGTATATCAGTAGGATATGAAGTAAGAACTAAGTTATAATACTATAACTTTATAGAATGAATGGAGAAACGCCTATCAAAATCTTAAGAGCAAAACACACCCATACCCAACAGCTGACGCTGCGTTCAGGGGCGCATAAAACTCGGTCACCCACTTCTTTACAAGGAGTTTTTTTTATACTACTTGCTGACGGAACATTATACAACTAGCTGAGCAAGCAGATAGCCCACCTGATGTTATGTGCATCTTCTTCTTGTCGTGTCACTTGTTCTTTAAAAACAGTGCGGTGAAAGTATTTTATGTGCGCCTAAATGAGGTTCCTTGTGAGCACTTTACACGTGTAATATAACTTTTTAGGTTCTACGACAAGCCAGTGTCCTCACGATGTTTTCTTTCACTGTTTGAGAGAAGTACCTCAACCTACCCACTGGCAGACGTAAAGTGGTAACTATCACACATAATAACAAAGCATTGCCTCATATGTCACATGGGATATTCTGAGAAAATATCTACCGTGCCCGGGTATCAAAGTCGGGAAGCTGATTCTGTTCGTTTTAATCTTCGTCACTGGACTACCCCAAAAAAGGTTTTAAGTACCCATTTGTCTTTAAATTTCATCTAAAACCTGTTGCGCTTGGCATCTTTCCACTAATTAATTCTCTGCAACAGAGCAGTAGAAAGTTGTGAAAATTGTGAAAAACATGAACAAGTGCGAGTAGGGCTTTAGCATAAAGGGTTCTCTCCGCCAAACGAAAGCTTGGAATAATTCTTATCACACCTCTCTTCTCTATTTCACAGAATAAAACGATGATGACTTTGACTATTTCTGCCGTCAATTTGTATTTTTTATTTATTTATTTACTTTAATTAAAGCGGCACATATTATAACCAATTATATTGTTGCTGTGTTTCGTTGTCAAGCAGCGTTGCTGTGTTTCGTTCACTAATATATATTTTATTTACTACTAAGTACAGACGGAATCCTAATTGAAATACAAATGAATTACTTTTCACGGCCTGTTGCTTGCCTTCAATGATTTATTGTCGGTACTATTTCTTTCTAATCATCCCTTGCTTTGTTTTGTTTCTTGTTTGTTTTTCGGCTCTCTAATATTATTGCTACTCGCTGATGGAACAAGAAATGGCCCACCTGATGTTAAAGCGAAGACATCTGCTAATGTATCTCTCGCTCGCACATTTCAACTATGGAAAGATATAAAAAAACACAGTTCAACAAGAATATAATTTTGATCAAAAAAAAGTCCTACTAAAAAGTTTATTTTACTAGTTTTCGTAATTTTTAGTAGGATAACTATTTAGGAGGGCAGTTAACTATTATTATTATTCATTTATTTTCAGATTAAAAAATCCATACAATTTTATTAATTTTACACAGAGCTTACAACTATACACGTAATGATAAAAATAATTACATAAAATGTCGCAAGAAATTGAAAATAGGATACATAAAATATGGAATTACTATAAATAAAATTATGAAAACTATAAATTAAAATTTAGATTAGATGGAGCCCATCACTAGCTGCATCCACCTGTATTGTATAGGAAAGTCTATTGTTAACAGGGTATCACGCAATCAAAAAAGTTATACCTGTTCTTTAGGCTTGGTCACGTGGAACTGGTACCTAGATCAAAGTGATCCTTGTCATTCTTCTTCGCTCCGTTTATGGCATCAGTTGGTCATTCGGCAGACAATCTTGCCAGTGTCAAGAGATAACAGTTTAACTCAGGTGCACACGGATTAAACCAGTATGGGTCAGCCGGCTGTACCCTGCTATGTAAAGAGTTAAATACATTTAAGTAAAGTCAGTCCTTACAAAAAAAAAACAAAAATTACAACGGTCTTTATTCAGTACAATCACAAGGATCACTTTGAAACATCTTATAGTATAGTGTATAGTCCATAGTAAAGTCGGTATATTTAAATAAATACTTACCTATTGACTTTGAATTTGACCAAAAGGCAATTCATGCCAGCATAAGGGGTGGGTAGAAGCCATAACAACGTACCGCAAAAGTAGATTAACAAAGAAAACTAACCCCTTGGGTATCTGCAACAAAATTAAGAAGTTTCTAGAAACTAACTTCACAAACAAAGTCGCGGACGTTCTATTATATACTTTAGCAACGGTAAAGAGAATAACAGATTCGCATCAGAGTAATATATTCTTCAGTTCACCAACTGCTTAACGTCTGATTAATCATAGAGCGGTTTTACCATCGCATTGAAATATACAAATTTGTATGCAGATTCAGCAAACTTTGATTTAATTTTGTAAATAAACATTTACAGAAATTTATCGATTTTAATATACAAATACAACATAGAAATATCATTTAATTTAAAAAGAAAATAAATAATTTAAAATCTTAATATATTATATAAAATGCTAATGTTCGTACGTGTGTCCACGGTTTTCTCTATGATCCGCAACTTCGATCAACTTCCCGTTGGGATGACAAATACCCCTTGGTCTCCTGGTGTGCATAAGGGAGTTTGGTCGGGGTGGGTGGAAGAACCCTCTTCCACCCACCTCTCTTATATTTTTGTGGTATTTTTGTTGTGTCTAATACACCTTTTTTCACGTTACAGAATTTGAAGAGTATGCAGAGTTTGCAGTTGCAGTGAAGGGTGCACACTCAAGTCTACATTTGATTTACTTACATAAGATTAGATTAGCGGATTAGTACTATATATTTATTTCATTTAATTTATGTTTGACTTTTCGTCAGTACATGCGATGTATTACAACCCGAGCAACGCCGGGTTTCGCTGCTATCTATAAAATTAAAAAGTCCACCAATATTTGTTCAATATTTATATTTTATATTTTTAGAGTAGTAGAGTTCTTTGTCCGGGGAAGTACCTACTATCACCATACATTATTATTGCTATTTTCTCTTCGAAGCAGCGTTGCCGTGTTTCGGTTCGAAGGCATATTAGCCTCAAGTTGATGGATGCAGGGCAGTGTATCGTAGGGCACATTCCTATCGTGCGTGACTTGCGAGGTAATGCTTTGTTATAGGTGTTGGTTACCACTCAACATCAGGTGGGCCATCTTATTGTAGTAGTAGTAGTAAAAAATTACTTTGTTTTTGATGAATAGAATATTGCAGAGAGGGAGAGTAAATGAGTAAACGTTGGTGACACATAATATTTCTTCTTATTTTTTTTATCAATTAGACATTTGCTTAAAAATAATAAATAAATATAAATATTGGTGGACTTTCCACACAGCACTATCTAGCCCCAAACTAAGCCTAAAGCTTATAATATGAGAACCAGATAGCTGATAACTTATTTATGTATATACTTTTTTCTTTTGTAAATACATACTTCAAATAGGGTGTCCCAGAAATCAACGTCAAGCCGAAAACGGGCGATGGGCCAAGTCATGACAGTTATGAGAAAAATATAAAAAAAAATATTTGTCATGTACTTTTCAAATTATAGGTATTACAAAAAATACAGAAAAACTGACACCCTGTGATGATCTTTTAAGTCCTGTGACTACAAATATTAACTATTCGTGAAACTTTTTTCTGTAATGTAACCATGAATAACCCTTCTGTAAAATACAATTCAAAATTAAATCATAACTGCCTTAGTTTTAAATAAAATGTTGATTTTTGGTCAACATTTAATTTAAAATAATAACATCACCCAACTTTAACCGACTGTACCGTAAAAAAAATGTACTACACTACTTTGGCAAGTAACTTAAAAAGATGGCGCATTTAGTCAGGATTCCAAAATGGTATGATACTTGCTAGAGTACTCCATAAATTTGGAAAAAAAAATTGTTATCTTAACTAAACCCGATTTCTTGACAATTTTATTTAATTAGATAAAATGTTTGTAACCTTTAAATTATGGACTTAAAAATGCCTACGCTGCGTTTTTAAGTCGCTCACAATTCACAGGTACAAGTACATACCATTTCTACAATGTAAATGAAATAGATAGAGCCGCTACCTTGTCGAAAGAGTAATAACCATTTGTTCGTTTTAGGAGCAAGTTTGAAATAAAATTCAGTCATTGGATTTCTTCAGTCATGATTTTAATTTAATTACATCAAGGATTTACAGCAAATGTTCAACCTTTTTGTCTTCAGCTGTAATGCAAGCTCTACATCTCCTTAAAAATGACCGTGTAAATAGACGGGCGTATCTTCTCGAGTTAATTTAAAGCTTGCAGTAAAGCTGAAGGCAAACAGTTTGAACATTTGCTGTAAATCCTTGATGTATTTAAATTAAAATCAATCAATTAACAAATTACTTGATAACCCATGGTTATTACTATTTCGACAAGATGGTTGCTCTATCTGTTTCACTTACATTGTCGAAATGGTATGTACTTTTACCTGTGAATTGTGAGCGACTTAAAAACGCAGCATAGACATTTTTAAGTCCATAATTTAAAGGTTACAAACATTTTATCTTTTTAAATAAAATTGTCATGAAATCCGGCTTAGTTAAGAAAACCAGTTTTTTTTTCCAAAATTAAAGAGTACTCTAGCAAGTGTTATACTATTTTGGAATCCTGACTAAATGCGCCATCTTTTAAAGTTACTTGCCAAAATAGTGTAGTACATTTTTTTTACGGTACAGTCGGTTAAAGTTGGGTGATGTAATTATTTTAAATTAAATGTTGGCCAAAAATCAACATTTTATTTAAAACTGAGGCAGTTATGATTTAATTTTGAATTGTATTTTACAGGAGGGTTATTCATGGTTACATTACAGAAAAAAGTTTCATGAATAGTTAATATTTGTAGTCACAGGACTTAAAAGATCATCACAGGGTGTCAGTTTTTCTGTCTTTTTGTAATACCTATAATTCGAAAAGTACATGACAAATTTTTTTTTTTATATTTTTCTCATAACTCTCATGACTTGACCCATCGCCCGTTTTTGGCTTGACGTTGATTTCTGGGACACCCTGTATAATAACACTCAGACAGAACAAACACTATGTTCATCACACAAATATTTGTTCGCGGTGGGGATCGAACCCACTACGGTGCAGAAGGCAGAGCTATTATACTGCGTTTACATTTAGGCATTCGCGCTGCCATTCGCGTGGACAGAAATGTTGCCGTCCATATGTCTGCGGCAGCGTCGCCGGCAACGTGTGTTCACGCAACACGGGCAACGCGAGCGGTAACGCGAGAGGACATGGAAGTGGCCTGTTTACGTTCTCGCATTGCCTAAGTCCCTGCTCATGTCTCTGCACATTTCCACGGACATGAGCTGAGTGTTAACGGGTATTACAAACTGAACTGGCTGTCGGGTATCTTTTTAAAAAGCTATTTTATAAACGGTTCAAAGCGAGTATTGGTGAACTTTGGAACTAGAGTTTTCCTCAAAATGCACGTAACGAAGTGCGTAATGAAATCGAATATTGCGTGATTAAGGAAATTGCTGTTTGTTATTTGTTCTCAGAAATAAACGAGCATTTTCTTTAATTGATTCAGTAGACAGTTAAATAAATTTCAGCTTTTCCTACGTAAAACAAATTTCTTTCAGTGATAAGGCCGCCTAATTACTTCATGAAGCCACTTTACTTTATTATGAGCATAGAGTCCTAAGGAAAATGGATGCTAGGTTAATTGCGGTATTACGACCGTACCTTACCATATTATGCGGTATTGCGGTATTACATATTAGTATCATAGCTCTTAAAAAAAATTGGTTAAAAAAACCAAGCAGTAAGTTTGTAGCTTGGTGGAGTGGATTTGGCACCTTAGATGTCATTTTCAACTTTTCTTTTTTGGCTACTATGGCTATTTTCATAATTTCTACCTCAGTTATTATTGGTCATGCAATTGAAAAATACCATATTTCGTTTTCTAGCATTTTGGGAAGCAAGAGTAGTAGAGCTCTTGAAGGGCTCGTCCGGGAAAGTACTACCACCATGCCTTTTCCTGCCGCCAAGCAGCGTTGCTGTGTTTCGGTTTGAAGAATGTGATTGCCAGTGAAATTACATATATAATACCTACTTATATACTTTTATGCAACGAAAGGTGGATTTTATCATCAAAAAATTGCAAAAATAACTAAGGAATAATTTATTTCCTTTCAAATTAACAGATTTAAAACAAATTTCTTGTTGGTAGCTTTACTCATCTTCTTTTATCGCCGACTGTACCACTTATCTATAGCACCCAGTAACCTCATTCCAAGCTTAATTCCGTAATCCAACCCTCAGAAAAAGGTATTGCATTGAAATTTATACACAAATCCTGAATACAGGACGCAAAAGCACTAACCCAAATTTATTTACAGGAATCTTTTCAACCTGAAGATGCGTATAATTATAAAATCTTTACTCCACGGTTGAATAGTCCGTGCTACAAACTTTTCAAGCGAAACTCAGCTTTATATGTAGAATGTTAAGGTTGTTTAAAGTTTTACAAAAGCATATTCATATGGAGTGAGATGTTGGTAGCACAATAGTGCATGAAGAGTCATTAGGGCGGGATCTGAGTGGTAAGTTCTGTTTGGGACGTGTTCATGTAGGACAAAGCTTTGCGATATAAGTTTTGTTTCGGTACACCTGTGAAAGAAAGAATAAAGTACTAAATAAATAAATACATTTAAGTGGACTTTTCATACAACACTGAGAACCAGATAGCTGATAACATATACCTATAATACTTACTTATTATTTTTGTTAATACATACTTATGATATACAAGCTGGTGCCCGCGACTTCGTCTGCGCAGGATTAGTCACACAATATCTTTATAAATTGTAGCCTATGTGTTATATATATATAGGGTACTCTTAACCTGGCCCTTCTCTAGAACGTCTGCTATCTGATCGAGATACGTTCGCCTAGGTCTTCCCCTCCCAACATTCCCATTTACGCTCGCCTGATGCACCTGTTTCGTTAATCTCCTTTCATCCATCCTCTCCACATGCCCAAACCATCTTAACATACCTTTCTCGACCCTCATCACTACGTCTTCTTTCACTCCACATTTCTCTCTAATTACACTGTTCCTCACTCTATCACTCAAATTCACACCACACATACTACGTAACGCTCTCATCTCTATTAAATAATTAATTACTTCAGTAATTAAATATAATTAAATAAAAAAGTGGGAGTGTGAAGTTGTTTGACGTATGTTTTAAGAGTAGTAGAGATCTTTGTGAAGGGCTCGTCCGGGGAAGTACTACCACCACGCCTTTTTCTGCCGCCAAGCAGCAACGCTGTGTTTCGGTTTGAAGAGTGTGGTTGCCGGTGTAATTACAGGCACATGAGGCTTAACACCTCTATGCCTCAAGTTGATGGACGCAGAGCAGTGCATCGTAGGGCACGTTCCTATTGTGTGAGACTTAAGAAGCAATGCTTTGCTATAGGTGATGGTTACTGTAGTGTCTAACAATATACTATGCGCGCTGACTGGGGAGGCAAGCGTGGGCGGGTAGCTATTAAACACGCGGTCGTCGTGTGGCACTCAATTCCAGCCAGCCGAACCAGGCAGACGTTAGCGTTACTCTAACATAAGTGTTTTCTTTGGTACCCAAGCAACCTGTACAGTACAGTTACGACTTAACATCAGGTGGGCCATCTGCTTGTTCCTAAAAGCTACTGCTAGTTGAATAAAAAAAAATGAACCAACAATAAACCAACAAAATAACCCAAGAAGAAAACTCGCAAAAAACGGTCGCGGCTTCATAATATGCTCTCGAAACTCTCTTTGCATTTAATTGGTCTGTGAGAAACACCCAATCGTAATAACACCCGCATTTTCTTTCAAAGCGCGAGCAAAGATATTCCATTATTATTTACATTTTGACGAATCGATTCGATAAGACAGCCGACAGCCGAGTCAAGAGGTCTTGTCTTAGGCTGGTTGTTCGAGAACATTCGAGAACCATTCCAGTGGAGTGCGAAATCAAACGAAACACCGAGTGTCGATGGCACTCGGTGAAGAAGTGGGGGGAGGGGGGGCATCTCATGAAAGATAAAACAAACGCGTACACAATACTTATTACTTTGAAAGGATTTTGTAACCTATTAACGGATTATTTTGTGACACGACTCAGGAGACGAATACGACAAATATACCACCCATTACCAGCCCTCCATACACTAAGCGCTGAAAGATGCTGACACTTGAAAATGACTGTTTGTCTGTGTGTTTGTAAGGAGGTTCGTGTCAAGAAAATAAATATGAAACCCAAAGTTCAGGTATTCTACATATACTAGCATTTTCTTTTGGCTGGTATAACCTGCTATTGTCGTCTCTCATGTGTTGCCAGCCTCCTCTGTCCTGTGTTTCCTGCGACCTTCACGACGTCGTTTATACTCGTAAACAATGCGATAGTCTAGGAATAGGTATATATACGGGATAAATAAATAAATATATACCTCTTCGTTCTATGTTTATCTCCTGACATACTCCAATCTTTATATGCCTATTTTTCCAGATGTAATTTTTAAAACCCAATATCTATCTCATAATTTGCAGGTCTTGCATCATCAACAAAATTTCATCAACGTATGCGGGTAGTTTCATATCATGCTAATATCGCACATTACGAGTGCAGGCTTGGCGTATGGTTTAAATAGAAGCGGGAAGCTTAGCATTCTTTATTTAGATTAGATGAAATTAGTAGATTACTTCTTAGATTCGACTTAGATTTCCTGAAAATATCATAAAACTTGGCTATTTTTGTAGGTTACCTAATTATATATTATCCAAACAAGTCTTTCAAACAAGATGGAAAACTTGTTTGTTAGTTTAAAGTAGTAGATCTCTTTGTGAAGGGCTCGTCCGGGGAAGTACTACCACCACGCCTTTTTCTGCCGCCAAGCAGCAACGCTGTGTTTTGGTTTGAAGAGTGTGGTTACCGGTGTAATTACAGGCACATGAGGCTCAACATTCTGTATGCCTCACGTTGATGGACGCAGGGCAGTGCATCGTAGGGACGTTCCTGTTGTGCGTGACTTACGAGGCAATACTTTGTTATAGGTGATGGTTACCACTTAACATCAGGTGAGCCATCTGCTTGTTTCATCAGCTAGAGGTATTGACAAAAAAAAACTTATGCAAAACTTGGTTTTTGCAATTTTTTATAACTTTCAGTGATTTAATATTCATTAAAATATCAAAATGTGCGAGTCAGAAGTTGTTTGACGGTTGTCCCCTAAAAAGAAGTTGTAGACCCTCGACCAGTTTCTGCCCGCTTGCTTCCAAAACTGAAAAAAGCATAATAGAGATTTTTTTGTATACCATAAGCAGCAATAGTTATTTGGGGATTATGTAAGTCCAAGTTCATCTCTAATACTATAAGACTCAAAGTCCTGACTGACTGACTGACTGACTGACTGACTGACTGACATATAGACAACGCACAGCCTAAACCGCTGGTCCTAGAGACTTGAAATTTGAGGAGTACATAGCTCTTATGGCGTAGAGGTGCACTAAGAAGGGATTTTTGGAAATTCAACCCCTAAGGGTGTAAAAAGGGATGAAAACGTTTGTATGAAAAATTGTATTCCTTGAACCTACAAACTTGAAACTTGGAGTACATATACTTCAAAGCAAAAAAATAGGAAAGGCATTTTTAGTTTTGTAAAACTACCCTTAGTAAATGTGCAAAGGGATGTAAAAGTTTGTAAGGGAGTTTTTTGACCGATGGTCCTAGAGACTTGAAATTTGAAGAGTACATAGGTCTTATGACGTAGAGGTGTACTAAGAAGGGGTTTTTGAAAATTCAACCCCTAAGGGTGTAAAAAGGGATGAAAGCGTTTGTATGAAAAATTGTATTCCTTGAACCTACAAACTTGAAACTTGGAGTACATATACCTCAAAGCAAAAAAATAGGAAAGGCATTTTTAGTTTTTTAAAACTACCCTTAATAAGTGTGCAAAGGGATGTAAAAGTTTGTATGGGAGTTTTTTGACCGATGGTCCTAGAGACTTGAAATTTGAAGAGTACACAGGTCTTATGACGTAGAGGTGTACAAAGAAGGGGTTTTTGGAAATTCAACCCCTAAGGGTGTAAAAAGGGATGAAAGCGTTTGTATGAAAAATTGTATTCCTTGAACCTACATACTTGAAACTTGGAGAACATATACCTCAAAGCAAAAAAATAGGAAAGGCATTTTTAGTTTTTTAAAACTACCCTTAATAAGTGTGCAAAGGGATGTAAAAGTTTGTATGGGAGTTTTTTGACCGATGGTCCTAGAGCCTTGAAATTTGAAGAGTACACAGGTCTTATGACGTAGAGGTGTACAAAGAAGGGGTTTTTGGAAATTCAACCCCTAAGGGTGTAAAAAGGGATGAAAGCGTTTGTATGAAAAATTGTATTCCTTGAACCTACAAACTTGAAACTTGGAGTACATATACTTCAAAGCAAAAAAATAGGAAAGGCATTTTTAGTTTTGTAAAACTACCCTTAGTAAATGTGCAAAGGGATGTAAAAGTTTGTAAGGGAGTTTTTTGACCGATGGTCCTAGAGACTTGAAATTTGAAGAGTACATAGGTCTTATGACGTAGAGGTGTACTAAGAAGGGGTTTTTGAAAATTCAACCCCTAAGGGTGTAAAAAGGGATGAAAGCGTTTGTATGAAAAATTGTATTCCTTGAACCTACAAACTTGAAACTTGGAGTACATATACTTCAAAGCAAAAAAATAGGAAAGGCGTTATTAGTTTTTTTAAACTACCCTTAATAAGTGTGCAAAGGGATGTAAAAGTTTGTATGGGAGTTTTTTTACCGATGGTCCTAGAGACTTGAAATTTGAAGAGTACATAGGTCTTATGACGTAGAGGTGTACTAAGAAGGGGGTTTTGGAAATTCAACCCCAAGGGGTGTAAAAGGGTTGTAAACGTTTGCATGAAAAATAGTATACCTTGAACCTACAAACTTGAAACTTGGAGTATATGAACTTTTAGGCAAAAAAATAGGAAAGGCTTTTTTAATTTTTTAAAACTACCCATAATAAGCGTGCAAAGGGATGTCAAAGTTTGTATGGGAGATTTTTAACGCATAGTGCGATTGATTTCAAACTTGAAGTAAATATACTCCACAATAAATAATTTAAAATCACGTTTTCTATATTTTAAAACTACCCCTGCAAAGTTTCAAGGTTTGTATGGGAGATTTTTAACTGTAACTGTGTAATTAACTTCAAACTAAAAGAAAATGTGTTCTGTGGATAAATAACATAAAGACGTTACCCTCCTTCGTTGCGCTCGAGTAAAAAGAATACAACGAGGCGTCAATGTTCTAAAAACGGGAATCTTGAGTTGGTACGAAGAGATCTGAGGGTACCTATCTACCGTGCCTGTGGATCAATGTCGTGAAGCTGTTTCGTTTCGTTTGCTTTTGGGGTAGAAACTAGGAACAAATAAGTACATATTTTCCGTGTAAGGTTGTCTTTGTTGTATTTGTCATGTTTGTGCTAAACTCAGTACCTATACCTACCTACCTAATATAGGTAATGTACGCCTATAGGTATCCCTTATACCTACGTAGGTATTTAAAATCCTACCCTAATAATAGTACGTATTTAAAATTCATACCCTAATAATATACAAATCAATGCGAAAGTTACGATGATTGGATGTTTGTGGTTCAATCACGGTTCACCACTTCAACGCGTGCGAAGCCGCGGGAAGCCACTAGTTCTAAAATATACAAGGGATCGAAAGGAGCCTACTTGCGGCGCACTTTAAATCCTTCCACCACACTGTTTCTAAAGAAACTAGTGACACGATATAAGGCCATGATTTCTCTATTTGCTTGTACCCTGTATGAATTTTTAAACTCAAAACGAAAATGTACGTCACTCGACGTCGTCGTCATGTGGCCGCCGGAAACGATTCCGTGACGTTTTTTCACTAACAAACTTATGAGAAAAAGTTTTTTAAATGCATAACTTTCCACAAGCTAAACTCAACTCTGCAACCGAAGCCACAAAGAAGTTTTTAGCATAACCACTTGGTATGTAAAGGTGAAAATGTAGGTTGCAGTGACAGGTCGTACTTTCAGTTAATTAGTACGATTTGCAATTTTTTCATACATTTTTAAAACTACCTTCCCTTTGAACAGTCGCGATGTTGTTTATAAACATTAATTTCTGCTTTTTGCCGGCTTCATTTGAATGTTGATGAATTAATTTAGGAGAAAAAATGTTTCGGCTTTGCAAACTTACAGCTGTGTTAGGTGGAACCATTTTATTTAAGGTTTAAAGGCTTTATAATCGTACCGTTTTTGATATATTTGCTAAATTAGTTCATCACGCTTAGCTTTGTGCATGCACAGTTATTTATTACTTCGTTTGGGTAAAGGAACACCGTGAGAAAACCAGGAAGTTACATTGAAGATTTACTGTGATGTATTTTATCGATATGTACAATATAAGGATTTATCCATTTTTGAATACCTTAACCTGTTTTTCTTTAGTTAGAGAAAAACAAACGCTCTTGATACTTATGCTTCTGCGCCGTAGGCCGTGGGTTCGATTGCCACCGAGAACAAACATTTGTGTGATGAACAGTGATGTTTATTCTCCGTCTGGGTGTTATTATTAATTATAAGTGTGTATTTACAAAAGTACCTATGTTATGTATTATATCAGCTATCTGGTTCCCATATTACAAGCTTTGGCTTAGTTTGGGGCTAGATAGTGTTGTGTGGAAAGTCCACCAATATTTATTTATTTCTTTATGCTCATAATTTTCCAGGATTTTTTTTCTCCATCTTCCCACAACACTCGCAATATCAATTGACGAGCCACTTCTTCCAGCTCAATATTATCACCAGCCCAAAGAAGAAGAAAGACTTTCCCCATACATCCCCAGGAAGAATAATTTTAACCTTTTATCCATTGACTTACCACAACCTTTACGAAAATATTAATCGATTAAGACCCATTTCAAAGTTAAAATCGTCACACCCTTTATCAAAATCTTTATTCGATAATTTGAAATTCGAATAAATCTACTGGATCGTTATCATGAAAGATTTACGTTCACCCCAAATTGGAACCGATGTGAATCGACTTCGAAAGGTCCGGACTTGCCATTCGAAAAGAACAATTAAAAAAGTAAAGATAAATTAGTATTCGATGAATGCCTAATGGCTCCCGCCATTAGAGGGTTTTGAGTTTTCTGAATAATTTTTAAAAAGAAAAAATCACTACTCCCAGTTAAAGTTTGAACGCGAACGGAGATGTAGAGTTTATACAAATGCCTCGAAAAATTCAAATGTTAAGCCCATAAAGTTTTATTTCTGTAAAACCTTAAAAACAATCAATTAAATTTCTTTTAAAAACAGCTATCAAAACATTAATTACGAGCCCAAATGCCACATAATTGAATCTGAGTGGATACTTATGAAAAAAATTACAAAAGAACTATGCCTAATGCTTATTGCCTGGTAACGATGGTAGTCTCTGGCATTTTAGTATTAAATCAAAATCAAAACGGTCTTTTTTCAGTACAATCTTAAGGATCACTTTGAAACGCCTGTTCCTCGTGACCAAAGCCTAGAAGAACAAGCAAGAAACTTACGTCTTGATAAGAAAATAGTAAGTACCAAAAATTTACAGCCTTGACAGCTCAGTTGGTAGTAGATCTGCCTTCTGCACCGTAGGCCGTGGGTTCGATTCTCTCCAAGAACAAACATTTGTGTGATTAATATAGATGTTTGTTCTCTGTCTGGGTGTTAATACATATTGTTGCGCCGGACGCCTAGCAACTTGTTTCGTTATTTATCCTGACGTACAGGTGTTTTCAGAAGGCTGAAATATGTTTTCAGCCGTTGCCAGAAGAGGCTCTGTCACCTCCCAGTTGATTACAATTTCGACCAAGTTGCCGTGGTTTTCAGGCGCCTGAAACATGTTTTCAGTCCGTTTCAGGCTATTACCCATCGATCCATGCAATATCCTGAAAACCCTTTTTCAGGCGTTTTCAGGACCCCTTATGGACCTTCGAAGGACATTTCACTATAGAGCCATATTTGCATAGGAGTGACAGAGATAGCACTACTAGAAAAAGATAGCAGACCTTCGAATATTCTAGACTACTGTTCTAGAATCAATCGAAGGAAATGAACGAGAGCTATTACTGTGGAAAGAGATGCAAGTATGGTCTAGTATGATCCAGAACATTCTCGGGTTAGCTGCGTCGTATATAAAGCCAGTCGGCGAGAGCGACAGGCAGTCAGTTCGGTGAGATGGCTCGAGAAGAGAGTCAGTTCGTTTTGTGGAGACGACTCGAGAAGAGAGTCACTTCGAGGGAATGGCTCAGGAAGAAGTGTGTTGGAAGAAGTGGATAAAGGAAGATAACTAGTGTTGTTAAGTGATAGTTGAGTGATAATTAAGTGTGTTAAGTAGTGTTTTAGTTATGTAAAGTGTTAGTGTAAATAAATAAGTCATCTCTTGGATTATTATTGTGCATTTTCTATCCATACGAACCCCGAGCTCGTAACAATATTATAAGTATGTATTTACAAAAAAAGTATATAATGTATTATATCAGCTACTTATATTACAAGCTTTGGATTAGTTTGGTGCTAGATGGTGCTGTGTGGAAAGTCCAGCATTATTTATTTATTTAACTGTACCAGACATTGGTATTTTGGTACAGAATGTAGGAAGAACCAGTATGTACCGGATGGAATTTGGTACAGGAAGTATGTCGTTTCCATAAAATCTAATTCTCCGACAGAAGCTGGTGCTGCTCAGCGGTCTATTCCTCACTTACTTTTTAATATCCGCGAGTTTTCAGCTCATTTGGACTTCACCGAGTACTTTGTAATAACTACCGTTCCTTAATTAAACTAACATTTCTACTTTTTATCGGGTCTGTAGTAATGGTCAGATCGAGATCGGCAAGTTTATAAAAAAAACATCATGAAGCCCATAGAGCTAAATATAAAGGTATGTCTTTGAGTAATGCTCATGCACGGTAGACATACTCCTAGATATCTCCAGCATACTAGATTATACATGGTATTCCAATACTTGTGTATGTAAACTTCAGGGGGCTAAAGTACCCATCAATATGAATAACTTTTTATAAGTAACCAACACTGTGAACGCGAAAAAAAAACAGCTATTTCATACATTTTAGCCAGGTAGGTATTGAACTTTTGTATGAAACAGTTGTTTTTTCCGAGTCCACAGTGTAGGTTCCTTAGAAAAAGTTATTCATATTGTTGGGTACTTTAGCCCCCTGAAGTTTATATACACAAGTATTGGAACACCTTGTATAATTTCTAAGAGGGATACTATACAATAATTTATAAATTAAACCATTTTACTAGTCAGAGGAGAAATTACAAGAAAGGTACATACGATTTTACCCGGGTATAAAGTATTAAGTAATATAAATATATGAATCTAATTATTTATGATTCTATATAATTAAGGAAGGGAAGACGTTCTATAGCTCAGGTAGTTCGAGGAACTCATCGAAGCTGTAGAATGTCATCTCCAATTTCTTCAGTTTAGATTTAAATATCGCTGTGGAAGCAGCAACTCTGATACCTTTGGCATTCTGGATAGTCGGAGGTACGTCGTAAGATTTTGCAGACACTTGCCAAATTTTATACTCGTCAATCTTTATTTGTCAAATTAAAGATACGTCAAATCTCAGACGAAATATTTCATCCAAGCATCAAATCCTTGATTTATCAAACTAGAGACTTAGAGACTGATCCACTCAGATCTCCGCCTTTTTGTTTTAAGTCTATAACAACTTGACATTGGCAAATTCGTGGCAAACCCTATCGGCCACTGAACAGCCACAAATAAAAGAAGAAGAAGAAGACTGATCCAAACATGGAGGTATTATACTAGTCTAAGGATCCAAACCTAAATTTGTCAAATACATGATTGTAGTCCATGCCTGTAAAAAGCCTTCATGTTTTCAAAAGAGGTTAACCCACTCCACCTAAGTTCGTTCTGTCAGATCATTGACAACATCATTCCAAAATCTATCAGTGTCATTCATCATCAAAACTCGAGAATTAATGTTTTAATTGTATTTAGCGTGGTAAATGGAAGGGTATGGATACCCATACGCGCCAGGTTTTCAGGCGATGCGTCCTCCTGAAACTCAGTACCTTGATCATGGCGACGGGTATGGGGAGTACTATGGAATGGGGCCGGTGGCCGAGGATCTTGGACGGAGGTTAGATTTGGAAGTAGAGCGCAGGTTTACATGGCTAGGCTACGTTTACACTACATACATAAAAGGCATGATTCTCATAAAGGTAGAGAACACGGATTTCTACTTGCTACGATCTTTATATACCTTTTTGGTTCCATTTACTCTCTTATCATTCTTCATAAATTCCCGTCGGCTTAGGGGGCTTATTCCACAATCCCCCTGCGATCAACCCCTGCGAAGGGGGTTTCTGGACTTTTTGTCTAGAAATCCCCTTCCAGCTCTCAAAAGAGAGGCAAAGGGGATTTCTGGACAAAGGTACTCTTGACGCCTTTCTCTACACGTTTACAACACGCGTTTACACTAACCATATTATTAGCCGCTGTTGTTGAAAGTTATCTCATCCAATTGAAGTCAGATTTCTTTGTTATTCAAGTTATTTAAACTTAGACACCAAGAAAACCTTGTTTATCATGCCAGGGGCCAGTCCAATTTATTTTGGCTAACTAATTAATAACTGTATAGTGCGGTAGTTGGGAACCCACCGCACTAACCAGTTATTTATGCTAAATTTGCGTGAATAGAATCTGACAGCTCTCACAGTTCAGTTGGTCAGCAACGCCTTTTTCTCCCGCCAAGCAGCGTTGCTGTGTTTCGGTGTAAAGAGTGTGGTTGCCGGTGTAATTACAGACACATGAGGCTTAGCATCTGTATGCCTCAAGTTGATAGACGCAGGGCAGTGCATCGTAGGGCACGTTCCTATCGTTGAAAGGTTATGGTTACCAATTAACATCAGGTGGGCCATTTGCTTGTTCCATCAGCTAGTTGTATAAAAAAAAATGCAGAAGTAGCTATTTTAGCTATATCAACATGCCCAGATAACACCAACCCTTTTAAATTTCAGACCGAGTAGATCGAAGCATCGCTTACGCAAGAATAAGTCCAGGTCTAGGAGTGGAAGTCACTCGAAGTCCCGATCCCGGTCTCGATCTCGGTCTAAGTCTAAATCTAGAAGCTGCAGCCGTACTCGCTCTGGCAGCAGACAACGGGACATCAGTTTCCGAGAACCAGGGTTCTTTGATGCTTTTCGAGTCATGTATCTAACTCGTGAGTATGAAATTTGATCATGAATTATTTAAAAAATCAGAAATTCTGACGCCTTCTTCTATTAACCTTCCTGTTCCAATAATTTTCCTTAAACTACTCTTGGCAACTCATGGCTTTTATTTATCACCACAACCATCACTTTCACTTCTTGAAAACCGATTCTATTCATATCAAAATTAATATTTTTCTTTGCCACAGCCAGCAAGCACAGAAAGAACACGACCAAATACCTAGCAACGAAGAAGCGGCAGGACCGCGTCCAGGAGTACCTGAAGAGTGACGGACTCGGCTCGAAGCGGTGGCTGTTCTACCCTCGGGCCAACAAGAGCGACCCGGGTGTTGAAGCTGGTAATAACTTCCAAAGATTTTAAATATTTAGAGTTATGAGGAGATAATAATATGGAGTACTCACTTCATAACCGAAGATCGTGGTCACTTGAAGATGTCTTTCAGCGCTTTCTATTGGTGGCCATTCGGATCACATCGTAGAACTGGCACCTACCCTCTTTGAGCTAGTCCCTCCTTCTAGTTGGGGACCTACCGCGAGAACGCTTTCCCTCCACGTTACCAACGATGACCATTTTTTCAAGGTTTCCGTCGCCGCGTCTTGCTATGTGACCGAAGTAAGAAAGTATCCGGCGGTGACAGATCGTGGATAGCCTATCCTTAACTTTCAGCTTCGTAAGAATACGTTGGTGCGTTTTGCGCACATTTGAACATTGGAATACTAACTACTGCGAAATGTGACTACCCTCCTTGATGCCCTCAAAAGATTTGGAGATCGAACTTGGTACAAAGAGATCTGAAAAGATATTTACCGTGCCGGGATTCAAAGTCGTGAGGCTGTTTCAATTTTTTTTTCTGTTCATCAGGAGGGTGTTGAACCCGCCTCTGAGACTTGGACAGCTTAGAGAGAAATTGAGAAAAGTCATGCCTTTTCAGTCCATCCTACCATGCAGGGTCTTATCACTACTGAGTCAATGTCTGCGTATAGAGAGGAATGGAGAAAGGTCATCGCGTTGTTTCATTCTAATAACGTGAAATACTTGCAGGAATTAAATAACAGTTTCCTTATTATGGGAAAGACGGTGCTGCACTTTACCACGTCAATTCATTTTGTTATAGCCATGTCGTACATAAATATATGTATATACCTTCAAATTGCTGATGAAACAAGCAGATGGCCCACCTGATGTTAAGTGGTAACCGTCACCTTAGCATAGCCTTGCAAATCACGCACGATAGAAACGTGCCCTTCGATGCACTGCCTGCCTCCATCAACTGGAGGCATACCGGCGCTAAGCCTCATGTGCCTGTAATTACACCAAATTAAAAATTGGTACAAAGAATGATTTCGGGTCTTCTCTATCCACTGATGTCCCACGATCTTCTCAATGTCGTATACCCATACTACATTGAGAAGATCGTGGAAGAAGATCGTCAAAAATATAATTATGAAGCCTGAGCTGCTTTAAATAATTGCATATTTTTGCAGTTCCAGTGGAGTCCCGAGACAGCTGCGACCAGCGCGTGAAGATCGACGGAGACTTCTTCCGCAAATACAAGAGGAGCAGGAAGGTGGACAGTGACGCTCCCATCCGCAAGCTGAAGCGGTGGGAGCTGATATTTTATAAGAAGCTAGGGTTCATTCAGGCTGTTTGATTTTCGATTATAGTTTATTTACTCGTATGTTGCTTGAATTTTGTTTTCACTTTTCTTGTCGTGTCACTAGGTTCTTTCGAAAGAAGGTGAAAGGATTTTAAGTGCACCTCAAGGCACATGACACATACGCTTAAGAACTTTTGAGGTTCTACGACATGCTGGGCAATTTTTAGAACAGAAAAACCTATTGGTACACTACTGGTTTTGAACCCACATCCTTAAAACGGAAAGCGGGTCCGCTACAACTAGTCCATCAGTGCTCTTACCTTCGGTTAGTCCTTAATATGTAGTTCCTAATTATGAGATGTTTAGAACACTAACACGTTTTCTCACGATGTTTTCCTTCGCCGTTTGCGAGCACCCATGGCATAATATTTTTTTAAAGAGAAAAATACATTGGTGCATGACCGGTTTCGAACCCACGACCTTACGATCAGAAAAGGTAGTCACTCCCACTAGACTGCCACAGATGCGTCAGACTATTGTATATATCTATAAGACACGTATTGTTGGATATCTGCTGTTGAATTGAGGGTAGATTGGTTATTCATCACCGAATTCAAATCGACGGTGCGCCGCTGGCATAGCGGCAGGAAGCCTTAGCGCGTTAAGCTGGACGGACGTTCTTTCCCTCTCATTTTTTAACCGTGTCGAACCCTCATCGTTAGACGTTCTAAAACCTGTATAGTGCTTGTAGACCCACTGCTGTGTAGTGTGCTTCTTCTGAGACCAGTTGAACCTAGGTCAGCCGTGCTAACCCTGAAAATCTACCTGAACTCTGCGGCGTGCCGTGCACGCCTGAAGCCAAGCTTGGGCCACCTGGAGTCGAATAGAGGTAGGTGGTGTTCAATAGCCTTCTTGGAGCCAGCAGGAACGAACGTTTTCCACCCACATATACTTAACATACATTCTACCAAATTCACAAAAGCCTGCCAGTAAAATTTCTCTTAAAAAAGATTGTAAAACCGCACACGTATGATATAATTATTTTTACACTAAATGGTAAAATACAAAACAACGATTAGGATAACAATGTCTACCCAGTCATAAATAAATTAGGTATGAGACATCCCACATTGTTCAATCCGGAATTAGCATCTCAATTTAAATAAGCTTATTTACTCGAGACGTATAAATCTTTAATCCCCTACAATTTTACCCTCTCGATATTCGACGTTCAAAATTACTTAGAGTAAACTTAGATTTAGAAAAGGGAAGATATGGTGTTTGGAACAGTATGAAAGTAGGTCCATTGAACCAGTTTTTTTTATTTTCAGTAATGTTTTCTTTTCAATTTTAAATGAAAGAATGTTTTATTTAATTGAATAAATTTATAACGAATCTGGTCCGATATCGATGAAAATTTTCACTGATGTTTAGAAGATGATATTGAAAAGATACATTGTATAATATACAAAAAAATTGCATCTCTTAAATTTTTTTTTACGATACATATCCTCCTCCTCGCGTCGTGTTCCTCATTACTGAGGGTCGTGATTCCCCCGACGTTGAGCCATTACTGATTTGACGATGGTCCGCCATCTATGCCTGTCTTTGGCATTGTGAAGAGCATCGTGTAACTTAGTATTAAGTGATGAGCGGATTTGGTCAGACCATCTAAGTGGACTTCGACCCCTCGGGCGCTTGCCGTCGACCTTTCCAGTAACCATAAGTTGTTCCAGGTTGTTTCCATCTTTCCGAGCGATGTGGCCGAAAAACTCCAAAATTCGTCGCAGGCAGGTGGTGGAAAGCCTGGTGCTTATATTTAGTTCATGGAGTATGAATATATATATGAGTATGGAGTATACATATAATAATTTCATTAAAAATGTTGACAAATTTTCCAAGTTCTTATATTACCTTTGGAGCTCTTGTATTTTTTTTCACCACACTGATTTTTCTGCTAATTTAGCGCATCCCACTCGCGTGATATATCTCCGCACACCCTCACGGTGCCTATTAGGGTATACAAGCGTACAACATTCGGAATAGTTCCCCTAGCGGCATGCACAGAACTTCTTCATCGTTCTGCATCCAAATTACCTCGGGGAATAACCGACAGACACACGTGGACTAGCTTTAACTGGATGCGACATGCAACTGTAGTCTTGAAATAAAAAAAATCGGCCAAGTGCGGACTCGCGCACGAAGGGTTCCGTACCATCTATAAAAAGGGCTAAACAATCTTAAAAAATAATGTTTTTAGGGTTCCGTACCAAAAGGGTAAAACGGGACTAAAAAACAGAATAAAATAAATATTTAAGGGGGCTCCCATACAACAAACGTGATTTTTTTGCCTTTTTTATAGATAATAGTATGGAACCCTTCATACGCCAGTCCGACTCGCACTTGGCCGCTTTTTTTTTTATTTGAGTTTCGTAAGTATCGCTTCCATTTAAAAACGACTCTTTGCTAAATTGTGCTACTGAGGGAACACAAAGGCTCACACGGTAGTAAGACCTGTAACTTATTATCTTATTTAGTAAGTATTGTTCCAAACTCGCCCTTCGCATAATTAAGTATGGAATTTCAAAGGACTGAAGGTAACTGAGTGTATTTTAACCGAATTTCTTGAATTTACCAAAGTCTGCAAGCTGCAACTCAATTCAATACAAATGCAAATCTTCTTTGACTTTATTGATCGAGTGAGCGAAGCGAACGAAGATCTTAGTTTCAACTTGGGCGATTTGGCATTTTATGTATGTATGTATGTATGTATGTATGTTTGTCTGGCGATAACTTTAGAACCGTTGATCCGATCTGCATGAAATTTGATATGTCGATAGCTTGTACTTGAGAAATTTACTTTTTTGAGATATGGGGTTTTTTAAGAGGGCAAAAATAAAAAAAGTTACATAAAAAAATCAAGTTACATGTCATATGCAAGGGCTTTGTTTGGACATTCCAAAACAATTTATACTTTTTTTTTGGGACGCTCGGTTTTCGAGATAAAATTTAAAAAGTTAAATTTAGATAACCAGCGATCCAAGAGCTCCCTTCTCTAAGAGTTTCGTTGACATCAAGGTTTTTCTACTGGTCGGCCAGTTCTTTTGATTTTCCTTATTTTTTTTTCTTGAAATAAATTAAAGAGGTACTCAGTTCTCATAAAATGGTGACGACGACCAGGTCTGATGATGGAGTCAAGGTCTGTTCAACGGAACTCTTCAATAAATAGGCCAATAGAGTTGAAACTTGGTAACCATACCAAGTTAGTAGGCGGTAGTCAGAAAAAAGTCCAAAGATAATGTTTGGACTTGCCTCTGACTACTACCGACTCAAAGTTTTGATGCGTTCGTCGGGTCGCATCACGAGATCTCAGTTCGGGGCGAACTACTAGTTACCCAAGTGTCGAAGGCAACCGGGTTATGTGTTTGGCGTGTATCTATCCTTCGATATTTTATTTACTAGTAGTTCGCCCCGAACTGAGATCTCGTGATGCGACCCAACGAACGCATCAAAATTTTGAGTAGGTGGTAGTCAGAGGCAATTCCAAACATTATGTTTGGACTTTTTTCTGACTACCGCCTACTAACTTGGTACGGTAACCAAGTTTCAACTCAATTGGCCTATTTATTGAAGAGTTCCGTTGAACAGACCTTGGCTCCATCATCAGACCTGCTCGTTGTCACCATTTTATGAGAACTGAGTACCTCCTTAATTTATTTCAAGAAAAAAAAATAAGAAAAAGCAAAGGAACTGGCCGACCAGTAGAAAAACCTTGATGCCAACGAAACTCTTAGAGATGGGAGCTCTTGGATCGCTGGTTATCTTAATTTAACTTTTTTGTTGTATCTCAAAAACCGAGCGTCCCAAAAAAAATGTAAAAATTGTTTTGGAATGTCAAAGCAAAGCCCTTTCATATGACATGTAACTTGATTTTTGTATGTCACTTTTTTTATTTTTACCGTCTTAAAAAACCTCATATCTCAAAAACCCTCCATCTGATTTTACTCATATACTTACCAGTAAATTTCTCAAGTACAAGCTATCGACATATCAAATTTCATGCAGATCGGATCAACGGTTCTAAAGTTATCGCCAGACAAACATACATACATACATACATACATACATAAAATGCCAAATCGCCCAAGTTGAAACTAAGATCTTCGTTCGCTTCGCTCACTCGATCAATTACCACGTAGCACCCAAACGGCTGGGTGGATTTTGATGATTGAGGTATCAAAAGATTTGTCTCAACTGCCCGAGTGTTCTAGGATACAAAAAGATACAAAAAATTAGTTGAGCAAGAAAGTAGGAACAATATTCTCACACATGAAAAAAAAACTTTACAATATGGGTATCAAAATCAAGAGAGTGATTTCAAATAATACCATTTTATGTTTTAAGTTTTCTGTATCGTCAGGTTTTTATGTGTGGAAACTCGTTATACCGACAAAACACAAATTTCAGGTACCGGCCTTTCCATTAAATATGTATAAATGTTTGTTATATATTTTTTTCTGATGTCACTATGTTTTTCTTCACCCGTTTGTGAACACTGACATTTTGAACATATTTTTTTCCAAAGTTAAACTCAATTGATGCACGAATCCACTTTCCAATCCAATTTCCTTCTTCTTGAGTGACTTTAAGACCAGAAGGCAGGTGACTTCCAATAGACCACCGGTGTTCTCTCGATTCTGTTACGTTTTTTAGTAATTCCGTTGATTATCACAAAGTTGTGCCATAAATGACCCCCCTACCATTTTCTAGGGTCATTAAACTAAACGTATCAGTGAAAGGGTGCAAACTGATCAAGTGGAAATATCTCAATGTTTTCATTCGGATCCGCCTGCTCAGCGGGAGGCAAGTATCGAGGGTATGATAAACACAGTAAGGAGTAAAGTAACAGTAGATCAGCTCCGAATTAATGAATTCAAAGAGAAAACAGAATAGAAAAACGTAGAAAATATCAATAGGCAGATATCGCGGGCATTTGATGAACGGAGAGGTCTTAAAAATGTTGACACAACATCATTATTCCTGGATAAATATGACTTAAGCTGTGGTGGTAAGCGTAATCCAGCAGTGGCCTTAATTAAACTGATTATTATGAACTTGATAAGTACTCGGTTTGTTTACTGTCTATTTTGTGCTTATTCAAATAAATTTCAAACATTACACTAGTTATAAAGATACACTCATCACGAGATTCACGAAAGAACACTATAACACATTAAAAACAAAAATAAATTTCAAAAGTTTCAGTGAAGTACAATGGGCGGTCTTATTACTGAGAGCGATCTCTTCCAGACAACCTTTCCATCATCCTGCCTGCGAAGCTTGTAGAAGTCGAAAAGCCGTCCTCCTTATGATCCCAATAAGTACTTGGGGAAGTTTACCGTAGTAACCACTTTTACCGGGCTGCTTTTAGCGTGCTGATTGAATATCGTATCGATTGAGTATCGTATCATACATCGGTATTTAGTACTTAGGAGATGCTTCTGCCCATTCCCTGCTATGTTAAGAGTTGCACTACTGTTTATCCTCTATGTATTGGCAATTTAGTGAAAGAGCATTCTTTTTAGATGTTTTTCGGGACAATTTAATTCTGCCTATAATTGATAGAGAAACGCCTCTTTTATCTCACAATCGTGATTGATGTAGGGAGTAAAGTGATTTTGGGATTACTGTCGAGTTTTTTGAAGGTGACGAATTGTGAATCGTTTTGGTGAACGATCATTTATATTGTATTATTATTGTGAATGGAATACAATTATTTGAGACCTAGACTTGTTGGGAAAACGTGGAAATGCTTTTTTAAAAACAAGAAAAATAATTGATTTTAGAATTATTTTAATGTCGTTACAAAGATGTATTACAAGCAAAGGCTAAGAACAGAATGAATTATAATCTAGGCAAACATCCGTGGTTCGAGACATCTACATCAGCAAATCGTTAGCCGTCTAGACGCTTGACCGCGCGTGGGTGGTTCCAGAGAATCACAGAGTAAAGTGCTTAGCACGCTGGAAATACTGGCCGACTGGTTGATGTAGGTAACGTAACTCCTCCCTCCATAAGTTCGAGATTATCTGAGGGATGAAGATTATCTCGAGTTTTCCCCATAACACATGATGTCCTTATTCTATTTTTAAATGCTATTAATAAAAGGCAAATGCCCATAAAAAAACACAATACAATAGTTCCTATGCTAACACTTCTATAATCTAGAGCACTATAATTATTTTCACTATCACTAATTTCACTTCCACTTTTCTGCAATAAGTAATTCAGGAACTGGACATCCGCAAGATCGATTCCGTTGAGATTGATCGGTTTTCTCAGCATATCTGATGGACTTGGCAGTAATTTTGGCAAGTTGATTACTGGAAACTTCATGTACACTACTTCTTTTCCTTGAATCTGGTGTTTCTTTAACTTTAATTCCTTGATCTTAACTTGACAATCATCGTCCATAGTTAACAGGTAAGTTCCACTAATCGTTTCTTGTGTTATTTCGTTCTCGCAATACTTGGTAAGTAGAGTTTCGGTTTTCACGTAAATGATCCAGCGATTGGGCTGTACTAGATCAACTTTTACGTCGTCGATGGTTACAGGAACTTGGTGACAGCTCGAAATATTTGTGGAAAATTTCATGAGTTCAATAATGCAATCGTCTTCGATCAGTGGTGAAACATCGTTCTCAAAGCATAGGAAACGGGCTTCGTCGACTTCGCGGCATGACTGGGAGAGCGGCCTTGCTTTCAACCCTTTCACAAGGACATACGGGTATTTGGGAAGGATAAGAGAGGTAAGGCCATTGACTTTATTGTGGATAGGTAATGGAATCAATTTAAAATAGTTAAAAATATCTTTTCTAATCAAAGGAATGTGCATTATGAATTTTATCTGATTTTGTTTTATATACGCTTTCATTTCTATACACTGCTCTATTTTTACAAAGTTTTCAATTTTAGCTGGAAATACTAAACTTTCCGTTTTCTCAATTTCCTTGAACAACAGTAATAACTCATCCGTGTCTACAATTGATTGATGTAATAATTTAACCTTAGCGAAAGCAATAGCCGTTTCAATCTCGTTCAGTCTGATGTAAAGTATTTGGAAGTTATGTATAAAGATGTTATAGATGTGAATGATTTTATTACTGGTTTGTGATAACTTTGATCCATTTAAACTGCGATGAATATCCTGAATACTTTCCTCAATCTGAATGAAATTGTTTTTGGTAGAGTTGGCTATTTTTGTGAACGTACCCACCATTTCGGCAACGATTGTCAATTTTTTAGATATCGCGTGTTGTTTAGATTTTACTTCATGAATTAACTTTTCGTACATTACAGCATCGTCATTATCAAGATTACCTGTGATCGTCTTAATCAATGAACCGAGGGGATTTATTAATCCACGCTTAGATCTTACCGATGGAATCAATTGCTTATACTTTTCTATAGTTATATTCATGGCATAATCCGTTTGCGACTCTACTCCAATGAAGTCTGAGTCAAAAGCTTTGGTGTCAAAACAGCTTTCTACCTGTCTTTTTAATCTTGCATAGCTATCTATAGTTAACTCTAGTTCCTCATGGATAAACCTTAAATCCAGGATCTTAATGACAGTCCATGAATCATGGCTGACCACGGCTTGACCTTCCTTTACAGGTAGCAGTCCTGGGTTCTTGTCAATCGGCTGCAGTTGAAGGGCCTGGCTTCGGATCACTTGGACCGCCAGAAGGATTAACCTGTGGAGGACGCCTGATATCTTTAATGGGAACCTTAGTGTTTCTGTTGTTCGTTACCACGGGTACTATGTTTCTTTCTATAGGTCCGGTAACCTGAGCTTTTTGATATCGGGGTTTATCTTTACTACGCCTAATGTTTACTCCTTTAACGAAGACTGTATCGCCTATGTCTATGTCAAAATCTCTCTCGCCGCCACGTTTCTCTATCATAGCTCTTTTTTTGTCAATTATTTTGTCAGTCAAATATTCATATAAATGTTTTGTTCTTTTTACATGTTCCTTTACCAATTGTTGAGTAAATTGTTTATTGAAATCTACATAAAATGCGCTATTGGATTCGGTGTGACCGAAAACTACTTCGAATGGAGTGAGATCTGTGGTAGAGTGAATCGTGTGGTTATATGACATAACTGCATAAGTCATGACAGATGCAGCATCCGTTATTTTCTGTTCATACTTAGCAATGCGGTATATCTCTATAATAGTTGAATGGAATCTTTCAACTATCCCCATAGAGTTGGGATTATGAGGGGTACCGATATGAAGATCGATTTTATAAAATGATAACATTTCCTTCATCAGTGTGTTATTGAATTCCGTACCGGGATCTGAACTTATTCTACTAGGTGTTCCGTACAACGAAAAGTACTTTATCAGAGCTCTTACTGCTTCAGGGGTGGACTTGGCGCTGATTTCAAATGCTTGACCTAATTTGCTGAAGGCGTCTACTATTGTAAGATAATGTTTTCCGTCAATCGAGAATGTATCTATAAAAAGTTCTTGGAAAGGTTTAATTTGCGTTTGTGATAATTGTAACTCTGGTTTTAGTGGTTTACGATCATATTTCATTTTCTTACAGAGCTCACAAGAATTAATTATGCTAGCTACCGTTTGGTCCATGTTGTTCCAATAAAAAGTACGTCTAAGATGTACTAACGTCTCTTTAATTCCCCTGTGACTATTCTTACCTACGTGATACTTAAGTACAACGTCTCGCTGTTCTTGTTCGTTCTCTACATAAATTACTCTCTTGGTACACTGATAAAACTTCACTGTTCCTTTCTGAAATAGCAATATAGTAGCCTCTGAAAACTGCTTCCGGTGTAAATCGTCTTCAAAATAAAAGAAATATTTTATTTTAGGCCTAATGTATCCCTTCAAAAACCTTTTAACTAGATCTAAATTGTTTAAAGGTAAGTGGACTTCCAAAACTTTTTGCTTGTCTCTAGACAAATCTTTGACTGCTAGTTCGTCTCTATTCCAGGTGTGTACAAGTATTTGATTGGGCTTGGTGTCTATAGCCTCTTGTAATATAAGCATACCGTCTGTATCTAAATCGCAGGCTGAATGAACCGTGCCTATACTTGCGTCGTCGCGTCCTTCAGATGCAGATGCGGTGGTACTGCCTACCGATGGATTTGAATAAGGTGACCTACGACCTTTTGTTATTGAAGGATTGCTTTTCTCCGACCCAGATGAGATTAATATCGGAGATGGCGTACGCTCGCGTGGGGTAGAGGCGCGAGATGTATTTTTCTGCTGTTTCATTTCCTTCTTATCTAAATTAACCTTCATCGAGATGTTATCGTGTTCACCTAATGCGTTAAGTCTAATTCGTGACAATGCATCGGCATTACAATTTTGTTTTCCTTCTTTGTGTTTAATGTCGTAATCAAATTCCGATAAACGTAATTTCCATCTAGTTAATTTACTGTTAGGTTCTGTGATCGATTTAATCCAAGTTAGAGGTCTATGGTCCGTGTAAATTATAAACTTTTTCCCGTATAGATATGGTCGAAAATGCTTTGTAGCCCAGACTATCGCTAGAAGTTCCTTTTCAATCGTACTGTATCGTGTTTCAGCATCGTTCAAAGTACGACTTGCGTAGGCTATCGGCTTATCGCTACCAATGGGCCCCTGTGAAAGGACAGCGCCGATGGCAAAGTTGGATGCATCCGTCGTAAGGACGAATGGTTTAGTGAAATCTGGAAACTGTAAGAGCGGTGCGTTGGTTAAAAGCTCTTTACATTTTTCGAACGCGTCTATATATTCTCTTTTTGTGTGATCGATCTTATTTTTCTTTTTCAGACATGATGTTAGTGGCTGTGTAAGTTTTGCAAAGTCTTTTATAAATTTCCGGTAATACCCTACCAGACCAAGAAAACTTTTAATTTCAGTGGATGTTCGCGGTATCGGGAAATTTAAGACTGCTTTTATTTTGTCGTTATTGGGCATAAGGCCGTTTTTGGTGATGGTGTGACCAAGATAAAGGACTTCCTTTCTAAGGAATTCGCATTTATCGAGAGTTACCTTTAGGTTCGTTTCCCTGAGGCGATTAAATATTTTAAGGAGTTTCTCAACGTGTTCCTCTAGACTAGATGAAAAGACAATGATGTCGTCAAGATATACTAAGCAATGAATACCCTGTAAACCTCGCAGCACATTATCCATAGCCCTTTGAAACGTTGCAGGCGCCGTTTTTAAGCCAAACGGCATCCTTTTAAACTCGTAATGACCTGATTGTGTTGTGAATGCCGTCTTTGATCTATCCGCCTCATTTACTTCAATTTGATGATACCCACTAGCAAGATCTATTGTGCTAAAATATTGTGCTTTACCTATCTTATCGAAGAGGTCAGTTATATTGGGCAACGGGTATTTGTCGTCGACTGTGATTTCGTTAAGGCGCCGATAATCGATCACCATCCTAAATTTATTTTCTCCAGATGCATCTGTTTTTTTAGGTACCAGATGGACCGGTGCACTCCAAGGTGAGTGAGAGTCAGCTATAACGTTATCTGCCAAAAGTTTATCTACTTGTTTTTGAATTTCCTGATTTACGATAGGCGGATGTCGATAAGGTCGAATATAGATCGGGTCCTCGTTTGTCGTTCTGATGTTGTGTTTCACTTGATTAGTGAATGATAATGGTAGTTTATCGCAATAAAATATATCCCGATATTCGTGGCATAAACTGAAAACACTATCACGCTCTTCCTTATTCATGTGATCTAGTCGCAATTTTCCTAAATTTTCTTTCAATACCTGATCAATCACACAATCGTCTTTCACAAAATTAACCTCACATTCTTCCTTTTCAAATAGCGTTACATCGAATGGTTCCTTGAACGTGATCACTGCTTTCTCGTTAGATATATTTTGTATAATCGTTTCCGCAAAGTAGTTCTCGCACTTAACAAGAGCGGTAGGCATACGAACGCCTTCCTTAAATTGTAGGAATTCTAATATCGCGTCACCATGTTGTAAGTTGGTGGGAATCCTAACTCTTGTCTCAGATCGTGGTGCTATACAAAGCTCATAAGGTGGGTTGTAAATGATCGGAATTGCCGCATTATGTGTCAATAGCAGCTGGTTACGCATGTCGATGTTTGCTCCTAGCTTTGACAAAAGGTCAGATCCTATTAAGCCGTCATATCGTCCGTCAACATCATAAATGTAAAATTTATGAGGCAGTGTGCTTCTAAAAGTCTTTAATAATGGTATGTATATTATCTCACTGTGCATGCTCTGAGCATGTGTGCTAATAACTGTGAACGGTTCATAGTATTTGAATTCGCTGAAAAATTTATTAGCTATGGCAGGACTTATAAAGGATCTGCTACTTCCAGTGTCGATGAGAAACTTAGAATTTATTTCAGGAATTACCACGTGAGGTAGTCTTAAAATACTATCGCAGTAATTTAAACTAATCACTTCACCACATCCTTCGAGGCTGTTTCCTGAAAATTTTCCGGACAGATGTTTTCCGATTGGTTGTTTTCCGGATAAGCGGAATATGTCTCATCGATGTTTTCCATATAATGGCACTCGTTTCCTACATTATCACCGTACATCTCGTTCATGTTATAACCGTAGTCATAATAATTGTTATAATCGGAGTAATCTTCCTGTAAAAGTGGAGGATCTTCTGTACAATACAGATCGTTAGAAATCATATTTTGTCTTATAGGCGCTGTGCGCATCGTGATGTCGGATTCTTGTAGCCTAGGTTCCTGTACCTGGCGTGGGGCACCAAATTTGTGCTGGTTGCCTAACTGAGGTTGGTTCTGAATACCGAACTTAAAACCTTGCTGCTGAGGGATACCAAACTTATAACCGCCGTATTGGAATGGCGCGCGTTGCGCGGGAGCCTGGCCGAAATTACGTTGAGGCAGATTTGGTGATGTCCCAAATCTAAAACCATGCGTGGGCGGCGCGAATCTCATTTGTTGAAAGTTTGGTCTGAACCCTTGATTTTGGGGAATGCCGAATTTAAAATTAGTCTGTGGAATAGCAGTTCTAAAATTATTATTTTGCATCGAGTTAAATGTTGGCTTAAAGCCTTGAAGTTGAGGCACTGGTGGTGTTGGTAGTTTTGATGTACTTTGAGAATTTTGTGAATTTGTTATTTGCGATGATGTTTGTTTTAATAGCCTATTTTTCGCATCATACTGAAACTTAAAGTTCACCTCCTCAGTTACTATGCTTAAGGCATCTTCCAGGATAGAGCAACCTTTCAATCGTACTATACGAATCATGTCTTCCGGTAAGTTATACAGGAACACATTTAACGAGGTGTTGTTGTACACGATCATTTTCGCTGCCTTGATTCCTTCATCGGTAAGCCTATTCACTTTCGCGAATAAAGAACTTCTGACATTCTGAATTCTATGACAAAACTGTATGTACGTTTCACCTTGTTTTAGCTTTAAAGTTTCGAGTTCGATCGCAATGCACTCTTCCGATCGAGGGTCACCGAAATGTTGTGTAAGCAGCGCCTTAAGTTGTTCGTATGACGCAATATTCGGGTGGTCGCTAAGTAGAGTCGCAGCTCTACCAGTTAGTCTACTGGATATGGCATGGAATAAGTACAAATTCTGAGCCGCATTTCCCTCTATCAAACTACCACTAAGCACATAATCACATTTAGATATAAATAAATTTAATAAGTTCTCCTCTCCGTCATATTTAGGGATGATTGATAGCGTTTCTTTAGGAACCGCTTTAACTGACATTTTAATATATTTTTATTACAGCTTAACACTACACTGATTTACCTATTTAGGTGTAAACCAATTTGCCAATTTTTGTGCAATTAATCCTAGTCGATTTACCAATGTTAGTGTAAACCGATTTGCCTATTTTCGTGCAACTTACTCTACTTGATTTACCAATTTATGTGCAAACCAATTTGCCTATTTTAGTGCTACTTAAAACTACACAAATTAATTACGTCTAACAAATTCGCCTATATAAGTGCAAATTAGTTTGCCAATTTGCGTGCAAACAAAATCAGATAAACGCAATTAATAAGCTCGACAATTTAAGTTCGAGAAAAAGGTTGGAAAAGACACAGGAATATAAAAACAGGAAGTGAAAAGGTTTACTCACAAGCTGCTCGATCCCATGTCCTCCTGAAACTGCTAGCCACTTTGTTTCACACGTTTCACCAGAGTCGTATTTATTTGGTTCGTTTCCACATCCGCGTAAAGTCGGTTTTCATACGAATTTCTACTTCCGTGAGTCCGATTTTTGGGTTCACGAGTGTAGATTTTCCGGAAAATCGTGAAAATCCTACCGGCTGCGCCAGACTTGTTGGGAAAACGTGGAAATGCTTTTTTAAAAACAAGAAAAATAATTGATTTTAGAATTATTTTAATGTCGTTACAAAGATGTATTACAAGCAAAGGCTAAGAACAGAATGAATTATAATCTAGGCAAACATCCGTGGTTCGAGACATCTACATCAGCAAATCGTTAGCCGTCTAGACGCTTGACCGCGCGTGGGTGGTTCCAGAGAATCACAGAGTAAAGTGCTTAGCACGCTGGAAATACTGGCCGACTGGTTGATGTAGGTAACGTAACTACCTATTACAATGCGTATTTACTATGGCAGCTGGTTGCAACCTGCGGGGTCGTAAATACCAATCATCATCATCATCAGCCCAAAGAAGTCCACTGCTGAACATAGGCCTCCCCTATACATTTCCAGGAAGAAAGATTCCGAACCCTCTCCATCCACCGACTTCCCGCGATCCTAACAATGTCGTCAGTCCATTGGGTAGGAGGGCGTCCCACGCTTCGTTTTCCTGTTCGTGGTCGCCATTCGAGAACCTTTATTCCCCAACGGTTATCAGTCCTTCGAGCTATATGACCTGCCCATTGCCACTTCAACCTGCTGATTCTGCGAGCTATGTCGGCTACCTTGGATCTCCTACGGATTTCCTCATTTCTGATTATATCCCGTAGTGAAACTCCCAGCATACCTCTCTCTATAGCCCGTTGAGCGACTTTGAGCTTGTTGATGAGGCCCATAATAAATACCAATAGGTATGTGATAAATACTGAGCCGAATTCTAATTGACCTAACATATGCCTGACTCTGTACGTATACCTACCTATTTGAGCTACCAATACGTTTAAGGTTACACATACAGGTACACAAATGATGTACTTTCTAGGAACCATTGTGGGCCAATTTAATACTTTTATTTTTTATTTCTTTTATCGATGGCATTATCAGTATATGTATAGCAGTCAAATTTCTGGATACTTGTTAAAAAAAAATCTTACGCCTATCGCTATTTCTTTTAGAGTGCTGTCATAAAAACTTTATTTTTAGCATATTGTCTCAAAGAAGACCAGCCGTCAATCATCGTCAACATGGGAATCACAGACAGTCTACTCTTCAGAGGCTGCCTGTCCGAAGAATCTGTTGCTCACGCAGTCCTGAAATGCGATGGTTTAGCTACTTAACGACAAAAATCCTATGTAATCTCAGGTCACTCTTTCAAGCCTGCGAAGCTCCCAGGAAACCTCTTTACTTTTGGGAAGAGTTAACCTTTTTTTTATACAATTAGCTGATGGAATATGCAGATGGCCAACCTGGTGGTAACCATCACCTATAACAAAGCATTGCCTCGTTAGTCACGGACAATAAGAACCTGCGTCCAACAGCTTGAGGCATATAGATGTTAAAACTCATGTAATTACACCGGCAACCACACTCTTCAAAACGAAACACAGCAACGCCGCTTGGCGGCAGAAAAAGGCGTGGTGGTAGTACTTCCCCGGACGAGCCACACGCAAAAAGCTCTACTACTCTTAAAAGATGGCAACAAGTTTAGAGAGCCGCCTTGGAGTCTAGATACGGATACAGGAGTCCAATACAAATTACCATCTGTCAGTAAAAAAGAGACCTAACTACGTGAATAAAAGTATCTACATGGGTACTTGTAGACAGATGGACTTAAGAATATCTTCTGACGTATTTTTCCTTTGTTACTACCAAAACAATTACTTAGCCGAGACACAAGATGTGAGTTGCCAACAAAATACTGAAAAGCCCAAAGAGAAACCAAATAGATGGTGCTCCCGTCACAAGTAACGCAAAAAATAGCAAAATAAATGCAAGCAATTACTTAAAAACGCAGTCCGGACCGTTCAAGTTGAATGCAAATATACGCCGTCCCGAGGGCGCAGGGTTGAATTAAAATTATAACGAATTGCGCGCTGTTTAGAAGCATCTCAGCGCTTAGTCTACGCTCTATGCAATGGTCATGTTTTTAGTGCAATATTTTACAAAACTACTTCACTTAGATGTTTTTTCTTATATTTTTAGAACAGTACCCCAAGTATGAGTTGTGTTAACCATATTTGGTTTTTCGTTTTTCGGAACGGAACTTTGTTATACTACAAATTTTCATCATACTTGCAACATAAAGTTCCGTATCGGTTCTCTATCGCGTCTTCATATAAAATCCGCAATGAACACGGAATAAAACGAAAAACCAAATATGGTAAACACAACTCATACTTGGGGTACTGAACCCCTTATTTTTACTATAAACTAAAGTTCCACGTCTGTCTGTATGTCAAGCGCGATAAACTATTGAACAGATCTTCATTCAGTTTATGCCAATGGACGGAGTCTTTTTCTTTTTCGCGTCGTGTCACTAGTGTTTTCGAAGCAGTCAGTGTGGTGGAAGGATTTTTAGTGCGCCTCAATGTAGGTCCTGGACCAAATAGACGGATCGATTCGTGAGGAAGGAACACTTGAAGTGATTAATTCATTAAAATTTAATAATTCATGTAATATTTATTACTAAATTTCGTGTATTTACACAAGGAGTAGATTTCAGGATATGAAAAGGTTTTATACCATCTTAGTTATAAGATTAGATTAGAAAATTCATTATTGCACAAAAGGAAGTACATAGGCGAACTTAATGCTAGTTAGCATTTTCTTCCAGTTAACCTTTATGCAATGTGGAGTGGGTGGTAGTGCTTTTATGATACAATATAAGGTTTATACTTCAAATAAACAAATTAGAATCATGCAGGCGTAGGTTTAAGGAATTGAATATTATGACATTTACAGGTGAATATATTTTTCAAAATTTAATTTATGCTAAATTACATATTGACGATAACAAATTAAAAAGTGACATCCACAATTATAATACACGCAATAAAAGCAATGTAATTGTACCAAAACGAAGACTCGCTAAAGTTGATAAAAGCTTCCTTTGTAAAAGCATTACTTTTTTTAATAAGTTGACTGAGGATATACGAAATTTACATTTTAAAGAGTTTAGCGCCAAAATACGGACATTTCTATTGTTAAAATCTTTTTATACCATTGACGAAGCCTTGGCTGATAATTTTAGCATGTAACAGTTTTTTATTTTGTTTTTTTCTGGTGTAGGTACAATTATGTACAAATATTATTGTGTATTTTTTTTTGTCTACTGAATGTACTCTTTTGTAAAATATGACTTTTCCGAGTGTACAAATTGTATCAAAATGGAATAAAATTGAATTGAATTGAATTGAATTGAATAATGAGGAGATGCGTCTATTACATAAATACAGCAATACCTAACTTAAATACCAAATCACCAAATTTGAATTTGAACCAATCGTCGTGAATCAATCATATGCATTTTATTTCGATTGAATGAATTTCAATAAGACACTCGTTGATTGAAATTCTACATTAAGGTTTACTTATAAACGTTACCTACTCAAGTTAAAACATTGCTAAAAGTTAGTCGTGTCATTGTTTTTCTTTCAGGTCTAACTTTAAGCTAACTTATTACCGTCTTTCAGATTAATAAGAGAGAAGGTAATTGTTTAATCCGATATAAGAGAGATGGCATTTGTTTAATCCGAATATGAGAGATTGCAATTGTATAAGCACTGATTATATTTTGACAAAATGTGGCCTTAAAAACATGACATGTTTTTAAATAAGGCCATTGATTTTTAAAAAGTTTACCTACGGTGTATTTACTGCCTTACAGCTGTGCGGTATCGTATTATTTATTATTTATACATTAATTTATTTGCTTAAATAACCAACAAATATCACCCCTCAAGCTCACCCTATAAAAAATATAATTATTTCCGCTACGTAGTTACCGTGTCTGAATCATTCGGTTTTTAATCATAGGCTTAACACGCAAACCACGCATTCACATACAAAATGTAAATCAAAATAAACATACCTAAACTATTTTTCTTTATCTGCACGGAGAAAATAAATAATAAATAATTGTATCTTATCTAATTTAGTTCTTAAAATCACGTCTTAGTTGTTCGCCCCTTAATACATTTTGTAAACCTTTAGTGCTACAGACTAGCCCTAACGGGGTTCATTGCATATTTTTATTTTTGTTTAACTGTATATTAATTTGATTAAATAAATAAATATTGGTGGACATTCCACACAGCACTATCTAGCCCCGAACTGAGCCAAAGCTTGTACTATGGGAACCAGATAGCTGATGTAATACTTAAATACTTTTTTTTGAGTATGTTTTACAAAAAAAAGTATTATGCTATATAATAACACCCAGACAGAGAACAAACATCTATGTTCATCACCTAATTGTTGGTTCTGTGTGAGAATAGAACCCACGGCCTATGGCGCAGAAGGCAGAGCTACTACCAACTGAGCTGTGAAGGCTGTCAATTTATAGCAGCTGATTAATATTTTTGTTTGTTGCATCCTTTCACCAATTGAAGGATGCACGGAGAATTAACGAATACATGAACCATGACATAATGCGAGCTTTTTTACTACTTACTGGAGGTACACGCATTTAGCTTACCTAATGCACAGTGGTAGTAACCACCATCTATAACAAAGCATTGCTTCGTGAAGTGGTAACCATCACTTCATAATATAACAAAGCAATGACAGTGTCCTAAGATGCTCTGCCTTGCGTCCATCAACATGAAGCATTGACCATCACTGCCAGAATTTCAATCGCAGCTAAAAAGCGGTTAACGGTACCTCTGCGCTTTACACCGACGATTTTAAAAGGAAACCGGCATGTCGTAGAACCTAAAAAGTTCTTTATCGTGTGTCAAGTGTTCGAAAGGAGTCCTTGAGGTGCATTTAAAATCCCTTCACTACACAATTTCGAAAGAAACTAGTGACACGGCAAGAGAGAGAGAACAGACGATTAAAAAAAATTGCTGCCATGTTGATCCATTGTAAAAAACTACGTAAGTACTTAAATCCAGAGCATTCAAATTATAAAACTAAGCAACTTAAAAGCGAGCTAATGATCCGTTCAGACGAGGGTAAAGTTTTAAATTAGCTACCGAATTCCTGAGTTATCGCTCGGAAAATTGACGTACTGGGAAAAACTGCGGAAGTAAGTAACTTTGGCGGTGGAGTGCAAGTTTCAAGGAATACCGCTGCCTTGTGGAATAAAGGCTCGGCTCAGCTACAAGTTACAGCCACGCCTTTCGCATGAGATTTGCAGACGTCAATCAAACCTAAATTTTTATAATATTTGTTGTTGGAATAATATGGCCCAGACGATGTTAAGTGGTAACCATCATCTATAACAAAGCAGTACCTCGTAAGTCACTTACGATAGGAACGTGCCTTACGATGCACTGCCCTGCGTCCTATTGAGGCATAGAGATGTTAAGCCTCATGTGCAATTACACCGGCAACCACACTTCAAACCGAAACACAACAACGCTGCTTAGCGGCAGAAAAGGGCGTGGTGGTAGTACTTCCCCGGACGAGCCCTTCACAAAGAGCTCTACTACTCTTAATAAGAAACGTTAATAAGTGTAGGTAAATCAAAACTTTTTGAACCCCAACTTGAATTTATTATTTTACTAAACCAACAAGCCCAAGAGTTTTAGCTTCTGACATTGTAGACCTTGTCTTCATTACTGAAATACTAGAAATTTTAAATTAATCCAGCACATTATTCATTCAACTGAAAGTTCTTTTAGCGTAAAGCACAAAGAGCAATTTCAATTAAGTGACGAAACTAATCTTCATCATAATTGCTGATTTTAATAAAACAAAAAGTCGGCCAATTTGATTTTATAACCTAGAAAATTGGCTTGAGTTGAGCCAATTTTGATGTTCAAAGTTGATCAAAGAAAATTATCCTGTTATTTAAATTACGGACATTTGAAAAGAAAAACGAATATAAAAGTAGACATTATGCAATAGTATCTCTATAATTAAAAAAAAACTCGATATATTAAAAAAAAACTCTGGGTCAAGATCCTTGAAAATATTTTAGGGTAGTTAGGGGAGTATCCGAACAATAAACTCATTTTGCAAATCACTCATTATTCTATAATAATGATGCACTTCCCTGTATCCTTTTGAGGTGCCGGTACAATTACATGCAAATGTAGGTACTTAGTTTTCGTCTCAGAAATATAGACGCAGTGGATTATCACATATAGCACTTTTACCAAGGACGTGCTATATAAGGTAATGCATTTGCATTACCATAGGCAGAGATAATCCATCAAGTGGACCATCAGTTTGCACCATCCCTATTCCTTAAAAAATCTCAGTGGAGTGTCTTGTTTCTTGGTATTTTATTACTTTAAGGGTGTCCCCTAAAGGGATATTTTTAACAACCCTCGAGCACCCTACGTCACGGTCAATCCCACGACTGGATTTTATCATCACTTAGTCTTAAGTGAGCTATCAATATCCCCTTCGACTCAAACGGTGATCTGGCAGAATTGTCTTGTACAGTCGTGAACCAAGCAGTAAGTATTAGAGCTTTTTGTGAAGGGCTCGTCTGGGGAAGTACTACCATGCCTATTTCTGCGACCAAGCATCGTTGCAGTGTTTCTGTTTGAAGGGTGGGGTTGCCGGTGAAATTAAGCATCAACTTTAGGCAAATGTTAATACTCATTGCTTAAAATCTGCCTCAAGTTGATGAACGCGTATGTCGTGCGTGGATTACAAGGCAATCCTTTGTTATAGGTGATGGTTACCACTTAACATCAGGTGGGTCATCTGCTTGTTTTATCTGCAAGAGTCTCGGTCGCGTGGAGCTCAAGCACGGGAACAAAGTCATCATCATCATTTATACTTTTATTCTGCTTTTTGGAAGGAAAAATAAAAAACCAACTGAAAAAATATTTAAATTATCTACCTACATTTAAATATTTTTAATTAATTTATTTTATTCAATATCAAAATCCTCCGGTTGTACTAAACTAGTACTTAGTGCTATGGATTATCTAGACTTCGAGTTCCTGAAGTTTTACTCCAACTTTACCATTTCGATTCAACTAAAGTTTAGTCCCGACTCGCACCAGTAAATTGATATTTGAATTAGTCGAGTAACTATCTCTACACTATCATTATCATTAACATTGTGAACCACGACATTCTCATTAACGTGGGCTTATTGTAATCTGAAAGGTAATTTATGCGCCCAATGCTCTCAAACAGTGAAAGAAAACATCACGAGGAGAGTTGTATCGATTTTTTTATTCAAATAGCTGATAGAGCAAGCAGATGGCCCACCTGATGTTAAGTGGTAACCATCATCTACTTATAACAAAGAACTACCTCTTAAGTCACGCATCATAGGAACGTGCTCTACGATGCACTGCCCTGCGTCCATCAACGTGAGGCATACAGATGTTAAGCCCATGTGCCTATAATTATACCGGCAAACACTCCTCAAACCGAAACACAGCAAAGCTGACTGGCGGCAGAAAATGGCGTGGTGGTAGTTCTTCCCCGGACGAACCCTTCACAAAGAGCTCTACTACTCTTAATAGATGAGGTCATCGAGTGAGAGTAAGTATTCTAGCAGCGGCGATGGGTTTGCAATCTGAATACTAGCTACTGCAAAATGTTGGTACGTGCTAAATATAGTACGTGGACGTACTTCTGTATTCCCTCTTAGACATCTTCAAAGGAATCCTGCGGTTACCGATCCGCTTGATAAGTGTCTACCGCAAATCTTCCCGAATATGGAGTAGGCCTATTTCTAGCAGTGAATTCATTGTAGACGATGTCGATGATGATGATGATGATGATGATGATTATAAAAACCATTTTCTGGTTGACTGTACCATTGTTTTGTCAAAACCGAATTTCGATTGCGATTCGCCATTGCTGTGAAGGTTATATTGATAAATGAATACTTTTTTTTTACGACAGACGTTTCCAAATTCATAATATACATAGGTAGGTACTATCTTCCCTTAAAATTTTCTTCAGATATCTTGTACCTACCTTACTTACATATTAGAAAATCAAAAATGGATGCTAATAAAAGTTTGAATTATTATTTTTGGAGCATCGAGTTTATAACCCTAAGAAATATTCACCCACAGCATTTTTACACACTTTAATTTGGTAATGGATTTTTCCAAACGATTTCACCGTTAAAACCCAATACACATAAAAACATACTGCGTAATAATTTAACAAAGCGTTGCTCAACACCAAACAATGTACTTACCTACTCTCCCGATCAAAACAGAGTTGAACCCCTAAGAAAACAGACGCTCAAAATGCAAGGCAGACACGCTTGCATCCACTAAGGCTCCCAAGGGGCCCTATAAAGAGCCCCCCTCACAAGAAATTCAAGGGAATTTCGTGCTGTGCCAACATACACCGACTCACCCTAATAGCCACAAAACCATTTTACACTGCAAGAAGAGTGTAATTTCATTGACATAAAGTCGAATTTCGAACGACTCGGAAATCATTAATAAAATAGCGACGAAGTTCAAGTTTAGAACGTTACAATGGACCAAGTAATTTAATTGATGACTTGTTCGATTTTTGAAAATAAATGGCGCGCTTTCAAAATTAGAATGCGTTCGGAATGTTTTCTTTTAAGTTTTGTATCAACGCAAGGTTGTATGTTTCGATGAAAAAGTTTTAATGACCCACAGTGGGCCGTGTTTTCTGTCTTTGAGGAAGTTAAGTAATAACGCCTACGGACTTTTGTCCTAGAAATATATTTTATTACTATGAATTTAAAAAGCTTTTAGTGAAATATAAGTATATTTATATATCTGTAGTCATTAGTTAGAGTTGAGATAAATATTTTTTTATGAATAACAGTAATAAATATTTCTTGGTCATTTTTACATAGCGCTACCTAGCCCCAAACTTTGCAATGTTTTTCTATACGATTTGGTTATGGAACAAGCAAATGGCCCAACTGATGTTAAGTGGTAACCATCACCTATAAAATAGCATTGCTTCGTAAGTCACGCTCAATAGGAACGTGCCCTATAATGCACTGCCCTGCGTCCATCAACTTGAGGCATAGATGTCAAGCCTTTTGTTAGTGAACATGCCTGGTGCATACAGTTCATAGACAAATATCATACTTAGCTGATATATTACTTACTTATGTATATATTTTTTTAGATATTAAATCCAGATATTTTTACAGTAGGTTCATCAATCTAGTTATGCCTCAGCTAGACGACAATAGAACCAACTGTGCCGCAGGTTATACCAGATAACAGTTGAACGGTGAATTTATGCGAAGCGATTTTTAACCCTTTGCCGCAGCTTATTTTATACAGTTAGTACGCGTGCCAATAAAGTAACGCATGTTTATGGTATTATTCCCTCTCACTTATACATTATTGTATCGACTCATATAATAATGATTACATTACCTTTCGCTTGAACTTTCAAGGAATAAATTCGGGCCACCATTGAAGATTTAATTCTTTACGGCGCGTTATAAGTAAATAACTTAGGCCTGATTTCACCATGCTCTGTTAGTTACTAATCAAGGATTAAAAGGCCGTTAAATCTAACCATAGATATCAAAGGCATACATTTTGACATATTTAATGGCCCTTTAATCCTTTGTTAATCTAACAGAGCATGGTGAAATCAGCTCTTAAGGAACTTAGTTGTGTTACAGATATAGTTGATCCTAAGGTTTCGATTACGGGCAGATTGGCTTTTTGTACAAAAAGTAGCCAAGCATACAAAGAAACATAAAATCCCATGCTTTGGTTTTAAGAGTCGTTAGATCTCCATGTGAAGGGCTCGTCCGGGGAAGTACTACCACCACGCCTTTTTCTGCCGCCAAGCAGCGTTGCTGTGTTTCGGTTTCAAGAGTGTGGTTGCCGGTGTAATTACAGACAAATGAGGCTTAACATGTGTATGCCTCAAGTTGATGGACGCAGGGCAGTGCATCGTAGGGCACTTTCCTATCGTGCGTGACTTACGATGCAATGCTTTGTTTTAGGTGATGGTTACCACTTAACATCAGGTGGGCCATCTGCATGTTCCATCAGTTAATAGTATAAAAAAAACAGCGGCCACGCTGTTGTCAGCGTACTAACTTGACCAGCTGTTACCGCTATTCCTGTGGTCTACTGCTCGGTTGAAATATGACCGCTTGGGCCTAAATTTGTACGTAGCTCGTCAGTTGTTTGACTGGCGTTATCTGACGATGTACTATGATGGATTGAGTCTACATGGATCCCCAAAGTTTGGTTACCAACAGTTTTTGCCAGCAACTGATGCCACAGTGATGGCTTTACACCTTTATTTGGTAAAAATAAATACAGATGCACTTACAAAACAATTAAAAGTGGAAGAAAGTGAAAAATCTGCGTTGTAGTAGTGCATAAAAAAGACTGAGTGAAGACCGGTTTTATTTTCCTAACCAAAATTGTTTGTTTTGATACAAAACAAACGTTTTTGTTATTTTTTTATGTTGATAAAAAACAAGTGAATGCTGCAGATAGATAAGTAAAAAATAAATATTGGTTGACTTTCTACACAGCACTACCTAGCCCCAAACTAAGCCAAAGCTTGTAATATGGGAACCAGATAGCTGATATAATACATATTATTAAAAACTTTTTATTGTAAATACATACTTATCTTATAATATAATAGCACCCAGACAGAGAGCAAATATCTATGTTCACCACATAAATATTGGTTCTCGGTGGGGATCGAACCCACGACTGAGCTGTGAAGGCTATCAAATCAGGCTGTGAATGTCTGTAAAGTCAAAGTCAAAAGGTATGTGTATTGAATCACAAGGATCACTTTGAAACGTCTTAAAGTTAGGTGAATCTAGGTGCCAATTCTACGCCACCAAGCCTAGAACAGGCAACAAACTTACTGCTTGGTTTCTACCGTTCTTTTGTATGATCCTTTTTACTTGCTGGAACAAGCTAACCTACCGATGTTAGGATGATAAAGTACACCAACTTCAGTCAAAACCTCTTTAGTATAACGGGGAAAATTGTACCATTAGCAGATTGCAAGTTTGTATCGCTAAAACTCAAAAAAACTTACTTCATAGTTACACCGGCACGCAATGCCACGCATAGTTCAAAACAACATACCCCACATTACCCTACTGTAGTGGCAATAAAACTGTATCTATAGAAATGAAACTCAAAAAAAACAATTAAGTTAAAAAACTTACAAACATTGTGTTTTTTGTTTTCGCATGTCTTTTTTTCAGTGCAGATCTTATCCCCTACCACGAATTAAAAATAGAACATCTGTATGCCTCAATACAGATGTTATGCCTCATGAGCCTGTAATTTCACCGACAACCCTTTTAGATTTAGATAAGAGGAAGTTTGAAAATAGCGCCTGTGATGGATAAGTTGAAGAGCAAGGTATAGGGCATGAGGAGAGAAAGCCGTATTACGAGAAGAGTTGGAAATAGATGTGGATGGTTTTAGAAGGAGAGGCAAGCCAAAGAAAAGATGAATGGACTTTGTGAAAGATGACATGACTAAGAAAGGAGTGAGCACTTAGATGACGAATGATAGACGAGAGTGGTGGAAGAAAACCTGTTGTGCCGACCCCATGCAGCGTGGGATAAGGGCAGGAAGATGATGAACCCCACCCTTCAAACCGAAACAGCAATACTGCTTGGCAGTAGAAATAGTTATGGTGGTAGGTAGTTTTGCTACACAGTGACTACGTAGAATAGGATAGGATTATATTGTATGGTTTAAACAGGTAAGAAGTATATGGTGTTTAATTTTTTATACCACTTGAATATTATAAAAAAATATGATATTTAGTTTTTACTTGTTCCATCAGTCATATTTTTTTTAATCGTGTTTCGGTTTTTTTAATTAATGGTGGACTTTTTACTAAGCACTGTAGAAACACTATACAAACTAAGCAAACGTTGTTATATGCCAAAGACCAGATAGCTGATAAAATACTTACAATGTAACTTGTCCCAATTTTTTTTGTTGTAAATACATATTATAATCATAAAAATAAAGGGTAATGAGTATCAGTTCTATGTATCCTTACCCATATTCTACGCCACCGCTATAAAGTTGTACGTATTATCGGTCCCTGGGGGCCCGTTTCGCCCCTAGAAGTGACGTCACACACGCATGTTTTACAACATGCTGTAAAGTTGACTCATCGGGAATTACGAATTTAGTTTTAGGTCAAAATGTAGACAGCTCAGTTTTTAGCGACACATGTTTTCTCTCAAAATCTCATGAAATTCAAAATATATTTATTAATTCAATCATAAGGATCTTTAAGGTCTTTTGAATGTTTCTAATCTAACGATTACTATAGTGCCTTCATTCAGATTAAACTATAAGTAATATGTTCTCTTTTTATGTTCAGTCCTGTCCATCTCAAGGCTGCCTGGAAGAGATCGCTGTTAACGATAAGGCCGCCCATTGTATTATTGCAATTGTTAGTTTTGAAGTAAAAATGGGTATCTTTATTTGTTGTGGTAATCAATAAAGAGTTATCTATCTATGTATCTAAAATAATAATTGGCAACAAAAATATATATTTGGGAAATACTATATAATAAATAAGATTAAATACATTTTAAATAAATACTATAGGTATAAAATTTTTATACGTGAAAATTTAGATTCAGTATTCATTATTTTTCTCCACTGGCTGATGGAACAAACAGATGACGCACCTGATGTTAAGTGGTAACCATCACTTATAACAAAGCTTGCCTCGTAAGTCACGATAGGAACGTGCACTACGATGCACTGCCTTGCGTCCATCAACTTGAGGCATACAGATGTTAAACCTCATGTGCCTGTAATTACACTAGCAACCTCACTCTTCAAACCGAAACACAGCAACGCGGCAGAAAAAGGCGTGGTGGTAGTACTTCCCCCGACGAGCCCTTCACAAAGAGCTCTACTACTCTTATATACTAAGAAAGCGATAGATCGGTAGGTAGTTTGTATCGAGATATTATAACTATAAACTTCTTAAGTTAAATCGTTTTAGTTTTGCTCTGAGCATATAAATTTGGTAAAATGTCCATTCTTTGGTTCCACGGTAAAACATCATCGTAAAATTCGGATTAAAGTAAAAAAGCCGTGACCACACGTGCGAAAATATCGCGTCGAGAAATTCCGTACCGCAAATTCAAGGCGTAATAAGGCTGCATTCACACGAGGAGAAATGGGCCGCGAGCAGGTGGCCGCGCGGATATTGCCAATCACACGCCCGATGCGGTCGACTTTATGAAGTTACACGTTTGCTTGCAATCGCGCGGACAAATCGTAATGGGGGGATTTTTCAGGGGAAGCTTTCAATCAGTTGGGTTTTTGTATGTTGTACATACAGCTGTTTTACAAGGGCCAAAATTCACAGTACGCTATTTGCACGCCACTGCAAATGATAAAGATTTAGTTCAAGTCGGTAATGTTTACAATCAGAATCATCCTACATACGCTGGCAACGCTAAAAGGTCGCTTCTACTGAAAAAAAAAAACTGAAAAAGCTTCACGACTTTGATCCCCAGGCACTGTAGATATCCCCTCAGATCTCTTAGTACCATGTACTAACTCCAGATTCTTTGAGGACATCTAAGGGGGTAGTCAGTGTCGCTATTTACTATTAACCTACTGAGACGCTTCGACTCAGTAATAACTTACTATCTAATCTAGAAAATGTATAAAAAAAAAGCTTTACTGACATAAATATGACTTTTAAAGGTGGTTTAAGTTAGCTTCATCTATCAAAGGTACTTGTTAGACATGCTTATTGAGTAAAACAATTATTAAAGATAAAGATAATCGCTCAATATCAGGTGGGTCTTCAGTAAGTTCCATTTCATTTTACATAAAAAAAACTTTGTAGATGTACCAGTTAACTCATCCATTCGTCAAACACCATACAAATAATATTTTTAATTTTATTATGTCGATCACTAAATGCTGTAAAAAGAGGTTATACATTTTATAATTTCCTTTGCTCCATGACGTAACTGACATAACATAACGCGATATCATAACACCCGTGACGTCATATCGCGTTGAACTCGTCATTCGTATCAGCCAATCTCGTGCTACTAAAACATCCCTGACCTAAATGTACAGGACGTTTTATTTTTAAATCTTTTGAGGGTATCATAATTTTTAAGATGAGATAATTTATTTATTTATTTAACTAGAACGGCATCAGCCAATTACACCAATTAAAAATAGCAACAAAGATAAGAATACAGATATACAAACAACAGGAATAATCAAAACAGGAATAATACAATGTCAAAAACTAAAAACAGTAGGAATTTAAAATATAACAATAGTGCTCGAAAAGAGGTTCTTTGAGACGCACTTTAAATCCTTTCATCACACTTTTTCGAAAGAAACTAGTGACACAAGAAGAAGATTTTTTTCCTTGTTTAGATCAAAATGATAGTTTTGCAAGACCTTTGTAATGTTATTCTTCAAAACTCGGTTGTTACTCAATTTTATTTAAATAGTTACATAATTTAATAACTTTGCAAACGAGAAGTTGAACAAAGTTATTTTAAGAGGCTGACAACCTTCAAACAACTTGTCGCTTAATTAAGTACGAAAACGACAACAAAAATCTTTTTAGCAGGAATACTTGCATAGAATATCTATTTGTGTAATATCTACTTTTTATGAGTTTTATAGTGTTTACCTACACTTCCGGTTCGTGGGTTCAAATCCCACTCGGATAAAAACTTTTGGGACTATATTAAAATCTTTGTAATATCTACTTGTAAAACTTTTTTGGCAAATAAATTATATTAAAATAAAAAATAAATAAATATTGGTGGACATTCCACACAGCGCTATCTCGCCCCAAACTAAGCCAAAGCTTGTGATATGGGAACCAGATAGCTGATATACTACTTAAATACTTTTTTTTTTTGTAAATACATACTTATAATATTATATAACACCCAGACAGAGAACAAACATCTATGTTCATCACACAAATGTTTGTTCTCGGTGGGGATCGAACCCACGGCCTACGGCACAGAAGGCAGAGCTACTACCAACTGAGCTGTGAAGGCTGTCAAAATTGTTATATTGTTACTATTATTGTTATAGTGAGAGGCTATGATTCTTTTGTTTATTCGCATGGGTTGTTCCAAATAGGTATGTACTGTTCACATTTCCGTAACACCCTGTGCACTACAAAGTCTCGCTATCAATCATCTGAAAGTCGCGGTCGCCTATCTTCCGTCGACTCCCGTCCAAATGAAATATGATGCTAAATATGAACAGTGGACGTGTGCGCCGGCCCTTACGTAACAGATGGCTGTCCGCTTAATCATTTGTGGTTATTTAGTCGTGTCATCTGGTTCTTTCGAAACAGTGTGGTGAAAGGATTTTAGGTGCGCCTAAAAGATGCTCCTTTCGAGTACTAAACACATTAAGAACTGTTTAGGTTTTACGAGATGCGGGTTCCTCACGATGTCTTCTTTTACCGTTTGAGAGTAATGGTACGTGTGGTGTCTAGCCTAGTCGCGCTGGCAACACTAGCGACACACGGGCTTGGACGGCGTGGCCGGGCGGAGGGCATAACCTCGTATAATAATATATTTGTGTTTTAATGGATCTAAAGAATCCCACAAAGTGGCGACTGAGGAGAACGTGAGTAATTTAACTCATTTTACTGAAAAGGAAGGGATAGATGGCATTCCAAAGTAATTATTTTGCAGTTGAAGTTCAAGTTCCAATTCAATAAACAAGGTACGAAACCTACGTTGAACTAACATGTACAGTACGACGAGGGTACCGTATATTAGATCAAAGTATTACTTACGTAATTGAGATACCTGTTAGAAAAAGATCTAGGAAATTTATCGCTGCATAATAATTTTACCTGCCTACCCTAACCTACGAAAAGCTTCTGTGAAAGAAAAGATTTTTACTTTGATCACTATGAAGGTAGAAATGTTTTGAAAATGATTAGCATTAACAATGCTGCCGTAGCCAAAATCGGCCTGGACGACACATCACATCATCATCAACCATATCTGTACGTCTTGACCCACGTCACCAGGTACTACAGTGTATGGAATACCAACTACTGTACCTGTACTGGGTTTGTGCCAAATGTTAAAAGTATTTGGACGTATCTGACCACTTTAGACATCCTCAAAAATCTTTAAGTTGATACTTGGTACTAAGGGATGTGTGAGGATATTTACCGTGCCTGGGAATCAAAGTATTGAGGCTGTTGCTATTTTACTATTATTTTTATTAGCAATTAGGTGAATGGTTTTTATATCTTTTATACCTACCTATTGCAACTGAAATCTAGACTGAAAAATCAGCACCAGTTTTAAGGGCAATGCAACAAAGTAGCTATACTATTGTTGCGCTGAGCATGAGCCACAGCCTAAAATGAATAAACAATATCTAATATGAAAAATGTTATGTTACAGGCTCCAAATGCCGGTCATGTAAATAAAGGCCATGCAATAAGTGTCACCACATCAGAGACGACGGAAAGGCTATGTAATTAATCTCATCAGAAATGATGTAAAGGCCATGTAATTAATGTCATCAGAGATGATATAAAGGCTATGTATAATGTTATTAAAGATAACCAAAAAGCCATGCAAGAAATATTTCATCAGAGATGGAAAACAAAGCCATGCATTTAATAAATGGTCATCGGAAATGACAAAAATGGCAAAAGAAATTAAAAATCATCAAATGCAAATGCAAATGTGTGTGATCACATGTGACAATATAATAAAAATTAAAGGCCATGAATAATTCATATTTGTTAAATATGCATCGGAAACTGGATCACAAACATACTTAATAACACTTAGCTTTTGAGTGTTTTAGATGAAATGAAATTTATTTATTTAAAATCGTTAACAAACATTACAGTATTTTAATAAATTGGGTTTATGTTAATCATTTGCGATATTTCCTGTTCGAACAACATTTGTACCCAAACTAGAATAACCCTGTGTTATAGTATACCAATGCCAGGTGTGGCAGGCAAAACACAGGAAGATTATTGGGTATTATCTCGATTTCCGTTTCATTTGTAACATACTATATACTTACCATTATCATTATAATTAATCTACTGGGTGGGTATAATCTACCTCGTTGATTATTCGTAGTGGTTGCTTTACTGTCAAAAGTTTATGTGTGTTGTGAATTTCACAATTTATAATAATATTACCGCATCTTTAGAAAGAAATAAAAATATTTGTTCCGTAATAATATAGAATATCAAACTACCTCCCATTATTAAAATGTGAGTAGGTATTATGTAACAAGAAATTAAGAAGAAACTTAACCTACACAAACACGGCAATGCAACTGTTAACAGTTGATAACGCCACGAATATGCATAAATATGCACGAATACATAATATAATTAAATGCCTTGACAATTTATTCTAATTATGTTATTATAACTCTGCTAATATAATATGTAAGATAGACCATCATCATTTACAGCAAACAAGGCGGTAAAACCCACTCGGGTACGAACACTCCAAAAATCGACCGACCTGCTTGGTAGCTATTATAAATACTTACTATATAGGTACTTATACTATCAATAGAATGGTAATCATAACTGCATATTTTGTTCAGAGATTTTTGAGCTACCTACCTACATTGTAGAACACTATATAAATTCAAAACAGCCATACGTAAATCAAACTGTTTAAAAAGTGGTTGATCTATTTAAAGAAACGTCGAAAGCATTTACGAAAATAAAATAAAGGTTATTTATTTTCTAAAAAATTATAATTACAGGAATGATGGAAACAAAAGCAGAAATTGTGTTAGTAGGAGTTTGCATTCTGTAGCTACAGCAGCAAAAGAGACTTGTGCCTATGTTCAAACATGGTGTATGGATGGAACATCCACGTAAAAAGTAAAATTATTGTACCGATGCCTATATACTTAGGTAGAGACAGTCATACCTCACTATATTCTTGTATTTCCTGGATGATTGATAGAGAATGCTATTAGCATCAATTTTATGTGTGAAAGTAAGTATTAAATAACCTATCTGCTTATCACAAGCCAATAGAACATTCAACCTGCATAGCTTGGTATTTATTACTAAGTGAACTAAATGAAGATTTTCATTAGATATTAATATAATAATCAAGTAAACAAAAGGAAAAGAATTACATTGGTTTAACTAAACTTGACAAAGTACAGTTTAAAAACTGGTTTTGAATAGAAATAAAATAACAGTAATACATAACAATTAAAAATAAATGTTTGAGCAACATTTTGATAGAAATTGGTATTTTACCCTGTTTTATCTGATAATGGAGAAAAAGTACTTTTTATCTCTACTAAAACTTAACTTTGGCCTTGCACACAGTTCGTAATGTGTCACTAAGTAAGTTTTTCAATGTGTTGTAAGATTTTGATAATGTTGATAAAATCTACTGGTTACTCAGACTGGTAGTGAGCAACTGTAAAAAGAACGTACTGACTTATAAAAGTTACTAGACTCTTTGAAGGCATGAGACATCTAATGAACAAGCTGAATATATCAAAGTGTGTCTTCTTCTGGTAAGGATTCTACCAAAAGCTATATCAACTGTATTAATGAATTGAACCTATATCAATACCTTATAGTCATATAGTATATTGACTAAGTGTACATACTACCATTATTACATTAGAATAAGGGTGATGTTGATGAATAAATAAATTATGTTACTTATTTACCTAGGTAGGTACATACTTAAAACAAGGTAAAATTACTAAGTACAAGAAGTTCAAAGAGATAATAGGTTTTATTATGAAAATTTAAACATTGTACCTATCTTGAAAGAACCTTGGTTTTCCATGATATGTCTGTTAATGGTCTGAGAGTGAAGAGACAAAATATGAAATCTAGATCTTCATCTTTGTTTTAAATGTTTACGTCTTTTCACACCCCCTGCTTGGGCGGACCTATATTCACCTTGAGTGTGTTTTAGGTACTATCTAAAATACTTCATATTTGCCGGCTGCAGTAGGGGCGATGGAACCTGACCTTAGTATAATCTATTTGGTACTGCCATGGATACCTAATGAAAGTTATACATAGCCTAGAGAACATTATCAATTGGATTGGTGGTAGATTTAGTCAGTTCTTATACCTACATACCCCTAGTCCCTAGCTGTTCTAAAGGTCCTGTATAAACTTGTAAATTTTGGTGTACCTGCCTATCTGGAAAATGGGGGGTATCTGAGTAACAGAATCAATCAGTGATTACATACTTCAATGGGTTAGGTAAATTGATAATTGGACTGACTTCTTCAAAGACTTGATCAGAGACTGCTTCAAAGTATGATCGATTGTATCCGCACGGATCTTGGATCAGACCGGTGGATTGACCTCTTCTTGATGTTATGTACCTATTCCGGCAAGAACTAGATTATGCTAATCAACACAAAACAAACGCCAAGAGCTGAGTTGTTCTGCCCATGGAGGTAAATGTTCTGCCTGTTGAATTCTTCTTCTTCTCTCAATTTATGGCTCCTGTCCGTCATTCGACAGACAATCATGCCAGTGTCAAGTGATTTGTATTGAATACTTTTTAGTCAAGTCAGTCCATAGTCAAGTGGGCCATCATTTGTTTCGAAGAAAATGGTAGCGGTTTTCTTCAAAACATTAGAAACATTTTCGGTCAAATCAGAATATCATATATACAGACACTTTCATTCCAAATGCTTAAACTTTGTGCTAAGACCTCAAGTAATGTTGGTTAAAATACCACCGAAATTACACAACACAACTCAAAATAACACTAGAAAATCCTTAGACGCAGATGAGAAAAATAATTAAAATGAAAAAGCTATGTTGCTTCCCAAATTGTCAGAAAACGAATCGCCTGTTGAATTGAATTGAGCTATGAAGAAACTACTAGGAACCAAGTTAGGCTAAATTGTTCTTTCAGCTTACTAAAGAGGTTACATTCAAATTTGAAAACGACTGACAAAATCAATGTTATGATAATGATATTATTCTATTTCTATATAAAATCTGTTGTGCATCAGACAAGATTTATGAGTTATGAAGAATTATGCTTTTATTCTTATAGAAATATCCTTCTACTAATACGATGAATTTGAAATCTGTTCGTTCAATTATTAAATATGTAAATGTACCTACAAAAATGTTCATGTTAATATTAACAATTAAAGCATCTTTCATGCTGATACAATGTAAGAACTTTTAGATTTAAACCAGCAAATAAAAGTAACAAGAGGTGAAATCGGCATGATTTCTATATGATGTCTCACCCAACTATTTTAACTAGTTTCCTTTTAGTATAGTTTATTGAATATGAATTGTAAAATTCAATCAAAGAGCACGAATGGATTGCCTTGACCACAGATAAACAAATATTAGTGCCTTGACTAACCTGTAAGTTCTACCAGTAGTTTAACTTTTTGAAATTTTAAAATTCCATGTGTTAATCAATGTTCAATACTAAAGGCCGCAAATTACTAGAATGGCGAACGGAACGTTCAACATTTTGAATCGGTCAAATTTTATTCTATTACCTGGTATTAGTTTAAGGTTAAGGATAAAAAAAAAAAAAGGATAAGGGGAAGGAATATAGGTAGTGATAGTAAGAAGAAAGAGTTAATCAGTTATTATTTATAATACCTATAACTATTCCAAAATATTTGAAAATGTTAGTGTTGACTTAAAATGTTGTACCTATACTATAACTGTTATACAAACTAATCTTACTATTTATTTCATCGTGTTTAATCTTTGTTCAACCTATGCTACATTTCCAATAATTTAGGTATGTACTTACATACTACAATATGTATTGAATATGGGTAAGTAAATAAGGAAATCAATGGTGACAATACAATCTAAAATGTAAGTAATAAATAATAGCGTTTGCAAAGAGCTACAAATGCTCCATTGCATCATGTGTGTTTTATACATTTTTGTGTACCTGTATAAGTTGTGGTTTGCTTTGTTTATAAATGTGTTATATACAAAGTATAATAATATAAAGTATAAACTAATCCATAACTATTAAACTGTGCCTTATACTTTCATGATTACTGACTCTTTTACAAATATGGTTTACTGTAAGTGTTCTGAAATTTGTAAATTTTAATAAAGATGAGGATGTGGTGTCTAGCCTAGTCGCGCTGGCAACACTAGCGACACACGGGCTTGGACGGCGTGGCCGGGCGGAGGGCATAACCTCGTATAATAATATATTTGTGTTTTAATGGATCTAAAGAATCCCACAGTACGCTATACAGGGTGTTAAAATACCATTACCGAAAACTTCAGGTGGCTAAAATACCCATCAATATGAATAACTTTTTCCAAGGAACCAACACTGTGAACGCGAATAAAAAACAGCTGTTTCATACATTTTAGCCAGGTAGGTATTATTAGCTGTTTTTTTTTCGCGTTCACAGTTTTGTTCCTTATAAAAAGTTATTCATATTGATGGGTGCCCCTTGAAGTTTTCGGTAGTGGTATTTTAACACCTTGTATAAATCTAAAAAATAAATTTAAAAAAAGTACATATGGAATACCAACTAAACCAAAAAATACTACACAATTTGGGTATGCGACAAATGTGTTATTACTGGAAGATAATTATCATTAAGCTAGCCTATATACAATACATTTGGTTCTGTAGAGAGCACGGGTGGTCTAGTGGTAGCGGCCCGCCTTCCGATCCTAGGTCGTGGGTTCGAATCCGGTCGTGAAACGATGAGTTTTTCTGTTCCAAAAATTTATGTGTGCAATGCCAGTACTCTCAAGTACTCGAAAGGAGATTCTTGAGGCTTTTTTAAATCTTTTCATCACACTGTTTCAATAGAAACTAGTAACACGATAAGAGAGAGTGATTTGGTCCTGTGCAATTAAGAATTTTCAATCTATTATACCTGCTATTTGGACGTACATTTGACCTCCTCTGAGGCATTCTTCAAATCTTGAGACATCAAAGAATCCTGAGTGATTCTTGATAGGTACTACTATTACACAGCTCGCAGAATTAGCATACTAAAGTGGCAGATCATATAGCTCGAAAAACTGACCACTGTTGTAGAATTAAAGCCCTCGAATGGAGACCAACGAAACGATAGATGAAGTATTGGACTAATGCTTTTTTTTATACAACAAAGTAGAGAAACAACCTTACGGCCCGTCTGATGAGAAGCGGTTACCGACCCTTTAAAAAATTGAAAACGCCCTTTAAAAACGACATTGTAAAGATTGCGGATATTATTGTGTTGGTGGAACAAGCAGATGGCCCACCTGATGTTAAGTGGTATCGCCAATAACAAAGCATTGCACCGTAAGTCACGATCGATAGGAACGTGCCCCATAGAAAGGGCTTAAATCAATTCTACCTGGGAATGTTTAGGGGATGCCTATTTCCAGCAGGGGATATCTTCAGGTTGACGAGGATTTCGTAATAGGAGGAGGAAAAAATAAACAAAAGGTATTTTTTTTTTCTCTCAATTTATGGCTCCTGTCCGTCATTCGACAGACAATCTTGCCAGTGTCAAGTGATAAATATTTATTAGTTTTTAGTCAAGTCAGTCCATAGTCAAGTCGGCCGTCATTTTGTTTTGAAGAAAATGGTGGCGGTTTTCTTCAAAACATTCGAAACATTTTCGGCAAATCAGGATAAAACATAATACACTTTCATTCCAAATGTTTACACTTTGTGCTAAGACCTCAAGTAATGTTGGTTAAAATACCACCGAAATTACACAACACAACTCAAAATAACACTAGAAAAACAATTAAAATGAAAAAGCTATGTTGCTTCCAGAAATGTCAGAAAACGAATCCCAAAAGGTATTTACTCAGTTCAATCAGAAGGATCACTTTGAAACGTCTTAAAACTAGGTAGAGATCTGAAGGAATCTACTTTGCCTGACTATTCAAATCAAAAAGTGAGGCACTCATATTTGCATAGTATCTTGTATAAGTTGTTACTTATTTACTTACCCCAATTCCAAAATTCCCGTTACTCAGATCTTGTGAGTAAATACTGCAGGAAACACGACGTCAGTACAACTCGCTGTTTAACTGAATTAAAAGCTTCGCAGAGTTGTGTCTTGCTAACGAATGTTACACGCAACGCTTCTAAGCTCGTGTCGTGATAGCAACTGACCTTAGCCAAGCGAAAGTCAAAGACAGAAAAAAAAATGCGACTATGATCCTCAGGCACGGTTAAATCTCATATAAGTAAGAACTTTTTAACACTGAAGGTACTTTGAGAGGATATCTTAAGCTGAGACTCAGAGACGAGGTTAAGAGTGACGCGCTGTCGTAGCTTGGATTTAATTGATGTCTCTTAATCTTAGCCTTTGAGTCTGACGAGGACATCCAAAGACGAATAAAAGTGACCGACATAGCTCAGGAGAATAAGTAAGTTCTAGTGGCAATGGGCAATGGGCAGTCATGTAGCTCGAAGAATTGACAATCGCGCCAAATAAAGATTCGAGAAGCAATTCTAAAGAAGACCACGAACAGGAAAACGAAGCGTGAGACGCCCTCTCTGTCTGTCTGACCGTCTGCCACCAGGCAGACGGTCTTATGAGGCGGTCTTATGACGAGTGACGTCACGGACGATCTTACACCACTATACCTCTGTTCGACAAAACGACATTAATAATAGTAAACACACGTATTTTCTTGCAAAAGTATTGCCTAAGTGAGGACTTCCGCTGATCCCAACTGAGTGAGTGTTTGCAAGCTCGTGAGTGCCTTCAATAGCGTATAAATAACTTTATTTAGTGCTATCACAGCTGTTTTTTATTATTGTCGCGGGTAGTTCTTTATTCGCAAGTGACACATCAGCTGGTTGAGACTATAAACCTTTCTCGCCGCGCCATCTCGTGACGAGTAGCTACACTACCAAATCTGTTTCTACTGTCATCTGTCATTTGTCATCTGTCAAATTGGACGTACTCTGCAGTCATCGCTTCTTTAGTGACACCTGGTGACAAGTAGCTGAACAACTTAAGCCAACGACATCTACATCCAATCAAGAGAACTAAGTGCTTGGCACGAAAATCGATTTAGGAACTACAAAATGGGTAGAACTTGCGGCGCTTGTAGGAAATTCATTTCACCGGTAGGTGCCGCTACTTGTAGCGTCTGTCCGAGTATATTCCACAAAGCATGTTTGGCGATTTCGGAAACGGTGACTGTTTCCAAAGATTGGATCTGCCCACTTTGTAAGAAGAATCAGAAAAGGGGCGACAACAGCAGCACTCCGGTCAAGGACGTAATTGGGACTAATACACTTCCACCCGCTGGGCCCTCCGCCGTTTCTTCGCTTCCTGGCGTGGCGCCGACCCTCATCACCCCGCACGTGTCATCTCCTACGCCGGCCTCAGACACGGTATTTGGCGACATGCGCCGCGAACTCGCAGAATACATGGCAGAGCTGCGTGTCTATCGCTCGGAGATGATCGAGTTCCGTGCTACGATGGCGGTGATCAACGAGCGTATGGACGCCTTCGAGCGACGTCTTGAGATGGTAGAGCAACGAGCGGTAGCGCCCAGTGTGAACGAGGTGGCTGAATTGGAGAGAACGGTGCTTCAACTACGGAGCGAATTGAATGACAGGGACCAAGAGGCACTATCATCCGATCTCGACATCGGTCAACTTCCAGAAGCAAAGGGGGAAAATGTTGTACATTCTGTTATCGTTCTGGCGGCAAAGCTCGGAACGACTCTAGAGGAGCGGGACATCGTGTTCGCTGAGCGAGTAGGAGCCGTCGATAGGACGGCGTCGAACGTGGCGGAGATGCGCGGACGCCGCGTCGTTGTGCGGCTCGCGCGACGTCACTTGCGAGACGAGCTAGTTGCCGCGGCTCGCGTGCGGCGCACGCTCACTACCGCCGAGCTCGGACTGGGTGCACCACAACAACGCATCTACCTCAACGAGCGGCTAACCCACTTTAACCGACAGCTCTTCTACCGGGTACGTGAAGAGTGCCGCAAGCAGAACTGGCGGTACTCTTGGACGAAAAGAGGCCGCATTTACGCCCGCCAGAGTGACGGGAAGCAGGCGTATCCCTTCCGCACGGAGGCAGATGTCGCTCGTATTTTTCAGACTGGCTCCGTTTGAGTGGGCTATGCTTTTACCCTGTTACTTGTATGCTTACCTTTATTTGTATAATACCTCAATACTTTATCATAGGCATGATAACATGCACATTATAACCACTCAACTGTGAGGCGGATTTTTGCAAAATGGCGTTGACTGTGAGGCCCGTTATGGCCTCCCCTCACAGTTAGGGCTTTGCGAGTTCAGCATTCTATTAAAACTGCGTTTTCTATTGTTTTTAAGCAGTTTAACTACCTAATTTAGGTACACACTGATTAAGAAATAATTTTATTGCCATTTCATGTACTTTAAATGGTACATACAAGAGAAAATAAAGTATAGTATTGCAATTGTAACTTGAACCACCTAATTTGTGGCACCAGCACCAGCACCGATTCATAGCTGTTTTTATCACACAAAAAGTACTGGAAACACAGCCAGGAGTATTAAAATCAAGAATACTTATATTTTTCTTGGTTTTTCACAGCACGTTCTAGCAATTACTCATTAATTTTTACGTTGACAATCAAAACAAATACGACCTTTGGCAAGTGTCAGGAAGTGAAGTTCGATTAGGGATTGCGCGGAATTTTTGTATGACGCAACACGTGGACGAGTGCTAGATACCCATCTTGCTCTAACAAGAACGCATTTCAATAGGTTAAAACAAGATAGAAACATAAATTAACGTGAATATCGGCGTAAACTGGGTGCCAGCTGAGCGGCCCGATATGGGCTTGTTCACAATCATCGCACATTTGACAGAAGCCCAGAAAGGGCTTCTCCACAATTGAGTGGATAAATACGTTTTTTTGCTTATATTTCTTTATTTACTATATATTTCATTTTACACATCAATTAAATAGCAATATTAATTACTAGTGGCTTCCCGCGGCTTCGCACGCGTTGAAGTGGTGAACCGTGATTGAACCACAAACATCCAAACATCGTAACTTTCGCATTGATTTGTATATTATTAGGGTAGGATTTTAAATACGTACTATTATTAGGGTAGGATTTTAAATACCTACGTAGGTATAAGGGATACCTATATTAGGTAGGTAGGTATAGGTACTGAGTTTAGCACAATCATGACAAATACAACAAAGACAACCTTACACGGAAAATATGTCCTTATTTGTTCCTAGTTTCTACCCCAAAAGCAAACGAAACGAAACAGCTTCACGACATTGATCCACAGGCTCGGTAGATAGGTACCCTCAGATCTCTTCGTACCAACTCAAGATTCCCGTTTTTAGAACATTGACGCCTCGTTGTAGGTATTCTTTTTACTCGAGCGCAACGAAGGAGGATAACGTCTTTATGTTATTTATCCACAGAACACATTTTCTTTTAGTTTGAAGTTAATTACACAGTTACAGTTAAAAATCTCCCATACAAACCTTGAAACTTTGCAGGGGTAGTTTTAAAATATTGAAAACGTGATTTTAAATTATTTATTGTGGAGTATATTTACTTCAAGTTTGAAATCAATCGCACTATGCGTTTAAAAACTCCCATACAAACTTTGACATCCCTTTGCACGCTTATTATGGGTAGTTTTAAAAAATTAAAAAAGCCTTTCCTATTTTTTTGCCTAAAAGTTCATATACTCCAAGTTTCAAGTTTGTAGGTTCAAGGTATACTATTTCTCATGCAAACGTTTTCAACCCTTTTACACCCCTTGGGGTTGAATTTCCAAAACCCCCTTCTTAGTACACCTCTACGTCATAAGACCTATGTACTCTTCAAATTTCAAGTCTCTAGGACCATCGGTCAAAAAACTCCCATACAAACTTTTACATACCTTTGCACACTTATTAAGGGTAGTTTAAAAAAACTAATAACGCCTTTCCTATTTTTTTGCTTTGAAGTATATGTACTCCAAGTTTCAAGTTTGTAGGTTCAAGGAATACAATTTTTCATACAAACGCTTTCATCCCTTTTTACACCCTTAGGGGTTGAATTTCCAAAAACCCTTTCTTAGTACACCTCTACGTCATAAGACCTATGCATGTACTCTTCAAATTTTAAGTCTCTAGGACCATCGGTCAAAAAACTCCCTTACAAACTTTTACATCCCTTTGCACATTTATTAAGGGTAGTTTTACAAAACTAAAAATGCCTTTCCTATTTTTTTGCTTTGAAGTATATGTACTCCAAGTTTCAAGTTTGTAGGTTCAAGGAATACAATTTTTCATACAAACGCTTTCATCCCTTTTTACACCCTTAGGGGTTGAATTTTCAAAAAACCCTTCTTAGTACACCTCTACGTCATAAGACCTATGTACTCTTCAAATTTCAAGTCTCTAGGACCATCGGTCAAAAAACTCCCTTACAAACTTTTACATCCCTTTGTACATTTATTAAGGGTAGTTTTACAAAACTAAAAATGCCTTTCCTATTTTTTTGCTTTGAAGTATATGTACTCCAAGTTTCAAGTTTGTAGGTTCAAGGAATACAATTTTTCATACAAACGCTTTCATCCCTTTTTACACCCTTAGGGGTTGAATTTCCAAAAACCCCTTCTTAGTACACCTCTACGTCATAAGACCTATGTACTCTTCAAATTTCAAGTCTCTAGGACCATCGGTCAAAAAACTTCCATACAAACTTTTACATCCCTTTACACACTTATTAAGGGTAGTTTAAAAAAACTAATAACGCCTTTCCTATTTTTTTGCTTTGAAGTATATGTACTTCAAGTTTCAAGTTTGTAGGTTCAAGGAATACAATTTTTCATACAAACGCTTTCATCCCTTTTTACACCCTTAGGGGTTGAATTTCCAAAAACCCTTTCTTGGTACACCTCTACGTCATAAGACCTATGTACTCTTCAAATTTCAAGTCTCTAGGACCATCGGTCAAAAAACTCCCTTACAAACTTTTACATCCCTTTGCACATTTATTAAGGGTAGTTTTACAAAACTAAAAATGCCTTTCCTATTTTTTTGCTTTGAAGTATATGTACTCCAAGTTTCAAGTTTGTAGGTTCAAGGAATACAATTTTTCATACAAACGCTTTCATCCCTTTTTACACCCTTAGGGGTTGAATTTCCAAAAACCCCTTCTTAGTACACCTCTACGTCATAAGACCTATGTACTCTTCAAATTTCAAGTCTCTAGGACCATCGGTCAAAAAACTCCCATACAAACTTTTACATCCCTTTGCACACTTATTAAGGGTAGTTTTAAAAAACTAAAAATGCCTTTCCTATTTTTTTGCTTTGAGGTATATGTTCTCCAAGTTTCAAGTTTGCAGGTTCAAGGAATACTATTTTTCATACAAACGTTTTCATCCCTTTTTACACCCTTAGGGGTTGAATTTCCAAAAATCCCTTCTTAGTGCACCTCTACACCATAAGAGCTATGTACTCCTCAAATTTCAAGTCTCTAGGACCAGCGGTTTAGGCTGTGCGTTGTCTATATGTCAGTCAGTCAGTCAGTCAGTCAGTCAGTCAGTCAGGACTTTGAGTCTTATAGTATTAGAGATTGTTATCCATGCCGTTTTAATATTAGATGCACCATAAGTTCATCACTTATAATAAAACACTTATTAATTTATTTAATTTCTATGTACTATGCCTTCGTGTGTTTTGTTATATTCAAGAATCAAACTGTGTCATGCAATCAACTTGTTATATTCATCATACGTATCTACTTGTCTTGTATCGTTTTTGGAACTTTCGTATTTTGTAGTTTTTAGTCAGTTAAAAATTGGTTTGATCAACGCAGGTTCCCTCGGCACAAACCACGATAACCTTACTGCTTCGATTTTAAAACACGACTTGGATATTTTAGCTGTGAACGAGACGTGGCTTAGTGCGGGTGAGGAAGGACGTGCACCTGTCGTAGCGGGCTATCGCCTGAGGCATATCCCGCGGCCGCGAGAGGTACGATCACGCGGTGGTGGAGTCGGGTTCTACGTCAAGCGTGGCATTACCGCACGCACCTGGCCTCACCCGGTGGATCCCCTGCATAAATCAGTTGAACAAATGTGGCTTACTATGACCCTCAATGGGAAGAAGCTCGCAATTGGCACGGCATACAGACCTCCCTGGTTAGATGCAGATTTATTCTTGGACGCTCTTACGGACTCAATTAACTCTATACCTGGCTGTGACAATTTAATATTGTTGGGTGACTTTAACATAAACCTGTTAAATATTACTGAAATAAAAACTACGAAACTAGTCACTTTTCTTTCATGTCTGAATCTTTGTCAACTAGTTACATCACCAACTCATTTCACCGAGACCTCTCAGACCCTAATTGACGTGGTATGCTCTGATTTACACACAACTAAGATAGCAGTGGAACCAGTAGGATCCCTTTTCGGACATTTTCTTGTCAGCTGTGAGTTTAACATTAAACGTACTAAACCGAAGCCATACACAGTTATATATAGACCCATTAAAAACATTAGTATTGATCATTTTAACTCTGACTTACAATCTGTAAGATGGGACCAACTATCGACACTTGGTAACGTTAACGACATGGTTAATGGCTTCAACCAGAGTGTCTTGGCTCTAATTGACTTGCACGCGCCTGAAGTCTCAATAATTATTAAAACACGCTCATATCCATGGATCACTGATACGGTCAAATTAATGATGAGGTTACGCGATGAGGCGGCAGCTGAGTATCACAAAACTAAACTAGAAGTAAAGAAAGTTTATTATAAGAGTCTTAAGTCCACAGTGAATCAAGCACTTTTTCACGAAAAAACAGCATATTTCAACCATAACATTAATAATAAAATTCATGATCCTAAATTGCTTTGGAAAAATCTAAAAAATACTATTCTACCTAAAAAAAATACTGAACTGCCTTCTCACTATCAAGACCCTAACAGTATCAATAAGCATTTCTTAAACATTCCGGGCATGTCGGATGTGTATATCTCGCATCTTACCTACTTTGAATATCATAAATTCAGCCAAGCAATATTTCACTTAGAACCAGTTGGCATGGATAGAATGTCTAGCATACTACGTAGCCTTAAATCGAAGGCAGTGGGATGTGACCTCATCAGCCTAGATATGCTTATATTGACGTTGCCGAACACACTAGAGACAATAGCTTCTTTGATAAACAAGTCTATAAGCACATCTACTTATCCTGATGCTTGGAAATTAGCGATCGTGCTTCCTCTGCCTAAGACCACGAACCCAGCTGAGCTAAAAGACCTTAGGCCAATTAGCATACTGCCATGTCTGTCTAAGGTGCTAGAAAAAGTGGTAAGCTACCAGCTGACGGATTTTCTCGAGAAAAACAGCATTCTGTCGGAAGCACAGTCAGGCTTTAGGAAGGGACGGAGTACTGTTACGGCCCTGCTGGATGTTACAGATAACATCCTCTGTGCACAGGACAAAGGTCTGTGTACTGTAGTTGTACTACTGGATTTCTCCAGGGCTTTCGACTCTATAAATCACAATCTTCTAATGTCTAAACTAAATTACTACGGTTTTGACTATAATGCCCTACAATGGTTCAACAGTTATCTCAGCGGCCGCCACCAGCGTACCAAGCTTTCTCGCAATGACGGCTCAGTTGTCTTCTCAGATATAACGCCCGTAGGTCAAGGCGTACCTCAGGGATCTATTTTGGGGCCACTTCTTTTTATTCTGTACTCGGCTGATGTGCAGACGTGTATCAAGTATTGTCAGTTCCACATATATGCAGATGACATACAGGTATATATTTCGTGTAAACCCTCTGATATTGACAATACTATAGAAAAGTTAAACGAAGACTTGGCTAATATAGCAGTGTGGTCCAAAAATAACAGCTTATTACTGAATCCAAATAAAACCAAATATCTGATTTTTGGTAGCAAATATCAATTAGCTAGACTTAGGCCTTCACTAGATGTCATTCTCATGAGTGAGCCCGTAGAACGTGTGTACGAGGCGCGAAATCTTGGCCTGCACATGGACTGCGACCTTCGGTTTGAGAAGCACGTTGCTGATTCCGTTAGAAACTGCTTCTATAGACTGAAGGTACTGTACAGAATGAGGCCTCACTTAAGCGAGGATCTCCGTATCCGGCTCGTAGAGTCACTCGTGCTATCGAAATTAAACTACAGCGATGTGGTTTTCGGTCCCCGTCTACTGGCGAAAACACAAAGACTAATTCAGCGAGTCCAGAACGCCTGTGCACGATTTTGCTTCGATATACCATTGAGAGGTCATGTCACACCATTTTTAAATAAAAATCTTTTTATGAAAATGAAGCACCGGCGTAAGTTGCATCTTGCGTGTCTTCTGTTTGGTGTCCTAAAGCATGAAGCCCCTTCGTATCTCTATGAGAAGTTAACATGGTTGTCTAACTCTAGGTCTTGTGGCTCCCGCCAGTGCTCGATGCGGCTCTCAGTTCAGCGGCACAGCTCTGCATCTTTCAGGGGTAGCTTCCGCTACGCTGCATCGAAGTGCTGGAATAATATTCCTCCGCCGATAAGGAACCTGCAAAATTCACATGGTTTTAAAAACAAATTGAAATGTTTTCTGTTTGAATGTCAGAAGAAACAGGAGTGTTACAAAAACGATATAAGCATTATATAGATATGCTCGTAGTACATGCCTACTAAAAGCTATAGTTTTAATATAGGTATTTAAAAATATTTATTTTGTTCTTACCGTACCCTATTTTGTCTGCTTTGTTGCTTGTTTTTCTTTTAGAGTGCACAAAACATATTATCTGCAATAGTCTGCCTTAGGAAATAGTCATCGTACTTTCAACTTTTTTACTGTTCAATTTTTCATTTAATTAATTTGTGTCTGTTATTTTTTATTATTCTTTATGATGTCGAAATATTATATTATTGTTATATCTAGGTTTGGTTTAGTTTGAATCGTCCGTGGCATCACCGAACGGCTCTAATGGAAGACCAGCGTTGGTTTGCAACCAACTTATTGCTGAATCAGAGTCCGTTTTGCGACGCACAAAGTTATTTTTTTATTTTATTTTTTATGTTAAATGTTTATTTTGTATTTCTTTAACTTTTGTCGTCGTAAATAAATAAATTTTCTTTCTTTCTTTCTTTCTTTCTTATGAACCGTGATAGTAAGAAAGTAGATATTTTCACAGATGATGTTTTTCTGTTGCCGCTATAACAACAAATACTAAAAAAACGGAATTAAATAAATATTTAAGGATTAGTATTGTACGGGACCCTTCACGCACGAATCGCATTTGGCCAGATTTTTTCTCTTATACGAAATCTCTCACATCTGATAGCAACTGTATCCAGGGGCATTATTCAGTCTAAACGCAAACGCGATTCATAAACCTTAAAATGAACTGTACTAAGAATGACAACTAGGAATGACAACTAAGTCATAGGGAATACGGTTTTGTCCGATTTCCCGCCGCTGCGCGCTATCTAGTCGTATCTGTGTAACGCGATTGCATTGTCAATAGAGAATAATGCCCCTGTTGTTATAAGATGTGAGTACCACACGTAATACCTCTCCTTAACTCATACAGACAAGCCTATTCGCGAAGTTCCGTTTTACGTTGCCTTAAACTCAGCTTAACTTCGTCTGATACAAACATTAGACGTGTAAAAGCTTTGAAACACCTCTTTACTTGTTTAACGGGAGCTTTTGTTTGACAGCATGTGTAGGAAATGGAAGAAAACGTGTGGATCTATCTCTACTTAGGTTTATATGAATGAGCTTTGTTGGTCTAATGATGACCTTCCGAACCTGAGGTCGCTAGTTCGAATCCAGTCGGGTCCAATCCACCTCTTGATAAGTGTTTCTGACGGAAAAACTTTGTGCGTAGTGCCAGTGCTCTCAAATAATGATGAAAAACATCAGGGAACCCGTAGCTCTAGATAAAAGCTGCTGAACAAGCCTACTCCATTACTCCATCTTAAATCCAGTTCTAGGCACTAATGAGTGAAAAAAATTCTTCCGACGCTCTATAAAATATTTATAAAAGACTGGCTGGACATTTTTACTTTTAGACATTTTTATTATTGGTCATTTTTAATTTAGGACATTTTTATTATTGGACATTTTTACTCATGGACATTTTTATTATTGGACATATTTACTAATGGACATTGGCGTTGGACATTATTCGTGCAAATCGTCCATTGCACATAGACCTATCATATTCATTGCATCGTAAGTCACGCGTGATGGGAACGTGCCTACCGATGCAATGCCCTGCGTCAATCAACTTGAGGCATACAGATGTTAAGTCTCATGTGCCTGTAATTTCACCGGCAATCACACTCTTCAAACCGAAACACAGCGCTGCGCGGCAGAAAAAGGCATGGTGGTAGTGCTTCCCCGGACGAGCTCTACTACTCTTATAGTACCTACTTTATTCTATAGATACTTTACTTACTTAAGTATCTTTCATGTTCTTCTAGGCTTTGGTCGAGAGGAACTGGCAGTAAATTCACCTAGTATATAAGACGAAAGTGATCCTTGTGATCCTTCTTCCTACTAATATTATAAACAATTATTAAAACAACAATATTATAGACAGCCTTCACAGCTCAGTTGGTAGTAGCTCTGCCTTCTGCGCCGTAGGCCGTGGGTTCGATTCCCACCGAGTACAAACATTTGTGTTATGAACATAGATGTTTGTTCTCTGTCTGGGTGTTACATAATATTATAAGTATGTATTTACAAAAAAAAAGTATATATGTATTATATCAGCTACCTGGTTCCCATATTACAAGCTTTGGCTTAGTTTGGGGCTAGATAGTGCTGGGTGGATAGTCCACCATATTTATTTATTTAAACGCGAAAGTTTGTAAGTAACGCGGATGTTTATTACTCTTTCACGTAAAAACTACTGAATGGATTTTAATGAAATACATACATCAGAATAACACATAGGCTACAATTTATAAAGATATTGTGTGACTGATCCTGCGCAGACGAATTCGCGGGCACCAGCTAGTACTGAATAAAGACCGTTTTGAGTTTGACTAGTACCACTTTTTACTCTATAGATACATTTGTTCAAGCACAGCACGTCTGTATCTCAGTTTGTTTTATAACACGTACATTTACTCGAACGCAGTGCTGCTCGTTTGTAAGACGCCGAGCGCCTCGGGCGAAGCTAAACGTTTGTTGCAGAGTCTTTCTTGATAAGATGACGTCATGTTTAGCACACGTTGCTGAAAGTTCGCTTGACAATAGAAATGTTACGGACAATTCAGCCAATTACGTAATATTTGTGTGAGTTTTAAGCTGTTTCTGTATTTTGAAACCAACTGCAAAGTACGACTTACTGTGAAACTACAGGGAACTATAGCTGAACATCTGTATATATACCTCAAGCTGATGGATGAAGGATTGTGTATCGTAGGGCACGTTCCTATCGTACGTGACTTACGAGGAAATGTTTTGGTATAGATAATGGTTACTACTTAACATCAGGTGGGCCATGTGTTTGTTCATAATAACAAAATTACAGGGACATTAGCTGTAATCTTCGCCTCAAAAAAGCTGGAGCAAATTAGTTATCCTAAAAAAATTGTATAGCATACTAATTCCAGGCTTCTTCTAGGCTTGATAGCGTAGAACTGGCACCTATTTATGTGCACAATGCCAGTGCTCTCAAACGGTGAAGGAAAACATCGTGAGAAAACCGGCATGTCATAGAACCTAAGTTCTATAACATCTGTCAAGTGCTCGAAAGGAGCCTCTTCAGGCGCACTTAAAATTATTTCACCACACTGTTTCGAAAGAAACTAGTGACACGACAAAAGAGGGAGACTGGCACCTAGACGCACCTACTTTTAAATCATTTCAAAGTGATCCTCTTCATTCAACTGCTTAATGCATTTTGACTTTAACTTAAATAAAAATCAAATGAATCAAAATAAACCTTATCATAACAGGTAACGGCCAAAGTCTGGCACGCGTCAGACTAACAACAAGATAAGAGATTTATCAACAACATTATGTACAAAACTCTCCCTTGTCAAGACGAATAGCTGTTATTTGTCAAGAATAACAAAACCAAGATGGAAAGTGTGCAACTTCATCACAATAAGAAACGTAAAGCAGAGTCAATAAAGATTCCTTTGGAACAGTTTTCGCTTTAATTACGGAGGGAAAGTTTCCGAGCTGTGTCAACAAAGTTTCAGAATCCACTTCAGGGTCCCAACTTCGGAATCAGGGAGTCGAGGACGGTTGTATGTTTTATTTATCAAAACTAGACGTCTCTGGAAGATGTGTGACTAGTGATCCACTTCTGAACAAATTGAATTAAATATATACCATGACTGCATTCCTATATTTGTCATGGTTCCGTTCTCTCTGGTTTTGTGGCACTCAAGAACCTTGAAGTCAAAGTATAAAGCCATTTATTGAATTAAATTACAAGGAATGTCTTTTAGCTAGTTCAACCTAGGTGCCACTTTCATGCGAGCAAGCATATCTTGGTAAGAGTAGTAGAGCTCTTTGTGAAGGGCTCGTCCGGGGAAGTACTGCCACTACGCTTTTTTCTGCCGCCAAGCAGCGTTACTGTGTTTCGGTTTGAAGAGTGTGGTTGCCGGTGTAATTACAGGCACATGAGGCTTAACATCTATATGCCTCAAGGTGATGGACGCAGGGCAGTGCATCGTAGGGCACGTTCCTATCGTGCGTGACTTACGAGGCAATGCTTTGTTATAGGTGATGGTTACCACTTAACATCAGGGGGGCCATCTGCTTGTTCCAACAGATAGTTGTATAAAAAAAAATGAACGCAAGAAATGCAAATTCAAGTAGCTGCTTCAGGAGGTTATGTTTGAGGAAGTTAAATCTTGTCCAAAGTTCAAACTGCCTTGCAATTACACTCTTCTTTGAGAAGGTAGTCAGGGTCAGGTCCAAGCGTTTGAAGTGTATACCTTGCAGTGCCAAACCTGAGGTTTAAAAAACCAGTTTGTTCTTGAAATTTTAATGCAATCGCTGCATCATTTTATACAGTCAACGCAGCTCAAAATTAGCTGTGCTGGAAAGTGACCACACGTTCTTCAGTTGGTTATCGTTGCCACGTACACCGCGCAATAAAACCCAAAATGTTAATCATCATCAGAAGTCCACTGCTGGACATGAACTCCCGTATACATTTCCAGGAAGAACGATTTTGCACCGTCTCCATCCACCGAATCTAACGATGTCGTTGGTCCATCGACATGTTATTAAAGAATTAAAAACACTTTTATGACTAGAGTAAAGTAGATATCACCATCATATAGGCACGGTAGATATCGCCACAGATCTCTAAATACCAAGTGCTTGAGATTAACAAAGAATTAAAGGACCGTTAAATATGTCAAAATGTTTCGCATTTGACATCTAAGGTTAAATTTAAAGGCCTGTTAATCCTTGATTTGATGGAAGACCAGCGTTGGATTGCAACCAACTTATGCTGAATCAGAGTCCGTTTTGCGACGCACAAAGTTATTTTTTTTATATTTTATATGTTAAATGTTTATTTTATTTCTTAGTGTCTGTAGTGTATAACAATAAACTATGCGCGCCGACTGAATAGGCGGGGAGCAACCGTACGCACCACGGTGGGGGGCACTCGATTCCAGCCAGCCGAACCAGGCGGGCGTTAGCGTTACAATAATTAAAAGTGTTTTATTTGGTACCCAAGCAACCTGTATAGTACAGTGTCTACTTTAACTTTTGTTTTCTACATCTACACTATCTACACTTCTACACTAATATTATAAAGAGGAAAACTTTGTATTTTTGTATGTAACGAATAGGCTCAAAAACTACAGGTCCGATTTCAAAAATTCTTTCACCATTAGAATGCTACATTATCCCTGAGTAACATAGGCTATATTATATTTTCAAAAAAATCAGGGATCCTTACTAAAACTTCAATAATGTAACCCAAGGTGGAAAACAAAAACCTTACATCGCGTGCGCTGCGAAAACTATTGATGATAGAACAAAATAATGTACTACGATTTTGTAGAACACGTCATCATCTACAAAAAATGTCGCGACAGCATATGTCTAACTATTATAGTTATGTCACAATAAGTGTTCTTTTATTATAAAAAATTAATTGAAATGCCGCCGCCAGAAAAGGGTCTTTATTTGTACCTTGGTATTAATCCTTATCCAAATAAATTATTTCATAATTAAGACGGTTTCAATACCTATAGATTACTTCTTAAATTTTTCAAATCGGACATTCCATTCAAAAGATATGACGAAATTAAAAATATTAACGGGTCCACGGGTCACGCTCGGGGTGCGATTTCACTCACTCAAGGAGAAGCGCGTGCAAATGTATGAAATAAGTAGACGCGAGGCTCGAACCCACGGTCTTAGTTTATCCTAAAATGTTCAAAAAATTTATGACCACCCATGCGAAGCTGGGACAGGCCGCTAGTCGTAAATAAATTAATTTTCTTTCTTTCTGATTAGTAACTAACAGAACATGGTGAAATCAGCTCTTAGACTCTTTGAGGATGTAGGGGTAGTCAGAGATACGTCCAAATAATACATGTTAATACGAAACTTCTTTTATTGTTTTCCCGAAACCCCTTGAGTTCATCGCGAGAATCGAATATCTCCGGCAAAAAGAAACAGCGAACAAACATTTTATATTAAACTTTTCAGAGCAAAAACAAAGTTTTTACATTCACTTGGCGAAAATTAAAAAGAAACGAAATTAAAAGACCAAGTTGACTTCTACAGTGAAATTTCTAATGAAGAAAGTTTTGGAATTAGTGGCCGGCGAGGTCACACGAGAGACAAGAAAGAAACCGCGTTATTTTTTTTAAGAGTTGTCTGAGTTGAGTAGCTTAGCTTTTTGTGAAAGAGTCAGTTCGTGGAAAGGCCGCTTTCCACCGCGAGCGGAGCGGACTCATTAAGTACTCCGTTTAAATCGCAAGAATAAACTGCATTCTTGTATTTCCACCAACAAAATTAAATAGTCGAGCAATATGCAGTTTATTTTTGCGAGTTAAACGGAGTCCTTAATGGGTCCGCTCCGCTCGCGTTGGAAAACGCCTTAACACTGTACCTATTTCTGCCGCCAACAAGCCTCACCAAGATAGTAGTAGAGATCTCTGTGAAGGGCTCGTCCGCGGAAGTGCTACCACCTTGCCTATTTCTGCCGCCAAGCAGCGTTGCTTTGTTTCGGTTCGAAGGGTGCTAGTGAAATTACAGGCACATGAAGCTCAACATTTTGTATACCTCACGTGGATGTAGGGCACGTTCCAATTGTGCGTGAGTTGCGAGGCAATACTTTATTTTATAATGGGTCAGTCTCAAGAGGCTGTAATTGCACAGTCACATTTAAATCAGAGTACCCTTCAGATTTGTAAGTATTGCAAGCATTTTTTATTTTCTTCTTACTGATGAACAGATAGCACACCTGATGTTGAGTGGAAAACATCACCTGTAAACAAAGAATTTGTCTCTAACGTACCTATAGGTACTATTTTGCTATATCCTCTCCTCGTGTGTTTTATGTCTAGTCTGATTTTTGACTCGGAATTTTGAAATCTAAATCACTCGCAAAATCGTCTCCAATTTCACAAAATAGAAAAAAGTAGACTTGACGCACTGCTGTGGGAAGTGAGCAGTTGATTTTTTTATTCGTTCATTATGATTTTTTGATAATTTCGGTAAACTTTATTCATTACCTGGTTTATAAAATTGTGTGTGAGTAACTGTGTACTCTTACTTAGGAACTCAAAAGGAGCCTCTATTAGGCGTCCTTAAAATCCTTTCACCACCCTGCTCCGAAAGAACTAGTAACACGATAGAAAGAAGGAAGTAAGGATAAACTAAAAAATGTTAAACGTCTAAACTCCGCAAGAGCAATGCACAAAATGTGTTCGCGTCATCACGACTGGTAGGTAAAACTTTTATTTATGTGGCAACTTTGTCCATTTCTCATTCGTGAACGTTTGAAAGAATAAAACAGGGTGTACTGCTGCAGGACGTAAATAACACAGCATTTATAATGTATGAAGGAGACGAATTCACTCCAGAATTATTTATGTAGGAATCCTGCGGGTTTCCGCCAATCGACGACGGTTTGTTTTATTGAAATCTTTGTTGTATTGGAGTTTCTAACTTAAAAAACAAAAAGGTGTTCCAGTTTTATTTAAGCTTCACATCAGATGGGTCATCTGCTTTTTCTATGAATTAATAGTTTAAAAAAAAATGTCGACTAAATAATTATAAAATAAATAATAAATTCAATTTTAATTGAGGACTGATTATGTGATAATATGCAGTTAGACAATACAATAAATTAACGGCCGGTTTCTGAAAGCTCGATCAAAACTAATCGGATGTCATGTCACCCGCCATGTCAGCTATTACATTGAATTAAATAGAGATAACAATAAGTGACTTGTCATCCGATTAGTTTTGATCGGGCTTCAGAAACCGGCCGTTAGTCCTACAATCGGTGGTCTTATCACGCACATCGATTTCTTTCAAACGACCATTTTCTTAATCTAATGCTTAAAGTAATAAAATGTTATGAAATTGGAAAAAAATGCATCTAATTATAATATGCAGATAATTTATGCAGAGTTGAGGACAGCTTTTATACATACTCCTATTATAAGACGCTGTTTAATTCTATTAATTATCCACAGAACAATCAGCTTTTTATTTCTATCGTAAAACCAGTACCACTAGGAAGAAAAACGTCCCCAACCAAATCTCGAAGAAAAGAAAAATCAACTATTTCAATTAAGAATCTCGTAACGTTCCATTATAGAAACTTTGTTTTAAATTGCAGCCGAAGTCATTCCGTTCCATTCTTCACTCGACTAGAGTCGATGGATAAGGAAGTGTTTTTTACATCGCGCGTCGGTTCAATAAAATCAAGTACCTAGTATATTCAATAATCTTGAAAATTAAAAAAAATCTAAGATAAACCTGGGGTGTAGCAGCGTGGCGCTGAGTTGATGGATAAGGGAGTAAAATTCTATAGCAATTCAATAATAACAAGTATCTTGAATCATTTCAAAAATTTATTGAATCTATGTCTCTGAAGCGAGGCGCTCAGTTTAAGGATAAGGAATTGTTTTCTATGTCATTTCAACAAAACAAAGATCTTGAATCGTCATCACTTTGAAAACTAAATGAATCTAATCAAGAACTGGAGTATGAGCGTGGAGGAGCGTGTTTTCTACGACGATTCAAGATACTGGATTCTATTGAATGGATCCAGTATCTTGAATCATCTTGAAAATTAAATGAATCCAAGTAAAAGCTGTAGCATCGTGACACTGAGTTAATAGATAAGGAAGTGTTTTCTTTGGTAATTCAATAAAGACAAGTATCTTGAATCACCTTGAAAATTTACGAATATAAAGCAGAACTGGAGTGTCGATGTATGGCGTTGAGTCAATGGTAAAGGAAGTGTTTTCTGCAAGATTTATAAGAAAAGTGATCCTTATTATTGAACTGAATTTAAGAATCATTTTGATATTTGTTCGCAGATTTTTAACTCATAAAAGCCGGACTCGGTCAACCCTATCCACTTCTAATAAGGTTCCAACACGTTTCAACCTTTTAAGGTCCTTAACAAAGTAATCGCTCGATCGACAGAAAGAAAACGGGTGAAACGGAGCGGAAGAGTGTGCAATTATGGCGGCTGATTATCAGGATATGATTTATGGAGAACTTTTATGATGAATAAGTGGAAAATTGGGATTGGATAGGTGGTAAAAATACTGGTATGTGTTATGTTTGAAGGAGGGTAAAATACTGGTATGCTAGACACCGTGGTAAGTGAGCATGTTTGAATGATAGAGTGACACATAAACATACAAAAAAACATGCAAACCGTGAGACGCCTTCCTACCCGATGTATCACTATGCTACTCGTAGTACTAGATAGGCGCTGCTTTTGGCGTTATTCTGTCAAGACCTTCAGACAAGAAACCTTAAGAGTAGAATTGTGAATCTTAGAAATATGGTGCCGAATATAAAGCCTTTGCTCCTATAAAGTCATTGCCTCCGGTGTTGCGGGTTTCTGGACGACAGTGACCACTTCCCATTAAGTGGCCCGTCTACAAGTTTACCAGCTAATGCATAGAAAAAAAGGGGGGATGGTTTCTTGCGCGTGATTTATTATACCTAACAGTTTATTGTATTTATTTTTATACCGTGTTCCTAGTATAATAATAAAGTATAAGTAAAGTATTTTTTTTACTAGTTTGAGTATTTTGAAAATAAAAAACTTTATTTCATATCTTTTGTATGAGTTTGTGCCATTCAAATGAAGAGATAGTGCTAGTTAAGTCTAGTGGACTTTTAGGCCATCATAAGGCCACTTTTTGCCTTTTTCTGCCGCCAAGAAGCGTTGCTGTGTATCGGTTTGAAGAGTGTGGTTGCCGGTGAAATTACAGGCACATGAGGCTTAACACTTGTATGCCTCAAGTCGATGGACGCAGGGCAGTGCATCGTTGCACGTTCCTATCGTGCGTGACTTACGAGGCAATGCTTTGTTATAGGTGATGGTTACCACTTAACATCAGGTGGGCCATCTGCTTGTTCCATCAGCTTGTGGTACAAAAAAAAGGGTTAAGTAGGTTAAGTGGCAAGATCGTGTCCCTAACTCTGAAATACTTCGCCGAACGGAAATGAATGGCATCGAATCACTGCTCATCAGAGGTCAACTGAGGTGGTGTGGGCATCTTTAGTGTGGACTTGCGGCTACCGAAATCGGCTTTATTTTCGGAGCTTTCTCAAGGTAAGGCTGGCGGCCAATTCCTGCGCTACAAGGATGTCTTAAAGCGTCACTGTGAAATACCTTGGAACAGCTGGCAAGAGCACGCACACCGACGCTCAGATTGGCGCAGCACCGTCCACAAGGCAACGTTGCAGTTTGAAAGCACTCGTCTTGAACACCTTGACGCTAAGCGCCAACATCAAAAAAAAGCCGAGAATTGCCGAGCATATAATTACACCTATAACTCTTCAAAACAAAGTATTGCCTATTCTGTAATAGGACTTTCAAAACAAAGTTTGGATTTGCGAGTCATATTCGCTCTCATATGAATAGGTAATTTAATTTAGCTTCGTAGTAAAGTTCGCCATTAACGGATACGTATCGGAGAACATCATCATAGACCGCTAGCGCCATGCCGTCAGCGACACAATATTTTTAACAAATTGGTTTTAGAAATGGTTATTTTTTTTCCAGCACAAAAGTTCATAATGAAGAGTCAAGGTATTTTCTCCATAAAATAATTATAACAAGTAGATATCATACAATTTACAAATTTAATCGAATTCAGTCTCGCAACACGAAATCATTTTTGTAATTGTAATTTCATACATTGAGTTGATGTCGATGTTACTTTTATTCAAATTAAGAAACTACAGGATGTTATTAAATAGGTAAACCAAAAAAGGCTGAAATAAGAATATATATAAAAAACCGGCCAAGTGCGAGTCGGACTCGCGCACGAGGGGTTCCGTACCATTATCTATAAAAGCGGCAAAAAAATCACGTTTGTTGTGTGGGAGCCCTATAAAATATTTATTTTATTATTTGTTGTTATAACGGCAATAGAAATACATCATCTGTGAAAATTTCAACTGTCTAACTATCACGGGTCATGAGATACAGCCTGATGACAGATGGACAGACAGACAAACAGACGGACGGACAACGGAGTCTTAGTAATAAGGTCCCGTTTTACCCTTTGGGTACGGAACTCTAAAAATTGCGTTCTAAGAGTAGATAGTGGTGTCGATTCTGTTGTTGCATTAATTAGACAGCGCTAAAGTTATTACCACCCTCGTTTTTTTATTTTATAAGAATGAGACGGCAACATTTTTAGTGTTGTCAAATTAAGTTACATTTTTACGCGTTATTTTAGTCATAAACGTAACTTGGTGTTGCTTATTTTAACGTAAATAAACCCCGCAACTGAATAATAAATACATTTAGGAATATCAGACTGAGGTGGTATGCTCATTTGGAGAAGCTGCCCTTGTCCTGCAGTGGGGCGGTACAGGCTAAAATTAAATAAATGAGGAAGTGTGTAAAGTGTAAAAACATATAGACCTTTGCTCAGCAGAGGGACAGTAAGATAAGATAAGATAATTCTTTATTGCACATAAATAAATTACATAGGCGAACTTTATTCTAATTAGCATTTTCTTCCAGACAATAGAGGAGAAAAACCTTTAAAAAATAACAACTATAACATAAAAAACCTACTCAATAAATATTTACCTACAATACATACATACAAATTAAAGAGACAGTAGATATTTATAAAAAAAAAAACTTGTGAATATCAAAGGTCTCTGTCAATTTTTTTTTTTATTGGTCTGAAGGAAATGCATGAGGCATTTTCTCGAAATAAAAAAACTACAGGCTGTATACGAAGCTACGTTCACGCCTGTGGTGTTTTAAATAACTGTAATGATACTCGTAAAGGTATTGGATGTTTAAGTATCTGGGGTTAAATTGAATTTTATTCTTTTAAATAATTTAAGTAGACGGTAGAGGGGCGCAAGTTCTGTGATCGAAAATGAATGGTTGGTTACTTTTTGAGACACAAAATTGGAGGAGTGGGTTTGGGGTTGAGTTTTGCTTTGCACTAATTTAGGACCACTTGTACAGAGAGCTCCGGTGGACTAGTAGTAGAACCTTTGTGATCGTAGGGTCGTAGGTTCGATTCCGGCCATGCACCAAAGGAGTTTTCTCTTCGAAATATGTATGTACAATGCCAGTGCTCTCAAACGGTGAAGGAAAACATCGTGAGGAAACCAGTTAGTATTCTAACAGCGGCGATGGGTTTGCAACGTGTGCTACCAACTACTGCAAAATGTGGGTATGTACCAAATGGAAAATTTGGATGTACCTCTGACTACCCCCCTTAGTCGTCCTTATAGAATCTTAAGTAGGTAAGAGATCTGAGGGGATCTACCGTACCTGGGGATCAAAGCCGTCAAGCTGTATAAAAGCTGTATAAAAGCTGTATAAAGGTCATGAGGTTCTGTTATATCAGTTATGTCTGTACACACAGACATAAACAGAACCTTACGATTTTTATACCCACAGAATACATAACCCCAGGCACATTTTTTTCTAATAAAATTCCATATCTTACAACAAGTTCGCCATATATTTTACATCTTGTGAGTTTTACATCGTTTGCCGCCTCATTAGGTTTTTAGCGAGTGATCCTGGTGCTAAAGCAATCTGGACCCAAAGGACTTATTAAGGCTTTCAGGCTCAGCACTTGGAGCTAGTGGTGTGGAACACGCAAGGTGAGCGCGATAAGGCTTCTTATTCACTGGCAGAACTGAAAAATGCTTAAAAACTGTAGGGTAAAAGAATTCGTAGATACTCAACCTAGCTCATTATATTCATTTGGCTAAATATACGATCGCAGGAAAGTGCTGAGTTAGTGATTATAATAAAAAAAACAGTTTTTAATATTAATTACTCTGTAAATAATTGTCAAAATAGAAAATATTTTGATTGTATCTAATATGTTTTAAATAATAACCACATTATTTATTTAGCTTGGAGTGTACAGTAAAATTATTTGAATTCATTCGATCTCGCGATGTCTGCATTCTAGCGAACTACCAACTCATTACCGTTAGCTTAGCTACTGAACAGATCGGAATGAAATTAGAACAAATATAGTTCGTAAACTGGGCATATAGGCTATACTTTTTATCCTGTAAAATTACGGGTAAGAAAATATGAACGTACCAAACAACCTTTTTGTCTAAATGTGGTTAACACACACACTAACTGTTTATTTAAAATGGTTGTTTTATATTTTATTTACTTTTGCTTTGTTTTAATTTTTGATATTTTCTATTTAAATTGTTATAATTCGATCTTTTTTTTTTGTATTTTTTAATCTATTTGTATTAGTTAGGCAAGTAAATAAGTCGGTTTGATTCCCAACCGATTGTAAGTTTTACAAAATCTTTGAATGCTATTTCTAAGTTAAAAAAAAAACAAGTCTCCTTTCAGAAAAATCTACAATATTTAAGGTACTTTCTCTTCATGTCGCATAGTCTTGGGATGCCCTTTTACGCGTCACGTTGTTTGTCCGCTATGGACTCCTAAACTACTTAACCGATTTCAATCAAATTTGCGCACCGTGTGCAGTTTGATCTAACTTAAAAGATAGGATAGCCTTCATCTCAATTTATAGCCGCAATATTGTTTTATTGCAAATTTGATACCGCCCAACAAAGTGGGCACGGGTCAGCTAGTCTATCTATAACAAAAACGCCTTACATGTTAATGTTAGCAATCACTACTTACACGCCAGTCTTGCCGCGGGCAGCATCTAGTTTATTATATTTTTATGAATATTTACGCAAGTCGGACACGGAAATACGCGCGTATAAGCCAACCCTTAGCATCCTCGACTCGACTTTTTCAGTGCCTACTTTACGAGAAACTTTGAATAAGAAATATGAAACAAAGTTCCAACATAAAATATAACTTTTGAAAGCTGTCGGCCGTCAAAAGAATGGGTGTATCTATTAGAAATGTATAAACTAGCTGGAATGGTAAACTTGTAACTTTTTCTGCCTCCCATCTGAGGTGCGGATAGGGATAGAAATTTTGTACATTTTTTTGTTTTATTATAGTTTTTCTAGTCTTTTTCTTGGTGCTAGCTTTTTTTAAGAAGAAATGAAGGAATAGAAAGGAATAGCAATCACAGATACGTCGTTACGTTTTAGAGTGATAAATGCAGTGCATTGCCATTTATAGGTAAGGTGAGGTGTGGTAATGCAAATTGTTATAGCAGAAGTGTCTTCAGGTTTATGACATTAATTTTTCTCTAAGAAAAATACATGTGACATAACTTAAGGATCAACGCTTTGTATAATCACTTTTTTCACATAAAAATATCAAAAGACGATTTTGGATTTGATATGATTGCCAAAATAATAACACAGACGCTACCCACTGCGTAATACATAGTAGTATATCACTGCAGAATAAATTATAATAATGACCCTAAAACCATTTTTGACGACATCTAATGAGAGGTGATAGAGTTACTATTTCATGGTAGACATCTGCATGAGAAAACGTACAAGCCATGATAGTTTTTTTTTACACAAAAAGCTGATGGAACAAGCAGATGGCCCACCTGATGTTAAGTGGTAACGTACGTTAGCTCTTGCCGAACTATTGCAGAATAGTTAGATGACAGGTATTCTGTATATTTGCTATATACACTTTGGAATACAGGTTTTTAGAGCGTTTTTTCATGGACACGTTTGTTTAAATTTTCACTTTAATATATCGTTTAGCTTGCTATAAAGGCAGGTTGTCTACTTATTTGTGGTCCTCATTGAATAAGTTCTGCCTTGTGCTCTTTCTTAAAATGACAGCCTTCACAGCTCAGTTGGTAGTAGCTCTGCCTTCTGTGCCATAGGCCGTGGATTCAATCCCCACTGAGAACAAACATTTGTGTAATGAACATAGATGTTTGTTCTCTGTCTGGGTGTTATATAATATTTTAAGTATGTATTTATTAAAACAAAAAGTATATAAGTAGTATATCAGCTATTTGGTTCCCATATCACAAGCTATGGCTTAGTTTGGGGCGAGATAGTGCGGTGTGGAATGTCCACCAATATTATTTATTTATTTATTTTAAAATCCACGTAATAATTTCCAGTTTACTTCCCTGTGTTTTTTTTTGTGTAAAATAAAATCTCTAAAGCAGTTGCTTCACAAAGTGGATTCCTTCAAGTATCTCATCTCTCTCTGCAAGTATATCTTACAATAGTTTCACTTCAGTCATATTCAGGCGAACAAAATTTAGCGTTATTACCTACTCTAGTAGTAAAGCTTTCATAGGGGGTGGCAAAGTGACTCCAATTTAAGTGAGACGCTGAGAGTTTGTTCATTAACTTTAACAAGATTTCAAGTCCCACCCTTTGAGGACGAAACTGCTAAAATATTAAGATCTTTTTTATAATACTTGTAGAGTTAAGTTCCGCTCGCTTTGAATGTTCCTAGATCGAGATGAATTCTTTACTAGATGAAAATGAAGATTTTCGGCACGTGCTTTTTAAATTGGCTGGATTTTGATTTTGATTTATTTGCGTTTGCAAAGTAGATTTCAAAACGAAGGCTTGTTATAAAAAATTCTTCGTAAATTATTCAAGAGATAAATCAGCAACTTCGTCAAAACGTGCGTTTTTTTCTAAATCTTTCACTAAAATCCGGTGACGATTACATTTTTTTTTTAATTAACCTTACCAATCCTATGCTTCTTATCTTGGTCGCGTGGAACTGGCACTTAGATTCACCTTAATTTAAGACGTTTTAAAGTGATCCTTGTGATTGAACTGAATAAATACCTTTTTACTTTGACTTTGACAAGCAAAAATTCTTGGAAGCATTTCGTTCCGTTTAATATCAACAGACGAGCAAATGTCCACAGAGGGACATCACTCAAACCGCTCTGAATCGCACAGATAACTATCAACATCCAATACAAAGTTAAACTTTTAAAAATTATAGCTGGCGGAAACATTTAATTGCATTTTACTACCAGGAAAGTTTCCAACGGAGACGCCTTTGTGACCGGTTTCAAGAATAATGACAATATAATTTTTATCCAAGTAATAAATTCTGGGTGTAATTTTCAACGATGTTGCTCCAATTATTTTGATGAGTAGAAGTAAGTTTACAATTTTTTATAAGATGTTTGACAAATTTACTCGATTGAGGCAAACAAGTGCACTACTGCCATCGTCTATAGAAAGTCTGTACGGGCTATGGTGAGTGCTACGTTGGGAATTTCAGAACGTGAAAGAACCAGAAATGAGGAAATCCAAAGAAGAACAAAAGTAAATGACATAGCTCGCAAAATTTGCATGTTAAAGTGGCAATGGGCAGGTCATATAGCTCGAAGAACTGACAACCGCAGGGGAATAAAGGTTCCCAAATGATGACCTCAGACGAAACGTGGAGTTCCTACTCGATAGACCGACGCTATTTTGAGGTAAAGCCAAGTCAAATATCCGGTTTACAAGCGCTATAGCTTACTTAGACATACGCACTTAAAAACATTCTAATACAAATGGTACCACTTTCCAACATCCCAAAATCTCATACAATTCAATAACTTTATGATCTCGGTCAATCAACTGTGAAAAAATCGTACAGGACTTCGTAATTATTATCCACACATGCTGCCAGGATCAAGAGGATTTTTTAATGCCACAAACAAAGGAATAACAACCGTATCTGTTCAGACATACGAGTGGTATTCGTACAATGCTGTGTGTTGTGCATCACCGAAAATTGGTCCCGTTGAATGGACAATACATCGTTGAAGAGAATTGTTCGAATATTAAAAATCATTCGAGCATTATTGAATTGCTCTTTGCTATTAATTCGTTGAATGGTCGCAGTGGGAGCGGGCTTTAAATATATAAACTTTTTTATACATAAATTTTTATTTACAAAATTCGTTACAGTATACAACATTATTTTATTTAACAATTGGAAGTGATAAGTATCTAGGTATTATACATAGTTTGCATCAGTTTTTTTCCAAACCAAAGACCACGAATAAGATTTATTTATTTATTTATTTGGTTGTTAGGTAATTGGGTAGCTGTAATTAAGTAGATTTTAAATTACATGTTATACGTTGTATGATATAATTAGCTGTATTTCCGTTCTAATTGTTTTGAACAATAAAAAACAGAAATAAATTATTTTAAAACGTGTCATTTTTAAATGCGTCAAACACGAGAACACGTAGTAATGTGTTTGACGTAGTGCAATGCCACAAGTACTTTCTCGATGGGCCAACTGAATGAGGTAGTGCTACTGTTCTAAGCAGAAGTTGAACTTTATCAGGTGGGCCATCATTTTAGTAACAAATAAAGTAGGTACTAAATTGACGAATAACGTTTTTGTTTGATTTGCAATAACGCCCTAATCACTGAACCGATTCAGATGAAACTAAAAATTTGCAACCTGGATTTGCATTGAAACTACTTTTTGTCCCGACAAGTAAACATAATGTACAACGAACAGGACTTGGAGTAAAAGACATACACATAGACAGTTATTTATTGGCCACAAGAACAGATAATGTATAACTAGGGTAATGTAGGTAGGTACAAAAATGAACAAAAAAGTGACAACATGATGAAACAATAACATGATAATAGGTATAAAACATAAAACAATTGAAACTAACGATTCTTTTACAATTAATTAAATAACAAACAAATTTTGGGGTAATTTGACTGTATACCTACGTACCTATGGAACATATCTATTAAATATAAATAAAAGTTATCTAATAATAGTGCTGTGTGCTACAATAGCAAAAAGGTCCCGGCTCAGCATTATGCTTCTTTATCAGAAGAAAAAATACCTTAAATATTTTGGATTCAACTTATAATTTGTGGATCGATAAACGCCTTCACTCGCACCATTCCCTAATACATCGCTGTGAAGTTCGCATAGAGTGGCTTCGTTTTGAACGGTAATGGTTTTCGAAACTGACGGTTTGCATTTCGGTGTTCTTTTGTTTCCTCCAAAATATATTAAGGTGTTAAAAAATTCGGTAGACTCATCCGAAAATATAAAATTAATAAATAAACCAAGCCACAATAAATGTGAAGAAAAAACCGAAGCAGTTTTTTTTTCAATCATTTTTTGTTTATTTAATTATTTTCCAAAATTGGAAAAACACATTACATAGTTCATTCACCCCCGTTTTGCCTATTAGTTGCATGCTTTTCTAGGCTTTTTCGCTCAGAACTGGCACCTAGATTTACATAACTTTAAGACGTTGCTAAAGTGATCCTTTTGATTGAACTGAATTTGACTTTGACATCGACTTTGACTTTGATATTCTACCATGAGAACACGAACGATTTGAGAAATTACCTCCTCCCTTCAAATGCTTTACTTCGACTTTTATGATGTGGACAGACTTACGGCCGGTTTCTGAAAGCCCGATCAAGACTTATCGCATGTCAAGTCACTTGATATCTCTATCTAATTCGACGTAATAGCAAGAATGGCGAGTGACTTGACATCCGATTAGTTTTGATCAAGCTTTCAGAAACCGGCCGAAAGAGTGGCTTTCCTTACTGGGTTCTGTTTTTCCGAATAACTATAATTTGGTCGTTTTCAAGAGAAGAGTGAATAGGTATTTTCTAGGTAGGTAAGCTTCACCGCTAAAAATAAATATAAGTCATTGTTTCTAATGTTTTTTGTACCTGTTCTTTTTTGTAACTTTATCATAATTGTAAATAATAACACATACATTTCATTTCACACAGCATATTTTAGACCCCTGTCCATAGGTTATACTACTGGTATCTTATACTTTTTTTATTGGCTTATTTTTGTAAATACAATCTTATATTGTTTTAACACTGGGTCAGAGAACCTACATATATTTTCATCACACAAATATTGTTCTCGATGGAGATCGAACCAAAGACCTACAGCGCCGAAGGCAGAGCTACAACCACTAAGCTGTGAGGGCTGTAAATTGCAATGTAATTTGTATTGCTGGTAGTACAGTCCTTGGTTGCAACACTATTTAGATTTCTTGCCCAGCACTTACACCATCTTAATGTGCTTAGGTACCTAATAAAACATCTGTAAGTACTTAGGTTACATGGTTCGGACCGCGGGCAAATGTTAGTCATGCATAATAGAGTTACCTTGTAACTTATTCAAAACATTAGACAAGAGCGATTCAGACTCGCGCTCTAAGGGTCCCGTACGAATTATTACACGAAGCCACATTTTTTTATGTTAAATCTACCTCTAATAACGGCGCCTTGTACGTCGAGCACGCTAGAAACGTGCCGTACAATGCACGATAAGAACGTGCCCTACAATGCACGATATGAACGTGCCCTACAATGCACGATAAGAACGTGCCCTACAATCACGATTTTAGGTATTTTTTTAAACAACTAGCTGGTGGAACAAGCAGATAGCCCACCTGATGATAAGTGGTAACCATCACCTATAACAAAGCAACTTGAGGCATACAGATATTAAGCCTCATGTGCCTGTAATCACACCGGCAACCACACTCTTCAAACCGAAACACAGCGTTGCTGCTTGGCGGCAGAAAAAGGCGTGGTGGTAGTACTTCCCCGGACGAGCCACACACAAAGAGCTCTACTACTCTTACGCAGTGGCTTAACAAATCCTTTAGTTAATTTATTTTTAGACGGCGACGTTATTGTAATAGGTTCCCGTTTGCACATTAGCGTACGGAACCATAGACACAACACTAATGGTAGCTACTCACTCGCAGATGTCAAACATAAATTCTTTAAAAGTGAACATTAATAAAGTAGAGACTATAAAAAGGATGGCTACCCGCTGCTACGCGTCCTTAGTGGAACCACACGGCGGAGGTTCAGTTAGCACAACTGTCAGTAAATCACATGGTTTGTATGCGCTGTAGGCCGTATGTTTGAACTCCACCGAGAACAAACATTTGCGTGATGAACATAGATGTTTGGTCTCTGTCTGACTGTTATTATTATATATTTTAAGTTTATATATAAAAAAAAAATAAGTATTATATCAGCTATTTTGTATTTAAGTATTATATCAGCTATCTGGTTGCCATATTACAAGCTTTGCTCAGTTTTTTTTTTACAACCTATAGGTAAAACGTTTGACCGCAATCTCACCTGATGTTAAGTGATGATGCGGTCTACGGTGTAGCACGTTCACCTAGAAGATACCTATTCACTTGTCTCTTGAAAGCATCCAAGTTTGAGGCTAGATAACGCCGCGTGGGAAGTCGGCAACTTAGTGAGGCGTACGCAACAGAAATAGAGTTATTTAAGAAAAAAGTAAAATAAATAAATAAATAAATATTGGAGGACTTTCCACACAGCACTATCTAGCCCCAAACTAAGCCAAAGCTTGTAATATGGGAACCAGATAGCTGATATAATACATATATACTTTTTTTTGTAAATAGATACTTATAATATTATATAACACCCAGACAGAGAACAAACATCTATGTTCACCACACAAATGTTTGTTCTCGGTGGGGATCGAACCCACGGCCTACGGCACAGAAGGCAGAGCTACTACCAACTGAGCTGTGAAGGCTGTCGAAAAATTGTACTACCAACAAACCACCACCTCTCCCAGTGACATTTGGCACTCAACAATACATTAATTTTGACTTTTTGTGTGGCCTCGAAACGTATCAAAGACTGACTTAACAGTTTAATTGCACATCTGGCCAGGATGCCTCTTCATAATTTCAATGTATATTTTTATTTTATCTTCGCTACAATCAAATCGTTTTTTTGGATCTGTGGGGTAGTGAAAATGTCAAAATAAAACAAACTTCATTCAAAAAGACAGTTTTTTTGTACTAGCCTTTTGAATTAAGATTATAAAAACTTCAGTATAATTTTATTATTTTATAATGATTACAATAATTAGGTTGGTAATATTTTTCTTGGTTAATTTAATTTTTCAATTTTTTTTTTTTATTCAATCATTTATTTGCAAGTAAGAGTAAGTACAATTTAAACTAAAATGTAAATACACGTTTTTACAAAGTCAAGTCATACAAAAAAAAAATACATAGGTAGAAACCTAATTACATTAAAACACATTTAGATATAAAAATACTACAATAATTACCTACTTTATTAGTCATGTGCCGAGCTCCCAGACACTTTTGTCATCCAAATAATCATTGATGTTATAGTAAGCCTTTCTTGTTAGGATAGCTTTAATAGTTTTCTTAAATTTGTTTTCAGACAGGTTTACAATATCAATAGGCAGCTTGTTAAAGAACTTTATGCTTATTCCCACAAAAGACTTACCAACTCTAGCTAACCTGGTTTTAGGGCAAGCAATTTTATTCCTATTCCTGGTATTGTGTGTATGTCTGTCTCCAAGCTTTTCCAAACTGTCCATATTTCTTCTTACATACATAATGTTCATGTAGATGTATAAGGATGGCATTGTTAATATATTTACTGACTTAAACAATTCCCTTAATGAATCCCGTGAGCCAAGACTGTAAATAGCCCTAACTGCTCTTTTTTGGAGTAGAAATATAGCCTCTGCATCAGCTGCTCCTCCCCAAAGAATTAAACCATACGACATGACGCTATGGAAATAGCTAAAGTAAACAAGACGAGCAGTAGCAATATTTGTCAACTGTCGTATTTTACGCACTGCGTAAGCTGCCGAACTAAGCTTGCTAGAAAGCGTTGAAATGTGTGGCCCCCACTGCAGTCTCGAGTCCACGGTGAGCCCCAGAAATGCAGTGGCCGCCACTATTTCCAACTCCTTATTATCTATAGCTATATTTGCGGGTTTAGAAGGTTGACAAAGAGTAAATTTAACACATTTTGTTTTTTTTGCGTTAAGTAATAAATTATTCGCGTTAAACCAGCAGTTAATTTTAGCCAATACATCATTAACTTGCAATATATCATTAGAACAATTTTTCTTTGTGTTGAAGATGATAGAGGTATCATCTGCAAATAGTACGATGTCTGTTAGTTTTTCTACTTGAAACGGCAAGTCATTTATATAGACGAGAAACAAAAAAGGGCCTAGTATTGATCCCTGAGGAACACCTATATTTACTGGTAATGCAGACGATTTAGTTTTGTTTATAACTACAGTTTGTCGTCTGTCAGTGAGATAAGACCTTAGTAACATTAACGCAGAGTGCCCTAAACCATAGTACTGAAGCTTTGTAACCAGTATATCGTGATTGACGCAGTCAAAAGCCTTTGAGAGATCGCAGAAGACTCCATAGGCATCCCGTGATCTCTCCCAGGCGTCAAATATTGATTTTACTAACGATACGCCAGCATCTATTGTGCTCCTACCTCTAGTGAACCCGAATTGCTGTTTATGCAGTAGGCTATTTCCATAAAAATATGACGACAATTGATCCAATAACAAGCGTTCAAAGATCTTACTCATTACTGGAAGAATTGAAATTGGTCTAAAATTTGAGGGTTCGCTTCTACTGCCGTTTTTGAATAAAGGTAGGACTTTTGATTGTTTCATAAGGTCCGGGAAAGTTCCATCATCTATGCACTTATTTATGATAAATGCTATATACGGAGCAAGAAACAATATGACTTTATTTAAAAAAATTACTGACATGCCCCAAAGATCCTCAGTTTTTTTAAGATTTAGTTTTTTAAATACCTTTATTATTATTTCTGAATCGACGTGGTGAAAATCAAATATTTTGTCACAGCGACTCACATTTTGCGATAAGAGTAAGCTAGCTTTTTTAACGCTTGAGTTCAAAAGCTTAGTATTTTCTATTGGAATATTTGTAAAGAAGGTAACAAAAGTATTCGCTATATCCTGATCATTATATATAGTGACGTTATCTACTAATAGTTCAATATTTTTGGGTGGGCCAATATATTTACCTGTTTCCCTTTTTATGATACGCCACGTTTCTTTTATTTTATTTTTGGACCGTTAGAAATGTTTGTTGTAGAAATCTTGTTAGAAATGTTTGTTGAGTGCCGATTGAATGGGTATGGGTGCGGGTTCTATTATAGGCACATGAGACTTTACGTCTCAGAGTGATAAACGCAGTGCAATATCACATACAACACGACCAGCATGAACGTGCCGTAGAGTTAATGCATTTTGTTGTATGAGGTAACTGCTCAACATCAGATGGTACTTGTTCTATCAGCGTTTTTTCATTATAGAAACCAAACACGTCGGAACAAATCTATTAGCAAAGCCTTTTTTAACACTTACCTTGATTTCTACTGGTAGAAATGATATCAAAAAATACAAACAAAATATTGTATAATCTGACAAAATAATATAGTAGCGATGCTGCCAATACAACTTAGTAAAGGTGTAGGCAAAACTGAAAAGTTCACGGACTTTGCCCTGGCACTTATTAAAATAAAAATCTACACCTACTTTCCATGTTAGGTATTCTAAGATTATATTTCTAAAAGGAACTGTGGGCGTTGACACTCTTATTCGCGCCAACGTGACTTACGAATATTATTATACTAGTAAAAGCTATTTTAGTAAAAACTCAACCCACGCTGCACTCTTGTAGGCGATGAATTTCAGGAATTTCTTTCTTTACACCTCCACGCACTAATTTAAAATGACCCTCAAAATTTATTTAGCTGCTCATTAGTTTTTAGAGATTGTGAATTAGAGAATTAGAGATGTTAATTACTTTTTTATGTTATTAATGTATGTACTATAAGGTAACTATTTTGTATGAACTAGAATAAATATTATTTTCAAAGTTGTCTCAAACAAAGTTTATTTTTCATATTATTAAGGGCTCGTCCGGGGAAGTACTACCACCACACCTTTGTCTGCCGCCAAGCAGCAACGCTGTGTTTCGGTTTGAAGAGTGTGGTTGCCGGTGTAATTACAGGCACAAGAGGCTTAGCATCTGTATGCGTCAAGCTGATGGACGCAGGGCAGTGCATCGTAGGGCACGTTCCTATCGTGCATGACTTGCGAGGCAGTGCTTTGTTATAAGTGATGGTTACCACTTAACATCAGGTGGGCCATCTGCTTGCTCCATCAGCTAGTTGCATAAATAAAATAAAAAATTACTACAATGTGCCAGTGCAAGTTCCCAAAATTGTAAAATTGTTTCACATCACCCTAACTAATAATTTTATAGAAGTAAAATTGGATTCCATTTAGAAATCTACATAGAATTTTCTTGAGAACTCAATTTACAAAAACACATTTAGTGCTATAAAAAAAATAACAGAAATTGCCTTATTTATTTTGATAGCGTGCGACCTAATTTAATTTCTTGATAAGTTCAAAAACGAAACTAGTGAATTGTTTCTACTTTTTTAATAAAGTGGTGGGAATAGCAGATGTGCCTCCTGATGTTGAGCGGTTACAGCCAATTCAGGTAGTCCTCTGAGAAAAAACATAAATAATGTACATATAGGTGTTTGTTCTGTGTCTGGCGGTTATAACTTTTGTTCAATAAACAAAACAATTAAGTCTAGGTAAGTATATCACTTTTAATTTTGGTTTACAGTTCTTTGTACTTAGATTAAAGGTAAGTATTAAGGCGAAGACAAGAGCTAATGTAACTCTCGCTCGCACGATTCGACATGTTGAAAGATATAAAATCACTAATCTCATATTCAAAAAATCGCAATCAACCATTTTGTGTGCAATCACATTGCACACAAAATGGTTGATTGCGATTTTTCGAAAATTAGTTTAGTTATTTTATATCTTTCAACATGTCGAAACGTGCGAGCGAGAAGTTGTTTGATGGTTGTCAGCCCCTTAATAGGACAACGCATCTCCCGTGCGAGCCGATCGTTCTCGTCTCGGTGTCAGATGCGCGGGCGACGGGTGCGCGGGGTTATCTCCTTCCCCTCTTTCCCCGCGTCTACCCCTCTGCCAACTTAGTGAAGGGATAATAGGGCTAGGCATAGACACTATTATTAGTAAGTAGGTATGTAATTTAAAAAAAAATGTATGTAATCAGTTTTCTGATTCCCATAGCTTTGCCTAATTTGGAGCTAAACAGCGTTGTGTTGCTTTTTTTTATAAATAAAATTAACCCTCTGGAACGTTTTTGTCCATTAATAAGTATTCTGAAAGAAAATGTAAATAATCGATCAACCTTATTGTAAAAACTCTATAGGTATAACTCTGTCTCCAAATCTAAGGAAGTCTGTCTCAGACTTAGCTTACCTATACAGTATACAGGGTGTTAACAGAAAGGTTCCTGAAACTGAAGGAGTGTTGTAGGTTCGATCCCCACCGAGATCCAATATTTGTGTGATGAACATAGATGTTAAAGTTTGTTCTCTGTTCGGGTGTTATTATATATTATAAGTAACTATGTATTTACAAAAAGTACATATGTATTATATCAGCTATCTGGTTCCGATATAACAAGCTTTGATTTAGTTTACGGCTAGATAGTGCGGAATAGTGTGGAAAGTCCACCAATATTTATTTATATTTATTTTATTTATTTTTATGTACTAATGATATGTAACGTTCATACGTACGCTTTCATAGAACTGCTTTTTTTTTTATAAAACTTGCTGTTGGTACAAGCAAATGTTCCACCTAATGTTAAGTGGTTACTATCACCTATAACAAAGCTTTGCATCGCAAGGCACGTTCCTATCGAGCGTGACCTACGTTGCACTGCCCTGAGTCCATTAACTTGAGGCATACAGATGTTATGCCTCATGTGCCTGTAATTTCACCGGCAACTCTTCAAACCGAACTGCTATCATAATCTATGTTTGTTCTGCAATATTCTTAAATTTTTAGTCCATCTTTTTAAAGTCTCTGTTTTTACGTTTCTCTTTCTGTTTTTGGATATAATCGTCTAACTCTCAATTTTTTTCGATAGTATCCTAAGAATAGTCTAGATACCAGTTATTCAGGTACACTTATACAGTTTTCAGGATAAGTTTGTACACCCCGTATAAGTGAAGATATATTTTACGTACATAATACAATACCTATGTATGTATTGCGAAAAGACTTCATTGGTATCGCTCAGGATTTTAATCTAGAAGACAGTTCTAAGGTTTTTCTCCAAGTATTAAACGAAGAGCGGATAACGAAATGACTTGTGAAAAAAATACAAATTTATTTGTGACGTGTCCTCGGATAGCTGGTTTATTTGTTATTTGTATTTATTTGTTTGGATAGCTGGGTACGTACAGTCGGCTGCACTTCAGAACACTGTGATTTTGAGATTTTATTGTACTGGGCTTACTGACGTTGGTTGCGTGCAAGCAAGTCTTTCCATAGGTTTGTGTATGAAGATAAGCGCCCCCTAACGTGTCAAGAAATCTCGTGACTCTGTAAAAGATCCCGGTCAACAACGGGCCAGCACGGCTTGACTTGTCAGGGAGCGAAACTAATATGCTCATGACTCCTGCCGGCAAATCCGCCACTGCTCCCACCTAGACTATCGGGGCTCATTTAATTTTGTTGAAATCAAACTTATTACAATCTCAATCTTAACAATATCAAACTTATTGAAATTCAAAATTGACAGCTCCAAACTTGACATTTAGGAGGAACTTTATTTTCTGAGTAAAAGCTACTTCTAAATTATCTTGTACCTTGCACCAAGCCCCACCGCAGACTACTTCAGTCGAGAGTAGGCGATAAATCTTCGCATTGTCACCGGCAGATGGCGCTCATGTCCAGGTTTTTACCGCTATAACTTGGTAACAAAGAGGTGCTTTTTGTGGCGAGACAGGTGCTGTGTCTTAGGATGGAGAGGACTTAGCATTTAGCTGGAATAGGGGGATAGGTAAGGATACCTTAAGATCGGACTCAAGATTGCGAGGTGCTAAAAGTCAGAATTTTAATATTTTGATAAAAATAGACTGTGTTAATAGCAAGAGCTTAAGTCAAAATGAAATTCATTCATAACTTTTATTCAACACCTCAAAGATGAGATAAAAAAAAATTGGTGGATATTCCACACAGCACTAATTCCCAATATCAACTATTCCATCTAGCACCAAACTAAGCAAAGCTTGTAGGTACTATAAATATTGGTGGAAATATTAAAAACCCTTATAATAATATTGACACTCAGACAGAGAAGAAGACACAGATTCTCGATGGGGATCGAACGCACGGCCTTCGACGTAGAAAGAAAAGTACCACTGAGCTGTGGCTGTCAAAGGTGCTCAAATTATTGGTATTGTTATTTAGGGGCATGAATGAATAATTGAAAATTCTTTATTGCTTTAAAAACGAATAAATAGAGAAACAATTATAAAATTTACAAATTATAATATGTATGTATATACAATGGGCGATCTTGGTTATTAATAGATATTCAATAAAAAAACGGAATATCTTCCGTATCTTAAATAATCAATCAATTGTATCATTGTTTATTATTTATTTGTGTAATGTGACATTTTTTTTTAATTCCAGCTGTGAATTTTGTTTTTTTACTATTCGTAAAAAAATATTATAATATTTTTAGTACCTAGCCATGTTGACGTATAATGTATAATATGAATAAATAAATATAATTACTAATCTTTATTTATCTAATTGAATGATAGGCACGTGTACCTACTACCTACTTTTTAATTCATAAGATAATAAATATTAGATACTTATCTGAAATTTAATAGGTATACCTACATGTTTCTGATTTACATCACGACATAATTTATTCATGAAAGTGTATCAAGATGTTTCCTACAAAAATCCCATACATTTTAACACAGTAATTAAGGATCGCATCAGCGGGTGGTCTAATTAGCATCTCAATAAAAACATTCGCCATCTCTTTCGCTCTTGCGAACGAGACAGAGACAAGAAACTACTCCATGACCGTAGATTAATATGGACCCAATGGTTGTTTTTTATCTTCGCGGCTTAGAGTGGCGCCACTGTCTTCGTATAAAACAACATTTGTATGAAAAATTAAATAGTTCCGATTCTGGCTACCAGTAGCGTATAATTAATTTGATGGGAATTTTAGACGCCATTCAGTTTTTTGGACACCTTATTTGTTTATTCGTTAAGGAGACAGAATATAAATTGGACCCTTAATTATTAAAACGTTAATTAGTTTATTTTGAAACGCTTTGATTTAATCTGTCTACAACAGGAATTGATGGTAAAAATCTATTTGTTTACATAAGATGCTGACGTTCTTAAATTGTGTGGAAAACCTAAAATTGATAAGTAAAAATTTAATTATTCTTGTAAGCATGGTGGTTTTGTCAATCCAACGGTGACGGAAAACATCATTAGAACAGTGGTAAGGATAATTACCGAACATTGTTTTGGTAGGAAAACTTGTTTGGTTCTAATTAATATAAATGCTGAACCTAAAACAAAATCTTTTTTTTAAACTACATTCAGAGATTGAATATCTTCAAAAAGTTTGAATGTCCGAACGAGAAGTTGTTTTACGGTTTTCTGAATTTTAGAGCCAGTTTTTTTAATTGAATTAAAAAAAACTGTTTTCTAAAAACATAAACATACCTTGGCCTTATTACAAAAACGTCCCGTGAAAGCAGCAGAGGTAAGTAACATTTTTATCATAGTTACACAATAATTTCTTCAGGCAGCCAGGGACGCGTAAGACCCAGTTTCCGCCGTCGGTGAAAGCATTAATGAACCTATTGAAAATGTTTGCGACCCCACCTAGTTACCTAACTACCTCTGAGTTAAAAATAAACTATATTTTTCGCCTCGGAAAATGTACTCGTACTGCCCGAATAAAGCAATGTCGATCTTGTGGTATGAAGAACAGAGCTGATTTTTCAATCTATAAAAAAATATACTTTATTATGATAAAGTTTCAGAATTCTCGTGAACGCCTCTCCGTAGGTACAATTCAATGGAAAATGCGTTGTGCATATAAAAATTAAAATAATCTGTTGCAAAAAAAAAAAACTGTATCAATCTTAATTAAAACCCAATCCCATTTTTTTTATAAACTTTTTGACCAAACCTTTTTTTCAGCATAATTATTATAAAAGTTGGTGATTCCAATAATACCAACAATTATTTTCGTTTCTATGAAACGATACATTTAGTTACAAAAACATTGCAACTGAAAACATGTGTACCGATGGCCGCAAAAAGACGCCCCCGGGTGGGCTTGAACCACCAACCTTTCGGTTAACAGCCGAACGCGCTAACCAATTGCGCCACGGAGGCGATGAGAGCGAGCTCGAAATAAGACGTCTTTAGCTCGCACCCTTTGGCTAAGCCGTCAAAACATTCCATACCTACGTCATAATCGTTTTTTTTTACAGATGATAAGTAACTAAGCGATAAAAAATAAGGACGTATATTGTCAATATAAAAAAGTTGAAATAAATAAAATGGGTTCCAGTTGTTCTGTTATAGTCAAAAACCACAAATGGACAACCCAGAGTCAAAGTTAATGCCAAAAAACGATAACTCTAAGTCTAGGCCATCTAACATGCCACTAAGTCTAGAAAAACAGGCAAGAAACTAACGGCTTGGTTGCTTATGTTTGTTGTATCATCCGTTTTAAAAATAATATGGTAATGAAGCTTCAGTGCCAGGTGGCAAGAACTTAGGAAAATTGGTTCTATACGAGATAGGTTGCAAGCCCATCGCCGCTGTAAGAATACTAACTTGTTTCATAATAGTCATAATAGTCATTAATTCATAATATACCTACATTATACGTCAACATGGATAGGAACATCATATTTTTATTTCTTCACGATGTTTTCCTTCACGATGTTTTCAAAAAAAATATACAAAAAAAATAATATGAGTTTTTTTGCTTTGTTTATGAATTGAATCTATTCGAGGACTTTATACATAACCCCTGAAAAAGTCCATGAGTAGGACTAAGATATGATAATATTTGTTTGCTCTATAGGCTAGTAGTTTAAAAAAAAGTGCCTAACCTAACATCTTTCATAAGAATCGCGTTATAAGGATTTGAGTTGAATCTGTCTTAGTTCTGTTTATCTATAAATTGACTGCATGCATAAACAAATAATAGAACACTGGCATTGCGCATTTAATTTTTTCGACAGGAATAATCCAGTGGTGCACGACCGGATTCGAACCTACGACCTTACGATCGGAAGGCTGGGTTACTCCCACTAGACCACCGGTGCTCTTCAACATTCTTATAGATATTTGAAGATAATATTCTAAAAAATTTAAGATTCTGTAGGTACTAAAAATGCACGTGATTTTTGGGGCGTGGGTGGGGGGTTAGACCTAATCCTCACAAAGTATCACCAAGGAGGAAGGGGGGGGGTAAAAAATGGTAAAAAAAATCACGTGATTATTGGACGGACCCTAACCCCAATCATTTCCAATTTCAGATAAAAATATTACATTAATAATAACTTCCCAACCTAGCTAAAATACTCCTCTACGATCCCAACAAAAACTTTATTAAAGCCCGCACAGCATTCCATAAAGTTGGATCAAAAATTCTAAGCTGCGGGAAACTAACGTCACTGCATCTTCGAAGTTCAATAGGACTGTCAGAGGCAGGGCATCATAGGTGAGCGGTTTTGACAGGGATTTAAACTACTTCATGGAATAGTTTCACAGTTTACAGAGGCCTAGCTTTCTACTAATTCTGATTATCATTACACTTAATGATTTGTTATTGGTTTGTCTAACATCAGGTGGGCCATCTGCTTAGTCCATCAGCAAGAACAATTCAGAAATAAAAACTAAGGAAAACAGTATCAGGGAATTATTTATACAAGGTGTTCCAATACTTGTATTTAAAAATTTCAGGGGGCTAAAGTAACCATCAATATGAATAACTTTTTCTAAGGAACCATCATTGTGAATGCGAAAAAAAAACAGCTGTTTCATACATACCTGGCTAAAATGTATGAAACAGCAATTTTTTTCGCGTAGGAAAACTTGTATCGATCAAAATGAAATTTTTACTAAACTGTGTGCATTGTGATTGCACACAAAATGGTTGATTGCGATTTTTCGAAAATGAGTTTAGTGATTTTATATCTTTCAACATGTTGAAACGCGCGCTTGTCTTCGCCTTAAACGCATTTTTTTATACAATCAGCTGATGGAACAAGTAGATGGCCCACCTGATGTTAAGTGGTAACCATCACCTATAACAAAGCATTGCCTCGTAAGTCACGCACGATAGGAACGTGCCCCACGATGCACTGCCCTGCGTCCATCAACTTAAGGCATACAGATGTTAAGCCTCATGTGTCTGTATTTACACCGGCAACCACACTTTTCAAACCGAAACACAGCAACGCTGCTTGGCGGCAGAAAAAGGCGTGGTGGCAGTACTTCCCCGAAAGAGCCCTTCACAAAGATCTCTACTACTCTTAAAAAAATTGCATTGAGTTTGCATGGAGTGTAGCCTCTGTACGAGGAGCATACTGCTGCTAACACTCGGAGGCAATAATTCAGACAAGTTGGGAGAAGTCCAAGCGTACGAGCAGTTTTGATTGTTTAAGGATTTGGCTAGTGGAGGTTTTATTGATTATGGACTAGTTGGCGAGATAAATTGGCTTGGAATTGGCCGGATGTGGCTCTGACCATTCGCATGCAATTGTTTTTGCGTGTACAATAACTTTATGCTGTTGCTCTGAGCTTTTCTACAATTTGACAGCCCTCACAGCTCAGTTGGTAGTAGCTCTGCCTTCTGCGCTGTAGGCCGTGGGTTCGATCCCCACCGAGAACAAACATTTGTGTGATTAACATTGATGTTTGTTCTCTGTCTGGGTGTTATTTAATATGATAAGTATGTATTTATAAAAAAAAGTATATATGTATTATATCAGCTATCTGGTTCCCATATTACAAGCTTTGGCTTAGTTTGGGGCTAGATGGTGCTGTGTGGAAAGTCCATCAATATTTATATTTATTTATTTATTGGAGATATAGATGGAGAAGAAGAAGCAATTTGCTTGAGCGAAATTTATGTCACATTTAAAGATGTAGTGGCTACCGTATTTTAATAATCATAACAAAACTCATTTTAAGAGTCACTTTGTTGTAAAGTATCAGCTTCATTTTCTCATAACAATGTTTTCTAATGCAAAATAATCTTACACCTGCAGTAGACTGGAAACAGTGTCCTTTAGAAAGGCCTTATCTTAGGGGCTTTAGAAAGGGTGAGGTGTAAATAAAGTGAAGTAAGAAGGACAAAGGAAAGGTGAGGTAGCGAAAGGTCGACTAATTTTGAGGGGTCGAATTATTTTGGTTAATAAATAATTAGGCAAGTTTGGTTTTGACGGTAAGTGAATTTAAGGTGAGGTGGGTTTAAATATAAGTTTGTAAGAAGACTTTATAAGTAAATTATCTAAGGGCTTAAGATTTTTTGGTAAAAATATCAAATAGAATCTCAAGGTTATAAGAAAGATGCCTTAGAATAGAATATTTTTACCTACTTACCTTTTTTTCGGGGCTTACTTAGAAGAAAATAAGTTTTCAAATTTCAGTAAGAGTTCAAATCAGTTTTAAAAATAAAAAAATATGTGCGCATTGCTAGTGCTCTTAAACGGTGCAGGAAAACATAATGAAAGCAGCATTTAGTATGGTAGCAGCGGGCTGCGCTTGCAATCTGTCACGTATGGAACACCAACAACTGAAAATTTGGGTAAGTATGTGCTAAATATACTGCGACGTACCTCTGATTACCCTTCTTAGAAACCCTCAAAGACTTATGTGTTTGTTCTTGGTACTAAGAAATCTGAGGGGATATCTACCGTGCCTTGAAACCATTGACGTGGATTGCCTTTTTTGAAAACAATGAATTAAAAAAAAACGCTAGTTTACCTATAGTACTTGATCACTACTATTGTTAATAATTTAGCGCCATTTCGGAACTCCATTACAAAAGTAAACATTAACCTGATAATATTTGACGTGCATTCTGACTACCCCTAGACATCGCCTCAAGGATCTTGACTTGAGTGATTCCTCAGAATTCCCAAGAGATCTGAGGCGATGTTTACCTGCCGCGGGATTTGGTCGTGAATCTGATGGAGACGGTTGCCTGGAAGAGATTGCTCTATATTTATGATTTTATTTATACTTGCTTATTTGCTGTCTAAAATCATATACAGGCTTAGTCCTAGTCTTCTTCTTGTTGAGTCACTAGTTCGTACGAAACAGTGTGGTGAAAAGATTTTAAGTGACTCCGCACTACTACTGAAGTCCTAGTGCGGAGTCCATTGCATATTTTGATTCTTATGAAACTGAATTCTCGAATAAATAATTTTGTAATTTGTAATTGTAAATTTTTATGATGTTGGGTATAGCTTGGCATAGTATGGTCCAAAAAACAAAATCTAAGCTTAAAAGAAATGCATGCTATTATTAAGTGGAACATGGAAGTTCATTATTTGCGAATCCTGACATCTGTACCAACGTGATATCTGTACCAAAATGTATACTGTACCAACCAACAATGTACCAACCTATATTCGCAATAAAATAATTATGATAAGAAAGAAACACCTGCACAGTAACTCATTTTAAGGCGAAGACAAGAGCTAATGTACCTCTCGCTCGCACGTTTCGACATGTTGCTTTACTACTAGATAAATAATTACAAAACTACTCTGTAAGCGCACTTTAGGCGCTATGCAAAGATACTTTTAATGCCGCGTGTTTATTTATTTATGCATTTGTTACAATTTGGTCACATCATGTTCTTTTACTTTATATCATTACTACATGGCATGGAAATAGCATGTTATACATTTAAAAAAAAAATTGTAGATTTTTGTGGTGTACTAACATAAGGCTTAGTCTAACGACCGGTTTCTGAAAGCTCGATCAAAGCTTATCGAATGTCAAGTCACTCGCCATTTCAGCTATTACATCGAATTAGATAGAAATAAGACGTTTCAAAGTGATCCTTGTGATTTTATTGAATAAATACCTTTTGACTTTGACTTTGACTCTGAATAGCAAGTGACTTGACATCAGATTGGTTTTGTTCGGGCTTCCAGAAACCGGCCGTAAGTCTTATACTTTTATTTTTTCAGATCTCGTATAACTGACTTTTATAACAATCTATCATAATATTAAAATCATAAAAATGACGAAGTAAAGCTTTTTCTACACTATAATATATTTACCCATTGCAAGGCCTTTTTTAAATAGCGACAGTGGAATTTCCATCACGGCTTAGAATCTGATCTGACGTCAAGTAGGCCGATAATCATTTGGCGATGACTGGCCATTTTTTGTTTGGGGGCCTACCACGAGCTTAAATAAACACAAACCGCGGCCAAACGAAAACTGCCACCAACGTTTGATAGATTACACTGTAAGCTAATGTAGGTAATTTCAAATGTTGGCACATTCCAACATTTTGAAAGATATAAAATCACTGATCTTATGTATGAAAAATCACAATCAACAGAGATTGCATACAATTAACTTGGTTAATTACGATTCTTTTTTAACTGAAAAACAGAAATAGACAAACTTTTGTGAGGTGCAACATTAGGATATTCTTCTCGAATGTTAATTGTAAGAAACAAATAATTGTTATGTAATGCACTTGCCTAATGTAGCTTGCGATAGGTCTGCGCTAGCTTTAATAAAATTGTCAGTCAAATTGTGTGCAAGTATGCTTGAATAGCTTATAGATGGCCAAAATGGCATTTGGTTATGCACATTTTTTATACAACAAAGTAGATAAACGAGCTTACGGTTCAACTGATGCAGAGCGGTGGTCTATTGGTCCAATGGACGTGGCCTACGAACGCCTGCAATACTAGAGTATTCACTAGTGCGTTGCATTGTTATACAGATACAGGTACCCCGATAATAGTTAACTTTCGTATTTAAAGTATTACACGGGTATTTATCGCGTTTACCTTTGTTATTTTCCCGACGTTTCTATACGTTTCATGCTTTAAATATGTGTTATGATCGCGAGAGTTTAAAAAATAGTTAACTTTCCATAGTAAAGATTGCTTACAAAATTCTGTATATAAAAAAAAACAACAAAGTTGTGTCTAATCAAATCAAAACGGTCTTTATTCAGTACAATCACAAGAATCACATACTAGGTGAATCATGTGTGTTTAAGCAATAAGTTTTGTTTTCAGCAAGTTCATGGTAGCCCCCCGGTCTTTGGTCGCCACGTCACCTGTCAAAACGTTGGTTCGCCTTCAACGACCTATAATGTATTACTTCTCATTGTTGTTTATATATCGGCCACCATGAAGAATGGGCCTAATGGACCGAGGTCATCTCGTAGGCCTTTTGCTCGAAATTTAAATTTGGTAGTCTAGCTTATTGGTCCAATGGGTCTTGAGTGGGCTTCGGATATTGAAGGCGTTATAAGACGGCTTGTGAATAGATCAAAGAAACTCCTTTGCTGTAAAGGACAGGTTTATTCCGGGTCTGGTCTAAGTACCGCACATAGAAAAATTTGAAAAAAATTGAAGATTACCATTCAAATGCAATTTCATTAAAAATGTAGGTTAATAAAGTGTTCATCACTAAATGTTGATCACTGACTATGTGCACATTTTTAGAGCCGCCATGACAGTCTGTAATTGACGTTTGACATGACGTTTGATATTACGCATTGCATTTTTTAATTTTTTGATAGATTTGTTGCTTTTTTTGACGGTAATGACTTTCACTCTCAAGCTTGACTTATACAACAGTTGTCAAAATGACATTCACGCATGTCAGTCCGCCATATTTTTAGTGCATTGTGTTGCTTTTCTTGACCAATAAAATCTTGATGAGCAAGAAAACGAAGTAAAAATAAGGAAATTAAAACAGTTACTATATTGCTAAGCGATAATTATATAAACTGTACACAGACCCGACCCCGGCTCCATATATTGATGAAACAACACCTTTTTGACTTCTATTTTAGAACGTTACATACGTATACAAATTAGCGTAGTATGTCTTTATGACACCTTTGTGTAATGTTCAAGTGAAATTCTGTCCATCCAAAAGTTTACTGGAAGAGATCGCTCTCAGCGATATGACCGCCCATTGTACTTCACTGAAACTTTTGAACTTTTTTTTTATGTGATAAATGTCCTTGTGGTGTGCAATAAAGAATTTTATATCTATCTAACGATTTTATAATTTGATGTTAAGATAAACATATAAAATAACATATAGAATAAACGTTATTTATTTAATTTATTATCTCAATTTACAAAATATTGGTTGAGTTTCCACACAGTACTATCTAGCCCCAAACTAAACAAAGCTTAAAATATGGTTCGAGATAGCTAATATAATAAAACATATAACCCAGACAGAGAACAAACAGTTCATCAATGTTTAATCTCGATGGGGTTCGAACCCACGGCTTCCAGCGCAGTACGCAGAGCTACTACCAACTGAGTTGTCTCTCTCTTGTCGTGTCACTAGTTTTATACGAAACAGTGTGGTGAAAGGATTTTTAGTGCGCCTCAAGAGGCTTCTTTCGAGCACTTGACACATGTCACAGAGTACTTTGTTATAAATGAAATAGAGGTACAACTCAGCTAAAAAATCGGGTAATACAAAGTGTCGCCCACTGGTCGAAGGTTTTGGAACTAATGCCAACACAGTATGTACGTAGGTAGGTATCTATAGCTCGCTACGGTTGCTAGCTAGCTAGCTATACATTTATCTCTACCTATCTACCGTTTTCTATAATGTTATTATTTTTAAATACAATAAAACAATGTTCATTTGCATACTATGTGTTTTATTATTTGATATTTCTTTATAAAAACCTTTCAGACATGTTTTTTGCTCATTATTTGATGTTTTTGGATTCATAAATTTCATGTTTTTCATGAGATGCTTGGATTCCGTCCATGTTTTGTGGTGTATGGAAGTAGGCGTCACAGGTCCTAGAAGAGGCTTGCCATGCTTCTTTCTTTTGCTTATGCTTGCATTCATGGAATCAAAAACTTGGTCGAGAAACATATATATCATATCAGCTGTATTTTTGGCTTATTCCGGAAGAATGCCTTCATCTGAAAAAAAATATACCTTTTATTAGTATTTTAATCTAATCTGGCAAAACAAAGAGGTGAGAACAGCATGGCAATATAGATAGGTATTACTAATGTTTCGTTTTTATTATTATTTATCACGCAAAAATAAATATTTAAAATAAGATCTTCTCTACTTGTTCCATCATAACATAGAACAAAAAATAATATTATTTAATATGCTTAGTTTTATAATTTTTTACTGACCTGGTAGGTATTTTTCTCATGGGTACAGCTTCTTTAAGATGATTATTCCAGCATGAACACTTTTCTTCAAAGTGTGCATCACATACACGGCGATATTTAAAAATATGGTCATCTTTTAGCTGCAAAATATTGCCACCAATAGATTTTTGTCCTTAGCTGGAATAGGGAATTTGTGCAAATTCATCTTGGTGTCTGAAAAAATAACAGATAGGTTACAGAAAAGTTATAAGTTTAAACATACAATAAATTTATATGAAGCATGATGTGCATGTTGCTAATTATTTTCAATTATACATTTTATCGTTCTATTTTGCTAGAGAAAATAGTTAAACAAAACAGTTGATTTAGTGGAACTGAGACTATTACCTCTTATCTGTGCTATTACACAATGTATTATCCAACT